>BPLT01000008.1:1987500-4387500 GCA_019656295.1 Rhododendron mucronatum var. ripense | reverse complement strand
CTGTTTTCAATTTTAGGAAAAGCCCCAAATTATGGGACTTTTTATTTTCCAAGTTTATTTTTTAGGGTTTCTAGGGTTTCGGCCTATATAAAGGGTTGTAACCTGATGTTTATTTAACTTTCAGACTTTTATCAATAATATTGCAGAGATTTTCTCTTTTATTCTTGTGCGCAAGAATTGCTCGTTGCGACGGGTTGATTATCTCGTTTGGATTAGTACGCTAACTAATCTCTTGTGAATTCCGCTGCGTCATTCAAGGGATTCCTTCTCTTTGCACGTGGGAGTGTTGCCTTTCATTATCAGGAAATTGTCAGAAAACATAAAAATAAAGAATCTGTCCGCAAACACTGAAAGAAAAATAAGCATGAAATTGAGTTGTCATTGGATCATTGTATCAAACAGTTAGTAGTTAAATCACATAAGAGGACGGTGTTCATGAGTTTGCATGAGATGTTGCCTTCATCAGAAAACGGTCGGAAAACATAAAAATAAAGTAATGGTGAAACTGAAGCAAGACCCACGGTCTACCCTTTTCCTGCGCAGAGAGAGCACATCCAACAGAATATTTGTAATGAGTTGCGTGTGTGTGTGTGTGTGTGTGTGTGTGTGTGTGTGAGAGAGAGAGAGAGAGAGAGAGAGAGAGAGAGAGAGAGAGAGATATGTGCCATTCTCTGGTGTTATTATTTTGGAGGAATGTCGTTCTTCTTTGGATGGAGGCATTGCTTTGTCTCTCTTTTTGTTATACAGGGAAGGAGGCACTGTTTGCTGAGTCCAGCTCCTCTCCAATTCATAGGAAATTGGAGAATCCTTGAATTCTAATTCAATGGTCATAATTATCCTAGTATCTCCAGTCCTAAAACTCATATGGTATCCTGCGAGCACCCAATTACTCCCTCAATATTCCCCGATTATCACATTCCAGACACGAATTTACCAAATTCCAAACAATAGGAAAATTTCATATTGTAACTTTAACAACAAGTACAGGTTCAAAGATCTATCAGATTCACAGGGTTAATCAAATAACTCATTTTGCATTTCTTCTAATATTTTTTCTTGTAAAAATTATCTTACATTCAATTACTTACTCTTACGATTTCTTTTTAATTTTCATAACTGAATCTTAATTTTAACTTTTTTACATATAAGAACAACTACATCAATGGGAACATGACACAATGCGAAGCACACATGAAAATACACTAGTATCAGTAAAAAAAATCTCATGAGCTTCATTATAAGATAATATCAATGAAAAAAACCATGCTAAAAAAAATTATTGATCTAATATTAGTAAAAAAAATCCTTACGAGTTAATATATGATATCAGTTGAAAAAAATCCTCATGAGTTATATAAAAAAGTTTTCAAAGGTAGGTTTAACGGGGAGAGAAGACGCCGTTCAAAAAAATTAACGAATTTTTTGTAAACTTCGAAGATTAATGAATTTTTTTCGCCGTTCAAAAAAAATGGGGAGAGAAAACGCTTATGTAATTGAGAAATATTTAGGAAGTAATTGGGAGCCCGTAGAATACCATATGAGTTTTGGGGCTTGAGTTACTAGAGTAATCTTAACCATTGAATTGGAATTGGAGGATCCTCCAATTCTCCATGGATTGGAGAGGAGCTGGACTCCTGTTTGCTTGCCTTATAGTGTTTGGTTGTCGGAAATAGTGAAAGGGTACGTTGGATGGGGCACAGGGACGAAACCAGGATTTTGTAAACACGGGGGCCGACCTATGAACCAGATTTTCAAATTTGAAGGTTCGGGAATCTAATACTTTGTTTGATTTAGATTTTGAGGGAGGTTTTTTTAGGTAGTAAGTAGAAAGAGATAGAAAAATAAATGAGATCAATAATTGAAGGAAAAACTTATGGGAGGCCATGCACAGATAGAGAAATTGGATTTTGGGACAAAAAACGAACACATTTTTATGTCTAAACAACACCCAATACAAATTACAATACGTAGATGTTCTCACCAAACAAAAAAAATTAATATTTAAAAAAAAACCGAAACCGCACGGGGGCCTTGGCCCCCATATGCCCACACCTCTCTCCGTCTCTGATGAGGCAAGTATTAGTTGCAAGTGCTTGGCGTATTCTCTTCTCTTTATTTAGGGGCGATTTAGGGGCGATTTCCATGGCTCTCGATCTTGGTAAATCTGCTTCTCTCTCTTCTCTTTATTTCCTCTGGTGAATCTACTTGGTCTCTTTCCATGGATTTTGGGAGTCATTTTCCTGCTCTTCGCCCTAATTTGCTGATTAGTACCCCTAGCTTGTCTGGTTTGAATCGGTCGGTGAATGTGTTGAATAAGGTTGTTCCGCTTGTTCGAGGTACCGTAGTTGATCATTTGGAACAAATTACGGTACAGAATAATGATCATTTGGCTGTAGAGGGGTCTGATGGCTCTTCGGCCAGGCAGATTGAAGCTCTCAAGGCTGAGGTCCAATCATTGCGTATGGAGTTGGACTCTCAGAGTGGGAAGGTTAGGGGTCCTGCTGCATCTGATGTGAATACCCATCCTTCGTGGACAGAGGTGGTTACTCAGCAGAGGATTAGCCCACAAATGAAATTCTCCTACCATCCTCCTCAAATCAAAGAGGCCAGGGTTGTGGTTTGTCCTCCTATTGAGGTTATCGATGTCGGTGTTGCTAGATGGAGTAAGTGTGTCGTGGGATATTTTCTGGACAAGAAACTTCCGTTTATTGCTGTGCAAAATATTGCTTTTCGGATTTGGAAGAAGTTTGGTATTAAGAAGGTTATGGCCAATGCGCAAGGCTTTTATTTCTTTGAGTTTTCTCAGGACGATGTTTACAAGAAGCTTGTGGAAGCTGGACCTTGGCATTTTGGGGAAAAATTGTTGGTTCTCAAGCAATGGTCTCCCCAAATGACGTTTGAAAAGGAGCAGTTCACCAAAGTGCCTGTCTGGGTACAATTCCACCAGGTTCCTTTGGAAATGTGGAATGAAGCAGGCTTAAGCTATATTGCTAGTGCTGTGGGGGTGCCTTTGTTTGCTGATAGCCCTACGGAGACTTGTCAGAGACTTAGCTATGCTAGGTTATGTATTGAGGTCGATGTGGGAGTTGATCTTCCTAATACTGTTGATGTTGAATATGCGAATGGTTGTCAAGTAACTGTGGGGGTTAAGTACCAGTGGAAACCAGCGAAGTGCTTAAATTGTCATGTGTTTGGCCATTCTGAGGATCAGTGTTCTGCTATGGTGAAACTTCCTAAGCAAGAATGGGTTGTGAAAGCTGCTGTGGAGCAGAAGGTTGTGTTGTCTGATGGTGAGGGTTCTCCTTCTATGAATGTGCAGGAGGAAGGTGTGCAAGAATGGGTTGTGAAAGCTGCTCTGGAGCAGCAAGGTGTGGTGCCTGATGCTAGAGAGGTTCCTCTTACTTCTGGTGTGATCTCTCCTGTTACTTTAGCTCCTAATAATGCTAGCAGTAATCAAGGCTTGGTGGCAAGGAACTCGAATTCCTTTTCTGCTTTAGCTTTGGATGATGAAGTAGAGCTCGGAAATGGTGCACTGGTGACGGATGCGGAAGTTGTTGTCACTACTGTTTCTGTTGCTCCATCACCTTCTGCTGATACTATTGTTCCTCCTGCCAAAAACACTAGGGGTAGAGGGAAAGGTAAAGGTGGTACCCTAATTCCTTCGAAGGGGGGTGGTGGCGGCTTAAAACCTTAACATTCTTTGAAAGAATGAATATTGGGGCCTGGAACATTAGAGGACTGAATGATCCTCTTAAGCAGAAGGAAGTTCTTTCTATGATTCGTTTACACAAATTAAATTTGGTAGGTATTGTTGAAGCTAAGGTTCGGCTTGAAAATGTTGATTTGGTTGTTAAGCATTATTTCCCTAGTCAGTGGTCTTCTTTTCATAATGCTAGCACTGGTAGTGTGGCTAGGATGTTTGTTGCCTGGAATCCTCAAGTTCTCCAGGTGGATTTGGTTTTCTCTTCTCCCCAATTGATAGTAGTTAAAGTTCTTCCTGCAGATCAGAAACTTTTCTATGTTTCTTATGTCTATGGGCAGAATAACATGATACAAAGGAGGAGACTCTGGGATAGTATGATAGTTCTGTTGCCTATAATTGGTGATGCTCCTTGGATTCAAATTGGTGACTTCAATGTCGTTAGGAAGATGACTGAAAGGTTGGTCAGTTTTGATGTTAACGCTGCCATGGAGTTTAATGATTGTTTGGATACTATTGGTATGGATGATATGCCTTTTAAGGGTCTATGGTTTACTTGGTCGAATAAAAGAGGTGGTGGAGGGGATATTAAAAGTAAACTTGATAGGGTGCTCATTAATGCCTCCTGGTTAGATGTGTTTCCAGAATCTGAAACTACTTTTCTGGCTCCAGGGATTTCTGATCATAGCTTCATTTTAGTGTCTGTTCTGCCAGGCATCTTTAGGAAAACGCCTTTTAAGTTCTTCAGTTTTTGGATGAAGCATGCAGCGTTCAAAGAGGAATTACAGAAGTCGTGGAGCATGCCTATTGCTGGCCCTAGATGGGCAAGACTATATGGGAAGCTGTCTAGACTCAAACCCATTTTAAGGGCCTTTAATAAGAAATTCTACTCTCAGATTGGTGAGAAAGTTCAGCAAGTCAGAGAGGAAATATCTCAAGTTCAGGTACAATGTTTTCAAACTCCTTATGATAATGCTTTGGTTGAGATGGAAAAGACTTTACAATTAAAATTTGTTGAGCTTAGTTTGGCTGAGGAATCTTTTAAGCGGCAAAAATCAAGGGTTCAGTGGTTAGCTTTGGGTGATCAAAATACAAAGTTTTTTCACAGGAAAATGAAAACTCGTTGCTTGAGGAATAAGATCTTAAGTCTGACTAATGATGTTGGGGATAGACTGATCGATCCTAAGGATGTAAAGGATGAGATCCTTGGTTATTATGTAGGGCTTTTGGGGTCTCCTTTCTCTCAGAAAAGGGATGCCTATCAAGCTCTGAGATTTGCTGTATCCCATAGAATTTCTGGTGAGCAACGGGCTGCTCTTATTAAACCGGTTACTAAGGAAGAAATTAAGATAGCCATGTGGGCTATTAAGGCTAACAAAGCTCCTGGTCCTGATGGGTTTTCCTCTGACTTCTTTCAAAAAAATTGGGACATTGTTGGTTCCGATGTGGTTCAAGGTATTCAACTTTTCTTTGATACTTCTTATCTCCCTCGACAATGGAATTGCACTGCTCTCACTTTGATTCCTAAGGTCTCTTCTCCTAATTCTATCAGAGATTTTAGGCCTATTACTTGCTGCAATGTGTTGTACAAATGTGTGACTAAAGTTTTGGCCAATAGGCTACAACCTTTGCTCCCTTTTATTATCAGCCCCTGTCAGTCTGCTTTTGTGAAGGGTAGGTCTATAATGGACAACATTTTACTTATGCAAGAACTGGTAAGGAATTATCACAGAGAAGGTGGTAAACCAAGATGTGCTATAAAACTGGATCTTATGAAAGCGTATGATTCTGTGGAATGGGGTTTTTTGCTGAATATTCTGAAGGTCATGAATTTCCCAAGCCAGTTTATTCAATGGGTGGAAACGTGTATTACCTCTCCTATGTTTTCAGTGGTGCTTAATGGAGAATTGGAGGGATTTTTTCCAGGTAAGAGGGGGCTTCGGCAAGGGGACCCGTTATCCCCTTACCTATTCCTTTTGATAATGGAAGGCTTTACAGCTTTGCTACAATATAAGATCAGTCAGAATGGAGTTTTTGTCTACCATCCCAGATGCAAGAGTTTGAACATTTCTCACCTAGTGTTTGCGGATGATTTGTTTATCCTTGCTGGTGCTGATGAAGGATCTTTTCAACTAATAGCAGAGGTTTTGAAGGATTTTCACTTGTTCTCAGGCCTTCAGCCCAACTTGGTAAAGAGTTCAATTTTCTATTCTGGTGTTACTGTGGCATTAAAGACCTCTTTGGGTAACATCCTCCCCATCAGTGAGGGATCCCTCCCTGTCAAATACTTAGGGGTTCCTTTGATATCAACAAGGCTGAAAGCAGCAGATTGCAGCCAGCTAAAGGAGAAAATTTTGAGTAGGATTCAATCTTGGGCAAACAATACTCTGACTTATGGAGGCAGGCACCAATTGATTCAATCTGTGCTTTTTAGTGTTCAAGTTTACTGGTCCTCTCTTTTTATTCTTCCACAGAAGGTGCTGCATGATATAGAGCAAATATTGAGATCCTTCCTGTGGTCAGGCCCTGACCTCAAGCATTCGGGGGCTAAGGTCGCTTGGCAGGCCTTATGTGCACCAAAAGAGGAAGGGGGATTAGGTTTTAGATTGCTCAAGACTTGGAACAAGGCCTCAATGATTCGACATCTGTGGGCAGTGTGCTCTAAAGCCGATACACTGTGGATCAAATGGGTGCACACCTATATTATAAAGGATCAAAGTGTTTGGCAGGTTAAGATACCACATGAAGCTTCATGGACCATCAGGAAAATCTTCAAGTTACGAGTTGATGTCCAGCCTTGGATAAAGTGTGTAATTGGGGATGGCAGGGCTACTTTCTTGTGGTTTGATAATTGGCACTCTCTTGGGCCTTTATACCAGAGATTTGGCGAATCTGTTGTTTTCAATTTGGGAAGATCCCTCCAAGCTAAAGTGGATTCTATCATTCAGAATGGCATGTGGAAATGGCCTCGACCTAGAAATGCAATCACCAAAGAGATCATGGCTGGTACTTCCCCTGGCTTAATCCCAAATACTGATGTTTCTGATTTTGTGTGTTGGTCTCTGCACGGTAATGGAAAATTTACAATTAAATCTGCATGGAATGCCTTGCGTACTGTGTATCCCGTGGTCCCGTGGGCTAAAGGTGTGTGGTTCTCTCACAATGTCCCTCGATGGGCCTTTATTGAATGGCTAACTTTCCTAGGCAGATTGTCCACTAAGGACAGACTTCTACGCTGGGGTCTAAGGGTGAATGCAACATGTGTTCTCTGTTGCCTGGAAGATGAGTCTCATGAGCACTTATTTTTTAATTGCGATTACTCTAAGTATGTATGGACTCGTATGCTTGCCAAAAACAACATTGTTAGGCCTTGTTATGGGCTGGCTAGGGAAATTGATTTGTTATGCACTTATATGAGGACGGACTCTTATACCAAGAGGACTTATAAACTATCCTTAGCTGCATCCATCTATTGGATATGGAGGGAGAGGAATGCTAGGGTGTTCCAAGGAATAAGCACTTCTGCTGAAAGTTTGTGGTCCAAGATTGCAGATGAAGTCAGAGCTTGTATGTGTTCTTGGAGGAAGATAAAGCCCAACGTTGAGAATAGACTGTTAGTTAGGAGCTGGAATGTGCATTCCAGTATTCTGGCTTCAAGTTAGTCTTGCATAGGAGTTGTGTATTGTTGCTTCTTGTAGCATTGTTTGCTTTCTTACTTTGCTTTGTTTTGCTTTGGCCTTTGAGGCCTGACTGCTTGTAAAGGCTATGCCTTATGTTTGAGTTTGTTTGCGTGCAATGAAAATGGTTAAGTTACCAAAAAAAAAGTGCTTGGCGTATTTATGGGAAGTAAAAAGTTGAAAATATCTTTGTACATTTAAAAGAAGTGGTATAGATCATATCAGAAATCCGTCATTGTCACGTCGTGCGTACAAAATCTCATTTCTGAGCAGTTAGTCTTGCGTTCGATCTCTTCTTCGTCATTTCTTTTGACCTTTTCCACTTAAAAATTGTTCCATTGTTGCTTGTACTGCAGGTACATAGTTGCCTATATTGGGGGAACTCTTTTTCTCGTCTTTGCGGCAGTAACTTAAGTTTAAGTGCATCCACGATTGTTCTTGTTGATCTTCACAAATTGCAGGCATTTGTAGATTCAGTTGAACTGATTTTATTTCCTTGGACCAAATGGGATTTTGAGAAATCGATATGAAATTTGATTTTCAATTTTTAACCCACACTATATGAATGTCCAATTTGATTATGGAAATTAAGCATTCCATCACTCTGATAAGAACCGAATTATAAAAAATGGCACTTTTGCCATTTCAAAATTATGATACTATATATTTGTTATGTATTTTAATTTGGGTGTTAAGAAATATCGCTAACTAGAGTATTTTCAATAAATGAATTTTGTGTGTAAACTATACATACCACTAATTTTTCTGTTGGGTTTACAAAAAATTTTTTTGTTTTGGTTGCCCAAATTTGGAGACTTGCGGGACTTACCAATATCGGAATGAGTTGATTTTTACGGGATAAAACTTAATGAACTGATCAAGTACGTTTTTATCGACATTGGAATGAGATGATTTTTTTTTAACAAGAACTCTTACATATTTAAACAAATTGAACAGCTCCGATGGTGGGGGTTATCTAAGTCCACAGGCTTGTGGGACTTACCAATATCAGAATGAGTTGATTTTTACAGGGTAAAACTCAATGAACTGATCAAGTCTCTTTACTCATATCAGAATGAGATGATTTTTTTTTGCAAGAACTCTTACATATTTTAAACAAAATTGAACGGTTCTGATCATTTGCAATGAACTCCGATTAATTTTGTGTCAACTTATGGAAGACAAACCGACCCCTATATATAGTAGTACGCATACATCTTGTTTCTCCTCTCTCTGTCTACCACTTTATTGTTTGTGCCGGCGCTCTAAAAGCTCGCTCGCTCTCTCTCTCTCTCTCTCTCTCTCTCTCTCCAACCCACCAAATCCAAGGTAATCTTCAAATATCGATTCAAAACTCTGAAAATCGTGTTCTTGTTCATATTATAGATTTGCTTTATGTCAATCCTTCGCTTGGTGCACTCTGTTCCTTCTACACCTATTCAGAATTCAATTTCCAACCATATGTATTTGTTGTTTTTCCTCTTCTCTGTTCGGCCTTCTTGTAATTTGGTTGGATTTCACGGGGGTTTTCTGTAATATTGAGTGATTAAGCTCTGAATAAGAATTTCAAGTATTTTCTGAAATTGGAAAAATATGATCTTCTCATCGATCAGCTACATCCTCTCGAAATGAAACGAACAGATATGGATTTTTATTTTTGCAACTGAAGACCAGAAGAACTTTTTTTGTAAACAACCAAACAGAGACGTTTCTTGTTTATACGAAAGTGTTTTTCAACTTCGCCATTGAAAAACGCTTTAGTGTAAAATGTATCTTGTAAACAAATTAAAAGAAGGAATATTTCCAAAACCTGAATAGAGCCGTTTTTACAAATCAAATTCCCAGTATAACTTTGAAAATCTTCATTTACTAAGAAAGTTGAAGAACCCATCATTTCAACTTTGTCACTAAGAAACGCTTTTCTAAAGAATAGATTCAGCAAAAAAAAAAAAAAAAAGAAGATTTTCTTGAATTGGATAAATATGATCACTTCTGAGAATGATATGAATCAGTGATTTTAATTTCTTTTCGCAACTAAAAACCAAAAGAACTAGCTAATTATCCTTCTGTACTTCTAGAATCCTCCCATTCTGAGACACAAGCAATATCGGTACACCTTGGCGCAACTAGTCATGGGACCGATAACATGACTGGCCAAGGGCTAACTGGAACCTGCCTGCTGATTGGATGTAATTGTTACAAAAAAGTGATGCTTTCTTTGAAAAAGTAGTGTTTAAAATTGTTAAATTTGCAGGTCACTGACCATATATGATGGCACAAGCGGAGAGTGCAGAAGGACGCACGGATTTCTGTATCGCCCACGGTGGTGGGCAGCGGTGCAGTCAAGAAGGATGTGGGCGTGTCGCTAGAAGTAAAACTGGTTTGTGCATTCGGCATGGTGGCGGCATGAGATGCCAGGAAGAGAACTGCACAAAGAGCGCAGAAGGGCTCTCTGGTCTTTGCATATCGCATGGAGGTGGCCGGAGGTGCCAGCATCCAGAATGCGCCAAAGGGGCTCAAGGTAGCACAATGTTCTGCAAGGCGCACGGCGGTGACAAAAGGTGCAAGTTTGAAGGAGGGTGCACCGAGGGTGCAGAAGGGAGCACTCCTTTCTGCAAGGGGCATGGTGGAAGGAAAAGGTGTTCATTCGAAGGTGGTGGGGTTTGTCCGAAGAGTGTGCATGGTGGGTTTCAATTCTGTGTTGCACATGGGGGTGGTAGGAGGTGTGCTATTCCAGAGTGCACAAAGAGTGCCCGTGGCCAGACAGACTTTTGTGTCCGGCACGGTGGGGGAAAGAGGTGCCAATCCGAAGGGTGTGGAAAGAGTGCACAGTGAGCCACTGATTTTTGCAAGGAACATGGTGGAGGTAAGAGATGCTCTTGGGGCCAACCTGAGTCGGAGTTTGGCCAAGGTGAATCACCATGTTTCTTATTTGCTAGGGGACGGACCGTGCTATGTACATCACATGGCGCTCTGGTTCAGGACACAGGAGTTCATGGGGGTGCCACACTTGGACCCATGCATGGTCCATGAGAAGATGGAAGAGGTCGTCACTGCGATGAAAGGTATCAATTGAAGAAAAGTAAACTTGATTCCGCGGCTAGTCCTTGAAAAACCCCTGGTGAACTGTTTCAGATTAGGCTTGAAGACTTCGAGCTTCCGTAATATGTTTTGTGATTTGCTCAATAAATGGGAGTTTATCTCATGTTTGATTTCTCCTATTGTTCTTCATTTATATTATAGGCTTGTAATGTGATTTTAAGTTGTTAATCCTCCTCTGTTTGCTTGTAAAATTAATACAATATCTATCTGAGTGTGGTACAAAATTGTGAGTTGGAACGTTTAAAGGTCACCATCGGCAAGAAACGTTTAAAGGTCACCATGGCACGACAAATACACAAGATATTAGTTGGAACGGCATGAAACGAAAACATAGTGTGTTAGTGAACTGGGTTGAGCCATCATCGATCGTTTCAAGGCACACAACATGATGAGCATAATTAATAAAGCACATACAAGGCACGATAACATACTCAACACTAGCATAACATGGGCATGCCACTAGTACGGATATACTGGAATTGTTCGTGTGACTACGAGTACCTATCTCGTTTGAAATAGGACGCTAATTATTTTTTTGTGAATTTCACTGCATCAATATCTCACACATTTAATTTAATAGAACGCTAACTATTCTCTCGTAAATTCCGCTGTGGCAATATCTCAAACACTTAATTTATTGTACGAGATGTATATATGTGTTTGCGCGCTCGCGTTTACCACTAGATTACCAATCAAGGTACTACAAAGTCTTGACACAATAAGCTTAATTATGTATCCGGCCGGTTTGTGATCTCATCATGTTTTAAAGCTCCTACTAGAGGGAGAGAGAAAATAAAACAAAGAACTTTGATAATTATGCCTTGTTCTCTTTGCTTCTCAAAAAGTATTTTTTTTAAAAATTCTCTCTAGATTTCCCTTACTTCCAACATTTCTCTTTCTATCTCTCTTCACTTATTACTCCTACAATTTTTAAAAAAAAAAAATTTAATCCAAATCCAAACACAGCATAACCCTTTTACGTTTTCTTGGGCTTTGTGCTAGCACTCTAAAAGCGCGCGCTCTCTCTCTCCAACCAAATCCAAGGTAATCTTCAAATATCGATTCAAAACTCTGGAAATTGTGTTGTTCTTCATATTATAGATATTGCTTTATGTCAATCCTTTGCTTGATGCACTCTGTTCCTTGTACGCCTTTTCAGAATTCAATTTTCAACCACATGTATTTGTTGTTTTTTCTCTTTTCTGTTCGGCCTTTTTGTAATTTGGTTGGATTTCGCGGGGTTTTTCTGTACTATTGATTAAGCTCTTAATAAGAATGTCGAGTATTTTCTGAAATTGGAAAAAATATGATCTTCTAATTGATCAGCTACATCAATATTCTGGAAATGAAATGAATACGTACAGATGGATTTTTATTTGTTTTCGCAACTGAAGACTAGAAGAACTTAATGAAAGCTTTTTCCTCGGTTTTGTAAACAACCGAAAGGTGACGGTTTGTTGTTTGAAAAGGATGAGAAATTAACTTCAGAGTAACTTTTATGTTGTTCAATTACTAAGAAAGTTGTGAAACCCATAATTTCAATTTTGCAGTTGAAAAATACTTTCGTCTAAAATAGATCTTGTCAATAAAAAGAATGGATATTACCCAATAGATATTTCTTAAAACTGAATAGAGCTGTTGTTGCAAATCAACTACTTCCATGTAACTTTGTGTTTCTTTCCAAAAAAATAACAATGGGCCTAGGAACAGCGAGTAGTGCAGTCCTAGGCCTGATGCGGGCGTGCCAGGACTGGATTGCAGTCCAAATTCGTATCAAGGCCTGGATGCCTCAATCTGACTTCTAACAGACCATTGCGTATGACCTAAGGGGTGAGGCCATATGTGGTTCGTGGTTTGCCTTTGCGGGCTAAGGACTTAAAAATTTCCTAATCGTGTGAAAAATGGAAAGAAAGGTAAGAGCAAGGCCTAAAATAGAAATTAAAGGACTTTATTAACGGTTTAACAAAGTCTGGTTGCAAGGCAATGAAATAAAACCTAGGCTGGGCTAGATTGAACGGGAAAGTAACGGTAATTGAAAGATAAATTGGTCGTGGACCTAAAGATAAAAGACAATTGAAATGTAAATTGCATAAGCCGGGGGCTTTGATGGTCGGGGACCTAAAGATAAAAGATAAATGAAAAATAAATATGCATAAGCCGTGGGCTTTTGAGGTCGTGGACCTAAAGATAAAAGATAAATGAAAAATAAATATGCATAAGCCGTGGGCTTTTGAGGTCGTGGACCTAAAGATAGAAGATAATTAAAAGACAATTGGAAGGTAAATTGGGTAAGCCGGAGGCTTGATGGTCGTGGACCCTGGCCAAGGCCTCCAAAACTGGGATTTATAGGAGTCACAGGCCTTGAGCTGCTTCAAAATGCTCCAATGCATGGTCGCCATGTGGCCTTCTAGCAAAGGTCTAGGCTTTGAGCAGCTTGCATGCATGGATGCTTGTAAAAAAGGTATATTTGGGCCCACCAAGGCCAAAAACGCAGGCCTGGTTGACCTGCTTGTGAGCAGCTTGGCCTTTGAGCTGCTTGAGCAGCTTACGAGGGAGAAGCTTTTAGGCCTTTGAGCTGCTTGTAAGCAGCTTGGCCTTGAGCTGCTTGAGCAGCTTGTCCAGACCTGCCAAGAAAGAACATTCTAGGCCTTAGAGCTGCTTGTGAGCAGCTTAAGGCCCTTTTTCTGCCAATTAACAGGCCATATGTGACACTTTTATGGAATTGGGCCCATCTATCAATTGGGCCCGAACTCAAGGTGAATTATGGGCCTCAAATTTCGTTGTAAGCCATGCGAGCCCAAGTTTGGAAGGAAAACTTGGGCTTTAACTGATTTAGGCCCACTTAGAAGGCCTTATTATTTCTAAAAACTGGCTAGGCCTGGATAAAACACTTAGATCTAGTGAGTCAACCCAAGTCTTTGGCCAATCTTGGGCTTGGGCTTGTGACAACGAAATCTTAGGCATAATTTGGCTCAGGCCTTTGAAAACTTAACTCGATCAGTGGCGTTCAAATCGGTCCGATTTCGTGGATGACCGATCATGAGGCTTTTCAAGGCCTAAGACCATCATTCAAGGCCTTCTTCTAACCAACAAATTGGTTTTATGAATTTTGGCCAAAAATGGGTGTAAACATTGCCCCCCCATGCCTTGATTCTTTACTTTTAGGATCAAGGCGTGTATAAAAAGTAAAACCATTTTTGGCATCCAAACAAGCCTCGGTTCCAATTTTAGCATGTCTTTTTTTTGTTTGCCTTGCCTATGGACATTGTAGGCATTAGGCATTTTCCTTGTTTCATTCAGGCCTTTGACAATAGTCTCTAAATTCAGACCTTGGAATGAGTCTGCCAACCATCTTTTGTTAGACAGGCCTGTGAAAGGCCTTTCTTATAGATAAAAAGGCTTATAAGGCCTTTACACCAATATGAGGCCTGCTTTTAGGCCTGGTCGTAAAGAAGATCCAAACCTATGAAAGGTTTGACAACAAGGCCTAGAAATACATTGAAAGGCCTAAAAAGGTGATCAGGCCTAAAGAAAAAGCTTAAAAGGCCTCATTTCTTGCAAAAAGGCCTGTTTATACCAGTATTAGGCATGTGCTCCAGCCTAGACCATGAAAAAGCCTAGCAAGGACTAAAAATATGCTAGAAGGCCTGAACTCCTACTTAGACTGTCTATACTATTGGTTCAGGCCTAGACAACGAAACAAAAAGGGCCTCCACCTATGCGGAAAAGGCCTGGTATGAACTTAAAAATAAGGCCTACTCAATGACTGGTAGGCCTTGGCCGAACATCTTAGAGATACTTGTTCGGCCTTTTAAAGGACTTTCTCCATTTAGCCCTTCCCACAACCATGATGTTTTCGTGTAAGCCAAGTGAATAACACTCGCTTTTGATGTGCCCCACAAATCCAATGTGGGTGCGATTTTACAGCTTTAAGGCCTATAGTTAGCCTCTGCTTGTAATGCCTTTTGGCCGGTCGGATAATGCCAAAAAGGCCTTCATTAATCGGGGGAGGAGGGGGATCTCCAATCACAAATGAATCATGATCGAGCTCTAGAGTGTCATCGTTTTCCTCCTCTTCATGTTGTTCCTCTTCTTCTAGAACGGCTGCAACATGCAATTCAGACCTGCCTATAGGGCTGATTGTAGGCCTGGATCGTTCCCGACCTGCATTAATGATCTGTTCATCACCAAGGACTGAATCTTGATGTGGTAGCCCTTCAGAGACTTCAGAAAGCTCTTGAGAGGAGAAAATGGGCTGCTCTTGCCTCATGATTGGACTTTCCATGTTCTGGCTTATCTCGGGTTTGAGATCTCGTTCCCCTTGCACCAAAACAAGCCTATCTTTTTGCTCCTCCAGGCCTGGAAATAGCTTTCCCTCTATAAGTTTTTGGAAAACTCCTGAATATTGGCTGCTACACTCAGGCCTGAGAATATTGTTGTGATCATCCTGATATTTATCATCCAGGCCTTGTTGCTGTTCGGGAATCCTTGAAGGCCTGAATTGAGAATTTTGCCCCCCGAGTGCAATTACTTGGCCTTCTTGCCCCCCGAGTGCTGGGCTTTCAGAAGTTAAGGCTTGAGAGAAGCCTGGAGACCTGGTGTGCTTGCTAGAGGCTTGTTTAGACACATTCAGGCCTGAAATCGAGCCTAAAGTGTCAAACCGTGATATCGGTGGTGGAGTAAGAGTTGACAACTTATCATTGAGTTTAGCCATCGCTTTATCAATGGCTTTGGTGGAGTTGAAAATGACCTGGCTAGAGTTGATAATGGCCTGATTAGAGCTGATCATGGCCTTGTTGGATTCTTCTAGCCTTTGCAAACATGCATCCAAGGGATCAATATATTCCTGTGAGAGTTCTTCGTTGGATGCAATGGTGCAGGTCTGAATGGCCATATTTTCTTCAACTTGGCCTCCAAAGGTCTGATTATGAGTATCACCAAAGCCACCATTTTGGTATTCAGGCTGTTCGGGCAGGCCTGAACGCATGACACTTGAATAGCCACGTGACTTAGCATTAAGAAGATAGGCTACCTCATTGCGTAATTGGTATTCCTCATCTTCAAGTCTGCCAACTTCATCTTCAAGCCTTTGAATTGCATCGTTGTAGAAGTGTTGTGCGTCGAGAAACCAACCCTCCGTAGGATTGAGTTGATACCTCTCTCGGTCAAGACGGTTGATCTCATCTTCAAGTTCGTCGACCTTATCATAACGCCAACTAATTTCTTCTTCACAACGCCGAATCTCAACATCCAATTCAACGTATTGAATCGACATGAATCGGCGTGATCATACCCCTTGAAACGATTAGGGTCCCACCGGGCGTGCCAATGTTTCTTTCCAAAAAAATAACAATGGGCCTAGGAACAGCGAGTAGTGCAGTCCTAGGCCTGATGCGGGCGTGCCAGGACTGGATTGCAGTCCAAATTCGTATCAAGGCCTGGATGCCTCAATCTGACTTCTAACAGACCATTGCGTATGACCTAAGGGGTGAGGCCATATGTGGTTCGTGGTTTGCCTTTGCGGGCTAAGGACTTAAAAATTTCCTAATCGTGTGAAAAATGGAAAGAAAGGTAAGAGCAAGGCCTAAAATAGAAATTAAAGGACTTTATTAACGGTTTAACAAAGTCTGGTTGCAAGGCAATGAAATAAAACCTAGGCTGGGCTAGATTGAACGGGAAAGTAACGGTAATTGAAAGATAAATTGGTCGTGGACCTAAAGATAAAAGACAATTGAAATGTAAATTGCATAAGCCGGGGGCTTTGATGGTCGGGGACCTAAAGATAAAAGATAAATGAAAAATAAATATGCATAAGCCGTGGGCTTTTGAGGTCGTGGACCTAAAGATAAAAGATAAATGAAAAATAAATATGCATAAGCCGTGGGCTTTTGAGGTCGTGGACCTAAAGATAGAAGATAATTAAAAGACAATTGGAAGGTAAATTGGGTAAGCCGGAGGCTTGATGGTCGTGGACCCTGGCCAAGGCCTCCAAAACTGGGATTTATAGGAGTCACAGGCCTTGAGCTGCTTCAAAATGCTCCAATGCATGGTCGCCATGTGGCCTTCTAGCAAAGGTCTAGGCTTTGAGCAGCTTGCATGCATGGATGCTTGTAAAAAAGGTATATTTGGGCCCACCAAGGCCAAAAACGCAGGCCTGGTTGACCTGCTTGTGAGCAGCTTGGCCTTTGAGCTGCTTGAGCAGCTTACGAGGGAGAAGCTTTTAGGCCTTTGAGCTGCTTGTAAGCAGCTTGGCCTTGAGCTGCTTGAGCAGCTTGTCCAGACCTGCCAAGAAAGAACATTCTAGGCCTTAGAGCTGCTTGTGAGCAGCTTAAGGCCCTTTTTCTGCCAATTAACAGGCCATATGTGACACTTTTATGGAATTGGGCCCATCTATCAATTGGGCCCGAACTCAAGGTGAATTATGGGCCTCAAATTTCGTTGTAAGCCATGCGAGCCCAAGTTTGGAAGGAAAACTTGGGCTTTAACTGATTTAGGCCCACTTAGAAGGCCTTATTATTTCTAAAAACTGGCTAGGCCTGGATAAAACACTTAGATCTAGTGAGTCAACCCAAGTCTTTGGCCAATCTTGGGCTTGGGCTTGTGACAACGAAATCTTAGGCATAATTTGGCTCAGGCCTTTGAAAACTTAACTCGATCAGTGGCGTTCAAATCGGTCCGATTTCGTGGATGACCGATCATGAGGCTTTTCAAGGCCTAAGACCATCATTCAAGGCCTTCTTCTAACCAACAAATTGGTTTTATGAATTTTGGCCAAAAATGGGTGTAAACACTTTGTTAATATGAGTATTTGAAAAACCCATCACTTCTGCCACTGAAGAGTGCTTTCCTGAAAAATAGATTATGCAAAAATAGAGTTTTTCTTGAATTGTATAAATATGATCAATTCTGAGAATGAAATGAATCAGTGATATTTAATTTGTATCTTTCTGTACTTCTAGAATGGTAAAATGTCTACTTGAACTTGTCAACTTTCCATCCGATTGGAAGTAATTGTTACCAAAACGCCGCCATGTGTTCTTTGAAAAAGTGTAATGTTTAAAATTGTTAAATTTGCAGCTCACTGTGCTAATTGGCAATTGCTATTATATATGGCTTCACTGGGTGGTAAGAGGTGTGCTATTCCGGAGTGCACAAAGAGTGCCCGCGGGCGGACCGACTTTTGCGTCCCGCACGGTGGGGGAAAGAGGTGCCAATCCGAAGGGTGTGGAAAGAGTGCACAGGGAAGCTGCACTGATTTCTGCAAGGCACATGGTGGAAGAAAGAGATGCACGTGGGGTCAACCTGAGTCGGAGTATGGTGAAGGTGAAGAACCATGTTATTTATTTGCTAGGGCAAAGACCGGGCTATGTACATTACATGACGTCGCTCTGGTTCATGGGAGTGCCACACTTGGACCCATGCATGTAGGTTTGGCGACATCGACGGGACGGGGCGAGACGGATTTTTGTGAACTCCGATCCCAACTTGAAATTTTTTTTTTCTCGGCAAACGAAACAATTTATAAAACTCGAACGGGGTACATCGAGGAAAAAGAAAATTTACAATCACATCCAACCGACAGTTGAATGTCCACCTAAAGACTATGTTACAATTTTAATTTTTGGATACCATCTAAGAAGAACTTAAACTCCTCAACGGTGTAGACCTTGATATCAAACTTTGCCTTCATCCACATTGCGACCCTAGTTTTGACTAGATCCCCCACCTCCCAAGCTTGTTTCGAACAGTTATTGAAGATATTGTCATTCCTTACCAACCATAGAGACCATAGTGTTGCATAGAAACAAGCTTCCCATACATGTTTCTCCAGGTTGTAAAATCCATTATCAAACCACCAATTAGCTAAAACGGGTACCGATCTTGGACAAACCCATTTAATGTTCCACCAATCTAAAATTATCGACCATACACTCCATGAGAAATGACAATGGAGAAACAAGTGCTGATGGGTTTCAAGGCTCAAAGAGCAGAGGGGGCACAAAGCTAGTTGAATCTCATTGATTAGGTTTCTACTAAGAACGACTGACCTGGTAACTGCCCTTTCCTTAACAGTCATCCAAGCAAAGATTTCCACCTTGGGGGGCTCAAATTCTTCCATAAAGAACCCAACAGTTGACTGCTCGAATGGGTTTGCTGTTCCCAATGACCATAAGCTGACTTGACAGAAAATATTCCATCACCCGACCACCTCCACTGCAATGTATCAGGCTTCAAGGGATTTAGAATAACTCGTTGGAGTCTCCGTTTCAAGTTATCCATCTCTTGCTTCTCTCAACCAAGCATGTCTCGCCTAAACATTAAATCCCAAGACCCCTCGGTCCTCAAGTTACAGATCAACATCTCTTTTTGGGTAGATAAAGAAAACAGCTTGGGATAATCTTGTTTCAATGAGGCTTCACCTAACCAAACATGTTCCCAGAAAACAGTGGCATCTCCGGAGTTTACTTGGACTCGAAAGCTGTCTCGAATGGAGAAACCCAATTGGGATGATGGGTTTTCCAGAGAGCAAATATCTGACCAGATTCTTGATGTTGAGCCAAGGCTGAGAGCATAGGGCAGCCAACAGTTAGTATTCAGACCATATTTTCCTCGAATCACTTTCACCCATAAAGCTTCTTTATCCTTGCCAAATCTCCACCACCATTTTGTCAAAAGAGCTAGGTTCTGTTGGACTATTTTTTTGATCCCCAATCCTCCATTAGATTTCTTCC
Organism: Rhododendron mucronatum var. ripense; assembly: GCA_019656295.1. Lineage (NCBI taxonomy): Eukaryota > Viridiplantae > Streptophyta > Magnoliopsida > Ericales > Ericaceae > Rhododendron > Rhododendron mucronatum. Next base: position 4,368,289 of record BPLT01000008.1, on the reverse strand, counting down.
GAGTAATCTCATCCCACTTGACCACGTGCATTTTGTTTTTGTCGTTTGAGTCACCCCAGAAAAATTTTCTTTGTAGTTTCTCCAATTTCCTCGCAACAGCTGCTGGCATTTTAAACAAAGACATAAAATATACAGGGACGTTTGCAGTATTGGAGTTAATAAGAGACAACCTTCCCCCGGTAGAAATACATCGATTACGCCAAATACTCAACATTTTCTCAGTCCTTTCCAAAACGGGGTCCCACGTTTTGATCCTTCCTGGATTAGCACCTAAAGGCAAGCCGAGATACTTCATTGGAAGCTGCTCCACTTTACAACCCATGATCTGGGCCAAGGATGAAGTTGCTTGAGGTGAAATGTTAACTCCACAGAGGGAGCTCTTCGAGAAATTAATTCTCAGGCCAGACATCAATTGAAAACATCTCAGAATTCTTTTAATGTTTGCCATCTCATCTGGATCATTATTGCAAAAGAGAATTGTATCGTCCGCAAATTGTAGATGAGAAATATTGACTCCATTACGACCCACTTTGGTTCCTTTAATGATATTTTGATTCTTTGCTCGTTCTAGCATTATGTTGAGGGCCTCCACAACAATATTAAAGAGGAATGGAGATAAGGGATCGCCTTGTCTCAACCCTTTCTGAGTATAAAATTCCGGTGATGGTGATCCATTGATCAAGATAGACATTGAAACCGAAGAGCAACACTCTAAAATCCAATCCCTCCATTTGTCCCCAAAGCCCAATCTTGATAGCATACTACTGAGAAAGCTCCAATTGACGCAATCGTATGCTCTTTCAAAGTCCAATTTTAAGATGAGGCCCCCATGCTCCCTAGTTTTCCAACTGTGGATAGCCTCATTGGCTATAAGGACTCCATCCAGAATTTGTTTCCCATAGACAAAGGCAGCTTGAGTCTCCCCAATAACCGATCGCATCTGACCCTTAATTCTATTCGCTAAAACTTTGGATAAAATTTTATAGACCCATCCCACCATACTAATGGGACGGTATTCCTTAAAAACAATAGGGCATGCTACTTTAGGAATAAGAGAAACAAAAGTGGAGTTGATACCTTTGGTAAGCTTCCCATTTGAGTTGATCCCAACTTGAAAATTATCACACGTCCCCGACCCCTGCTCGAAAATTATTACCCGACGTCGCCCCGCCCCGCCCCGCCCCGCCCTGCCCAACCTTGACCGGGTATTTTTGGGGTACCTGATTAAGAATGGAAACAACTTATTATTTAAGAAATAGATATCTAGTTTTATTATTTTGGTAATAAATTATTTTTGAATATTCCGCTTTAAGTGCCATTTGTTTTGGCAAATTTTCTTTTATTCTCTAGTATTTAGATTTGAGAATATCTCAAATCTTTTGATTTTGGTAATTATTGAGTGAATTAGTGATTTACCAGGATTCAGCTTTCTGTTTTGCTGATTCCTTTTTGGTCTTAATTTTCTAGTATAAAATAAGTTGTATGGTGACATTAAAAGTTAGTTGTTTATTGAATTAAGAAAATCGAGATTTATCTCATATCGCGTGTTCATAGAGGGAGTATCACTTGTTCATACCTATTTGTGTTTATGTTTCAAAGAGAGAATCTTTAACATAAGTAAATTCGTGATCTCTTCTTGCAAATAGTTTCGTAAAAGGAGGCTGCGCTGCATCAGTACCCCATTTCTACCTGGCCCGGCTCCGTAAGAAATTAAAAAAAAAAAATTGCTAACCTAAAAGCAATATAAAAAAAATAGTTATAAATAAAGTGGTATTTTAGAATAATGGTGAAAATATAAAGGTAAGAATGTAAATTTTTTTAGTGTAATATTAGGGTAAAAATGTAAGATTTTAAGTATAATGATAGTTATGTTTGGATAAAAGTATAGTTTTATATACAAATACATGTCGGGGCGGGTTCGGACCTAAAATTTTAAGTAAATGTTGCATATGGCCCTCGCAGTTTTGTTGGTAATCTATTGACGTTCTTGATTTTTCTATCTGCATCTTTTGCCCAGCCAAACAAGAAATATTCGAAGCACAAGCCCCCTAGGCGTCAGGAAGGGGTTTAACCGGACCATCCTAGATGATTTCTTTGCATTTTGGCAGCATTGCGGCCTTTGATGACCCCTTACTGTTGACAAAAACCTTCACTTGCTCGCCACCGGTTGGGAGAGCACAAGGACTTCACTTCTCTTACGGAAAAGGCACCTTGTTTTGCATGGCTAGGGCTTTCCATTGTTCTTAATAGCACATATTATCAAGGGACACTATAAACTTTATCGGGGTGAATCTGTTGACACAGCATAGTAGAGATATTTTGCTGGTTTGAAGGACAAGAGATTTCTTCATGCACGAGGGAATCGTAACCATAATGACCGATGCATTTGAAGATAGTGTGTATTTCAGGCTTCGCGTTGACAAAATATTTTATGAATGCTGGTAGGCTAGAAAAGAGAAAAATCAAAATCAAGAGGTTGTGAGTTCTGCGAGTGGAAATAACCAAGTGGGTTTGGTGATGCAAGTGTTTTGGGTTTGTTGGCTTTTTAGCTGGGATTCAGTAGTGGAAAACTCATTTATGCTCATTTTCTTCTCCGTTGGCATCTCGCCCGATTTTCCTCGTATGCATAGCTAGAAAAATGAGAGGGGGATGTCAAAAAAATATACGTAACAAAAGCAAATGAAAAGAAGAAAGACATCAAATTTAAGGGAACAAGCAATTTGTTAAAACATCTTTTACTTTCTCTTCTCTTCCTCTTCTAACAAGCAAATTTGTTGGACGGACAAGAAATTTCTTCATGCACAAGCGAATCGTAACCATAATGACCGATCGATGCATTTGAAGATATATAGTGTGTATTTCAGGCTTTGTGTTGACAAGAAATTTTATGAATGCTGGTAGTCTAGAAAATCAAAATCAAAATTAAGAGGTTGTGAGTTTTAAGAGTGGAAATAACCAAGTGGGTTTGGCGATGCAAGTGTCTTTGGGTTTGTTGGCTTTTTAACTAGGATTCAGCAGTGGAAAACTCATTTATGCTCATTTTCTTTTCCGTTCGCATCTTGCCCCATTTTCCACATGTGCATAGCTAGAAAAATGAAAAGGGGATGTTCAAAAGATTTACATAACAAAAGGAAAAGAAATGAGCAACGATATGAAATTTAAAGGGAACAAGCAATTTGTTAATTTCTGTAATTAGACGCCGTTGTTAGATAGGTTTTTTTTTCAATTTTTCCTTCCTCACTCTTCTTTTTCACAAGCTCCAAACACACCATTAAGAGCAGCTTCTGAGATCTTTAACTTTTAAAAAATTGTTGATATACTACCATTTGTCAAAATTAAGGAGGAAAGAGATCCAATATTGTCCATATAAATTAACTCTACTCTATATATAAATTGACACGATAATGGAAAACAAAGGATTTCACAATGCATATCTCACATACATAATTTATTGTACGAGATGTATACATGGGTTTTGCGCCCTCGTGTCTACCATTGGATTATCAATCAACTTGCAAGACCAGTGAAATTACGTTCCCTCGATAAGTTATTGGAAGTAAAAGCTATACTCAAAGTGTAAAACTGTTAGAATAAATGCATATACAAAATAATATCGCGATCAAATTGTGATTTTGAGATTGTGATTTGATTGTAATTAGGATGATTTTAGAGCCCGTTCCAGAACCGGAATAAGAACTTATTTTTTGTCTAATAATAAGGTGTGTTCCACAAAAGAGTGAATAAATACTTATTTTTTAAAAAGGTAATTTCAAGCTCAAAAATCATGTGCTTACGCAAATAATTTTCTTATCACTATGGATCTTGTTTGATAGATCTTATTGAGATCTTTAATACGGTACAAAAAAAATTGAAAACTTATTTTCCATTTACATTATTTTTGAGTTTGAAAATGTGAAAATAAACTGCTTTTTTGGGTTTTGTGGAACAAATCTACAAAATAAGTACCTATAAAATAAGAAAGTTCTGAAACGGACCTTCCATAGTTAATCAGTATGATTTTCTTTTCATAGTTAGGATCTCTCCTCTTGTATAACTAGAGATCTCATTGTATGGTTTCAATAATTGAATTCAATAAAACATTTCTTCTCTCATATTTAATATGGTATCAGAGCTAAGCCGTTAGTTTTTTTTTTATTTAACTATGTATACCGCGGGTTTGTGATGTCATCATGTTTTAAGCTCCTATTAGAGCATCCACAATGTAATAATCAAAATCAAAAGATTGTTAAAGTTAGCAACGTATGCTTAAAAAAGTGCTCACATTGTAATAATCAAAGTTAGCAACCTCCTAACCAATAATCAAATTTGGGCATTTGAATAATCAAAAGTAACAATGTAGGACTTCACATTGTTAACGTTAACAACCCTCTAAATAATAATCAAAAGCTGACGTGGCAAGTTTTGATTATTCATTTTTGATTATTACATTGCGGATGCTCTATGAGGGAGAGAGAAGATAGAAGGGAGAACTTTGATAATCCTTTTATGTTTTTCCTGGGCTTTATTATGCCTTTGACCTAATCAGATATTCCTTAGAAAATGGATTGTATTTCGACCAAAAAACAATTTATCACCATCTCTCATTTTTCTTTATCGGCAATTATCACACTCTCTAGAACTTTTTTATTAATGCAAATTATGTGAAATGATTTTGTCACTTAATTTTTTGTTAATTTCACTCCTTTGTAAGTGTATTTTTGCACCAAAAATACACAGAAAATGACATTAACAAAAAAGAGAGTAGCAAAATCAGAGCCATTATATACTATCTATATGAAGTAGTATCCATGTAGATGTACGCATACATATCGTTTCTCCTCTCTCTGTTGCGCTCTAAGCTCTCACTATCTCTCTCTCTCTCTCTCTCTCTCTCTCTCTCTCTCTCTCTCTCTCTCTCTCTCCAACCAAATCCAAGGTAATCTTCAAATATCGATTCAGAACTCTGAAAATCGTGTTTTTCTTCATATTATGGAGATTTTCTTTTATGTCAATCATCCTATGCTTGGTGCACTCTGTTCCTTCTACACCTTTTCAGAATTCAATTTTCAACCATATGTATTTGCTGTTTTTCCTCTTCTCTCTGCTCGGCCTTCTTGTAATTTGGTTCGATTTTACGGGTTTTTTCCGTAATAGTATTGGTTAAGCTCTGAATAAGAATTTCGAGAGTTTTCTGAAATTAGAAAAATATGCTCCTCTAATCGATCAGCTACATCCTGTGGAAATGAAATGAATAGATATATTTTTTTCTATTCTTTTACAACTGAAGGCTTCATTTGTTTCGATGTAAAATGTTTTACGACGTAAAATGTTTTTTCAGAAAGTAAACTTCAAATTTTTATTTTCTGGTGTTAATTGGTGGGCACTTGAAAATATTTTAAAAATCAAAAAAATAGTGCAGGGAGCTTAAACGGTGGAGAGATCAGAGATTATTGGAATTGAACGTGAGTCAAGACTGACGATCAAGGAAACTGAGCAATAAGAATTGCAGGAGAAGTCGGTGTGTTCATTTCTGAAAATTACTTACAGAAGATTTAAGGGTAAGTCATTTTCATCCAATTGATCATTTTTTACACAACCAAACACCGGAAAATAGGTAAAAAATTGTACTGGAAAATATTTTATGCCACAAACGGAGCCTTAATTTGAAAGCTTTTTCCTTGGGTTTGTAAAGAACCAAACGGTAACGTTAGTTGTCTGGAAAGGATGGGGAAATTAACTCCAGACGAACTTTTGTAATATTGTTCAGTAACTAAGACAGTTGTGAAACCCACCCTTCAACTTCGCTATGGAGAAACACTTTCGTGTTAATTATATCTTGGAAAAAAGAAGGGATATTTGCCAACAGATATTTCCAAAAACTACACAAAAATTCAAGAAAATCTCTTCTTTTCGCAGAAACTTTTTTTTTTTTTTTCAGGAAAGTGGTTTTTAGTGGAGCCCATCACTTCAACTTTGCCACTGAAAAACAATTTCTTATAAAAATAGATTCTGCAAAAAGAAGAGATTTTCTTGAATACCACAGAAAAACTGATGATCTTTCTGTACTTGTAGAATGGTGAAATCTCTGCTTGAACTTGTTCTTTCCATCTGTGTGGATGTAATTGTGTTACAAAAATTCATGTGTTAAAAAGTATTCCCTGTGTTCCAATTTATTTGTCCAATTTCGAAAATCTAATTTTTTTAGGGAACACAATAATTACACTTGAAAAGGATAACTTTCCACATGTACCCTCAACTTTTTTAAAAAATATACTTTATTCCACTAAAGAAAGGGCAGAGAAAATGAACTCCACTTTTTTTTTAATTGCTCATCAGCATCAGGATCATGTCCTTCCTGGTTATCTGGACTCTCAGTTACAAATAGTAGTTGTTTTCCTTTCCATTTCCTTTTTCTTCTTCCAAAGGCCATTATGTAAGTGGTTACTGTACCCGTCCAATACTCGGTCAAGTCCGAGCCGTTGATTATCAAGATAAATAGCCAGATTAGTCGCTCGACATCCGCTTGGTAGGGGGTGCTTGGCAGTTGACAGCATCCCTGCTTCTTGTGCATATCAATTTAAATGTTCAAAAAAAATTCTCTCATTTTCAAAATATTCCATTTCTAAACAATTTGAAAATACGAATCTAATTGTAAATCTGAAAAGCAAGAAAGTTAATTAGGATTGAACACGTTATGCACTTTTATCCAAAGAATGCTTGTCCTATGTTAGCCCTTCTCTCATGTGTTACTGTCCACAGCCAACTGTTGAGAGCCTTTTTTTCACTTCTAAGGAGAAGTTGTTCACAAGGTAGTGGGGTTTGTCCAGACTCGATCGGAGTGTGACCATAATGGGACCCAATTTGGTGTTGGACGGTGGTGATCAACGATGCGAATATTTTGAATTTTTTGGCCGTTGTACTGAGAGTACCGAAGGACAAATGGTGGGCCGCTGTGCAGTCCAGAATGATGTGGGAGGCCGGCGGCTGTGCAGTCAAGAAGGATGTGGGCACGGTGGTGGAAAAAGGTGCAAGTTTGAAGGAGGGTGCAACAAGGGTGCAGAAGGGAGCACACCTTTCTGAAAGGGGCATGGTGGAGGGAAAAGGTGTTCATTCGAAGGTGGTGGGGTTTGTCCGAAGAGTGTGCATGGTGGGACTCAATTCTGTGTTGCACATGGGGGTGGTAAGAGGTGTGCTATTCTAGAGTGCACAAAGAGCGCAAGTGGGCGTACCGACTTTTGTGTCCGTCACGGTGGGGGAAAGAGGTGCCAAACCAAAGGATGTGGAAAGAGTGCGCAGGGAGCCACTGATTTTTGCAAGGCACATGGTGGAGGTAAGAGATGCTCATGGGGCCAACGTGAGTCAGAGTTTGGTCAAGGTGAATCACCATGTAATTTATTTGCTAGGGGAAAGACCGGGCTTTGTACATCACATGGCGCTCTGGTTCAAGACAAACGGAAACATGGGGGTGCCACACTTGGACCCATGGTCCAGGATCCTAAACCTAGCAAACCTGATGAGAAGATGAAAGAGGTGGTCATTGCGGAAGAGGGTATGAATGTCGATGTTTTGCGGATGGGCCCTAGCATTTTCAATAGGAAACAACTTAGGCTTTCACCAGATCGTCTTCCCGTTGGTGGTGATGGAGGTCTATCAGGCACCCCAGGGGTCCCAGACTCCCAGGAGATAGAGTGCATGGAGGAAGAAGTTTTCAGGCAATGTTGACAGGAAGTTCGGGCCTTGGATCAAATGGCAGTAAAAGCTTCATAGGAGGGCCATCCAAGCTGGGAAAATCCTACGTGGCAACCACATAACTTTGGTCAAGGTGAACCGCCATGTTATTTATTTGCTAGGGAAAAGACAGGGACCGGGCTATGTTTATCACACGGTTATCTAGTTCAGGACAAATGGGCTCATGGAGGTGCCATACTTGGATCCATGGTCCAGGATCCTACAACTAGCACAATGTTCTTTTACAAGAGGTGCCAATCCGAAGGGTGTGGAAAGAGTGCACAAGGAAGCACTGGTTTTTGCAACGCACATGCTGGAGTTAAGAGATGCTCTTGGGGCCAACGGGAGTCAGAGTTTGGTCAGGGTGAAGAACCATGTAATTCATTTGCTTGGGAAATGACCGGGCTATGCACATTACATGGCGCTCAATCCAACGGTTGTCTGGTTCAAGACAAACTGGTTCGTGGGGGTGCCACTCTTAGACCCATGTTCCTGGATCCTGAACCTAGCAAACCCGAAAAGATGGAAGAGGTGGTCACAGCGGTGGAGGGTATGAATGAAGAACAATAAAATCAGCAGCCCTTGAGAAACACATGCTAAACTATTTAAGGTTAGGCTTGAAGGCTTTGATCATCTGCAATATATTTTGTGATTTGCTCAATAGATGTGAGTTTATTCATGTTTGATTCCTCCTCTTGTTCTGCTTAGCTTATAAATAGGCTTGTAATGTGATTATGCAAAGTATGCAAATATAGAGTGATCAAAGTGTGTAAAAGAAACACAGTTTCTCAGTTTGTTTGAGTGTAATACAAAATTGAGAGTTTGTGAAATACAATATCTGAGAAAGCAGTTCATGATCATGAATGTCGATGCATGCATGTTATGTAAATGGGCCCTAGTAATTTTAATTGGAAATCCATTGGCGTTCTACTGGATTTATCTATTGGCATATCTTCTGCCCTGCCAAGCAAGAAATATTCGAAGCACAAGCCATGCAAGCATGTAGTCTTCTATTTCCATGACATTCTCTGCAATGGCCAAAATGCTGCTCACATCATGGCAAACATTGTAGCCGCTAGAGAGGGTTTACCGGACCATTCTAGGTGATTCTCTGTATTTTGGCAACATCGCGGTCTTTGAGATTGATGACCCTGTTACTGTTGGCAAAAATCTTCATTCGCCTCCGGTTTGGAGAGCACATGGACTCTACTTCAATGACAGAAAAAGCAACTTTTCTGCATGGCTATGGTTTTCCTTGGACTTAATAGCGTAGATTATCTAATATCTTTTTTACCGATAAATTTTATAAAAAAAAATAGCACAGATTATCAAGGGACACTGAACTTCATCGGGGATGATTTGTTGACGCAACATAGTAGAGATGTTCCGGTGGTTGGGCAGACCGGAGATTTCTTCATGCACAAGTGAATCGCAACCATAATGACCGATGCATTTGAAGATATATAGTGTGTATTTCAGGCTCTGTGTTAACATGAAATTTTATGAATGCGGGAGGTAGGCTTGAAAGGAAAAATTAAAATGGATCCTTTACTCGATGTACCCATTGTTGAGTTATTAATAAATTTTATTGCCGATCAAAAAGAGGTGTGTTATAAGGGTGGAAATAACAAAGTGGTTTGGTGTGTGGAAAACTCATTTATACTCATTTTCTTTTCCGTTCGCATCTCGCCTGATATTCTGCATGTGTATAGCTACAAAATGAAAGGGGGATATTGTTACATAACAAGAGGAAATGAAACAAACAAAGATAAAAATTAAGGGAACAAAAAATTTGTTGATTTCTCTAAGTAGACGCCAATGGGTTTAGAGGTGTCAAATCTGTCGGTTCAACATGGGCAAGAAACGTTTAAAGGTCACCATGGCGTGACAAGACACAAGTATAAGTTGGCACTGCATGAACTCCGATGAGTCTGATGCAGGATTTCATTTTCCTACAAGGCAATGCATTCAAAGCAACTAAATGGACGAACAATGTGGATGCGATCGATGGTGTTTTTGGATGAATTACCTTAAAAGAAGAAAATTGGAAGAGATGTCCCGGTTTCTAATACATCTCTTGTCCTGCTCTTTGGATTATTCACATTTGAAGCTGCTCAACAAGTGGTTGCTGGCTCGGATTTCACCAGTGGAATGCAGTCAATGTCATTTCTAGGGGATCTAGGCGATATTAGGCTATTAGCACGGGTTTTGCTTCAGTTAGGAAAATGTCCCTTTAACATTCATGATTGTTACAATCTCAGAAGACCATGCGCTTACGGAACTCAAACGGGCTTCTAGGGGTGCATTTCTGGATATGGGTAGAGAGGACTAGAGGTTGTGTTTGCTGGTCGTGTACCGGCTCATCTGCAGTAGAAGTGAATTTTGTTCTCTTCTAAAGTTGATCTGAATCAAGATTGTAGCCTCATGATTGGTTTTTTTTTTTCATTCTCTTTATTCTTTAATTGAAATAGCATGGCGGCTTTAGCTCAATGCCTACGCCCATGGCCCATGGGATACTCACAAATATGATACGTCAGAGGAACCTAGTAATCTTTTTCCTTACTTTTATGGAAGCTAAGGTTGCATTTGAATATTGCTTAGCGTAATACAAGAATACAATGAAGTGTAACAACCAAAAATAGTATCTAGAAATCGGTTCCTTCAATGATACAAATTGAAGCTTAGAAACATTACGACTTTGCAAGGTCTATCCATAGTGGATACTTGTCGCTAATATGACATGACATCGAAATTGAGGCTCAATTATAAATATAAAGAAGTGAGCGCTGTGAATCTGTGGTTCGATTTGGAGCTTCATCACCTCTATTTGTCCTCTTTGGCGAATTATTTGTAAAATTGTGCTGGGCATTATAATTTATGGCAATTTTCTTTACCAGTGATGTCAGCTTCGAAATGGGTTAAGTATGCTTTTCTAAAAGTTTGTAATGCATAGCAGTCCTAGTTTTGCAAACCGTAGAGCGAAACACCTTGCTTATGTTAGGAGGACATGGCCGTTCATCTGGTAATTCATCATGGAATATTTACTTTGAAATTGTTAAATAAACTATTTCATGAGCTGTTTTATTATACCATTGATAACTGGACTAATTAATGATTTTCCATTTTGGTGAATACCGAACCACTGTCAAAATAGAAATGTAACTGTGTACCTGTGTTATTGACCAAACTATGTCTATGTATAATGGGCAGGGCAATGACAATCATATGTGTTGTTCTTGGGCGGTCATTTCATCACGTCGATGATATCCTTCCATTCAGCTACTTGATAGATTCTTTATGAATGTTTGCCTAAGGTTCAAGTTTCCGCACCAGAGCGAAAATAAGTTGAGTGACTTTGTTGAAAGTATAGGAAATGATAGCATGGCTTTGCACACTTTTCGGTTTCTGAGATGCAGCTTCTTAATAAGATGCTCAGATGATTGTCTCATCACCCTGCGCAATTACAGGCATTGCATCAGTAGGCCATCCGGAAGTCTGTAACAACCCCCGGATATTTTATCGAGAACATATGGCAGGCAATTCTTGCTCTCTAATCTAACTAGAAAATAATTAAGTCAATTAATAGAGAATTATGCTAATATGTCTTTCAACTGGCAGATTTGGTGACACTGATCTACTTGTTAACGACGTTGCTGCAGTTGTCCTTCTGGTACTGCTGCCTTCCGAATATCGGCTTGGTGAAACAAAGTGGAACATACAGAAACATGCAAAATGCAAACATTATCTGACATAAAGTGACTGAAAACCAATGTACTTTACTGTTTTCAGCATCATAAATTGTGTAATTGAGGGTGTATTTTGGGGTTTCGACCTTGGTAATGGTCTTAAGGCAGAAGAAGAACAGAATGAAGTGAATTGTGTATAAAAAAGATTAGATTCCCATGGATAACCAATCGTCTTCATTCATTGCCGATTGGTTTTTAGTTGGATGCTTTACCACGAAATCGGAGCTAGGCTTTTGGACAAGACTTTCTTGATCGATTACCCCTTTGTAAGTGCACCTTTTTGTTGGTCGTTGTAATCCCTATGTGAGGGATCCATTCACTATCTCTCCACGTACGAGTCAAGGGTCGCACGTGTAGGGGAGAGTTAGGGCTTGCCTCACATTGGTTAATTGTAAACTCCAAAAACCAGTATATGAGCCTGGCCGGTGGCCTCATTTTGAGTTGGATGCTTTGACAAATGTCACTTCTGAAAGTTATTCAATTATGTTTTCCCTTTTCCACAATGATATCTCATTGAACAGGCAGAGCTGGCTGTTTCATAATTTCCAGGAAATGAAGCTGGGATTTTGGCCACTGCTAATACTGTCATTAGCACTTTCCTGCTTTCTTTTGTTGCAGAATGGGGTGATAAATATCTCTACAAAAATATTGGTTTGTTGTGTATTATATGGCTCAAGTAAATTTCCTCATGGGGAATAATCTTGACTTGGTTGAGTCGATGCCGGCTGTGCATGTTCCAAAGTCCCAAAGAGCATTTGTGGTGCTTGGCTCAAGAGCCTTCTAGGCATTTCAAGAATTTTTTTGCTTGTGGAGGAGTACTGCCCATGTCAAGTATTTAAGGGGTTTTGGCAGTGAAGTCAGTGAGTGGGTGTTTTTGGTGGAGAGAAAATTGTGTGATGCGAGAGAGATAGAAATACAAAAATTCTTGAGAGATTGGGTTGTGGTATTGTCTCTCTCCCGTGGAGTAGGCATTGAGGCCGAACCGCACAAATAATGTGTGTCCTTTTTGGTGCGTGCTTATTTTTCGTTACGCTTCCGTTGCGGGTGGGATAGAATTAATCCCAACAAATAAAAAGGGCCTCTAATGCTATGAAGGACCACCTTTTATGGTGAACAGACAAGTAATGGACAGATCAATGCTTTTGTAATTGTCCCTGTTGGATATCTGCTCTGAATACATGCTATATTTGTTGGTCTGTCCCAGAATGAATTTTGGCTGTCTCGCAATGCAACATGCAAACTTCCGCAAAAAATATCTGGATTGTTTCATGTTTATAAGAGAAATTCGCTCGCATTTACCAAGCCGAAAAGCTAGTTTTTTGTCATGATCAGATTTGGTTAGAGGGTTCGTAACTTCGTATGCTACCCACCTAAGTAAAGAATGATTTACTATCGTAAATTTGTTTATTTCTTTTCGATCTTGTGTTTTAACCTCTGTTTCCTAATATGAAAGTCCGTGTCTCTCCCTGCTGCAGTGTTCTAGTTACGTTTCTTCAGCACTTGTTGTAGCAGATTCACCTCTTGGAGTCGTTGGAGGAGCATTAGCCGGTCATGGAGTTGCAACTTCGGTAATTTCTTTAACTTCACGAAGAATTTGCGTTGTCTCACTAACTACAAATTACTACAACAGTAACAACAGCAAGTTCCTTCCATAAATTGAAAGCAAGCAGATTTTTTTTTACCAGCCAACAAGTCATACGGAAACTGGCAGAATTACTCAATTTTGGAGCATACTTTGCTTTGTAATATCAAGGTTTTTATCGGCCATATTAATTGAATTGGCAGTATAACTGAGTCATTGTGCCCTATTGACAAAGATTATTTTATTTTCTTGTTTGTTGTTTTTGTTCTAGCATGCTGATGTTAATACTGATTGAGCTGATCTGCTGATGCATTAACGATTGCTTCATGCATGCAGCTGGCTGTGTTGGGGGCTTCTTTACTAGGGACATTCTTATCTGAGAAAGCGAGAGATTTGCCCGGAATTGTTAAACTGGTATCTGATCCATAGTCTTTTTATGTGCTCCAAGCAATATGCGAATTAGGTAGCACGTGAAACAAACCGGCTTCTATTTGGAACGAATATTACATTCCAACCTAAAAAAATTAGACGTGTTATTGTCTTACTTAGTTATTAAACGTAATACGCGTGCTTGATCGCTTCAAATGGCCAGAAACTTAGACCTCAATCTGAGGTCATTATTGGGAGGTCAAATATCATCCGTGCTTCCCACATTGGTTATGACTTTTCGTCTTAGTTATGGTTGGTTATCGCGGATTCTTGTCAAATCTTGTTGTATGTTTCACCCTCGTTTAGGAATTTCTTCAACTCAAGATTACGCAACATGATATTGAATATGTTCGAAAATCACCTGCCTGAATTAGTTTATGTATAGGAAATAAAGTTCAACTACCTGCAACAGAGAATCCAGTAGATTTCTTTTGCGATTTTACATCCATCATGTTCAAAAGTAAAGCCAATGAAAACAAACGCAAAATCCATGGTTGCGCGTACAGAATCTCTTTCCTGAGCTGTTAGCCTCCACGCATTATATCCCTTTGTCCTCTGCTGCCACAAAATCCCATAAAGTTGAACTGCTCAAAATCGCCCGAAAGGACGCATCGCGATTCGATCTTTTCTTCGTCATTTCTTTTGCCCTTTTTCACTAGAGAATTTATTCTATTGTTGCTTGCACAGGTAGTTGCCTACACTGGGGGAACTCTTTTTCTCAGTCTTCGCCGCGGTAACATTGGTCGAGACAGTAACTTAAGTTAAAGGGCATCCACAATTGTTCTTGTTGATCTTTGACCCTTGCAGGCCTTTGTAGGTTCTTACGTACTGTGTTATACTTATCCAAACATAGCCTCCATGAAGAAGTGGTTCTTACCTAGTCTAGTTGTACTCCTCAACTTTCAAGAGGGAGGTCGGAGTTCGAATTTATGGAGAGACATCGAACCCCTTTTAGTAGTTAACTTATTTCCCGCTAACCCCCAACTAATATATACAATATTTATAAAATTAAAAAAAAAAAAACAATATAGCCTCTTTGAATTTAGTCCAAGGAGGCTATGTTTGAGATTTAGAGATTTGCTTCCTCTTTTGAGGTCGGTTCATAAGCTTTGTTTTTTAAATGGGGCTCCCGCTCGTGGACAGTGGAATCAGCTCTTCACTATTAATCGATGTGCGCGTAAGCTGGCTTGGACACCTTTTATAAAATTAAAAGAAAAAATTCTTCTTTTTCATATGTGGTAAATTTCTACAGACGTGGCACAGCACAGCCCATACCTCAACACCTTTTTGCAGAGATCTTTATCTCTCTGATCTGCATTTCCCTTTCCTCCATTGGCCATAGCAACCCCCACAATGTATTCTTTTATCTAATCTTTTTGAATCCGTACGATGATTCTCTGTCCAAGTGTCCAATTATGTTCCATTCTCTTTCTTCCTTCTTACCATTACATGTTTGAATAACACCAATGGAAAAAATAATCACCTAATAAAATATTAACCCCAAGGGTGGCCCAGTGGTCAAGCTGAGACAGTGGGATGCTGTCAAGCACCTACTGTCAAGCGGGGTGTTAGAGCTGAGCGGCATCTGGCCGTTCATCTTGGTTCAGATAGTTCGAATTGAATTTAAGCGCATTTAAATCTGAATCGTGTATTAGTCGGTCAAGATTCAAGCTGCAATTTCCAAGTTGAACGACCGGATCAACTGCTTGGTACCGCTGCCAAGTACCCCCGCTAAGAGCATCTCCCAATCCAACCGGGACATAGAGGTTTTGCTCGCTCTTAAAGTCTCAAGTTCAAAATCTTTCAAGATCGCTATCAACTCTTTTGGGGTCAGTTCATACAGAGTTTTGTTCTGACTTTAATTTTAACTCCACTAGTAATTGATGAGATTGGTCCCCGGAGTTAATCAAGGTACTCGCGCGGACATCTGAGTTTTAAGAAAATATATTCAGCACAAATTTGGAATGAGCAAAGCAAGACTCTTATTGAAGTAGGTAAATGGAGTTATTTTATGTGGATGCTGTCATAATGAATCCTAGCCCATGTCATGTAATTAGGTTACGTATCTAAGGCAAAGCCTACAAGATCTTCTAGACTTTCGATCCTCAATAATTTGTTAAATTAATTTAGAGGCCCCACATATTATATACTCCTATCACTCTATGTTAAGTATTCAAACATAGGCTCATTATGACTAAGTTCATGGAAAAATTGAGGTTTTTTTTTTTTTTCCCAGATTAAGCATTCTGAAGTGTTGGGTCATTTTTGCGTGAAGGCTTTTTTTTTTTTTTTTGGTACATTGGAAATTCGCGTAAAGCTTTTTGTCCCTTCATTAATGTTCTTCAATTTGAAAGCGCGAACAAATGTGCAGTTTATTAATTCTAAGGGCCATATCTTTGAGGTTAGTCACGGACTCTGAAATGTCAGAAATGGCCCAACATATAAAGGTAGGATTTTATTAAGTTGTGGAGGGATAAAGTCTCATATTGGTCTCATTTTTGTCACTTATAAATTGAAAATTTTAAATTTTAATCTTGTGATGAATATACACATTGTCATTTGAAATTCTATAAAGGAATTTTAAAATTAAGTAATTTTTTGTTCATCTGTTACTTTGTCAACTTTAAATAAGTAAAAAGGCTACAAATTAAGACTTAAGATAATTCACATTTTTAGCTCACATGAGTAGAAAATATTAACTCAATAAATGATTAATTATCTGCAATTGCTACTAGACACTATGTACTAGTTCGCTATTAATTAAATCAATCAATAAGCACTAGCATACAATATCAATAGCCCAGGGACTTTTGAGGCAACAGCATGATCACGAGTGCAGTTAGTGTCAGGGAAAAAAAAGGATATTAGAAGTTCAAACTCCTCTTTTAATGTGCTAATTTGACAATTATAACAATATTCGACTTTTGCTAATAAAAAAAAAAAAAACCTTCGACGTCATTTCATAGGTCAGCAATGATAAGTACTACCAATAGAAGTAATGGTGGGATTCGTCATCCCAGGTGAAATTGTAGTTTTCTATGTAGAGAAATTGAAAATCTCTGGTAAGAAGTGATCAAGATTTGAATGCCATGGAATATTGCAGCTGATCGAATTCGAATATACTACGAAATATACAGTCATACATGTATAAATAAACTTGACAATATATGTACATATATATTTTCATATCTGCTTGATGAGACTGGCCAAATATATACTTACGTACGTCGATAGTGCTGGAAAGATTATTAATTAAAATATTAATAGATAATGCATTATAAAGACCGTGTCGATATAAACAACCAATGAATTACTGAAGGTGATGTACATGGCACTTTTGACCGATTTAGGGCCTTTAGAGGTGATGTCAAATAATATGGTGACCGATACTGAACACGTATGAAAATTAAAGCACTCCCCTGACGGCCGACACTAATATCTTGAAGAATAATGACCATTTACCTAGCCATTATCATACGTATACGTACCTAGCATGAAATCCTATAGAATAATGCAAGTGCAATCAATAGTTTCCTATTTCACATTGTTTTGTGGTGGCCTCTTCTTGTTGTAGCAGCTTTAATTTGGATTTTGGCATTTCAAATATTGTGTCAACTTGTTTAGAACCTTTGTTATGTATTTTGTCAATCGTATAAGCGTCTCACTAAATTGTAGCATACATTTAGTGTATACAATTCGAGAATAAGAAACGAGACATGCCCTAGAGTAAACGTATATACGAAACTAAACGGTCCAATCAAAATGAATTCTTGTTTGTTTTGACTAAAGAGTTATGGATTACTTAGAAAAATTCTAAGTCAAATCGACTAATCCAATATGCTTTCCATATTCATAGGAGTGATTCTATGTTTTTGCTTTACGAATACGATCTCTCTCCTATTTCATCCATTAACTTTCTCTCCATTATATTGGTGGAATTACAATTATTGGTTCATAAATTATTAACATGTTTGCTTTATTTTCTTATATATTACGTTACTCACAGAGAAATATTGCTACAAAAATTCACTGACAGAACTATTTGATTCTAAAAGATATTTCAAGATCTATTCTAAAAAATAAATACTTCTATCAATGTCAGTTTAATTTTCTTGGCTTACTTGTGGAGACTTCTATAAAATTATGCTTTATAAACTTTGTAACTAGTTATGAAAGTCTACTTCAATGTTATCACGCAACCGTAGTTTGTGGAAATAAGTTTCCAGTACTACCGGCTATGTTTAATTTTCTGGATCCGCAACGGATGGCGAGAGAGAGGGAGGGAGGGAGGGAGGGAGGGAACTACAAGCATGCATCATGGGGCCTTATGAAAAAACCCAAAAAAAGGATATGCCATTTTGCAACCATGAATAAAAGAATAGGGTAAGAAGACCCCAAAAGCTTCTTCTTTCTTTTTTTTTCCCAAATATTTGTTTGGTCAAAAAAGGGTGTGAATGATCTCTTAACAATATCTTTCAAACCACCTTTTCAATTGGGCGGTGACCAAATGGTCTACAGTTATTCTCTTGCTTGCTTAGTTGTCAACATTGGATGGTCGAGAGATGATCAAAGGTACGATTATTAATCGAATCAGTACCTTGACTCTTTTTTTTTATATCATAATAAGATCTTTGACCTTTGAAAGCTTATTAAAAAGAGAGAAAAAAGAAAATCTTTCTTGTGCCCTTGTTAGCACCATTGGTTTTTTGTTGGACTTTACTTTTTTTTTCCGTTCGGGTAAAAGATTATTGGTCTTTTTGGGTTGGGGTTGATTTATCAAAACCCCTTTTTCCCTAAAATAATTCATGGGTCATGTGTCTTTTGATTAAAGAATTTGAGATTCCATTGGTATCTCCATCATGTACCAAACTGAGCGTTAAGTCATAATCAATTGAAGTCGGCTACATAAATCTGTATTTTTCTACTGAGCTCTATCGATGGCATTGTGTTTCATAATGTCCAGTAAGCCTAAATCCCTGTGCACTGCTGCTTTTAAAGTCAATTTCAGTCTATCTCTTCCTTTATTGCTATCAGTAAAGTTTGTTTCACATTAACTACAACCTAAACTCATTAGGTAGAAAAACAACAAATGAGAGAGAATGAATTGAGAAGACAATTTAAGAGAATGAAACATTTGCCAAATATTTATCTCATAAAGTGTAGGCTTTGTTGAGTACTAGTATTGTTTTTGTATACCTCATTTTTTTAAAAACTTGAATGAATATGTTTATCTTATATTTGACCAGAATCAGTTTTCCTAACCTGCGAATTAGGGCGGGCAGCGGCAAGGGCGAAGAGAGGTAGACCAAAATGGGGTCATTTGACCCCTATTGAAATTGAAAAACTACATATAGCTATCGGTTTAAATATTTACACATTTTACCTCAAATATATTAAAAAAAAATACAATTAATAGTTCTATTCAAATCATTTTTTTGTCGTTTGTTATTGCCAAACTCGATCAAATTCTTAATGACCCTACATAGAAATCCTTTGTCGGACCTTTTTTTTTCATCATCTCTCCTAGAACCAATTGGTGGTAGGAAGGGTTTCAATTAAGTCTTTTATGGCAGTCGAGACATTGCACCCGCAAGTTTATTTTTAGAGCGGTCGCAGGGAGTGGTATTGTGTAACCAAATCCATGGGGGCACTCCGGGCCCAACAATCCCTCCCTCACGATGACGCTCCCGCGGCTCGAATCCATGACTTCCTGGCTTTGATACCACTTACTCCCCCTTGATCCATGATCTTTTTACTCTCCAACGCCGATTCAACCTTGGACTTCATCGCACCCACTCCATCGATCGAGAACCAACCCCTTTACTCCGTCAAGAGCCTCCATGCAGTGCTCCGCCCGCATCCTTGCTCCATCGAGAGCCATGTTGGATTTTTCTCGCTCCATCCAGAGTCTCCATGCAAGCCCACCAAATCGGTTTGAGTCGACCCAAAGATCATCAACCATCGGCTCTGATTCCACTTGTTGGGAAATCGATCCGCTTAAGGTCCTTCCATGCGTGCCTAGGCCCAATCCGTCGGGGAGTGTCCACGGAGTTCATACCACATCACATGGACCCAATATACATTAAATGACTCATATTCACTTAAAAGGCTAAGCCTTGTAAGTGGTGAGCCATCCAATTGTATATTAAGATCCAACATTTTTTCTATTTATCTGATGTGGTACTCAATCTTTCACACATGTTCCTAACATCCTTGCTCCATCTCTGAGCATCATGGCGTGTCGTGTTATCTCGGGTTATAGTGTCAGGCTTCTCCCAATCCTAATCCGACCCATTTATATATTTTGCGTGTTTATCGAGCCGTTTCACTTTCAGCTCGTGTCTAATCCATATCGTCATGTCTTGTTACTGTGTAAAAAAAGCATTTATCGACGGTTTAAGTATTAAACGTATGGTGATACTAATTTTTTTCTTAAGAATTAAATTTTATCAAAGTAGTCCTTATAGGATATGAATACGAAGTCTTCATAAAGGTTTAGTAATAGAATTTTCTCTTATAAGGCTTTTTCAAATAGCAGTTCAAATAATCACATGTACCTCAGATATGAAGCAACATGGTACTATATTAATCTCAAATTTCTAATTTCACATAAATTCTATTTAATTGAAAGGAATCATATGTCAAATCAAGTATATTCCTACAACCTGCGTTCAGAATATCCTTAAAAATCTTGAGAAATTCAATTTTGTTTTTAAGAAAATTCTTGATTAATTCATGTTGTGCGAAATCCAATTAATTACCACATATCTACTATGATCGATATTCTTGATGAGTTCTACAAAAAAATTGGTATGATTATTAAAGTGTGCTCATAAAGGGTCCATGATAATGATAATGTCAAAAGGAGTAGATTCTATGAAAACACAAAATGAACTTCACATGTAATCCCATCCACATTCATTGGCTCGTATTTGTAGGGGGATGCTTGAAGGTTAGACCGGTACGTTGATCCTAGATGTTTATGTTTTCAGTTTGTTTGGAGGTGCATATGATACATATTCAAATAAGAGGTATGTATTGAAGTCTTTTTCATGAAATAGAGATGATTGGAGAGATGCTCCGAAATGAGGTTAGGTTACATTTTTAAGTGTATTTTTCACTATGAGAGAGAATTTTAATCTTGATAAGGAGATAATGATAGTGGAAATAATTAGAGTTTCTTGATTGTAATGAAAAGCATATGAATGGTTTTTAAATTACTTATGTGTGGAAATGATGTCTATTTTTTAGGCTTCTTCATATTCATGCTGTTCATACTTTATTGAACATCCATACCTGGATATAGCCACTACTATTCAGTCGAAGGTTTTCTATATTTTCTTGGGAGAAAGTATTTAATCTGATTTTGACATTAACAAAAAGAGTTAAAAGTAACAAAGGATCAAATTAAACAATCCAAAAGGAAATTACTTGTAAGCTAGTCCAGTTGGTTAGGTATTTGGCTAAGTTCATCTATGGTCAAGGGTTTAGCTCTCAGGGGCGACTTCAGGATTTTCATTCAGTGGTGGCAATAATTTATATTTGGATAATGATTAACAGCTCTACTAAAAAATAAACTCTAACTTGCCAAGGTATATTATATACAGAAGGAAAATGTACTTCTAAATTGTTGAATTCAAATTTGACAATCTATTTTGCCTTTTTAATTTGTTGCTGGAAAAGGATTCAATCAAAGGTCCTTATTATTGTTATATATGTCATCTTTTGTTTATGTTTTTCCTTTTTAGTCTCAAAAATAGAATTTTCTCTTATTACGTATTATATGTAATAATGTTATATGTAATAAGAAATTTAATAAAAAAAAGTATTATATGTAACAATAATTCTATAACCACACCCATTTTACACACCCACACACACGTGTGTGGGCTCCACACACACTACACACACTCGAGTGTGTGTGGAGCCCACACACTTGTGCGTGTGGGTGTGTATTTGGGTGTGTGGTTGGGTGTGGTTGTAGAAGGGCTCTGTATGTAATAAGACAGGCCGGGAGATTTACTTTGAGAGTGCATTGAAAACAACAAAGTCAAAAACAGAAATGATAACAGTACATACAAAAATCTGTACCAGAGCATACAAACCTCCTTTTGGGCCTGTTTTGAGTCTAAAAAAATGATCGGAGCCGCTCATTTTGTTCAGAATACTTTACTTATCATCCTTGCAAAAAATAAGCTCAATTCGGTATCGGTAAGTGCGTTTACAAATTATCCAACTTTGCTTTAGAATTCATGCCTGTATTCTAGAACAAAGTTGGACAATTTATAAATGCCCTTACCAATACCGGATTGAACTTATTTTTGCAAGAACCATAAACAAAGTATTTTCAAACAAAATGAGCGACTCCGATCATTTTTTTAACACCCGAAACAAACCCAAAAGGAGGTTTGTACACGCCGGTACAGATATTAAATCTGTACCAGTAGCGCCGCTGAGTCAAAAATGGCATACAACCAACCTAGAGACCTTCTAAGGGTTGATTTTATACATTTAATTTAACAGACTACTCACCGGTTAAGGGGGGCCAGGTCATGATTTATAAGGAATGATCCATCCTACTTGTAAAATACCTTTTAAAGCTGTGAGGGTGGGCCACAGAACGTAGGAACTTCACAGTTAAGCATGCTCATCCTGCGGTAATCCAAGGATGGGTGACCATACTGGGAAGTCTATGGTCTTTGGGCGTCTAAAGCGGACAATATTGTACAAAGATGGATGAGATCGTTGTGGGCATGCGGCCTCACTGGCTCGGGCCCGCATAGGGCGCCGTGCGCGGGGCGGGGCGTGACAGGTGGTATCAGAGCTCAACCTTGGGCAAAGTGGTGAGTAGGATGCACTCTGCTGCCACGGATCCCTAGGGAGGGTTACTGGGCACTGTGTAACGAGGACGTTACACCTCTAAGGGGGGTAGATTGTGACAGCCTACTCGCCGGTTTAGGGGGGGCAGGTCACAATTTATAAGGAATGATCCATCCTACTTATACAAGGCCTTTTAAAGCAGTGAAGGCGGGCCAAAAAACGTAGGAACTTCACAGTTAAGCGTGCTCATCCTGGGGTAATCCAGGGATGGGTGACCCTACTGGGAAGTCTATGGTGTTTGGGCGTCTAAAGCGGACAATATTGTACAAAGATGAATGAGATCGTTGTGGACACGCGACCGCACCGGCTCGGGCCCGCATAGGGCGCCGTGCACGGGGCGGGGCGTGACATTTAACTCTTTTTTACAAAGAGGACCATGTCTTACCTATTTCCCCAGATGATTATAAATTCACAAGTTAAAATAACATTTCTATTGATTTATGTCAGAATTTTTTATTTCTAACATAAATTTGTTCACCTAAATCTATAAATATACTTTCACCCACTTACTTTAGAAATAAAGGTTGAATCGGGGTGATTCACGATTCGTAAAACGACCATTTCAATCCACGATTCGACAAATGCGATCGCAAATACCTCAAAAATTGGCATATTCCATGTAAAATATTGAGCTGAAATAATTACGCGTAAACCCGTATATGCTGAACTCATCATTCTCAAAAAGATTGGCATATTCCATGCTAAATGCTGAGCTAAAATACTAGTAGTTAAAAATTCAGTACATATGCCCTATAACGAATCTCTAGAAAGGAAGGAAAAAAAAAAAAAAAAAACTCAGCGAGATTATTTTAATCATCCAGTAGAATAATGAATTACTCTTGTAACAACCTATTTGCCGCTGGATGATACTTCCTCCGTCCCAATTTGCTAGGATTTTTTTCGAGTGTTTGTGTCACTTTTAAATTGTTTATATTCTTTAATTTCAAGAATTTTATATGGTTGTGAAATTAGCTCTACCAAACTCCAATTTATTATATTTTTTAATAGTAAAAATAGTTAGTACTTGATATTTGGACAATCAAGTTGGGTAACCCATTCGGCTAAATAAATTAATTGACTTATTTATTTGTCCTTATTAAAAAAAATTTGTATTTGTTAGTTTTTTATCAATTTTTTGGAGATTATTGCATCTTTATGACAAGAGGAATCTAAAAAGTAAAAAATTACGATCAAAACCCAATTTTTTTGAATAAAGACAAAAATAAGCCAATAAGTCAATTTTTTCGTCTTTATTCAAAAAAATTAAATTTCGATCATAATTTTTTACTTTTTAGATTCTTCCCATCATAACGATGCAATAATTTTTAAAAAATTAACGAAAAGCTAATAAATACAAAAAAAAAAATTGAATAAGGAAAAAGAAAAAAAAACAAACGGGTCTCGAGAGAAAACGAAAGGAATAATAAAAGGACAAAAGGCGCGTGGGCCCGGGGCACCACGAGCGGTGGCGAGCCGCGGCCGACTCCTGGATGTGGAAAAACAAGAGGAAAGGAAAAGCGAAAAAGAAATTATTAAAGAAAAGGAAAAATTTGAGAGACAATCGTCGTCGTCGTCACGTCTGACGTGACTCGGATCTTGTCTGCTTCTTGGCGCTTCCAACTCGGTCTGGATTCCCCGTAAAATGACCCCTCCACCCGTCCAAGAGGCGGCTGGCAAACAAAATTTGTTTTAGCTACCACCCGTCCATTTTGTTTGTCCATTTTCGTTACTCGTTAACGTTTTTTAAATGTTTATATATATTCCGACCGGTAATATGTTTCATAATTTTGAAAAACTTTGTATTACAGGCCTAATTAAGAATTATCAAAAAAAGATCTATATTACATATTCTTGGAGGTTTGTGTTGGAAGATACGGAATATAAGCGATTGAAAATTGATATGAATATTAAAAAAGACAAAGAACCCTGTTGTGCCACCCGCGCGGACTTGTTCAGAGCTTAAAAACATGATCCGAATCGTTTTTGTAGAGCTTGGTGTGTTAAATAGCTCTACAAAAAATAAAGTCCATGAACATCACTAGCTTTAGTGATTTGCAAGTTGCAATTGTCTGATTGACTTGATTTTTCACAGAGTTGTTAAATGTGTTGAGCTCTATAAAGTGAACGGTTCGAATTATGTTTTCAACTTGGGATGAAACCTGTATTGTACCTTGGGGCAAAGCAGGCCTTGACATCTTTTAGGGTTGTCTTCGGAGGCCTTTTTCAGATTTTTTTTTGATAATTAAAAACGTTTGTTCGTCAAGATTATCATGCACATCAAATTTTGAGTTTCGATCCAACGTTGTAAAATATTTAACGATAGATTTGTTTTGGAATCATGTCGATTGATATTCAATCACCATGATTTTTTATGCGGCTAATGTTTGCAACAAGCTATAATAAAACGAATGGTTTTAATTATCAAAATAGTCCCAAAAAGAAAGTAAAATAGTTTTACCATTGAACGTGAGTAAAGACAAAATAAAGAATGCATGTAGAGAAAAAAAAAAAGAGCGCTAAAAATCATTTTCGTATATTTTAAGTATTTGCAAATATTTCTTTAGGAGGAGAAGTATTTCATTTTTACCCTCTAATTGACTTTAACTCGTATTTCAGATATCAGGATGGGTTGGACTTAATAATTGGACACCGTGAAACCTGCCGCATATTTCGTTTGGATGATCAATATTATTGATTTTGTAGGATTTATAGAATTTATTTTGCATGATAGGAATTTTTTTTCTAGTACGGGTTCTATTCTGCCCGAGCTTGAGTCTATTTTAGTTAAGGACTTGTCCTAGTTAGTTTTCTATTGTATTCCCGTGACGTATTCGAAAAAAAAAAAAAAGAATTTATTTTGCAGGATTCCAGGATATTCCTTTCTAATGAGATCACGTTCATTAATTTGGGATAAGGTGATCATAATCGAATCGCGCTTTTTCTTAAAATAGTAAACAGTCAATTTCTTTTTTCTTTATAATTCAAGTGTTCGCGCGCTCCAGCTCAGTAAACGCTCAAGATTTTAACGGTTCTTCATTCTGAAACACACGTCGATGCGCTAGAGGTCCTAAGTCAAGATTTCGTATGGTAAAAGATTTTACTTCCACTTAAGAGATTTAATTTTGCATAGTTGACCATGCTATTTCGTTTGCAAGATTGAGCTTTAATAAAAAAAAGAAAGTAATTTGGAAAACATCACCAATATCTGGTTTCGTAATCTCTCAATCTGTCCACATTATTTCTGATTTACCATATTTCTTTTGGGTTTTTTTTATTGATTCTTTTGGTTTTTTTATTGATAGAGTACGTGACTTATATTATGACGTTCAAATTGTCCCTTTTTTTTTTTTTTTTGATAACTGTCCTTTTCATATTTACACTCCTTCATTCTCATTTCTAGAACCAAATTTCACAAGAACAAAGATGGAAAAAGAGTGCAGATTCATAAATTGAAGGAGTGCGAAAATCAATTCCCTATATTTTAAACAAAAAGCACATATAGCACTTGAAAACGCGAGAATTAAGGTAGATTCTTGGTTGGAAATAATATTTTCTACAAAGTGCATGGTTACTATGTATTTCAAGAGATCTAATATATTATACATGACGTTTGGCTCCGACGTCTAGTTTCATGCAACTTTTCTTTATTTTTTGTTATTGTTCTTGTAGTATTTTGTTTCGTTATTTTCTTTCTATTTGTAACTGAGTTGATCTTGTTTATAAAAATATATATATTTTACACATGTAAATCAACTCTAGTTTAAATATTAACACTTAAGGCCTCTTTCAGTTGCCAAGAAAGTACAGGAAATGATGGAAAAATCAATTTTCACTACTACAATAAATCATAAAGATCACAGCTATTGACCGTGATTGTATGTTTTTTATCACACTTTTGCTACCGTGATGGATTTGAGTGTGATTGTAAGTCACTCTCTTTTATCACGGTTATAAACCGTGATTGAAAGAGAGAAACAATCACGGCCAAAGGGCGTGATCGTTTCTCTTTTATCACGGTTATAAACCGTGATTGTTTCTACTATAAACTGAGATGGAAAACCATTTGGCGTGATCTTTTCTTTGTATCTACTAGACCATCTTTTCTTGTCATTGCTAAGTTTCGAACCCACGCTCTCTTAGTTGATTTCCCAAGCCCTTACCACTAAGCTAGCCAAGAACTTTTGTTAGATTAGGAAAACAAAAATATTTATACTTACTTTCTAAAGTGAGAAAAAAAATTTCTCTTAAAATTTGCTGAATTTTTTTGGAATGCAATTAACATGATATTAAAATATATAAAAATACATATATAAACATTGTTTAAAAAATTTTAAAAATATGACAACAGATTTTTGTCAATCAAAATTGTTGTCACCAAAAGATTTTCTTGGGGCAAAAAATTTAGTTTTAGCTAGTAAATTTAGTTGACAATAGTGTTTTTTTGTTGTAGTGTGCGTTTTGTATTTTTATGAAAATTATCACAACCTGCAGATTGGAACATTATGGACAAATTTTAGATTTTTTTTATTATAAACTAACCATTTCACATGAATTTTGCGTTTATATTGAATTTCAATTTCAATGGTGGCTTCTCAATTGGAATTTAATTCTTTTTAGATAAGGCTAAGCCATAATAATATAATTATTTTTTTACCCAATGTGTCAAACATATACTTGAAAAACATCCGAATAACTAAATTTCACTACTACAATAAACCATAAAGATCACAGCTCGCCCACGTGAAAATCTGGCACTAGTGGAACAGTCCGTCCATCGTCGAAGAAACAATTAGGCACTGGTGGAACCAAGTTGTGGGATTTGCCTTCTCTTTCTCTCTCGATCTTTTTGGGCGTGAAGATGAAGATGAAATGTAGAATTTTTTGGAATGAGTGTGATTAGAGCTTATCTTCTTACCTTTTGTAAAAAAGAAAAAAAAGAACTTTTCAAAGTTCTTAAACGACATCGTTTTTCTCACATAATTTTTCAAAGTCTGCCTAAATGAGTTCCAGTCCACCCACGGAAAAATTCAGACTGTGTGCCTAAATAGATAGGTTTTTTATCTCACCGCAAGAGTGAGATCATTTATCTAAATTTTTTCCGCGCTAAAGTTTTTTATCACGCTACAAGGGTGAGGTCAGTTCTCTTTTATCTCGCCACAAGAGCGAGATCTTGTATCTCATTTTTTTCCGCCCTAAAATCTTTTATCACACCACAAGGGTGAGATCTTTTCTCTTTTTTATCACGCCACAAGGGTGAGATCTTTTCTCTTTTATCACGCCAAAAGAGCGAGATCTTTTATCTCATTTTTTTCCGCCCTAAAATCTTTTATCACCCTGCAAGGGTGAGGTTGTTTTTCTTTTATCTCACCGCAAGAGCGAGGTCTTTTATTTTGCGCTAAAACCCACTTTTTATCTCAATTTTGGACTTAAACTGAGATAAAAAAATTTAAGCACCACTTTTTGTCACGCTTTCACTAAAACTGTGATATTTGTGAATCTCCTTAGTGTGATGCATAACTATTATTGTAGTAGTGTTTTTCATAACTTTTCTAGTGTTCAGCTGGCAGGAAAATTTTAGAACTTACCAATTTAAGTTTTCCTGCAGGAATTACTTTCCTGCAAAAGTGATCCTGCAAAAAACACAGGATTTTGTGTCGCGAGAAAAGGAAAATGAGTGAACACTCACAAAATTTTCCCGAAAGTTTCTTTTTTCTGACAAATGAACAACTAAACCTTAATTTTTCTTGCAAAATTCTTTTGTCATATGAACACTCAACACTTACAGGAAAATAATTTTCTTTTTCTTTTACTTCACCTCACTTCACTTTTTCTGGGAACCAATTTCCCACACAATTTTCTCGACAACTGAACGGAGCCTAAATGAAACAGTGGAATTTGCTATGCACATGTCACACATGCGACATCTATCTTATATTATAAGTCAATCTGTCCTCATCTTATCTTTTGATGAATTAGTGTTCCACTAACATAAATAATAAGTACTTATTTTTTTAAATTAAAGTCGATGTATTATGAAAGAATGAACTGTTAAAGTGAAAAATAAGTTTTTAAAAACTAGAAACGAAACTTAACTAAAAACGGTGTTTTTCATTAAAAAGTTTCTATTCTTTTCCACAAGCCCGCAACTCTATTCACAACTTTTTGTTTTGGTAACAACAACTCTATCCACAACTTGTTTACCAAAATAATACTATAATTAACAATTAACAAAATCCATAAAGGACTTTAAGAGAGGGTGAATATATTTTAATTTTGGCTAGACAAAAATTCATTTCCTGAGAAATTTCTATAGGCCTAAAGGATTATCAAAGTCTTCCCTCAATATTAGAATTGTTCTCTCATTTGTCGCATTCGTTAAATCATACTAGTTTTTTTTTTTTTATTTGTGTTTGCTCTATCCTCTTGTTCACCTTCACGAACTTGATTCAAAGTTTCTTACTAAAATTCTCATAAATTTGATGAGATCTCAAAACGAATCACAATCATAATTAAGCTTATTGTAATGTTATATTTTGAATAGCTCATACTTTTCGATAAATTTCTCGGACAATTTACAAGTCGCGGTCAATCGATTACGCGGTCTAAACCTTCTCTACCTTTTGCCTTTCTTTCATATGTCTTCCCGCAAAAATTTATATCACAATTAAGCCTATTGTGTTGTATAATTACTAGCTGTTACTCGCAATACTTTTTTTTTTTTTTTTGTTGAAATTTGATAGGTCTTAGGCAATTAATTATGTGATCCAAAAGAGCTCATTGGGATCTCAATTGAATATTGTTCATAATTAAGCCTATCGTGTTATGCTCCCTCTGTCCCATCTTGTTAGTTCTTTATTTCATTTTAGGATGTCTCAAAATATTAATCATTTTTTAAAAGTCAAACAACAAAGTATCTAGATTTTCAAAACTAATTAACCTTCATAAAGGTAGAAAAATAAATTAAAAATTGAGAAATTTAAAGGACAATAATGGAAATTAAAACTAACTTTTTTAGGAGACATACATTTAATGTCTGTCCCGTTAAAATATTAGAACTCCCAAAAGAGACCAACGAAATGAACGAAGGGAGTACCTTAGAAGGATGCTACTTTTCGTACCTTATTGAGATACTTGATAGGCCTCGATCATTTTTCTCCCAAATTTGTTGAGATCTCAAGTCAAATAATGAGCATCATTAAACCTATCAATTGTGCATACCTTATAAGATTGGTACTTTTAGTACTAGTTTTGGATATTTGATAGGCATTTGGCAATTAATTACGAGATCCACACATTCTCCATTATTTCTGTTTTTTTTTCCCCTTTCGTATGTGTTTAAAACAATTTAAATCGTTAGGACCCTGTTCGTTTTGGTTTTTGGATTTTGGATTTTGAGTGAAGAGAGATAAAGAGAGAAATGAGAGTAATAATTAAGAAAAAAATTATTAAGGACTGTGCGCCGAGAAAAAGTCCAAAACCCAAATACCAAACCGAACAAGGTCTTGTACTTTCAGTGCCTCCTTGTTTAGTAGGTTTTATTAAACAATTTATTACTTAATTGGCCCAAGCAGTCGCTGCATTTTCTTGCCAATTTATTGAGATCTCAAAGTAAATAATCATAATCAAAACCTATCATATATATGTTATATCTTAATTACCTTGTACTTTCAGAACCTCTTGTTTTTTTTTTTTGGTGAAATTTGATAAATCTTAGGCAATTAATTACATAGATAGTCTACATGCAGCAGTCTCTGCTTTTTTTTTTTTTTCTTCCTTTCGTACTTGTTTTTTTAACAAAATCATAATCCAAATACAACCTTTTTTCTTTCCTTCGATATTTCCCCCCTCATATTTCATAATCCAAAACATATTTACTCAATCAAAAAGAAAAAAAAAACACACCTTTTTAGCATTTAAAAGTTGGTAATGATAAGAAGAAGAAAAAAACATTTATAAGTCAGGTCCTTCTATCGACAATCCGCAGACAATAATAAAATAAATAAAATCCAAAAAAAAACACACACACAATCGAGAGTACTTTTTACGCTTTTTAATACGTTTTAACCATTTTTTTTTCTTTCATAGGTGATAACACTGATAGTGTGATAGGTTAACTCTCTAGTGACATGGCATAATCCAAATGGCATATTCTCAGAACCTCAGGCATTAGTGAGGACGGTAGATCAACACCCCAGCTTAACATGCGCCGGTCCACTTACCGTGCGCCTGCGGCCTGCCCCTTTTTTTGTCTCCCCAAATCGTACGTGTGTTTCAACCCGTAAAATTTCCCACTCTCTCTCTCTCTCTCTCTCTCTCTCTCTCTCTAGGTAACGGAGTATATATATGCCTAACAAATCTCCATTTCCTCTCTCTCTGCCCGCCACTCTATTGTTCCTTGCCGGCGCTCTTAAAGCCCTAACTCTCTCTCCTCTCTCTCTTTCTCTACATCTCCATCTCCGTCTCATGCGATGAAATAACCAAATCTAAGGTAATCTTCAATTACGTTCTTTCGATTCAAACTGCGAAATCTTACTTTGTTTCTTCATATTGTGACCATCCAGAATTCAATTTTCCGCCATAAACGTCGCGTTTTCTCTCTTTTCTGTTCGGCTTTTTTGTAATCTGGTTGGATTTCGCGGGGTTTCGTTTCGTATTTATTATGTTCTGAATGAGAATTTCAAGTGTATTTTCTTGAATTGGGAAAATATGTTCAATTGATCAGTTACATCTTCCGAGAATAGAAATGAAATGAATCAATGGATTTGATTTATTTCCGCAACTGTGAAGTAGAAATATGTTACTCGAAAGGCTTTTCCTCGGTCTTGAAAAAACAAACCAAACGGCGACTTCCTAGCTGAGGGACAAATCTAATACAGGTCTTGTTTCATTGCTTATGGTGAAACAAGCTAATTTGCTCTCCCTTTGTGATTTGGCACAATATTCATATATAGGGTTTCTTTTCTTTGTCAAATTTTGTCAATTTATAAATTAATGATTTCGATTATCGTCCAATTCTTCGTTCTCTGTGATCTTTTGTCTATATTCTTCTTCTTTTTTGTGGGTTATTTGGCATTTTCGGTTCAACTCTTCGTTTGTTGCATAAAAATATCCATTTTGTGCTGTAGGTTCTTTGAACTAACTGCCAGTTTCTGTATTTTTTATCTGATTTTTCAAAGTCTATCAGTTTTTTCCATTCTCTGCTTCTAATCTGTTTTTTGTTTCCTCGATAACAGTTTTGCTTCCACTTTACTGGTTTGGTTTAGTTGTAGGGAAAGGAAGGGAAAATTAACTTTCCTGTAACCTTTGTATTGTTCTGTTGCTAAGAAAGTTGTGGAACCCACAACTTCTTCTTTACTGGGAAAACACTTTCTGGCAAAATAGATCCCATAAAAAAGAAGGATTTTAGTTTTCCTGCATTATTCTTTGTCAAGAGAACACATGAGAAATAAATTTCCTTTTCCTTTCGTTTCCTTCTCTTTACGTTACTACATTTCCCACACAACATTTTCGACAACTGAATGGAGCCGTCGTCGCAAATTAACTTCTTTGTACCTATTTTAATGTTCATTCACTAAGAAAGTTGTAGGATTGGTCTCCCCTTGCTTTGTGTTGGTTGGTATAAAATGTGCAACTTCCCAAAAAAAAAGTTGTAGGATCCACAACTTCAACATAGCCACTTGTATTGGAAAAATATGAGTTTTAATAGATCAGTTACATCTCTTGAGAATGGAATGAATCAATTTTTGTGAATTCATTAGTCAATCATCTCAATTATGTAGTTTTTGTCTATCTTTGGCTTTTTGTACGGGCGTTATTTTGCATTTTCTGGTTGGACTCTTCTTTTGTTACATACAAAGATCAATTTTATGGTTGTAGGTTCTTTGAACTAACTACCCTTTTCTGCATTTTGGTGTGATTTATATGTCTCTGCATCTGATTTGATTAAGCTTTTGGGACACATGCTTCTTTTTAATTCCTTGACTTACACTCATTTGAAAACCCTTCTCAAAGTCTGTATCAATGTTTTCCATTCTCTCTGGTCTGATCTTTATATTTTGATGTTAGAATTGTTTCCCTTCCGCTTTACTTTGAAGTTAGGCTTCGTTCAGCTTGGGAGAGGATCAGAAAATCAACTTTCTGCAACTTTTTTGATGTTCAGTTTACAAGAGAGTCGTGGGACCTGCAACTCCTACTTTTTTACTGAAAACACTTTCCTGAAAAATAGGTCTTGCAAAAAAGATGGAATTTTAGGTTTTTTGAAAATTTTTTGGTGAAGAGAAGACATTCGGGAAAATTAATTACCTGTTCCTTTACGTCACTATAATTCCACACAATATTCCCAACAACTGAACGGAGCCTTTGTTGCAATTCAATTGGTTTTACCCCCTTCATATCCTATCGTGATTTCCAAGGATGTGGAAATATTTTCTCAACCTTTTAATTTCTTTTCCGAAAGTTATCTTTCTGTACTTGTAGAATGGTGAAATATCTTCTTGAACTTGTTCTTCCCATCTGTTGATGTAATTGTGTTACAAAAAGTCATGTGTTCTTTGAAAAAGTAGTGTTTAAAATCATTAAATTGCAGCTAACTGGGCTTAACTATTATTAAGGATTCAGTTTTCCGTTTAGTCTGGTCTATTTCACTATCCCTAACTGTTCACAAATCTCCAGGGCCTTAGCTGTTGCCAGTCACCAGGATCAAGTCCTTGCTGGTTATTTGCACTCTCGATTACAAATAGTGGTTGTTTTCCTTTCCATTTCCTTTTTCTTTTTCCAGAGGCCATTATGTAAGTGCTTACTGTTCTTCTTGTGCGTATCCAATTTAAAAGTTCATTTTTTCTCATTCTCCATGTATTCCATTTGCAAACGCTTTGACAATGCGTATCTAATTGCAAATCTGAAAGCTAAAGAAAGCTAGTATTGAATACATTATGCACTTTATCCATTGAATGCTTGTCATGCACTTTATGGTGGATTGTATCATATGAGCGCAACTGAAGGGTTGAGAACCTTTTAGCAGGAGTTCTCAGTTGTTCAGAAGCACTTCCAACTTTTTTGCATTCCCAGCTACAAACTACAATGTATTATTTTTGTGTCTTATGATGAATCCTTTCTTGTCTGATGTTACTCCTTTGGCTCAGTTATCATGCCACCATGTGAAGTATCACATATTAAATTTTGTAGATGGCATTTTTGGAGGTAGTTAAACCATATACATAATTGTTCGTTGCTGACATGCATATACGTTTTGGTTGTAACTAGTAACAGTCAGAGTCAGAAAGTTGATTTGATTGGTACAGGGATGTAGGTGATGTGTATTGCCAATTTTTGTTCTACTTCTCCGAATCTCCATAGATGTGTTACCACGATATATTCGTTACACACACGTAGACCTTGATTGTCCAATTGTGAATGCAGTAATTGTCTATGTTGAAGAAAAAGCAAACCAGGCCACACTTTAATACTTATCCTTTGTGCTCATAAAGTAACATTTCATGGCTGATGCATCCTTTGTTTTTTCACTTCTCGATTAAGTCCCAATCCTTTGGCTTTGCAGTCTACTGACAGTTGAATTGAGGAAGAATTTAGTGTCTTAATAAAATATTGTTCTGCTAATGAGTCTTTACTGGAATGAATTGGTTTGCATTATGCTGTGTCCACCAGTTTGCGCTTCATATTTTGAAACTTAGTGATCGTTTGGTAAGAAGTCAGCCCATTGGGAATGACAACTAAAGCGTTTTGTAAACTCAACTCCCTGTAGAACTGTTTGTTTCTGGTTATTTTGATTATTTCTCAAATACTATTTTATGCTTAAGATCGCATATTCATTTATTTTAGAAATTTTCATGTACTGTATTTTAAGTCTCATTTTGGTTACCTTTTATGTCGGCTTTTGCTTCCCTCTGATAATGTGATTGTTGTTAAACAGGATGCCAGTCATTACTATGTGTTGAAGGATTGAAGTTTTCATAGAGTCTTGTTTGGACACCAGTTGCTGATTCCCTGAAGTTATACCAAAATTATTATAGAAAATGGATCGACGGGATACTTCAGGTTTTGTGAGCGGGGGTGGGATGTACCCTTTCAGAGACATCTAACCCTAATTTTGTACACGAATTTTGTTTTTGCCCGGAAGTCAGGCAGACTGTTCTTTTGTGATTGACAATTGGTTTGGTTCTGAACAAGAGTGTTGCATCTTAGCTTTTGGTTCATGGACGCTAAGTTTCAGTATTTGCATTTTGCTCGTAACGGGTCATCAAATACATTCTATCTGGGTGAGCCTATCCAGGTAGGAGGATGTGGAGATAATTGTAGCACAGATTTACGACTTGAATCCCCTGGTTCTTCCGGCCAGAGGGGATTTAAACGGAAGGTGAGTCCGATTGATAGATCTAGGGGGGAAAAAGTAATGTCTCCCTTTTCTTTTTCATCTACTACAGTTTCTTCAGCCAAGGAAAATGATGAGGAGTCCGCAATGGATTGTGTCTTGGGCTTTTCGCTTAATCTTGGAAATGACAAGATATCCAACCCAAAGAAATCTGCAGGCTTTCACCCGACTGTACCTGATGTGCAGCCGCGCAAGGATGATCTAGAGCTGACTCTAGGGCCAACTGAGTCTGATATCACTAGCGTCCACTCGAGCTGCAGTCCCTCTGAAAGGATGGTGGGAAGGCCACTGACTCCTACTGGTCCATTCCACGGGTATGAAGGGTCAGCATCGGTATGTTGGAAAACTATATACCCTTTTCATCCATTGCATACTCCAAAGGAAGGAACGACTAGTATCTTCCCCTATCAAGCTGAAAGAATTCAGGATCTCTCGTGCGTAGTACCAACACCAAAATGCTCAGACTTCTGTGCTTCCGGGATGACACAGCAGCATCAGAAAAATCAACGTCAGCGTAGTACTGGTAGTAGTTCTAAGACATGTCAGTACATGGGATGTGGGAAAGGAGCAAGAGGTAGTTCTGGTCTTTGCATTTCCCACGGCGGCGGCCCCAGATGTCAGAAACCGGACTGCCAAAAAGGAGCTGAGGGGGGAACAGCTTACTGCAAGGCCCACGGTGGTGGTCGACGATGCGAAGAATTGGGGTGTACTAAAAGTGCCGAAGGACGCACAGATAAGTGTATTGCCCACGGTGGTGGACGGCGGTGCAGTCATGAAGGATGTGGTCGTGCGGCTAGAGGTAAAACTGGGTTGTGCATTAAGCATGGTGGCGGCAAGAGGTGCCAGAAAGAGAACTGCACAAAGAGCGCAGAAGGGCTCTCAGGTCTTTGCATATCGCATGGAGGTGGGCGGAGGTGCCAGCATCCTGAATGCGGCAAAGGGGCTCAAGGTAGCACAATGTTCTGCAAGGCGCACGGTGGTGGCAAAAGGTGCAAGTTTGAAGGAGGGTGCACCAAGGGTGCAGAAGGTAGCACGCCTTTCTGCAAGGGGCATGGTGGAGGGAAAAGGTGTTCATTCGAAGGTGGTGGGGTTTGTCCAAAGAGTGTGCATGGTGGGACTCAATTCTGTGTTGCACATGGAGGTGGTAAGAGGTGTGCTATTCCGGAGTGCACAAAGAGCGCACGTGGGCGTACCGACTTTTGTGTCCGTCACGGTGGGGGAAAGAGGTGCCAATCCCAAGGATGTGGAAAGAGTGCACAGGGAGCTACTGATTTTTGCAAGGCACATGGTGGAGGTAAGAGATGCTCATGGGGCCAACGTGAGTCAGAGTTTGGTCAAGGTAAATCACCATGTAATTTATTTGCTAGGGGAAAGACCGGGCTTTGTACATCACATGGCGCTCTGGTTCAAGACAAACGGATTCATGGGGGTGCCACACTTGGACCCATGGTCCAGGATCCTAAATCTGGCAAACCTGAGAAGATGAAAGAGGTGGTCATTGCAGAAGAGGGTATGAATGTCGATGTTTTGCGGATGGGCCCTAGCATTTTCAATAGGAAACAACTTAGGCTTTCACCAGATCGTCTTCCAGTTGGTGGTGATGGAGGTCTATCAGGCACCCCAGGTGTCCCAGGAGATAGAGTGCATGGAGGAAGAAGTTTTCTGGAAATTTTGACAGAAAGTTCGGGCCTTGGATCAAATGGCAGTAAAATCTTCATAGGAGGGCCATCGAAGCTGGGAAAATCCTACGTGGCACAACATAACTTTATGTAAGCCGATTTTCACTCCCTTGTTTTCATTTGGCCTTCGTAGCATGCTTGTGTTCTGAATGTGTCCATTGGTCTTGTGTTTGTTGAATGAGTAGTTCTCTTTCTGTGTCCAAGTAGTTAGAGGTTCTGAAGTGTTTTCTTTGGCCACCATTGTAATACAATAAGGTAAAAATCAATTAGGGTTCTACCCTTAAAGACTTATTGAATGTGGGTTGTTGGTATTTCTCTCCTGTAAATAGGTATGTCTACGTGAGTTTGGAGCGTCAGACAGTGGTTATTCTCATTATCTTTATAATAAGGCTCCTCCTTTGGTTCGGAGCACTTCTCCTTTTGCAATGTACCTTGGTTAAGAATTGAATAATTTTGTTATCTATTTCGATCAGTTTGTTGTGGAAATTCATGTTTAGCATACTTGTACTACTCGTACTGTGATTGGTAGAAAATAAATCTTTTACATTTACGAGCAACTGTGGCAAAGCTCTCTTGATGCCACAGTACATGTATTGGAAAGTAATTTTCTTTGTAGTACTGCTTGAGTAGAGGCAGAGTCACCTGTAAGCAAGGTTTTGAATAACATGCTGTACCTGCCAGTGTGTACCGGAATTGTGAGAAAGTGGTGCCACACACCTCCAGCGTTGTCGTGGTCTCTATACTGGAACTTACCTGAGTACCAGCCATTCCGAAAATCTCGGAAGAGATACCGGCATTGATTCCAGCTGAGACAGTATAACCCATTAACCTGAAATGCTAAAACATTGTCTCTGCACCTCTCACTACCGATCAGACCGATTCCATCGCCTCTCACTCTCGTCCATGATGGTCTCGTCTCTGTGAAGACTGAAGTGATCTCTCTCTCTCTCTCTCTCTCTCTCTCTCTCTCTCTCTCTCAGCAGTACAGCATCTCACGAAATTGAAGTAAGTTTCTCTCCCATTATCAGTCAAGGTGTGTTCCACTAACTGTGAGCAATGGATATATATATATATATATATCCATATCTTAGATTTTGGTGAATTTTGGTGATGGTAGGAGTGAATTAGGCTCGTTTGGTGATGATGGGAAAATTGATAGATTCCACTAACTGTTGGAATTGGAAGGTTTAGGGTTTAGTTGGACACACGATTTTATATACCCATCACCTAACAATATTGCTAAATTGATATTTAATATGTTATGGGTATGAATCTTATGGATTGTAGTTATTACTTTTGTAGGAACATTAGGCAAAGGGGCGATGCACTTGACCCGATTAGTCTTGAGAACATCGATGTGTTGGGTGATTGTGTGTGTGAAGAACCTAGTCTACTTGGTGAAGAGGATGTTGCATGGGAGATTGTCAAACCACCATCTTTAGAGGCGTTGACGCTGGCCGATCATGAGCCTATCTTTAATGATGTCTCCAATAATTTCCAGAACGAGAACCAGTATGTTTGGGATATTGGAGGAGAAAATGACCCTTATGTTTATGTTGAATGACAACATTTGTCTTTTTATTATGTACTTAAGTCTATCATGGAGAACTTTTCTGTTTATTGGTTAGATTTTGTGATGGATATGCTATCATGTTGTGTGTATGTATTTGTTATCATGTTATGAACTTGGAAGTTTTGGTTGTTAGTTTGAATCCCATATGTCTAATGGAAGTTCATGTTATAATTAGCATGTTCTGGTATGGGGAAATCCGGAAAAGTATAAATTTATAGCTACATATAATTGTTGTAGCGTTAAATCTGAAATGGTATCCAGTATCTAACCGGTACCAGTATGTATGGTACCAATAGAAAAACCAATACTCAAGCTAGTACGATATTCTGAACCTTACCGTCATGTGGTTTATGAGGTGTATAATTTTGAGTTTCAACATTTGTTAAAATCATCCAACTGGTCGCCACTATAGTATATACTCTACTGGGAGGTTAAGGAGTAATCTTGACGATCACAAGGATTAATTACTAGTTTTCCTGCATAGAAGTTTTCCGTTGCTAGTTTATTTCTTTCTCATGTAGAGCTATTTTTGGGTTTAATTTAGTTGTTATGGAGCTGACCCCAATTAATTGAAACATAAGGCTCGGTTTGTTTTTTTTTTTTTTTTTTTTTGATCCGCTCGGTTTGTTGCTGAATGTAGATAATTGATGCTGTGTTCCATTAGTGTATAGTTCTTTGAAGTAATTGATGATGTATTGATGTGTGAAACCTATTAGAATCACACGTCTCACTGGTACCCTGACTCCTTATCTACTAGCATGGGCACTTCCTGTCCCCTGATTTTATCTCTCTCGAAACCCTCACCACTAAGAGTGATATTAGTTTTTCTGCAGCATCAGATACCTTGTCAAATTCATCATTCAGAGTACAACATTACACTTTCTCCAAGAATATATTCTTTATTTGTAGTGGTAACAGCAATGTCCAGAACTGACCTTTTGACTCCCATAAGAACAATTGTTCAGTGCTTCTGGGTTACCGTCACGCGATGCCCCAGTCGCATACGTGATGTCCCATGATCACG
Organism: Rhododendron mucronatum var. ripense; assembly: GCA_019656295.1. Lineage (NCBI taxonomy): Eukaryota > Viridiplantae > Streptophyta > Magnoliopsida > Ericales > Ericaceae > Rhododendron > Rhododendron mucronatum. Next base: position 4,329,260 of record BPLT01000008.1, on the reverse strand, counting down.
GAATAATCATTCCTCCGGTAAACCCTCTCTCTTTTGTTTTGTTTTTCTTATTCTTACACTCTTTTACATTACTACACCAATATACCAAACCAATGGCCCCGTAGCTCTCCTCTCATAGAACCACATGCTTGAATTTGGCCATCTTAGAAAGCTCTTCAACTGCTTCAACCAAATGATCCAGCCTTGCGACAAACTCAATAAGCAAGGAAGTGAATGTGGCAAGCGACAGCGCTGCAGTACTCTCGAGTGCCTTCATCGTCGGTACAAAATCTGCTCCAAATCCTCCCTCCTCTTCAAAAGCATCCACTTCTATGGACGGCCATGAATGTAACCTCCTTGATTGCTTCCTCATCATCTCATGGTAAGACTCTGCTTGTGGTTGTGGCGGTGGAGGCAGAGTGCCTGAAACCGGGTTCTGGTTTTGATCAGGGGTGGTGGTTTTCTCAAGCTCCGCCGATTCGGTGGAGAAATCGTAGAGGGTGGACGAGAGGGTGTGAGAGAGTCTGGGGAGTGGCCTTGAGGGGTTATCGGGTGGGTCGTAATTGGACGTGAGGAGATAGGAATGCATGTCTATGGCGCGTTGGAGTCGCTCCGTTGAGCTGTGAACCCTCTTTAGGAGAGTGGTTTTGAGGGTTCGTTCCATGTTGCTTACATCTTTGCCTAGTGATCTAACTAGTTCTGCAGCTTGACTTGTCGCGTCTTGGATCTCGGTCTGAAATGTGATTCTTAGATTGTACGGGGCCTGGAAAAAAAAAAACACAATTGAAATGCTTGTTTGTCAATTATGACAACATATGTAGAGAATACGATTCAAGAAACACCCGTTTAAGGGAACAGAATCTGTTTGAAACATAGGAATCCTCTGTTGCCATAAATCCGGAAATGGTTTTTGTTTTTCTGGAACAGACCCGAATAGCTACGACAGCCGCCTCACGACTCAAAACTTTACTAATTACGTAATATGAACATATTCCAAGCGCAAACTTAGTTCAAATCATCTGCACGGAAATATCTTTCTACCTCTGCTCCTATGAAATTTCAGCAGCAGAATCTCTCACAAAAACCCGGATCGGTAGGAGTTGGTTTTTGAACAATCGCCGAACTGAAATTTCATAGAACTAGGTACAATGGCGAACAAGTACAGGTGACCTGAAGAGTGCAGCGGTACAAACTCCATTGCGACAGAAAACTCAATAAAATAAATCGGTGTGTGACTCGAACTCCGACCAAAAAAAAAAAAAGCAGCAGCAGCAAATTGCGATATTTAGGAAAGAGGAAGATCCTTTTGGTCATAGAATAATCTAAAAGATGGATATCTTTCAGCAAGTTTCCTTCTTTGGACCACAACAATAAACCAGGGAATGTGTCGCATAATTCCTCGACTGATAGATTCTTGAACCTTTTGTGTCCAATACCCTTCCTAATAATTCATTATCGGTATATTCGCAAACCGCACCCAAATTCGCGATGTCAAGTTGGGATTTGGAAGATGGAACTGGTACTGATTCCGATATTAAACGAGATTATTTAGTATTCTTGCGCAACTGGAAGGGGAGGCGATACTAGTTATCAGGTCAGAATGTTTGTGTTCTGATAATTCTTGCCTAAGCAGCAGAATGCTCTACAAGTCTCTTCCACCACTCAAATGGCATGGGGTCTACGTTTTGTGGCATGTACCGAACAAATGTGCGAGAGAGAGAGAGAGAGAGAGAGAGAGAGAGAGAGAGAGAGAGAGAGATACCTGAATTTCAGAGTGAAGAACACCATGAAGAGCCATAACCTCGTAAGCACAATAACGTAGCACTGCACTAACTTTGACATATTCAGACCATGGATAGAAGAAGTGTCTAAACCTTCCATGGGGTGGCTCCCATTTAGCTGATACAGCCTTTGCAATTTGAACCAGAAAAAAAAAAAAAAAAAAACATAACAAAAAACAAATACTATGATCATCATCATTGCTTTTCTTACCCAAAATACTTAAAATCTGTCGGTTGTAAAAGTGTTCTGAATTGAAAGATCGATCAAAATATATGCATCAGTACCAAGGATTCTATTTTCGCTGAGGAATTCAAAGTGGATCGACATTTCCGGTAAGCAGGCTCATCTGGAAACTCATCCATGACAGTCTTGGAGAACTCCGGATTATCCGATCTGTCGTCATCTAAATACTTCCTCACACATTCTGCAATTACCCAGATGATATTTTCTTACAAGAGCTTTGAAAAGTAAACACAATGCTTTATGGCATGATTTTTTGATGGGATTAGACACATGATTGAATTTACAAATTTTATGTACCTACGTGACGGTCTTCTAACTACTAACCCCTAACATCCTAAGATCATCAACAGTACTTCGAAAGCATATACGATTAACTCATACTCGGATTTATGTTTTTTCTTTAGACAATCTACATGAAGAAGGCTTATAATTGAAGAATTCAAATTATCATAGCGAAGGGGGTGTTTCTGATAGTGAAAAATTTGTAGATTTTTATTTGTGGTTGAGAAGTTAATTAGGTGTTTTCAATAGTGAATAAGTTGTTGAAAAATGATAAGTTGTTTCCGGTTATGAATAAGTTGTTGATGGGTTTATGAGTATAGTTACTATAGAAAAAAAAGTTTTTGTTGGCAAATTTTTCAGTGAAAACGAGATGGTTAAATGTTGAAACTCTGTTATTAGTGGAAACGAGATAGTAAAATTCGTTAAGTTTTTATTCTTTTTGTTAGTGGAAACACCCCCAGTCATAAGGCAGAAGTAGGGCCACAAACGAATTGAGCTACTCGAGAGCAACTCGAGGCTCGGCACGCTTGACTCATTTAGTAATCGAGTCGAGCTCAAGCTCAGTTTTTAGGCTCGTGTAGAAAATGAGATGAGCTCAACATTCTAAAGCTCAGTACGGCTTGGAAAAACTCAGCTCATTTTTATAGGCTCGACTTGTTTATAGAGGCTCAGAAAAGCTCAGCTTGTTTACAAACAAGCCGAGCCGAGCTCGTGTTCTAGGCTCGTTTCGTAAACGAGCCGAGCTAGCCGAGCTCAAAGACTTCAAAACTAAGTTTAGCTCGTTTGCAATCCTAGGTAAATATGCAGTTTACCTTCAAGTGAGTCAGCCACTGCATTGAAGCTGCTAACTAGTTCCTTGTGCAACAGCTCCCCAGCCCATATCGGAAAAATCAGCACATTCACCAACACTGCAACAATCCCGCCGATCGCGATCGAGTACAGCCGGGACATGGAAGTTGGGATCGGGTTCCCGATCGGTTTCCCCATCCGATACCCAGAAACTATGATCAAACAGTAGGTGAAAAGTATGACCCGAAATCCGTACTCGTATGGCACAAGTGATGGCCATTGCTTCATGAACGATGTCACAGTCCCTTCAATCCATGTATAAGAACAGAGCAATATTGTTAGCGAAATCAAACGATTTTTTTCTTTAGTATTACATAAACATCATATCCAAAAATGGTTACGTCGTTCACATGTATTTTGCCGGGGGCCGGGGCCCATCAAGTGATATATGACGACATGTGCTATTTAAAACCTATGATCAGGTGATATGATCGTACCATATATAGCGCCACATCAAACCATACTCAAAAGTAATGTGCGAATGTGATCACCATACCATTTCTTGTTTCGAAAAAACGAGGACGATTGATCACGTACCAATGATAAAGATACTGATTCCGATGATGATAGGCTCGGCGATTCTGCCCGCGCGTAAGGCTAACTGAGCTACACCAATGGCTAATATTCCGGCCAACAAGCTTCCCAGTGCTCGATTGAATCCTCGATTAAATGTTGCACCTAATTCAAAACAATTTTGAAAACATAGCTTATAAGATCTCAATGTCACATGATCCGGATCCCTTCAATAAAAGATCAGTTTTGTTAACCTCCGCCCACTAGGTGGACGATAATATGCCAATAATTTCAAATAAGTTCGGATATCAATGCATATCTCACGGATATTAATAAATTTTCACAAATATTGATACACCTTTCTCAGATATAAATGCATATTTTTCCTTTTATTCTACACCCTTTAAGCGGAGGTTAGAATAATTCATAAAAGATTCAACTATCTATGCATGAAAATTTTGGCAGAATATATAGCATTTCTTCTTTTTTTTTTTCAGCTTAGTATGCATCCTCTCTTTCCAACTAAATTAAGGCTCCGTTTGTTTGCGCGTAAAATATTTTCCGGTAAAATGTTAAATAGGAGAAATTTTTAGGTGCTAGGCAGGTATGTTCCACATGGTACCTACTCGGCACATCTGGGCCGTCCAATACACTTTTGGATGACTCGGATTGAAACTCTCTCTCTCCTCTCACCACAGCTCTTTCTCTCTCCTTTTTTTCTCTCCAAATCCGAGCCAGCACTACGTGGTACCCACCCGACACTGAAACTTTTTCCCTTTAACAGATCCTTCAAATACCAAAAAAAAAAAGGTTTATGAATTAAAAAAGCTCAGCATTTTTATGTCGGCAGATACCTCAAACGCTATTTTACCTTTCAAATTTTGCCTTCGAAATTTGAAGAGTAAGAAGCTCCTTCAAATGCAGTAAAAAAAAACCTTTATGGCCCATGCGTGATTGCATGGTTTCCCAACTTTTGATCCCATATTTGCAGGGTTTCCAAACTTATGTACCTATTACATATGCATGTAGACAGTAGAATGTTCCTTATGCATGCATGGACAAGAATCTCTAAGGCCCCGTTCCACTACATGAAATAAGTATTTATTTTTTAAATTAAAAACGATGTATTGCAAGAGAAATGATTTGTCTCGTAAAAACGAGAAATAAACACTAAAAAATAAGAACCTTAGCAGAACGGAGACTTGTATAATGGCACTCATGTACATACCAACGGTGTATTCAAACATGATGGCAACAGTGAGGATGGACCATATGATGCTGTCACCAAACACTTCATACGGTGCTCTGACCAGTATGAGCAAAGACACCAGCAGAACAGCCAACCCCACTTTCAATGCAAACACTACCCTATTTGGGTCTTCTTTGCAAAACACCCAAACACTCCAAATCCCATCTTTCAAATTCAGGAAACCCGTTTCCTCGCCGGATTTCTTCCCAGTTTCCAACCTCATCTTACCCTTGGCAATCGCCGGAATGTTGATCTCAAAACTACCCTTTTTCCCGTTCATGATGATTAATCTCGGGTATCGATCAAATACAAGCTTTTCCGGCCAAATCTTTTCGTAGCCTTTTCTTTGGCCTCTACCGCCCCCGTAATATTGTCAGAAAACGAAAGGAAAAGACTAGAAGAGAATTGAGAAATCGTTAGGGTTTGGAGATTTTCTGAGACGAAATTAGAGTGGGATGGAGTGAGAAAGTGATTTAGAGAGGGGGAGGAGTAGGAGGAATGGCGCTATAAGTTGATGGTAAGAAAGCATATATATATAGGAAACAGAATAATGCCATGATAGCTGAAGAAAGAGATAATGGAGCTAAGTAAGTTGGATAAGTAGATGCTTAATTTCAATAATGCAGCAATATGCATGGTTCGAGGAATTAGAATCTGCCTGATCAAAAAAAAAAAAAAGAATTAGAAGCTGCTATATATTGCATGGCGCCACTGCATGCACACGGCTTTGGTCGCCACCTTTTTTCGTGCCAATTAATTATCTTCCTCCTTAATTAGGCTATAATACTGGTAATCACAAGAATAACAATTGTGCTGAAGAGAAATTTAGGGTTGATGCTCATCTAACCTCAAGTATTACGATTCCCAGGGCCAGGGCATCTCTAACTAGTAACTATCCAGAGTTGGCCTTGAGCTAAAGAACAATGTAGAGTCGTTTTAGGCCCCCAAAATTTACAAACTAATTAGCGTGCCCTCCCATTTGTACCATTTTTAATAGTTTAACAAAAAAAGGGAGCCCATCTTTAATTATCGCTTTAGTCCTCCAAAAAGTACAAGAACTTAATTGTTCTTTCAACTCCGACAAGTACTTGTGCATGTGCCATCTTTTCCCATGCATGCAAAACTACACATTAATTAGTACAGTATTCCCATTAAAACAATAAGCTAATGTATGTGTTACATATATTAGAACTGCACAATATATTATAGATTATTGTGCTAAACAAAAAAAGGGTTTGAAGGACTAGCTAGAAACTGGAGTAGTAGCCATGCATATCTTCACTTTCTTCAGGTGGAATATCATTAGGGTTGTTGGCCTCAATTATTGCTTTATCTGTTAGGGAGATGAACAAGTTGTACAAAATCATCAAACTTAGGAATAGTATCTCATAATCCTCCTTCCTAATATGTTTACCACCTGCTAGGGGATTGTATTCTTTAACATCCCCTCATGTGCTGCCACGTTTAAAGTTTTTCATTATCTAGCATCTTTTTGGATCTATTATTGTGGAGTATAACCTTTTTGTTGGGTCTGTCGATATGAATTGAATTTTTAAAATGTGAGATAGAATAGATCGACCCCTGCGGCTCTGATACTATGTATGTAGAGACTTTATATTATGATCTAAGATTTTATGTTATCAACATTTCCTAGCCAGATTTCTAACATTATTTTAGTATTAGGTCTAATGGATCAACTAATTTGGGAGATTAATCCCACTGTTCATTAGCAAAGGGTCCAATTAAACCTGAGCTAGGAAAACTCCATATATATATATATATATATATATATATATTGAGTGGTCACACAAAAACTAATTGCACACCATTGGTAAGAAAAACGACAAACCAAAAGCTTATGAGGCTCCTAGTTGCGAGGTGACTATCTATGCACCAACGCCTGGGTTAACCTTCCCTAGTTAAAACCCATCAAATATATTCCTCAAAATTTGATCTATTTGTGTTTATTTGCAATCTTTTGACTCAGTTACAGAATTTGTTCTATTATTCCCCCATGAGTTTTCTTCTTACATGACCATTCTTTTATGTATGGATCAATAATTATATAGTACGTGTATCCGATTCCATTTGACAGATTATATATTTTCCTTGCGCAAGTAGGCAAATACAGCCCACATCCAGCTTTCATTTGGTAGAAACTCAAATAGCAAATATATATCTTAATTTGGAATAGCTATATATATAAATGGCATATATGCTGCTGTTTGGCTTTTCTAACTCGTTTTCAATTGAGACCAAAATAAGGGAAAAGAAATAGAATATGTTCTAGGCATAAAGGTGAAAGTAAATTCAGGGTTGATACCAGAAAATGTATGGACGTGCATGGTTGAGGCTTGGCTCATACATTGCTTGATAGTGTACTTAAGTGGCTAGCTAGTAGGAGTAACTTGTAAGTATTTATTATGACTACTATATAGTACTATTTGTTTTTCTCCTAAAAACTTTGTTTTTTTTTTTCTTCTGAAAATCAAGCTACATTTTACACCCAAAAATACAAAAAGTTTTGTTCTTTTTTTTTTGACTTTTAATTTTTCCACAAATTAAAGAAATAATTGAGATTTTTGTTAAATTGGTGCCAAAAATTCAAAAAAACTATGCACTCGTGCCTTATTTTCTTTTTCGAAAGTTATACGAATTTCAAAAAAAGACAACAAAGATACTCCCTCTATTCCAATTTGTTACACCTATTTTGACTTTCACATAATTTAAGAAAAGATCATAATTTCATTGACTTTGTGTCAATTTTATCATTTTACCCTTTTGTAACTTGTGACTTTTTTGTCAACTTTTTTCGTGTTATTAATTTGCTCCACTTTCCTTTCAAATCAAGTTCAAAATTTGAATTTGAGAGTGAGAAATGAGGGATAAAATCGTAATATGAACATCTAAAATTAAAAATTTTTGAAACAAATACATCATTTTGAGACATTCCAAAAAAAATAAGAACACAACAAAGTAAAACGGAAGAAGTAAGACACAAGAAGTATAACGACCACACATGTTTGCCGACGGTATGAACGTCACAGAATGTGCATAAAGTCTATAAGCGTGTAGTACTTTTACACATTACACGGCTTTTCACAGAAGATCAATTGCAGACTCAATAATTTAATTGGACTAGCTAATCAGATATGGGCCCTGGCCCCGCCTCGGGTGATTCCATCTTTTAGATGACCAAAAGTAGACAAGTTTTTATCTTTTCAAGGGTTGTGTCATTTCAAACATTTTTTCACCCGTTTTGCCAAGTTTTCATCTTTCCAAACTATTAAAAACTGTGAATAGTAGAAAATAGTTTTTCTAAAAGTAATTTTGAAAATAATAAAAATTATTTACTAAAAATAGAAAATAGTTTTTGATCCTTTTTTTGGGGAAAAAAACTATTTTTAACAAACTGTCCTCTAAAAAACAATTCTTTTAGTAAAAAAAAAAATTTCAAAAATATGGTTTCGAGGGGGGGGGGGGGGGGGGTGGGGAAGAGAGATAAAATATTTTTGTATATAATGATTGGTGTATTTAATTGAGAATATGAAAGGTTTATTAAATTTGGTTATTATCTTTTGGCTGCTAGTTTTGGTTATCGAAAGTCCAAAATTTGATTATTTCTAAGGAGATTGTTAAGTTTGATTATAGCATTGTAAGCTATATTTTGCACTAATATATATTATTAAATTTAATAACCTCCTACTTTTGATTATAGCACTATGGATTATATAGGTAGACAGGGCCGGTCCTGCCTGGGGTAAGCCCCGCAAACCCGTCGGCTTAGGCAACCCCCCGGGCTAGGGCACCAAAAAAAAAATTCCCATGTAAATATAAATACGTATATATTGTTTTTGACCCAAACATTACATAAAGTATTGTGTTGGTTTGTTGGCTAGTAGGGAATACTTAAGTTTTCTCAGTTGTTCCTGCGCCAAGGTGCGCCTAGGTTCAAGTCTCGTCCTTGTCTAGCAATATGGTTTCATTTTTCCTCCTTTTAAATTTCTCTCTCCTCCTCTTTTCGTTCACTGCACCCACTCTTCTCTTCTTTTTTTTTTTAAATATTTATGATTTGTTCAGAATAGAAAGGCCATTTGTTGTTGGTGTACATTTTTTATTTTAGGAGATACTTCTTCTACATCAACAATTAGGGTGTGATCCACTTACCAAAATAAGTATTTTTTTTTTAAATTAAAGGTGATGTATTGTGAGAGAATGACTTGTCTCATAAAACAAAAAATAAGTAATTACTAAAAAATAAGAACCTTAACGGAACGTGGCAAACTCCTCCAAAAAAAAACAACAACAACAACTATTAGCATTCGCATACTCACATAGTGATCTATGCAAATATGAAAAATATACACGTATATGTATATACTATATACACAGAACTCACCAATTTTAGAAACTTCAATAAAAAAATTAACCATTTTTAAAGTCGGGTTTGTATTTTTTCAAGTTGGTTCATAATATTTCTTTTTTCAATTTATCATTAAATATAGAACAATGACCAAAATATGAAAATAATAAAATGAAAGTTAAAATAAATAGAAAACCATTCTTATTTTTCTTTGAATCGACTCATGCTAAATCATAAAGCACCATAACCCGAATTCTATTCTAATTTTAATTTTTTGATAGAACTCAAACTAAAAGCGCATTGTGACCTTGATTTTTTTGCTTTTTATTTTTTTTTAATTTTTTATGACTTAATAATAAGAGGACAATCAAGTTTGAAGTCGGACTTGAGCAATCCAAACATCGGGGCCGGCACTGGGTAGGCAAAGACTGGTGGAGATCATCACTTATAGCTAGAAGCATTTTTAACAGCATACAAAAGGTGAACCACGGAAAATCCACGGCATATATTGACATGGAAATTTTTGTGGGAATTTGGTTCTCATATCTGGGACAATATTCAGGGACATGATTGAAGAGGGGGAGTGACAGATTTTCCAGCCATCCAATATGCCCTCAAATTTTTAATAATCGGACGTCGGGATTAGCTTGCAGGCACCTCAACAAATTCTGAGATTCTGAAATTAACGATTGAACAAACCCTCCGATGATCCCAATATTTAGAATGTTTGACCATTATACGTAGGATTCGAACATGCATGCGGTCAAAAAGTATAAGCACTTATTGCTCATGTCTACTTGGCCAAACCGGTTCAAGTTTCCGATATGCCCTTTTCACTTCAATTAGCAGTTTTCAGCCCCAACAGATACTGATTAATCACGTTAGTTAGAATTGGTATATATTCACTTGGGCTGTTCCTTTTAAAGCATTTTTTTATGTCGGACCGCATTTATCTTCTGTCTTTTATGACATTTAACATCGCATTCGTAAGTCTATTTTTAGAGCGGTTGCAGAGAGGGGCATTGTGTAACCAAATTCATGGGGGCACTCCGGGCCCAACAATCCCCCCTCACAATAACGCTCCCGCGACTCGAACCCATGACTTCCTGGCTCTGATACCACTTGTCGAACCGCTTTTCTACCATCTCTCCTAAAACCAATCGATGGTAGGAAGGATTTCAATTAAATCTTCTATGACATTCAACATCACACCCGCAAGTCTGTTTTTAAAGCGGTCAAAATGAGTAACATTGTATAACCAAATCCATTGGGCATTCCAAGTTCAACAGTTGAGAAAAGTTCACCATTAACTAAAATAATCAGAAAGAGAGAGAAACCTAAATAAGAATCATGCCACGGCTTTTTCTCTTTTGTGTGAAATTACCACCGTGCCCACTACCTTTTAGAATTGGATGCTAAGATGTGTCCTCAAATTTAGTCTTTGAATTGATGAAAATGAGCTCCCAATGCAAATGGACCTTATTCCCCTGCCCCAATTTCAACTATTTCGATATATATACTTGTGTCTTACATTTTATCGTTGCCAATTTTATCAGTTGGAACCAAATGGAGTGGCAGTCAAGTAGTAGGCGTCTTATACTTCTTGCACCAGGTGAGGGTTCAAATCTCATCATGTTCCCCATTGCCTTTTGCCTAGATTAGTAGAAGAACAGAATCTAATTTGCCTTGTTCGAAAAAAAAAAAAAAAAACGGAAAAAGTTTTATATTGCAATCGAAAATGGATACTACTTTCATTAATCGTGTGTTTTTCTTCATGAGTCTTGGACTACCCCGTTGGAGTTGGTTTGAATCATGTTAGTTTTTCCAGTGGTGCCAGCGGAGGACCCAATAGGGCATAGAAAAGACCAGTTAGAGCAACTCAAAGCTGAATATGAATAAATTATATACTATGATATTAACGTCACTCCACATTTTGTACGTCCCTGAGTGAAACCCATTCCTGTAATGCATGTTTGCCTTCGCCTTGGACTTGCATGTGTTATGTAATGTCTTGAGTGATGTTTCACATCCTACCTGAAAGATGAGTATAAGCTAAAGGACCATTAAACTTAGTCCAACGGTATCTACAAAGAATTTAGACATTAAATTCTGAATTTATCGTCAACAAGGCGTTTGTAGTCCAACGGTTAGGATAATTGCCTTCCAAGCAATAGACCCGGGTTCGACTCCCGGCAAACGCAACCTTCCCCCTTGTCATTTTTACTATTATAATTCCTCCGTCCCAATTTAATTGTTCTTTTTATAAATTCGTGTTATTTTTCAATTGATTATATCTTATAATTTATAATGTTTTAGGTGATTTTAAAAACATTATATTATAGAACAAATCGAGATCTATCAAACAACATTCATATTGATTTGGCTTTTGAGGAGAGTTTTAATTGTTCAGTGAAGTGAGAGCAAGGGCATGAGCAGAATTTATTTTAAGGATAAAAATTGTTCATTGTGTAGAGCCCATCAAGAAAATTAACTGTGTCAAATCATAAAAATTGAATGCCAAGTGACAACGCTTTGAAATGAATTTACGTATTGTACAAATGGGTTTGACGGATTTGATTCGGTGCGGCCGAACCCATATTAAAAAATATATATTAATGCATTTCGAACAGGTATTAATCACATTCGATGTTTATAATTTTTTACATGATTAATGTTCTCTATGAGTTCTGCGAAATGAACACGTCATTTATTTGGAAATGACACAAGCCTTTGCAGTATCGGAAATATAACTTGAAAATGGAAGAACAGGGCCGGTCCAAGAATTTTTAGTGCCTAGAGCCTAGTAAAAAAAAGTGTGTCCTTAAAGAGTTGATACTTTAAAATTTTTACAGCAACAATCACAATACAAAAAAACCAAATCAATATAAAATTCTACTCCACTAATCATTACATACAAACACAAAATACGAGATCGTAAAGTTTTTGGGGTGGGTTTGGGAAAAAACGATTTTTGGGAGGTATTATTCGGTGGTTTTGGGGAAATAATTTTGAGAATTTTGTGGGTTGGGCATTTGGGCTTTATGGGATGGTAAGTCGGACTAACTCATTACCTCTAATTGGACATTTTTTCATTTTATTTGGCTTAAAAAGAATCATACTCAAATCTAAATAGTAAAAATATTGGAATGCCTCTAAAAATTGAAATTTTTTGAATGCCCAAAACTCAAGCCTCTTCTGCGTTAGGGTTGGGCCGGCCTCAAGAACCCACAATATTGTAAGCTGGTTTACACCTTCCCACTTGCACATGAATATATCCAACCATCACAACCACTACCAACACAACCAACCAACTCGAAAGTGACTCGGGAATGCTGCTGCGCAGTTCCTTGTTGAGCTGGTGCAGAGAGGTCGATTCGGTCATTTATTTTGGTACGAACGGCTCAGATTGAATCTGATTATATAGAAATCTGAACCATCCATTACTCGGTTAAGATCCGAGCCTTTGATTGTCGTAATGAGCGGCTCGATCAGCCGCTCAGCACCGTTTTGTAGGGCTGCTTGTCAGCATCATCCATTCTCATGCAACGATTTTTTTATTTTTTATTTGTGAATTAAAAAAGTAAAACAAAACAACTTAGAGAAATGGATGTGTCCAATTCTCTTCCCTGCGATGAGAAGGTCAGGATTCCTCCGCATTCAGAGCTCAAGCTGGGAAAATAGCTTGGAACAATGAAGATGTAAAAGTCCTTGTATCAGAACGTGACGGTTGGAGCTGCGAATGTTACCGGCGGGCGCGTCTTTGCCAGGGAGACGGGGAGGGTGAACGTTACGGCGAGAGCGAGATCGACGAATTTGTTGAAGGAGAGTCGGAATTTCAGTCGTGATGTGGGTTCAGGGCTTTTGGAGCTCGGAAGTTACGCTGAGTTCGTTGGAAGGGTTCATGTGGTGAGGATATTTAAGTTGAGGACGAGCAAATTGATGAATTGCACTATGATCCTACATTTGGCGAGCAAAGCAATCCAGGACCTAGAATGTTTGTAATTTTTTCCAATATTGATTGATTACTTGATTGAATTTGGCTACAGATTTATTTGGCATCCCACCCTGTTTTTTCTAACTTTTTTTTACTATATAATTTTGTTTTTTCTAACTTTTTTACTATATAATTTTATACGCGTAGTGATTTCCAGACTTTCTTTTTGCGATAAATGCACTTCATTTTTAGTCCTTTAGTGAAATTTTTATTTATAATTTTTTCACTAATAAACAAAAACGGGAGTTCATTTATCAAACAAGGAGTGTAAGAATCATATCCCTTCTATATAATGAGACTAGCTGCCACGATCCAAACTCAAAGGATAAGAATCCGTGATCAGCCAACGATTTTAGGATCGTCCCAGGCCTTACTTAACTCCCGATCGTAAAATTCTTCCGCATTCAGAGCTCAAGCTGGGAAAATAGCTTGGAACAATGAAGATGTAAAAGTCCTTATCCAAGAAAATTGTGAAAGAAACTCCAATCAAATGCATGAGAATCCATGGTGTATGCCACTCGATTGGCTAACACTCCACTTGCGTGGATTATTTCATTTTCAAATTAATTGGGATTATTACGGATTAACGAATAGTAAAAAGTAAAAAATCATGTGTTTATACCAATATACGAATGAGGCAATTTTTCACGGAAACTCTTAAAAAACCTCTCCGATCATTTGTGTGTGACTCCAAAATGGGTTCCACACAAAACTTGTGTCAACTTTTGTGTGAGAGAGAACCAGCCACTATTAAAAATTTCAAAAACAGCAGCAAAAATGTCAGAAGTGGGATTTGAACCCACGCTCTCTCACGAGAACCAGAACTTGAGTCTGGCGCCTTAGACCACTCGGCCATCCTGACGCTATGTTCACAATATGCACGGAAATTTATATATAGATTAATTCAAAACCAATAGCTAACCCTACAATATTATGACAGCGGATTTCTATGTTCGAGATTTCAAAATTGCGGATAAAAAAAAAAAAGGGATTTCAAAATTAATCTCTCCCTACTTTCTAGATAGACTACTACTACAATTTTTTGCTCTTTTTTCAACCAGTAGAAGAGTAAAAGTATATGAATTACATCAAATAAAAAGTCCACAATCATAGAGTCCAACTGAAAGCCTGTTAAAAGAGCAAATAACTAACTGGAATAGCCCTCATTCATGGAAATTAATATCAATTTTGCTTTCGGGAATGATTGACCCCCTAACCTTTTCCGATTGAAATGTACAATGATGACCAATCGAGCTTAACCCCAATTGGTTCACAATTTTCTCGGTCCTAACTTCAAAATAGTCCAAGTTTGGGCGAGGTTCAATGGCAGAAAATTGTTTTTCCTTTTCTTTTTTTTTTTGGTAAAGCAAGCCTTGAGCTTTTTGTAATTTCAATTTGTATAAAACAATTCACCAAGCTTGAAACCTCGAACTCCTTTTGAAAAGTTTTAACTCAACCTTAAACTTTACAAACTTGCCAGCACTCGACACGTTGGTACATAGAATAAAATTTAAGAGGAAAGTCCACCTTCACCCCCTGTGGTTATCGCCATGTGCGGATACCCCCCTTGTGGTTTAAAACTAACCACATAACCTACCTGTGGTTTTGAAAATGTGCGGATAGACTCCCTGCCGTCATGTTTTCCATCCATATCAACGGACACTACATTAAAAGACCGTTATACCCCCATCACGTCCCTTAATTCTTCTTCTTTTTTAAATCTAATCACACCATCCTGTATACCAAAAATTGAATCCAAACCGTTGATATTATAAATTTTGACGAGTACTACGTCTATGCCAAAATTCAAGTCAATCAAAAAATGAAAAGCTCATGGTCAAATCGATTTTGTTATGAAATTAAAATTTCAAATTTGAATTTACTAAAAATTAGATCACTGAGTTATTGATGCCTGATCGAGATGATTTTTTACAGAGATACTTTATTCTTTATTTACTACATTATGAACGACTCAGATTACATTTTAGAGATGTGTGAGATACACCTCCGTTAATATGGATGGAAAACTTGACGGCAGGGAGTCTATCCGCACATTTTCAAAACCACAGGTAGGTTATGTGGTCAGTTTTAAACCACAAGGGGGGTATCCGCACATGGCGATAACCACAGGGGGTGAAAGTGGACTTTCCTCAATAAAATTTTGCCAAGACCAAAAACAAAACCAGACACAGTGGTTTTAGAATTTGAGCACTGAACAACTCCCCACAAATCGTCGGTACCGGAAATTTCTGTGTACCCAAGTTCCGGTGTGCTTTTAGTCAATAGATTATTTGAAAATTTGAAGGGGTATAAGAATTTTAACTTGATCCAACAGCCAAAAATGCAAAGGAACTGACGTTCGAAGGAATTTGGGTACCAACCATTTGGTTACTTCATCAAAAGGATATGTTACGCCGTCAAATGTGCAGTGGTATTGTGTTTCTGCAGTTTAAGATGAGCATAAAAGCAGAGCGAGTAGAAATTGATGAACTAGGTAAAGGTTTGCTTCAGAAACTCCCCTTTCGGGACGAGATATTCCAAACCTAGGCGCAATACATTTCTTCGAAAATTGACATACATATCAACAGTGAAGCAGACATCATTCAGAGGCAAAACACAAAAACTTGATTAAGTTTTGGCACAATTAGGGGCGTTTAAGACTGAAATTTCCAAGCAGAGAAGTTTAACACTTGAATCCATAATGCAGTTACTAGGCACAACTACTATCAAACATTGAACACAAATAATCAGAACACAATCCAATCTGTTAAGGTCCAACTGTGAGAAGCAATTATATAATCTAAAAAACATCAAAAAGACCAAATAAGGTTTAAAACCCGATGCATAAGGCGCTGATAGACATGCAATATACCTAACCACTCAAAAGCAGAAAAGCATAGAAACGATGCCCACTATCCTAGCAAATGACATATTAAAACTACCCATGTTCATCGACACTCTGAACACAAAACACCAGAATGACGGATTTTAAAACCAGGCTCTAGCCAACAGTGGACAAAAGCAAAAGACGCCTTCACAACATGCAGCTACCAAATATTTGTCAGATATTATCAATGACAACTCAAGCCACCCTAACTTCTTAAGCCGTCTTGCCTTTCCATGGTCCTTTGGGGATCTTACTTAAGACCTTCGCATCGAAGACTGCATACTGCTTCTTCATCTCAATCATTGCCTTCTCAGCAAAAGGATCCACATGATCTTCATATTTCTCATACAGCACAGGTACCGTGTGGAGCAAAACAAATGCTGTCACAAAGATCATAAAAATAAGTATCACTAACTAAGGAATATCACCAGCAAGCAAATACATTGACTAGCATAGTAGTTATTCAATGATTACCTATGTAAAACAAAGTTAAGAAGTTGCAGCAGCTCCCCAGAGTTGACAAGATCCACAAACCAACAATCACCTAATGAACAACACAACCATACCCACACCACGCTTCAACCAAATGTCCAAAAACTAAACTACCATTATATTTTAGGGCTGCTGTGCAATGTATTAAATTTTACAGAAAAACATCCAGAATCCAGAAACAAAAAGATCAATATGAAATCTGTGGCTCTCTGTCCATAGTTGTAGATGATTTATAAAGACAGTACTTGAACGGGATCTGGACCCCATAAACAATGCACCCGCACAAAAGTCAGTCTCAAAAGTACAGCTCCTAAACACGTAGGAGAAACAAATCAACTTACAGCGAGAAACTTCTTGAGATCTCTTCCCAACGCAATTTCCCTGAGAACTCTGAAAGCCTGATTGATTTCAATGGTAAGGGCAGAGGCAAATTCCAAAACTGGCTCCTCTGGAATATGAACCTCTGGAATACTTGGACGAGACCTGGCAAGGGGCAGAACAACAATTACATTGCTTTCACAAGTGAACAGAAGACTCAGCACCTATGCATTGTCTCAAAAAGCGAAGAGAACAAATCGCATTAGGCACTTTGGCATGTAAATTTGATAACATAAAAGGAGATGACTTTCCTGACTGGAATAACTTACTTCTTGATGAAGGAACTAGCATTAGACCACAAGAACAATATGGCCAGGGCTAGTATCAAACCATGACAGACTAAAGTGAGCAAGTGATACTCAAACAACTCAAACAGAACCCAGATAGCAGTGGCCCCAACCAAGAGTCCACCAGATATCTTCTTATCCCTCCACAAAAAGACATCAGCAGCTGCACCAACAGACCAAAATGACATCGATGAGTGAGAAACAAAGACTAGCTTCTTAACGGAACATTAATAGCATTTCCAACACATACTACTCCATTTTCTCATTAATCTCATTCTGCTAACAGTACTAAGGTTAGCCTCATTGATAATGGTATGATTAGTCAATAATTCAGCTCCAAGTATATATATGTGAGTGTTTTCATGTTCAACAAAACGTATGCTGGTTCATAATTTCTAAGCTTTGGTGTGAGTTCGTTGCCCTTCCAGAACTCTTTGATTATAAGACAAAGGAGTTATGGGGGCAGACAGGCGCCAGTTGTGCCAGGACTAATAATCAAAGTGTTCTGGAAGAGCAACAAACTGATATATGATTAGAAATTTTGAATGAGCATGGCATCTTGTGGAGGACGAAAAAAACTCACATGACGGAGAGATGAGACGAATGTATATACTTGGAGCTGAGTTATTGACTAAACACACCATTCCGATTATCAATGAGACGACAATACTGTTAGGAATTATGGACAGACTATGGTTTGCACGAATATGCCGTGTATCTTGTGCAACCGAACGTTCTCCTGACAGAAGGTTGAGAAGTAATGACACTGAAGCAAGTTACGACTCTCATTAATCGGATAATATCTTTCCTTTATATACTATGAATTTAGAACAAGGTCACAATCGGGAGGACCAACTTACAGTACACCAACAATTGGGTGTTTATAGACATTGGGTTACCCAACTTGAAAACCATTGTTCTTAACTTTTGATTTTGAGTGTTAGACAAGTATCCCAGACTATAGGCATCCGATAAGTGTCCGATGCTCAGGTACGTTACATCCAGCGAGCTGTCCGTACATCAAAGCTGGTAGCCCAGTATTGAAACCTAGAGCGATTTAGAATTCTATACCCACCAAATTTGAGAGAGAGGTGGTGCAATTAATTTTACCTTGAGGGATTGATGGCCTAGCGGGAAAGGGCCAGCAATCCGTGTGAGTCTGCAACTCGAATAGCTGACTACGTAGAACTGGAGACCCACTAAGATGTCACCTCAAAGACACCATGGGTCACCCCCGTGGTTAGGCCTCTTGCAAGTAGTTGTGTCTGAGTGCTATTATGAACTTATAAATCATTAAACTATTGTCTACTTGACAACTTTGGAAAAGAAAGCGTGGATCCCATGTAGCCTTTATAAAGCAAAAAACTAAAACCTTTCCAGAACAAATCCCATCTACAAGAATTAAGAATCAAGCAATTACTAGTTTATTGCTACTCTAAACTTCAAAAATAACAATTAGCATTTTCGAAACTCCGATCTTCTAATCCACCGGATCTGAATCCACCCCTATAGGTAAAGCCGTTAAACAGTAAAAGGCCACAAATGAAAAAATTACTTAGTTTTGCTACCACAACAGGAATTACCAAACAAGAAATCGAACAATTAATCTACGTACTCGTATTATTGTATATGCATTTTCGCACAGCAGAACCTTATCCGATGAGTGAGATACAAAACAATTTCATGCCCTAATTTCCTTGCCCCCTGGAAATTAGTTAGGGTATGCCCAAGCTGCCGGACATCCGGTTATAAAAAAAATAAAAAATAAAAAACCGAGGAAATGATAAAGAGAAACAGTAGAGAAATAAAATACGATTTTCGATTTACAAACATACGTTTGCCACCGCCGAGGACCTTGTGAAGGGGCTGCTCTCGGCCGAAGATCCGGTAAACCTTGGATTTTGAAGGCGACGGCGACGATTTCTTCTCGTCGTCGGAATCTGAGGAGGACGAAGAGCCGTCTCCGTGGAACTTCTCCTTTATCTTCTCCATCACCGACTCCTCGTGATCTGCCATCTATCTCTCTCTCTCTCTCGCTCTCTAAAACCCCTCCGACGGTAAAGTAACCTTCTTTGTTCGAAACCAATTCCTCTCTCTCTCTCTCTCTCTCTCTCTCTCTCTCTTTTGTATCGATTTTATGACAGCTGAGAAAGTGAACTTATCAGTCTGGCTGAACGGGCGTGACGAATCATCGGATAAAATCTGGGCCGTTCAATTAAACGCACCGAAGCGGATATTTCTTTTATTTTCCCAAGGCTGTTGCTGTGGTATCTAACTCCAAATCAATTAGCTTGTGTGCAAGGCTTGAAACAAATCAAGCTGTTCGCGAGCAATTTGAGTTTTGACTCGATATAAGCTTGGTTTGTCTCAGTTTATAATTAAATTAATCATTTGATTTCTTCGCAACTAAGTTGAGATAATGAGCTTGGTTTGGGTCGGCTCATTAGTAAATGAGAGTCGAGCTCAAATTTTAAAATCGTTTAGTAAACTAGTGAAATTTTAGTTAGTTTTAACTCGATTCCTTTTTCACAGCTTATTTGTTTGGTTCAGCTCACTAGTAAAGAGTTTTTTTTTAAATTGTTGATTAATGAACCGAAAGATAATCTAGAATGACGACTAATATGTCACAACACCCTCCCGGGGTATTAGTCGATAAGAGGGATTAAATGAGATAATAATAAGTTGGGCCATTGTTTAGTATAAAAGAATTCTCCAGTGCGACAAATGGTTAATTCATGCCACGCTAACCTTTTAGTCTCACAACCAAACAGTCCATACGGCCCATTACATGCACACAATTTTTATTAGTACCATTTCAATAACTTCCGAGCCAATTTACACGCTCTTCATTTAATCTTGAGAGACTATAAACTCACCGTACACTAACAGAGCCCACTTGAAATCGGAGCTTGGCGAACCCGTGGGGTTTACATGTTCACACCTATATCTAATATTTTACATTTACAGGTTAGTCATACTTTTGGTTTTGGTATGTTGAAAAAGTAGACTCATCTGGAAAGCATTTGTTTTGTTTTTTTTATCAAAAGTGAGAAGATTGTATTGATAAACGCTCAACGGTATTTATAAAACGGAGATCATTACAAAAAATTTGGACAAAGCCAAACTAATCGTCTAACAAATTTAAAACAAATAAATCACAAGGCAATCGATATCTTTCATTCTAACTCAGACATAATCTGACGCAACAGCAACACTTTTAAACTGCCTAACCTAATTAGCATGAGTATCTGGAAAGCCTTGATTGGTATGGAAATATCGTGACGGTATTTGTCTGACTTGTCGGTCATGATGAGATTACCCACTAATTAAAACAGCCACCTGGAGCTCTTATATTAGACCACTTGTCATTATATTATGCTCTGATATGGACATAATCACTCACATAAGGTTAACATCACATTATCCTTTATCATAAATGAAAACTATTTTCTTACCCATTAAGGTTGATGCCTGATTTGGGCCGGCTTGGCTTGTTTAGTAAACGAGTCTGTCTCGGGTTCGAGTTTTCAACTCGTTTGACAAAAGTTCAGTTTGTTAATGGTGGCTCGGCTCGATTAAAAAAGCCCATTTAGTAAATGATTCAGTTCGACTAGTTAAGGATCAAGCCTTGCTTGAGCTCGAATTTTTGGCAGCCGAAACTCGAGTTCGACAAAGCTCGGCTCATTTACAGCCCTATGCTTGATGATTAGACCAGCCCAAAGGTTAGTCAGGTTGGTTGAAATGTTTGGTCCTCACATAATTGATCACAATTCAATTCTCTAGTCCTAACGTGAATGGCATGCCTTTGAGAACCGAAAAGGAAATTAATTGAGGAACGCGTAAGCTAGCCCACCAGGCCCAGACACCTTGACCGTTGGTTGATGGTCAGACCACGAATACAAGACGGGCACAGGTGTTTTGCTACGTAAACATGGCCCGTAAACAGAGTCCAATCAACCTAACATTTGGGCTACTTGTGGTTGATTTTGGCCCATTAGTGCTACTGGTCCAATTCTGAATGGGCTAACCATTCAAAGCTTAAACTTAAACAGAAGTCCTTGGCCCAAACTTATCTGGTGTTCAGCCCTTGATGGAATATTTGGGTGCATGAGCTCAACAATTAGTTGCTTGATGATGAAGATCATAACAGCCAAACAGATCACCATTATGACACCCTTTGGCATTTCTATGCTGGATTTGTAGAGTCTGATCCAGTATTTCCTTTAACTGTTGGGGTCAGCTGTAGGGGAATCGCGGGCGATCACGGGATAGAATGTGATTGGGTTGGAATAGCTTTCGTTGGAGTGTGATTGACTGGATATGATTTTCGATATGGTGGTTTTAAGGAAGTTATGGGTATAGGGTTAAGGTGAAAAGAATATGGTGGGAAGATGATTAATGGGCAAGAGGATAATTGTGACTTTTCGTCGAGCGCGTTCAGATACCACGTGAATTATACCCTATTTGCCCAAAAAACTTCTCGATCACCTGAGACAGTTTAGTTGGTTGAAATGAACTAGCACAAAATAGAGGTTGTCAAACCAGGTAATTTGACGCGGATCAAAAAAAAAAACCAGGTAATTTGACAACTAGCTAGTTGGATACTCTCCATTTGCTTGGTTGGCAGTCCAGAAAAGCAGGCAAAAGGGGAAGAAAAGCCCAAAAAGTGCAAGTCTACCCTAATTTGGCTAAATTATTGTTGGATTGTAGGTCCTTTTGACTTGCTTTTGGCATACCCTAAACAAAGAGGGTCAAAAAGGTTATGGGGAGGCTCTTAGCATGGGTGAACTTTCTCACTTTCGAGGTGCACACTTTATTCATGCCAAATAATTGGCCAATTAGCAAAATAATTGATCATTAAATATTGTTTATTTTACTATGTAAACAGTTACATAAAGTGAAACAAAAAAAATAATTTTGGTAAGATAACATTGGTACTATAATTAAACTCCACCAATGATTTTCACGTTTTCCGAGGGGATTTCTAGCACGGGAAATAGTACGGTACTATAGTTGTACTCTAGTTGATAACACTTACACAAGGCATGTTTTTTAATTGATCCGAGAGATTATTAGATTATGTATGAATTATAAAGTACAAACGATGGAACACAACATCAATAATGTAAAAATTTACGAGACAACTAAACTCAGTAACTCAACCCAATTACAAGCCCCTATTATAGGGAGAAACAATCTCAATGGAAGAACATTCAAACGTAAGTGAAAAAACTTGAATTTTTCACCTCCTAATGAGATAGAAGAGTCTTGTCAAGTGAGCTAGTCCCAGTTGGTTAAATAAGGCACGTTGAAAGCATGAGTAAATGCAAAAAGGCTACAGGATGATAGAGCCAAAAGAGACTACATGTGACAGACCTCAAATGCGGCTGCAAGTGAAAGGGGATGTTAAGAAAATATAGTCTCACATTGCTTGAGAGTGAAATGAGTGATCATTTAAAAATATGAGGGACCTCTATACTCATTATCAATTAATTTTGAGATGGATATAAAGTTTCCACAGTAACACTGCTTGCTCAGCCTTGAGGCCCGTCGTCTCGAGCACACTTGGCCAAATACCAATAACACTAGCGTGCCACGTGGTCACACTGTTCACAAACTATTCTTCAAGGGAGGAGGGGGAGTACAATCAGTCTAGTTACATAACAATTCAATCACAACCCGTTGAATTATTATGTACGTAGCATGGTTGGGGGAGTAATGAACCTAAGGCACACTCAATGCGTGAAGAAAAGAAGGTAAAGCACGCAAATGAGCCAACAACAATAACTGAGCCTGAGGAAATCAAAGTACCCAACACAGTATCGTGACAAGAAGCCAATGAAATGAAATATCATAGGTTCAAAAATTCACATGAAGACGGCAAGAGGCAGAAGAAAGTCCCAATAAAGGTCTCTTGGTAGTTTGCTCCAATTAAGATTTTGGTAGGTTCAGTCACATTTGGAGGACCCAGCTAAGCTAAGAAATTTTTCGGTGTCGGGTGAGTATATCTCACGTGGTATTCGCTCGGCACATCTAGGCCGTTCAATACACTTTTAAACGGTTCAGATTGAAACACTCTCTCTCCTCTAACCCCAACACTTTCTCTCTCAATTTTTTCTCTCCAAATTTGAGTCATCCAAAAATCCAATGGACAGCTCAGATGCACCGAATGGGCACCACGTGATACCCGCTCAGCACTGAAAAATTTTCCCAGCTAAGAAAGCTTCACAGAATGAAATGAATGAATTTGAATCAAAGAAAAGTTATTACTTGGTCAAGTGTGGTGAAACCCATGCAAACGTCTAGTGAAAGAAGCCCCTGGAGCACTGAATAATCACACAAAATCAAGATCCATAACCCCATTTCTTATCGTACGGTTAGAAACAATCCACCTACTCCTCTGAAGAAAATTGGAGTAATCCAGTTTTGGCTTTATAAGTCTTGTGCTCGATTCAATTTGATGATCAGAACGGTCATTTTATTGAGCTTGTTACAGAGTCCAACCATGTACTGTGTTGCTAATTTAAACCATGTAAAAAGTTTAGTCTCCCACTTGATTTAATTTGATTATTGGAAAAGCACTTTTATTTCTTTGAGTGACGTTCAACTGTGTAAAAATCTTGTTAAGAAATTCAACGCTGATGCTAAATAAGCAAATTCATGAGCTGCCATGTTCGGACCCATGGGAGCTTGCACTCGGTAGCACGACGAACCATACATCGATTGTCGAAAACTCTGAAACCAGAGCCGCAATCTTCCCAGAGAGAACTTTTTAATAGAAAAGAAGCCTCTCGAAGGAGCTTGCACTCGGTAGTATGAACCATACTTCGAATGTCGAAAACCAAAGCCGCAACCTCTGAAGGGAGAACATTTTAATAGAAAAAACAACCGCCCGAGGGTGAGTAATTCAAACACACTGAAGTTCATAGCTTGCTTATTATCGGATTCTACTCAGTCCCACATGGGAGGGTTCTGGGCCCTAACATAATCTGTGTTTTAATTGTGGGCCTATTACTAATGTAGACGATATGAATCTGAACCAATGAATACAATAGAGCTTTGGGAAAATGACGGCTAATGACATGTTTAGATAATTAATACCTGTCAAGGACATTTTTAATATTAATAAATGTTCTCAGCATGTTCTTAGCTGGTATTTATTATCAAAACATGAGCTTATGATGAATAAAAACTCACAAGGTTTTTTTATTGAGGAAAAATGACGGTTAAAGATGTATTTTGATAATTAATACACATCAAGAACATTTTAAATATTAACAAATGTTTTCAGCATATTCTTAGCAAATATTAATTATCAAAACATGTCATGTGCCGTCATTTTCCCTTTTTATTGTGATTTTGGTCCCCACCAGCTGCATGTTTGCCAAGTGACCCCTCTAGTAAAATTTAACCCAATAGGATTCAGCAAATAGGGCACAGAGCAATCTAGCTGATGTACACTATCCTCCTTTTCATGAGGCTAACCCGGAGGTAGGGACAGATACACGAATTCTCTCTTGTGGGTACCAATATTTACTCACCATGAACAAAAATTGATTATCAAGCACAATAATATATAAAACTAGGCTTCATCCTACGAAGTGAGTTCTGTAATATGTATGCTTAGGCCTGATCCTGAGATTTTCGGAGCCCCAGTTGGGATTTGAAAATGAGCCTCTCAGTTTTGTATATAAATTAATTGTTTGATATGAAAAGCATGATAGCGTTGTGGTACAGCGGTAATTGCTTCCTTTGTAGTATCTAAGGTCGCGAGTTTGATATTCTACACCTTAGATTCAAAGGCCATTTTTTGTAAGTCAAAAAAATTGTGTTAAAAAACAAAGAGGTCAATGATCAAACATGACACATCATGCATATATAGAACACAAGTAACTAACCGTTGCATCAGAATAGTCTATTTGTGAAATACTTCACGTGCCTATGCTAAATCCGTCCCTGTTTAGAGGCTTAATCCAGACCCAAAGGGCTTGAACCACAGCTCGCTTTTTGAATTCTTTTGTTGTTTTAAAAGCACCCAGGTTTGGTTTAATTTTTTTTTTTCTTCACTTAAAAACAGAACAATTTAGATTATAATGACCTTCCCAAGGTTTTTAACAAGACCATAGCCCAGGCTGCACGTTTTCTTAACCGGCTCTCTGCCTTCAAAATTTGAAGGGCAAGGTCGCATTCTAGGCGTCTGTCTCGATATTTAATAGTTAATTTGTTGAAGACTTGTACCGGAAAGAAAAGACTCTGGTTGGTAAGAATGTTTTACCAAGTCTAAAATCTTTAAAAATTTGGATGGTAGAAATTATACATACTGCTCTCTAAATCTATAGAGAGAAGTCAAATTCTTTTAGCTGTTAGACATTAACTTCGTCTCTTTGCTATTCTTTAGGGTTTTGCTGTGTCTTTGTATTTCTATATCCGGGTAGTAAGGGTCATCATCGGGCCAGGCCCGGCCAGTCCAGCCCGCCAAGTCATTGCCCAAGCCTGCCCACGGGCTGGGCAAACCGGACTTTTTCTTTTTGGCAGGCCGGGCTGGCCGGGCCACCTACCATAAATTGAAGCCCAAGCCCGGCCCACGGGTTAGCCCAAATGGCGGGTCGGCGGGCCTACGGGCGGGCTTAAATTTCCTTGGGCAAAACTAAACCAAGGGAAAAAAGAAAGGGTTTTGTGGGATTTTGGGCTAATAGGCGAGCCCGTTGGCGGGCTTTTGGATGGGTACCACGGGCGGGCTGCTGGGCGGGCTCATGGGCCGGGCCTACGGGCGGGCCGAGTAAAAATTTATAGGCTCAAGCCCGCCCATTACAAACTACGGGCTGGGTTAGCCCGCCCGTTTTACGGGCTTGGGCCGAATAAAAGCCCGGCGGGTCGGGCGGGTCACGGGCATTCGGGCTAAATGATGACCTTTACTGGATAGAAGTTTGTAAATGTCATATAACCTGATTTGTATTTCAGTGATGATAATCTGTAAATGCTGTATGACTTTTTTAAATAGATATATTTCTTCCGTTGACAAAAAAGAAAAAGATCGTGTTCAGTTTTTTTTTGTCATGGGATTTGGGTATCCATCCGAGCCGTCTGTCCTTAGTAACGGACGACTCAAATTTCACCCAAACCAAGCAGATCTCGACCATCCACTGAGATGAAATTTGAGCCATCCGTGAGGACAAGACACATGCTGTCCCTTGCGGACAACAGGAACGGGAAACCTTGGATTCGTTTTATATTGTTCGATCCGGTTCAGTTATGGGCCGTTGTCCTCCCTCCACCATCTCTACGAAGTTCACTGAATTATTTATCAACAGTAGCCTGACACAGAGACTGGTCTCACATGACTATACTGCAACCACGTACACAATTCAATACACTCTCTCTCTCTCTCTCTCTCTCTCTCAAGGGCATACCAAAGGCCAGACAATTTGTACCCCGTCCCCCCCCTCTCTCTCTCTCTCCCCTGTTCGAGGTTATTTACCCCGTCCCTCTGCATTCTCCACTGTCACACTCCACTCACCCCTGCACACGCCATTTCCCCGTACCCCTCATCTCCTCAAAATTACAACCACTATTCTCCATCTCTCTCTCTCTCTCTCTCTCCATAAATCCCACGCACCAAGGGTTTTCCTATACCCATCTCGTATTCTGGCTCTCCCAACCATGGAAGCATTCAGCCTCCTCAAGTACTGGCGCACCACCACCGGCGGCGGCGCCACCGCTAACCTCCGCGCATCCACCCCCACTACAACCACAACCATTTCCACTGCCATCTCTCACTCCACGGCAGAAACCGACGACGACGAAGAAGAAAACGGACCCTTCTTCGACTTGGAGTTCGCCGTCCCCGACGAAGACCCCGACGGCGAGGGTCACGACAAGCAGAAAACAACGGACGGCCTAGACGAAGAGAGAGAGGACGAGGAGGGGGATAGTGATGGTACGGAGGGTGAGAATGATGTGAGAGGAGGAGAAGAAGAAGAAGAAGAAGGGGAGTTCAAGTTCACGCTGGAGCCGTCGGACGACTTGTTTTTCAACGGGAATTTGGTGCCAGTGGAGCCGTCGTCGATCGACGACGGTTCCGGGCAAATCGCGAAGCCCCAGTTCTCGCTGTTGAAATCGGCGAGCAAGTTTGGAGTGCTGATGTTGAAGCTGAAGAAATCGAAGCAGCCGAATGCGGGGGAGAGAACAGATCCCGAAGCGGCCTCTGTTTGTTTAACGAAGCAGAGTGAGAAAGAAGCGGAAGCTCAGACCCAGAAGCAGAAACCGAGTGAGAAAGAAGCTGAGGCTCAGACCCAGAAACAGAAACCGAGTCAGGTTTGATTTATTTTGAGCCTTACTTAAAGGAAAATGGAAGAAAGGAAAAGGAAAGAAAATGGGAGAGAAATGAGAGGAAATGAAAGAGAAAATTTACTATTTACATAGTTTGAAAATGTTATTTTTCTCTGTTTCTCTTCCAACCAAACATAATTTGAAAATGTTTATTTTCCTCTCTCTCTTCCAACCAAACCAATCAATAGAAGAGAGAGAGAGAAGCTAGTTTTTTGGTATTTTTGAATTTTCATTATATTTGCGTCGATTTTTATGACGAAGTACAAGAAAAAACAATCTAAAGACAGAAAAGATTCGATTTGGCCCAACTAATTATTTTCGCGATTTTTTATCTGTCTTTTTTGAATTTTCGGTAGTGCATGGGTCAATGTTTCTGGATCTGATGGAGTATAAAGTTTTGTCAACAAGGAAAATTAAATAAAAAAATTTATTTTAATACTCTCCTTGGTCAATGCACCCAGTGTTTTTTTCTTTATCTAAATGTGTAATTTTACAAATCTGTCCTCTCTTTTTGAACCCATGTGAAATTTTACAATTCTGTCCTTTGTACATTCTGATCTTCACACACTGAAAGAGGGTAATCTTGTACTTTTACATGGATGCAGACAAAAAGAGTAGTGTGCATTTTGGATAAAAGAGTGGAAAAGCCAGTTCCTAAAAAAAATTCAGTAAAAAAAAGTTTTGAAGTTTTAAATAAATTGTCCTCATTATCATTAGGGAAATGATTCTCACATCCTTTCTTTGATGCATGCACTTCTGTTTTTGTGTTTTAGTGGAATAATTACAATGTGAAAATTTTCACGAAAAGACAAGAAATAGAGTACATATATCCTATCTTTCGAGAACCTCTTGTATGATCTAGTCGAGACGAACGATTATCCCAGAAAAATCTACCAAAAGCTAAAAACAAGACCATTGTTATTGATCTTAATTATCCTCAAGGAAAATTAATTTAGAGTGCGTTCCACTAACACAAATAAGCACTCTAATACTTATTTTTTGAATTAAAGACGTATTGCGAGAAAATTACATATTTTGTAAAATGAAAAATAAATATTTAAAAAAATAAAAACCTTAATGGGATGGGGCTTAAGCTAAACTCACTCTCATTCGCAGAGCAAGCTGTTCACGGTGAAGTTCAAGGTAGAAGAAGTGCCGATTGTGTCATTGTTCACTAGGGACAACAGCTCCCGAGCGTCCTCCGGAACCATTAACAACAACAAGTCTCAGAAGAAAGAGACCTCGGACGAATCGGGTCCGGACGAGAAGCGGGTTTCCAAAGACGGGGTGCAGAAGTACCTGAAAATGGTGAAGCCGCTGTACATTCGGGTGTCGAAACGGCACGGCGAGAAACCGTCCGCGGGGTTTTCCGGGCAGCTGAGCGTGCAATCTCCTGCCCGTCCGGAGGCTCCGAAATCGGAGAAAACCGAGGCAGTGGCGAAGTCAGAGCCTCCCGCGGCGGTGGCGAAATCGGAGCCTCCTGCAGTGGTGGCGGCCGCCGCATCATGCGAGGAGAAGAGTGGGAAGCAGGGGAAGTTGATGCTGCCTGCGGGGCTGAGGGTGGTGTGCAAGCATTTGGGGAAGAGCCGGTCGGCGTCGTCTGCGGCGGTGGCAGCGGCCCCGGTCTCGGGGGCGACGGTGAAGCAGGGGAGACGGAGGGATGATTCGCTGTTGGAGCAGCAGGATGGGATTCAAAGCGCTATTATGCATTGCAAGAGATCGTTCAACCTTTCTAGGGGTATATGATATCATCAATTTGAATTTCTCTATTCTGATTTTTCTTCAGTTTAATTCCTAGCCTAGAAATTAATAAATATTTTTACTAACCCATTTTCATTTCGTTATTTTTTTCATCCTTTCGTCATTCTCGTAAATTTTCTTGAATAATTACTACCAAAATCGGAAAAAAAAAAAAAAAAAAGTCTCACAGAAGCAAAAATATTGAAACACCTGTATTTATTGTCAGTCTTAGGGCTTTTTTGGCTATATAATCAATTTGAATTTTTTTTTTCTCGCATTTGTTGTTTTTTCCATCAATTTTTTTTCATGAATTATTGCTTCATCATGACAATAGTAATTTAAAAAGTTAAAATTCCAATCGAAACCCAACTTTCGTTGAATAAAGTAAGCCAATTAAAGGATTATTTAGCCAAAAAAGTATGGATTATTTTGTGGCTAAACAAGGAAGGGCACAACGTGTGAATGTCAACGGGCTATGCAAGTAATGCAACGCACTTCGCGACTGATAAATGCAAGGAGTTGGAGTCGTCGTGGGTAAGCACGTTTCGACTCAGTATTGCTGTATCGGTAGTGGTTCAAGTTTTAACCCGTCGTAGAGGTCTCGTCGACTCCATTCTTGTTGAATTTTTTTTTTTATTTTT
Source organism: Rhododendron mucronatum var. ripense (assembly GCA_019656295.1). Classification (NCBI taxonomy): domain Eukaryota; kingdom Viridiplantae; phylum Streptophyta; class Magnoliopsida; order Ericales; family Ericaceae; genus Rhododendron; species Rhododendron mucronatum. The sequence continues at coordinate 4,299,252 of BPLT01000008.1, read as the reverse complement.
GTCATCCGATGATAAGACGACGATTGATCCCAAAATTTTGACAACAAATTAATATAACATCACTGAATATAGATAATGGCTGTTCAAGCTTACTCCGTATTAAGCTAATGTTGTTTTTGGGTTTGTTTAGATTTGGAGTCGACTCTGTTTCCGCGGTCCGTGAGCGATCCATCGCCGAAGAATCCATCAAATTAAAGCGGGAAAAGTTGAAGAGGAAGAGTGAAAGGCACAGATAATGGAATCTGGAATCTCATCATTTCTCCATTATCTTTCGATGGGTAGCGAGTGAACTGGCCAAACAAGGGCAATGAGGAAGAAAAACGGATTTATCAGTTCTAAGGTTTTTTCCTCTGTAAATTTTCCCTGGGAGGAAAAATAGGAAGACTGTAGAGTAGTAGCACCAGTTGTAGTGATGTAGAATTATGACCTCATTAATTGCCTGTGTAAAGGTTAGTATTGTATTTATTTAATGCCGGTAAATATGTTATTATGCCTAATTTAGTTGGATTAGATTGTGGAATTTGTTTCACATCGGTTAATTATTACATCGAAAATTAGTATATGAGCCTGAGCGGCTATAATGACCCGACTCAATTAACCCGTTAACCATTCGCTTAACCATACGGCTCAAAAGATTAATCTCAAATTATATAATAGTTGGACGGAATCTCTTATATATAACCTTTCTTATTTTCTAAGTCTCGATGTGGGACTCTTTGGAATTCTTGGGGTGTCGCAATCTCTGCCCAGTAACCTTCTCTTGGTGGTCATGGTGTGACACTTAGTTATGTATAGCACAATCAATGTGTTCGTACTAGATTCTAGAGGTGGTCTCCACCATATAGACTAGGGTTATGCTCTGATATCAACTATAACGACTTGACCCAGCCGACCAACCATTCGCTTAACCGCACGATTTAAAAGATTAATCTCAAATTATACAGTAGTCGAATAGAATCTCGTATATAACTTTTCTTATTTTCAAAGTCCTGATGTGGGTCTCTTTGGAATTCTTGGGGTGTCACAGGCATTTTCTCTCATCGCCATTTAGTTCTAAGTTGGATGTTTTAAGACAGAAAGCAGTTTTAAGCTTTTTTGTTGGATTATATTATGCATTGACATTTTGATGTATTTTGTTAGTAAATTTCACAAACATAATTCAAACATGAAATTTTACCAGAAATGCTGCTCACATAGATTTTGTGCACAACAAATTGTGTACAGATCACAGTGTGAGGCTCATTTCGAATTTCAAATAAATAATTCGAGTTGTTCATGAAATATATAATATTTTTTTGAGGACTTTTGCAAAAAATTAGTTCAATCCAATACCTATGGGTGCTCGATTTAATTATCTAACTTTTCATCTAATTGTTTAATTTTTAAAGTAGAATTTGTAGTGCAGAAATTTGTGTAAAATTTTGGCAAATTGATCGAGCAACTATCGACATCAAATGGAATTTAATTAAGTTGTGTATAACACATTAATTTTTTTTCAAAGAAACATTTTGATTAATTCGAATAAAATCTGAGATGTGCTCGACACATGAGTATGTTTATTTTGGAAATGCTTAATAACTGTCGTTAAGATTTGAAAGTGACTAGAAATATGTGAAAAATATAGGGTAATTTGTAATTGCACCCTCTGTACTATCACTGATTTAAAGATACATCCCTTGTATTTCAAATTTAAGCTCTTGCACCTCAGTACTTTGAAGTGAAAGAAGAGAAATTTGCACTTACACCCCTATATTTTTACATATAAAGAGTTAAGTGCTAAATTTAAAGTACACTTAGACCGTCGATCAACAACAGGTTTTTGTGTCTTTTTGGGCTCTAACTTGATCTCTTGGTGTGCCAAGAAACAACGCACCATTGCTCGATCGTCAACAGAGGCAGAGTATAGAGCTTTGGCTTGATCATACAGCTGCTGATGTTTCTTGGATACAGCAACTCATGACTGATCTCTTTATTCATTCTTCTTTACCGCATGTGATTTGGTGTGACAACATATCTGCTATAGCACTTGGCTCAAATCCTATTTTTCATGCTCACACTAAGCATGTAGAGGTCGAATATCATTTCATTCGTGAAAAAGTTTTGAACAAACAAATTCTGATTTAGCACATCAGCAGTTTCGATCAGGTGGCAGATGTGTTTACCAAGTCCCTCTCAGTGGCTCGTTTTCAGTTCTTGAAGCCCAAACTTTTGGTTGTTACCACACCCATTAGTTTGCAGGGGTGTGTAAGTTAGAATCAGTGTTCTCAATGCACTTGATCTCTGCTTTGTTTAAGTTGCCATGTCAGCAGATTAGTTGAAGTCGGTTGAGTTGATTAGTTGTTAATCAAGGGTTTTCAGTTGGATTAGTGAAATGTATATAAAGCCAAGACTGGCTTCTCTTGTAATCATCGAATAAGTCATGATGAGAAAAACTGGCCTTGTTGGTTTACCATACTTACTTTGTTTTAATTTTGTTTTTCAATCATTACTCTATATCTTTCTTCGATCATTACCATATTTCTCCAATTATTAATTCCATTTCTCTCTCTATCTCTCTCCACTCATTATCCCTCTCTCCAATCATTATCCTATTTCTCTCTTCACCCACTACCAAAATTAAAATACTCAAATGTGCTAAACGAACAAGGCCTGAGTTCTTGTTCTTATCTCTTCTCTCTCTCATCTCTTTCTCTCCCTCTCTATTGTTTGTTAATTCTATACAAAGAGTGTATCTTCAAATCGGTAATAGTATAAAAGATGTAAATGCAAATACCTCTATTGAAAATATAAAAATTACACATTTTTTTAAAAGCACCAGTGCTTAGCCTCCAAACCTCACCTTCGAATAAGGTTGAGAAAAACCTCAAGCGTAGGGCTAGGTCGTCGATAGCATAATAACCGGAAAGTCCGGGATCGTACCCACAGAGAATCGAAATATAGCTAGTTTGGATTGTAGGTTTTATGGTAGAGTGCGGCGTTCAAGGCGGCCAACTTGGTTTAGCTTCGAAATGGAAAACTAAAGAAAAGACTAGAAAAGAGCTTTATAAACTAAAGAGGCAAGTCTAGGGATCGTCTATCCCTTGACAAGGGCCGTTACCGGTTCTCGATTATAACTCAAGCGAGAGTCACGACCGCGTGCTCACGCCCGGAAGATTTAGCTTTAATGACTACATTTATTGAAAGATGTGATTAAAACAGAACTAAATCAACCTATTTTCGCTAATGTATCTAACACGTAGGAGGCCACGAGCCCTCAATATGCCGCTTGTCAAGACCGCTTGACTAAACAACATACCAAGGAGTTAACACCCCTCGTTTAGACCAAAATGGCTAGATTAATCCAATTCCGAAAACCATGATTTTAAGCCCGAGAGTTCGAGAACCAAATAACCACCTAAGTCATTAGGAAAGATTAGCCCAAGACTTAGCCAAAAGACTACTCACACATAGCTAAAAGACTAGACATGGTAAGAAAATGGAGCGAAAGATTTAACCGAAGAAAACGAAAATAAACTTGATTTATGCAAAGCTCCAAAGCGTAGCTACAACATTAATAAACGGAAAATTAACATAAGATAAATACTTACATGAGTTCTTGAAGAAATTAACTAAGAAAAGCTTGAAAGCAACAATGGAGTCCTAGAAAGACTTAGGCCTAAAAAAGACTAGAAAATGGCCATCCTTCTATAAAAGGCATACAAGCCTATTTATAGGGCTCTAAAGTTAAATTACAAATGACCAAAAAGTCCCCCAAAATATCCCAAAAATACTCCATAAGTGGAAACTTTCCATAAATGGAAAGTTGAAAAAGATAACAAAAATCTGCAGATTTTTCCATGCAGTACCGGTACTGGGAAACTCTCAGTACCGGTACCAGGCTTCAACGGGCTGGAAAATTGATCTCTGGACACCCGGTACCGGTACTGGGAATTTCCCAGTACCGGTACCCGCTTTACAGCTTTTTTGGGCAAACTTTGCAGGCTCGCTCCGGACACTCCCGAACTCGGATTTAGGCGTTCTTTGGACCGTTGGAAAGCTTGTCGAATCTACTTTCTAACCCAAGTGGTGTGGATTAAAATTAGTTTGTACATCAAAAGTTATGACAATTCTACCCTCAGCACGTCGGAAGATGAGTGGTTTTGGTAAAATCCTCACTTCTCCTTCAATTCCCTTGACCCTTGGGCGACCCGAGCAATCCCTAAATCATCTTTTCATGACTCTTCGGACACCGCAACGGGGTGGCGCATGGCCTTGAGTACTTGGTTGCACCCGGAGCATTCCTTGGCGTTCAAACGCGCCTTATTTATACGAATTACCTGAAATACACAAAAACCTACCTTACGTGCAATATTACTATAAAAGCTAAATAAACGCAAGTTAAACTAACATACTACGGGACTAGTCGCACCAAATATCCACAATATTGGGTGCACATCACGCCCCCCAACTTAAGCTTTGCTAGTCCCTAGCAAACTAAACCAAAATGAATTAAACTAAGCTATGCAATCCTCTTGAGATTCAAGATACAAAAGTTATGCTCAACTACTACAACTAGGCAAGAGTCTAAAACACCCCTTCAAATCCGATCATATGAAATCCATGTACAAACATGCCATGATCTAGGATGAGCAAACTATGCCATATTAGAGTAGTCAAGCATGCATGCACCACAATGAGTTTCAACTCCAAAACTCACAAGGATACACTCTTATTCAACTTTTTACACAATGAGATACAAGATACATCCCATGACAAGCGCTAGTGAGTAAATGCAATAGCCAGAGACAAAAAGCTACGCATGCTATCAAAAGAGCGCTAAGAAAGAAGGGAAAACTAATTACTGACAAGTATGCACGACAAGGGATAAATCATACTCAAAAAGTAATAAATATCAATCATGCATCAAACGGAGTTAATTAGCTTACAAAAGATCAACGGAGGACTTTATTAGCTTATATTGACCTTGGATACAAAGGGAAAGGGACTACAAAAATGTAGTGGCCATATACTTGCACGGTTCATCTACCCTTGGCCACTACCAACCCTAAACTACCCAAGGCATGGCCACATTTTGGCCAAACACCAAACAAAGTTACGGAAAAGAAATAAAGAAAAACTACTACCACCGACTCAACCACACATAGCTGCCATCCTCATCCGGCTCCTCATGGTATTGAGCATCGAGCTCCCCCTTCCCATCGGACTCTTTCTCATCCGGAATGTATGCTAGCCCAGAGGTCACACCAATCCTCTCATCATAGTATTCAACCCTCTTTCGAATATGATTTTGCTCTTTCATAGCATCTCTTTGATTTTCTTTGAGAAATAGGGTCATTTGAGGTGAGATTTGTAGTGAGAGAGATTGAGGGCTAATTTCGAGGGCTTTGGAGAAGGAGATGAAAATTTGGGTATTTAGCTTTTGTAGTGGGAGAAGAGAGAAAGGGAATCACACACCAATTCTTCGTCTTTTACATCCCAACCACTTCTATCATATTCACACCACCCCCAAACTTCCTTGAAACATTGAAAACCATAGACAAACAACCCTCCGAACATCCGGTTACCTAGGTTCGAGCAACGGAAGAGACTCGGACTATGGTTCAAAATAAGGATAAGGTGACTCTTATGTGGTTTAATCAAGCAAAAATGCCTTGAATCATTTCCTAAGTACGCCAACAACTCCAACAAGATGCACAAGAGATATATACACTACTCAAGCATGAACAAAAGATATTATTTACGCAAATGCGGAAAATGAGAACAAAAAGCATGGGATGCTTCAAAACGAATCTCAACTCTAAGTGATGCACAACGCTTGACTTAACTTTTAGGCTCAATTTGTTCATCAATGTTCATGTATATGCATATGACATGGATTCAAATACACAACCGAAATCGACGGGATACACGACTCTTGCCATATTGAGACAATTGAACATAATTAAAGTATCTAGGAAACGAAATCACTACTAACAAGGGAGGATTGGAAGCAAAAGCAAAAAATTTTAAAATTTTAACGAAAACAAAAAGAGATAAGTCTCAATAACATATATATAGCATATATATAACCCTCCCCCCAACTTAAACGATGCTATGTCCTCATAGCATAAAGAATAACAGAATTGAGAGGAAAGAACAAAAGATTGTACCTTCGGGGGAATGTCAACCCTCGTATACCTCGACCAAGTTGGAGGCTTTCGTGTCATTGCTTCCCTTCGTCATTGGAACTGCTTCCAAGGCTCACTCTTTCGGCTCCTCCATCGGAACCACAGCTAGTCACACAAGGTCATCGCCAGGGCTTTCTTGGTCTTATAACCGCGACACGTAATCGCACCCATGCTTAGGGCTCCTGAATGCCGCACTCACCCTAGCTTTTAGACCTAAACCACCAAGGCTGGCGTGGTAGCATGCTTACCCTACAAAAGACTTAAGAAACAACTACCTACTAAGAAGCAAATGACATTAGGACCGCCCGGCTCGTGTTATCCGGGCTCAAAAGCAACCGAAAGTAAAACACAACCAAATCTTCACGCGATTACACGGGTACTACTTTTCTCCCCATTTTTCAAGCGAAAAACAGGTGGCTATACCAGACCATCAAATTAAAGAGAAAAAGAAAAAAGAAAGAGTTTATGTACATTCAGCCAAACGCGGGCTCCGAACATTTAACATGCCAACAAGAGCTAATAAAATGAAAATAACACTCCACTCCACACTCTGCCTCAAAAATTGAATCCGGCCATGCCACAAAAATAAATACTTCGAGTAAAGCAATTGTCGAATTCGTTTCAAAAATTTAACTGCCACCAAGTGAATAGCCCAAATTAGATCAATTCTCAAAGAGTTGACAAAATCCACAATATAAGGATGATAAACCGAGTCAAATTCATCAACACCAAGAAAATCAATCACTTCAACATTGAGAAGCTCTTGCATTAGGGGAGACGTAACAGGAGGGGTGGTAGGATCAAGAGCTGAGACTTTTTTATTGTTCAGAACTCCTATGGATGGTAACTCCTCAAAGGAAGGAGACAACCTTTCAGGTCTATTCACATGCTTCTCATCCTGCTCATTCAGCAAAGCATTCAAAAAGTCTACCTCCATATTCGTTTCCTCAACAATGAGAAATTTCTCCCCTGAATCGTCACACAAAGAGGGATCCACAGGGGGAGAACGCTGGACATCAGGCTCAACATCTGGCACATCAATCCATTCAGACTCTGAGGAGTTGTCAAAATCTAAACTAACATCGTCAACAAAGATAGGCGGCTCAATATCCTCTTCCATGGCATTTGAATTGGACTCTTGACAATGTTGAACAAAAACCTTAGATTGCAAAGTTTCAGCCAAATGATCAAAGAAATCTAAGGCTTGAGCTGGTTCTTTTTCAAAAAGTTTGTCATCGCATATTATGTTTAAGAACCGTTGACTCTTTTGAGAAAGTCCATCATAAAAATAGTCAGCAATTTGGAAATTATCATAGCCATGATTCGGGACCGCCTTGAGCAAGTCCTTATATCTTCCCCAACATGCATAAAATGACTCATTCACTCTTTCAGCAAAAGTTTGAATTTGGTTTTTGAGATCAAACCAATCGGTAATGGTCATACGACTTTGAAAAGCATTGACGTCATGAGGGGCTATACAAGAGGGTGTGAAAGTTTGATTGGGACAGAGGTAATCCCGCAAAGTGTTATGGGGTGTTATAATTTGATTAGGACAAAGGTATTCCCCCAAAGTCTTGTGCGGTGTTCCCCAATTTGCCGCCATTCTCATAGATAAACAAGACATAAAGTAAATAGGCTAGAGGGGCTATGCGGCCACCTCTCTCAAAACAGTACCATGGGGTTTAGCCACCGCCACGGTTATATAAGCAATAAAACAATAAAAAGGCAATTGATGCTCAAGTTAGCTTCGTTACACCTCAAGTCGAATTGGTGGCTCGGTTAGAGGTATCCGCTAAGTCGAGTTCAAATTACACAAAGGAAAAGAAAAAAAAAAACGGAGTACTTACAGTGGTTTGTCGATCCTCCAAATAAGCTATAAGAAGAATTCCCCGGCAACGGCGCCAAAAATGCTTAGCCTCCAAACCTCACCTTCGAATAAGGTTGAGAAAAACCCCAAGCGTAGGGCTAGGTCGTCGATAGCATAATAACCGGAAAGTCCGGGATCGTACCCACAGAGAATCGAAATATAGCTAGTTTGGATTGTAGGTTTTATGGTAGAGTGCGGCGTTCAAGGCGGCCAACTTGGTTTAGCTTCGAAATGGAAAACTAAAGAAAAGACTAGAAAAGAGCTTTATAAACTAAAGAGGCAAGTCTAGGGATCGTCTATCCCTTGACAAGGGCCGTTACCGGTTCTCGATTATAACTCAAGCGAGAGTCACGACCGCGTGCTCACGCCCGGAAGATTTAGCTTTAATGACTACATTTATTGAAAGATGTGATTAAAACAGAACTAAATCAACCTATTTTCGCTAATGTATCTAACACGTAGGAGGCCACGAGCCCTCAATATGCCGCTTGTCAAGACCGCTTGACTAAACAACATACCAAGGAGTTAACACCCCTCGTTTAGACCAAAATGGCTAGATTAATCCAATTCCGAAAACCATGATTTTAAGCCCGAGAGTTCGAGAACCAAATAACCACCTAAGTCATTAGGAAAGATTAGCCCAAGACTTAGCCAAAAGACTACTCACACATAGCTAAAAGACTAGACATGGTAAGAAAATGGAGCGAAAGATTTAACCGAAGAAAACGAAAATAAACTTGATTTATGCAAAGCTCCAAAGCGTAGCTACAACATTAATAAACGGAAAATTAACATAAGATAAATACTTACATGAGTTCTTGAAGAAATTAACTAAGAAAAGCTTGAAAGCAACAATGGAGTCCTAGAAAGACTTAGGCCTAAAAAAGACTAGAAAATGGCCATCCTTCTATAAAAGGCATACAAGCCTATTTATAGGGCTCTAAAGTTAAATTACAAATGACCAAAAAGTCCCCCAAAATATCCCAAAAATACTCCATAAGTGGAAACTTTCCATAAATGGAAAGTTGAAAAAGATAACAAAAATCTGCAGATTTTTCCATGCAGTACCGGTACTGGGAAACTCTCAGTACCGGTACCAGGCTTCAACGGGCTGGAAAATTGATCTCTGGACACCCGGTACCGGTACTGGGAATTTCCCAGTACCGGTACCCGCTTTACAGCTTTTTTGGGCAAACTTTGCAGGCTCGCTCCGGACACTCCCGAACTCGGATTTAGGCGTTCTTTGGACCGTTGGAAAGCTTGTCGAGTCTACTTTCTAACCCAAGTGGTGTGGATTAAAATTAGTTTGTACATCAAAAGTTATGACAATTCTACCCTCAGCACGTCGGAAGATGAGTGGTTTTGGTAAAATCCTCACTTCTCCTTCAATTCCCTTGACCCTTGGGCGACCCGAGCAATCCCTAAATCATCTTTTCATGACTCTTCGGACACCGCAACGGGGTGGCGCATGGCCTTGAGTACTTGGTTGCACCCGGAGCATTCCTTGGCGTTCAAACGCGCCTTATTTATACGAATTACCTGAAATACACAAAAACCTACCTTACGTGCAATATTACTATAAAAGCTAAATAAACGCAAGTTAAACTAACATACTACGGGACTAGTCGCACCAAATATCCACAATATTGGGTGCACATCACGCCCCCCAACTTAAGCTTTGCTAGTCCCTAGCAAACTAAACCAAAATGAATTAAACTAAGCTATGCAATCCTCTTGAGATTCAAGATACAAAAGTTATGCTCAACTACTACAACTAGGCAAGAGTCTAAAACACCCCTTCAAATCCGATCATATGAAATCCATGTACAAACATGCCATGATCTAGGATGAGCAAACTATGCCATATTAGAGTAGTCAAGCATGCATGCACCACAATGAGTTTCAACTCCAAAACTCACAAGGATACACTCTTATTCAACTTTTTACACAATGAGATACAAGATACATCCCATGACAAGCGCTAGTGAGTAAATGCAATAGCCAGAGACAAAAAGCTACGCATGCTATCAAAAGAGCGCTAAGAAAGAAGGGAAAACTAATTACTGACAAGTATGCACGACAAGGGATAAATCATACTCAAAAAGTAATAAATATCAATCATGCATCAAACGGAGTTAATTAGCTTACAAAAGATCAACGGAGGACTTTATTAGCTTATATTGACCTTGGATACAAAGGGAAAGGGACTACAAAAATGTAGTGGCCATATACTTGCACGGTTCATCTACCCTTGGCCACTACCAACCCTAAACTACCCAAGGCATGGCCACATTTTGGCCAAACACCAAACAAAGTTACGGAAAAGAAATAAAGAAAAACTACTACCACCGACTCAACCACACATAGCTGCCATCCTCATCCGGCTCCTCATGGTATTGAGCATCGAGCTCCCCCTTCCCATCGGACTCTTTCTCATCCGGAATGTATGCTAGCCCAGAGGTCACACCAATCCTCTCATCATAGTATTCAACCCTCTTTCGAATATGATTTTGCTCTTTCATAGCATCTCTTTGATTTTCTTTGAGAAATAGGGTCATTTGAGGTGAGATTTGTAGTGAGAGAGATTGAGGGCTAATTTCGAGGGCTTTGGAGAAGGAGATGAAAATTTGGGTATTTAGCTTTTGTAGTGGGAGAAGAGAGAAAGGGAATCACACACCAATTCTTCGTCTTTTACATCCCAACCACTTCTATCATATTCACACCACCCCCAAACTTCCTTGAAACATTGAAAACCATAGACAAACAACCCTCCGAACATCCGGTTACCTAGGTTCGAGCAACGGAAGAGACTCGGACTATGGTTCAAAATAAGGATAAGGTGACTCTTATGTGGTTTAATCAAGCAAAAATGCCTTGAATCATTTCCTAAGTACGCCAACAACTCCAACAAGATGCACAAGAGATATATACACTACTCAAGCATGAACAAAAGATATTATTTACGCAAATGCGGAAAATGAGAACAAAAAGCATGGGATGCTTCAAAACGAATCTCAACTCTAAGTGATGCACAACGCTTGACTTAACTTTTAGGCTCAATTTGTTCATCAATGTTCATGTATATGCATATGACATGGATTCAAATACACAACCGAAATCGACGGGATACACGACTCTTGCCATATTGAGACAATTGAACATAATTAAAGTATCTAGGAAACGAAATCACTACTAACAAGGGAGGATTGGAAGCAAAAGCAAAAAATTTTAAAATTTTAACGAAAACAAAAAGAGATAAGTCTCAATAACATATATATAGCATATATATAACCCTCCCCCCAACTTAAACGATGCTATGTCCTCATAGCATAAAGAATAACAGAATTGAGAGGAAAGAACAAAAGATTGTACCTTCGGGGGAATGTCAACCCTCGTATACCTCGACCAAGTTGGAGGCTTTCGTGTCATTGCTTCCCTTCGTCATTGGAACTGCTTCCAAGGCTCACTCTTTCGGCTCCTCCATCGGAACCACAGCTAGTCACACAAGGTCATCGCCAGGGCTTTCTTGGTCTTATAACCGCGACACGTAATCGCACCCATGCTTAGGGCTCCTGAATGCCGCACTCACCCTAGCTTTTAGACCTAAACCACCAAGGCTGGCGTGGTAGCATGCTTACCCTACAAAAGACTTAAGAAACAACTACCTACTAAGAAGCAAATGACATTAGGACCGCCCGGCTCGTGTTATCCGGGCTCAAAAGCAACCGAAAGTAAAACACAACCAAATCTTCACGCGATTACACGGGTACTACTTTTCTCCCCATTTTTCAAGCGAAAAACAGGTGGCTATACCAGACCATCAAATTAAAGAGAAAAAGAAAAAAGAAAGAGTTTATGTACATTCAGCCAAACGCGGGCTCCGAACATTTAACATGCCAACAAGAGCTAATAAAATGAAAATAACACTCCACTCCACACTCTGCCTCAAAAATTGAATCCGGCCATGCCACAAAAATAAATACTTCGAGTAAAGCAATTGTCGAATTCGTTTCAAAAATTTAACTGCCACCAAGTGAATAGCCCAAATTAGATCAATTCTCAAAGAGTTGACAAAATCCACAATATAAGGATGATAAACCGAGTCAAATTCATCAACACCAAGAAAATCAATCACTTCAACATTGAGAAGCTCTTGCATTAGGGGAGACGTAACAGGAGGGGTGGTAGGATCAAGAGCTGAGACTTTTTTATTGTTCAGAACTCCTATGGATGGTAACTCCTCAAAGGAAGGAGACAACCTTTCAGGTCTATTCACATGCTTCTCATCCTGCTCATTCAGCAAAGCATTCAAAAAGTCTACCTCCATATTCGTTTCCTCAACAATGAGAAATTTCTCCCCTGAATCGTCACACAAAGAGGGATCCACAGGGGGAGAACGCTGGACATCAGGCTCAACATCTGGCACATCAATCCATTCAGACTCTGAGGAGTTGTCAAAATCTAAACTAACATCGTCAACAAAGATAGGCGGCTCAATATCCTCTTCCATGGCATTTGAATTGGACTCTTGACAATGTTGAACAAAAACCTTAGATTGCAAAGTTTCAGCCAAATGATCAAAGAAATCTAAGGCTTGAGCTGGTTCTTTTTCAAAAAGTTTGTCATCGCATATTATGTTTAAGAACCGTTGACTCTTTTGAGAAAGTCCATCATAAAAATAGTCAGCAATTTGGAAATTATCATAGCCATGATTCGGGACCGCCTTGAGCAAGTCCTTATATCTTCCCCAACATGCATAAAATGACTCATTCACTCTTTCAGCAAAAGTTTGAATTTGGTTTTTGAGATCAAACCAATCGGTAATGGTCATACGACTTTGAAAAGCATTGACGTCATGAGGGGCTATACAAGAGGGTGTGAAAGTTTGATTGGGACAGAGGTAATCCCGCAAAGTGTTATGGGGTGTTATAATTTGATTAGGACAAAGGTATTCCCCCAAAGTCTTGTGCGGTGTTCCCCAATTTGCCGCCATTCTCATAGATAAACAAGACATAAAGTAAATAGGCTAGAGGGGCTATGCGGCCACCTCTCTCAAAACAGTACCATGGGGTTTAGCCACCGCCACGGTTATATAAGCAATAAAACAATAAAAAGGCAATTGATGCTCAAGTTAGCTTCGTTACACCTCAAGTCGAATTGGTGGCTCGGTTAGAGGTATCCGCTAAGTCGAGTTCAAATTACACAAAGGAAAAGAAAAAAAAAACGGAGTACTTACAGTGGTTTGTCGATCCTCCAAATAAGCTATAAGAAGAATTCCCCGGCAACGGCGCCAAAAATGCTTAGCCTCCAAACCTCACCTTCGAATAAGGTTGAGAAAAACCCCAAGCGTAGGGCTAGGTCGTCGATAGCATAATAACCGGAAAGTCCGGGATCGTACCCACAGAGAATCGAAATATAGCTAGTTTGGATTGTAGGTTTTATGGTAGAGTGCGGCGTTCAAGGCGGCCAACTTGGTTTAGCTTCGAAATGGAAAACTAAAGAAAAGACTAGAAAAGAGCTTTATAAACTAAAGAGGCAAGTCTAGGGATCGTCTATCCCTTGACAAGGGCCGTTACCGGTTCTCGATTATAACTCAAGCGAGAGTCACGACCGCGTGCTCACGCCCGGAAGATTTAGCTTTAATGACTACATTTATTGAAAGATGTGATTAAAACAGAACTAAATCAACCTATTTTCGCTAATGTATCTAACACGTAGGAGGCCACGAGCCCTCAATATGCCGCTTGTCAAGACCGCTTGACTAAACAACATACCAAGGAGTTAACACCCCTCGTTTAGACCAAAATGGCTAGATTAATCCAATTCCGAAAACCATGATTTTAAGCCCGAGAGTTCGAGAACCAAATAACCACCTAAGTCATTAGGAAAGATTAGCCCAAGACTTAGCCAAAAGACTACTCACACATAGCTAAAAGACTAGACATGGTAAGAAAATGGAGCGAAAGATTTAACCGAAGAAAACGAAAATAAACTTGATTTATGCAAAGCTCCAAAGCGTAGCTACAACATTAATAAACGGAAAATTAACATAAGATAAATACTTACATGAGTTCTTGAAGAAATTAACTAAGAAAAGCTTGAAAGCAACAATGGAGTCCTAGAAAGACTTAGGCCTAAAAAAGACTAGAAAATGGCCATCCTTCTATAAAAGGCATACAAGCCTATTTATAGGGCTCTAAAGTTAAATTACAAATGACCAAAAAGTCCCCCAAAATATCCCAAAAATACTCCATAAGTGGAAACTTTCCATAAATGGAAAGTTGAAAAAGATAACAAAAATCTGCAGATTTTTCCATGCAGTACCGGTACTGGGAAACTCTCAGTACCGGTACCAGGCTTCAACGGGCTGGAAAATTGATCTCTGGACACCCGGTACCGGTACTGGGAATTTCCCAGTACCGGTACCCGCTTTACAGCTTTTTTGGGCAAACTTTGCAGGCTCGCTCCGGACACTCCCGAACTCGGATTTAGGCGTTCTTTGGACCGTTGGAAAGCTTGTCGAGTCTACTTTCTAACCCAAGTGGTGTGGATTAAAATTAGTTTGTACATCAAAAGTTATGACAATTCTACCCTCAGCACGTCGGAAGATGAGTGGTTTTGGTAAAATCCTCACTTCTCCTTCAATTCCCTTGACCCTTGGGCGACCCGAGCAATCCCTAAATCATCTTTTCATGACTCTTCGGACACCGCAACGGGGTGGCGCATGGCCTTGAGTACTTGGTTGCACCCGGAGCATTCCTTGGCGTTCAAACGCGCCTTATTTATACGAATTACCTGAAATACACAAAAACCTACCTTACGTGCAATATTACTATAAAAGCTAAATAAACGCAAGTTAAACTAACATACTACGGGACTAGTCGCACCAAATATCCACAATATTGGGTGCACATCAACCAGTAGTACCATAAGTAATTAATCAGTGGTCTTAAGGCACTGTCAGGTGGTGTTCTAAAAACTTGTGAATATGTAGTCTTGGGGCACTGTTAGGTTCCAAAACCTCACGAATATGTATTGTCGAGAAGAATAATGAATGACGAGAAATAAATCAAGAAAATTTATTAGAAATTGTGTTCAAAAATTCTGAGACTCGAAAACCATCAAAGCAAAGCTGGTGTCCGAGAGCTATTCATAAAATTGACGGTGCTTTTGGTTTCACTGCTGTATTTTACGCTGTAAAAGACTGGAAAAGACTGGTTGTCAGAGGAGGGAAAGGGGAAAGCAACACATGCAAAGACTCCAACAGTAGAAAAGGGAGTTTTTTTCTTCCTCTTTTTTACTAGTATAACTCAGAAAGCAAACAAAAGAGAGAGAGAGAGAGAATCCATGGGATACTCATCAGACTTTTAATCTCGGATCTCACGGAAGTATGTGGTTGAAGAGTGTGGGTGGCTGAAAAATTCTTGAACCTCTTCCTCCTTTCTGTTGTGTGGTGAAGGGGTTGAACGGTGAACTGGATACATGGAAACCAAAGAGGCGTGTACCTCTGAGAAGACGCTCCGAAGAGTAAATTAGTAAGAGCATGAGAGGTAGAGGAAAATATGTTTTTAGTGAAATTTATAAGAATTAGAGAGATTAGATTAGATCATTTACCTTGTGGTATCAGCTTTTATTTGTAGGCAAGGCTTTGTGTGAGGGAGAAGTAGATAAAGTCACTTTCGGCTATAAGTAAAAAGTTTCTAGATCATGTCACTTTTGATCACAAGTAGAAAGCTTCTAGATTGGGCCATAACTAGAAAACTTATAGATGATCATTTGATTCCCACTTGCAAGTACTATTTTTGAGATCTTTTCCCGAATGATAACGTACCATCCAAACGAAAGCTTTACACTGCCGAACGAACAAAGGTCTTACTAAGCGATCATGCGGTAAAATACGCTAGGAAGGAAATACGCTTGGGAGAGCTTTTGGGAGTCGGCACACGCTCGGCGAAACAGTGGAGCATTATGCCGTGCCGTAGCTAAGCAGCCTAAGCCGATGCGAGAATACGTACCGTTCGAAGATGACCCTTGGGCTCAGTTGACGGTCGGCCGACCAATGGAGTGAATTCCTATGAATCGTGATGACGACAAGATAAATTGAGACAACTGGACAATGAGTCTATTTTTATAAGATTGAACCTTTTGACGTGCCCAAACTGTAGACATTTTGGCACCCTACAAAGAGAGTTCCGCAGCACACGTGGTGGTGTCCCAAAACCATTGAATAATTGTTCAAATTCACGGGACTCTTTGGCTGTCTTTTAAACGCTGTAAAAGACGGAAAAAGTATGGTTGTCAGCGGAGGGGAAAGGGAAAGCAAAGGGAAAGCAACAACACATGCAAAGACTCCAACAGTAGAAAAGGGAGTTTTTTCCGACCTCTTTTTTACTACAGTACTCCGTAACTCGGAAAGCAAAGAAGAGAGAGAGAGAGAGAGAGAGAGAGAGAGAGAGAGAGAGATGATGCATGGGGGAACGTGAATTCATTGATGTTGGTGCATTGATGTTGGTGTTCATAATTTGACAAGTCTAGCATTTGAGATTACAAGTTGTCTGTTTGTGGCAGCGTTTGGGCTGGAAGAGCGCTGCTGCCCCTGGAAGGAGTGGAACCGTATCTTTCCCCCCACTAGCCCAAAAAAGTCGCAGAGATCGCGTTTTGTCTTATTCGCCATTTTACTATAGTACTTTTGATTCCCTTGAGCAAATCCTTGTTGGTTAGTGTATGATTAACAGCTCCATCTGTAACTACTCCTATGAACAATGGTTATAAATAGAGTAATTAGTGTTTGGTTAAGGATAATTGGGGGTAAGTAAGTTAACTAAGACAAACTTACTGCTTTTGTTATGAAGGAATGTCTAATGTCTAGGTCAGTATTCGTGCACCTTTTACTAATTTTACGGTCTTGAAGTCAACTGCCAGACAAATCTTTCAGTGGGTCATGGTTTGGATTGTTTGACTTTCGTGGGATCCGAACATGCGACCTCATCGAGTACTTATTTATTTTCTCATGTCCATTTAACCAAATTCATTGGATTAAGATAAATTTAGTGCTCCTCCACTACTGTGGCAACAAGATAAGAACCTGGGTATTCTGAAGTCAAACTATAGAGAATCCAATACAGGCTAGACACAGCCGTTCAAAAATACTACAGTATTCTACTAGCTAGTAAGATAAGATTATCTTATTTGTAGCATGCTTGCAGCAATTTTGATCCATTGAAAACACTTTTGAAACCTTGCTCGATCTTAAGGTTCCAATGTTACAATTATACAAGGAGCCGTTAATTTTGACAATCAATTGTCCAAATTTACAAATGTATTCTACTAGTAAGATGGGTATCTTATTTGCATGTAGCATGCCTGCAGCAATTTTGATCCATTGAAAAAACTTTCAAAACCTTGTTCCTATATAATGTTCCAATGTTACTACTGCTCCCTCCACCCTGATTTGTTTGTCTAATCTCGGTTTTTCAATTTATTAAGGAAATCAAATCTAATTCATTGATTTGAAAATTTACATAATTTGAGCAATTGATTTTGAAATTGGGCAGTCAATTTGAGACATGTATAAGTCAAAAAGGGAACAAACAAATCGGGACGAAAGGAGTATTATATAAGGGTCCGTGATTGGACTATATTGGCTTTTTCTCTAGTTGACTTCAGAACAGGGTCCGGCTAGCGTGAGCCTACTAGGCATAGAATTTTACACACAAAAAAACAAAACAGTTAAAACTCCAATACAACTTTCCCAGATATTAATGCAATTTGACGGATATCTATGCACTTCTCGTGAATATCAATACCATTTTTTTTTTTGCTATTAACCAAAACTCAATAGGCTTCAGTTAGCATTTTCCATTACACAATGGCTTTTGTTAATTTCCGTAGTACCAAAAGAAAATATACGGGCATTTGCAATATTGTTTACTCAGTTTTTATTTTATATTTTTATATTTTTATCCTTTCTTGTACTGCCTGCGTCTCTTGCAGAAACAGGCGGAAACAGTAACGGGACGGTTTGGTCCATTAACGATAGCGTTAATGATATTAAACCCCCTTACACTAATGCTCATTTTCACTTTGGTACCCTATTGTTCAACATTCAACACTTAAACCTCCTCCAACTCTACGAATAACAAATAAGGCTTACGCCGTTAACGGAACCCGGCGGATTATGGTTTGCCCATCATTGTTTCAGCATCCTCCCAAAATCCATTCAATGTCTGGCTTATTTATGGCTTTTCAACTTGGTAGTAGAGTTTCTCTATCTCTATCTCTATCCCCAAAATGAATCCCCCCCCCCCAACCCCCAACGTCCTACCTCCCACCCGAAGCCACTACTTAGAAACATACATAACACCAAACACTGTTATCCCGTTTTTCCTCTAAGGTCTCACCTATCTCAACGTTGCTCCAGATCTGGTTGGGTTGAAAGGACTATCCCATATTTGTATTGCTAATATTGTTTCCTTTCATATGTTCAATTCCATTTATGAATGTACTCAAATATGCATATCCATATCAAAGTTTTCAAATGCAAAAGCGCAAGGTGAGACGTTTGATCCCTCGTGAGGTGAGGTGTTGAGGCATGAGCCTTTGGAGTTTTCATTATAATCAATTAAAAATATTATTAAAAAATGTTGAACATATGAAAAATAGCAAATAATATTCCCCAAAAAGCATGTTAAGGTAGAAAAACATAGTTCCTTAATAAATCCACCCTTCAAAATCACTCTGAGCCTATAAGTAAAAACCATGCAAGAAAGTTCAATAACTTAAATTCCCCAAATAACTAAAGTTCGAAAGAAATGAAAGATCGCTCGAAATAAGTCATCATCATCAACGTCATCTACATCCATTGCATCAAAAGTCAGGAAACGTTCCCTCTCATTGCCTTGTATATTTAATATACAAAAGGAAAAAAACGCACACTTCTCCTAGGCGATCGATCACCTTCTTCGCCTAGGCTAATAAGGCGTAAAACGGTAAAAGGCAAAGTTAGGTGTAAGCCTCACTGAGTCAGGCGATAGCCTAACTGGAACATAGCCCCCAAAATTAGCTCCTCAAGGCGATTAGAAAACGTCTTGCCCCGAGGCAAGCCCAAAAAACTCTTTTGAAAATATTGATCCATATATCTATTATCTATATAGACATATAAACAATGATTTATGTAGTATATTATTATTGCTCCACGCCTTCCAACTTCCCTGTAATAAATTGTACACTCTTTTAGGGTGATCTCCGTTGTTTTCTTTCTCCGTAGAGCGATTATAAAAAAACAAAAAAGATGCCAAAGAGTCAACGACTCAACTAGTGAAATTCTATTATTATCTCTTTTATTTTTTTTATTTTTAAACAAATGGTCCAAGTTGTCTCAACTCAATTCCCATTGTCCTCCTCGAGAGGGGAAGATGATACCACCATGACATAAGTGCCGAGGACAGTCAGAAGTAGCCTTATTTTTAGGTCAGTTGATTCCTCTGTCATCCATTAATGTGAGGCCCATTTGAAGCCACAAAAATCAAAACTTGTACGATCTCCCAAATGATATGGGAATATGATGTCCCATTAAATTTCAACCCTTAGATTGAAAAGTTGGTAAATTATGGCCTTTACATCAAAATCACTCACAAAAAGTAGAGTGAGTTGGCTAAAAACGAGATAGTTTTAAGAATTTTTGACCAAAATAACATAGTATTACTTATCACAGAAACATGTTTTATATACTATTTCTTAAAGCAACACTTACTATGTTATATGGTTACACTTCCTTAAGAAACACTTACTACTATATTTGTTGACAATACTTACCACGTTACTGACAATACTTATCATAAAATAAGGAAAAAACGACTTGGGAGCATCATAGCCGGAGCTGCAAACAAACCAAATTCTAGAGTGTTTGAGCTCTACTAGTTCAGAACGAGTCTAGCTTGAGTCCATAAAATTGAGCTCGAACTTCACTCGTTTACTAACAAGTTGCCGGGCTGGGCCGAGCCGAACCAAAGCAAGCACATAACGAGCCGAGGCTCGAGTTGCTTGGATTAGATCAGTATGTTTCCAGCCCTACCTCGTAAGAGTAAATCGCAACTCAAAGATTTCATGAGAATTAAAAATAAATAATCTCTTATATGTATGGCCCTCCAATATGCAGTGTCGGGAGGGAACATTCAAATCTCTCTCTCTCATGCATCTAAGACTGCGTACAAGGAATCATGTAAAAAAATCAAGTTGATTGGGTGTCAGTGATCTACCGACCGAATCAAATGATCTTGTAGTGGTTATTAATGAAACTGGATTTGTTGAAATTTTATTGAATTAGTAAAACGCAATTCGTTTACTAGGTTAACAATGTCCGATTGACTTGATTGTCTTGCTAAAATGTAACCACTTTGGGAGATTCGTTTTACACAACTTTTTTTTTTTATCGTTTTATGAAATTTTTATTAATTTTACATTACACATGTTAAATTATTATTGGTCATTGATTATTAGCATATGGAGTTTAGACCCATCCCACTAACAACTTTTCACTTTTTTTGGTTTTGATAAAAAAACCTATTGACTAGTTTGGTCCATATTGTATGAAATCGACGGTCGCTGTATTGCGTTACAACCGCACTACACGGAAATGCACTGCCGATCCTCTGAAATGGTCCCAAAATGGGGCCAACAAAGCCGCCCATGATTGAAATGATTCGGTCGCAGCCAAAGATTCAAACTTTTTCTTAGAACATATTTATTTAGAGTTCATCTAGAACGTCAACATATCTGTCACTGTAATTATCAGATTTTCCTTAGCTTTGCCGGGAAAGTCTTTGCCCTGAATGAGAAAAGTCTAATGACTGGTTTGGTACTCCTAACAATGAGGAGACTGGACCCCTGAAAGCAACTCTTCACTGCAATTCCATACCTCACGCTTGAAAAAAATTTCAGTGCCCAGCGGGTACTATGTTGTACCCGCTCGCGCATCCGAACTGTCCATTTCGTATTTGAACGGCTCAGATTTGAAAAGAGAAAAATGGGAGAGAAAGTGTTGGGATGAGAGGAGAGAGAGGATTTCAATCTGAGCCGTCCAAAAGTGTATCGGACGGCTCGGATGCGCCGAGCAGATATCACGTAGATATACCCGCTCGGCACTGAAAAATCTCTCCTCACGCTTAAGCATTTTCCTCATTATTGAAGTCCAAAAAGACTACGGGTACACCATTTGGTGTACACCGAGAATCAAACAATTTGTTTAAAATAATTTTTGAGGAGAAAGAAAAATCAACTTAGTCGGATATAGGTAGAGTTGGCAAATTGAAACCAAATCTATTAACAAATCTAAACACACCCACTAAAAAATAGACCTAACCCAATCCATTTATTAGTTAGGTTAGAATGAGTCCCAACCCACCTAACTCATTTATTAGTTGAGTTCGAATGAGTCCCAACCCAACTTACAAATATCATATCAGTAAGATCTTGATTAATTCGTATGATTTTTAGTCTCTGAATCTGCATGGTCCATAATTGGATATATTGATTGCGCCTTTACTAATGTTCAACTGAATTGCATTTTTTTTTTCTTTTTCAATTAGACTCTTGAGCATTTCTGTGAGATTTGAGATGGGTCTCACCCAGTTTAATTTGCATTTGGTGTACATCAAATAATGTACTCATTTATAGTCGGAGTGATTGAGGTTTGAGTTAAAATTTAACAAGTTTTAAATACTTCGTTTAAGTTTCGTATACTTATGATCAGTTGAACCAATTATAAACAAGTTTCTTACACTAACCTTACAATGGGCGAATCAAGCCACAAGGGAGAGGCCAGCAAGAAAACACCCCATTCTCATACACAAACCTTCTAGTCACAAGACTCACAACATTCGCCGCAGAAAAAACACACAATCAAACCAAAGGAACCTCTAAAAGAGAGGAAACAGCCCCATCACGGGTAGAAAACCAAAAAAAACCAAGACAGCAGAGAAAAACAAACCAAAATCTATAGAAACAGATCTACAGTCCTAAATTCGGTAACCGAGATTGCAAATCACTGCAGCAACCACACCAACAGCTATCTCCGTCCCACAACAACAACCTTGTTCGGTAACCGAGATCGCAGATCACTGCAGCAACCACACCCCACCATCCAGCAACACCAACAGCTATCTCCGTCCCACAACAAGGGATACCCAAATGACCAGGCCTATTGATGATTGCTCAATAGCCACTCACTCAACATTTATAACCATGTACACACCATTACAATAAATTTTCTCTCGTTCTAATTTGTCAGAAAGAGCAGTGCTACAAACATAGCGATTCATAAACAATTACTCCAATCTCTATGTATAAAACAGAAGGGTGCGGGGATAAATTGTTGAAACGGTTTAGATTCATATGATCCAAAAACTGTAGTACATCTTCTCACTTCTCGGTTTAAGTGCCTATGATTTTCACCTAAATCACACAATTGTCATCCCTTTTCAACAGGGATACATAGTAACATAGGCACGAGCTAACATTAGTGTATATAAACTGCAAGTTATGCATGTGGAACCCACAGTCATCAGAGGGCGGGCCGAATCTCCAACAGCTGCGTCCGAAACAGCTTCCCTATGCAAACCGAAAAATTCCAAAGATGAAGAATACCAATAAATTCTTTAGATCGAAACTCTTCGCCAGCAACTCTGATCTCTGATCTCTTGACTCGTAACGTTAACCGACATGGTACAATTCATCTTCACAACAACATTCTTCTTGAACAGCCCAAGTATCTTCACCCTCCCACCAACCCTCGTGTAAGCACTCACATTCAACTCCCCAAAACTCAAATCGCTGCCCAATCTCGCCACCTCAAGCAACTTCCCCACCGCCAACTCAACCGTCACGTTCAGCCTCAAGGTCCGCCGCGCCGCCGCCACGCCCGGCGGGTTCCTCCCCTCCCCCACCGCCACGCCGCCGTAGTAGACCGTCGTCGTCGTGACGTTGCTGAACTTAAACGCCGCCACGTTGGGGTTCTTGATGGAGACATCCGCCGTTACTGTGATGTTGGTGAGGGCCGTGAGGCTGGATAGGTTGGTTGAACTTATTCTGACGGAGTTCATTTTCAACTTGGGGTCTTTGATGCGGAACACGGTGAAGATTAGGACGAGGAGTACGACGGCCTGGATCAGCATTAAGGCGACGATGCAGCCGCAGCACTGGACGTACTGCCTGTGCCGTTGCTTTTTGGAATCCAGCGGGAAAACGGCGTCGTTGTCGTCGGTGAAGTACTGACGGTGGGACGCCGGCGCTAAGGGCTTTACTTGCTCTTTCTTCTCCGCCATGGGTTATGGCCGTGAGCGGTAGAATAAGTTACCGAATTAATCGAGATTCGTGTAAATTGCCGGACCCAAATGTAAAAAAATAGGTTAGGATTATGAGCAAAGAGGGAGTGTTTGGTTGGAGACTATATATACGGTGGGAACCCATCAATTTTGGAGGCTGGCCCAAACGGGTAACGCGTTTGCACGGACTTGGACTGTTGACTTTGGACTTTTGATGATTAATCTTTGTCACCATCTTGCTATGGCTTATGGTAAGAGATATCATGGAAGGTTCTATGCCCTTTCCTATGTGGGCATGATGAAGAACAGGATTTTTATAATTTGCATGACTTATCTGATTGTTCTAGATAATTAGCGAACCGAATGAGCTGAGCAGTTATTTGTTCAAGTTTGATTTGAAAATGAATGAACTTGAAAACATTTTCAAACTCTAGCTTGTTCATAGGCCAAGCCGATCTCGAATGAGCTTTAGTTGAAACCAAACAAGAGTCGATGTCGAGTAGCTTGAAATTTTTATACATCATAAGTCAAATCAGCCGATAGTAACTTGTATGAGTTTGATTTGAAAGTTTAACGAGCTTCAAAAATATATACTCAATTGTGGTTTTTTTTTTTTTATACTTTTTTTATTAGCTAAACAGAAAATTAAGAAATGTGAAAGATACGGGGCTTTGTGGCCACGGGAGGGAATGGTTGTGATGGTGTGTTAGGAGTAGTTTTCTAAAAGTGCTAAAAAGTATTGAAAGTACTAAATAGGCCTTTTTTGTTACTTTGTATTTTGGGAAGAAAAAAAACCCCTTTAGTGATGGAAAAAAAATAATCATTTATTACTTTTAGCACTTTTGAAAAATTATCTCTGAGTAAGAGAGTTTTGGTCATAACCTGTGTTAAGATTTAGGGAGTCGTTTGTTGGTTGATGCCTAATATTTGGGGATTTATTTATTTTCTAAAGTCTCAAGTTTAAAATTCTTGGGGTGGTATCAACTATTGTGGCGTCTATATAAGAGTATCGATCCAAATTCGGACCTCCGTTATTAGATGGTAGTATTAATTTTTAAAATTATGCATTAAGGTTGACCTAGACACTGTTAGCTATAAAAAGAAAATAGTGAATATGAAAAGAAAATGGCGGGCTATAACTAGTAAGGACTAAAAGCATCTCCAATAGCATGCTATATTTGTTGCTATAGTGCACTCCGCACTGCAGTGCGATTAATTCGGCCGTCCATTTCGGCAATGAATGACTTAGATTTTTATCCGAATAATGGACGATTAGAATTTGTAGGAGTTCAAATTAAATTTGAGCTGGCCGTTCACAAATGGAATGCCAGATCGACCGCACTACATGGTGTAGTACGGCGGGTGCACTACAGCCCCTCCCATTTCATAAAACGAATTCGGAGTTGGTGCTGTGCAACTGCTGCTCGGCTCGGATGTCGTCCGTCCAGCAATCCAATAGTTCAAATCTTATCTCGACAATGAACGACTCGGATATAACATGGGTGAAGATGAGATGTAAACTGTTGAATTGCCGAACGGGCGACATCCGAGCCGCGCAGCACGGTGTTGTGCAGCGCTGCACAACACCAACCCCCAATCCCCGTAAAACACATGCTATATAAATTTCTAGTTATATGTTGTATAGCACACGGAGACTGGCACACGATATAGCTATTGTTATAACTTGCATACTTCTTCGTTTCTACCTTCATCATGGGTCCCACGAATAGCAATTTAAATTGATATTTTATGGAAAAACTCATGAAATAGCATTTGCACTATTGGAGCAACACTACTATAGTAGCAAATTGACACTATTATAACAATAACTAAGCCTCATCATTTAACCCGACGGCTCACGGCCCGCCCTTAGCCCGCCCGGCCCATCGGGCTTTTATCCGGCCCGAGCCCGAGAAACGGGTGGGCTAGCCCGGCCCGTAGTTTGTAATGGGCGGGCTCGGGCCTATGAATTTTTACTCGGCCCGCCCGTAGGCCCGGCCCGTGAGCCCGCCCGGCGGCCCGCCCGGCATACCCGTCCAAAAGCCCGCCAACGGGCCCGCCCATTAGCCCAAAATCCCAAAAAATCTTTTCTTTTTTCCCTTGGTTTAGTTTTGCCCAAGGAAATTTAAGCCCGCCCGGCTTTTGGCCCGCCGGCCCGCCAATTGGGCTAGCCCGTGGGCCGGGCTTGGGCTTCAATTTATGGTAGGTGACCCGGCCCGGCCAAAAAGTAAAAGCCCGGTCGCCCCGGCCCGTGGGCGGGCTTGGGCCACGGCTTGGCGGGCTGGGCCGGCCCGGCCCGATGATGACCCTTAGCAATAACCCTCCCCAACAGCAATTGTACCGTTGGAGATGCTCTAAGTTCCCATTCTGTTAATATTTTTATTTTTGAAGTACTTATTATTCGTGGTATGAACCGTTGGAGATGCTCTAAGGTCCCATTCTGTTAATATTTTTATTTTTGAAGTATTCATTATTCGCGGTATGAGACAAGTCATTCTTTCATAATATATTACATTTAATTCAAAAAATAAGTATTCAAAAATAAATAAATATTTATTTTCTTTAACCGAACGAGACCTTAACGATGCTCTGGTTCAAGGGGAAAGGCGTCTATCTCAATATGGGTGAAAAAGCTATGGCACACGTGGACGTGGGATGTGTACTTTAGGCTCCGTTCTAGAACACCTTCTTAAAAAATAAGGACTTATTTTACATTTTTAAACTCAAAAATAATGTAAATGAAAAATAATTTTTCAATTTTTTTTTGCACTGTATTAAAGATCTCAATGAGATCTATCAAACGAGATCCATATTGATAGAAAAATAATTTGCGTAAGCACATGATTTTTGAGCTTGAAATTATCTTCTTAAAAAATAAGTACTTATTTTCCTTTCCGGAACGGCACCTTAGACTTATCCTAGGATTGTTTACCCAGACATGAACAGGACAGTGATTTCTCACCAAGCAGCAATGAAAAGTGAAAACATTACAAAAGGACTTAATTGGGTCGATGAGGGAACGAGTACTTATTTTTTGATTAAGGTAACTTCAAGCTTAAAAATCACGTGTTTGCACAAATAATTTTTCTATCAATATGGATCTTATTTGATAGATCTCATTGAGATCTTTAATACGGTGCAAAAAAATTAAAAAATTATTTTTCATTTATGTTATTTTTGAGTTTGAAAATGTGAAATAAGCTACTTATTTAGGTTTTGTAGAACAACCATTCTTATTTTTTCTTTGAGAAGTTCTAAAAAAAGTACTTATTTTTTACGAAGGTTTCTAGAACGGAGCCTAAAAAATACATGGAATATTATGTATTGTCATGTGGCCCTCTTGACGAGTAAAATATCACGACAGATACAATGTGGATTATTCTTTATCTCTCATTTACTTAAACAAAACTGTGTCATCGGATGTCAAAGTTGGCAAGGATTTTACCTAAAGCAATAAGAAAATATGATTGACAATGGAATTTTCTGAACTGGCAAATAAAAAATAAATACCAACATAAGAAGAACAACTTTGCTTGCGAATTATTTGTAGTTAAGTTGTTTTAACCGATAAGGCATTTACAGGATCAGCTTCTCTTCATATTTTATCCCTCCATATCCATATAAATTTCATTATTTTTGGGTCCAACTCATTCTGAGCCCACGAACAACTATGATTCAAACTAGTATTTTGTAGAACTCTTCTTAAAGTACAAAAAATTATTTGGTCGAATGTCAATAAATACATGAACAATTTACATTTTATTATATTTAATAAACGAATTAATTGTGTGGTTTGATGTTCGGTGATTGATATGCTACTGTTGAAATAAACATTCTATTTCACATGTACTAATAATTAGAACTATTTTTGGTGGTGCCGTAGTTAGGGGCCATAGTGTTGTAATTTTAATGCCGTGAGACAAGTATGTACGTCGATTCCACGTTAGATAGCTCTGAATGTATTTTCATTTTCTGCTTATCAATTTTTATAACTTGGTAATTTTGAAAGAATTTTACGACCGGGAGTTAAGTAAGGCCTGGGACGATCCTAAAATCGTTGGCTGATCACGGATTCTTATCCTTTGAGTTTGGATCGTGACAGCTAGTCTCATTATATAGAAGGGATATGATTCTTACACTCCTTGTTTGATAAATGAACTCCCGTTTTTGTTTATTAGTGAAAAAATTATAAATAAAAATTTCAGTAAAGGACTAAAAATGAAGTGCATTTATCGCAAAAAGAAAGTCTGGAAATCACTACGCGTATAAAATTATATAGTAAAAAAGTTAGAAAAAACAAAATTATATAGTAAAAAAAAGTTAGAAAAAACAGGGTGGGATGCCAAATAAATCTGTAGCCAAATTCAATCAAGTAATCAATCTCAATCGAGTAATCAATCAATATTGGAAAAAATTACAAACATTCTAGGTCCTGGATTGCTTTGCTCGCCAAATGTAGGGTAATAGTGCAATTCATCAATTTGCTCGTCCTCAACTTAAATATCCTCACCACATGAACTCTTCCAACGAACTCAGCATAACTTCTGAGCTCCAAAAGCCCTGAACCCACATCACGACTGAAATTCCGACTCTCCTTCAACAAATTCGTCGGTCTCGCTCTCGCCGTAACGTTCACCCTCCCCGTCTCCCTGGAAAAGACGCGCCCGCCGGTAACATTCGCAGCTCCAACCGTCACGTTCTGATACAAGAACGCAATCGAACTGTCCTCGTATACGAAACTACCGAAGTTGTTGTTGGTGATGTCGATCTCGGCCACCAAAGTGCCGTTAAGCGAAGGCGTTGAAGCGTTGATTTTTGAGAGATTTGGCATTGAAACATAGTTAAGCACAACTCGAGGGGCTTGGACGCGGCGTAAAATTGCCAGAGCGAAGATTAACATGAGTATGCTTAGGACTACGACGAGGGTTAGGAAGTAAACCAAACACTTGTTGCTTTTCTTCGAGTGTCTGGGAGTCGCGAATCCTCCGTCCTTCCAGCCATAGATTTGTGGATTGACCGGACGATGAGTGCCTTGATCCATCATTTCTGCTTGGCCTGATTGGAAAAATTGTGAGCCGTCAATATGTGTGCGCCCGTGTGGGTGACGGAGTATACATATAGAGTGTCCCAGTAGAGGACGAAAGTATCGATCTTTTTAAAAATTAGTTGCTGTACATGACGTAAGTTGATCCATTCAGAAAAGAGAGACTATTATATAGTGGGATATATTGAAGATTGGACTTCCGATAATCTCAGATCGGCCCGGCCAAGCACGAAGCACCAAACAAAACAATAAATCAAGAAAAGGAAATAAAATTGATAAATCGGGTTTCGATACGCTCGATCAATGACATGAAAACAAGAACTAAGGAAAGAACTCAAGCGAGGCCTAAGTCAATTGATTTGCAATTTGATAGCCGGAGTTGCGTACCGATCCCTTGCATCAAGGGGGTTATTTAACAAGCGTTTAGGAGGTAGAATTCCTTTAGGATTAGGATATTGAATCTCGGGGTGTAGATAAAGATGGCACCAGTCGGACCCAATAACCTTAGCTTTCCTAACCCCTTTAGAATTAGGAACACCCATGAGTCTTGGACTGTTGGTGATTATCTCTATGGAGAAAAACTTGCCCTGTACCTGTAGGTAGACCTGGGTAACAGGTCGTGTCGGGTCGTATTCGTATCACAAATCATCCAATCCGAACTCGACTCATTTAGAATTCATGTTTCTCGAGTCGTGTCATCGTTAAATTCTTGTCTGGTTCGTGTCGTGTTATCGTGTCCGTTACCCAATTCTACATAGAATTACAGATATATATCATCTTATATATATATATATGTTGGTGTTAATGGGTGACACAGATTAGTAACCGTGTTGGTCGTGTCAATTTCGTGTCTCGCATGTTCGACCCGAATCCCACCCATTTAGAATTTGTATTTCTCGAATTGTGTCATTTTCGTGTTCTGTGTAAAAAATGTTCAATCCTAATCCGCTAATTTTGTGTCTAATTCGTGTTTCGTGTTCGTTGTCTAGCTCTCACTGTAGGGACAGGGTGTCCTTGTCCGCTCGGGACCCCGTTGGGCTGGCCTGAGCCGAGATTTTCTGGTCTGTTGTCGGTTCGTACCTATCGATAATTGACAAAGAAGTTCTCAAAACCTATAATTGACGAACAAGTTCTCAAAACCTATTGACGAGAAAATATGAATCGAAACCAAGTTCTTTCGACCTGTAAATAAATAGCAATTGAGTAAGAACAATTAGCTTGCCATTTGTGAACAATTTTTTTTTTGGTAATAAAATACAGGATGTTCTGGGTCAACTTTCGGACTAATCCCAATAATTGTTGGCACATTTGTGATCAAGTTGCCTTAACAGTGATGACATTGATGCCTTAAATTTATGTTAATTAAGTTATATTCTACACATTTATATATTCATAACGTTTTACTATCCAGGTTTATAAGTTTTGCACGTAAAGTCATAACAAATTGAAAAAAAATTTCATAACATCAACATAAAGGTTATAAATTCATTTGACATTGATTTTTATTAATACATGTCCAAAGATTACGAATTTTTATTTAATTAAGTAGTACATAGTAATGTACCCACCTAATTATAGAGTGCCTAATGCATTATATTTCTATATGGTCAACCCTTCTTCTTCCCTTTTTTTTTTTTTTTTTTTCTGACAATCAAGGGTGTTCGACCTGCACAAGCTAGCTCTTGTACTAATTGAAGGATAAAAAATTTTAGACCATAATATTTTAAACCTTGGGGCCACTGGAGTTTATGCCCAATCGTTATCTTTAGGATCCTGGAATTAGTCGAGACACGCATAAACTGACACGAACATCCAATTATAAGGAGAAAAAAAAAAACGGTGACATACTCTAAAAATACAATTTGCTTGGGTCTGCAAAACAGAAAAACAAAATAGTTGAGTGGGACATGATCTGAGAATTGTTCACATTCAGACTGCAATAAAAAATCCAATATGTGTTGATCTCTCACTATCAAATACCAAAATTCAATGAACTAATTAATTTAAATCACTCTAACAAAAAACAGAGGCGGTCATCCCCTGGAATAGTTGCAATGAAGTGGGGCACAACGTTCCCAGCCATTCACATCGCAGAGCTCGTCGAATAATTAATGCAATACTTCAGAAAATCAATTTGATCATGCATTGATAACCACACAATCGATACGCATCTCTACTGAAAACTTATTTTAAAGCCATATTTTCCATCTATTTTTTGACGATAAATTTGGTTAAAAAAACGTAACCACCGATGTTCTAGTGATTTCAATATCTGCACGCATGGTCTGCTGTCGACGAATTCTCACCATTCATGTTGTTGCAGAGATTGTCGAGTAATATATATAATACTTCAAAAAATCAAGTAAATTTGACATTCATAACCACATGATCGATACACACTTGTATTGAAAGGTTATTCAAAATCTTATATCCACCGTCTATTTTTTCTAAACAATTTTTGTTCGAAAATACAATCATCGTTGTCCGAGTAATTTGAATTTCTGCGCTCATGGTCTGCTTGACCAGCTCTAAAACACATTTGGTTCGAAAATACCATCACCGATGTCCGACTAATTTGAATTTCTGCACACATGGTCTGCTCGACCAGCTCTACAACATGAACAGTATCACCAACGATATGATTTTGATTGTTGTGCTCATTAAGCACAACGTACAGCTCTCCCAATCCCTAACATGAAAACTCACAAACATCTCAAATCCTGGACTGTTTGGTTACCCAACCAAAGATTCATAGTGCAGTTCATCAAGTTGCTCCTCCTCCAGAGCAACTTCCTGATATGGACTTTTCCAGCTAACAAAGCAAAACTCCTCAGCTCCAGCACCCCATTACTCAAATCACTAGTGAAATTCTCGTCCTGAGCCAACGCGTAAGTCGATCTCACTTGCACCGTAACGTTCACCGTGTCCGTCTGCCTAGCGAACACGCGCCCACCGGTAACGTTCGCGACTCCAAGCGTCACGTTCTGATACAGGAAAGCGATCGAGCTGTCATAGTACCCGAAATAACCGAAGTTGTTGTTGTTGATATCGATCTCGGCCACCAGGGTCCCGTTTATCGAGTCTGTCAAACCCGTGAGGGTCGAGAGTGTTTTGACCGCGACGGAATTTAACGTGACGCTAGGGGCCGCGACGCGCAACACTATGTTGGCGAAGATGAACACGAGTATGCTTGCGACCGTGACAAACAAGAGGAAATAAACCGGGCACTTGCTGCTCTTCGTCTCGCGCCTCGACTTCGGAGCGGCGAAGAGTAACTCTTCGTCGCTCCGGCCGTAGATTGTCGCGGGGGCCAGTGGCTTGGCCTGATTATCGACGTTGTACTCTACCATCATTTTTTATTCCCTTGGATTGGAAAAAAAAAGGGTTGTCTAGTGTGATTATGTGTTTGCTTGTGTGTTGGTGTGTTTATGGAAGTGTGTGTGTGTGAGAGAGAGAGAGAGAGAGAGAGAGAGAGAGAGAGAGAGAGTATATATATAGTGGGAGATGGTTTGTGAAATTCTGTTTGGCCTGAGGGAATATCTGGCCGAGTCAGGGTACGCGTCATACCGGAAGGCGGCCGCGGCCTATTGGGTGGGGGGGAGGTTGTTTTCTTTATTAGTTGAGATTAGTTTACTTCTAGTGGTTATATCAAGAATTAGTCAACTAATTAGTTTGAAGTATAGTTTATTGGGTGATTCTGAGATGTAAGTAGGTACATGGTAAGCAGGGGGGAAGCCATAATTTTTTAGTTAGTGGGGTCGAAAATTAAATTTGCAATTTATTTTTCTTATTTACTAATTAGAATGTAGACATACTAGGATTATATATATATTTTTAAAAGGTGCATGATTGTCTTATTGGTAATGCTATTTAACTTTCAAAGGGAAGATTTAGAGGACGCTTGAAATTTCTATGCATTTGAAGCAAGTTGGATCAACTTAGAGATTTTTTGTGAGGTTAAAATAGCGAAATTTGATTGCGAACAATCAAATATTTTGATGAGAAATCCAAGTGAGTGAGGTCAAGTAGTGACCACTTATACTAACATAGATTTGCCCTGATGGTAAGTATGTTGAGCCTTTAATTGCTTGGAAAGAAGCACATTGGGCGGGCGGGCATCTGACCGTGTCTCCGGGCCACAATTAAATGTATATATCATAAACGCGAGGTGCAGTATAAATTTGCGTTTGATGAGAATTCGGTATGGGCCAGGATTCTTTGCTGTAGTTTTCTAGATGGAGAAGGATCTTGAATTCGGAACTTAAAAGAGTATGAGCTCCTATAAATGTTTCCACATTAGAATGTGTCTTTATGAAAATTTTGGAGTGGGAAAAGTTATACTATCTCAATTATCTTAGTGATTACGTTAAGATACAAGTATTCGCGAAACTTTTGCTGCTGTGTGATCACTCTTTGTGTCCATACTGTTAGGAATGCAACATGGTACGTATTAAACCTAGGTATTGGGTGGCGTTGGCCCATTTGATTGAGCCTCCTCTCAAGTCAATTTCTCACCTCGTTAATTCATACCTACACGGGTATGTGAGGGAAAATATTAGACTTTTATTTCACGTCGCTTACCTAAATCACCGAAACCTTAGTTAAGCGATAAGTGAACGCTTAATTTCACTTATCGCCAATTGATGTTGGTTCATCTCACAAAGAGTACTCATAGTTTATCTCACAATCTGTCTTCCATGTTCTGGAACGTCCGGATTAGTTACAGGAGAATTCATTTCCTTTGGCTTTGTATTTCCCACCCATATACTAAAACTTCCTCATTGGAATATTCGTGGGTTAAAGTAAAGCATTGCTCTTCCCTATCACAGATATGCACAATAATATGTGGGACTATCTCACACTCAAAGTAGGGTACGGTCCATATGCCAACAGGCTCGCAGTCCAATGACACTTCCTTATCTATTCCACATTAAATGTGAGGATTCGATTCTCGTCAGTAGTGCGAAATCTTGGTGTGGGGGTTGATACCCTTTGGACTTGTCCCACCCGTATGCCGCTTTGCAATATCCCTTTTCTATTCTCTTAATAACAAGCTAGACATTTATCAAGTGAAAAAAGAAAGAAAGTAGGGTCCATATACTTTTTGTCGTTGATGTGGAGAAATCATGCTCTTGCCGCACAGAATAGGTCTCTTTGGGAAAATGCAATAGGCTCGCGGTCAGTACTCGTGGTGCTGTAAGTCTTGGCTTGACCAAGTATTCTAGAATGTGTCAACTTGTGTATTGTCAAACTCTCTAGATGTTAAGATCCACCAAAAAAAAAAAACCCTCTCTAAGATGTTTAAAATCTGGTAGACTAAGTAAAAACTATTTTATTAATTGAATTTTAAATATCCAAGGACATGTTTAAAATAAATAAAGACTAATCAAAGAGTTAGGCTAAAATTTTTATTTTCTCCAAAAAGAAAAAAAAAAAACCCACTGCACAACATCCAATCTCTTTTCTATAGCCACAACCACCACTTGACAGCACCATCACCACTTGACGACACCCAACTGGATCCATCTTCGACAACTTCAAAAGTGAGCGAAATTTCACTACGTTTTTTTGATTGCATACTTAATGAATTAAAAGTTAAATATGAAGTGAGAATTAATATGGCTTTTTACTAGAATTGTACAATTGCAATTACTAGCAAAAAAATTTGAAAAACTCACTATAACTATATTTATTAGTGCAATATTATAACGTTAATTGGTAAAATTTCAGTAAAAGATTCTATTTGTCAGAGTCGCTGTGGTTATTCAGGGGTATTTTTTGCAAGGCAACGGCTATGATACTCTCACGTAGTTTGGGAGCGTGATGCTCCCAATTGTTTCCAATCATTGAATTGTATGAGTTGATCTCAACCACTAATTGTTAAAATGTGTAGCAAACTGTAAGAACGTGTTATTCCTAAGAATCACTACTAAATAGAATTCCAGTCAATAATAAGTATTACTGTAACAAGTGAAATATATTGCCATACAATATGGTAAGTGTCACCATAACAAATTGTAAAAACTGTATGTTTTAGTTCAAATCATCTCAATAGTAAGTGCAATGTAGTAAGTGTCGTCGTATAATATAGCAAGCGTTGCCTTAAAAAATGGTATGTAAACCCAGTTTTTGTAGTAAGTAATTAATATTGCGATTTTTTGATAGGAAAAATGGCAAGACCATATCATTTTTAGCAAATCTACCTTACCTTTCATGGATTTTTTTGATCTAATGGTCGTGATTTACATATTTTCCAATCGAATGGTCTATATTTAATGGGAGCATCATGCTCCTATGAGTCCCATGCCACTTGAGAGCATGGCAGAAATATTCCGTAAGGGGTAGAGAGGGAAAGAGAGGAGAAACGATTTTGGGATAGAGTAATTACTCAGTTTTCCTGGTGTATACTCCCTCCCCTCATATAATATGTGGGGCCTGCATGTGGATCTGCATGACCCCACATGCTATGTGAGGGGCGGAAGTATACACCCGGAGTATTGAATAATTTGCGTTTGGGATAACAATCGTAGAAATAGTACATGATGCCATGTTTTCAACTATAATTAATGTTGTCATTTTAGCTTGCAGAGTACATAAATCCTTACAGAGAGACCTGGCCTTGAAAGCTATTTGCTTGGGTAGGTAGCCACACTTATTAATTTGATCAATAATGCATGGCCTTGAAAGCAATATTGATTGGATATACACAAGGTTTATTAATTAATAGTGGAGCCGAAGAACTCAAAGAAATTGAAAAAGGAAGTGGAGCCAAAGAGGATGTGGGCCAATGTCCATAGAGTGAGCCGCCGTAGACGTCGGTTATAAAACGTGGTGGTACGTTACAATTTTAATCATCATGTTTCGAGCTGATAAAGTACCCATTCTGCCTTCTATATCATGTATGTAAATTCTTGGACACCCTTTTTTTTTTTTGACAAGTTGGACACCCTTCTCTTAGAAGCCGATCTTCAATTCTATCCAGAAATTTGTGTTAATTCCATGTCAGGGTGGCCTACTCCACAGGGTGATCAATATAAAACCACTAAACATCCTTTGATTGGTTCCATGGTTTGGGCCAGTCACAATTGAGGGTCAGGATATGCCCAAAGTCCCAATAGATAGATGATGGCCCAATTCTATGGTTTGGGCCAGTTAAAGAATATCATCAAATATATGAATGGAAAAATGACGGCTAATGACGTGTTTTGATAATTAATACCCGTCAATGACATTTTCAATATTAACAAATGTTCTTAGCTTGTCCTTGGCGAGTATTAATTATCAAAACACGTCCTGAACCGTCATTTTCCCAATATGAATTCAAGGATTTGGATTCCGAATCTAGCAGGCCTGCGAAAGGAACAACCAAAGCCAGCAATGAAGGAAAAAACAAGTACTACTTTACATCTCTTAATCCTGAGAAAGCATCAAGTAATCATCATATTAGTATCAAGTTTCATTCTTACAAAGATAAATAAGGAAAACCAATCCTGTTGCCTTTACTATCAAAATACAGCACTTACCAATGGGGAAAAAAAAAAAAAAGCGCTATCATGTTGCCAAAAATTTCATGCAGTGAACACAAGGGCCAAAAATTTTCGCAGCCTCAGATGCTCAAATCAATGCCTTTTTCATACAAGCACAAACACAATAGCGATACTTCTACATGAATGATACCAAGAACATCACCACGCAATAGCACTTACCCTACGGAGTTCGTTTTGGGTTTTGAAGGAGGTTTGAGTGGAGAGAGATAGATAGAGAAAATATATTGGGGACCGTGCGCAAGGACTTTAAAGCTCCAAACGAACAGTCCCTGGATGCCAAGCGTGGTCAAATACTAGTGATACTTCTCAGGAATCAAACGGCAGCAAGTCATATATATAAAACTCCTAACAAAATTTTAGTAGAAATCATTTGCAAGAGATGAAAGGTCAACTACCCCAATTCAATCCCAAACATGGGACTAATATTTCAGAAAATTATTGCCCAGTCTATATGATTTGATTCAGTCAAACTGGAAGTTATAACTAATGAATAGCACAAAAAGAATGGATAACTGTTAGGGATTGCAAAATTGCATCTCCTAACAGAGTTTTAATCAGAGAGAGAGAGAGAGAGAGAGAGAGAGAGAGTCCAAGCCTTGCCTGGATCGAGAGAAGATATTATGCCGAAATCGTGTTCCGGAAAAACGTTATCTGAAAGAATTAAAAATCGGCCCAAAATACAAGTAACGCGTGCGTACGAAACGCGAGTTTGGTACTGACTGGACTTCGCGTCTTCAATCTGTGAAGTGCCAAAAGGAAGGCTTCTCTCCCTTTTCTGGGAATTTTCAAACTTATTTTGAAATTAATTTGATGATCCGATTTGTCCAAATTGTATAACATGTTAATTACGACGATTCTGAAAAGTATGAATTCAGTCCAGTACCAATTGGTTATTAATCTGAGAAGATATATTTTGAAAAAAATTGAAAAAAAGTTAGCTAGGCACACTTGATTATAACCTTTTCAAATTAGAGAAGGAGCCTTCTTCTCCTACATTTTTTTTTGTAATTTTACACCTTACTTTGGAATCAATTTGATGATCCGATTTGTCCATACTGTGGAACTTGTCAATTAGAATTATTCTGTAACATATCAATTCAATCTGATGCCTCTTGGTATTTAATCGGAGAAGATATATGTTGAAAAAAATTGATAAAACGTGAACCGGGTACACTTGATTATAACTTGAAAGGACTCTTTCTCTTTCTTTTTTCTTTTTTTCTCCTTCTGATCGTCGTGGTCCGTTATAACCGTGTCAAATCCAAAGTCGACCTTCGCCGCCGCCGATCCGAGTTCCGGTCACCGTTGCAAATCCGAGTCAGCCCATCACTCGGCCAAACCCATTGCGTCTAATTCAGTTTCTATGATGGTTACAGTATTAGAAATTGATGCAAGATATATGTCTCCCACGTGTTTGACATTTGGCTTACGAAGGATTTTGTTTTTGTGAAGTCTTGATTCCATAGCTTTGAACCCATTCTTTCATCTGAATTTTTCTGGGTTCACGGATGATGGCCCAAGTCCCAAAGCTATGGCCCCAGTCATCGGCCTTGGCTATTCAATTTTGGATAGAAATTTGGTGCTGATTTTGTCACTCTCTTTTTTGTTAACGCCACTCTCCTGCAAGTGTATTTTGGCGTTAACAAAAAAAGAGAGTGGCAAAATCATTTCCCACAAATTTTGATGATTTAAACATCAGTCTATTTTAACTGCACATGATACATTAATCCTCCAAGCATTCTGCCCCCTTGTGTAACCGTGTTGGTTTGGTTCGGTAGTGCACGTCGTAGAGTCTGTAAGCCTAAGTGCTTTGTGCAGTAACACGTACCTTAGATTTTGATGGTTTTAGTTCATTTTTGCTTATTGTGATGTAATCTTTGCCTTCGGCCTTTTGCAATGTATAATGAAATTTGCCGTTGATAAAAAAGGGGATACAATCCTCCATTTTTTTTACAGGCAGATGATATTCAACGGGATCAGGGGTAACACAGCCAAGGGGACTGGGGCAAAACACCGGCATTGGCTTTATATGCTAGCCAATGTGTACAAGAATTAGCGCGCTTGGAAAAGTATAAAACCATTATCCAATCTGCGCATACGAATGCACAAACACTTACACGGGGGAGTGAGCTCTAGACACATTACACCATCATTATGCGTGTCCTCCACGGTTCCACCCATTCATGTGAATGTGTGTTTGTATGTGGTTATAGAATGATTCTTACATTCTTATGGAGAGAATTGAAGCAACAGATCGAATGGTTTAGTTGCCCCATTTTCCCCAGCCTTGACCCAATTATTAACCACTTGCCAGAGCATTAACGCACCATTATTGTTTTGGGTTTCAAATAGATAGGTACAAATAACTCAACATTGAGGAGCATCAAATATTCTACCAAAAACAAATTACAGGAAAAGAGAGTGCGAGATACTATTATAGTGAGTAACCAAGCAAATATTTCACACAACGATGTTAGGGTGTACTAAGATGTTAGGAGAAAAAAAGTCAAGAGTTTAACTCTTCTTCCAAGGTGCTAGGCTAACTATTCTAACAATATTAACTTTTGTGATTAAACCCAAAAAAAAAATCAAAGTGGGTAACCTTGATAATCTCTCGGTAAGGCTTTTTTTTTTATTTTTTAATTGAAATTATTAAGGCATAGTTTTTTTTGAACGTTAGTAAGGCATAGTTTGGATGGCAAAAATTTCAAGAAAGATAAGAACGTAATAACATATGTCCTTGCTTCCTATGTTGAGAAGAAACCGTAGTAAGAATGTGATTCCTGATGGCATTCTCGTCATAAATCATATTCTCGAATTTGGTGGCAATTTGATTCAGTCCCTCACCTTGGTAAATCTTAGACGCCTAACTCAATCCATGAGAAAAGAAAATGGATTTTAACAAATTCTTTGAATACATACTTTATGGGTAAAGATTACTCACCTAAATGTGAACATTTAAGTAGAATTACCTCAGAGATTAAACTATTAAGCACTTGATTATGATCTAAATGTCGTCTGTACTACTTTCCTCATAAATTCTGCAAAAATAAAATTGTGTTATTTCTTTTTGGGAATCCTCACTTATTGTTGTTTTACAAGACACTGTGCAGATAGCAGATTGTTCAGCAATTCATCCATGGTGACACAAGATAAGGTGTGCAAGGTGGTCCTTCTCAGGAGGGCTAGGATTCTATTTCTTCTATTTATCAGGTATATATTTTATTCCTTGGTGGAGTCTTTTGGAGACTTTGTGTGATCCCTCCGTATATGGTGTGCTTACCCTGTGAGGTGTGTGCTAGTGCCTCATCATTTCTTTGAGAGAGGAGGTAATACGTAGCGGGGGCATATTGTGAGAACTAGGGAGGGAGTTGGTGGAGCCTTGTCCTAGCACATGAGTGAAAACAAAGAGTGGGAGCTGTAAGCTTTCCGAGGTAGTTATAAAGTGAGGACACAGTGCTATGGACAGCATCTTTGAACTTGTACGTGAACTTACTTTCTTACTTGAAGTGTTGTATGGAGGAAAGGAAGAAACTGGTTGCTTGGGTCAGACTGCCTTTCCTTTTACACTGCTGCACTGTTGAATGTGATCCATGAGCTTTCTGATCTTTTTCCTCGTTAAAGCAGCAATACTGCATCATACCGAATCTTACTACAAAAGATATTGTGATGTCTCCTTTGTTGCTTTATCCATAGTATTTAGATTGACTCCATGCATCTGACCCATGCTTTGCTCACACACATTGTCCAGAGTTGGCTGCTGCTTCATTGGTTTAATGAACGAGATGAAAATCTGATTCAGGGCAGTAGTGCTTATGTTTTAGTTGGGCATTGTATGCTTATGAATGTCCAGGTTTCATTGTTGGGCATTTGTTGCCAATTTCATTGTTGTATGTCCAGGTTTTGGCTTCTATCAGCTAGTCCATTTTGTTGTTGGACATTGGGTGTCTCCATTTTGTTGCAAGTGCATTTTGCTGCTGGAATGTCCATTTTGTTGCCGTCCAGGACAGCTGCTGCAATTGTAACTCAAACTAGTGCTTTCGAGTTGGCTACCTGTATGTTTTTCTTTTTATGTTTGTACCTACCCTTGAGGGGTTGTCCCTTGGGCTGTTCAAGCCTTTCTATGGGGCATGTCCCTAGCCTTCTTATATTTCCTCTGCTATTTCTTTTGGGTTCATCTGTGTCCAAGTTTGGTTAGAGTTCCCTTATGGCATTGGCAGCCTTGTCCATGTGCAGTTGTGTGCTGCATTTTGCTAGCTGCTTGCGCCTTCTCTGCTGCTGCTGCTTCACCTGCTATGGTTGTGCCTTACAGTGGCCTTTGTCAAAGCCACTCATTGGTCATGTACATCCAAGCTGCCCGGACTGCTACCAATCCAGATTTCAGTCATGTGGCATGGTGCTATGTCCCTTTTGTAGATGCTTCGAATGCTACGGAAACAAATGGAGTTTCTGTTTCCATTCTATTTCCATTTCATGGCTATGTAATAGACTCACACTCATATCTCTCGGTACTAATGTTCCGTTGTTTCCATTCCCTCTTTTTTGGATGGAATGGAAAACAAATGGTACGCTTTACTTTAGTATCTTGTAGCCAATTGGCTTAATGGTCACTTTTCTTTATTCTTCTTTTTATTTCTTTTGTTTCCTTCTGGGGTATGCTCCTCATAGGTTGTATATTCGGCTATCCCCATTTTATTTCAAGCTGATTTACCCAAAAAAAAAACTTGAGGATTGACCCGATTGTTAATTTACTGGAAGTTACTATGCCACAACCTCCGCTCCCCTTCTCCCTCAACTTTTTGGTCTAATGGAAACCGTAGACGAGATCTAACCAAGAAAATATGGGGTGTTGTTTCAAGCTTCTTTGCTGAGCCATATATAAGTTTATATTGGTGCCGTTTGATAAAGCTCTTAGGAGATGGGATTGGATTACTAAGACGAAGGTATTAACAATACTGCGTTTGGTTTCCAAAATTGGTTCGGATTCGTAGTCCGATCGGACTATTAAGATCCCAAATTGGGGGTATTAGTAATACCAAGTGGGACTTGGTATTCCCAATCCCATCCCAACCTTGCTATTGCAAAAGTACAAAACTATCCTTGTTAAACCAACTGTCTTCTTCTTTTGGCCTTAGGAGAAAATTTCCACAAGAAATTTCTGTGGGAAATTGCTACCGGAAAATCAAAGTGGAAATTGTAATTGTTCATGACAAATGGAGCCCAGCTAAAAAAAGTTTTGAATCTGTTCAAAAAAAAAAAAAAGTTTTGAATGCCAAGGACAAAATTGTCAATTCATTTTCTGAAACCCATCCTAACATTTGCAAACAAACATGAGGTTGGTACTATTTATCCAATCCCATCTTTTAATCCAATGCAAAACAAACATACAATTTATCAATCACATCTCACTACCAATCCCATTTCACTACCAATCCCATTGTGGCTAGTCGGGTTATCAAACGGGGCCTGAATGGCAAGTCACAATACCATTATGTGGCGCACATTTGCAAAAGTGATAATCAATATCATTATGTACCATTTTCGATATGGTATTCAGAACCTTGAATTGAATAGTTAATTTAAGTCTTTTAAGTTATGTAGACATTGCAATGAAATGAGAAAGCACACCATCCCAGAAGAGATTATATTGAAAAGAATCTAACTGGAACTTCTGTACCAATTCACTATTGGAAGGAATGCCCAAACATTCCACAAGAATTCAATAATATGTTTTACACAACATATCGATATGAGAAACGGGATAGTAAAATACAAACTTCCATCTAACTATATAAGTAACTCCTAGTCCTAAATTCCTTCTGAACGTATCATCCATCAATCACAGTGAAACAGCTTCGGATATAACAACTGAGCTTAGATGTAAACACAGAAATATCTGAAGCCATTTGCTGCATGTGTGGCCTATTAACACATTCGTGAGACTCAAGTGCATTGGACGACTCCAGACTCTTGTGCATCAGACTTGCTTGTAACAAAAATGAAGATAAATTCCACGAGAACCTGTTGTCTTTCTAGAAGGATATACTCTGGTCCAAACACAGAAAAGCTCTCTCCCAACTAATCCCCAAAACTGTCATTTGCTAACCCAAAAAGAAATGTCCACCAATAATGCTTGACTACGTCATTCTTCCTTTTTAGGCCATCATCTTTTAGCTGTATCCCACTGATCTTCCTTGCCGTGTTGACTCAGCTGCCACGTGTATGAGTATTCCCACCATAGCCATCTCACCAACCAGAACCACTCTTTGGGTCTTGCTTGGTATGTGAAAAGAACTCGGGTCGCAATCCGAGCCATTCAAAAGGTGCTTGGTATATAGAAAGGACTCGGGTCGCAATTCGAGCCGTTCAAAAGTGTTTCTATGTATAAATCACAATGTATTATACTACAAAACTAAACATGTATACGTACAATTTTTCTTTCCCTCTTTTTAACCAAGGACTGTACAACACTATATATCCTATACCCAGCATATCTTTCTGCTTTTATTTCTTGTAATTTCTATAATTCTAATACTCTATGAGAAAAATATTGTAGGTATTAGAGATGGGGTGAGACGTATAGTAGTGTATTGGGTAGTGGTGTAAGTAGATAGGTACAAATGCAGCCCTCCCAGAAATACTCTAAAAATGCTCCTTATGGAATTCAAACTTGGTGGAACCTTTTTGGTTATACTCCTGGCAGAGTTTGCCGAGTTCTTTAGCCAAGACTGGTGCCCCACAGTAGAAAACTCCTGCTCCAATGACCAAATCCACAGTTTTAGTTAACTAGATGATAACAGAGCTAAATATTGTTCGGTTTCGGAAATGTGATCGGTACGTGACTCACCTATTCTCGCGTTCGCATGCTTCGTACATGTTTTCGAGAATACTTTTTTCCAATTAGGCCTTGCGAAATGAGTTCTCACCTGTTCATGGCAGAAAAATTAGAGATTGTGAGCATGATAACAGATTGTGGGATAAGAGGGAAGGAACTTTATTAAGAAGACAATGGGAAACTATGAAGCACCGACAAACACGTGAGCGGTCGCAGTTCTCTCGTTTGAACGCACACGAGATAAATAGTGTGTCCAAACATTAATAATAAAATTTAGTGGAGGACACATCTCGGACACACCTGTGACAACTGACAAGTGGGTCGTGAGACATGTATGGGGACACGGCTTTGCTGCCTCTTCATGATGTGAAAAACTTATTTCAAGAGTTAAGATTTATTCAATTGTCCTTGCATCTTAGATAAGGACAGAAAGATTTGAATCTTACCCTAGTTCCGGATACAATGTCAACGCCATTCTTAGCATGGTTTAGAGCTTGGACCATGGTGATGAGAGCTGATCTAGCATCCCCTTCTTCATAAACACTGGTCAAGTAATTGTGCATCTCAATCACACCCTGAGAATGAAATTGCAGAGCTAACAATCAGTACAGGCACATCACATTAATGTTTGAACAAGAGGATGCAAACATCTCATGATATACCCTTTGATCTATTTCCGCAATTTCGTTCATGACCCCTTTGAACCAATCAAATGAGCCTTGCTCCCTGGTTACCCAATAGAAGTAAGCATTTGTCGTCCTTAGAGTTTTCTTTCGTTTTGAATGTACCATATTGGAAGAGGGGGAATCATTTGTACTCCCATTACTCTGACCCGAATGCATACTGAGATCGGAGACCGATTCCTGAAAAATAAGAAAGATATGTACATCTTAAGATAATGAAAACAGGAATTTTAATCAAAAGAAAGCCATAAAGGGTACAGAAAATGAGGAGTTTTTGTTGTTAGCACGAGGAATTCTTTCGAATGAAATTAACCTTCAAGTTACTTACAGCCAGCTCTTCCATTTTGACAATGTTGTTGAGCAAATCTTTAAGTATACTGATAAAAGGTGTTGCTCCAATCCCAAGACCGACAAGAAGTAGGACGTCATATTTTCGGTAATCTTGTGCTGGAGCTCCGTAAGGCCCGTCTATTAAGAGCTTTGGCAAACTGTTACCAAGGGAATAAACTTTACTCACATAGAAATCATCCGAAAATCTGAATCAGGAAGCGAAAAGTGAAAAGATAAGAAACCATGCAGCCTGATAAACAAAATCCACCTTTTTATTGTCGTGTCATCGGCTCTGAGAAGCCCACTCTTCCCGGAAACTGGAGGCTCACAGACCTCTGAGAATACCCTCTTAAGCTCTTGCGTCCAGTCACCTAGCTGCCGTATGTGAATGCTAAGGAAGTCGTCACCAGGGGCTGAGGTTATGGAGAACGGATGCCTGCATTACGTAAACTTTCATAAGCATTAAGCATTAACTGAATAAAAAACAGGAGAAAAAATAAGGCTTCCCGTTAATATATTACATTCGAATTCTTGAACAAAGCAACGAGTACACTAGCACGCTTATGAACTTTATAAAATTCACGACTGAATTTTTTGGGTGTCGGTAGGGGTTTACCATTCAAATGGAGAAACAGCCGGACATTGGACGAACATGTATTGGCCACTCTTGTAGCGAAACTGGGGAGGCTTTGACATTTGTAATGTGAGAACGTTTCCAGTATATATAGCAACCTGAGTATATCAAATAAGAACACTTAAATAAGTTTGAAAAAATGGAGAGGATAATCTCATTCATATGGAATGGTCTCAGTAGTGTAAAGTTCAGTTTCTTCACAATCATCACAATATTGGAAACACAAATAATCCCATTCATATGGAAGAAGTTGTAGGTATACTATGCTGACCTTCAGAAGCCGGA
The DNA here is from genome assembly GCA_019656295.1 of Rhododendron mucronatum var. ripense. Taxonomy (NCBI): domain Eukaryota; kingdom Viridiplantae; phylum Streptophyta; class Magnoliopsida; order Ericales; family Ericaceae; genus Rhododendron; species Rhododendron mucronatum. The sequence continues at coordinate 4,254,540 of BPLT01000008.1, read as the reverse complement.
CATCATAGAAGCCAGATCGAAAAAATCTCAGGGTTCTTTCCCCTGCATATAGGAGTACAGGAACAGCAATATACATCCACGTCTGGAAGCAACAACAAATTGTCTTTTAGACCCACAAAAGAAACATTACTTAAGATGCTCAACCGAAATCATGAAAAAGAAAGAATTTCAGAACCATACCGTCTTAAGGTACCATTTGTGCACGAGGTACAGAAATGTGCCGTGGATGATGAGCAGGACATAGACAATGACAAAGAGATGGTGTGAATACCAGAAGGCATTGAAGCCTGTTAGCCTATCAAAGGGCTTGGGCAGCTTTATAAGGCTACGCCTGAACCACCGTGTCGCGAGTGTGAAGGCAATAGTCATCAATATCAACATTAGAATTCCTGTCACCCCTTCAACCCCTTGAATCAGGTCCATGTACGTGGGTACATGAGGGCCGAAGTCATTGATCATATACATGTCATACGTTCGCTCGGACTCGTTAGTAATCCGTGGGAAGTCACAGGCCAAATGGTTTCCCACATGAAGTATTACACCAATTACTATGGCTGCGGCAACAGTCTACACAGGTACAGAAAAAATGGAAAACAGAAACATAAAAATCTTAAGCTTTTCAGAAATTTAACGTTAGTTTCTAGAATTAAGACTGCAAGATTTTACACTTGAAGGATCTAACGAGGACAAATTCAATCAGCAACGCTTATCCAAAAAAAAAAATTCAATCAGCAATTTTTGTCAACCCATGCTATACTTGCATCTATAATCCCATTGCACTGTGTCATGGTACTCAACGGGATTCTATGATGATTTCCAATGAAAACTTACTCATGGATAAAGTAACCATATTTTCCTTTTCGATTTGCAAGTCTTTGACTTTAAGGTTAGAATGGACTATCTATTCACTCTAACAACAAAGTATGAAGCAATCAGACAATGTTGCTGGCAAATGCGCCAATGTTGGAATAACGAATAAAAAACTGGACAAAGGTTGATCTTTGAAGGGATTTCTATTCATTTAATGCAGTGCTTTGATCAATCAAAGCAAAATAAGGATCCTTTCCTTTGCAATGCTTAAGAACGAAGTAAAAAACAGTGAGGAAAATAAGGAGCACTTGTTTACGTAAAACTGTCCCGAGTATTATTTGGAAGATCAAACATAAGTTTGTGACATCCTCAATTGTGACGCTTTCAAGAAACCATGTCTTCAACTATCGATCATCGAAGAAAAGTATCTGGCCCAGTTATATGTGTCAGAGAATCACGAGGTGGGAACGCCTAATGATGAATGGCCTGCATTGATCAGTATGAACTCTTTCCGGCCAATTATGTGCTCCTTAGTTTTGTCATCCGGTTCCTTAGGCCCGCAAAGAATTTTGGGTTTAGTCCATTTTCTCTCTTTCCTTTTGTAGTTTTCATTTTTCATCTTCTTACTAGAACAATTGCAAACGTTCAAACTCCCTTCTCATTTTCTATTCCTGGAAGGAAACTTCAATACAGAAAAGGAGCCTGGACACAATGTGGTTCCCCTGTTTCCAGTCAATGTTTTTCTGTTTTTAACATTTACAAGTAATGGGGAAAGTCAACAATTTACAAACGATACTAAAGTCCATTGTTTCTAATTTCCCCAAGCAAAAAATAAGTAGTCAACTTTAGCAACATACACAGCTAATGGCCCCCCAAGTACGTATTTTTGAAATTTGTCCATATTATGTGTATATCACAAAGAAATGTCCCACTGCAATTTGAAGATTTGGACCAACTTATCAAGCTAGCATTATAAAAAATAAAAAAAGCCACCAATGTGGTCCCGAAAGATGAACTTTTGAAACAAGCAAGAAAAAAATATGAAGAGGAGTTGGGTCGACCTTATGAAAATTGATGTTGTCATCAAAGGGTACAAAATGACCCAGCTTGGTAGACCTCATCCAAGTAATGGTGTTCCTGCACACAGGCAATAAGATAAGAGCCATGTTGAATTTCAGAGTCTCCGCCGCGCCCTTAGCGGTGAGGACACAATAACCCATGACCTTGTACGCGCTCTTCTGTTTGTACTGAAAGAACTTCCACGTGAATAGGCCAACCATGATCATGATCCATAAACAAAGGACCCAAAGTCTCCTCCAGTTGTCTTGAAGGTAGTACAGAATTTTTGTGCTCACCCTTCGGATTCGGCTTCTTTTTCTTAGTCCTTGTAGGTTTTGGCTCAAGGCTTGGCTTGTGAAGCTTAGTGCTTGACTGTAATTCAGATATGTATCCTTCTGTAGCAAAAGTGTTTCCAGCTGCCATAGCTGCATTATTATCATGGAAATCCAAACCTATCAGCAATTGGATCACGCAATTAAGGGAGTGGGAAACAGATTATTTTTGTTCCTTAAATCAATTACTAAAAAATAATTTGACCTTATCGTGCTTTTTTACACTCAAAACGAAAACCCGGCCACTAAAAGTCACAATTTAAAGAATGCTATTGCTACGGCTATGAATAGAGATTCACAAGTTCCTATCTCAGAAGTGGACCAATTGTTAAATGTCTCATTCTTCAATCCATTAAGAGGCTACCCCCAAATGTGTCCGGGTGCTATTTATGGGACTGTATTGTACTCGGCGAATTAAGGACCCCGAGTCCCGGCCGTGCCTTTTTTCTATTGCCATTTGCAGCGCCCCAAAACCACACTGTTTTGGGGCCCAAGCTCACAAGTCTTACCTTTTGCTCGTCTCTATTGCACCTATGATTGTTTGGGGTTCACTTCGGGGTCTCACACAAATGATCCGAGCAATTGAATAATTCTAAAATAATTTTTTAAGGGACCTTATAAAAAATCAACTCAATTAGATATTTATAAATAATTCATTCACTCTTTGAATTTTTTGTTCAGATTTTAGGATCCTAAATATTGAATGAAGACTAAAGAAATGTTGACAATTGTATGCTTGGTATGCTAGTGATCTAAACCGTTGATATTGTAGAAATTGTTAAGAAGAGCTTTAATTAAAAATTTTACCTTACCGGGCATCAATAGGCATCGAAACAATTCATAGTTTTTAAATAATCTTTGTGTTTTGATACTTAACGATGTCTAATCAATATAATTTTTGTTGAATGATTTTCTCAACAGTTTCTACAATATAAGCAATTCAGATCATAAGGATAATGAGCACACAATTATCTAACATTTCTTTAGTATTCATTCAGTATTCAAGATTCTAAAATCTGGATGAAAAATTCAATGATTTGATGAATTATTTATAATTATTCAACTGATTTGATTTTTAACAAGGTCGCTTAGAAAATTATTTTAGAATTATTCAACAGCTTGGATCATTTATGTGAGATCCCGAAGTGAGCCCCAAACAATCATAGGTGCGAGAGAGATGAGCAAAAGGTCTTGGCCCCAAAACGGTGAGGTTTTGGGGTGCTGCAAATGACAGCGAGAGAAAGACACGGCAGGGACTCCGCTCTCGAGAATTAGCAGCGCAAAACACAGTTGAGTTTTTACGCATGTGTCTTCGGTATGAAAATTTTGTTCACAAATCATTTTGTTGGCCACTACGCACTGAGACCTAATTCATACTATGTATTTGAGTGTTGAATACGCGCATTGGAAGACAAAGAAGAAGCCCTCATGTGAATGCAGGATCAGGGCCACCTCATGGCAGTGCTATGAGTAACTTTAATCCACAATATAAAATAAAATAAAATAAACTTTTAATCAACAAAAAAAAAAGCCTCTTGGGAAGGAACTGGTGGGTTGAACTGTGTCTGGATCTTTCAATACCTTGTTGACTATTATATATACTCTAGCAATAATTCAATGAGGCAGGTTTATGTTCCAAATTTTAAACAAAGTTGCTTACCAAAACCAAAAGATTTATCTAGGTTTTCTTTTTCCTTAATCTATTTTCTTGGTAGATAGAGTATTACTCAGATGCATAGTCAGAAAAGTTATTTATTTATTTTTTTTTTAGCAACAAACAAAGAAGAAAATGATCTTTCCCTCCTTTACCAGAACCGACCTAACTTAGGAAGAGAATATATGATTAATTACCATGTGGAAATGCAAATGTTTTAGCCTAACGAACTTGTCGTAGGAACACACTCAACCGAACGGTGTTCACCAGTTGGGTAATGGCGGTGAAAGACCTCGCCCAAACTTTATCTAAAGAAATTTATTTTTGAAAGATAAGATAATTGCTGTGTACTATAAACAATTAAGTACCATTTAGCAGATCAATAGTTTCTTCTAATTTTTGGGATTTTTAAGAAAACAATGTTAGGATTTTCCGGCACGTCTCACCTAGTCATTCATTGCTCTTTCATAGACCAATTCATGGATATTTTTTATGTATCATATCAAATCTCAGTTCAGCCACCATTAATTTAGCTACTCTCAGTCAACAAGGTAATACTCAGAAAGGTAACAAATGCAGTACATGATATTTTTTAATTTAACCGGATATCTGAGTTAACTTGCGTATACCTCAATTAATTCCGGGCTCTGAAGGTAACAACCGGGTATAATCTCCAAGTGGCCTAGTGTTTGGGATCGTTGGCCTCTGTGGGATTTAAACATACGACTTCATTGTCAAGTACTTATTGCTTTCTCATGCTGCCAACCCATTAGGGTTAAATGCAGTTCAAAATTTCACAGACCCATCATAATCCAGTATCAGTTTCAAGAAACAGTTTACCCAATTTTGGAAGAATCGAGTCAGCCATTTTGTCGTTTAATTACTGACTTTCAAAGAAAATTCAAAATTTATGGGCGTATTTAAATGGGCTGGTTCCCTGATTGGATGCAGGATTTCATTTTACAACTGTGAAGGCAATTAAAGAGAAGACTTAAAGTCGCGTAACAAGGAATTACCATGAAATAAGTTATTAGAATAATTAATAGCATTGCAGTAAACCATCCACAGAGTGGGGGATTATTATTATTTTTTTCAAAAAGCAAAATTAAGTGGTGGGAAAAGGGCCCACCTCAATGTAGCCAAGCCTTTCAGGATCCAACTCTTCCATGATAAGAGCCGCATATTCCTCTGCTTGTTCTTTCAATCTTGATAACTTATTTGCACAAGCACTCAGCATTATGATCTACAAATTCAAAGGAAAGAATTAAGAAAATATGCCGAGCAAAAAAAAAAAAAAAAGAATTAAGAAAATAAAAAAAAAGAGTTGTGGCAAATTGAACTGCAGAGCTGTCCTAACATTTATTTAAAAAAAAAAAAAAACTTGGACCATTCATTACCAACTACAGTGACAAAATTCAGTGGAAGGACAATAAAAAACAAAAACAAAAATTGACCAAAAAGCCTCTGCCAACTACGGTGAGGTCTCGTTCCGCTAAGGAAAATAAATACTTATTTTTTGAATTAAAAGTGATATATTTTAAGAGAATGACATATCTTGTAAAACAAAAAATAAGTGCTTAAAAAATAGAAATTTGAACAAAATGGGGTCTGAAAAGGGAAAAAAATTAGACTTGTCAAAAGTATGGATTTAACATTTCTTTACAAAATTTGGACCTAAAATTGCTGGTATAGACGGCCGAAAAGAGAGTGCCAAGTCCTGGTGCCATATGTCAAAATTCCGGAAATTCAATAATTAAATATCCGATTATTTAATCTGGGTACGGAAATTCAATAATTAAATATCCCATTATTTAATCTGGGTACGTGGTAGATAAGATGCCATTAAATGTTTACCAAATAAATTAACAACCTTCCTAACATGGGAAATGATGGGAAACGTCAGATGCTGCGGAAGCAGGGATATTCAATATGCAATCCAAATATATAAATTGGAGTTGTTGGTCCAAGAAATTTGCTGATTTGGGGACTTTAGATCACCGAAATATGACAGACTGTTCGTCAAATATTGAATTATTTGTCCCATCTTATTTAAATACTAAGTAGTAATTAATTTGGTGCAAAGAGGTTACCTCTTTAACTTCCTCTTCGGTAATCCTGCCATCATCGTTCTTGTCCACCCTGTAATGCATACAGTTAAGCATCAATACCCAATAATTACCGCCCGAAAAGACAAATTTACCCTTTTTAATGAATCTAATTGTTTGTCATATCCTGTAATTCTGGTTTCCTCAGAGCCCTTGGCACATCCTCAGCTGATTAAAAACCAATACGCCCAACTAAGTAAAGGGAAACTCGTGTACTGATAGATTTGTTCGCAAAGATCCAAATACAGGTATGTCTGGAGGCGTCCAATTCACATTAACCTCATGAAATAACGAGAAATATAATGCATCCGACAATTCCAAATTTGTGCACATCAATGCAACATTGAAAAATTTAGTTAAGTATTATTTCTGCTTGTAGGTAATATATCTAATGATTGTTTTTGTTATTCCTTGGAGACCTTGTTTGCACATGCATAGCTAATTTAAAACTGAATACAATAGCAATCAACTTTGGGGAAACTTTATGTGTGTAGATTTTCTTAAATATAAATCTGAATATGGATATATCTAAAACCGTCCGATACATATGAACCTCACAAAATACAGGAGAATATTCATACATTCAATAGTTTTAAATTTATGCACGTAAATCTATGGAGGTAGCATTGTGAAATGAGAAATGCTTTCTGCACTCCCATTCTATTCACGTGCTCTACTTTTTGTCATTATTTATTTGAAATTACAAAAGTACCCTTACGCTCAAATTAAGTTTTTTACTCATGAAGGGCAATCTCGTAACATCATGTGAACACGAATGAAAAAAGTAGTGCAATGGATAGAAGAGGAATGCAAACCATATGATGCATGTAAACCTCACAAAATACCGAGAAACATTTCTACATTCGACGATTCTGAATCTGTGCAACCAAATCTATGAAGGTAGCACTGTGAAATTGGACATGATTTTTGTACTTCCTTTTTATCCACACGAACTACCTTCTGTCGTTATTTATTCAAAATTACAAAAATACCCTTAGTTATGTGAAAATTGAGTTTTCCACTCATGAAGGGCAATCTCGTAACCTCATGTTTATAAGAACGGAAAAAGGAGTCCAGTGGACAAAAGAAGAGCACAAAACTCACTTTTTGTAGCTGCTTAACTATTACTACAATATTTTAGTCCGCCAAAGTTATTCAATTCTTACATGTCGAAAAAGATCTGGAGTCGAGAATCGAAGCTCTGATCGGTGATTTGAGACCAGTACTCGTAAAGCTCGTCTATGCTGATCTTGTCCACCTTCAACCGTCGTCGCCTGCTCAACGCGTCGTACAATTCCAGCGCGAATTCCTTTGAATCTCTCATTCCTGCATCCAAACATAACGTTAACTGGGTTTTTTAAGTTTTAAGGAGTAATTTTTTTTCCCCGCAAGCTAGTGAGATATAGATATCTGCAGTCGGTTAACAAATACATTAGTTTTAAGGATGATGCTATGGTGTCCCCGGTCATTTTGGGGACACCGTAATTTTTGGCATAACAAAACCCTTACAAGCATAACAAAAATCATTAGAAGTATAATAGAACCATAACATGGCATAACCAAGGCATAACCAAAAACCAATCAAGGCATAACCAAAAATCAATCAAGGCATAACCAACCAAGTTATGCCTTGTTATGGTTTTGGTTATGCTTATAATGGTTTTAGTTATGCTTGTAATGAATTTAGTTATACTTGTAATGGTTTTGTTATGCCAAAAGTTACGGTGTCCCCAAAATGACCGGGGACACCGAAGTCATTCCCTATAGGAATAGTATTACTGTAAAATTTTAAACTGAGTGCTATCGTAAAAAAGTGAAGGGTCGAAATCGTCTTCTACTGTCGGAAATCACAATTAGGAGAGTTGGAACTTGGATTAAGACCTATGCATTGCGCGAAATCTGAGCGATAGAGATATCCGTTCTTCGAAAACAAATTGAAGTTACTCTGAACTTCGTTCCACGGATCCACGCCGTTGGTTTTCCTACAGCTGATGAATCGGAGCCCTTGAAGAGCCTTCTGAGCACCTGAACGAGTCCGGTCGAGCCGAGCCCTCTGTTGACGCAGCGCTCGAGCCGCCAAGGCCGAATCCAAACCCGTAGTTGTACAGGCTGTGCTAACTCCAACGTTGCCGTTTTGGTTAAATGGAGACGATAGGACACGTGTCGCGTGACCGTGGCTCCGCGAGAACCGCCGCAGCTCCGCCTTCAGCTCGTGCGAGAACTGCTTCGCCTTCGCCACCGCCTCCGCTTTCAGCTCCTGCGAGAAGTGGAGGAGCTTGTTCGACGCGCTCCGTCGCATCGCAGGCGACACCGGCGCCGACGCCCGTTCCGGCAACGGAGCTTCAATTCCGCCCGCAACGGTGTCGCGATCTCGACCGTCAATGTCGATGAAAGTGGCCGGCTCGACGCTCCGGAGCACGACGGTGTTGTCGTACTGCAGATCGAGCGTGACCTCGACGAACTCCTGATCCGTCGACGACGCCCATCCGGAGCCGGTACTCGTCGCCGGCGAAGACCCGCCGCTGGCCGCCCTGCCGTGGCTCTCGGTGTCGGACGCCCAGCGGCCCTGGTGGTTATTCGGAAGTGCTAGTCCTTCCATTATCACTTGGTCAAGTTTTTTCGAGGTGACATAGGATACGCACGTAGTAGTGGTGGTTTAACTAATGTGATGTGTGCTTTTTTCTCTCTCTGGATAACTAACGTGCGAGTACCGATGGTGATGAGAGAGAGAGAGAGAGAGAGGTGGGCTTAGTAGTAGGTATTATTTAAATGAATATGATTTTATAAGCAGTGGAATGGAACGCGTCCGAATCTGTTAGAATGGACATGCAATACGCGGGGCGGTGCTGCAATAGAGAGAGAGAGAGAGAGAGAGAGAGAGAGAGAGAGAGAGAGAGAGGAGAGAGGTGGGGGACCGAGGACACTGATTCTAAGAATGTTCCGAATTGAGACGAAATGAGAGAGAGAGAGAGAGAGAGAGAGAGAGAGAGATCTAGAGAGAGAGAGATGGTGTTGCAGTGAGACCACCCCAAAAAAGGCAGAGTGTCCGTCTCTGTCTGAATATATAGAGTATATATATGTATTGGAGTATGCAGATGGTGGAAGTGTGGTACGTATGGGGCGGGCTTATTCCCGTTAACGTGTGTGCAGTGGGGGTTCGAGAGAGGGAGGGGAGAAGTATTTAGATACCACGTGGCCGTGCTCACATGGCATTCAAGTAGTGTATTAGACGATTCAGATTGAAATCATTTTTCTTCTCTTATCCCACCACTCTTTCTCCCTTTTTCTCTCTCCAAATTCAAGTTATCCAAAACCAAAATGGATGCGCCGAGCTAACTTCACGTGATATCCACCCGAACACACAAAAATTTCTCCAGAGAGGGACTAGTGGGGAGCGGGATAGGAATGTGAGGAGATACACAGAGGAGTGTAAACATAGAGTAATTATTCAATAGTTTGGTAGCACCATCATGTGGTGCTCTGAATCCTCAAGAACCAAACATTATGTGAGACTCCAAAAGAATGTTTGGTTGTAGAGTGATCTAGATTATTATAATTTCACGTAGTTGAATAAAGCTATTAAGTTACTTATTTCCCACTTTGTTCTTAGGCTCTGTTTCGCTAAGATTTTTTTTTAAGTATTTATTTTTCACTTTGCATAATACATCACTTTCATTAAAAAAATAAATACTTATTTTTCTTAGCGAAACGAGCCTAAGAATGGAACAAAAAATTGAAAATTGCTTGAATTTAGAGTATGAAAAGGGTTTACCTTTAAAAAAAAAAAAGAAGAGATATATGAAAAGAGTCCATGAAAAGAAAATCAACGGCTCAGTTCACTTTTAAATTTCAGAAAAATTACACAAAAAATGATCCATGACGGAAAAATCAGCTGTCCAAATTCACCCGTCATGGACTCTTTTTCAAGTAATTTTCCAGAAATTTTAATCAGGGGGATGGGACCGGTGTTTGCTGGGTTATCCAATTTTTAATTGCAGGAGTGGTCCGAGTCAACTGTTTTCATGAGGTGATTCAGCATTTCGCGGTCCGATCAACGGCTTCAAGTACACTGACTCAGCGTTTCACTGGAAGAACTCTGCTATTAATCATAAACTAATATTTATCTGTGACTACGGCACTACATAATCCTGTAGTGCCGTAGGCACGGATATTTTTTATAATATATTTTTAAGAGTGTGTATATTTTTTTATGAGAGTTGGAGAACACATATCAGCCTTTGGATCAAATGAACCTCAGTCTTTAGATTAACTTGTGTTAGTGTGGAGACCCACACCATTATTTTTATTAGGTAGAATAGTAATACGCACTAACTTGGACATGAAGTAAAAAGAATTAAACAAAGAAATTATTAAAGAATGCCAGTAAAAACATAAGGAAAAGCGAATAATCAACTCCAATAATAAACAATAATGTACGTAATCCTAGGATAATTAAATTAAGCATATAAAATCTTTTCAAATCTTTTCCAACGTCAAAAAGAGAGAGAGAGAGAGAGAGAGAGAGAGAGAGAGAACGAGCGGCAAAATGAAATAAGGAGAGAGGGGACCCAAGATTCTGATTCTTAGCTATGGTGTAGCCTTACTTTATCATTGGATTTTTTTGTTAATTTTTTTTTTTGACTTTGATGTAAATAATCCATAAAAAAGAAAAAGAAATACTGAAACTACAACAAAAACTTTAATTAAAAATAGGCCAAACTTTATACTATTCCTTTTACTCTTTAGATTAGATGAACCAATAATCATGAAAAGTTGAGGATAGTGCATGCATGTTTTTCTCTACGAGAAATTATTCCATGCGTATGGGGCACCAACGGTGCCGTAAACTCTTCTCTTTATATATTTATACTAGACTTTCAGGCACGACGCAATGCATTTTAAACGCAATTAAAATGAATTGCGAAACTATTGACCACCCTCGCCAACAAAATTGATTTATACAGAAAGATTTTTTCTTAAATTAGGATCAAACAGACTTTTTTCTTACCCTTTTGCTTAGTTTACAAAAAATAAAATACACACACCAAAAAAATTGAATTTGATTAACCGATAAACAAAAATATTTTTTACCCTTTTGTTTAGTTTACGATCTGGCTTGCACTAATTTTATACATGAAATTAGTGCAAAAGAGAGTTGAGATAGAAAAGGTTAGAAAAGATTTTGCCTTACTTAGGAGAGAGAGTGCTAAGGTTTCAAAAATTACGTCCCTTTCTTATTTAAAAAATCCGGCACTTTTTTTGGCAATGAAATTTTATTACTTTCTATCTTTCCATAACAAAAGAGAGTTGAGATAGAAAAAGTTAGAGAAAATTTTGCCTTGCTTCGGAGATAGAGTCCGAACTTCCCTTTCTTATTTCACAATCCTGCTTTTTTTTTGGCAACGAAATTTTATTACTTTCTATCCTTTCATAACAAAAGAGAGTTGGAATAAGAAAAGTTAGATAAGATTGAAAATAGAATTTTCTAGCCCTAGGACTCTTCTCAACCGTAGAATTTATGAGGAATAAGTTTGAGCTGTTAGATTTATATACATAGGATTCAGATACTGAGCTATTTTATTGTGTGTGTATTGGTGTATGTTGATGTTTGTCTGTGTGGAGTGGAATGCTAATGTGAAGATACAAGAACCAGAGTGAAAACGAGTGAATTAAGGTATTACTAGGAATTAAATAACAACAATCATGAAGAACAGAGTAGAAATGGTAACTGTAGAATTTATTTTCAGTGCTTCTGTGCGGATGGAGATGGCGTTGACTGAGTCATGCGATTTGACGGTACGAATCATAATTGTGAGTCGTCTACTTCATGTATGGCGGCGAGTATTCCAATACATACCTCGATTAATTCCAAGACTCTCGAGATTAATAATTGAACAAACTTCCGATGTTTAGCACTTTTTGCACTTTTTGTTTAGTGGAATTCATCTTCAGTATCTCTAGTTTTCGTTTTCTTAACCAATAACCCTAAACCTCGGCTTCTCTTGATATTTTTATTTCCTGTTGCCATCACTACGTAATTGACAGGTGAGAATATGGCAACAGGTGCCGGAAAGACTAGAGAGTCTAGCTATTTTATGTAATGTTAATGTTGCTACTTGAATTTTTTCGCTTAGCGTAATTTTATTCTATTCCGTTTGACCAAAAAAAAAAAAGACTAGAGAGTGTGCTGCAGGCGAAGGCTGCAGACATTTCCAACAATTGTAGAAGACCAAATCTACCCAAAATTTTAGAAGACCAAATCTACCAATATAATTTTCAGTTTTAAAACACAAGTTCATATGTCATTGTGTTTGAGCCGTTCAATGCAAATAGACGCGTTTATGCATCAAAAGATGTGGATACAATTGTATTTTAAATTTGTTTCCATTGTATTTTCTATTGTCTCCTCTTATGTTTTGGTACTTGAAATGAATTGTCTCTTTTTGTTCTTTCAAAATAAAGTTGAGTATTTTGTTGTGAGCAATAGGCTCTCCAAATTACTAACCGCACTCCAAAAGGGCTGTGTGAAAATCAAATTCTTTAGATTTTCACACAGCCTTTTTGGAGATTTTCACACAGCCCTTTTGGAGTGCGGTTAGTAATTTGATTTTCACACAACCCTTTTGGAGTGCGATTAGTAATTTAAGGAGTACTGCAAAAATCTATTCCCTTTACTTTAGTCTCTTCAAAATGATATGAAAATAATTTTTGCACTCCCATTTTAGAGTGCGGTTAGTAATTTGGGGGGTGCAAAAATCTATTCCCTTTACTTTAGCCTCTTCAAAATTAAACTTTCTGCTATATATATTCCCACTAAACTATAAATACTTTTGCCCGCATACGTATTGGGAAAGAAGAGAATCCTCTCTACTCTGCAGCGCTTGGACGGTCCTATTGAGGCTATCGTGAGTCTCTTTTAGAGCTCGTCGAGAACATGAAATTTTTCCAGAATAAAATTGATCAAACCTGATCAATATTATTTCTTAAGACAATCAAATTGGTTTCGATCCAGCTTGCTTACTATTTATCAAGACAAATGTATACTACAATCATATTTCTTGATACCCGATGGACACATCTGCCGGTAGGGTTGATGTTCCCGCCAAGTTCTAAGAGTAAACAGTTCCGACCATCAAAGCGGATACGTAATAGGTACACCAACGGCCTAAATTGGATAGTCCAGTATCATCACAAAGGGACCGATGAGAATCCAAACCCTTTTGGAAACGAACTTAAATTGCGTTCAAAGGTAGCCTACTTATGAGTAGGGATTGCATGACTAACCTTCCATTTCTCATGAACTTCACAAGTTAACTGTGCACATTTTGACATCCCAGAAAGAAACTTTGGTTTTTCTCATGATCCAGACACAGCCTTAAAAGCTCTCTGCTCATTCTTCCTATTCTTTTGTCTGTTTCGTTTGTTTTTTTCCCTCAACTAGGAAGAGAGTCTAAATACTAAACTATGTTTGACAATTTCTTTGCCATTCTGTGACAGGAGAACTCTTCCCTGGTATCTTTCATCATTTACTACGGAGTATAAGGATCCAGATAAATTTTAAAAAAAACTCCACCATCCATCTCGGGCTAGTTTCAGATAAATTTCAGTGATCGAAATTGTTCATTTTATAAAGTTCATCGAGAGTTTAGACATAAATACTCCACCTTATCAATCCAAATTAACTTGATTTTTGACATAATTGAACTTCTCAAATTCTACAATATGAGTAAATCCAATTATTAGAGCGGACCTAGAAAGCGTCTGAAAGCCGAAACTGGACCGGCCTAATTCTCTCCCTTACTAATTCATTTCTGTAATACGTCAAGAATTAGCGATTTTGCTTACATTTCACGTTCCAAGGTGGAATCCAACAACAATATCACATCCTCTTTTTATTTCATCCTGGCCTGCATGATATGCTAAGTGACTATTCGATTATTCTCCACAGTGATCATCTACAAATAGGAGGGGACACGCGACCCGAATTTACGGTCGATCGGTTGAATCTATTCTGTTTCGAGTAAAAATAAACAAAAATAAATAAATACTAGGAAAGGAAATAAGGGTGTTTTTTTTTTTAAATTTGAAGTAACAATCAAGGAAGGTCAAACGTGGTTTGGCAATTTTTTCTAAAAGGGGTAGATGATGAGATGGAATACAAATAATCAGATCTTTTCAAACCAAATAAGGTGAGCTTCTCTCTGATTAGATAAATCTTGAACCAAATTAAAGAAACCCAATACATTTTTTTTTTTCTCGGCAAAACGAAGATATTATTAACTCGAAAAGAATATATCGAGAGGAAAACTCGCTAAGCTCAAATGCTTACGAGCGGAAGAGAGTAAAGAACCCAAAACAAGATACGAGAGCTGATGATCGTCCAACAGAAAGTTGGACGACACCAATCCTTAGACACAATCATTACACTTTGACCTTCTTACGCCATCAAGATATCTCTTAAAGTCTTCCACCGAGTACACCCAATACATTTGGAAACAAATTTGCACAGTCCACTTGATGGATGAGTACTGTAACATCCTCCACCAACCGCTCTCTCAATTCTAACCGATAAAGACAACACATGGGTCTCTCTCTCTATCTCCTCTTTCGTTGACTCGCAATATATACCCGAATCGTATTTTGGGATCTGCTTACGGTACGTGCTATTTGAGTAGTATGTGATTTTTAGCTTGGAATCCCTGGTTGAAAGGATTGAACCATTTAACTTGAACTTTTTGTGTGCCCTTGTCAGATTCACTTTGATGATTGCTACCTTTCATTTCTTAGAGATCGTCAAGAGTATCGGTCCATTAAAAATTGCATCGATCGAATATCAACTAACACATGATCGTGACCGATTTTATGTTCATATAAATAGGTTCTGAACTAATGTGCCAATGTCTTCATTTTAGAAGATGAGTGTGTTTCAAAATTTGGTTTCTTGATGTCCAGTAGATGTGATTTGTGAATCGCATGATATTCTCGACGAACTAGAAAAAGTGAACGACTCTTATTATCTAAACGTACCCAACGGGTTAAACTGGACGGTTCAATTTCCGTTTTAGGAACTCGAGACAATCCAAACCCTGTATGTATATATGCAGTCGTACGTACATACATAGAATACTAACAAAAAAATGGTAAATTCAGCCAAAGAGTTAATAAAGAGTGGCTCATTGACAAATTGGCATTCAAGAGGAGTTGTTAGGGTTAGCTTGCTTGTTTCTTGACAATGCTTTTTGCATAATGGGGTTTTCAACGAAGAATGAGAGTTGTGTTGTAGTACAACATCAATTGCATTTGATGAGTACGAATCTCTCTTTCTATAGTTGTACGATGTACCTAACTCGGAATCCAATTTTCTCTGTCCTGAAAACTCGTGTACCTTTGTGCCAAGAAGTTTTTCTAACCGTTGAATTGTGTGAATTTTTCTAATGTTTTAAATTCAACGGCCAAAAAATCCTTCAGCACAGAGGCTCAGAGGTTTTCGGCACAAAGAATTAATCATATTTCACTGACGCAACAGAATTAACAAGAGATTAGTTAGCGTACTAATCCAAACGAAATAGGTACTCGTAGCAACGAGCCATTCTTGAATCCATAGGAAGAAAGACAAAGTTTGAAATATTATTAATGAAAAGTTCAATGAAAATATTAGGTTACAACCCTTTATATGGTGTAATTCCTAAACCCTCATAATTAAAGCCCAAAAATAAAAAGTCTTATAATTTGGAAACACCTAAAATTGAAAACAGAAAAGAAAAATAGGACTTTCCCAACAAGAACCAACTAATAAGGAATTATAGTTTAAGAGTTATTAACGAATTAAAAGTTTCCTAAAACGGCAAAAACATCAAATTGAATGGCTAAACGATTAAATCGGGCTGAAATCCACCATGTGAGGTCGTGAGTATTGATCAGAGCGCAAAAATAAATCAACCTACCAAATTTAGGCCTATTCTGAGCTTGTCCGAATTTCCTTTGCCAAATCAGATAATTTAAAATTAAACATCGTTTAGACTTCCGAGACTTCATCCGATCCAATTAATCATAGTATTGTGCCTCCACATGTTCTAAGAGGACTCAATAATTACTAGTTACGAAATGAATAGTTTATTTAAAATGTGGCTATGTTTGGTTGAGAGTTTAATTTAGTTTAGTTTTGGTAGTGGGTGGAGAGAGAAATAGGGTAATGATTGGAAATAGGGGTAATGATTGGAGAGAGATAGAGAGAGATGGAAAGTAATAATTGGAGAAATAGGGTAATGATTGGAAAAAGAAGTAGGGTAATGATTGAAAAACAAAATGAAAACAAAACAAAATAGCCAAACGAACTTGTTTTTCTGTAGTAACAAACAATACAACATAAAAATTAGGGGCCGATCCAGGTACAGACCTGGGCGTGCCACCCTAAATTTTGAACTCTTACATTTGGACCTCTAAAAATTTACAATATCTTCATTTATCCCCCTAAATAATCGGACTAAAAGAGCATTGAGATTGATTGAGAAACGATATCTTGAAAGTCATGATAAACAGGCGACTCCTGTGTGCTGATCGAATTCTTGACTTTGTTGCATTACGACACACAGAACTTACAATAACATTTGTGGCTAGTATAGAATTCCGTAACATAATATGAATACCTAGACAATAATTGGGTCAACATGTTGAATAGAATGCTGCCGAGCATATTCCCATAGAATGGTGCAGAGCGACTGATCCGGCCGCTCATCTCGACAATCGATAGCTTGGAATCTTAACCGAGTAATGGACGGTTCGGATTTGTATGTGTTCAGATTCGATATTCCGAGTCATCCGTGCTAAGACGAACGACCGAATCGACCGCTCTACACTCTCTCAGCAGGGAACTGCTCAGCAGCATCCCCGGGAAACTGAGTGGTTGTAAGTTATTGCTTAAAAGGGGTGGAAGGCAGGAAGACAATAAGGGGAATGAGAGCCAATGCAAGAAAAGGAGACTATTCTCTTCACATCGTCATGCTAATTGGTTTATTTCAAAACAAACCAGCATTCAAAACACATTAATTTCACTAGGCTGCTAGGGGCACATCAAGTGTTCTGCATTTCAGTCACACTCCTCTCACATATAAGTGGGGTCCGTTTCAGTTGGCCCTATCAGTATGTGAGAAGGGTATGGCTGAGGTGTGACACACATGATGTGCCTCTAGCATTTTTGATTTCACTATCACATCATATACCAAAACAAAAACACAAACAAAATAACAAAAAACGAAAAAACAAAATCAACCTTGTTTTTTTGTAAAGAAAGAAGTGGGTTGTGAGTAGGTGAGCTTCTAGAAGATCTCCATCAGGTACAAGGCCCACAGTTCTTCGTGGGCCTACCACAAACTTGGAAGTCAACAGCCCACCAACTCCTCCCTCTGAATTACCACACTGCCCTTTGCAATTCCTCCTCTCTTTTTTTCCTATTGTAATCCCTTTCATGCATGTACCTAATTTATATGGGTATTTTTGTGGGTTGGTTTGGGTGTTAAACGGATGAACTGAAAGTTCTAAAAATTAGTATGCCTGTTCATAGGCCTAACCGGACCCGCCATTGGGTTTTACGCATCATTGAGGGCAAGTTTATCAGAAGAGGTAAAAGAACTTTTTAGCTATTTTACCTAGGCAAAACCCTCAAATGAGCATTGCAGCCGATTAGATAAAAGCCTAGGTAAAATTCATTCATGAACAGTGAATAGGTAAATATACCTAAGCACTAGTCACCATGTGTCTATTATTTTATTAATTGTTCCTCTCTCTCTCTCTCTCTCTCTCTCTCTCTCTCTCTCCAGAAAAGAAAAAGAGAAATAAAAGTAATAATATTTTAATAGAAAATAGATTAAATAGATAGTATTGATGTAGTGTTGAAAGAAATGTAAGTAGGTAAAATGAAAAAAAATATACTGTTTACCAGCATTTTACCTAACAACTCGCAAACTTGCTCTATTTGAGATTTAGAATTTGGCTCTCTCTATTTGCGTAGAGTTTTGTCTGTTTTTGCTCAGTTAAATATTATGATTGAATCAGGAAATTGAATTTTTGAATCAACTACTATATATTTATAGTAATTTTTTCACAGTCTCATTAGAACGTATTCGTGCAGGTAGGTTCATGAATTAAATAAAAGCCATAAATTTTCGTTTTCCACTTCGTTACCAATAGCAAGAAAAAGGTAATTAATTGGTTAAGATATCAAAGTCATGACCAACTTTTAATGAGCATTTTTCCCAAGATTTTTTCTGATTAAGATATCACACAATTCGTGAACTTGACGTACCTTTCTTTTCTTCTTTTGTGGAATCATTGATTTCTTTGAATTTTTGGTTTCTAATTAAAATTTGGTTTCATATTAATTTGACTGCCAAACAAGTCTTTGTGGAGAAACACTGCATGTGGTTTCATATTTGCCTCACCCAACTTGTTTCTCACGCCAGGGTTTTCTTCCTTTTCAATTTTATCCACAGCTATTTAACAGAGAAAAAGGATCACACGAAAAGGGAAAAAAAAAAACTACAGGCGATAAAAATAAAATAAATACTTAATTGCCTTTTAAAAAAATAAATAAATTCTTAATTAAATGAGTGAAAATAAATTTAATTTTATGTCAAATTCCATACACAAAGAAGCAGGACAAAAGTATTGCATGGAAGTGTACCTGTTGATTTTTGTTGCATGGACTCTAATGGCTCATTATAGTTGCTTATTCGCTTCTTGTTTAAGGCAGTTGATTTTGCCACTCCTTTTTTTTTATTACGTCACTCCGCTGCAAGCATATTTTTGGTGCAAAAATACACTAGCAAAAGAGTGGCATTAACAAAAAAGCTAGCGACAAAATCATTTCCCTTGTTTAAAATGCCCACAGTTATTTAAACAACAAATTTTGTTTGGTCAAATGATTGCGTATCTCGACCAAATCTTGGTTTCAGTGACCCTTGAAATGTTTGACTTTCATAAGTTCGTATTACTCCTACAAATTATTAGTTTCAAGAAGATAAGCAATTGAGCTGCGAAAGGGTCCAAACCCTTCTTATAGTAATTGTTTAATGCTTATTTTATGCAAATAAATAAGATAAGCAAATTTTATTTTATATATATATATATATATATATATATTTTAAAAGTAGAGGGTTCAATTCAAGGGCATATAGAGAGGTATGGGCGAGCCGAGAACACTCCGGATTAAGCTTCCTTTCATACCCTCGTCTCCATACTCCACAAATTCAATTATTTTGCCTCCATCCAGGCCCCCATAAAATATCCCTATCGTTCATCTCTCGTATTCATGAAAAAAGTTCAGTGTGAACCCGCCAACTTTCAATAAGTTTATATTCGGCTCCCCTAATTCATACTCCCTCCGATCCATATTGAGAGTCCACCATGAAAAGTCGTGTCATTTTTCAAATCAAAAAAACAACGGCTATGTTCGTTTGGACGTTTGGAAGTGTTTTTATTTTGTTTTCCAATCATTACCCTACTTCTTTTTCCAATTATTACCATATTTCTCCAATTATTACTTTCTCATCTCTCTCTATCTCTCTCCAATCATTACCCCTATTTCCAATCATTACCCTATTTCTCTCTCCACCCACTACCAAAACTAAACTAAATTAAACTCTCAAACGAACATAGCCAACTACTTCCGTATATAATTTTTTGAATTTTTTCGCACCAAATTAAAGTACTAATCGAGAACTTTAATACAGTGCGAAAAAATTTGAAAAATTATGCACGGAAGTAGTTAATTTTTTTATTTGAAAAAAGATAAGAGAGAGAAAGTGGGACTATAATTTTGGAACGGAGGGAGTAAAATTAAATTCTGCACCCACGGCTGGGACAAAGAAAAGCGTGACTCAAGTTGGATCCATGGAAGAAGACTTAGGAAAACGGAATGATCTCAAAAGACATCAAACTGATGACATGACAGTCGTTGTCTCACCAGTAACAACGCATCTTTTTCTCTCACTTTGGGGAGTTGGTAGGGTTACTTTGTAATTACCTCCTATCAAAGCATATCCGCCTACTTAAACTAATTGACCACATTCTAATTAACCCGAACCCGACTATGGCCACCGACGGTGACTGCACAGACTGTCATATGAGGCTCATTTCAGGTTCGGCACAAACGATTCAATCTGTTCAATTATTTTTTTATCCTGACTCTGATTGGAAAATTGAAATATTGAATTAAACAACTACACGTATAGGACTGAGCTGACTTTTCACAAGTTTACTTCTTCTTTTTTAATTATTGAACGGCTCAGATAATCTATGCCGGATCTGAAGTGAGTCTTGCGACGGTCAATGCAACCTCCTTTGGTGGCTTTAGCATTTCCAGAATTAACCCCATCTTATAAGGTCTATAGCGTTATTTTGGAGTTAGCTAGATAAAATTCTTAGTAGGTGTTGACTTTGAAAATCCTTGTAAAATCCACCCGCTTTAGATTGGCTTACCTCATGAACCACAATACCATTCAAATGGCGTGTTCAAGACGGATTTAGGATGATGAGGTGCAGCCCCACAGCATAGTGCTATAGGGCGACCAAAAACTATGCCGTTAAGGTTTCGGCATGTTTCTTAAAAATAAAAATCTTTTGATCAGGTTTGAAAAAGGGAAACCAAAACAACGTAGTTTTGACCGCCTGAGGGCGCTGTGGTGCAGGGTTGCACCACAGCATTTCCTAATTCATTTAGAGAGAGAGAGAGAGAGAGATAAGAAGTGACTATAGGGAATTCTTTATCATATATGTTGTAAAAGGAAAATGAGTTGATGGTACTTTAACCATATTTCTTTGAAACTGACCTTACTGTCCATTTTTCCAAGTATGCATGACATAGACAAGCATGATTTTTAGTGACAGAGACTTTAACCATAAAGATTGAGAAATTTCTAAAATCATAGCAGCCTCTGGAGGATTGCAATTAATGTACGTATTCAATTCTTTTGTACTAACAAAAGAACAAAGAATAGGATAACTCTATGATTACACTGAATGGAAAAAAGAATTCACTTTTGTTCCTAATTTCCATGATTTTACATTGACTTTTTTGACTGAAACAATAAGGGAGACACATGTCCATTCTGTTGTCTAGGCAATTGGGGATCAACAACACCAAAATGGGGACTCACCCAAATTATCCGAACCGTAAGGATCTCCGTGAAAAAATCAGCTCAATCGAATATCGATAAGGCATCGTTCGATACATTCAATTTATGGTCCCTAAATTTGCAAAAAGACTAAAAATCGAATGAATTACTCAAGGTTTTACCAATATTTGATTGAGCTAATCATTTGTAAAGGTTCTTGAAAAAAATCTTTTAAGAAAATTGTCCCCCACAATCCTGTGGAAAATCATGCATGGACCCTAGGGAGATGTTGTGCCTTTTTTGTCCCCTAATGAACTTCATCGAACAAGTCCACAATGGTCTTTTAACAATCTCAGTTGATGGAGCAAATTAACAAGACAAGAGCATGATATTCAATAGTTTATGGGGTCAATTTGGTCCTTTGGTTTAAGGATGAGGACTGAGGAGGTTAAGCAATACACATCGATAGTTTAGGGTCTTGTGAGATCGCACTTCTGTCCCACTTCAGGAAGAAAAAAGAAAAGTTACGGTATTATATAAGAAAACACAAGTAGCTACTGTATAATTTGAGATTAATTGAAGATAGTCATCTCAGCATCTTCCATGAACTCGACTCCCTTTCTTTCCCTCTCTTGTGCCATTATTGTTTTCTTCATTTTTTTTCTGGTTTTTTAAAATCTGGTTTTATATTAATTCGACCACCAAAAAGAAGAATGTGATCAAAAGTGGAAGGAAATTATATATCGTTTACAGTACTGTTGTAAAAGAAAATTGAGTTTGATGGAACTTTAACCTCATTCTTCGAAACTGACCTTACTTTTCATCTTTTTCGACCCATGTGCTTGACATAGACAAGTATGAGTTTATTGACATAGATTGAAAATTCTAACCTCATAGCTGTCTCTGATCGGATGATAAATTTCTCAGATGCGCTAAAAGTGCTTTTAGTACTTTTACCGCATTTGGCATTTTTGGGAAACTACGCCAATACCTTTTGTACCCTCCAACGCCCCGGTGTTAACCCAAGAACAAAGAATATGATGACTCAATCTAATTATGCTTAATGGAAAAACCAGAGCAGTTGGCCTGGTGGTGTAGCAGCATTAAGTGTTGTGAGGTTGCCGGTTCAAATTGTAAAAGAGAGGAGTTTGATGTCCATTGTGGTTGGTTGTGTTGGGTTAGAGTAAAAATAGGTTCTCTATTGTGTGAAAAAATAGTTAATTAATGGGGAAAAAAAAAAAAATAGATCCCTTTCTCCTACTTCACATACATTTGCAATATATCTTCTTCTTTTTATCAGCAAAAGTAACAATTTATTAGGGATAGGAGAAAGGATTTCAAGCAAAAGTTAGGAAAAACTGCTTGAGGGATAAAGCCCAATAATCTGAAGGTCTAAAGTGCCCAGATAAAAACAGATAAAGCTAAAACAACCAAAATGCCTAAAAAGCCCAAATATAACAATGAAGCTCAGCCCAAAGAAATTCTAAAACGTAACCCTAAGAAACACTGCCGCCTCCTTAACAGACAGTAAACCCATCAGCGCCAGTCAGCAACCGTCGAACCCTCCAAGCCACCACTGGCTGCCCCTCCGAAGATGCCATCCTTGAACCCAAACATTCCGGTGTGACTTTGCAACACTCCTTGGGTAATGTAACTTTTCACCCTAAACTTTACACACAGTGTGACTTTATTCCTTGCATTTGCAGTATATCTCGAGTAACTTGGTTCATTTAGCAGCCGTATTTATCGTTGCTAGTTTTTCGAGTATTGCTAATTTAGTCATAATCAGCAGAAAAAACGTGCTTTCAAAATTCCACCAGCATAGATTAGGAAGCTAATCTCTCATCAATCATCGAGAGCCAAATATGCTAATTAACCTGCCGACAGCCTTAGCAATCGAAGCAAACAGAGTGATTCATCAAATCCCACTACACAAAAGACAAAAAGATAAATTTTGCATATCTCAGGAAGCACTTATTATTGAATATTCACGCTTTGCTTTTCTTTTTTTTCTTTTTTCTTTTTTTTTCTTAATTTGGTTCCCAAAATAATGATCAGAGAACTTGGCACTAGTCAGTGTAGTGCGTGAGTGTTGTAACTCTCCTCCGGTCTCCATGTGTACGTATGAACACGAAGAAAGAAAGAAGAAAGTGTGAAAAACTTCCAAAGATGCTCCAGATTTGAGGGAGACGTGTGGTTAGTGCGCTGCCTCATAATTTCACTATGGAAGATAACAGGAAGGAGAGAGAGAGAGAGAGAGAGAGAGAGAGAGAGATTGTCAATGAAATGTATGATTAGCCCACTCAAATTGGACGCTTAGTTAATAGTTAATTATTGTCATGGGTGAACACTATTAAGTATTAAGGCAAAGAACCCGACCGACTATCGCCGCTGTTCGGCCTGATGTCGGTCTATTTGCGTAGAGGGCTGGGCCCGTGGTTCGCAAGGGGAAAAAAATGCGGACAAACTCAATAAACGTGTTTCTAAATCGTTTTTAGGGTTGAGAACTTGGGAAAAACGAGCGAAAAGCTGTTGTAACTCTTGAGAGAGATTTGTGGGTATTTTTTTTCATGAATTAATCAATAGTGAACTGGTGTGACTCCGGAGAAGAAGACAGTCACCAAACATCTTATATCTCATGTCTTGCTTTCTTCTTTGCTGTTGATTGTCTTTCGTATGATTGTTCTGTGATTCATAGCGTTTCAATATCTTGTTATTGTGTATGTTGGTGAGATTGAGCACGCAGTTCAAATCAGCAATAATCTCAATAGAAAAATTCTCCGACAGGCCCGTTGTGACATGCCGTGGAGTTTTTGCCTTATAAATAAAAGGGGAAAATGACGGCCCAAGACGTGTTTTGATAATTAATACCTGCCAAGAACAAGTTAAGAACATTTGTTAATGATGAAAATATCTTAATTATCAAAACACGTCATTAATTGTCATTTTCCGTTATTAAAGTGATTTGAACTGTTAGGCCCAAATCCATAGAATAAAATCCTCATAGGATGGGCTCAGCAAAATTATCCATACAGAGAGGGCCCGGTAGTCAACATAAAAATAAAAGAAGTCCAGCCCGACACAAAAACCAACAGAGAATTTTCAGAACCAACATCATAAAAAAGGGAAAATGACGGCTCAGGAAGTGTTTTGATAATTAATATTTAATACCTGCTAAAGACAAGTTAAGAATATTTGTTAATACTAAAAATGTCCTTGATGGATATTAATTATCAAAACACGCCATTGGCCGTTATTAATTATCAAACTTTTCCTTCTCTTTCTCTAGAAAACCAAAGTTAATTTTTTAAATTTGCTCTTCCTTTCCATTTCCTTCCCTAAGGTCCAAACACACTAAACCCACACCAATTCCTCCACTAACCCCAAACGGAAACCTCCGTTGCCCCCCACCACCGGCGACGCCACCTACGTGCCTCCTCAATTATCCGAAGGGATGTCGTCGGGTTAAGCTCCCCTCCATATCCTAATCCTGTTCACCATCCAATGTTTTTTGGTTTTTTTTTTTTTTTTTTCCATAACTGTGGTATACAATATTTCACACAATCACTGTGGTATACAATATTTCTGGTTTACCATAATTGCCAATATACTTGTAGCCTTGGAGACCTACAAAAGATAGCTTGTGAGTTTTAACATGTAATATAGCCCTGGTATTTTTTACTCCTTCGGATCGATTTCTTTGGGGTTTTCAAATGAGTCCCTAAACGTAAATCTCTCCCATGTGTATGGGTTTGAAGGTGAACAATATCACAGTTCTAAGTAGGCATTAACTTTCTTTGTATTTGAAAGCGGTGCATGATAGTCTCAGCTGAAATACTTTATAGATGTCGTTTTTCCATCAATACAAGCAAGTTATCTTCTATTCGTGAACGTACATCTAGTAACGAAGTCGTTCCTACACAATCTTCATAATAGTGAACGTTTTTTAATAGCACGTAGGATGACAAAAATCGAAAAGATATGACGTTGAATCACATAGCCCATTGGCAAACTTTACATTGAAATATTGCGAGGGTGTATTAGGCAATTGTATAACTATTAAATCGTGGGTTAGAATTTGTCAAGTAAATCTCAAGCCTTTGCAAAAACATACTCCCTCCGTTCCAATTTGTTCCGCCTACTTTGACTTTCATGAAATTTAAGGAAACATTGTACTTACATTGACTTTTGATCAATTTTACCATTGTACCCTTTTGAGAAAGTATTGAAATTTTGTACAAAAAAATAATTGAACCCACCAAATTCAAAAGTACTCTCCTGTCATGCGATGGAGAGTATGGAGCCAAATTCAGTGTTTTGCCGACCATTTGCTCCATTTTCCTTTACCCATGTTTAAAATTTAAATTTGGGAGGAATAAAATTTCTCCTTAAATCTCTCTCCTTAAATGAAGGGTAAAATGGTAATCTAGACATCTAAAAATGGAAAATTTTGAAACAAGCGCATCATTTTGAAACATTCCAAAAAAAAATAAGGGCAAAACAAAATGGAACGGAGGGAGTATCTGTTTGGAGAAAGTGAATGGGGTCAAGTATGTCAATGTCTTTATGTACTTCAGTCGCATAATTAAGGTCGTGAAAAAAATCTGAATACACCAATTTTAAGGCACAATAAAAACAAAAAAATTT
The DNA here is from genome assembly GCA_019656295.1 of Rhododendron mucronatum var. ripense. NCBI lineage: Eukaryota > Viridiplantae > Streptophyta > Magnoliopsida > Ericales > Ericaceae > Rhododendron > Rhododendron mucronatum. Next base: position 4,228,823 of record BPLT01000008.1, on the reverse strand, counting down.
AAAGTGCATTGAGACAGAAAACGAACTGTGTTGACCAAAACCTACATGGATGATCGTGTAGCGCTCGTTTGGGGCGTCGAATTCGACTTCCTATAGATAAGAGGTTGACTCTTGTAATTATCTAGCAAATACTCTGGCGAAAAAAACTAAAATCAATACCAACATCACATCTACCATTTCCTAGGGTTCCAAACGAGCCAAGCTGAGTTTTCTCAAACTCGAGCTACTCTCATTTATTAAACAAGTAAAAAATTTGAGCTCAAGCCTTTACAAGTCGTGTCCTTAACGAGCTGAGCTTAGTTATTTACTAAACGAGCTGAGTCTTTCTTAACGAGCCAAATTTTTTTCAAACATAAACGAGCCAAAAATTCAAGCTTGAGATCGCGAGCTGCTCGGTTCATTTACGGCCTTACTATTTCCACAACAAGATGTACACGTGATTAATGCATGGAGATGTTAAGTACTGTTACTTTGGTCTTCAGTGGGAAGGGAATAAATATCTTCAAGGGCGGCACCAAAAGGTGAATCATGCACGTGTTTACTTAAGAGGCGAAACAAGAGTCACTTATTGGTGCAAAAGTTTGAGATAATTTTGTCCTAGTTTTGAGAGGCTTCTTGATTTGACTGAACATGGGGAAGTTCTTGATGGCAATATGCCGTTCCATTTTTTCAAAAAGTGAATTTTTTAAAAAAAAATAAATTTTAAAGTTAAAAATTATGTGTTTACGTAAGTAATTTTTTTATTAATATGGATCTTATTTGATAGATCTCATTGAGATCTTTTAAACGGTGATTAAAAAATTATTTTTCATTTTCGTTATATTTGAAATTGAAATTATCTTTTTTTTGAAAAAGAAAATTTTTGGAGAAAGCGGAATGCGGAACCATTTCTAGGGGAAGATTACGTGGTGCTGCTCCTAAAGCAAGAATTGGCCAAATCACATTACACCCTTTACAACTGTATTGTAGGGACATTGGAATATCAAGGAGGGCCAATTATTGGATATTCTCGTGTAGAATGTGACATTAACTTTCCTCATGTTAAATTTGTCTCATATCTTTTATTTAAGCCACCTAAATTTGGTTAATATATTTCAGAGGTTATTATTCCACCTATTGTCAATTAGTTTTAGGTTGAAATTCTTTAAAAAAATCTAACACCACAAATAAAACATTTCCACCACACAATTTAACGTAGGTCACTTGTTGTTTTTCAAGCACCCAACGAAAGTGAACGATAATTTGTTGCTACCGCATACCGTGTACTCAGTTAAGGAGAGCGTTTCGAAGCCCTCTTTTATTTTAAAGATTTTGAATTTTATTTGTGAATTATAACTTTAAGATTACTGGGAATAAGAAATTATGAATTCGCACCAGTACTGTCTAGATGGTGTACAAGAGAATATATGTTTACATTTTTTTTTGAAAGGCAAATATATGTTCACATGAGAGTAGTATTTGAGGTAAATGATAAGCACCTAAGATTGTATAATCTTGGTGCTTGAAGTCCTTTAATTTGTAACGTTTGGTTCCCTAATATATTACTTTTATTCCATTTTGCACGTAAGGTTGCGTTTTGATAGTTTCAGGTAATACGTGGAACTACTGTGGTTTTTGTCGCCAAGGATTGTTTTCGGAAACATCCGAGCACCCAAGTCTGTGAGGCGTTCCCCCACCAAGTCGGAGAAATTTTTCAATGCCGAGCGAATATCACGTGGTGCTCGCTCGGTGCATTTTCGAGCCGTTCATTTCGGTTTTCGAAGGCTCAGATTTGGAGAGAGAAAAGGGAGAGAGAAAGAGGAGAGAGTGTTTGGGGGGTAAGAGGAGATAGTGTTTCAATCTAAACTATCCAATACACTTTTGGACGGCTCGAATGTACCCGCTCGGGCAACCCCACACTGGAAAAAATTTTGAGAGAGAGAGAGACGTGTTTGAAGAGGATATGACTATTGAGGGTGGTATGCGTAAGACATGCATGGCACATCAAGTTGGTCTTGCGCGCTGCTGATTGAGGAAATCAAATTCAACCTTAAAGACAACGTTTGCTTTTAATAACTCGCATTTTTGGTACGAAGAACTCGCTGCTTCGGAGATCAATTTTATCCTCGAGGAGGGGTTCAATTAAAGTCACAATACAGACTCATATGGATTTATTGACACAAGAATTGATATTGTTCGAGTTGCAATCGAATCTTTTTAACTGCGCAATTAAAGATTTTCTGAGACTCTTGATTGTCGAGTAATTACCACCGAGCCAACTTCCGAGGGTTTTATTTGGACAATGCCAAGTACTTCCAGCTAGGTAGGCCTGTCAATAAATCAAATTCGTACCGATAATAAAGATCCAAATCCGATCCCACCCAGGAGGGAGGGAGAGAGATGTCATCCCTGAAATTCAACGGCATCCTTCTAGAAATTACTGATAAGAGTCTAACTATCTGACCCTCTGAAAGGGAGAATTAATGAACGACGCGAAGAAGAAAAGGACCAGGGGACTGTGCTGCGCAGCTCTGTGCTGCGCAGCCCCCGGCGCCACCTTGCCGGCATCGGTCCGACGATTAGAGACGTCCACTGCGTAGAGCTCGTCGAATACTACAAGCGTACCAAAAATCAACCCAATCAAATATCGTTAAATACTTCATCGGAATACATATAACTTGAAAAAAAATGAATCCTAATGGATACGAAACACTGGATCAAAACCACTGAATCCATTCATTTTGAATTATATGTGTTCCGATGAGATACTTAACGATATTTGATCGGGTTGATTTTTGGTACGCTTGTAGTATTCGACGAGCTCTACGCAGTGGACGTCTCCGATCGTCGGACCGATGCCGGCAAGGCAGCGCCGGGGGCCGTGCAGCACGCTGCGCAGCACAGTCCCCTGGTCCAGAAGAAAAAGTGCAATTGAGGACAGCTGGTTTACCCTAAAACTCTCGCCCAATGAATTGAAAAGAAGAAAAATACATGAAACACATGCTTGCATTACCAAAAAAGTCTTAGGTTCCATTTTTCTTGCTAATTTTAGGGTCATTTCACTCCATGGATAAACATGTATAACAGTCGTGGGAGGGGTAATGATTGAAAAGATACAGAATGACAAGAATCTTATCATCGTTCTAGAAAAATATTACTGTATTCCGAAGAGAAACAAGCAAATCGAGTACACCTGTTGGCGCTTTTGCCTTCTCCGACATCAAAGAGAATTCACGTGCTACATCACACATCAACTACTGAAATCCATTTGTATAAATATCACATAAAATATATAGGAAACTCCTACATTTATACTATATGTGCGTTTTTGTTTTAATGCACAGTGTCCCGACTAGCTTGCGCTTACTTTCGGACTAATCCCTACGTTATCCCACAGTAGTTTCACACGCTTACGCTTGAGGTGAGGTGACCTGGCCCAATAGTTGTTGGTAAGGAAAATTGAACCTAAGACCTTAAAATGAAGTAAACACCTAAGTTTTAGGCCAAACCACTTGACAAACCTACAATGCATTCTCTCTCTTTTTTTTTTTTTTTTACCACAATTAAACTCGATTTATATATAACAATCAAAGTACAATAGGACCGGAACTCTATTAATTGGTCAAAAAAAAGAAAAAGTACAACAAACAAAACAAAACAAAGAAAAACCGCAACAAATCAGCGTCGAAGTTGAATCCACCAGACACACTTGTGAAGGAGGGTGGACCAGATTTGGCCAGAGAAAAAGCTGGCTCCCGTCGTAGACTAAAGGAACACCACTGAATCTTCTGTAGACACTGCCATCGGTGCCGTTGGAAAGCTCGCAATCCTGTCATCAAGACCGATCAGATCCAAGAGCTAAATTGTGTCTAGAATAAGAGGCATGAATTACTTTGAATCCCGTGAAAATTGTGTCTAGAATAAGGGGGTGTTCGGATAAATAAGCTAAAATGGCTTATATTTTGTCCTAATTCAAATTTTTTTCGTATCACTTGCCTTATTGTCAATTTTTTGGGGATTATTGCATCCTCATGACGAGATGAATATAAAAAGTAAATTTTTTTTGACCGAAATCCCATTTTTTTGAATAAAGACGAAACAATTAGCTTATTTTTGTTTTTTTTTTTTTGGTTTGTTTGGCTCATTTTTTGCGAGAAAGCCAATAACTTATTTAGAAGAACAAGGCCTAAGAGGCATGTGCCCAAGTTAGGTATGGTTGTCTGTTTTGGAATTTCGACAAGCATGAAAATTCGTAGCCTCCACATGTGTTACATCACACTGTCAAGTCTTTCCACCCTTTGTCTAACCTGTAAATATCCTCCTAAATCCTAGTACTCCTGTATACTCTCATTATAAACTTCAAGCCATCAAGGTTCACAAGAGAGAGAGAGAGAGAGAGAGAGAGAGAGAGAGAGAGAGAGAGATGAATTTCTTCTTCAAATCAATATCAAGATCAAGAGTCCATGAGAACAACCATGAACAAGAGTGCAAGACTGGCGGCGCGTGGCAATCAATATCAAGATCAAGAGTCCATGAAAACAACCATGAACAAGAGTGCAAGACTGGCGGCGCGTGGCAATCAATAACGGTGTGGAGAAAATCACTTCTGTTGAGTTGTAATGGGTTTACAGTGATTGACTCGAATGGTAACTTAATCTTTAGGGTTGAGAATTACGCCGGACGACCAGAGGAAGTCACTCTCATGGACGGCGCAGGGAAGCCTGTCCTCACCATTTGTCGTCGCAACGTGAGTAATGCTACACATATATATGGTATTGGATGCATATATGGCCATATGGGTGTTGGGACAGGAGTTAGATCTCGTCCGGTATACCTTTCCCTCCAGTCTCGTCTAGTTCAGTCTTTTGTGGGCCTGAAATATCGGAACCGTTCACTTTTTAAAGTTCGTCAAGAACAACGACCACGCTAAAAGTCACTTTGTTCGGATACCATTTGATATCATTTCAAAATGAATTAAGTTTCGGAGAAATATGTCGAAGGGTTGCAATTCTATGTTGCACATTTTTTTCATACAACATTAATGCATTTTGAAATGATATCAAACGGTATCCGATCAATATGATTTTTGGAGTGGTCGGTGTTCTCGACAATGTCAAAAAAGTGAACAGTTTCGATCATTGTTGTGGATTTCCGGACTCACAAGAGACAGAACTAGACGGGACTGGAGGAAAAGGTATACTGGACGGGATCTGACTCCGTTGGGACACTGTCATGCGGCGTCCCAAGACGACTGAATAATTACTAAGTGTGTGTCAGTACTAATGGTTTTTAACAATATTGTAAATTTGTTTTTAATTTTGATTGGCAGAAGCTTAGAGTCCTTGCAGATAACTGGTTTGTGTACGAAGGTCACGAAGTTGGTGACTCTTCATCAAGAAAACCAATCTTCTGTGCTAGAAAACGCATTACCATCTTACAACCTGGAGTCAATGCGATTGCTCGCGTTTACCACCAGCTGTGTGATAAAAGATGCGCGTTCGCGATTGAAGGATCGTATGCGAATCGGTCATGCCAGGTGTTGGATGAGTCGAGGAGGGTGGTAGCGGAGATCAAGAAGAAGGAATCAGTGAACGGTGGTGGTACTGTTTCTTTTGGAGCTGAGGTTTTTCTTCTGATCATACGGCCAGGGTTCAGTCCCAGCTTCGCTATGGCCATTGTTTTGCTACTTGATCAAATGTTCTCTTAATTCTTGCATTATATTTTCAACAGTCTGGGTGGACAAATGTCTGGGTCTCGCTAGTGAATGGTAAAATTAGTTTTTTAGTATCGTCAAAAAGGTGAGTTCAGATATCGAGTTATGAAAAAAATGTTAGATTTATCTATTACTGAGTTTATTTGGTGCTAGAACAACTTTCAAAGCCAACACATATATAGAAGAGAATCCAAGGTGAGAGACCAAAAAAAAAGGTGGACAATATTATTGTTGTAATAATCGGGCACGTTTTGCCCGAACCGTCCCCGATAACCGTCCCCGATTATAGTAATTAAGAATTAAGAATATATGTATCATAACGGTTGTGTAGACACCCCAATCTGAGCTTTCAGATTATTTTACTTATTGTTTTTTATTCTCCGATGATGAAACGGATCAAGAACACCCCGGGAATGATAAGTGCTTGAGTTTTGAGCGTTTGAAAAACCCTTAAACCAATCCTAAGCCACTTCAAAAGGCCAAAAACCCTACTGTTGCGTGCTACTCCCAGTCCCTCGTGCGATGGGCAAACGGCCAGGTGTTGGTCAATAGTCAAAGCTTGACCATTGACCATCGCGCTCCAGGGTGCAACCATCGTGCGCCAGGGCGCACCATCGCGTGACTGACTGACTCTATCGCGCGATGGTCAATCTGCCAGGTGGTGGTCAACAGTCAAAGTTTGACCGTTAACCCTCGCGCGACAGACTGAGTCCGTCGCGCGACGAACCAAACTGCCATCAACTTTTCTTGAGGAGTAAACTTGGCCACCAATACAACTTCAGCCAGACCTCATGGACTGGCTGAACTCCTCTCCTGGCACCAACCAGATTCACCTCATTCTCCCTATAAATACCCCTATGGTTCATTCATAAAAAAAAGTTAGCATTTTCCAAGGGCTCCAAAAATTGAAAGGTTAAGCACAAGCTCTAGTGCTTTTCTTCAAAATTCACATTCCTCAAACTACTTAAACACCTCAATCAAACCTCAAACACATCAAAGCTCAACACCTTTCAAACTCAATTTAGGTATGGCTTACCTACTGTTTTCTGTTCTGATCCCTGAGGGGGGGCTGGCAGGGGCAATGTTGGTAATCAATACCAGTTTTGGTCCTAAAGTTGGCAAGGTTTCAAAAACCGTCGAGGTAGGAACCAATGCTCGATGGACCCACTCACGCGCGCGACTATCTCAGTCCATCGCACGACGGTCCTCGTGTGGATTGGTGTCCTACTATTTTATGTTGTATTTTGCATATGGATCACTGTTAAGCATATTAAAAACCAGTTTACTGTTTTCCTTTGATAGAAACTGCTAGCTGTAGTTCAATTTGCATTTCTGTTGTTGTGGGAGTACCCTTGGGATTATTCTAAACCTGTCCCAGAACCCAAAAACGTGTAAACCAAACAATGGTTAAAAGGCTCAGACCATCGCGTGCCAGGGCGCACCCTCGCGCGATAGACTGCCTCTGACCAGTGGCTGGCCTTGCACGGGTAGCTTAGCTTTAGGCCATTATTTTGTCCCCACACTGTTTATGGGGTGTTTTGTTAATTTATAGGACTTTTCAGCCTTTAAGCTGTTTAGAACTGTATATATTAACTGCCTACAAACTGTTTGGTTTGTCCTGGGTGAGCACTGGTCATTCCAGAGCTCAGAAGGGGATAAAACTCAACCTATTGGGAGGATATCAACCTCGCACGATGATATGAGCCTGACGTGTGATGGTGGACTGTTAGAGATTTTCAAAATAAAGGTGCAGTCGTTTTTGGTTTTGGAAAATTTCCTTGTTTCCTTAGAATGCTTTGTTTTCCTCTTTGTGTGCTTTGTCCCACATTGGATAGTTGAGAGAAATTGGAGTGGTATATATTAGGAAACATTCCTAATATGAATAAACAATGATCAAGTGTGGTGCAGCCCTATGGTGCTTCACACCATACCGACAGAGTCGATACACATGCACGCACGCGCGCGCGCGCGCGGCGTGGGCAGTGTGGCGTGGGTTGTGGTGCATTGTGGCGTTTTAGCGGCGCACTTTGCACTTTGCACGTCAGCGCTAGGCCCCTTGTAGGCGCCATTTCTTATTGCGAGTTGGCGGTAAGGTGGCGCTGACGTGGCATGCCGCGTGTCGCACACGTGGCAGGTGAGTCACACGGAGCGGTTCCGATCGGGTGCAACTCAAGCCTACGGGTGCGTTGGTTCGTAGAGTTGCGATATCAACCGTCAATCGCAGATTGGATCAAATCCGATTGGGTGTGAGCGAAACAGTATACCTGTTCGGTGTGACTGGATGTGACTAGTCGATCTAGACCATAGGATCTGATCCAACGGTCAGATTAGATCGGGTGTGTACCCATTCTCAATGGGTGCGTAGTGGTCTTTAAATAGACCACTACTTGTCAGAATCCGTGGTTAGACACATGAAATCTGAATTTCTCCCACATCTCTCTCTATATTTTTTAGCATTCATTCTGCGTTCTGTTTTGCTGCAGAAAATAGAACACAGTGATTCTCGGTTCTTATATTCGTTCTAGCAGGTATTCTGTCCGTTTCGTTAGTGCAAACGAAAACGGAAAGAATTTTGAGTTCGGGTTTCGATTTATCTTGAAGGCAGATTTGCTGTAATCTTTTGCATACCAACTGGTGGGGGCAAATACTGTATTTAGGAAAGCGACATCGTCGTGACTCGAAGCGTATTACAAGTAGAATGGAGATTTCGTCAACAGTTCCGATTGCAGCGGTCAGTTTTTCCAACAATCTAAAGACAGTATTTGCAATGGCGATGTCTCTACAAAAGATGACGCAGGACTTTCTGAAATTGGAGCAGTTTGAAGGTGGGAATTTCAGGCGTTGGCAGAAGAAGATGCACTTCTTGTTGACTACTTTGAAGGTGGTTTATGTTCTGACTACTCCGAGTCCGGAGATACTGGAGAATCCAGATGATAAAACTATGGAACAGGCCCGTGAAATGGGCAAATGGGAGAATGATGACTACATCTGTAGAGGACACATTCTCAATGCACTGTCGGATGCACTATTTGATGTCTATCAGAATTCAATGACGGTAAAGGAACTTTGGGATGCACTCAACGATAAGTATCTTTCTAATGACTCTACAAGTAAGAAATTTCTTATTAGTCAGTTTATGAATTATCACATGGTTGATTCAAAGCCAGTTATTGATCAGTTGCATGAGATTCAGTATATTCTCAGTCAGTATAAGGTTAAGAATATGCATATGGATGAATCTATTATTGTCTCCTCTGTTATTGACAAACTGTCTGCATCTAGGAAAGACTACAAAAAGGAACTCAAACACAAGACCGAGGAATATACCCTTGATCAGTTGGCCCAACACCTTCGGGTGGAGGAAGAGACAAGGCGTCAGGAGGGTAAGGATAATTCTACTTCTAAGGTTCATGTGGTGGAAGAAAGTTCTAACAAGAAACGCAAGAACAAGGGCGGTGATAAGTCTTCCGGTAAATGGAAGAAGTAGAAATTGAATCCTACCGATACTGGTTGCTGGCATTGCGGCAAACCTGGGCATCTTAAGAAAGATTGCAAAATCCTGAAAAGGAAGAAATCTGGTGGAAATCCAGGGGCATTTGAGGCAAAGAATTCCAAATTGCTGTTGTTTCCGAGGTGAATATCCTCGAAGATGCTGGAGATTGGTGATTTGATTTTAGAGCGACAAAGCATGTCTGCAATGACAAAAGGTTTTTTATTGAGTATAAACCAGTTGCAGGTGGTACCGTTCTGTTCATGGGAAATGCATCAACTGCACCCGTTAAGGGTAAGGGCAAAGTGGATTTGGAGTTCACTTCTGGCAAGACGCTGACTCTTACTGATGTGTATCATGTTCCGGAAGTTAAGAAGAATCTCGTGTCTGCAAGTCTACTTAATAAGTATGGCTTTAAAGTTGTATTTGAGTCTTGCAAAATTGTTGTGTCCAAGGGTGGTGTGTTTGTTGGTAAAGGCTGTGTAACCGAGGGGATGTTTAAGCTTAATATCAATAACACAGTTGTTTCTGCTTATATGCTTGATTCTTTTTCTTTATGGCATACTCGTTTAGAACATATCAGTACAAGGAAAATGGATTGCATGATTAAATCTGGACTAATTCCTAATTCTGATAATGATATGGTTGATAAATGCAAGATTTGTTTGGAATCAAAGATAACCAGATTGCCTTTTCCTAAAATCGAGCGGACTTCTTCATTACTTGAATTGATTCATAGTGACGTATGTGATTTTCATAGCACTCCAACTAAAGGTGGAAAACTTTATATGGCAACATTCATAGATGATTATTCGAAGTTTTGCTATGTCTATTTGCTTCATTCCAAGGATGAAGTGCTTGATAAATTTGTTGCATATAAGACTGAAGTTGAAAATCAATGTGGTTTGAAAATAAAATGTCTTAGGTCTGACAAGGGTGGTGAATACCACTTCCCTGATTATTGTGAATCAGTAGGGATAATTCATGAAGTAACTGCACCTTATACACCACAACAGAATGGAGTGGCCGAAAGGAAGAATAGAACTTTGTGTGAGATAGTGGTTGCTATGCTAAGCAATGCAGGATTAAGTAAAGGTTTGTGGGGCGAAGCCATACTTACCGCTGCTTATATCTTGAATCGAGTACCTCTCAAAAAGTCTAACATTACTCCATATGAGCTCTGGTCAAAAAGGAAACCAAACCTAAGTTATTTTAAGACTTGGGGGTGTAGGGCGATTGTGAGATTGCCTGGACCTATAAGGAAGAAACTAGGTCCAAAAGGAATCGAGTGTGTATTCCTTGGATATGCTTTGCATAGTAAAGCATATAGGTTTCTAGTGGCTGAGCATAATGATGTCGTGTCTATCAACACCATCATTGAATCTCGAGATGCAGTGTTTTATGAAAACAGATTTGACAGAATTCCAAGGTTAAAATCCAGTAAGGATTTGGAATCTAATAAAGATTCGAAAGAGTTTCCTTTGGTGTCCGAAGAGAACAATGAGCCTTTCGAGGTTCCAGTTGAAGGAAATGAACTTGAGGAACAAGTTGAATTGAGGAGGAGCAAACGAGTTCGGACAGAGAAAACATTTGGTCCTGATTTCATAGTTTTTCTAGTTGAAGGCACTAGAGAGACTTCATGTGCTCACAATGCATTTTCACTCCACATGGAAAATGATCCTTTGACATTTGAGGAAGCAATGAAATCGCAAGACGTGGCTTTCTGGAAAGGGGCTATCCAAGATGAGATGGACTCTATTATGGGTAATAATACATGGGTTTTGGCGGATTTACCACCTGGTTCTAAACCAATTGCTTGTAAATGGATTTTCAAAAAGAAAATGAAAATTGATGGAACTATTGATAAGTTCAAGGCCAGACTCGTAGCCAAAGGTTTTACCCAGAAAGAGGGTATTGATTACTTTGATACCTATGCCCCGGTTGTTAGAATCTCAACAATTAGAGTTTTAATTGCTCTTGCTTCTATATACAATTTTGAGATACACCAAATGGATGTCAAGACTGCATTCCTTAATGGTGAGTTAGATGAGGAAATCTATATGCAGCAACCAGAGGGGTTCGTTGTGCAAGGTTATGAGCACAAAGTTTGCAAGCTTATAAAGTCTCTTTACGGACTTAAGCAAGCGCCTAAGCAATGGCACGAGAAGTTTGACAAAGTGATTGTGTCAAATGGTTTTACAATACACCAAGCTGATAAATGCGTGTATAGTAACTTTAATGGCAAACGAGGAGTCGTTATCTGTTTGTACGTAGACGATATGCTCATTTTTGGTACAGACCAAAAAAGCGTTCAGAGTACAAAAGATTTTCTTTCTGCTAACTTTAGTATGAAAGATATGGGTGTTGTTGATGTAATATTGGGAATAAGAATTAAAGGAATGGTGGTAATTTAATTCTATCCCTGGAACATTACATTGAGAAAATTTTAAAGAAGTTTCATCACTTTGAAAGCAAACCTATGTCCACTCCGTATGACTCTCAATCGCCATTGGATCATAATGAGAGGAGAGCGGTGTCACAACTAGAGTATTCTAGAGTGATTGGCAGTTTAATGTACGCCATGACAAGCACGAAACCGAATATTGCATATGCGGTGGGGAGGCTTAGTAGGTATACTAATAATCCTGGGCATGTACATTGGCATGCAGTACATAGAGTACTGCGATACCTCAAAGGTACTACAGATTATGGAATAGTCTATAGTGGATATCCTTCGGTTCTAGAAGGATACACTGACGCTAGTTGGATTACTGAGCGGAATGATCACTCGTCAACGAGTGGTTGGGTTTTTACACTTGGAGGAGGGTCAATCTCCTGGGGATCTAGAAGCAAACATTGATAACATACTCGACCATGGCAGCCGAGTTTGTAGCGTTAGCTTCTGGTAGTAAAGAGGCAGAATGGCTAAGAAATCTATTGCTGGAAATTCCAGTGTGGCCTAAGCCTATGCCACCTGTATCGCTGCATTGTGATAGTCAAGCTACGTTGTCACGAGCGTATAACCAAGTGTATAATGGGAAGTCCAGGCATATAGGACTAAGGCATAGCTATGTGAGACAATTGATTGTTGATGGGGTGATAACCATTGATTTTGTTAAGTCAAGTCAAAACTTGGCGGATCCTTTTACGAAAGGCCTTGCAAGGGATTTGGTGTTGAAAACATCAAAGGGAATGGGACTTTTGCCCACTTAGTTTAATCACTCCTGGTGGAAAACTCAACTCAACCGGTTGATACTCAATGAGAAACTACACCACATGTCTTGATTGGAAACACTTTAAAGTTATATTACACATTTCAAGGTAAAGTGTTTTGTACCTATAATGTGAATACAAAGAAGGTTGAACTACTTAGTTCTTAATAGATTGTTTGTGCTGATGTTATAGGAGCACGGATAGCGATCTACCTATGTGAATGTGGAGGTGGTGCCGCTTCCTATAGGTCACAGGGGCTAGACCTTAGAACGTTCATGAATTCAAGATAAAAGACCCAAGGCCAGTTCACAAGTCAACCGATTAGGATATCTGCATTATTTGAAGGATTATGTGTGAAACACGTCCGGTTGGTCGACAAAGGACAACTAGTTTAAAGACACGTCTACTATGCTGCCCTGACTAGCTTTGATATGTTTTCACTAAGTGAGTAGTTGAAGTCGCAAGACACTATTTATGTATGCATAAATCTTGTAGTAAGAACCGAGGATATTTCATCTGTATTTCGAAAATGGTGGGGGATTGTTAGAGATTTTTAAAATAAAGGTGTAGTCGTTTTTGGTTTTGGAAAATTTCCTTATTTCCTTAGAATGCTTTGTTTTCCTCTTTATGTGCTTTGTCCCACATTGGATAGTTGAGAGAAGTTGGAGTGGTATATATTAGGAAACACTCCTAATATGAATAAACAATGATCAAGTGTGGTGTAGCCCTATGGTACTTCACACCATACTGGCAGAGCCGGTACACACGCACACGCACGCGCGCGGCGTGGGCAGTGTGGCGTGGGTTGTGGTGCATTGTGGCGATTTAGCGGCGCACTTTGCAATTAGCACGTCAGCGCTAGGCGCCTTGTAGGCGCCATTTCTTATTGCGAGTTGGCGGTAAGGTGGCGCTAACGTGGCATGCCGCGTGTCGCACACGTGGCAGGTGAGTCACACGGAGCGGTTCCGATCGGGTGCAACTCGAGCCTACGGGTGCGTTGGTTCGTAAAGTTGCGATATCAACCGTCAATCGCGGATTGGATCAAATCCGATTGGGTGTGAGCGAAACAGTACACCTGTTCGATGTGACTGAATGTGACTAGTCGATCTAGACCATAGGATCTGATCCAACGGTCAGATTAGATCGGGTGCGTACCCATTCTCAATGGGTGCGTAGTGGCCTATAAATAGACCACTACTTGTCAGAATCCGTGGTTAGACACATGAAATCCGAATTTCTCCCACATCTCTCTCTATATTTTCTAGCATTCATTCTGCGTTCTGTTTTGCTGCAGAAAATAGAACACAGTGATTCTCTATTCTTATATTCGTTCTAGCAAATATTCTGTCCGTTTCGTTAGTGCAAACGAAAACGGAAAGAATTTTGAGTTCGGGCTTCGATTTATCTTGAAGGCAGATTTGCTGTAACCCTTTGCATACCAACTGATGGGGGCAAATACTGTCTTTAGGAAAGCGACATCGTCGTGACTCGAAGCGTATTATAGGTAAAATGGAGATTTCGTCAACAGTTCCGATTGCAGCGGCCAGTTTTTCTAACATGGACTTGCATGCTAGCAGATCCATGCATGCAAGTGGCCATTATTTGTGTCATATTCAAACCAACGCATTGTTTTGATATCCAATCACAGTTTTGAATTTTATCTCATTTATTTTTCAATATTTCATCCATGCATGCTATCTATTACATCCTGTAAATATGTTACAGTTTTAATCCCCACTAAATTGTTCACCACCCTAAATGGCTAAAAATTGATTAATCAAACAGAATTACAAACAAACATCTTTCGCAAATGCCTAAGTAGAGAACGATCTCCGGATTGGACAAGAGATGTGCCATAAAACCCTTCCTCTCTTGTAACCTGTCTCCCGAACCCAGATATGGTTATGACGGACTGGTTCCTTAACTTTTTCAAGTCAAACAGCGCAATAAGTGCTTCGAAATACGGTTCATTGGGTGTCGGACATTCAAACCCGAGTGGTGACTCTGTATTTGCGAGCGCTTGTCATCCAGTTTAGCGCTACTTCGAACCAGCATTTTCTTTAGGAAGGGAACGGAATCCTTTCCTTAGAAAAGGGCACGCTGCCCACAGGTTGATGTGCAAAAAATGCACTGCTATTTAAGAAACATGTACAAATATGTGTGTGTATATATGAAAGTGCACTGATATTTGTAAAAGGGGTATCAAAATCCCTTTTTTTCCAACATTTTTTGACACTATCTTCAACTTTTGTGCCTTCTTCAATTTTTGTGTTTTCATCTTTTCAATCTTTTGGTAAATGTACGTTCTATTTCATTTTTCAATTATCCCACTCAACAAGAGCTATCTAAAAAAGTACATACAAAATTATGACCAAAATAAATAAAAGTTCACTAAAGACAAAAAAAAAAAGTACGAAGCAGTTGTTTCTTTTATCTAAAGTGTCGTCTTCCATAATTTTTTTAATATTGGTCCATATTATTATATAATTAGGGTTTGCCCGTGCCTGAAACCACTACTCAAATATCGACATTCAAGAAACCGTCATGTTCGAAACTCATTTTTTAGCAAGCTTCAATTATCTGTATTTAAAGACATGATGGAATATATCAAAACCAATTTACCCAATGAAATTGTTACTATTGACCATGACCAAATCTTTTTCCATATTCCTCTTCACAACTACAGTAAATAAGCTTAAAACCAATGAAATCAACCTTATAGTTTTGAAAGTGTGTAACTGAATTAATCATGAACGAAATAGACAACACAGAATATTTCAACTAAATTTCTTTTATAATTTTCCCGTATCACTTAAACAAAATTCCCTTTCGACCAGCATTTCTCGCACATATAAGGTAAATAAGGTAAATAAATAACTTTCCAATTCTTACAAACAAATCGCAAAACAATTCTTACATTTTTTCCTTATGCTAGATTGGGCAAAAGTAGTAACTATGTAGGGTCAAAAAAAAAAAAACCCAATTGATCATAGAGTATTGATCACCCTACCAACTATTCATAGAAACAATTGATCACAAGGCACAAGGTATTGATCACTCTACATATTATTGATCACAATTGGCATAACCCAATTGGAAAAGTTATAAGATAGCGAAGGCTTCATTCAAATGATACACACGTGTCTAAAGAATATTGAATCTAAAATTCCTAGAGTTTCGAATGCCTAGAAACTGAGGTGTGGGCAAATGGGATTTGCCCCGATCTTTCTCTCTCTTCGGGGGAAGGGATTTTGTTCCCCACCCTTTGAGAAAGGAAAGATGCTGCCGGTTCGCGGGAGCGCTTTTAAGCTGGACGACAAGCGCTCGCGAAGATACAGAGTCGCCACTCGGGTTTGAAGGTCCGACACCCAAGGAACCGTATTTCGAAGCACTTGCCGCGCTGTTTGATTTGAAAAGGTTAAGGAACCAGTCCGTCATAACCATATCAGGGTTCGGGAGCCAGGTTACGAGAGGGGAAGGGTTTTATGGCACCCCTCTCGCCCAATCCGGAGATCGGTCTCTACTTAGGCATTTGCGAAAATGTTGTTTGTTTGCGATTCTATTTGATTAATCAATTTTTAGCCAATTAGGGCGGGGAACAGTTAAAGGGGATTAAAACTGTAACATGTTTGCAAGATGTGAATGATAGCATAGATGAGCAGTTAGTATAGGATGAGAACAGACTGCTGTGGGAGTTTAAACAAACTGGGAAGCCCATGTTTTGGAGTGACGTGCGCAGGAAGAAACCAGCATGCACTGAACAAGTCACTGCATGCTGCTTAATCCTACGCGCATAATTCCAAGACAAGCGCACGCCGGTGAGCTCAAAACCCACAGCTCTTATTCTCAAACCTTCTGGGCTCTGGAAGGACCAGTGCACACCCAGGACAAACCACGCAGTTCATAGGCAGCATAATATACAGTTTAAAGGCTGAAAAGCCCTACAAATTAATAAAACACCCCATAAACAGTGTGGGGACAAAATAATGGCTTAAGGCCAAGCTACCCGTGCAAGGCCAGTCACTGGTCGGAGGCAAACTGTCGCGCGATGGAATCACTCTGTCGCGCGAGAATGCGCCCTGGCGCGCGATGGTGCGCCCTGGCGCACTGTCGCGCGATGGACTGAGTCTGTCGCGCGATGGTGCGCCCTGGCGCAGGATGGTTGCGCCCTGGCGCAACCAGACCAGTGCTTGGTTCACATTTTCTGGGTTCTGGGACAGGTCCAGAATTATCCCAGGGGTATTCCAAAACAGAAAACATGCAAATTGAACTACAACTAGCAATTTCTAACAAAAGAAAGCAATAAACTGGTTATTATCATGCTTACAAAGTGATCTATATACACATGAATGCAAAACAGTAGGACACCAATCCCCACGCGGTCCATCTCATGCAGCACCGGAGTGTCGCGCGAGAGAGTGGGACCATCGCGCGTTGGTTCCTACCATGACGGTTTTTGAAACCTTGCCAGCTTTTAGGACCAGGACTGGTATTGATTACCAGCCTTGGCCCTGCCAGCCCCCCTCAGGGATCAGAACAGAAACAGAACAAAGGTAAGCTATACATTTGGTTTGAGTTTGAAACGAAATTTGAGCTTCGAATTGAATTGAAGTTGGTTGGGATGTTTGAGGATTGTTGAGTGTGAGAAAATGGGGAGAGAAAGAACAAGCTATGTTCTTTGATTACATGGAGTGTAATCTTTTGTCAAAACTTGAACCCTTTTTATGAATGAACCATGGGGGTATAAATAGGGGGAGATGGAGGTAGGTTCGGGCTGCAAAGAGAGGAGTGCAGCTAGTCCACGAGGCCTGGCTGAGGTTGCATTGGTGGCCAACTGTCCTCCTTCAGAAAGGTTGGTGGTAGGTTGGACCATCGCGCGACGGAGTCAGTCTGTCGCGCGATGGTGCGCCCTGGCGCACTGTCGCGGGATGGAGTGACTCTGGCGCGCGATGGTGCGCCCGGGCGCACTGTCGCGCGATGGAGCCAAATCGTCGCGCGATGGTGCGCCCTGGCGCGGGATGGTTGCGCCCAGGCGCGAGATGATTGCGCCCTAGCGCGGACCAGCAAGGTTTTTGGTTTTTGAAGTGGCTTAGGCTAGGTTAGGTTCAAGGGTTTTGCAAACACTCAAAGCTCAAATACGCTATCATTCCCGGGGTGTTCTTGATCCATTTCATCATCGGGGAATCAAAAACCGTAAGTAAACTAATCTGGAAGCCCAGATTGGGGTGTCTACATGAGGTTAAAAAAAAAAGAAGTTAAGGTCAAAACCCCATAAGAATTCACAATCATACAAATAGCAATCTCACATTTACCTCAAAACATTATTGGGAATGTGAGATTGCGGGTCCTAAACTAATACCGGCAGTTTTTGTTTTTTAGAGGAGGGTTTTTATCTAATAAGGGATTCCCATCTTTCTGGCTGTTAGATTGGGTTGGAGGAATAAGAGCCATTGGATTTATGTAGCACATAAAATTTAAAAAATTTTCTCCCTTATTATATAAATTTTTTAATTCATCTCATAGAGACGAATTATTTATTTTAAAAATTAGGGAAAAAATAAACAAAAGTTTGCAAAAAAAAAAAAAATTTTTTTTTTGACAAAAGGGAGAAGATTTTATTAATGAGGCGGAAAAACGTATAAACATCAGGGAGAGAGGAACCCCATAGGGGCAAAGTAGTTGTCTACAGACCGAAAAAACTACAGGAAAGGGCTATCTTTGCACAAGCATGTACAGCCGTATTACAATCACGTTTGACAAAATTAAATTCACACAACTGAAACGAATCCTTCAATGCTAAACAATCTTGTACAAAAATGCGATATCAGAGGGTGGATCTTTTGACATGGAACAGCTTCGGACAATCGATTCCGCATCCAATTCATTAAGAACATGTCCTACATTTAGAGCAATACCCAAATTCATTCTATTTCTAATTGCCATAGCCTCCGCAAGCAGTGAAGAGGTGAGGCCTTCATATGACTTAATAAAGATTCCCAAAATGGAGCTGTTCGCATTCCGAGCAATTGCTCATGTTCCAACAGTGCTCGTTGCCTTTGATATCGCTGCATCAACATTAATTTTTATCATGCCTTCCTCAGGTCTCCTCCAAATCAAAGACTCGGGATTTGAAGAAGTCACTTGAATAGGGGAAGACTTGACATTAGCCTCTAAAAACTCAAAAAAATCTGTTTGTGTCTTTCCATTAACTGCCTCCGCAGGCCAACTTGTACCATTAAACACCAAATTGTTTCGAGTTTTCCAGATCCACCAGCAATACAAAAGGCCGAGACCCAATGTTGAGGAGAGAAGATGAGCTAAACGGATACAATCGCAAATATAATGCCACCAGTCAGACATATGTCTACAGTCTTCAAGCTCCTCAGGTCTAAGGCGAAAAGGTGAAAGAATACACATTTTTGAAGCAAAATCACATCAGAACAATAAATGACAAATAGATTCCTCCGCATTTCCACACAGTGAGTATATTGGATCAGAATGTACCTTCTTTGCAGTTGGGGCTGAGTTGGTTGTTAGGGCTTCATTGAAACACTTCCAGGCAAAAAATTTGATCTTTGGGTGGATAAGCAAAGCCCCATAACTTTTTCCAAATCTATGCCATCACATTAGCAAAACTAGATTGAGCTCCGTGATTATCCAGCTCATTGATCAAGCTTTCTTTTTCCAAGCAATAAGCAGATTTTACAGTGAATACACCATTTGGAGAGTAGTGCCATACTTTGCGTGGTACCAATAGGCAAGGAAAGGATAATGGTTGCCTCTTCTTCATTGAAACTTTCTTTGATCTGCTGCATCTTCCAAGTCTTTGTGGAATCGTCAATAAGATTAGAAACATAAGTTATGGTGCTACTCCTTACCGAACTCGGGATGACCATGAAAGCCGGTGGTTTTGGCAGCCAAGGGTCCTTCCAAATTCGAATGTCTTTTCTTGAACAAACCTGCCACCTCTAACCTTTATTGAGTAACTCTCTAGCCGAACAAATGCTTCTCCAAGCCCATGATGCTTGGTTGCTGACATTTGCATTAAAGAAAGTCCTGTTAGGAAAGTATTTGCCCTTTAAAATTTGTTTGACGAGAGACGGTTCACTGGAAATTAATTTCCACCTTTGTTTAGCTATCAAGGCCCTGTTAAAAGCTTCCAAGTCATGAAACCCAATCCACTTTTGCCTTTACATCGACTCGGCTTATACCATTTTATCCAGTGAATTTTGCGTTCCCCTTCTTTCGAACCCCACCAAAAATTTGCGATCTTGGCAGAGATTTGATTCATGAGTTGTTTTGGCAACCGAAAACAGGACATAACATAGCTCGGAATTGTCAAGAGGACTGATTTGATTAAGACTTCCCTACCAGCTGAGTTTGACCTTGAATCTGTCCATGATCTTAACCGTTTAATCATATAGTCTTTCACATATGAGAAAAGCTCACGCTTGAAATTTCCCAACACGATTAGCTAATGTAAGATGAGCTTCAGGTGAGATGTTTGGACTGAAAAAAACCGACGGCTTGTCTTTGTTAACTTTCTGACCAGAAGCAGCTTCATACAAGTCCAGAATATTATAAAGGGCAGCACAATCTCGCTCTGTTGCTTGACAATACACAACAGAATCACCTTCAAATAATAAATGGGAAACAACCGAGCAATGACGATTAATGCGAAAGCAATAGAGAAGCTTTTTACTTAGATAAACATTGCAAAGCGCGGTAAATCCCTCACCACACAACAGAAATAAATAAGGTGATAAAGGACAGCCTTGGCGAATACCTCTACTCGGGTGAAAAGACTCCCCAGCTTCCCCATTCACAGTTATAGAGAAGGATACCGTTTTTACGCATTCCTTGACCCATCCAATCCATAAAGTGTGGAAACCTAGCTGCCTCATTACCTGCTCAAGATAACGTCAATCCACTCGATCGTATGCCTTGGCCATATCAAGTTTAAATGCAGCCACCCTTTTTGTGTCAGACCATTTTTGCCGAATGTAGTATGTTAGTTCATGCGCAATGAGTACATTATACGTTATTTGGCAACCCCCTGCATAAGCACTTTGGTTTTCCGAAATGATAGAGTTCATGCGCAATGAGTACATTATACGTTATTTGGCGACCCCCTGCATAAGCACTTTGGTTTTCCGAAATGATAGAGGGCAAAATAATTTAGATAAAAAAAAGTTAGAAGAAAGAATGGAGGCGGCCTATATAGATGGAAGTTGGGGGCTGGTGTCCCTTCAAGCTAGGGACAACAGCGTGCTGTCCCGGCCGAGAGGGTCTTGCTCCGGTTTTGGTCCGATGATTGAAAACGTTCATTTGTAGAGCTTGTTGAGTTGAACAAATATATGAAAAAATCAGCTCGACTGGATATCATTAAGTGCCGAATTGAAACCTTTTTGTCTTGAAAAGAATGAATCCGAAACACTGGATCAAATCTACTAAAACCCATTATTGGTAAGTTATATGTGTTCCAATCAGGCACTTAAAGATATCAGATCGAATTGATGTTTTGTATATTTGTTCAGCTCGACGAGCTCTGCAAAGTAAACATTTTCGATCGTCAGACCAAAACCGAAGCGGAGCCCCTTCAGCCGGGACAGCACGCTGCTGTCCCTTGACGGGACAGCAGCACCCCAACTCCGTATAGATGGGACTGGACATCGAATTGATTTTTTACTGCAAAGGCTGTAATTTTTAAGCGGGGGCCCAAGAAATCAACGAACCGTTCTACAACCACACCCAACCACACAACTAAATACACACCCATACACACACAAGTGTATGGGCTCCACACACACTAGAGTGTAGTTTGTGTGGGTGTGTAAATGAGTGTGGTTATAGAATCCAGAGTCCAAAAGCGTATCGACAGTTATAGAGAGGGAGGGGGAGGGATGGAGGGAGAGGGACACGTCGTGCAAATGGCCGAAACGACGGTTTATCCACCGGCGGCAGTCCTATTGATGAACAATGCCACCGGCCCTGAGTTCAAAAACTTTCCCATGGTAAAGTTCGCTGAAAAGCTATCGTTATTTCGCACTTCGCCCAATACCGACCCGATTCAGTTATCCAAACGCTTCCTCTTGCTTTCCGAGTACGTTTCATCCTCTCTCTCTCTCTCTCTCTCTCTCTCTCTGACATTGGAATATAAATTATACAAGTCTTTCCTCCATTTTTTTAATACTGCAGAGAAATGTGTTTGAAACCTTCTTAGAATTTACGAAATTAGTGGTTCAATTCGTGCGAAAACTAGACTAATCACTCGCTATGTTTGGGTTCTAGTCATTGATTTGTATTGGTGGGTGTATGGTAGTCAGTGTAGCCAAAAAACGAACAAGAATTCAAGATCAAAGGTGTACTCCACGAACACCCACCTTCTCTGTTTCTGGAATTGGGAAAGAGCAAAGAAAGGCTTTGGACGGTGAAATAGGATTTAATCAAGAATACTGAATTCATAGGCCCCGTTTGCTAGCATATCTAATTAAGTTAATTTTTTGCAGGGCTACTCGAACCATTATTGTAAAATTAATGAACGGTTCAAATTATCCGTGTGATGCCCAACAGTGAGTCCCACACGTCATCGGTACGCCCATTGGTTTCTTAACTAGACGTCGGTAGTCGGTAGCGTAGTGAGGTTGTTTTGGCTTGTGTGTGTTTGGTCCAAGGGCTTGTTTGGCCACATTGTTTTCCAATTTTGAGTTCTGTATTTTTGGCTTTGGCGTGTTTGGCAGCCAAACCCCATGATGTATTTTACCAGAGATTAACAGCACTTTGGATGGGGTATTTTTGGGAGGAAAAAAAAAAAAGAAATGAAGGGGAAGAATTTTTTCTCCCTTGTTTGGATGGTTAAAAATGTGAGCGAGGGTGAGAATAAAAACCCTTATAAAACTATTTTTTTGCTCACCGAAAGTGATGAAATTTGGTGAGGAAAAAAAGTGGTAGGTCTATCAAATGAGATGTTGTTCTTTCTTTTCTTTTCTCATTATTAAGAACAATCACACCCATTTTTTTTTTCGATTTTGCTAACTTTTGCCTAGTAAGTAGAGGATAATATTCACATAATTCTAAGCAAGTTCGAATATTAATGCATATTTTACGGATATTAATACACTTTCACAAATACCAATACACATTTCTTGGATATTAACACACTTTTTTACTTATTATCATATCCCTTTGGGCGGGATGTAGAATAATCCTTTTTTTTTTTTCCTCATCACTAAGAAAAATCACACCCATTTCTTTTCATTTTTCACCCAAGTAGCCAAAGGGGTAATAACTTAACTTTTTGAGCCAATGAAATCTGGACGGCTTGGATGGTGTACGATGCGATGTTGTGCAACTCCTATATAGCAGCATCCCATAGTTCTTATTATAGAGATCCAAGCCGTGCTACCCTTACCGCAGGGTTTCCATGCACGATTTGATTGAACTTCATGTGTGGCCCTGTAAAAAATTAATTTCATCGGATCAGTAAGTATTTTTTCTAAATTCATAAGGGCGAAATTGAGTGATTGAGCAGTTTCGGCCTACAAATTCAGAAAAATTACTTATCGATATTTAATGGAGCTAATTTTTTTTTACAAGATTCCATAATATTTTTTAATTTATGAGCATTTTTTGTATTTTTGCGTAACCCTGAATGAGCGTCACACGGTTGCGGTAAAAATGTGCAGAAGGGTAGAGTAATGATGTGTTAACGGTAAGTAATCCCATAACCTGGCCCACTATCTCATAAATACTCGGTGTTCCAACAGCAAGTTCCCCTTCTTCTTTCAAGTTCCATAAAACCCTCTCGAAGCGCGTGGGAGCGAGAGAGAGAGACGGAGAGAGCGCGCTGGTGAGTCGATGACCGGAGCGACGATTACCTCGATGTCGGCGGCGGCGGCCGAGGCTGCCGGAGTCAACATTGCCGCAGGCTCCACGTTGACTCCCTCAGTAGTCAACACATTCCGCATCGCCGCCGTCGCCGACCGCCTTGCTTTGCACGTTTGGGCTTCGCACAAAATCGACGCGGTTGAATTCTTCAACCTATGCCTCTCCCTCGCCAGGTTTCGATTATCGACTCCAATTCGATTTTTTATTTTTTATTTTTTATTTTTTGATAATTTTGGAATAGTGTCTTATGTTGATTCTTTGAGCATAATTGATGACGGATTAACCGGTAATCTCGGCATAATTTTGCTTTTTAGATTTAGTGGAATTGTTTATTCGGGGGAAACGTCTTGTCATGTTGGGTTGATAATTGAGCTCCGATAGGGTTAGGGATTGCATTTATTATTATCATTAGCTTGTCTGTTTAGCTTTACCACCTGTACGCTTGAGAGAGAGAGAGAGAGAGAGAGAGAGAGAGAGAGAGACCATGCGAAGTGCAGAAAAGGCTGTAAACTGGGGTTTGGTTGGGGCAATGGACATTGGAGATATTCCGAAGCCGTTGTGTTCAGTCTATCAATTAGCTATAAGTGTCCTCAATGCTCCAAATGCCTACGAGTTTTCTAGGCGATGCTTTTGCCTTGACAGGTTCTCTCTCTCTCTCTCTCTCTCTCTCTCTCATCACTTCGGGGTTTGGATTCTATTTACTGTAACTAACTGCCTAGTCACACTCCTTTGGGTTGAGGGATTTGATAAAAAAAGGAAACGGATCAGGGTTTTTTACCAAATCACTTATGTGGATGGGGTATTTTTGGTGAAAAATGGAGAGAAAAGTAGGAAAACTACATTTTTTGATTGGGTCTTTCCCTCTCTCTCCAAATCTCCCCTTTTCTTAGCGCACCCTTTCTCACATTCCAATGGGATTGTTTTGGTACTCCGTGCCTTAATTTTTTGTTTTGAGACTCTCGTATAGTTCTATAGCTGGAATTGCACTGGGACAGGTTAGATTAAGAAACAAGTAGAAACCGGGGCACATCTGATTTTTTATCTATTTACTTGGACATGTTGTGAACACTCTAGGTCACCTTGGGATAATTTTGGAACAGGCCAAGGACACATCAGAAGTTTAAAGTGGTAACTTTTAAAGCTTGTTCAAAAGTCAGAATTTCTGCATAAAAACTTACAGTATATACTGACTGTTGACCTGTTTTTTCATAATGCTCATCCTATTTGAGGATGGAAAAAGGTTTTGATTTTTTATGTAAATTCTAAAACACAAAGTATGCTTTGTATTCGATGAGTCCTCAACATGTCCATGTCCCTCTTTTTGAAGGAATGGCATGTTCACGTATATGTGTCTTGTCTATGTCCCGCATTTGGATCCCTACTTCTTAGAATACGACGAGTGTTTGGACTTGGTTAAACTTATTTGATGGACTAGCAATGTGGAATTGTAACTGCTCGAGGGAAATGCAGTTGTTGACTAGCCTTGTGATTGTCGAATTAAATGTTGGATTGGCAATTTTTTTTTTTTTTGCTTCAGGGGAAAATCACATATATCGAATTGTGCTATATCCAGTGGGTTTGTTGACTTGTATCATGGTTTCCTTTAAATTTTCAATGCAATTGTAATTTCTGGTTTGTCACCTGGATTTGTTCTGGGTATGAGAAGTGGGAAGAGTACCTGATGTTCCCCTTTGGAGTATGGTGGTTACTACAATGACTCAGGACAGTCGGAAGTGAAGGAGGAGAGAGCTCAAGGCAGCCTTAGAGAGAGAGAGGGGGGGATGGTAGTGGAGAGTAGGTGTGTATTGAATGCTTGTCTTCAATGATGTTCAATATCTCTTTATATAGGAGCCAAAGAACCTTGGAGGAGAAGGAAGCGTGCCTCTCCTCATTAATGCGCAGCAGAGTTCGGGTTCCCCCTTTGGGTGTTATGATCAGAACTGGAGTTGTGTATCAAGGGACTCCTAGAGACAATTGGGTGATATATGGAGGCCTGTGTCATAGCCAGATGGTAAGTATGATACAGGCCCCTATGTATCAGCTTGTCGGCCGGGATACTGCAGAAATCTTCTCACGTTGGGTGACGTCGGTGAACCCCCCTCTCTCTATGACCGGTCAAGCGGGAGCTCACCTCGTGGAGGTGAGCCTTGACAATCCCTTTACTCCAGCCTCCAATCCACAGTCCTCCGTAGGTCCCAGGTAAGGTACCTAGGCCCTGCTCCCGGCCTAGGGTGTTTGCAGAGTCGCCATGAGTTTGTGAGCTTTAGAGCTTTGGGATGCAAGAGATGTGAGTCTTTAGCGATGCGAGCCATGGGGTTGCAGTCACGGTGGCCACCTTAGTGGCTGATGGATGGAGGATCCTCTCATGGCCTCTTTGGAGGCGGAGGACCTTCATATACCCACACGTGGATATGAAGTGATGTAAAAGTGCACTTCAGCAGACTCTATAGGTTTTTGGTGGACTCCAAAACTAGTAATTCCTATGATTCAAACCTGGTATCTTACTTGGATATTATGGGCACAATGGTAATCGTTCTATATGCATAATTCAATGACATGATCACATATTCATGCTGTCAGCCATTTATATTTGCGATGTTGCACGAGCGTTATTACT
Organism: Rhododendron mucronatum var. ripense; assembly: GCA_019656295.1. Classification (NCBI taxonomy): domain Eukaryota; kingdom Viridiplantae; phylum Streptophyta; class Magnoliopsida; order Ericales; family Ericaceae; genus Rhododendron; species Rhododendron mucronatum. The sequence goes on along the minus strand of BPLT01000008.1, from coordinate 4,202,924 downwards.
CATTTGATTTACTATGACAAATGCAGAGGTATTGACTATGCTGTTGCAAACAGTGAGATTCCAGGCAGAGTTAAAGATCTGCCTAGATTGTTGAAGCAGGTAAGCTGTGTTATGTTTCTGTGTTTGCATATCTTAAGAGTATTTTCGGCTTTCTAGTTGCATCACTCTCCAGTAGAACATGATGATTCTTGGATGTTGATGTTTTCTTGCCAATGGGTAGGTAGAATTATGAAACTCAAAGCCACATTTCATAATGTAACATGTGTTTGATGGAACAGCAGTCTACCAGCTACTATCCATTGGCAAGGAAACATCAACATCGCCCTAGATCTTATGGAATTCATAAGTTTTCTCCCAGTATTTTGTTATGGATTATTGGTTTTATGGCTTTTGCATATGAAATTTGTTTAGTATGTAGCAGTAGGAAATTTATTGGTCAATGTTGTACATGGCCAAACTATTGTGGACGATTTCTCTCGTGTTGCAGTCTATGTGTGATGCCCTGAATTTCTAAGCAATGCTGCATGGCTTCCGGTTTTGCTACTGGATTGATACCTGTGTAACAACCTTATTTTGTTGCATCCACTTTTTGTGTCTGATGTTTCATAACTGCATAGTATGATGAATTTACGAGGCATACCTGGCACTGTAATAGTCATGCAGTTTACCTTTGCCGTAACACATTGGTTGACAAGCAGTGTATGTTAACTTACTGTTCACTGTAACTCTGTTTGCGATGTAGTTAATTTCACCATACTTCTAATTTCACCATACTTCTAGAGATTGAATCCAAATTGTACTTGTGGTTGCTTATGGTTGTTTTGTGCCTTTTTCCCTTGCTTTCCTTTTCTTGTATTGTATGCTTGTGTAATCCTTTGAATGCTATTGTATGCTGTTTATACTTGAATGGTGTTATCCTTTCATAATAATCAGTTCTGAACTTCTATCTTAATGGGTTGTAGTGTATTATGTGAACAAGTTAGGTGGGGTTCCCAATTATTCACAATCACCCACTCTGTTTTTAGGTATGCGAACAAAATACTGATGCCTTGCTACAAGCGGCTATTATGGTGCTGATGATCTCTGTGAAGGTATTTCCCAAGTACTCAATGAAGTGTGATTTTATATTGTAAAATGTTCCGCACTTCTTGTTTAGGCTCATGCTTTCGGTTTTTGTTTTTGTTTTTGTTTTGGTAAGTTTAAATATTTAGATAAAAAAGAAAATAAAGAAGAGGATATACTCATATACGAAAGAAAATAAAGAAGATGATATAGGATGAATCTCGATTCATACCCTCGGGCCACACACCCTCTAAATTGGAAGCATGTGCCTAGCCTACATAAAAAACTGCAGTGGTGGGAGCCTCATACATTAGAGTTCGCTTTCACTTGATGTTATTTTTCTTATATGGAATTTTTGTCCTAATCTGCTAATTGGCAGAATGCTTGTAAAAGTGGATGGTTTCCAACTGAGGATTCGGCAGAACTTCTTACTCTGGCAGATGAGGTTCTTCACTATTTTCTGAGCATGCTTGGCATTTTCGTGTAATTTATTTCTTATTAATGGGTTCCCGATTTATTAGTTACTCTAGTAGTTTTTGTTTACATATGCAGATAGGGAGCAACTTTTGCACTGTCAGAGATATGAACACTGAAGCGAGCAATTCTCTCGACATTATCTCAACAGTTATGGCGAGGTAGGATAGTATATCATCATTTTGGATCCAATGTTTTAATTGTTTGTAACTCTTTTTGTTGTTTCAATAGTGTGAGGTGGATCACATTCGAACCTTGAGTTAACTTCTATACTAATACTCGATGGCACAACTTCACTGTCTCTGTCATTCTGATTTAGCTGTAGAAGTTATAAATTTGACTAATTCTTTGATATGCCTGGATTAACGTGAATTCATCACTGGCCTGGCTGTCTCAATCAACTTTCATTTAAATATCCTTGTTTTCTCTAAGCCCGTTGGAGGATGATTCCTTTCATTATTGCTTTGATACACTGGATTGACAGTTGGAGTTCATCACTGGCTTGGTTGTCTCAATCATAGAACTTTCATTTATATCATCCTTGTTTCATCTAAGCCCATTGGAGGCTGAGTCGTGGCCCAAGCAAAGGCTGTTTATCTACCGAAAGTTGACTGCTATTTTAGGGATTGAGGAGTGGTGGGCATGTTCTGTCACATGATTCATGTCTAAATTACCTCAAGGCTAAGTCTGCATGTGCATGGGCGGCCAGGCACGTGTGCGTGGGAGGAACCATGGAGGACTAGTAAATCTCTTCTTGGACAAAAATTGCAAATGAGGGGATTGGTCAGGGGACGTTACCGGTCTCTGTTGAATGGCTGTCGTGGAGAGAGGATGCAAGATTCTTTGTGTAATTTCTTTGATTGGTCTTCAAATCACTTGGCAATGTGGCAAAATCCTAGAGTTTACTCAAGGGTTACTGAAATTGGTTGAACATGAAACTGTTTGAGGGGATGTAAAGTTGTTTCTCTATTTAAGGGAGATGACCGGGCTTCCACTTGAACCTGGTTTTGCACCTTATTAGCTTCAGCTTTGTACAAAGTGCTTTAGAAAAGGTTCTCACGCGATCATATGTTGGTGGATGATCATTTGTATTCATTAGTGAATTTTATTCGACTTCCTCCCTTTCTTTCTGTGTGCAGATTCTATCCGAGAATGAAAATGGGCCAGATACTTGCTTTCCTTGAAGTCAAGGTTTTCTTCTTCTTTGCTTAAAACTGTTGATTTATCTACTATTTCTTTAACAAACCTGAAGTTTGGTAATGCTGGTATATCTGTTGCAGCCTGGCTATGGGACATATGTAATTGATTTTCACATTTCAAAGACTTCAAAACCTTCTGCAGAAGAGAGAATAGTAAGTATTTTGTTCGCCAATTATCTGAATGAAGTTTGATATGCTCGGGCATATTTGAGCGATTGTTTACCAGGTTGTTCGCATTTGTAATTTTCCTTCTTCAGCCTGATCAATGTACTTATCAAATCTCTTGAAACTTCTACTTTGTGACAAACCTACCAACATCGTTTTGCGAAATGCAAGCCATTGCTTTCTTGAAACTTTTCAAAACAAAGGCCATCATTTAGGGTTGTCCTACCAATCTAGCATTTAAGGTGAAACTTTAGCAATCAGCCGTTGTCCTTTGGAAATAACCAATACAGTGATAAGCCTACGATTGAAGAAACAAAACTAAGGAGGGCTGAGGAGTAAATTGATTTTGGAGTTAGCTTAGGTTGCTTGAAATGGCTGGCATGCTTGACAATTTGAGCGCCAAAGGAAAAATGGGAGGTTTGCCACTGGACCAAATAGTGGCGCCTGTCTTTCAGGAAATTAGTGGGGTGCTTATAAGAGCTTTTAAGTTGGTTCTAAGGATATGTTCTTCCATTGTCTTGTGGAGAAGCGTTAGGCATTTTACTAGCCAAAGTACAATTTTTTGGTCTATGCACTTTTCATTGTATGTTTCCCAACCTTAGTTGCAGGATCCTTCTAGAATGAGTGCGCTCCCTAGACGGGAGCTCGAATCGGCGCTCCCAAGATGGGAGCTTGACGGGAGCTCACTCCCCTCAAGACTGGAGCTCGCTCCTAACTAAGATGGGAGCTTATCGGGTCGTAAAGGCAATTATTCTCTTACTTTTAAGAGAGTTATGCCATTGTTGAAACAAGAATATGAGAATCACGTTAGTCAAGAAGTTTTGCAAATTGAGAATATATAACTTCCAATAATTACACTTTAAGATTGGGAAATTTTTTTGAAAGTATCACTTTTCCTTTAATGGTTCAGTATTTTACATCCATATTTTTATATAATCTATATATGCTCTTTAGGTGCTCCCAACCTTAGGAGCTTCTAGATGCCCCCCACCCCCGCTTCATGCTACTAAGTTCCCAACTCTACTCCTTATTTTAGGTTTTCATTGATGCTAAGTTAACATGGTTGGGAACCGGAAAACATGGTTGGTGATGTGGTTGATAATGTGGCATTCTTCCCTTGGCTAACCAAATTTGCGTAATCTCTCTTTTAGCCAGCCAAATTGGCTAAATAGACGAAATGCATAGCCTATTGGAGTTGCACTATGAGGTTATGACTCGCTATTTTTGCAGTGCCCAACTATGGGTGCCAAAAACGTAGACGGCATGTGGGGCCCACTTTGGGTCTCACACAAATAATCCGAACCGTTCATTAATTTTAAAATAATTTTTGGAGTCACTTTCAAAAGCTCTGCTCAATTGGATATGTGTAAGTGGTTGATCCAATCTTCAATTTTTCATTCATAATTCAGGATTCTAGATTTTGAATGAAACTTGGAAGATTGGATCAACCTTAGGCATATCTAATTGAGCTAATTTTTTGGAAGGCGCAATCAAAATATTATTTTATAATTAATGAATGGTTTGGATTATTCGTGTGGGACCCAGAGGTGGGCCCTACATGCCATCTGTACTTTTCCAATGTTCTAAAAGTCGCTTGGCGCTAGTCGGGCGGTCGGCCACCTTCGAGCTATTAATCGGATTAATCGGTGCATATTAATTAGTAATCGGCGATTAATCGTTATTCGGACCTAATTGGATATGCCTCACCATCTATTAATCGGTGATTAATTGCCGATTAATTCCTTGTTTTAGAACACTGCGTTTTTCGGTACTCCTAGCGTTTCTGATTTTTGCAAATAGGCCCCAGTTCCCTAGCCCCATGGAGATGCTTTTATATTCCAAGAAATCTATCCTTGGATAGGATCAATATAGTGTGTTTTTAACACAATTTCAACTCAACTTTCTATCTCTGTTGCACTGTTGTGCAAATAGCTGGTATGATTGGTTTGGACTCGCCCGATAACACACCCTTAATGATTGGTTTGCGCACATCAGATTTCCACTGCTGTTAGTGGCGCACATCAGATTTCCTCTGCTTTCAGTGGATGTCCTCCGATATAATTATTCTTCTTCATTTTTCTTGTGATGCTCTATGGATGTAAATGGCAAAACTTTGTTTACCTTTTAGGAGTTGTGGATTGCTTACTTTGTTAGTTTGCATCTGTTTTGTTTGCAGCGGTTATTTGTGGCTCAAACAGACAATGTAGACACATCTTCATGTATCATAACACCCCTGCAAGTGAAGTATAACTTCTTTTCCCTTACTTTTAGCAAAGTCGAATTATTACTGTTCCATTCTAACTGGCTTTTGTTGTTTAACTGTAGCTTTTTGTTGAATGGAAAGGGAGTGGACAATAGGACTAACTTGAATACGGTTGGTGTCGATGTACTCTTGGAAAAGTTATTGTTGTTAAACATTAAGGACAATGGGTGCAGATACTAATACCAAGCATCTTGTGCTTTTCCTTGTATTAGGTTACTGCACCACAGATTCCAACAGTTGTGACACAGATGCTTAAATTTGGAACGAATCTTCTTCAAGCTGTGGGCCAATTTAATGGTATGCTTGAACACAAGTCATCTTGTTTAACTTTCCCAGTTTTGTTGCTTGAGATTCATCTGACCCTGACCGAACTTTTCACTGTAAAGGTAGTTATATCATAGTGGTTGCCTATATGAGCGTCATTTCCAACCCGGAGCATCCTGCCTTGCAAGATTATGTTCACCCGGCTGTTGCTGCGTTGGATACAGGTATATGCGTATGCTCAAGGAGACTGAAAATTTTAATGTTTAAGTGTTTTTGTTTTTTCTCTTCAATTCAGCATTTGTTTGTTATGTCAGTGTTTGATTTGTCTCTTTCCCCCTAATTAGACACCGACATTATCGAAGGGGCGTCGCGAATTTCACTAAATTGCCCTATAAGGTATGCCATCATATATGTGGTGCTTGCAAACTTTTCCATTCCTTATCTTCTTGTGCAACCCTTTACTTTTATTACTTTTAAGTCGTTCCCCAGCCTCCCTGTCATGTTAGACTCTAAACGCCACTGTAGGATTTTGCTATGTGATCATTTATAGGACTCATAATTCTCTTTTGTGTGTATGTGTGTCTCTCTGGTAGCTATTAAACCATATGATCTTGAAGAAATACATATAAGCCCTCCACCACGAATAGCTAGCGAACCAAATATTGTAGTTGGGTTCTTCTCTATGTTTCATTTTGAGTAGAAACTCTGTAACCTTTAATGCATCTCCTATTATCAGCATCACAAATTTACCTTCACATTGTTCACAAGGCCCATGTAGTTTTCTTATCCTCGTAAATCTTGTCTTCTATGGGAGAGTCTGGTATATCATTGTTGGGTAGCATCCTAATAGCATAAGCATTTGAGCAACAATGAAGCAATTTGATGATCCATACAATGAAGTTGTAGGAAAGAGTTATTGAGCATTGCTTGAGAAAGCTGACAACAGTGTCGGAGAAGCAATTTGGATTTTGCTGGGGAGATTGACCATGGAAGCAATTTATTTGTTTAGGAGATTGGTAGAAAAGTATAGGGAAAAGAAGAGAGATTATATAGACAGAAAAAACCTATGATAGGGTGCCCAGGGATATGATAAGGTGGGTTTTGGAGCGAAAGGGAGTGACAAAAGGATATATCGATGTGGTTAGAGACATGTATGAATGTGCCATCACTACTATTATATCACCGGGGAAACAAGTGAATTCCCAGTTATAGTAAGTCCACAACAAGGGTTAGCTTTGTGAGTTTAAATGTTTAATGACAACAGAAGTGTCCAGGCAGAAGAAGTAAGAATCTAGGATCAGGTGATACCAAAAAGTGAGCATTTGAGGTACTTAGGTTCAATTATTAGTGAGGAGAGATTACGGACGATGTAACCCTTAAGATGCAAGTTGGGTGGCTCAAGTGGGGAGTTGTTTATGGTGTATTGTGCCATCGAAGAGTACCAACAAAATTGAAAGAATATTTTTTACAGAACTGCGATACGACCAACGATAATACAGGACGAACCAACGAAGTGTTAGCCTATCAAGAAGCTACAAGTGAGCAAGATGAGTGTAGCTAAAATGAGGATGTTGAGATGGATGTGCAGTAAAGATTAGGAGACAGAGAATTAGAATTGAAACTATTCCTGAGATGGTAAGAGTTATAACTATACATGATAAGTTGAGAGAAAATAGATTGAGGTGGTTTTGACATATTTACCGTAGACCTGGAGACACAGTAGTCATGAAGAGTGACATGATTGTAAGTTCTAAAGTCGCTAGCGTTAGTTGGGCGGTCGGCCACCTTCGAGCTTCGAGGCGTAGTAATTGGCGATTAATCGCTGGCAGGGCCTATCCGACTAATTACTATGCACCGATTAATCGCTGATTATTAATTGCTATGGAACATTGGTGAATAGTAGGGCTAGGGGAAGAGGAAGACCTAAATTGACTTTAGATGTTGTGATACGGAAGGATTTGGGCCTACTAAATTTAAGTGGTAGCTCTTGACACAACTCAATGGAAAAATATGGTTCTTGTAAGCCAAACTCAATTGCTTGTGACACAAGGCTTGGTTTGGTATGAGAAATTGATTGTTAATATCGTTGTTGAGTTGTCTGTTTTTGGAGGTCATGAAGTTCAGTACTTCATGCACTGATATACACCCATTGTATATGTTAATATGCATTGATTTTTTATGCTTCTGTGCACCATATCCCGCTGGTTTGTTGGTTGCTTGACTCTCTACATGCCCCTTGGGCTAGCTAGTAATATCCCTACTGGTCATATTTTTCAGTATAGAATATCTGTTTTTGGACTTTTTAACTTAGATGGAAAACTGCTCAAGCACTTCGTATCTTAGTAGCAGGATTCGTGTGAACTGGCCTCGCTCCCAACACAGGAGCACGAATTTGCGCTCCAAAGTCAGATTCGTGACTGGAGCGTGATCCCGTCGACAAAGGAGCGCGATCTGTACTGACCTTGGAGCTTCTGGTTATCTGGTTTCAAAAAAAAAGAAGGAAGACGAAGAGAGAGAAGACGAAGAAGAAGAAGAAGAAGGAGAAGTCGAGGAGGAGGAGGAGGAGGAGGAAGACGGGGGGAGAGAGAGAGAGAGAGAGAGAGAACTGACCGTCGAAGTCAAAGAAGAAAGAATCGCAGCAGTTGCTGGCCTGGCTTGCTGGCTGCTGCTCAGATCTGTTTCATCTGCTGAGTTAGGGTTTTCCTCATGCTTTTTTGCTTTGGGCTATTTGTGGGCTTGGGCCAATATTTTTATTATATAGCCCACTTGTTCAAAGTTTGTACAATTTTCAAGTAATGGGTTATAAAGACATTTCTTTAACCAATGGGCCATAAAAACACATGCTTACTCCCTATTATTTTTAATATTTGGGCTTGAATAAGTGGTGATATTTAAAAGGCAATTGCATTTATTTCAATAAATAATAAATATGTATATTATTTTATAGATGCGCTCCTAAGACGCTCCTAACCTTAGGAGCTTCCACATATCCCCGCTCCCGCTTTGTGCAACTAAGCTTCGTATAAACTAGGGTTGGGAGATTGTACTCTGGGATACGTGCATGCTCTTGGAGGGTTTATTTTGTTTCCAGCTTGGTAAGCTCTCTGGTCAGAATGGTCTCTTAATTAAGATCTAGAAGTTGATATGAACTTGCTCCATTTTTAGTCAGCACATGAAGGAGGTTGTGAGAACTGGACACAAGTTGGTCGGTTCTTTACAACACTCTACACAAAATACGAATGAAGGAGATAGGATTTGATTCCGTTGACAGTATTTTGAGTTGCAAATCATTCAATCCAAGTTGAAGAGCCTTTCATCCACAGCTCTCAGAGAAAGAAAGCCTGGGCATAAACATGTCACAATGGAACTGATGTTGGGTATCGTCATGTGCCACTTGCTGTGTATGTTCGCTCTCATTGTGTCCGCTCATTTGTATTCAACCTAGGAAACAGACAAGCTCTGAGGTGAGAAATAGGTAGGCAGTAGGCTAGAGAAAAATACATCTACGGGCTTGTGACAACTGAGAATGACTAATTGCTGCATCTACATACATCTATTTTTATTTTTATCGGCTGGATTTTGGTATATCTGAACCCCCGATCCCTTTTCGTAGGTTTCGAGATTTCTTGGAGTAGTTTGTTATTTTCCTGCAATGAACCTTATACTTGGTTTCTTTTGGTTTTTTTATTTATCCTGGTACCAGTTACTCATGTTGATGGTCTCGAATAATTTCTTTCTAATTATCTATCTTAAACAGCTTCAGGCGTATTAAGACTCCTGTGAAAGGACATTCGTGCAAACACCTTCAGGTGAGTGCTGTGTGCTGTATCAATGTATTATAGAACTTGTGATGCATGTCAGGGATAATTGGAGCTGGATATTGGAGTGTATAGCTAAAACCTCGTGCGGAGGTGGTTTTTTGCCAGAATTGGGGTTAAATATGCGTGGGTTGGATACAAATGAGCATGTGTTTTGAGTTAGTCCGTTTGATGATTGGCTCCCATGTGTACCCAAGTAGGTATGAAGGGTTGTGCCTCTTCTGCACATTGCTGTGATACTGTGAGCAAGGATCTGCACTATAAATTTCTGTCTAGTAAATTAAGCACTTTGAATTGTTTACCATACCAGATCTGATGCATTGCTGTCTTAAGAGCATCTCCAACAGCCTCAAGCTGTTTCTAGGCAATTGTGTAGGAATTAGCTCAAAAATTATTTTAGCTGGCCACCAAATGGCTGAGGTACCCAACAGCCAAGGCAATTGGGCTATGCAAAGGGAATAAATTGCAAAATCCAGTCTCCCAAAACCACCGGAAAACCCATCGTTAAACTCATTCCACCCATCGGAAAACCCAAAGATTCAGGCAATCACTGAACCGTCTCTCTCTCTCTCTCTCTCTCTCTCTCTTTGAAAACCCAGTTGATAACCATCTCCCAAATCAAACCTCAATCCATGTACAAACTGAAAACCACCTTCCAGAATACCATATTCTCTGCCACAAATTAAAAATCACAAACCGATAGCACAAATCAACAAAATAATTGATAACCCACAACCCACAAATTGAAAATGACAGCGAAACCCACAAACCCATACGAACGATTTTGCCGCTGCTGCCGCCGTTGAGTTCGATTTGGCCGCCATCATTTCCGTGGAGTTTAATTTTTCCGTCGCTGATCTCGTTTCCGCCATCATTGTCGTGCAGTCCGGCTCTGAAAGTTGTAAAATTCAAAGTGGGAAAGAGAGAAATAACTGAAGCGAGGGAGCCGTACCTCGCTGGTACCAGTGAGATACTGTAGCGGACAACCAATTCCCCGAGCGTGGAGCTAGTCTGCTGCGAATGGGTTTTTTTGGGTTTGGGCTCATCAAAGTGACGAAAATCCTCATTTGCTTAGCCTATTGGAGATGCTCTTACGAGTTACCACTATTTAAACTATCATTGTGTTGGTTGTGGCAACTCGTGACTTTTTTCATCTCAAAATTTGTCCAATGTTCTATTTGGATGAGTTTTTGAGAAATTTTTTATGAGAGTAATGATTGAAAGTAGGGATAATGAGTGGAGAGAGATAGAGATAGAAATGAGAATAATGATTAGAAATAAGGGTAATGAGTGGGGAGTAATGATTGGAAGTAGGGGTATTTTTCAAGGCACAAATTTGTTTGGCTCAACCCCTGCTTTTACTTATGAGCCGAAAGAAGCGAAAAAAGCTGAATCTCTGTTGGGATGCTTTCTGACTTTATTTAGATGCTTTCAATGTATTCGCACAAGTTTTCAGTTCCAACAGAAAATGAGGAGGGTTCCTGTAATCATTGATATGTTTGAGTTCTTCTGTAGGGCTTGTGTTACCTTTCCTTATATGTATACGTATTTTCTTGAAACTGCCAAAACCAATACAGCGTTGCTTAATCTGTGGCTCTGTGCTATAGTTTCATTCAATAGTTTTTTCTTATTTTGCACACCTGATGCTCCTCTTTTTAGTTTGTTCTTCCCGTCTAATTTCATCACCTAATTTATTTTCTTTCTTTGGTTTTAGTGCTTTGATTTTGACAACTTTGTGGACATAAATTCAAGAAATCCATCATGGCGCTGCCCGCGATGTAACCAGAGTGTCTGCTTTGTTGATATTCGTGTTGATGGAAATATGGTCAAGGCAAGTAGCTTCTTCTGTTTTTACATAGATATCTTATAGTTTTCCAATTTTTGTGAACCCCATTGCTACTTCTTATAGATCTTGAAAGAGGTTGGGGAGAATGTTGTCGATGTCATCATCTCAGCAGATGGGTCTTGGAATCCTGTTCTGGAGACCAATGACAATACTGACCAGCCACATGATAAGTCGCGCAACTGCCAGCAAGATGAGCCCTTTCAGCAAGAAGCTGACCTTCCTTCGGATGTCATGGACCTTACTGTGGGAGATGATGTGATGGATCTAGAGCATATGTACGAAACTGCAGACTCCAAACCAAATACCGCTAATCTCCAAAGTCAATCTACTATTGGAGATGTGATGAACCCCTTGGGCATGAACAATACAAGTGAACTCAACCAAAATGCTGTTGCTCCCATAGATGATGACTCCTGGTCTAGAATTTTCTTGTCAACGTATGCATCAGGAGCACTGAGTGCTGGTGGTATATCTGGTTCTGCTCCTGCTTCTAATTTTATGCAGTCTCCTGTGTTAACTGATGCTGTTTCTCCTGCACTTAATCGAGAACCCGAGACTTTTCATGAGTCTGCTCTTGTTCCAACCTCTGCACCTCCAAGTCAATTTTCTGCTCTCAGCCATTTGCCAGTACATTCGCAACTTGGGACATATATGGCTACCAATGAATATGGGAGGATCCCATCTATCACCAGACAACATCATGTAAACAGATCACCAGTTGCTGTCCAGGCGCTTCCAGCTCACCACCAGAGTTCTCTCCCGCATCCGAGATCAGTTTCCAATTCATTGATTCCCCAAGGACCGGCCTTAGTTTATCAAACTCCTGCTATTACATCTATTGCGGATGGTTTCAATACAGTCTCCAGTCCTATTGAAAGGCAGCAGTTCTCTAGAGTAAATTTGAGTCCACTTCAAAGGCCTCAAATGACCTCGCCTTCATTGCCAACGCACCCAGCACCACATGTTAGATTAACCTTTGTTGTCATATTAACTTTTTGTTAGTCATTTGAATATCGGTGGAAGATAAGAAATGATGACTGGATCCGTACTTGGGAAAATATACTCCTCCGTACCAATTTGTTTGTCCATATTGGAGAATCCAACTTTTTAAGGAAACACAATCACTTCCCGTAAAGCTTCTTCTTTCCAAATTGCAAGGGGCAAAAGGACCACACTGAATTTGGTTTATTGACTTCTCATGTTGACAAAATTTTGCATATCCAAATTGTAAGGGTGGACAAACAAATTGGGATGGAGGGCCTGGTATGCTGTGGACTTTATCCTTTGTGGGCTTTCATTCTTAACCTCCTCTTACCAAATTTTTGTTGCAGAATTGGAGTCGTCAAAATCCTTCTTTCAATTCAAGTCAAGCTGCACCGCATATTGGTGCCTTTAGGGCTTCCTCTGGGCCAATGAGTGAACATCAGAACTTACGCCAGCAGCAACCTTTGAACCTTAGGGTTCCTCATGGCATGGGTCAGTCTCCAAGCCCAATTCGGCCCTCTTCTCAGTCGTCTCTTAATTTATCACGGAATCATATCCCCCAGGGGGGAGGTACACAAAGTAGCCAAAGAATGATGGGTTCTGCACAGCAATCTGGCCAGGTCACAAGACATCCACCATCTGTTCCAGTTCCTCTCCAACCAACCAGAGCATCACCACCATCGTTAGTGAATCCTAGTAGGTTTAGCGCATCAGTCAGAGATCAGAGAGTTAATCCTGGAGGAACGCTTCAATCAGCCCCCAGGACTGATAGTTTGGCAGATTTGCCAGTGGATCAGAACTGGCGGCCAGCAGGCCGGATGCGTGGAAGTCTGTCGGGCCGGGCATATTCTGAGGCTCTTAGCCAGATTATTCAACCCACCCCACCAGTTCAAGCTGCACCTCGGCCAGCATTGAATATTACTTCGCCTCCACCTGGCATTCCGGCCCCACTTCACGTGCTCATGGCAAATAACCGGAATGCTGGTGCCCTTGCTTCTCAACTAGTTAATCGTTCACCAACAGAATCAACCAGTTTTGCTGCCAGCACAGGTGTTTTACCCGAGGTGTCTTCGGGAATGCAGGGGATGCAGTGATGGTCAGTCTGTGTATAGTGTGACCAATTTTTGTACTCCACTTGATCAAAAAGAAAAAAAAATTTGTACTCGACGGTCACGTGTAAAGTTAGAAATTAAGTTCCTGTAGATTTCTGCTCGTCGAGGTTTAGCAGTGATTATAGTATATCATCCATTTTGTTAACTTGTCATATTTGGTGGAGTAAATCTTTTCCGTGTCTGGATCCGGATCCATGCTTTTGGATTCGAGATGCTGATATTTAATAGCATGGATGTGCTGCTACTTTTATTGGGTTATTGTGAAATAGATATGGTTTTGACAAGCGTATCCTTTGTTGGCGCCTTTTCCGTGTCTGGATCTGGATCCATGCTTTTGGATTCGAGTTGCTGATATTTAATAGCATGGATGTGCTGCTACTTTTATTGGGTTATTGTGATATAGATATGGTTTTGACAAGCGTATCCTTTGTTGGCGCCTTCATTTCCGGGTACGTTTGAGCCTTGGAGGCCATAGCCCAGAGAGGGGATTCTTGCTTGTCACAGTAGTCAAATATTCCCACCAATTTCATAAAAATTATATAAAAATTGGTGGGAATATTCTCAAGGAACGAAGATTGCCGGAGTGGATGGATTGCAATGGAGGGACTAAAATTTTGTTGGAGAGTTTATCCCCAAATTATGATTTGTAGTGTACGAATTGTGATATACAAATGTGTTGGTTTATTGATTGGGATTCAACTTAAAAGTACACAATTCTCATTTTCAACGTTTGTATACAAATATTAATTCAAGAGTTAGAAAAGACGTAGAATTTGTTTAGATATACTGAAATAAACACTTTTTTCGTAGTGAACTAATTTTCGAATCTAATGCTCCATTCCATTCCACTACCCTATTCTTTTATTCCCAATATTAATTCCCTGAACTTCTATATATGATAAATTATTCCTACGATTTTAATACACTAAATATACAAGGCTTGAGCTTATTGAATTGATTTCCTAATCTCCACTTCCTCGGTAACTAATTTTGTATTCTAATACTCTATTCTATGGTCCTATTTCTTCACTAATTATTGATATTTTACTCTTCTTTAGTTGGTTGATGTAAGCGAGTTCCCGTGAATATAACATATCTACTTTTAATATAAGTTTTAGTTTAACTTATCTATGCTATTTTAGGTCCTTCAAAAAGTTTATAGAGATGATATTTTAATTTCTATCGAATCGTTGTTCAAACCCAAAACAGAACTGTATTTTTAATGATTTGGATTGGTTTGGTCCTCCAAATTCATATCTGTGCGCACACACACATATATGATATATATATATATATATATATATATATATATATTGTATAGTGTGTCTATGTGTGTACCTGTGTTGGAAATCAAGTCTTCTCAATGAATATATCATCTATTCTAACAGTAACACAGTAACAGATACAACTCATACGTTTTGCAAGTGAAGTTCGATCGTCGACAAAAAGTAAAAGATGATCTTACGAATAGGAAAATTAACATCATAAGTTGAGCAGTTAAATTACAAAGCACTGTTCATACTAAAATAGGGTACACAAATAGTAGCAATTTATGCTTGCTGTGACACCATTATATACCTATACCGGCAGCTCAACATGGATTCCCGATTTTGATGTCTATCCTACCAAAGCATACGATCACTTTGCTTACCAAAAAGGCCTCGACCATATGTGGACTGAATCATCTGTACAAGGAGAGGAAAATGCAGGGTTCCGAACAAGGTTACAGGAAGACTGGCCAGCGCAACAACAGGAATAAGAACCCATCCCTTATCATCTCCAAACAAAAGATAGAGTATGGCACCAACGGCTACCATCATGGATAATATGGAGACGAATAGGGTTGTGAGACCAATAATTAATCTTTTGGGTAAGGCATAGAGAAAATCTTCACTTGCATATCGTGAAATGAGGATAAGCAAGAACATTAACATAGAAGTTATGGATGAGAAAAGAGCGAGTGTGTCAAATATCCCAAAGACTATGAAGCATTTTTGTTTTGAAAGTAATGGATGGCCATCATCGATATTGTTTCTTCCCAGTATTATAACAGCAGTTGCAAAGACCATGATGGCAATAAGAGTGGCTACAACGACTGTATCTTTCATCCATTGCTCGCCTGCCTTTACCAATTCTTGGTGTGAATCAGCAAACACTTCTGAAGGTGTCATTCCGTCTGTGTTCCTTACGTCCTTGTCTCCAGGCTTTGAAAGTTTTTCCACTTCCTGTGTCAATCAGGTGGCGTTGGAATGAGAAATGAAATTTCATCTATTTTCAAGAATGAGCAAGGTTTGAGTGTTGCTATGTTACAGAGACGTTAGCAATGCTGGAACGTTTACTGAAGTACTGGCAATGCTGGGATGGTAGTTTTTGCTTTGGTTAGTACATAATTGATCTACGGAGTGAAATTGTCATTACATATTCCATGTTATATTGAGTGAGCGAAACAATAAAAAAGAGATGATTTTCTATATAACTGATTTTTGAGAAAAAGGTTGGACATAACAAATACCGTACAAACACCCAAATATTGGTCTATGTGAGCTCAGTAATTGATGAGTATAGTGATTGGGCTTTTGAAACTTTTGATAACAGTCAACCTAGCTAGTATGAAAAAATTGGTAATTTCTATCTTATATTTAAGCAATTATATCATTATTTTTCATTACTTAAGAAAAGATTTACCTTAAACCATTGTAGTTCACGTTGCATCTGTAACACTGGACCTGCAACACTATCTCTGAGATTGAGTTTTTGCTGAGGTCTCAAACATCCAGCCAAATGTAGACCATTGTTCCTCGATTTATCGAGTATTGCTAGATATCTCCAACCACCTTCCAGTTGATATATGAGGTTGAACACACGTTCACGGCGCCACATAATTGCATAGTGGAATAAGGTTCCATCCACCTCGTTTCGAGGATCCATGCCGAAAGGATACAACACTAGGATCTCTTCAACAATCTCATGAATTCCAGCATATGTTGCACTGAGCAAAGCCGGGCCAAATATGCTTTGCACTTTGGAGAAATTTAGTTTTGCAATTTCAACGGAAAGGAATTTGAGAAGTTGAAGTACATGATGGTGTACTAATTTCTTTTCTCGGATGTTCTTGATCTGTGGTACTGCAATTTAATAATCAGCAACATTTATGGATGCAATAACATCAAATAACTAGTCTAGCATGATTATGGAATAATTTTCACATCAACGCCTACCAAATTTTTCAGCAACTTCCCAAAACATAGAATGAAATCTTTGCCTCACTGCAAAATAATTCCAAACCAGTCAAAATCAGGAGGGAGTATGACTAAATTCAAAGCTTACTTAGAAACCTTTAATTTCTGCCCAGGACTAGGTTTTTGCATCATCTAGTCTCTAACAATATGAGTAGATAAAGTTGGGTCAATGATATCGACAAGATTAGAAGTACCAACTCGCATACACTACATTATAACTTTCAATAATGTTTTGGAAGTAAGGAATTTTATGGTAGATGGAGAAATCATATTAGTATTTGAGTCTAGACTTGAGGATCTAAACTTAACTTTCTAGAGTTTAGGATTATGGATCTTAGAATGAACAAGAAAGGAGATTGCCCATCTAGTCTTTCAATTGAGTTGTCAAGTCTTTTTCAGATTGGTTAGTGTTAATTGAGGAGTACAACAACAACAACAACAGAACCCATGTATTCCCCAATCATTGGGGTGTTAATCGAGGAGCAACACCCCTAAATTTGATTGGGACAGAGTCTTCGTTGCCTATTACTGATTTTAAGTAGATATACGGTTATACCCCAACCAAAAATGCAGCAGTTGGTAGGCTTCACAATGTTCCCTCCTGCTCCGCTATGTCGATTTGCAATGTGTTCTGATTTCACAGGAACACCTACATGGAACACATACAACAAAATATAAAGTTTAACTAACAATGCTTGTGAAAAGTTCCTTTTGGACTTTTTTGCTTTATCGAAAAACTAGATTGTTGAATAAAACTGATATAGAAAACGAATGCATATTTCTCAATTACTCAACTTCCATTCAGATGTTATACTACATTTTCTGTTACACAAAGTAAGAAATCATACGAGTAATCAACAAACTAGCTAGATCAAGCATAAGATAAATAGGTAAATAAGTTTTAAAAATGTCAACTTCAGACAGCTTAAGTAGCAGATTGGGGTGAGGGGGACACGTGTCGTCCATTGAGCTCTGGGACAGAGGACTCGGACAGAGACTCTCGGACAGAGGATCCGGAGCCGAACAAAAACCCCACTGACTTTTCCCTTTTCAGGACAACCAAAAGATAAAGCTTCCAACCAAAAGATAAAGCTTTCAGGAGAAGCTAAGCAAAAAACACATGTGCAAGTCATGTGCTTCGAAATGTGTAGAATGTTCTACCCAAATACTTTTGTATAGTAACTATCTTGAGCCAGACAAATTATTATTGGACTAACAAAATATTGGGCTTCCACTAAGGAAGGAATCCAACATTCTCCCCTTTCCCGACTTATGTGGAAGGATCCACCAAACCCGACAAAGCTCGAAATTTCTCATGCTTGTCCTTAGACAAAGCCTTAGTCATCATATCCGAAAGATTATCATCCGTGTAAATTTTCTCAAATTGCAACAACTTTATGTCAAGCGTATTCCATATCCAATGGTATCTAACATCAATATGGTTTGATCTAGAATGAAAAGTGGAATTCTTGCTCAAATGCAATGTACTTTGACTATTACAAAACAGAACATACCTCTCTTGATTCAAACCCAACAGAGATTGCATCCCTCCGTGAATAAGTTGTTCTTGGCTACTCTGTGAATTAGTTATTCTAAAAGAAAAGGGTTATTTACCTAGACACCCCTCCACATGTATCCGTTTTTCACGGTCACCCCCTATACGAATTTTCACTACAGCGAGACCCCCTCATTAAAGTTTCTATTTGAGGGACCTAACTCCGTTGGATGGAAATAATGAAAAGACTATTTTGCCCTTACGTATATATTCCCAATAATTCCACACACCTCCCTCTCTCCAAAATTTTGCCCCAAATCCACCTCTCTCTCTCTCTCTCTCTCTCTCTCTCTCTCTCTCTCTCTCTCTCTCTCTCTCCTCCTCCTCCAACTCGCCGCCCCCCAAACCCTCCCCCGCCTCTGCAACTGCCTCACCGACTGCTCCACCGACTCCACCGAGCTCACCACCCTCAGAGCCCACAGTGAGAACCCGATGCACCGCTGCTTCACCTAGTGCGACCTCACCTAGCTCGCCTTCGGCTCCGGCATCTTCGTCATCACTGGCTGGGAAGCCCACGACCACGCCGGCCCCGTTGTCTCCCTCTCCTATGTCGTCTCCGGCCTCTCTGCTCTCCTCTCCGTCTTCTGCTACACTGAGTTCGTCGTCGAGATCCCCACCGCCGGCAGGTCCTTTTCCTACCTCCGCATCGACCTCGGCGACTTCCTCGCTTTTGTAGCCGCCGGGAATATCCTCCTCGAGGCCGTCGTTGGCGCCGCCTGACTCAGTTGGTGGATGTTTTGTGATTTCAATTTCGTTATTTATTTGATTTCACCGCATTTAGAGTATATCTCCATCTCCGGCCCTTACTCAAAATCTTACTCAATTTGTGGACTGTGGACAGAGATGATGCGGTGAAATCAATTTGTGCGGGTTTTCAATTTTTGGGTTTGAACTTTGACATTTGATTCAGAAGTTGGGTTTCTGATTGTGGAGAAAGAGAGAGAGAGAGAGAGAGAGAGAGAGAGAGAGAGAGAGAGAGAGAGAGAGAGAGAGAAACGAGAATTGCAGTGAGAGAAGGGGGCGTGGGTGGTAGCCGGCGGCGTGGTGCTTGCAGTGAGAGAAGGGTAGCGTGGGTGGTGGTCGGCGGCGGTCTGTGATGCTGGCTATGGTTTTGCTAGGAGGAAGGAAGGATAGAGGGAAGAGTGGAAACATGGTTGAGGGTAATATTGGAACATTTTATTACTTTTGAAATAATTTAAGTAAAAAAATTAACAGAACTTGACGGAACTCTAACGGAAGGGGTGTACGGGTAAAGTAGAGATAACGGAGGGGGTCTAGCCGTAGCGAATTTCGGGGGAGGGGGTGACCGTGAAAAACGGATAACGTTGGAGGGGTGTCTCGGTAAATAACCCAAAAGAAAATTGTGTAATAGAATGGCCTTAAGGTCGGCAAGAAACTAAACACAATAGCAAAACTTCAAGCTTAAGTAAATCTGCCGGAAAACCAAACAAATGTCAAGATAACCATTCGAAAACCAACCTTCCACTTTGCGAATGGTTCTCATTATGAGTTTTTGTTTTAATTATTGCTCTCGTTTCACTATTTATCTCCTCATTTATTACTCGGAAAAAACTCGCTCAAAATACTAACCAAACGGAGCTGTGATTATTGATTTGCTTCCAGTTTGATGCAGTAATATTGATACTTATATTCTCCTGTCAATTGTAATAAAAAAATAAAAATAAAGCTTGCATTTGTATAAGCTAAGGAGCTTAAAACTCTTTCAAAAACATTTTATTAGAATTTGCAAGAGTGAAAATTGAGCGGAACCCAGAACGAAAATTAAGAGCACAAACGGGAGAATCCCCACTTAAGAACGATGAAGCATGTCATTGGCCTACATCGTGCCCATCAATTAGGTCAAATCTCATACGTAAAATTCAAACCTCTCGTTTGCACGCCAAACACCTGCAATTTCCAGTAACAAGTAGTCGTCGGGAGAAAACGGAAAAAACCAATGGGAGATCTTTAAATAGAACATGGTGCTTCTTTGAAGCGGTCTGGGCACCACAAAAGGCCAGAATGGCGTAGTTTTGCCTCACAACATGCCCCCCCATCCCACTTTGGGTAGTGTGTAGTTATGTGAAGGATGTATATTTACTATCTATGATAAGTGATTGAGTAGAATCTATTCAAGACACATAACTTGAAGGGGCCGGTTTCATGGGCATCATTTTTGACACAACTTTTGCCACTTCATCTCAACCCTTAAAATGGAAGGCTGAGATTAAAAATCTTAAGATGACACACACACCCAATCTCACATAATCTCTCTTTCTCTCTCTGTTACGACCCATGCCCTCCTGGGCCTCCCTTGCCCCTCCATATTCGCCGAGAGTCCTCATCGGCAAACCCATCTTCGGCAATCAACCCAGTAGTCTCTCTCTCTCTCTCTCTGAATAGCTCCATGTCTTTTCATATCACGTTTCTATGTCGTCTGTAGCCTCACGTACTCTCTCCTCACCGACACGCCACCACCTGCGACTCCGGCGACTCTCGTACCCGGCGAACTCAGCTCCGGCGTTCTCTCTGTCTCTCCTGCCCACCCTCGCACTTCTCTCTCTCTCTCACACCCCTCTGTCGAATCCCCAATAAAGCCTCGTAAAATCAATTTAATAGAACTTCCAAGTTGATTATTATGCACACTAAGCAGAAGAACAGAAAACAGCTTGAAATATACATAGTGTGTGTCTGTGTGTGTTGGAAATTCAAGTCTTCTCAATGAATATATCATCTATTCTAACAGTAACACAGTAACAGATACAACTCATAGATTTTGCAAGTGAAGTTTGATCGTCGACAAAAAGTAAAAGATGATCTTACAGATGGGAAAATGTAACATCATAAGTTGAGCAGCTAATTACAAAGCACTGTTCATACTAAAATATGGGTACACAAATAGTAGCAACTTATGCATGCGGTGACACCATTAAATACCTATACCGGTAGCTCAACGTGGATTCCCGATTTTGATGTTTATCCTAGCCAAGCATACGATCACTTTGCTTACCAAAAAGGCCTCGACCATATGTGGATTGAATCATCTGTACAAGGAGAGGAAAATGCAGGGTTCCGAACAAGGTTACAGGAAGACTGGCCAGTGCAACAACAGGAATAAGAACCCATCCCTTATCGTCTCCGAACAAAAGATGGAGTATAGCACCAAAGGCTACCATCGTGGATAACATGGAGATGAATAGGGTTGTGAAACCAATAATTAATCTTTTGGGTAAGGCATAGAGAAAATCATCACTTGCATATCGTGAAATGAGGATAAGCAAGAACATTAACGCGGAAGTCATGGATGAGAAAAGAGCAAGTGTGTCAAATATCCCAAAGACTATGAAGCCTTTTTGTTTTGAAAGTAACGGATGGCCATCATCGTTATTGTTTCTTCCCAATATTATAACAACAGCTACAAAGACCATGATGGCAATAAGAGTGGCTAGGATGGCAATAAGAGTGGCTACAATGGTGCATGAAGTGGCCGTATCTTTCATCCATTGTTCACCTTCCTTTACCAATTCTTGGTGTGAATTAGTGAACACTTCTGCTGGTGTCATTCCGCTGGTGTTCCTTACGTCCTTGTCTCCAGGCTTTGCAAGTTTTTCCACTTCCTATGCCAATCATGATCAGGTGGCTTTGGAATGAGAAATGAAGTTTCATCTATTGCAAGAATGAGAAAGTTTCGAGAGATTCTATGAAGTTTTGGGAGATAATGATGCTACCACTAGTGTAGGCCTGTCAATGGGCCGGATCCGAATCCGATAAGACCCAAATCCGATAGTGGTAATCCAGATTCGATCCGAAAATCCTAGTCCAGGCCAGTCTGAAAACTTTTGTACATCAAAAATTTTAACAAAAAAAAAATATATTTCAAACAAATACAATATTTTTTTCAAAACAAAATATTTTCCAAAAAAAATTAAAAAATTAAAAATTTAAAGTAAAAATACAACTTTTAAACATTTTTTTTTTCAAAATAAAAAATTTAGTTTTTTTTTAAATTATAAAAATAAAGTTTTTTTGCTCGGTAATATAAAAATAAAGTTTGGATTCGATTGATTACAGATTTAATCCGATCTGAATCCGATCCGTATTTGGATTACCGGATTCGGATTATCGGATCGACTTTATTGAATTCGGATCAAATTTTTCGGATCGGATCAGGATTGAATCCGGTCCATTAACAGGCCTACTCTTGTGGGAGGTGTGGTGCCATTGGTGAAGCTTCTAATGCTTCTCCTTTTTTTCTTCTCTCGTTTTTTTTTTTTGAGGAAATGATGTTTCTAGTGTTGAGCTAAAAATGAGTGTTGCTATGTTACAGAGATGTTGGCAATGCTGGAACGTTTACAGAAGTACTAGCAATGCTGGGATGGTCGTTTTTGCTTTGGTTAGTACATGATTGATCTGTGGAGTGAAAATTGTCATTCCATGTTATATTGAGTGAACCAAACAATAAAAAAGAGATGATTTTCTATATAACTGATTTTTGAGAGAAGGGTGTGACTTAACAAATAACTTACAAACACACAACTATTACTCGATGTGAGCTCAGTACGTAGTTGATGAGTAGTGATTGGGCTTTTATAACTTTTGATAGCAGTCAACCTAGTATGAAAAAATTGGTAATTTCTATCTTATATTTGAGCAGTTATATCATTATTTTTCATTCCTTAAGACAAGATTTACCTTAAACCATTGCAGTTCACGTTGCATCTGTAACACTGGACCCGCAACACTATCTCTGAGATTGAGTTTTTGCTGAGGTCTCAAACATCCAGCCAAATGCAGACCATTGTTCCCTGATTTATCTAGTATTGCTAGATATCTCCAACCAGTTTCCAGTTGATATATGAGGTTGAACACGCGTTCACGGCGCCACATAATTGCATAGTGGAATAAGGTTCCGTCCACCTCGTTTCAAGAATCCATGCCGAAAGGATACAACACTAGGATCTCTTCAACAATCTCGTGAATTCCAGCATATGTTGCACTGAGCAAAGCTGGGCCAAATATGCTTTGCACTTTGGAGAAATTTAGTTTTGCAATTTCAACGGAAAGGAATTTGAGAAGTTGAAGTACATGGTGGTGTATTAATTTCTTTTCTCGGATGTTCTTGATCTGTGGTACTGCAATTTAACAATCAGCAACATTTAAGGATGCAATAAGTTAAGGATGCAATAACATCAAATAACTAGTCTACCATGATTATGGAATAATTGTCACACCAACCCCTACCAAATTTTTCAGCAACTTCCCAAAACATAGAATGAAATCTTTGCCTCACTGCAAAATAATTCCAAACCAGTCAAAATCAAGAGGGAGTATAACTAAATTCAAAGCTTACACTAGGAACCTTCAATTTCTGCCCAGGACTAGGTTTTTGCATAATCTAGTCTCTAGCAATATGAGTAGATAAAGTTGGGTCTATGATATCGACAAGATTAGATCGAAGTACCAACTCGGATAAACTACGATATAAATTTCGATAATGTTTTGGAAATAAGGAATTTTATGGTAGATGGAGAAATCCTATGAGTATATGAGTCTAGACTTGAGGATCTAAACTTAACTTTCTAAAGTTTAGAATTAACTATTAAGTATCTTAGCATGAATAAGAAAGGATATTACCCATCTAGTCTTTCAATTGAGTTGTCAAGTCTTTTTCAGTTTGGCTAGTGTTAATCGAGGAATAACACCCCTAAATCTGATTAGGACAGATAGTCTTTGTTGCCTATTATTACCTATGATGCAGTCTTTGTTGCCTATTATTACCTATGATGCACGAACACAGACATAGACACGGAGACACGAGAATTTTATAAAATGGGGATACAGACATTGTGCAGGACACGCCACATGTATAATTATTTATTTATATAATATATATATATATATATATATATATATATTTATATTTTTCAATTTATGAAAGTAGCCAATCTCATCGAGTGATTCAGTATGAAATTTTTAATGATTGATGCATCTTGCATCATTGTGATAGTTTATATGATATATTGGATAAGAAACGTCATGTATTAAGTTAAACGTCAGCATTTGTGTCCCCACCCGTGTCTCATACGTGTCCCATCCGTGTCCCCATCCAAAAATTAAATTAAATTAAATTATTGGACATGCCACGTGATGTGTCGGACGCCGTGCCCTGACACGATGACACCTCGACCTCAAGAGGTGTTGTGCTTCATAGATATATTATTACTGATTTTTTAAGTCGTAATATGGTTATACCCCAACCAAAAATGCAGCAGTTGGTAGGCTTCTCAATGTTCCCTCCTCCTCCGCTCTGGCGATTTGCAATGTGTTTTGATTTCACAGGAACACCTACATGGAACACACGCGCACACAAAAAAAAGTTATAAAAACAATGGCCTTCTTCGTTTTGATGTTTTACTTTGTTTTAACTTTGTTTTCCAATCATTACCTTACATCTTTCTTCAATTATTACCCTATTTCTCCAATTATTAATTTCATTTCTCTCTCTATCTCTTCCCACTTATTACTCTTCTCTCTAATCATTACCCTAATTTTCTCTCCACCCACTACCAAAACTAAAATACCCAAAGTTACCAAATGAACAAGGCCAATGCTTCTGAAAAGTTCCTTTTGGACTTTTGCTTTATAGAAGAACTAGATTTTAGAGTAAAACTGATATAGAAAAAGAATGCCTACTACATTTTTTGTTACACGAACTAAGAAATCATGCGAGTGATCTACAAGATAAATAGGTAAATAATCTTTACAAGGTCAAACTTCATAGAGCTTAAGGAACAGATTGAGAGGAGACAAAGGGATCGAAGAAACTAACCTGAATAGATTAAGTTCTCCAAGAAGTTTAAGGAGGTTCCACTTCGAAAAGAAGAACACTTTTCAACAAGTACATTCAAAACAGAGGGCTCCATGCATGCCAACTCAGGTTTGTGCTGAAGCAATGTTAGAGCTATGTCTGTTGCATTGAAGGAAGATGGCAGTTACGCAACCATTCGAAAGTTTACCCTATCTTGCAACTGTAATATCATAGTTATTCCCTTCTCAATTTTGTGAAATGTTATGTTTTTTAATTTACATATGTAAGATAGTTCACCTCTGCCAAGGTTACCTGCGTTCAAAGATTTTGTTTCGAAATTTATTTTGTACTTATGTGTGATGCTAAAACTCTTCTTGTACAGTACCATATTTTGGATGCCATGTGATTTGTCACAACTACAATAGTAAGAGACACGGTAGATGAGGCTCATTTCACCGATGTAGTAGTGACAATTTTCGTGACATCTAAGATATTTTTAATGAATGTGATAAAATGGCATCACTGAAGTGCTAATAATCACCGTAGTGTTCCCCTGTTGTGAGATCACGCAAAAGTTCAGCAGCTACGTCATCTTTCAATTTAACTTCTTCTTTGGTGACTTTCCATATTCATCCAAAACGTTAGGCAGGTTCGGGTTCTTGTTAACTAACAGTTTGGCTGCCTCAACGTTGCCAACGCTTGCAGCATGATGAAGAGCTGTCATGCCCCATAGGTTAGCTAGGCCTGCATCCTCTGGTGACATCTTCTTCAAAATCTTCTCCACAAAATGGTTTCTATGTGACGACTTCACGGCCAGAAAAAGCGCGGTTTCTGAGTGTGGCGTGATGGGAGCCCTGACAATATCTGGTTCACTTTCTATGAATTTGCTGGTGGTGTCCCAGTCACCTTCGATTGCAGCTATTCGCATTGGCAAATAACTGCTTAGCTTCTTCGCAGTTTCTTCATCTGTCAAGACACACAGATCAGATGACAAACACTTGAATAATCCAGCGGCCAAATAAAATTTAGTGGATCCAAAGGTTGATATAGATTTGAGTCAAAGAGTAGATAGAGTTCAAGTACTTATCTTTTTTTACTCAAATTTTGAGTTTGAGTTGATAGTTGAGTAAGAGCTAAAGATACTCAAACCAAACAAAGTTTTTTAAAAAGAGTCCAATTACCTAGTTTGTACGTATTTTTAGCCCGATCGAACATATACTCCAACATTGTCCACACCCCTCTTGCAGTTGTATACTGCAACACTTGTAAACGGGTATCTTTGTCGAGCGTAGTAAGGATCCATCCCCGTACAAGATTGTCTGATCTTCTCCATGAGACAGAATTTGATGAGGCCGCTTGGGAGATCCTTTCTGTGCTGCCATCTACGAAGCCAAGCAAGCCTTGACTCTCAATGAAGTCTACCATCAGCTGCTTCCACACGGGATAGTATTTCGCATCAGACAACTTGTCGGGGACGAAGTCCAGAACGTTAACCTCCCAGGGGTACGGGTACTTCTCGTCTGAGAAAGTGGTGCTTGAGTAAGCCATTGATCGATGGAAGCAAGATTCTGGGCACTCTCTTACGGATTGAATATTACTAGTGCATAATTCGTGGATGCATATTCAACTGTTTGAGCCTTTTGTATATAGATGATTGATCGATACTGTGGTACATCACTTTATCGTTGCAATTGGTAGATCTCTTTATCGCTGCGATTTCTTTTTCTTCTTTTTCTTTCCCCTCCTTCTTTTGTCTGTCGTGTTAGCGTAGACTTGTCCTAGCATCCGTGCTACTAAATGCGAAGGTGTGCTGGCATTCCGTTGGAGCTGATTTTTTCTCATTAATGGCAGGAGTGCTTGTCTGGGTTTCTGCTTTTGATTGATGATTGCATCCGTGCTTTTCAACCATGGTTTGAGCTTGGGGTTCCCGTTGGACCCTCTACTACTTAATCACGGACGGGATTCTTTATGCCGACATCTAGTGTGGATTTGCTTTTGCAGAGTGTCCTAAGCCATGAATGTTGCTTTCGCTTTGGCTTGTGTCCTAAATTCATTTGTTTTGGTTCCTTCCTACTATTGTTGAGTAATGATGGTTTCCACCCAACATTCCATTAACTTGCTCATAAAAGTGAAAAAGATTGGACTTTGCCCATGAAAGAGAAAAAGATTAGACAACATTAAGGGGAGAGGAGGTTCTCAATCTCCGGTCAGGCATCCCTACTGGATCCATCAAAATTTTGGTATTTGTGGCCCATTTTGGGCCTACTTGAATGATCGAAATCAATCATTTCATGGAACTCATCAAGGAAATCAACCATGCAAAAGTATTATTTTATTCCGACCAATGTCTGCTTGAAACACATAATATCTTGAACTAAATTGATTTTGATCTATTTTGCCGAACACAATAAGGTTTTAATTGATCGATATCTAATCAATTTTATTTTATGCGAAGTTGATCTTCTTGACAAGCTCTACAAAATGAGGTTCGCTAATCATCGAAGTGAGCCCAAACACCAAAACTGACAGGTCCAATCTGTTTCTTCGCTGGAGAGAAACCGAGCTGTAAAATGGATGCTGCTGCTACTTTATTTTGTGGAGGAAATTGGACTAGGAAAAAGTGAGGCCCAGTTTCGCTTTCTCTAAAACGTAACTTTTTCAAAAAGAAGGTAATTTCAAACTCAAATATAATGAAATGAAAAATAATTTTTCAATTTTTTTGCACCATTTAAAAGATCTCAATGAGATCTATCAAACAATATCCATATTGGTAGAAAAATTATTTGCGTAAATACATAATTTTTGAGCTTGAAATTATCTTTTTTTTCAAAAAGTTACTTTTTTATAAAACTTGAACTGCCCCTGAGCCATCAATCAAGCAATAAACTTTACTTATGATCATCGGGAGAAATTGAAGAACATGGAAAAATAAAATTAGAAATAAAAAGTTGGCACAAGTGTAGTTGTAATTTTTTAGAGGAACCGGAGGCGTGTTGTGCACCATCCACACCATCCGTCTCGACAATCCTGTTCAAAAGAATTTTAAATGGCCCGAATTTTAAAACAAATGTGTCACTTTCTTTCATTACTACTGTTCGAAATAGTCATGAGTTTGTGCCCCTTATTCATCTTTTGGGTAATTTTTTTCAGGTTTTATTGGGTCTGGGTCCATTCGTATATAAAGGGTGAAAAACATGTAGTTTAGGTCAGTAGACTGATGTGTCGATTGTAGTGCAACTTTTGTTTCTAGATTGAAGTGTTATGAGAAGTAGTCCTCTATTCAAATCATGAGCACCACAATGAGTACGGATGCTGCCTTGCTTATTACATGAATAAGTTTTGCGGAGCTCAATCTTGCACGTCCAAGAGTATTTTGGATGATCTAGATTAAAAACAAACTATTATCGATCAGAGATATTTTTACCAGTCAATGTTTAAAAACATATCTCAACCATTGATTGCCGACACGGACGGGTGAGATTGTTGGGAAAAATATACGGAATTTTCCACAAGTAAATCACGGAGGAATTAATGTAAATGCAGGAAACTAAAATCCGAAATGCGGAAGCCACGTACCAAATGAACACAAAGAATTTTTACGTGGTTCCCCCAAAGTGTGAGGTACATCCACGGAACCGGAGTCCTATTCTACTATCAACAAATGTTCTTACAAATGGGTTTATAAGATATTCAAGATTTCACAAATACCTTAACATGTATCCAACAATCACCAATAACAAAGAGGAAAAACCTCACCAAATGATGAACCAAAACCCTCCAAAACAGAGCTGAAATGGAGAGCCCAAATAGCAACGAAATCAGCTCATAACAAGCACGTACAAGCTGCTGAAATTGCTTCACGGAGGAGAGAAACGGCTGCCCCCTTTTTGTTGTCTTGACCACCGAACCACAGTCTCACACAGTCCACTATCTCGTTTTCTTTTTCCAGAGCAGAACACAAAACCCACCACTGACTTTTCCCTTTTCAGGACAACCAATTCCAGGAGAAGCTAAGCAAAAAACACATGTGCAAGTCATGTGCTTCCAAATGCGTAGAATGTTCTACCCAAATACTAGTCCATACAAATATAACTATTTTGCGCCAAACAAAATATTATTGGGCTAACAAAATATTGGGCTTCCACTAAGGAGGGAATCCAATATTCTCCCCCTTCCCAACTTATGTGGAAGGATCCACCAAACCCCGACAAAGCTCGAAATTTCTCATGCTTGTCCTTAGACAAAGCCTTCGTCATCATATCCGAAGGATTATCATCCGTGTGAATTTTCTCAAGTTGCAACAACTTCATGTCAAGTGTATCCCGTATCCAATGGTATCTAACATCAATATGCTTTGATCTAGAATGGAAAGTGGAATTTTTGCTCAAATGCAATGCACTTTGACTATCACAAAACAGAACATACCTCTCTTGATTCAAACCCAACAGAGATTGCGTCCCTCCGTGAATAAGTTGTTCTTGGCTACTCTGTGAATTAGTTATTCTAAAAAAAAATTGTGTAATAGAATGGCCTTAAGGTCGGCAAGAAACTAACCACAATAGCAAAACTTTAAGCTTAAGTAAATCTGCCGGAAAACCAAACAAATGTCAAGATAACCATTCAAAAACCAACCTTCTACCTTGCGAATGGTTCTCAATGTGAGTTTTTGTTTTAATTATTGCTCTCGTTTCACAATTTATCTCCTCATTTATTACTCGGAAAAAACTCGCTCAAAATAATAACCAAACAGAGCTGTGATTATTGATTTGCTTCCAGTTTGATGCGGTAATATTGATACTTATATTCTCCTATCGATTGTAATAAAAAAATAAAAATAAAGCTTGCATTTGTATAAGCTAAGGAGCTTCAAAATCTTTCAAAAGTATTTTATTAGAATTTGCAAGAGTGAAAATCGATCGGAACCCTAGAACGAAGATTAAGAGCGCGAACGGGAGAATCCCCACTTAAGAACGATGAAGCATGTCATTGGCCTACATCGTGCCCGTCAATTAGGTCAAATCTCATACGTAAAATTGAAACCTCATCGTGCCTGTGTGTGTTGAAAATTCAAGTCTTCTCAATGAATATATCATCTATTCTAACAGTAACACAGTAACAGATACTACTCATAGATTTTGCAAGTGAAGTTCGATTGTCAAAAAAGAGTAAAAGATGATCTTATAGAAAGGAAAATATAGCATCATAAGTTGAGCAGTTAATTACAAAGCTCTGTTCATACTAAAATAGGGTACACAAATAGTAGAAATTTATGCATGCTGTGACACCGTTAAATACCTATATCAGTAGCTCGATCAACATGGATTCCCGATTTTGATGTTTATCCTACCAAAGCATACGATCACTTTGCTTACCAAAAAGGCCTCGACCATATGTGGACTGAATCATCTGTACAAGGAGAGGAACATGCAGGGTTCCGAACAAGGTTATAGGAAGACTGGCCAGCGCAACAACAGGAATAAGAACCCATCCCTTATCTTCTCCAAACAAAAGATAGAGTATGGCACCAAAGGCTACCATCATGGATAATATGGAGACAAATAGGGTTGTGAGACCAATAATTAATCTTTTGGGTAAGGCATAGAGAAAATCATCACTTGCATATCGTGAAATGAGGATAAGCAAGAACATTAATGCGGAAGTGATGGATGAGAAAAGAGCAAGTGTGTCAAATATCCCGAAGACTATGAAGCCTTTTTGTTGTGAAAGTAACGGATGGCCATCATCGTTGTTGTTTCTTCCCAGTATTATAACAGCAGCTGCAAAGACCATGATGGCAATAAGAGTAGCTATAGTGGTGCATGATGTGGCCGTATCTTTCATCCATTGCTCACCTTCCTTTACCAATTCTTGGTGTGAATCAGTGAACACTTCTGCAGGTGTCATTCTGTCGGTGTTTCTTATGTCCTTGTCTCCAGGCTTTGAAAGTTTTTCCACTTCCTGTGTCAATCAGGTGGCTTTGGAGTGAGAAATGATTTTTCATATATTTGCAAGAATGAGCAAGTTTTGAGAGATTCTATGAAGTTTTGGGAGATAATGATGCTACCTCTGGTGGGAGGTGTGGTGCCATTGGTGAAGTTTCTAATGATTTTTTTTTCTCTTTTTTTTTTAAGTGGAAATGATTTTTTTTTCGTGGAAATGATGTTTCCAGTGCTGAGCCAAAAATAAGTGTTGCTACAAAGACTTTGGTGATGCTGGAACGTTTACTGAAGTACTGGCGATGCTGGGATGCTAGTTTTTGCTTTGGTTAGTACATGATTGATCTACGGAGTGAAAATTGTCATTACATGTTATATTGAGTGAACGAAACCATAAAAAGAGACGATTTTCTGATGCGGGCTCAGTAGTTGATGAGTAGTTATCGGGCTTTTGTAACTTTTGAAAACAGTCAACCCAGTATTAAAAAATTGGTAATTGCTATCCAATAATATTTAAGCAGTAATATCATTATTTTTCATTCCTTAAGACAAGATTTACCTTAAACCATTGCAGTTCATGTTGCATCTGTAACACTGGACCCGCAACACCATCTCTGAGATTGAGTTTTTGCTGAGGTCTTAAACATCCAGCCAAATGAAGACCATTGTTTCTCGATTTATCTAGTATTTCTAGATATCTCCTACCAGCTTCTATTTGATATATGAGGTTGAACACACGTTCACGGCGCCACATAATTGCATAGTGGAATAAGGTTCCGTCCACCTCATTTCGAGTATCCATGCCGAGAGGATACAGCACTATGATCTCTTCAACAATCTCATGAATTCCAGCATATGTTGCACTGAGCAAAGCCGGGCCGCATATGCTTTGCACTTTGGAGAAATTTAGTTTTGAAATTTCAACGCAAAGGAATTTGAGCAGTTGAAGTACATGATGGTGTATTAATTTCTTTTCTCGGATGTTCTTGATCTGTGGTACTGCAATTTAACAATCAGCAACATTTAAGGATGCAATAACATCAAATAACTAGCCTACCATGATTATGGAATAATTGTCAAACCAACCCCTACCAAATTTTTCAGCAACTTCCCAAAACATTGAATGAAATCTTTGCCTCACTGCAAAATAATTCCAAACCAGTGAAAATGATCAGGAGGGAGTATAACTAAATTCAAAGCTTACACTAGGAACCTTCAATTTCTGCCCAGGACTAGGTTTTTGCATCATCTAGTCTCTAACAATATGAGAAGATAAAGTTGGGTCAATGATATCGACAAGATTAGAAGTACCAACTTGGATAAACTACAGAGTACAACTTTTGATAATGTTTTGGAAATAAGGAATTTTATGGTAGATGGAGAAATCTTAATAGTATTTGAGTCTAGACTTGAGGATCTAAACTTTACTTTCTAGAGTTTAGAATTAAGGATCTTAGCATGAACAAGAAAGGATATTGCCCATCTAGTCTTTGCATGAACAAGAAAGGAGTAACACCCCTACATCTGATTAGGACAAATAGTCTTTGTTGCCTATTATTACCTATAATGCGTGGACACGGATACAGACACAGACACGAAGACACGAGAATTCTAAAAGTGGGAATACAGACACGACGTGGGACACGCCACATGTATAACTAATTAATTAATATATATTTATATTTTTCAAGTTATGAAAATAGCAAATCTCATCAAGTGATTCATTTTGAAATTCTTAATGATTGATGCATCTTGCATCATTTTTGATAGTTTATATGATATATTAGATAAGTAACGTCATGTATTAAGTTAAACGTCAGCATTTGTGTCCCTAGCCGTGTCTCACCCGTGTCCCCCACCAAAAATTAAATTAAATTATTGGACATGCCACGTGGCGTGTCAAACACGTTTCCCACGCATGTCCTAACACGGTGACACCTCAATCTCAATAGGTGTCGGTGCTTCATAGTTTATTACTAATTTTAAGTAGTAATATGGTTATACCCCAACCAAAATTGCAGCAGTTGGTAGGCTTCTCAATGTTTCCTCCTCCTCCGCTATGGCGATTTGCAATGTGTTCTGATTTCACGGGAACACCTACATGGAACACATGCACACACAAAGAAGTTATAAAAACAATGCTTGTGAAAAGTTCCTTTTGGACTTTTGCTTTATAGAAGAACTAGATTTTAGAGTAAAACTGATAAAGAAAAAGAATGCCTACTTCTCTATCAATTACTCAACTTCCATTCAGATGTTACACTACATTTTTTGTTACACGAAGTAATATATCATACGAGTAATCAACAAACTAGCTAGATCAAGCATAAGATAAATAGGTAAATAATCTTTAAAAGGTCAAACTTCAGAGAGCTTAAGTAACAGATTGAGAGGAGAGGAGACAAAGGGATCGAAGAAACTAACCTGAATAGATTAAGCTCTGCCAGAAGTTTAAGGAGGTTCCACTTCGGAAAGAAGAACACTTTTCAACAAGTACATTCAAAACAGAGGGCTCCATGCATGCCAACTCAGGTTTGTGCTGAAGCAATGTTAGAGCTATGTCTGTTGCATTGAAGGAAGATGACAGTTACGCAACTATTTGAAAGTTACCCTATCTTGCAACTGTAATATCATAGTTATTCCCTTCTCTATTTTGTGAAATGTTATGTTTTTGGATTTACATATGTAAGATAGTTCTCCTCTGCCCAAGGCTACTTACGTTCAAAGATTTTGTTTCGAAATTTATTTTGTACTTTTGTGTGATGCTTAAACTCTTCGTGTACAGTGCCATATTTTGGACGCCATGTGCTTTGTCACAACTACAATAGTAAGAGACAAAGTAGATGAGGCCCATTTCACCAATGTAGTAGTGACAGATTTTGTGATATCTAAGATATTTTTAATGAATGTGATAACATGGCATCACTGAAGTGCTAATAATCACCATAGTGTTCCCCTCTTGTGAGATGGCGCAAAAGTTCAGTAGCTACGTCATATTTCAGTTTAACATCTTCTTTGGTGACTTCCCATAAGTAAACAACACTCTCCCTACTCCCAGTGCTAGCAGCGTAATTGAGAGGTGGATCTCCATATTCATCCAATATGTTAGGCAGGTTCGGGTTCTTGTTAACCAACAGTTTGGCTGCCTCCACGTTGCCAACGCTTGCAGCACGATGAAGAGCTGTCATGCCCGCTAGGTTAGCTAGGCCTGCATCCTTTGGTGACATCTTCTTCAAAATCTTCTCCACAAAATGGTTTCTCCGTGGCGACTTCACGGCCAGAAAAAGCGCTGTTTCCAAGTATGGCGTGATGGCAGCCCTGACAATATCTGGTTCACTTTCTATCATTTTGCTGGTGGTGTCCCAGTCACCTTCGACTGCAGCTATTCGCAGTGGCAGATAACGGCTTAGCTTCTTCTCAGTTTCTTCATCTATCAAGACACACAGATCAGATGACAAACACATGTATAATCCAACGGCCAAATAAAATTTAGTGGATCCAAAGGTTGATATAGATTTGAGTCAAAGAGTAGATAGAGTTCAAGTGCTTATCTTTTTTTACTCAAATTTTGAGTTTGAGTTGATAGTTGAGTAAGAGCTAAAGATACTCTAACTAAACAAAAATCTTTAAAAAGAGTCCGGCCAATTACCTAGTTGGAACCTATTTTTAGCCCGATCGAACATCTCCACCAACCTTGTCCACACCCCTCTTGCAGTTGTATACCGCAACACTTGCAGACGGGTATCTTTGTCGAGCGTAGTAAGGATCCATCCCCGTACAAGATTGTCTGATCTTCTCCATGGGACAGAATTTGATGAGGCCGCTTGGGAGACCCTTTTGGATGCAGCCACAGTTGTGCTGCCATCTACGAAGCCAAGCAAGCCTTGACTCTTGATGAAGTCTAGCATCAGCTCCTTCCACTCGGGATAGCATTTCGCATCAGACAACTTGTCGGGGACGAAGTCCAGAACGTTAACCTCCCAGGGGTACGGGTACTTCTCGTCTGAGGAAGTGGTGCTTGTGTAAGCCATTGATCGATGGAAGCAAGATTCTGGGCACCCTCTTACAGATTGAATATTACTAGTGCATAATTCGAGGATGCATATCAAACTGTTTGAGCCTTTTGTATATAGATGATTGATCGTTACTGTGGCAGATCACTTTATCGTTGCGATTGGTAGATCTCTTTATCGTTGCGATTTCTTTTTCTTCTTCCCCCCATCTTTCTTTTGTCTGTCGTGTCAGCGTAGACTTGTCCTGGAGCGGTGTCCGTGCTACTGAATGCGAAGGCACGCTGGCATTCCGTAGGCGCTGGTTTTCTCTCATTAACGGCAGGAGGGCTAGTCTGGGTTTCTGCTTAATGATTGTATCCGTGCTTTTCAAACATTACAAAAAAAAAAAAATTACATTGTTATTTTAGATTGAATAACATCAAAAAAATCAACATCAAAATGTAAACTCCGGTTTTAGTGTTTTGTGATTAGCACAATCGGTTTCAAAGAAAATAAATTCTCCTCATAATTTTTGAAGTAAAATTTCAATTGACATATTTTTAATCAAATGTAAGAACATATCACTTATACATTGCTGTTGTGTTTGTTAAATAAAAAATTTTCAATAAAGTAATTTGATTTTCGTAATGTTGTGCATTGGAAGAAAAACAAAAGTGAAATTTTTTGAAAAAACAAATAACTTTAAAAGAGGCAGTAGAATAAAAAGAGTTAGTAGAACAAAAGTGGAGAATAAAAGTAGAACAAAAAGAGTTAGTGTACGTAGAACAAAAGAACCCGACGAGGGGAGTGCGGGAATCGAATCGAAGCCGGTTCTGGGGAGTGCGGGAATCGAATCCGGTTCCGCAGGACTTTAATACGTTGCCCTCCTGCAACACCAAGACAGTCATTTATAGTACTAATATAGGAAACTTTTTTTTATATGTATGGAACTTAAAATTTTTTTTTTTTTTTGGGTTGTTCGAGACCGAGGTTTTGGGGGCTTATCCCAGGGCCGGCCCTGCTTAGTTACGGACGGGATTCTTTATGCCGACATCTAGTGTGAACTTGCTTTTGCATGGTGTCCCAGAGTCATAAATGTTGTTTTCGCTTTGGCTTGTGTCCTAGATTCATTAGTTTTCGTTCATTCCTACTATTGTTGAGTAATGATGGTTTCCACCTAACATTCCATTAACTTTAATAGAGTGCAATTTTGTTCACCCTCCTTGAAAGATAGTGAATATTATCCTCTCTCTTATTGGTTAAAATGATGTAGATCCCATCACAAAGTGATGTCATGCTTACCATGCAATACACTTTTTAATTGGTACGCATGATATCACTTTGTAGTGAGATCCACACCATTTCAACCTATAGGAATGAAGATAATGTTCATCCTTTTAAGTGAAGGGTGAACAAAACTCAACTCATTCCTGCTCATAAAAGTGAATGATAGCACTTTGCTCATGAAAGTGAAAAAGATTAGACAACAATAAAGGGGTGAGTAGGTTCTCGATCTCCGGTCAGGCATCCTGACTGGATCCATCCAAGTTTTGGTATTTGTGGCCCATTTTGGTCCTACTTTATGCCTTATTTGTTTTACTTTTTGAAAAGCATTTTTCAAAAGATTTCTTCTACTTTCAATTTTTTTTTCTATCTCTCTCCATTTATTACCTCGGCTACACTCATGAATTTTTTTTCAAAAATCAACCCAAACAAGACATTAACGATCGAAATCATTCACTTCGTGAAACTCATCAAGAAAATCAACCATGCAAAAGTATTATTTTAATCCGACCAATGTCTGCTTGAAACACATAATATCTTGAACTAAATTGATTTTGATCTATTTTGCCAAACACAATAAGGTTTTAATTGATCGATATCTGATCAATTTTATTTTATACAAAGTCGATCTTCTTGACAAGCTCTACAAAATGAGGTTCGCATATCATCGAAGTAAGCCCAAACACCAAAACTGACAGGTCCAATCGGTTTCTTCGCTGGAAAGAAACCGAACTGTAAAATGGATGCTGCTGCTACTTTATTTTGTGGAGGAAATTGAACTAGGAAAAAGTGAGACATCAATCAAGCAATAAACTTTACTCATGATCATTGGGAGAAATTGAAGAAAAGGGAAAAATAAAACTAGCAATAAAAAGTTGGCACAAGCCTCGGTTTCTGAAGTTGTAATTTGTTTAGAGGAACCGGAGGGGTGCTGTGCACCATTCAGCCCATTCGTCTCGGCAATCGATTTGTTTTAAAATTCGGACCATCTAAATTTTTTTTGAACAGTTAAGATTGCACAGTGCAGAAGTGCATATATACTATATAGCACTGCCCCCGTTCAGCATATATGCATGGAAAGAACAAATGTGTCGCTTTCTTTCATTACTACTGTTCGAAAAAGTCATGAGTTTGTGCTCTTTATTCATCTTTTGAGTAAAGTTTTTAAGGTTTTTATTGGGTCTGGGTCTATTCGTTTATAAAGGGTGAAAAACATTTAGTTTAGGTCAATAGACTGATGTGTAGATTGTAGTGCAACTTTTGTGTGTAGATTGATGTGTTATATGAAGTAGACTTCTATTCAAATCATGATCACCGCAATGAGTACGGATGCTGCCATGCTTATTCCGTGAATTAGTTTTACGGATCTTAATTTCGCACGTCCAAAAGTATTTTAAACGATCCGGATTAAAAACAAACTATTACCGGTTAGAGATATTTATTACTGGTCAATGTTTAAAAACATATCTCAACCATTGACTGCCGACACGAACGGGTGAGATTGCGTTCCTCCGTGAATAGGGGTGTAAACGAGCCGAGCCGAACCAAATATTGGCATGTTCGAGCTCGGCTCGATCAGAATTCGTCTGGCTCGAGCTCGGCTCGAGTTCGAATCGAGCCGGAAAAGTTCGGCTCAAGCTCGGCTCGACAAGCATGTACAAAGCTTGAGCTCAGCTCGTTAGTATTTGGTCTTGAATAAACGAGCCGGCTCGGCTTGAATTTGTCAACTTTCGGCCTTAATATTGAAAAATTGGCTAAACGAGCCGAGTCGAACCGAATATTTGCATGTTCAAGCCGAGCTGAGACGAACCTGTTCGCGAACTTACATATTGGCATGCTCGAGCCAAACCTATATATTTCGAGCCGAGCCCTGCTAGGTTCGAGCTTGGCTCGTTTATCAAACGAGCTACAAATCGAACTCGAGCTTGGCTCGTTTATCCTTCGAATCGAGCCAAACTCGCGAACTGCTCAGCTCATTTACAGCCTTATCTATGAATAAGTTATTCATGGCTACTCTGTGAATTAGTTATTCTAAACAAAAAAAACTTGTGTTATAGAATCGCCTTAAGGTCAGCAAGAAACTAACCACAATAGCAAAACTTTAAGCTTAAGTAAATCTACCGGAAAACCAAACAAATGTCGAGATAACCATTCAAAAAACCAACCTTCCACTTTGCGAATGGTTCTCAATATGAGTTTTAGTTTCAATTATTACTCTCGTTTCACTATTTGTCTCTTCTCATTTATTACTCGGAAAAAACTCGCACAAAACACTAGCCAAACTGTAACACCCCTACTTCTTTGAACGAAAAAGCATAAGAAAGTCGGGGGATAATCATTTAACGGGCCACTTAGCATTAGGATTTAGGAAGTAAATTATTTGTGACTTATTTTCTGCATATGTGTCAATTTATAAAACATTATTAACATTGTCCCCGCGAACCGAAACAATTAATTTGGGAAGAGGCGACATCTCATTATAGGGCGAATCGGATCAAATCCTATTAAAATATCCCTAGATTTTGTGGACTAAACTTAGAGATTAGGCAAGATCCTTCTAGATACACTAAATCTTGTTAGATATGATAAGATATGGTTGGATTTTATTAGATATTGCAAGATATGGCAAGATTCTAGTTGGATTTTATTAGATATTGCAAGATATGCATGGTAAGATTCTAGTTAGATTTTATTAGATATTGCAAGATATGATAAGATTATGTTGGATTTTATTAGATTATGCTAGATATTATAAGATATGGTAAGATTCTCATTGAATTTTATTAGATATTATAAGATATGATAAGATTATGGTTGGATATTGTTAGATTACATATAGATTTGGAAAGATTTGGAAAGATATTACAAGATATTGTTAGATTATATAAGATTTGACTAGATATTATTAGATATAGTTGGATTTTCTTGGATTATGTGAGATTTGATAAGATTATGATCTAAGATTAGATTTGATTTGATTTTCTAGATATGATCTAGACTCTTCTTCCACTAGTATAAATAGGCAAGCCTCCACCCTTCCTCTCCACGCACCACACACACACCACCCCAAGTAAATAGAAGAGAGAGAGAGAGAGAGAGAGAGAGAGAGAGAGAGAGAGAGGAGGAGGAGGAGGAGGAGGAAAGAAGAAGAAAAGAATTAGGTGCAAGTCATTCGAAGTAGGTGATCATAAGGCAAGTTCGACAGAACGAAAGGTGAGTTATGAATTATCCCTGTTACATGAATTTTCGTAAAATTATAGTTTTGACTTACAAAAGTATGTTTATTTAACATTTGAATTATTTTGTAGCAAATATACCATGGAGTTATGATGTTTTGAACAGTTTATGAAAAAGTACTATCGATACATCCGAATGATATCCCTGGAATCTAGGGGACGGTAAAGATACTAGTCGGAACGGTGTTACAAGGGCGGAAAGAAAGGGGGCACAGCCGGGTGTCCAATTGAATTGATCAATTCACTATATACGTGTTGGGGGTCGCTCCCTCAGTACCGGCTGTAATCGTTGGATGGTATATCGTATATATGGTTTTGTTTATGATATTGGTTACAGTTCAAGCCTTGAAAAACTGAAGTTATGATTTTGGGTTACAGTTCAAGCCTTGAAAAACTGAAGTTATGATTTTGGGTTACAGTTCAAGCCTTGAAAAACTGAAGTTATGTTCCTTGTGTTTATTTGATCATGAAAAGAATTTTAAAGATTCCATGGTAGGTCATGTAACTCTGATAATTCATAAACTCACACAAGCAGTGGCTTATGTTGTTGAAATCTTTCCTTTTCAGGTAAACAAGATTAGAAGGGTGGGCCGATCGAGTAACAGTGTTGTTAAGCTTATGTTATGGATCTGTAATGAATAAGGAAAAAAAGAAGTAATAATGTGACTTCCGTCATCGTTAGCATAATGAATAAAGAGTTAGTGGTTCTATCAGTTGAAATGGGTTCCTTGTGTTTATTTGATCATGAAAAGAATTTTAAAGATTCCATGGTAGGTCATGTAACTCTGATAATTCATAAACTCACACAAGCAGTGGCTTATGTTGTTGAAATCTTTCCTTTTCAGGTAAACAAGATTAGAAGGGTGGGCCGATCGAGTAACAGTGTTGTTAAGCTTATGTTATGGATCTGTAATGAATAAGGAAAAAAAGAAGTAATAATGTGACTTCCGTCATCGTTAGCATAATGAATAAAGAGTTAGTGGTTCTATCAGTTGAAATGGCTTCCGCAACTGTTAAGTTTGTGTATTTCTATTGTTAAAAAAAAAATGTAGATAGAGGCCTTTGGTGAGACAGACTCACTGGCCGGTCAAGTATTCAAACTACTAGATTTGGGTCGTGACACAAACATAGCTGTGATTATTGATTTGCTTCCAGTTTGATGCAGTAATATTGACATTGTTCATTTTCCATCTTTATTTTGTTTTAACTTTGTTTTCTAATCATTACCCTATATTTTTCTCTAATCGTTACCTCATTTATTTAATTATTAATTTCATTTATCTTTCTCTCTCTCTTCACTTATTACCCCTCTCGTCACTTATTACCCTATTTCTCTCTCTACCCACTACCAAAACTAAAATACTCAAAGTTACTAAACGAACAAGACCTTGATACTTATATTATCCTATCGCTTGTAATAAAAAAAATAAAAATAAAGCTTGCATATGTGTAAGCTAAGGAGCTTCAAAATCTCTTTCAAAAGCATTTTATTAGAATTTGCAAGAGTGAAAATTGAGCGGGACCGTAGAACAATGATTAAGAGCGCAAACGGGAGAATCCCCACTTAAGAATGACAAGCATGTCATTGGCCGACATCGTG
The DNA here is from genome assembly GCA_019656295.1 of Rhododendron mucronatum var. ripense. NCBI lineage: Eukaryota > Viridiplantae > Streptophyta > Magnoliopsida > Ericales > Ericaceae > Rhododendron > Rhododendron mucronatum. The sequence continues at coordinate 4,162,087 of BPLT01000008.1, read as the reverse complement.
CCCGTCAATTATGTCAAATCTCATACGTAAAATTCAAACCTCTCATTTGTGCGCCAAACACCTGCAATTTCTAGTAACAAGTAGTCGTTGGGAGAAAACGAACAAACCAATGAGAGATCTTTAAATAGAACATGGTGCTTCTTTGAAGCTGTCTGGGCACCACAAAAGGCCAGAATGGCGTAGTTGAATAGGGTAGTAAAATCTATTTAATAGAACTTCTAAGTTGATTATTATGCACACTAAGCAGAAGAAGAGAAAACAGCTTGAAATATACATAGTGTGTGTTGGAAATTCAAGTTTTGTCAATGAATATATCATCTATTCTAACAGTAACACAGCAACAGATACTACTCATACGTTTTGCTAGTGAAGTTTGATCGTCGACAAAAGTAAAAGATGATCTTAGATAGGAAAATGTAACGTCATAAGTTGAGCAGTTAATTACAAAGCTCTTTTCATACTAAAATAGGGTACACAAATAGTAGCAATTTATGCATGCTGTGACACCATTAAATACCTATACCGGAAGCTCAACATGGATTCCCGATTTTGATGTTTATCCTAGCCAAGCATGCGATCACTTTGCTTACCAAAAAGGCCTCGACCATATGTGGATTGAATCATCTGTACAAGGAGAGGAAAATGCAGGGTTCCGAACAAGGTTACAGGAAGATTGGCCAGTGCAACAACAGGAATAAGAACCCATCCCTTATCGTCTCCGAACAAAAGATGGAGTATGGCACCAAAGGCTACCATTGTGGATAACATGGAGATGAATAGGGTTGTGAAACCAATAATTAATCTTTTGGGTAAGGCATAGAGAAAATCATCACTTGCATATCGTGAAATGGGGATAAGCAAGAACATTATATCGTGAAATGGGGATAAGCAAGAACATTAATGCGGAAGTCATGGATGAGAAGAGCAAGTGTGTCAAATATCCCAAAGACTATGAAGCCTTTTTGTTTTGAAAGTAACGGAACGCCATCAACGTTATTGTTTCTTCCCAGTATTATAACAGTAGCTACAGCTACACAGACCATTATGGCAATAAGAGTGGCTACAATGGTGCATGATGTGGCTGTATCTTTCATCCATTGTTCACCTTCCTTTACCAATTCTTGGTGTGAATCAGTGAACACTTCTGCAGGTGTCATTCCGTTGGTGTTCCTTACGTCCTTGTCTCCAGGCTTTGCAAGTTTTTCCACTTCCTATGTCAATCAGGTGGCTTTGGAATGAGAAATGAAGTTTCATCTATTTTCAAGAATGAGCAAGTTTTGAGTGTTGCTATGTTATAGAGACGTTGGCAATGTTGGAACGTTTACTGAAGTACTGGCAATGTTTTGATGGTAGTTTTTGCTTTGGTTAGTACATGATTGATCTATGGAGTGAAAATTGTCATTCCATGTTATATTGAGTGAACAAAACAATAAAAAAAGATATGATTTTCCATATAACTGATTTTTGAGAAAAAAGTTGGACATAACAAATACCTTACAAACACCCAAATATTAGTCGATGTGAGCTCAGTAATTGATGAGTAGTGATTGGGCTTTTGTAACTTTTGATAACAATCAACCTAGTATGAAAAAATTAGTAATTTCTATCAAATATTTAAGCAGTTATATAATTATTTTTTATTCCTTTAGGTGGGAAAAGAAAAGATTCACCTTAAACCATTGCAATTCACGTTGCATCTGTAACACTGGACCCGCAACACTATCTCTGAGATTGAGTTTTTGCTGAGGTCTCAAACATCCAGCCAAATGCAGACCATTGTTCCTCGATTTATCTAGACGTGTTAGATATCTCCAACTAGCATCCAGTTGATATATGAGGTTGAACACACATCCACGGCGCCACATAATTGCATAGTGGAATAAAGTTCCATCCACCTCGTTTTGAGAATCCATGCCGAAAGGATACCACACTAAGATCTCTTCAACAATCTCATGAATTCCAGCATATGTTGCACTGAGCAAAGCCGGGCCAAATATGCTTTGCACTTTGGAGAAATTTAGTTTTGCAATTTCAACGCAAAGGAATTTGAGAAGTTGAAGTGCATAATGGTGTACTAATTTCTTTTCTCGGATGTTCTTGATCTGTGGTACTGCAATTTAACAATCAGCAACATTTAAGGATGCAATAACATCAAATAAGTAGCCTACAATAATTATGGAATAATTGTCACACCAACCCCTACCAAATTTTTCAGCAACTTCCCAAAACATAGAATGAAATCTTTGCCTCACAGCAAAATAATTCCAAACCATTCAAAATCAGGAGGGAGTATAACTAAATTCAAAGCTTACACTAGGAACCTTCAATTTCTGCCCAGAACTAGGTTTTTGCATCATCTAGTCTCTAACATTATGAGTAGATAAAGTTGGGTCAGTGATATATATCGACAAGATTAGAAGTACCAACTCGCATAAACTACAATATAAATTTTTATAATGTTTTGGAAATAAGAAATTTTATGGTAGATGGAGAAATCTTATTAGTATTTGAGTCTAGACTTAAGGATCTAAACTACACTTTCTAGAGTTTAGAATTAAGGATCTTAGCATGAACAAGAAAGGATATTGCCCATCTAGTTTTTGCATGAACAAGAAAGGAGTGACACCCCTACATCTGATTAGGACAGATAGTCTTTGTTGCCTATTGTTACCTATGATGTATGGACACAGACACAGACACGGTGACACAAGAATTCTAAAAAAATGGGGATACAGACATGGCGCGGGACATGCCACGTGTATAATTAAGTAATTAATATATATTTATATTTTTCATTTTATGAAAATAGCCAATCTCATCAAGTGATTCATTATGAAATTCTTAATGAATGATGCATCTTGCATCATTTGTGATAGTTTATATGATATATTAGATAAGAAACGTCATGTATTAAGTTAAACATCATCATTTGTGTGACTATGTCCCCAGCCATCCCATACGTGTCCCCCACTAAAAATTAAATTAAATTATTAGACACATCATGTGGCATGTCGGACGCGTGTCCCACATGTGTCCCTGTGTCCTGACATGGTGACACCTCTACCTCAAGAGGTGTCGTGCTTCATAGATATATTATTACTGATTTTAAGTAGTAATATGGTTATACCCCAACCAAAAATGCAGCAGTTGGTAGGCTTCTCAATGTTCCCTCGTCCTCTGCTATGGCAATTTGCAATGTGTTCTGATTTCACAGGAACACCTACATGGAACACACGCACACCAAAAAAAAAGTTAAAAAAACAATGCATCTGAAAAGTTCCTTTTGGACTTTTGCTTTATAGAAGAACTAGATTTGTAGAGTAAAACTGATATAGAAAAAGAATGACTACTTCTCTATCAATTACTCAACTTCCATTCAGATATTATACTACATTTTTTGTTACACTAAGTAAGAAATCCTACGAGCAATCTACAAGATAAATAGGTAAATAATTTTTACAAGGTCAAACTTCATAGAGCTTAAGTAACAGATTGAGAGGAGACAAAAGGATCGAAGAAACTAACCCGAATAGATTAAGCTCTGCCAGAAGTTTAAGGAGGTTCCACTTCGGAAAGAAGAACACTTTTCAACAAGTACATTCAAAACAGAGGGCTCCATGCATGCCAACTCAGGTTTGCGCTGAAGCAATGTTAGAGCTATGTCTGTTGCATTGATGGAAGATAGCAGTCACGCAACTATTCAAATGTTACTCTATCTTACAACTGTAATATCATAGTTATTCCCTTCTCTATTTTGCGAATGTTATGTTTTTGAATTTACATATGTAAGATGATTCTCCTCCGCCCAAAGGCTACTTACGTTCAAAGATTTTGTTTCGAAATTTATTTTGTACTTTTGTGTGATGCTAAAACTCTTCGTGTACAGTACTATATTTTGGATGCCATGTTATTTGTCACAACTACAATTGTAAGAGGCACGGTATATGAAGCCCACTTCACCAATGTAGTAGTGACAGATTTTGTGATATCCAAGATATTTTTAATGAATGTGATAGCATGGCATCACTGAAATGCCAATAATCACCATAGTGTTCCCCTCTTGTGAGATCGCGGGAAAGTGTAGTAGCTATGTCATCTTTCAATTTAACATCTTCTTTGGTGACTTCCCATAAGTAAACAACACTCTCCCTACTCCCAGTGCTAGCAGCGTAATTGATAGGTGGATCTCCATATTCATCCAAAACGTTAGGCAGGTTCGGGTTCTTGTCAACCAACAGTTTGGCTGCCTCAACGTTGCCAACGCTGGCAGCACGATGAAGAGCTGTCATGCCCCATAGGTTAGCTAGGCCTGCATCCTCTGGTGACATCTTCTTCAAAATCTTCTCCACGAAATGGTTTCTCCTCGACGACTTCACGGCCAGAAAAAGCGCTGTTTCCGAGTATGGCGTGATGGCAGCCCTGACAATATCTAGTTCACTTTCTATGAGTTTGCTGGTGGTGTCCCAGTCACCTTCGATTGCAGCTATTCGCAGTGGCAGATAACTGCTTAGCTTCTTCGCAGTTTCTTCATCGTCAAGACACACAGATCAGATGACAAACACATGCTTATCTTTTTTTACTCAAATTTTGGGTTTGGGTTGATAGCTGAGTAAGAGCTAAAGATACTCGATCTAACTAAACAAAAATCTTTTAAAAGAGTCTGGCCAATTACCTAGTTGAAACCTATTTTTAGCCCGATCAAACATATACTCCAACATTATCCACACCCCTCTTGCAGTTGTATACTGCAACACTTGCAGACGGGTATCTTTGTCGAGCATAGTAAGGATCCATCCCCGTACAAGATTGTCTGATCTTTCCCATGAGGCCGCCTGGGAGACCCTTTTGGATGCAGCCTCAGTTGTGCTGCCATCTACGAAGCCAAGCAAGCCTTGACTCTCAATGAAGTCTAGCATCAGCTGCTTCCACTCGGGATAGCATTTCGCATCAGACAACTTGTCTGGGACGAAGTCCAGAACGTTAACCTCCCAGGGGTACGGGTACTTCTCGACTGAGGAAGTGGAGCTTGAGTAAGCCATTGATGGAAGCTATATTCTGGGCACTCTCTTACCGATTGAATAATACGAGAGCAAAAGTCATGGATGCATATTAAATTATTTGAGCCTTTTGTAGATTGATGATTGATCGTTACTTTGGTAGATCACTTTATCATTGCGATTTCTTTTTCTTCTTTTTTTTTTCTCTCTTTCTTTTGTCTGTCGTGTCAGCGTAGACTTGTCCTAGAGTGGCGTCCATGCTACTGAATGCGAAGACACGCCGGCATTCTGTTGGCGCTGGCTTTCTCTCATTTGCTTCCAGGAGTGCTGGCGCTGGCTTTCTCTCATTTGCTTGCAGGAGTGCTAGTCTGGGTTTCTGCTTCTGATTGATGATTGCATCCGTGCTTTTCAACCATGGTTTGAGCTGGGCTTTCCGTTGGATCCTCTACAACTTAGTCACCAATGGGATTCTTTAGGCTGATACCTAGTGTAAGTTTGCTTCTGTAGGGTGTCCTAGAGCCATGGATGTTGTTTTCACTTTGGCTTGTGCCCTAAATTCATTAGTTTAATTTGGTTCATTCCTACTATTGGTGAAAAAGATAGGACTTTGCTCATGTGAAAGTGAAAAAGATTAGACAACAATAAAGGGGAGAGTAGGTTCTCGATCCCCGGTCAGGCATCCCGACTAGATCCGTCCAAAATTTGGTATTTGTGGTCCATTTTGGGCCTACTTTAATGATCGGAATCATTCACTTCGTGGAACTCATCAAGGAAATCAACCATGTAAAAGTATTATTTTAATCCGACCAATGTCTGCTAGAAACACGTAATATCTTGAACTAAATTGAATTTGATCTATTTTGCCGAACACAATAAGGTTTTAATTGATCGATATCTGATCAATTTTATTTTATGCGCAGTTGATCTTCTTGACAAGCTCTACAAAATGAGGTTCGCAGATCATCGAAGTGAGCCCAAACACCAAAACTGACAGGTCCAATCTGTTTCTTCGCTGGAGAGAAACCGAACTGTAAAATGGATGCTGCTGCTACTTTATTTTGGTGGAGGAAATTGGACTAGGAAAAAGTGAGCCATCAATCAAGCAATAAACTTTACTTATGATCATCGGGAGAAATTGGACAAAAGGGGAAAGTATAACTAGCAATAAAAAGTTGGCACAAGCCTCTCTTTTTATAGTTGTAATTTGTTTAGAGGAACCGGAGGCATGCTGTGCACCATTCGACCCATTCGTCTCGGTAATCGATTTATTTTAAAATTCGGACCATCTAAAACTCTTTTGAACAGTTGAGATTGCACAACACAGAAGTGCGTAGCACCGCCCCCGTTCAGCATATACATGGAAAGAACAAATGTGTCACTTTCTTTCATTGCTTCTGTTCGAAAAAGTCATGACTTTGTGCCCCTTGTTCATCTTTTGAGTAAAGTTTTTCAGGTTTTTATTGGGTCTGGGTCTATTTATAGTGCAACTTTTGTGTGTAGATTGATGTGTTATGAGAAGTAGTCGTCGATTCAAATCATGAGCACCGCAATGAGTACGGATGTTGCCATGCTTATTCCGTGAATAAGTTTTACGGAGCTCAATCTTGCGCGTCCAAAAGTATTTTGGACGATTTGGATTAAAATCAAACTATTACCGGTCAGAGATATTTGTTACCGGTCAATGTTTAAAAATATATCTCAACCATTGATTGCCGACACTGATGGGTGAGATTGCGCTCCTCCGTGAATAAGTTCGTCATGGCTACTCTATACGTGAATTAGTTATTCTAAAAAAAAAAAGTGTTATAGAATGGCCTAGGGTTGGCAAGAAACTAACCACTATAGCAGAACTTTAAGCTTAAGTAAATCTACCGGAAAACCAAACAAATGTCCAGATAACCATTCAAAAACGAACCTTCTACTTTGCGAATGGTTCTCAATATGAGTTTTAGTTTCAATTATTATTCTCGTTTCACTATTTATCTCTTCTCATTTACTACTCGGAAAAAACTCGCTCAAAACCCTAACCAAACAGAACTGTGATTATTGATTTGCTTCCGGTTTGATGCAGTAGTATTGATACTTATATTCTCCTATCGCTTGTAATAAAATAAAATAAAAATAAAGCTTGCATATGTATAAGCTAAAGGAGCTTCAAAATCTTTCAAAAACTTTTTATTAGAATTTGCAAGAGTGAAAATTGAGCGGAACCCTAGAACGAAGATTATGAGCGCGAACAGGAGAAACCCCACTTAAGAATGACGAAGCATGTCATTGACCGACATCATGCCCGTCAATTTTGTCAAATCTCATACGTAAAATTCAAACGTCTCGTTTGCGCGCCAAACACCTGCAATTTCAAGTAACAAGTAGTCGTTGGGAGAAAACGAACAAACCAATGGGAGATCTTTAAATAGAACATGGTGCTTCTTTGAAGCTGTCTGGGCACCACAAAAAGGCCAAAATGGCGTAATTTTTGCCTCACAACAAGCCCCCCCATCCCACTTTGGGTAGTGTGTAGTTATGTGAAGGATTTATATTTCTGGTTTACTATCTATGATAAGTAATTGAGTAAAATCTATTTAAGAAACATAACTTGGATGAGCCAAGTCTTTATAGGTTTTCAGGAGTTCTTTAAATAGAACTTCCAAGTTGATTATTATGCACACTAAGCAGAAGAAGAGAACTTCCAAACTTGAAATATGCATAGTGTGTGTCTGTGTGTGTTGGAAATTCAAGTCTTCTCAATGAATATATTATCTATTCTAAAAGTAACACAGTAACATATACTACTCATAGATTTTGCAAGTGAAGTTTGATCGTCAACAAAAATTAAAAGATGATCTTACAGATAGGAAAATGTAACATCATAAGTTGAGCAATTAATTACAAAGCTCTTTTCATACTAAAATAGGGTACACAAATAGTAGCAATTTATGCTTGCTGTGTCACCATTAAATACCTATACCGGTAGCTCAACATGGATTCCCGGTTTTGATGTTTATCCTAGCCAAGCATACGATCGCTTTGCTTAACAAAAAGGCCTCGACCATATGTGGATTGAATCATCTGTACAAGGAGAGGAAAATGCATGGTTCCGAACAAGGTTACAGGAAGACTAGCCAGTGCAACAACATGAATAAGAACCCATCCCTTATCGTCTCCGAACAAAAGATGGAGTATGGCACCAAAGGCTACCATCGTGGATAGCATGGAGACAAATAGGGTTATGAAACCAATAATTAATCTTTTGGGTAAGGCATAGAGAAAATCATCACTTGCATATCGTGAAATGAGGAGAAGCAAGAACATTAACGCAGAAGTCATGGATGAGAAAAGAGCAAGTGTGTCAAATATCCCAAAGACTATGAAGCCTTTTTGTTTTGAAAGTAACGGATGGCCATCATCGTTATTGTTTCTTCCCAATATTATAACAGCAGCTACAAAGACCATGATGGCAATAAGAGTGGCTACAATGGTGCATGATATGGCTGTATCTTTCATCCATTGTTCACCCTCCTTTACCAATTCTTGGTGTGAATCAGTGAACACTTCTGCAGGTGTCATTCCGTCGGTGTTCCTTACGTCCTTGTCTCCGGGCTTTGCAAGTTTTTCCACTTCCTGTGTCAATCATGATCAGGTGGCTTTGGAATGAGAAATGAAGTTTCATCTATTTGCAAGAATGAGAAAGTTTGGGGAGATAATGATGCTACCTCTGGTGGGAGGTGTGGTGCCATTGGTGAAGCTTCTAATGCTTTTTTTTTTCTTCTCTCTCTCTCTCTCTCTCTCTCTCTCTCTCTCTCTCTCTCTCGGTTTTTTGAGGAAATGATCGATGTTTCTAGTGTTGAGCTAAAAATGAGTGTTGCTATGTTACAGAGGCGTTGGCAATGCTGGAACGTTTACTGAAGTACTAGCAATGCTGGGATGGTAGTTTTTGCTTTGGTTTGTACATGATTGATCTATGGAGTGAAAATGTCATTCCATGTCATATTGAGTGAACCAAACAATAAAAAAGAGATGATTTTCTATATAACTTGTTACACCCTAGAAATTTTATTTATCTTATTAAAATATTTTTGCCATTTATTAATTGGGAGTTTTATGGTGTGGGTCCTAATTAGCAATTTTCTTTTCTACGCAATACAGTTACTATGTGCGTTTTTATTAGTTCGAGGGTGCATGTATAATTATTAATTTCATTAGTTAGTCTATATCAGTTGGGTTGGATTTATACGTTAATTAACTAATTAGCTATAATTTAGGAGAGAACGTGGGTTATAGGAGACTAGGGTTTTATATCAAAGTATATCGTTCGATCAAGAGAGAGAGAGAGAGAGAGCGCGTAGCAGCCATAGTTGCGAAGGTTTTCAGAATGGTCTCTTATACTCCTGTTCTCAAGCTCGTTCTCGATCTTCTGTCGGGGTAAGTAAGATTATTCTTGTGGTTTTCTTACCTTGGAGTATCTTTCTCGGGATGAAGTTCTTGGGTTGCACATTCTGTTTTTGGGTATTTAATTTACTTGGTGCCATCTGTGCTTTAGGCGTGTAGTGGTGTGTGGGTTGGCATTGTGTGGTGCATGTGCCGGTGATTAGGTGATGGAGTTGTGGACGATTTTGATAGTAGCAGTTGTAGAGGAGTTAAATGGCTTTGGGTTTTGTTCATGTGCTAGATCTACTTCGTAATTACGTCACTTATTATATTAGCATATTAGTAATCTGGGTGTGAGGATTGAACTGGGAATTGTTATGGCAAAAATTGGATGTAGAAAATAGTGGTGTGTGCACGTGGATTAATTGGAGGCATTGGGGTTGGGTAGCTATTGGTACATTATTTCCTAGCTAGTTACATGGTCAGCGTAATATTCATATTAGTTAATTATTTTGTAATATTCTTTTGTTCAGGATAACTTCATTATGCATAGTCGAGTTGCAGTACTTTTGGATCCAGGTGAGTAGTTAAGTACGTTACGTATTTCCGAAAGTTCCCTGTGTCCCTTAAAAATATTTCCTTCAGAAATTTATATGAATATTATTCAGAGACTCAAAACTGTTTATAATTTGTTCTATAAATTGGCATGCGATGAATTTTCTGAGATCAATTGTTAATATTCTTTTTGGTGAGAACTTGGTGGATATTAATGGGAACATTTATTTCGGAAGTCCAGGGAACTTATTCCTTCTCGTGTTGGTGACCCTGGCCATTGGGGAAAAGACCGTGTTAGGCCGGTGACCCTAATGCTCAACGGCTTTCTTTCGCCGGATCGTCTTAGGGAAAAGTACCACGGGCTGCCAACCCTGGTGACTCTAAGTTCGATATTGGATCCAATTTTGTTGAGATTTATTTTGGCCATGGTACTATTTGATTGTGGTTCCCCATTGTTGATGGAATTATTGTTGTGATCACCACCAAGAATATTTATTTGGTTAAATGCTTCATTGATTAATTTATTATTCTATTGGACACCTCGTATGCCAAATTATGATTTAATGGTAAATTATTTTAATCGTCGCTTTCAACTTTATTTATTATACATACTTGCTATTCACTGAGCTCGTCAGCTGACGGATTTATTCCAACTTCTCTTTCAGGCAAGTTGGGGGAGTTAGACAAGGACTCGGGCGGCATCTCGGGGATTTTCTTTTGTTGACCTCCTTAGGGTGTCTCATTCTAGTTGTATTTTAAAAATCGCTTCCGCATTCGAAAATTGCTAGATAACAAACTCTTTTTATTATTGTTGGATCACTGGATATTGTTGGTTCATGGGATGGTTGTGCCCCATGTTTATGATGAGACATTTGGCTTTTGATTTGATTAATAACGAAAAAGTGATCATTTGTTTTTCGGTTACCTTGATTTATTTAGGCTGCGTGTTCCATGGATTAGCCTCATGGTTCACGGCCGGTCACTTCTCATTTTTGGGGCGTGACATAACTGATTTTTGAGAAAAAGGTGTGACTTAACAAATAACTTACAAACACCCAAATATTACTCGATGTGAACTCAGTACGTAGTTGATGAGTAGTGATTGGACTTTTATAACTTTTGATAACAGTCAACCTAGTATGAAAAAATTGGTAATTTCTATCTTATATTTAAGCAGTTATATCATTATTTTTCATTCCTAAAGAAAAGATTTACCTTAAACCATTGCAGTTCACGTTGCATCTGTAGCACTGCACCCGGAACACTATCTCTGAGATTGAGTTTTTGCTGAGGTCTCAAACATCCAGCCAAATGTAGACCATTGTTCCTCGATTTATCTAGTAATGTTAGATATCTCCAACCAGCTTCCAGTTGATATATGAGGTTGAACACACATTCATGGCGCCACATAATTGCATAGTGGAATAAGGTTCCGTCCTCCTCATTTCGACATCCCATGCCGGAAGGATACAACACTATGATCTCTTCAACAATCTCATGAATTCCAGCATATGTTGCATTGAGCAACGCCGGGCCAAATATGCTTTGCACTTTGGAGTATTTTAGTTTTGCAATTTCAACGCAAAGGAATTTGAGAAGTTGAAGTACATGATGGTGTACTAATTTCTTTTCTTGGATGTTCTTGATCTGTGGTACTGCAATTTAACAATCAGCAACATTTAAGGATGCAATAACATCAAATAACTAGTCACCATGATTATGGAATAATTTTCACACCAACCCCTACCAAATTTTTCAGCAACTTCCCAAAACATAGAATGAAATCTTTGCCTCACTGCAAAATAATTCCAAACCAGTCAAAATCAGGAGGGAGTATAACTAAATTGAAAGCTTACCTAGAAACCTTTAATTTCTGCCCAGGACTAGGTTTTTGCATCATCTAGTCTCTAACAATATGAGTAGATAAAGTTGGGTCAATGATATCGACAAGATTAGAAGTAGCAACTCACATAAGCTACAGTATAACTTTCGATAATGTTTTGGAAATAAGGAATTTTATGGTAGATGGAGAAATCTTATTAGTATTTGAGTCTGGACTTGATCTAAACTTAACTTTCTAGAGTTTAGGGTTAAGGATCTTAGCATGAACAAGAAAGGATATTGCCCATCTAGTCTTTCAATTGAGTTATGTCTTTTTCTGATTGGTTAGTGTTAATCAAGGAGAACAACAACAACAACATAACCCATGTAGTGCCCAATCATTGAGGTGTTAATCGAGGAGCAACACCCCTAAATTTGATTGGGACAGAAAGTCTTTGTTGCCTATCACTGATTTTAAGTAGTAATACGGTAATACCCCAACCAAAAATGCAGCAGTTGGTAGGCTTCACGATGTTCCCTCCTGCTCCGCTATGTCGATTTGCAATGTGTTCTGATTTCACAGGAACACCTACATGGAACACATACAATAAAATAAAAAGTTTAACTAACAATGCTTGTGAAAAGTTCCTTTTGGACTTTTTTGCTTTATAGAAACCCTAGATTGTTGAATAAAACTGATATAGAAAACGAATGCATATTTCTCTCAATTACTCGATCAACTTCCATTCAGATGTTATACTACATTTTCTGTTACACGACGTAAGAAATCATACAACTCATCTACAAACTAGCTAGATCAATCATAAGAAAAATAGGTAAATAATCTTTAAAAATGTCAAACTTCGGATAGCTTAACTAGCAGATTAAGAGGAGAAAAGGGATCGAAGAAACTAACCCGAATAGATTAAGCTTTGCCAGAAGTTTAAGGAGGTTCCACTTCGGAAAGAAGAACACTTTTCAACAAGCACATTCAAAACAGAGGGCTCCATGCATGCCAACTCAGGTTTGCGCTGAAGCAATGTTAGAGCTATGTCTGTTGCATTAAAGGAATATGGCAGTTACGCAACTATTCGAATGTTACCCTGTCTTGCAACTGAAATATCATTGTTTTTCCCTTCTCTATTTTGTGAAGTGTTATGTTTTTTAATTGACATATGTAAGATGGTTCTCCTCTGCCTAAGGCTACTTACGTTCAAAGATTTTGTTTCGAAATTTATTTTGTACTTTTGTGTGATGCTAAAACTCTTCGTGTACAGTACCATATTTTGGATGCCATGTGATTTGTCACAACTACAATAGTAAGAGACACGGTAGATGAGGCCCATTTCACCAATGTAGTAGTGACAGATTTTGTGATATCTAGGATATTTTTAATGAATGTGATAAAATGGCATCACTGAGTGCTAATAATCACCATAGTGTTCCCCTCTTGTGAGATTGCGGGAAAGTTTAGTAGCTACGTCATCTTTCAATTTAACATCTTCTTTGGTGACTTCCCATAAGTAAACAACACTCTCCCTACTCCCAGTGCTAGCAGCGTAATTGAGAGGTGGATCTCCATATTTATCCAAAACGTTAGGCAGGTTCGAGTTCTTGTCAACCAACAATTTGGCTGCCTCAATGTTGCCAATGCCTGCAGCACGATGAAGAGCTGTCATGCCCGATAGGTTAGTTAGGCCTGCATCCTCTGGTGACATCTTCTTCAAAATCTTCTCCACGAAATGGTTTCTCCGTGACGACTTCACAGCCAGAAAAAGTGCTGTTTCCGAGTTTGGCATGATGGCAACCCTGACAATATCTGGTTCACTTTCTATGATTTTGTTGGTGGTGTCCCAGTCACCTTCGATTGCAGCTATTCGCAGTGGCAGATAACGGCTTAGCTTCTTCTCAGTTTCTTCATCTGTCCAGACACACAGATTAGATGACAAACACGTGTTTAATCCAACGGCCAAATAAAATTTAGTGGATAATTTACCCAAAAAAATAATAGTGGATCCAAAGGTTGATATAGATTTGAGTCAAAGAGTAGATAGAATTCAAGTGCTTATCTTTTTTTACTCAAATTTTGAGTTTGAGGTGATAGTTGAGTAAGAGCTAAAGATACTCTAACTAAACAAAAATCTTTAAAAAGAGTCCGGCCAATTACCTAGTTGGTACCAAATTTTAGCCCGATCGAACATATCCACCAACCTTGTCCACACCCCTCTTGCAGTTGTATACCGCAACACTTGCAGACGGGTATCTTTGTCGAGCGTAGTAAGGATCCATCCCCGTACAAGATTGTCTGATCTTCTCCATTAGACAGAATTTGATGAGGCCGCTTGGGAGACCCTTTTGGATGCTGCCTCAGTTGTGCTGCCATCTACGAAGCCAAGCAAGCCTTGACTCTTGATGAAGTCTACCATCAGCTGCTTCCACACGGGATAGCATTTCGCATCAGACAACTTGTCGGGGACGAAGTCCAGAACGTTAACCTCCCAGGGGTACGGGTACTTCTCGTCTGAGAAAGTGGTGCTTGAGTAAGCCATTGATCGATGGAAGCAAGATTCTGGGAACTCTCTTACAGATTGAATATTACTAGTGCATAATTCATGGATGCATATTAAACTGTTTAAGCCTTTTGTAGATTGATGATTGATCGTTACTGTGGTAGATCACTTTATCGTTGCGATTGGTAGATCTCTTTATCATTGCGATTTTTTTTTCTTCTGTTTTTTTTTCCCTCTTTCTTTTTGACTGTCGTGTCAGCGTAGACTTGTCCTAGAGTGGCGTCCATTACTGAATGCCTAGGCGCGCTGGCATTCCGTTGGCGCAGGCTTTCTCTCATTAGCTGGCAGGAGTGCTAGTCTGGGTTTCTGCTTCTGATTGATGATTACATCCGTGCTTTTCAACCATGGTTTGAGCTTGGGGTTCCCGTTGGATCTGTTAGATTTCTTGGAGGGTTCCAACCTAAAACCAATTGGCAATAGGTGGAGTAGCCTCTAGAATTTATTAACCAGGCTTGGGTGGCTTAGATGAGCGATGTGGGACAAGTCTAACACTCCCCCTCACGTGCAGCCCGGATGCACGTGGAGGTGACTGACCAGGAGCTGACTGACTGACTCGGGCGACAGAGATAACAGAAACTTTCCCACGAGAGATGAGGCCACCCAAGACCTAGCTCTGATACCATGTTAGATTTCTTGGAGGGTTCCAACCTAAAACCAATTGGCAATAGGTGGAGTAGCCTCTAGAATTTATTAACCAAGCTTGGGTGGCTTAGATGAGCGATGTGGGATAAGTCTAACAGGATCCTCTACTACTTAATTGCGGACGGAATTCTTTATGCCTACATCTAGTGTGGATTTGCTTTTGCAGGGTGTCCTAGAGCCATGAATGTTGTTTTAGCTTTGGCTTGTGTCCTAGATTCATTAGTTTTGGTTCATTCCTACTATTGTTGAGTAATGATGTTTTCCACCTGAAAGTCCATTAACTTGCTCATAAAAGTGAAAAAGTTGGGACTTTGCACATGAAAGTGAAAAAGATTAGACAACAATAAAGGGGAGAGTAGGTTCTCGATCTCCTGCCAGGCATCCCGACTGGATCCGCCCAAATTTTGGTATTTGACTATTTGTGGCCCATTTTGGGTCTACTTTAATGATCGGAATCATTCACTTTGTGGAACTCATCAAGAAAATCAACCATGCAAAAATATTATGTTAATCCAATCAATGTCTGCTAGAAGCACATAATATCTTGAACTAAACTTCACTTATGAATGATGGATGATGCGATGGTGTCCCCGGTCATTTTGGGGACACCGTAATTTTTGGCATAACAAAACCCTTACAAGCATGACAAAAATCATTAGAAGTATAATAGAACCATAACATGGCATAACCAAGGCATAACCAAAAACCAATCAAGGCATAACCAAAAATCAATCAAGGCATAACAAACCAAGTTATGCCTTGTTATGGTTTTGGTTATGCTTATAATGGTTTTAGTTATGCTTGTAATGAATTTAGTTATACTTATAATGGTTTTGTTATGCCAAAAGTTACGGTGTCCCCAAAATGACCGGGGATACCGAAGTCATTCCCATGATCATCGGGAGAAATTGGACAAAAGGGAAAAATAAAACAAGCAATAAAAAGTTGGCACAAGCCTCTGTTTCTATAGTTGTATTTGTTTAGAGGAACCGGAGGTGTGCTGTGTCACCATCCGGACCGTCCATCTCGACAATCGATTTGTTTTAAAATTTGGACTATCTAAAACTCTTTTAAACGGCTGAGATTGCACAATACAGGAGTGCATAGCACCACCCCCGTTCTGCATATATATATATGCATGGAAAGAACAAATGTGTCACTTTCTTTCAATTATTCCTGTTCGAAATAGTCATTTATTCCTGTTCGAAATAGTCATGAGTTTGGGCCCCTCGTTCATCTTTTGAGTAAAGTTTTTTCAGGTTTTTATTAGGTCTGGGTCCATCCGTACTGCAACTTTTGTGTGTACATTGATGTGTTTTGAGAAGTGGTGCGGTTCCGCTTTCTTTTTAAACTTTCTTATTAAAAAAAAAGTAATTTCAAGTTTAAATATAATAAAAATAAAAATAAAAATAATTGTTTTTGTATCGTTTAAAAGATCTCAATAAAATCTAGTATCAAACAAGATCTATATTGATAGGAAAATTATTTTCATAAACACATGATTTTTGAACTTGAAATTGTCTTCTTTTTCTAAAAGTTTCTTTTTAAAGAAACTGGAACGGGCCCGTAGTCCTCTATTCCAATCATGAGCACCACAATGAGTACGGATGCTGCCATGCTTATTTCGTGAATAAGTTTTACGGAACTCAATCTCACACGTCCAAAAGTATTTTGGACGATCCAGATTAAAAACAAACTATTACCGGTCCGAGATATTTATTACCAGTCAATGTTTAAAAACATATCTCAACCATTGATTGCCAACATGGACGGATGGGATTTTGCTCCTCCGTAAATAAGTTATTCCCGGCTACTCTGTGAATTAGTTATTCTAAAAAAAAATTGTGTTATAGAGTGGCCTTAGGCTCCGTTCTAGAAACCTTCTTAAAAAATAAGTACTTATTTTGCCACTTCTCAAAGAAAAATAAGGAGGTTTGTTCCACATAATCCAAATAAGCAGCTTATTTCACATTTTCAAACTCAAAAATAACGTAAATGAGAAATAATTTTTCAATTTTTTTTG
Source organism: Rhododendron mucronatum var. ripense (assembly GCA_019656295.1). NCBI lineage: Eukaryota > Viridiplantae > Streptophyta > Magnoliopsida > Ericales > Ericaceae > Rhododendron > Rhododendron mucronatum. The sequence continues at coordinate 4,145,111 of BPLT01000008.1, read as the reverse complement.
CACCGTATTAAAGATCTCAATGAGATCTATCAAACAAGATCCATATTGATAGGAAAATTATTTGCGTAAGCACATGATTTTTGAGCTTGAAATTATCTTCTCAAAAAATAAGTAATTGTTCAATTTTTTGTGAAACAACCCTTCTTATTAGACAAAAAATAAGAATTTAAACCCGTTCTGGAACGGGGCCTTAAGGTCGGCAAGATGAGTGAGGTGGTGTTTCACTTTTTCAAAAAGTATTTTGTTTTCAAACGAAAGTAATTTCAAACTTAAATATAATGAAAATGAAAAATATTTTTTTAATTTTTTTTGCACCATTTAAAAAATCTTAATGAGGTCTATCAAACAAGATCCATATTGGTAAAAAAATTATTTACGCAATCACATAATTTTTAAACTTAAAAATACCTTCTTTTCAAAAATTTCCTTTTCCACAAAAGTGGAACGGCCCCTGAGCTTCAAAGTAGGAAAAGGTGTCCCCTAGCCTACCCAAGAGTCGGTTTTTTTAGAAACTAGCCACAATAGCAAAACTTTAAGCTTAAGTAAATCTACCGAAAACCAAACAAATGTCACGATAACCATCCAAAAACCAACCTTTCACTTTGCAAACAGTTCTCAATATGAGTTCAGAAATGCTGCTGGTACAGCAGTTTCAGCACAGACAGCGTGTACAACGCGAGTTTGGCCCTGTCTCGGGTCCAACAAAGATAATCGGAGCCGCTCAATTTGGTCAATATATTTTGCTTAAGGTCTCTATAAAAAATCAACTTCATCCAACATCGATAAGGGCATTTACAAAGCGTCTAAAATCGATTTAGAAAATTTCCAAAGCAATTTTGGACGCTTCGCAAACGCTCTTATCGTTGTCGGATGGAGCAGATTTTTTGCACGGACCTTAAGCAAAATATATTGAACAAAATAAGCGGTTCCGATTATCTTTGTTGGACCTGAGACGGACCCAAACGCACACTGTATGCGTTGTCTGTGTTGAAACTGCCGTACCAGTAGTAACATTCATATGAGTTTTAGTTTCAATTATTGCTTTAGCTCATTTCACTATCTATCTCTTCTCATTTATTACTCGAAAAAAAATCGCTCAAAACACTAACCAATTAGAGCTGTGATTATTGATTTGCTTACAGGTTGATGCAACGATATAATAATATTGATACTTGTATTCTTCTATCGCTTGTAATAAAAAAAAATAAAAATTAAACTTGCCTATGTGTATAAGCTAAGTAGCTTAAAAATCTTTCAAAAACATTTTATTAGAATTTTCAAGAGTGAAAACTGAGCGGGACTGTAGAACAAAGATTAAGAGCGCGCGCGAACAGGAGAATCCCCACTTAACAACGACGAAGCATGTCATTGGCCTACATCGTGGCCGTCAATTAGGTCGAATCTCTTACATAAAATTCAAACCTCTCGTTTGCGCGCCAAACACCTGCAATTTCCAGTAACAAGTAGTCGTTGGGAGAAAACGAACAAACAAACGATGGGAGATTTCCGCAAATCCTCGATGATGTTCTTCTCCGATCAGCACCTCTGCTTCGCCGACATCCTCCCTCCCCCTGAGGTAAACCTCCCTCATCACGTACGCGTTCACACAAAATAGCGATCATACAGTTGAAGGCAGAATTCAAAAACACACACAATATACTCACACCGAATTTGTACTTCTATATCGAGAACAAAACGTATATTGGATGAGTATTTATCGCTACTTTCTATCCTTCTTAGTCTGAGAAGGAAGCGAGATCGTATGGATATACGTAGTCGTCGTTCAATTTTTAACACGCGATCTGATTGTTGATGATTTAAACTTGTTATACTTGTTTTTTTTTTTTCAAATATGAGTAGGGCTTTTTAAAATGAAATTTGACAGAAGGAACTTGCAAGGCGGATCTCATTGAATTTTTTCGAAGAACCTGAAAAACTAGTACAATTAGCGAAAATATTTGGAGTTGTGCGTGTACCGTGCTTATATATGTGAATACCGTCGCTTCGTTGTTTGTTCAGGTCCGAGCTAGGATTGAAGTAGCCGTGCTTAACTTCCTGAAGATATTGAATTCTCCGACTCCAGCAATCTCAGATCTCTCCCTGGTTAGGAAATTTCATGGAGTTATAGCTTTGAATGGACACCAACTGTTTGATGAGTTTGGGGATTTTATTTTTTATTTTTTGAGTGTTGCAGATCGATAGAAGATCGAGTAACAGCAAAGTGAGTCGAGGATTGTTGACTGACGTTTCGTGGATTTTTCTCTCTCACTCGTTTTGCACGAGGTCTTTAATGAGAGCTAACACTGCGAAAGCTTTCATTAGAGGTTGGAAGACGATACTCCTATCTTTCAATTGTCATTTTGGCTTCTTTGTTTGTCCCTAGAAATGTGAATTGTTTCACAACCAGTGACTCACAAATTAGAGAATTAGCAATTTTGATGAGCTTTGTTTTGGATAAGAAATGCTTCGAATCTGTAATGTCACCCTCTTTTAAAAAAAAAGAAAAGAAACTAAGCTGTTTCTTCAAAACTAGAATTTACTAATTTAAACAGGGAGATTGCTGCTGCTTCTTTTTTTGTGCTACAGTTCGTACGTATGGTGCTGGTGGGAACAAAATTTATTTCTTCACGCTAGAACTCTGATTATTTTGGACTTGTAAAAAGTACTCCGTATGATTCCGCAGCTCACACATATAGTTTTAAATTTAGGTTAAAAAACTTGCATTAATTAAAGAATTTTACTAAAATTCCTTGGCTGTATTCTTAGAATAGGCCTAGGGTGACTTAGACTCACTGTCCGGTCACAAGACTTTCAATCCACGGATTTGGGCCACGACATAGATATGAATCAACTTATGCGCAATTTTGCTTGCGAATCTGGAATCAGTTAATTCACCATGACATGGATCGATTTTTAACCGATTGGGCCATGAACTTGGCATTTTTCTAGTCCTCATTCTTATTATGTTTTTTTTTCCCCCGTAATACAGTCTGGAAGGTAATGGAGATGTGCTACCAGGTTCTGGTTCAGGAAAAGAGACTGACTCAGAGAGAGCTATTCTACAAGTTGCTTTGTGGTTCACCTGACTATTTCACTTCCCAATTACAGGTCAACAGGACAATCCAAGGTCACACACTCTCCTTCTTTCGTTTCCGTTTACTTTATTAGATTAAAATGCACGAAGGCTGTGTCACCTAATCTATGCCTATACCTTGGCTAATATGTATGGTACGTAGAATGCTGCTCATAGTGAAGTTTATCCTAAACAGATGTGGTAGCATTACTTCGTTGCAGCCGTTATAGTCTTGGAATCATGGCGTCTAGTAGAGGAGCCGTTGCTGGCCGCCTGTTGCTGCAGGTATACATCTGTATTGTTATCCCCTTTATGAATGTGAATTGAGGAGATACTAATTTGTATGGGAAGTTGAGTGAATCATCATATAATGCCCCTACATTTATGACTTAGTATTCTGAATCACCTCATACCATGGTTCTCTGTCCGGATCAAAATGGATTAGGCATTACCAGACAGGCCAGTTTTCAGTTAAAGGGCTTGTCTATGAAATCAAAATGTTTTTCAATTCGACTGTATGTTTGCTTACAACGTTTCTTTGAGCCAAATGGCCCAAATCATGACAGTCAAAGCTTCACTTTGCTGCACCAGAATTCTTTTGCATAAGGGTACCTAGGGGCTCAGTATGTTAGATTAAATCGCTATACATTGATCTTGAAATGCACTAACCACTTATCTTCCAAATTATGAAACGGGAGCCAAACCAAGAAGTTGTGGACTGTTCTGCTTGTGGATCTTCTGGATATGCTATATCTGGTGACCTGAATTTGTTGGAGAAATTAGTCATGAAAACCGATGCACGTTACATTATTGTGGTCGAGAAGGTAAACTTTGCTCCTTTGAATTCCTTGTGGAGAATGTACTAAACTTTTGCCTGAGGTGCTGCAAAATATGGATGGAATACTTGGATTATTTCAGCATGCCATATTCCAGCGGCTAGCTGAGGACTGCATATATAATCAAATCCCAAGCATTCTCGTCACAGCCAAAGGATATCCAGATATTGCCACAAGGTAATAAGAAGTTGTTACAAAATCAATCCATTGTGCATCTCTCCTCAACTTTTTAGTGCTTGATTATGATCATAATCCCAAGTCTTCAAATACAAACAGGTTTCTCCTACATCGAATAAGCAGGACTTTTCCAGACTTGCCTATATTTGGGCTGGTTGATTGGTATGACTGGCCTTCACCTTGTCGCAGCCTTAGATATATCGCATCACTTACTAGTACCTTTTCAAAATGGATTTTTTCACAGGAATCCAGCAGGATTAGCAATTCTCTGCACCTTCAAGTTTGGAAGCATAGGGATGGGCCTAGAGGCATACAGATATGGTGCTTTCTTCTACCATGATATGTAATTCTACTCTTCTTTCTTTCTTTTTTTTTCTGGTGGGAATGAAATTTACTCAACACCTATTTGTGTTTCTTTTTTGCTGTTGCCATCTAGCTTGCAATGTCAAGTGGCTGGGAGTGCGAAAAGATGATCTAGAACTCTTACCAGAACAATCTTTCATCCCACTGAAACCAAGGGACCTACAAATAGCCAAAAGCTTGGCGTCCTCTGAGATTTTACCGGTAAATTGCCAAATCATAAATAAATGTGTTGTGTTTCTGGAAATTGTAGATCCAGAGGAGGGAGAAGATCTGACGCTTTCTCTCTTTGTTTTTCTTTGAAACTAGGAAATGAGGTCTAATTTCATGTGTTTGACAGGATAATTACAAGGAAGAGTTGGCCGTGATGGTGGAGAGTGGAAAGAGGGCAGAAATTGAAGCACTCTACTTTCACGGATACGATTTCTTGGGGAGGTACATAGCAAAGAAAATTGTACAAGCCAATTACATATAGTTGAAAACACGAACAGAGAAAGCGAAAATAAACACAATTAGAAGGAAAGATGTAAGTGAAGTAGATTTTTTGCTAGGAGTTCCATGTGACACAGAGAGGATCAGCGCAGAGAAAGAAATTTGTTATTGCTGCAGAATCAATGGTTTTGGTTACCCTCGTATTCATCGCGGAAGGGATGAATAATAGGATCTATCATTCAATTGTTCTCTTGAAGTATGACATTTTCGGGTAATCACAGCAGCTATGTAGTTGGCCGATTTATGCTTGCCCATGAATTGCACCTACATTACTGCTTATATGAAGTCACTATGGCTGGCACAACTCATACTTCCTTGTCAACAAATAAGCGAACTAGTGTTCTTTGATTTCACCCTCAATGATATTTGCCACAAGCAGATGCATGCTGTAAGGAAATATCCTAAAGCTCAATTTTCTTCCACAGACTCGGCATTCAGAACAAAGAAACTAGCCACTTCGAAGGTTTCAAGAAAATTGCACTCTAAAACTGAAGAGGACAACAGTATCCAAGTGCTTTAACCATATCTTCTATCTCAGTATCCCGTCCTACATACAAGTACAATTAGAAGGACCCATATCCCATCCAAATAATACTACAGACTTCTGGAAAACAAACTGCTCCAAAATTTCCATAATTGGCTGAAACAAATCCATCAGAAGGGATGGTTGCCAAAGATCTCTTCAAGAATAAAAACCGTAAAAAATCACTCGAAAAGTAGAAGAAATTACAAATAAATAAAGCCGGAGTAGTCTCAGCTGCAATGTGCAAACTGTTACAGGTATCTAAAATTCCTACCAAAACTTAGTGGCTTCCATTTGGTGGGAGACTCACTCTCTTTCCCTCTACAAAAAACTTGTCACTGGCTTCTAACTGCAAAAACCAAACAAAAATGTCACGTCTGACTTGAATAGGCAAAACAAGATCGCAAACAATAAGTATTCATATTCATCAATAGAGTTGGCATAATCCGAAGAAACTGCTCCACATCCACCATACATCATACCTTTCCTTTCAAGAATACAAGGGCATCTCGTTTGGATGAGAAGTTGGAAAAAACAGAAGATGAGTGTTCATCAACAAGAACTTTGAGCTGTTTAAGCTTCAGTGTCTCCCCAGGTACCTGTGGTGAAAAGGTCAATGAGTGGCATGGATATTACTAGAATAAGCTTGCAACCTAAGAAGACACACCTGGCGAAGAAGCTTCCGACACAGCCTTCTTAGCTTAACCTTGGGTTCATCGTTGTTTTCTGTTTCTGAAATATCACCCCGTTTGCGTTTTGCTGAAGAATCAGAAGGATCCTCATCAGCACTGTCATCAAATGATGTCTTTTTGCCCTGAAAGTGACAACCAGCTATTTTCCTTGGCCGGTCCTTAATACCCAGTCCTTGTTTTCCAGAAGTTGCTTTGTTCTGCAGATAAAGACTTGCATCAATACTTAAAACATGAAACACTCAAATTCCAATAATACACACTACAGGCTTGTCAAAAAATAATTCTGGAGAAAAACTAAAAGGTTTAAAACGTTTTCCAAAAACCACATTATTTTGTGCTTCAAGCGGAAGGTGTCACATAATGTTTCAATGAGACAGAATGGCATAACCATTACAAGAATACCAAAAACAACATGGTTAGGTTAACTCAGTTAAACAAGAGTGATACATACTTGGACAAGATTATAAAGATTCTCTTGATCTTCCTCGTGAAAAGCAACCCTTTCCTGAGGGTTATGAGCATTTTGGCTTGGGAAGGATTTCTTTCTGCTGGATTGTGCTCCAAGAAAACCTCCTGACACAAAGCCACATCTGAAGCCCCACCAGTCTGGTGAAACACCTGTAACTTCGTTTCCTGCCAAATGTACAGGTGTTCATCTGATGAAAATGATCTCCATGCACCAAATGGGGATATCATCATAACACGTATTTTTAGGGACAATATATGCAAGTAAGCGCAAGAAGAAACTAGTTTCCCAACGTAAACTCCAGTGTTGAGATTCCAAATTCACTCTAAAAGATTGGCTCGTCTCGACAAGAGAAATTGGAAAAGTAAAAAATTACAATCGAAACTCAAATTTTCTTCAATTAAGACAAAATAAGCCGAAAAGAAAGATTTTTAGGCTCACAACTTTTCTGGGGAACGTGTAGGGTTTGTGAAGCCTGAATGCCTGATTCGGTTTGATTTGCCACTTAGCAAACTATGGTATATATTCTGCTATTCGCAGCAGCCGATGTATTCTATACGCTCTTCTCCATTCAATACAGGGTGAAAACTGGTGAGAGCCGTGAATGTACCCAAATCAGAGAACCGCGTAAATATTTGTGTCATGCTTCTTTGTATTATCTGCTTGATGTGTGTGGTTTTGGGTCAAATCCGTAACAGGGAATGGAGATTTACAAATTCTTCCAGGACATTTAGAAAATCCCAAAAATCGAGATAATTTGGTCAACACTGTTAGAGTATTGTGTCTTGTCCCACATAGGTTAACTTAATCTTGTATTGAGTTCTCGCTTAATATAAATAAGATATTATTGTGTTAGGATTAATTAACACCCTATACACTTCCTTTATTCTATCAAACAACATGGTATCAGAGCCCCATCTTAACCCCAACCCTAACCCTAAACCACCACAAATCTGACGTCACCATAATCCCACCTGTCATCTCTGCTAAACCACCGAAATCCTTCATCATCTCCATTAAACCCACTGAAACCCCTTACCCCGTTCCTAAATAAAATAAAAAAACACTAACAAACACATTATATGGAAGCAGAATTGTTTGAAAGATGCCAAGAGGCAACAGACCGCCGATCTATAATTGCAAAGGTAAAAATGTTAGACGTTGAAGATTCTGAGGTGAGCCGAAAAGAGAGAAGCACTCCAAGGGTGGTGAGAGAAAGACACAGGCAGAAGCGTCTCCCAAGCTCAAGTGCTAAAGCTCTTAGTACAAAAGCTCTGAGAGAACTTGTTACCAATATGAGGAAGAGAAGGAACCTGTCATGAAAGAGATACTAATCTTCTATTTAAGAGTTCAGCCGTATCTTTCAAACATTCTGGGTATATTTTGTTAGTCTATGTGAGGATGTGTCCAGATTGTTAGGATAGGTTTAGAGCTTGGTGGCACTTAAAAGGCGATTTTGCGGCTTTAAATCCACAATGTCCCCGAGATCCCTTTGCATTACCTCCGAATAAAATTTCTTTGGATGAAAAAGGGAAAGAAAAGAAGATTTCTCTTGCCCTTCTACCTTGAAATACAGATAACATCATTACAGCAACATTATTTACTCTCTCAGTTGATAAGATTTCTCTTGCCCTTTTTCCTTGAAATAAATTTCTTGGTGTTTGCTGGTCCAAGAAGTCACGATAGTAAGCGTATAAACTTCATACTTTATGTTGTGTGATTTAGCATAGATTTCTGGCTTCCTTATGGCAAAGAAAATATAACACTGCCTAATCACAAAATGTAGAATGAAAATGAAGCAAAAGTACACACACACACACATAGAGAGTGGCAATGATTTCAGCAGCATAGAATAGAAGATTAGAGTAGGCTTTAACATGAATATGCATTTGAAGGAAAAAAGCGCTGCTTTCCATTAAGTTGCATTCCAGATGTTACCTTCACCACCAAAAACATGATCAGTAGGTTCTTCCACCAACTCCAATACACTCTCCTGATTAGAGTTTGTCTGCGGACATTCCTCAACCTTTTTGACCTACAGTATGTAATGCCAGAAGAATCATAACGCAAGAAAATTAAACCCAAAAAAAAAAAATGAAAGGGGGAGAGAATTTTCAATAGAGCACCAAATTTCAACACAGGGAAAGAAAACTACAATTCCTGACTGTAAAACTCAGATCAATAGGTTTAACGAATCTTGTCCAAGCAGCACATAAATAATTCTGATGTATGCTTTCACAGTAAAGATTAGCAACGTATCTACATGACCACAACACTAGAAATATTCTATCTTCAAGAAAATGGGACTAGATACAAACTGAATTATCAAAAGTTCAATGGCACCTACAGTCACATAACGACCTGAATAACAAAATTACCATAAATACTTATGAGGCACCACAAAACCACGATAACCTCACAAAACCTGCTTTAAAATCTCTATAGAAAGAACAAAGTACAGAGTGTTAGAAACTCACGAGTATTCCTTCAAGATCGTCGGAAGAATAAGCATGGACAAATTTCCCCCTCTCTCTTTTCTGGTACCTAGTGATCATTTATGAGGGAACTTAGAACACAGATCTATCATTCTTAAAATTGGACAATGAACTTGTTTATATGCAAGAACAACAAAAGGACAGCCATATTGACCTTCCTTGGGGCCGAGTAGCCTTTACTACTGTCTCCTTATCGTCTTTGGATGCATTAGGTTCCGTGTCTATGTCACTGTCATCATCTTCAGATTCATCCTTATTAGCAGCTGTAAGATACATAAAAAGGTGAGCCTTATCAAACTATATTGTTCAATTTAAGAAAATACAAATTTCCTCTCCCTAAGCTGTACCTTCATCACCGATTTCCCCTGCTTGCTGCTACAATATAAAGAGAGGGTGAGAGAGGGATAAAGAGTGTGGAAAAACAAACTGTCAGTCATTAACTTTAAGTAGAAAATTACCACTTTCAATCTTTTAAGAATGCTATCGAACTGCGATGTATCAAACGCCCAGTTGTTTTTAGGCTCATCTAAGCCAATCCCTGTTAGTAGCTTCAAAACATTAAGCCTCCATATCAACTTATACACCAATTAAGCTTTAATATAACCCCGATTTCAATAAACCCCGATTTTGTTGATGAAACCGTGTACAAGACAAACTAAAAACCAAACATTGAGCTATAGCCTATAGGTCTCTTAACTTCATTAGCTCATTTTATTCGGCTTTTTTTTTTTCCCCCTTTTTATTTCTTCCCTCTTCCAGTAAACCAAACAGAGAATAAATTGGATAGTCAATATTATCATTGAAAATGGGAGACAAAGGAAATATAACCTGCAGTGTCCTGCTTGTTCTTAACTCTGACGTGCCCTTTGATACCTTGCTTGTCTTTCCCCAACCCTTCGCCTTCTTCCCAACCCTACGCAAATGCCATCAATTTTGATCACCCCCCATCCCATTCACGTTAGTACTTGAACATGTACAGAAAATCCTTACATTTACTTTTATCTATGCAAGCGTTCTTCCCCGTGCGATGCACTGAAGGGAGGACAATTAGTATAACATATATATACACCAACCTATTTTCCACATGTAATATTTACCAAAATATAATTCAATTCGATGTATATTAGTTTCTTGGTTTATTAGTTATCAGCTACTTATTTTCTTCTGCGGAAAAAAGATTCTAATAGAGTTAAGGAGTGGGTGGAGAAGATAATTGGGCAGGGTTGAGTTTTTAGAGAATTTTAAAAACCAAAATTTGAGAAATTTACTACCCCTTCGATTGAGGGATTTGATTAGAACAGAAAAGAAGGGATTGGAGTTTCTTGCCTAATCACTTATTTGAATAGGGTACTTTGGTGACAAATGAAGAAAATATTACAAAAATGATTTAGAATCCAATGGGGCTGTCAGGGTTAGCTTTTAGAAATGTATGTATGTATGTATGTATAGAGAGAGAGAGAGAGAGAGAGAGAGGGAGGGAGGGAAAAGAACCAACCATTTGTTTCATGAGGCGAAAAGCTGCGGACTTTCTCGCGATTCCAACGTAGCAAACTGGAGCATCAGGTGCCGCCATGGTAGAACAGCTCTCTCTCTCTCTCTCTCTCTCTCTCTCTCTCTGAAAAGTGTCGAGCTTGCAAAACGGAGAGGAGAGAGGAAGGGAGGAGAGAGAAGGAAGTTGAGAGCAGCTGAAGACCTAGAAACGGTGGAGGCGAAGGAGAGAGAGTTTTCCCGTGGAACCGTGATGTGCGAGTTTTTCTTACAACTGGCAGTTGGTTTTGATCGTGTGGCTATTAACGGAACCAGTCTACCCACACGGACAAAAGTGTACAGATAGTGCATAGATTTTTTTGTGGGGCCCACCAAGGGTCTCACACAAATAATCCGAGCCATTCATTGAATGTAAAACACTTTTTCAAGAGTCAGTATGAAAATTCAGCTCAATCCGATACATATATGTTCTCAACCTAATTATCTAACTTTTCATTGAGGTTTCAAGAAAAAGAAAAATTATATAATTGGATAGAATACCTATAATTATCATATTAAGCTGATTTTTCTTAGAGACCCTTGAAGAAGTGTTTTACATTGAACGGGTTAGATCATTTTTGTGCAACCCATCGTGGGCCCCACAAAAAAATTTGTGCACAATCTATGCATGTAATATCTGTGGACAGACTAGTAAGTAAAGGGCTTTTGTGAGCAGGTTGGCGGGAAACGGCATCGTTCGGTACACATCGTTATTACTACTACTACTTGGTACAAATTAAGCAAGAATAATCTGTGATTAGTGCCGATCAAAAGAACAAAATATGTGATTAGTGTGAAAGGGAGAGGGCCGAGGGGTTTAAAAGTAAAATTTGAGAAAAATGTCGACTAATCGTGGACATACGATCGTAGTCACATAATTCAAGTAGGACATGTGTTTTTGCTCTCAATCTTCATTTTTATCAATTTTAGTATATTAAGGTATTGGGATATTTTCGAAAGATATTTTCACGCTCATATTTGCGCACGCACATAATCGTTAGTTTACTTAGGTTATATGTTGACAAAGTTCAAAAAAAATCAAATTTTGAGTATAGAATGTTGTGGAATCGCCACAAACCAACACATATTATAACATTAGGAATAAATCAAACAAAGAACGCTAACTAAAAAAAGAGCACGAAACAGAGATTTTACATAATTTCCTAATAGTTTATATTAACGAACAGCAGCTCACACCCTTTTTGAAGATATATTTAACGAGGAATAATGTACAAATTACATAGATCGAGTATAATATATTATAAACTACTAATTACCTTAATTAATATCTCTATCTAAATCTATCTAGATTTTAGGGGCGTTATCTACGGACCTCCGTGATCTGACTGGCTGACAAAGTGAGACTAAATTCAATTTCACAAATCCCAAAAAGACACTCGATATATATGTAGAGCTTGATTTTGAAGCCTTCAAATGTATTTTTCAATCAATATATATATAAACAAAAGTCTAACAAAGACACAATTTTTCTTTCTTTTTCTTTTGATTTTGGTTAACAGGCTTTAGGGGTGATACCGGTCCGGTTTCGACCGGATTGGGTGTATTTTTCGGTCGAAACCGGTTATCCGGTTTGAGATTTTTAGAAACCGGAACCGGTTGAGATAAACCGGTTCCGGTTTCGACCGGCTCAACCGGTTCCGGTCCGGTTTATCCGGTTTATCCGGTTTTCATTCATAAGCCATATTTTGGGCCCAACACATCAAAAAATTCACAATTCAACCTATAAAATATCAACCAAAAATCTATAATTCAACCATTTTTTTTGGGCCCAACAAAAAAGGATCAATTTTGAGCCTAATACATTAAAAAAAACTCATAAAAACATAATTAAACCCATAAAAACAGTTTTTGTATAATAAATATATTTATTAGACCAATATATACTACAAAATATCAACCAAAAACCCATAATTCAACCCCTCCCCTATGTTTTTATATATATTTGTATATATTATACATATATATAACCGGTCCGGTTTCAACCGGTTTTTAAAACATATAAACCGGATCGAAATTATTTTTCCGGTTTATAGAATTTTATAAACCGGAATCGAATCGAAATTATTCAACCGGTTTAAAAAATGCGGTCCGGTCCGATTTTTCCGGTTTCGATCGACTTTCCGGTTTCGAGTAACATCCCTAGGCTTTTGATTTCAAGAGTGTAGTGTGGAAACCTCTGGATACCTACTACCAGACGACTGTCCACAATGGCGGCTTCAAGTCACCAGCCAGGATTTCCTTTTTCAAACTCTGGATGCATATATATATATATGGACAGTGATTTTCGCGCTCCAAAATTTACTGCAGGCGCTCCACCTTTTTTGTTTTTACACTGTGGTACCACAGTGTAAAAAACAAAAAGGTAGAGCGCCTGTAATAAATCAAGGAGCGCGAAAATCATTTTCCTATGGATATATGTATATATATGTATGGATTAACAAACTACTACTATTTCAGTAATGCAGTCTATATATAACTTCTACTTTTTGCTCTAGTTTTAGTTTCTCAAACAAGTTTTACTAAACTCCATCTTCAAATAACTTCAATTTTTAAACACCAACAAATAACCGAGCTGAGTAGTACATTGCGAAGGAGTTCTCGTCGCTAATGCGTAGTTTGAAAGTTTAATTAACCAGGAAAAAAAAAAAACATTTCAAGTCTAATTTAATTACATAACAAAACAATCTCGAATCCACCTTTTAAGAAGCAAACATGAATAACGTAATTCGTTTATCCGCCCTACTTTAATTTAAAAGTTTTATTTGACATTGGTGGTTTCTTTTTTCCCAATACCATATTATTTTTCTATACTATTTTTTCTCAATTTTTTGTACTCTCACATTGTAATATTTACTCAATCGACTTGGGGTGTTGTAATGCACCTTTGCATTACACGTTGTAGTGTGGTCGATTGAGCCGTCCATTTCGACACGAATAACTTAGATTTAATCTGAACAAATACAGATTCGAACTGTCCATTACTGAAATGGACAACCGAATAAAGCACCCCAAATCGTATAAAAATGGGAATTGGTGATGCTATAGGGCTGCCCTACAACTTGTAGTGCATTCGTTCCGGCCACTCATTCAGCGTGAACGAATCATATTTAATATGAGCCCAAGCAACATCTCCGCGTCAAAATAAATGGCCCTTTAATAACTCCCTACTGTGGAGAGACCACTTGCCTAACGCAACTCTGCAACGGCTGTACATACAAACAGCGGCATTTTTCTGCTTCTTCTTCTACATCTCTGCGATTCTTCCATCCAAAACCACTGCTTCTCAGCAATGGGGTCTATGCTTGGCGATTGGCCTTCCTTCGACCCTCACAACTTCAGCCAACTCCGACCCTCTGATCCTTCTAATCCTTCAGTAAGACCACTTCTTAACCCTTAGTCTAATCCCTAATTGAATGCTGATTTAGCTAATTGGGTTTTAATCCCCGGTTTTGATCTTCTTGTTGTGTTGATTATGCTTGAGAAAATACCCAGAAATGCAGTTTAGAGTATATACTTATTGACCTTGGGGTTTGGCCCAATGGTTCTGTAGCGCTGTGTAGGAGCATGAGGTTTAGGGTTTGACTCTCGTGGACCGGAGGTTAACCCTCTTAGTAATTTAACAAATACTACTAACATAACATCCTATCGTCTGGGGAGGAAAAGGTTGTACTCCCTCCGTCCCATAATATTTGTCCGGTCCGCAAAACGGAGACGTAAAAATAATACTATTTTTGTAAGAAAAGTTGGGAAAAAATTCAACAACTTACTAGATCTCGACGAGTTCTTTTAACTTGTGAAAAAAATTTGAATTTTTTCTTGAAAGAAATGCATTATTTTATAGTCTCCGTTTCGCGGACCGGACAAATATAATGGGACGGAGGGAGTATTTATTGAGGTGAGTGGTCAAGTGAAATGCACTTTCTGCTTTGGTCATCGGTTTTGGGATTAGGTTTTTTGGAGTTTCTTTAGTGCATCATTGGGGTTGTAGTTTGAATTTGTTGAATTACATCAGTTGAATTCTATATCCTTTTGAAGTTCCCCAATTTGGTCTTCAGGTTAGGAAATATGCAAGTGTAAGTGCAAGATATGTTGGTGGTTTTGCTTTGTTTAGTAAATTCTGTAAGTTTGGACTGAATTTGGATCAGGGGACTGAAATGCACTTTCTGATTTTGCGCTCGGTTTTGGGTTTAGGGGTTCTTGGAGTTTTTCCATGCATTATTGGAGTTTTAGCTTAAAGTTGGTTGAATTAGTTCAATTGAATTCTATAACTTGGAAGTTACAAAATTTGGGGATTTCAGGTTATGAAATATGCAACTGAGTGTAAGATTTGTTTGTGATTTTCTTTGTTTAATGAGTTCTGTATGTATCAAATGAGCTTTTCAAATAGATTATTTTGATTCATGACATGGTGTAGAGAAGAGGTGTAGGGATATTTTATATTTGTGACTGACTATTAATACTCAATGCGGACCAAATCATAACATTGCATGCACCTCCACGAAATTTGAGCATGGAAGAGTGTGGCTTTTAGCATTTCCATGCTCATAGAAGATGCTAGCAGGACAATAAGTGCTATAGATTCACTTATATTGGTTACACAATACATGGGATGGTAGCCATGGGGATAACCTTCTATGCTTGTAAATGGTTCTACTTTCGTTTGATTAGTTGATTATTTAGGTCAACAATAACATCATCGTTGGAATGGAGAGGTTTTCGAGGATACTGCAATCTATTCATGGTTCTAGTAAATAGCGTAGGATCCTAATACGGACAATAACTGTACGAATCACGTTGTTGGGCAAATCAGCATGGCTTTAAGTCTTGATCCCAGATTTTTCATGCTGGAAAAACTTAGAGGTGATTTAAATTAGTGGATGGACAGGGCAAGAAAATAAAGAGAAATCCAGTGTGGAGAATTATTGCGAATAGCGTAAGTACAAGAATCCAGTTTGGAACATTAAATGTGTGAGATATACGGTGTTGATAACTATCAAATGGGCGATGTTTATGGGATACTATCGAATAGGAGAAATATGTGATGGTGAAAGGTAACACTTGGTGGAAGTCGGAAAGCATGTGTTTGTTAGTGTAGATGCCTAAAACAGCAACGACCATGGCTATACACACATGAAACGATGGGATTGCACAAGTAATACTGCAGCAAGCTGTAGTGATGGCATTGTTCGGTGCAAGAGAACATAATGGTGTTCAGAGTTTCTCACAGGGAAAAGAGTAACCTAGTAGCTTTTCTAAGAGTTGCTCATGCGGAAAGGATTACCTTGGAGCGATTGCGAGAGTCAAAATTGATGAAAGTGGGGTTTTGGATTGACGCGCTTAATTCTAGAGGTTGGAGGGGGATGAAAAACAGGTAGCGTCGTGGAACCATACCTAATTGGCGACTGGCCAGTCAAAGTTTGATGGAGATGCTGCTCATTGATGATTGAACAGCCTGAGCCCTCAAAAGTGATTTGTCCATTAATCGACTTTGCCAAAAAGTATTTTAAACAGTATTGGGTGGCAATGTCATCTGTTTTTGCTGTTCCGTTCATCTTCGATATTTGAAAATTTTAAGTTCTTTGGGTGGTAACCTCAATTCTTCTAGGTGTAAGTGAAATTTGTATTCTCTTAAGTCTTAACAACTCAAAAAACATCATCTTTCGTGTCAATTGGGGGAGGGCAAACCCTCAAATCTCTTTGAATGCTTGAATCCAAGACCACCGAGTTATATTTCTCACTTTTGAAAATTAGTGCACACACCAATGGAATATATCTGCCCACTTGGGCGTGCTGACTGCATGAATTCTTCAAAGCAGTCAGTGTTCACTGACCTCCGTCATGCTCCTACTCTGTATACTGGTATCTACCGTATCTTAGGTCTAGAACTTTTGGCATCCATGATGGTTCTTAAAAGCCCATAAAAAATGGCTGTTCAAGGCATCAATCTATGCCACGATGGTTCATACATTAACTTTACAAAACATCTGCGAAAGAGATTAGTCTCACGTCACGTCACTTATAGTTTGAAGGATAAGGAGACAAATAATTGACGACTATCATGTCAACTGACAACATAATAATTTATGGTAAATTCGGAAAATATGTTCAGAGAAGTAGTAGGGTAGGATCATGAGAAAATACTATTAAGACAAATGCCTTCCTTTCTTGCGGTACCATCATAAATAAATGCTGGGGATACTGCTAGTGCCTCTGGTACTTTCTGATCAATTCAAAATGCCCGAAGCATGAAACACTGGCTGAAATTTTGTAGTGGTCCTTGACTTGTAAGTTATACAAGGATTGGAATCAGGCAGTGCCACTCGACATTGGTAGATGCACAATGGTAACATGCAATAAGTAATAACTCAAACCTTGATTCTGCTACCTTGTCTGAACTGTATGCTTATGAGTTGGAACAGATTCTCTACTTCATTTTCTGACCTCCAGAGAAGGCACTAAACTTAGCTGGATTATCCTTATCGTAGTGGGGTAGAATGAAGTGGTGGATAGACATTTCCTAAGAATTTGTGCATTCTATTTGTAGCAATAAAGTTATAAAACTTCCTCACTTGAGAGCTAAATGGTTTAAAAGCCCTAAGTTTAAGCTATAGCGACAGGATACTATCTAGTTTCCACTTGCTGTTCGATGTGTTCCTAAACAATCTACACTGTATCAGTGATCTGATAATTATCTTTAACTAAGCATACTATATACTGAAAGGGATTTAGGCATCTACGAATGGATGTTTACAGAACATACGCTTGGGTAATGTTGAGTTGTCATGTTCATTTTCTGTTTTAAAGAGCTAAATGTGCATCATTTGCCGTTTCTTTGGTGTGTGTTTTTAGTAGAAAACATATTAAGATGCATCTTGTTTTCCATTCTCACACTATATTTCTGTTTTGTGTCAGAAAATGACGCCTGTCACCTATCATCCCACTCATGATCGGACCCTTCCGCCCCCTAATCAAGGTACTGAGAAACCTTATGTCTTGGCATCATTCAACTTTTTTTTTTTAAACCGAATTTGTGTCGAAGTCCCAGGAATCTGTCTGGTACGTTTGGGTGTATTCTGCCAAATTTCCAGGAAATCTAACTCTGTTATCCTGATTGTTTGCTGTAAGAGCATAATTATCAGTAATACAGACGGTTATGCACCACAATTTTCTGCATGAGTGTTAAACTATTAAATACGAAGTTCAAGTTAGTCTCATTAATTTGTTTGGAAACTTTCAGCTTTATTGATCTCTTTCTTATGCTTACATCAGGATTTAAAGATTAACATAGACGTTCGGTCAGATTTAAAACTTGTCCTACAATTTGATGCCAATGAGTTGTATTTTAGAGACTATGGAGTTCTTCTTTCCCCACTATTTCATGTTCCATATAGAAGATTGTAATTAGGAAGCTGAAAGCTGAACATTCAACTTGTAGACCCACTAGTGACTGGTTGAAGTAGTTCAGATGTAATAATGTTTTAGTATTTAATTTGGTAGGATAGGGTGCAGATGGAGTCCTGCAGCCTGACATCCGTAAATCAGTACTCTTCATTCAGCTTCTTTGTTTTCCTGTTTCTTTTTGGCGCTACCGATATTTCGATTTGAGTTCGGACTCTTTAGTGGCCATTTGTGTTGGATGGGTGGTGGAAATGGTTGAATCCTGTCGAAGTATTAGTGGTTAGAGTGATGTGCATGAAAGAATCTCCCCTCTAGAAAGGTAATGCTGTCATCTAGTTATCTGCTTCCAAAAGAGTGGACACATGTGAATTGATGTGAGAAGGTTACTGAACATGATCTAGCCCTTCCACTGGAGCCAATTTTGGATGATTGATTTCTCTCTTTCTCCATTGTTATTGTTATCATTATCATTCACCACTGCGAAAATGGGTGATGAAACTTTCCCACCTTCAATTGCATATGTATCTAACATAAAAAGGCGAAGTAGTACATCCTCTCAAGAGAGAGGTTTACCAATGTTAATGCGTAAACTTTGCCGATTAAAAAAAAATGAAGTTAAGGCGAAAACTTCTCTTCTTTTTTGTATGAAGATGGTTCAAGCGTATAATGCTAATTAAAAGCATAACCAACATACTAATTCAATACATAACCGTCCCTGGAAGTTGACTGAGAAGGCGAGAAACTTTGTTTGCAGTCTTCCTTTATATTTTGTTTGACTTGTCTGTTAGCTACCTCTTTTTGTCTTTTTTATCATGTTTAATTGACGTGTGCCCTGTTACCTTTTCGGCAGTGATATCTTCAGAAGCCAAAAATATACTCCTTAGACATTTCTATCAGCGTGCTGAAGACAAGGTTTGAAATCCTCACTATCTATGCACTATGCACCACCATGAATGTGTGAAACGTTTACTGCACGTGCATTCAAATTTTACACCAGCACTCATACGCACGCTCACACACACACACACACACACACACACACATATATATATATATATAGAGAGAGAGAGAGAGAGAGAGAGAGCTGTTCTGATTCCACATTTCCTTTCCTGTTTGCAGCTGAGATCAAAGAGATCTGCCTCTGAAAATCTGACACCAGAACATGGAAGCAAGCATCCGAGGGCTACTGCCTCAGATATGCCTCCGAACTGAGCTCTCCTACTGTTGTGTGAGGACTCTAGGGTTTCTTTTGTATGCCCGTGTAAATTTTCCCGTCATCGTATGACAAATATGTGTGTCCCTACTCCCTTGTAAGTGGAAGGGAGCTTGTTTGCTCATTGGTGTAAACCTAGCAATACTGTACATTTTGCTTGTAAAAACTACAGTTGGTCGTCACCCCATTTTCAGGCCGTTCATGCATTCTCATCCCATGCCACAGAAACGGATAGGCTTTGTATTGCGTTCATATGTATCTGAATAATACTCTGAAACTATGTTTCATGGCCAGGTCATGAACAGAGAACTGCCAATTTTTTTTCTTCCGTTACATGACGTTTGGTCAATAACTGTGGTCGATTGGAAATGATGCATATTTACATGACATCGGGGATTGTTTCTTGAAGCAAAGAGTGTTCTAGCCAACATAAAAGCCAGTGACATTGGCTTGGAATCTTGGCGAGGAATCAAGAGATGATGATCATTCCTTTGGGAGCAAGATGAAACAAATTGGTGGATGATTAATGCCTGAATCAACTATGGAGTAATTATTCAGTTGTTTTCTGGTGCCCTAACTCACTTCTCAATCACATATGTTACTCATCTCCTTGAGTCCTGGGCTAAGGTGTTCTGGGTTCAAAAAATGTACTACATTTTGTATATTTTGCGTAGAATTTGATATTTCCTTCTTACTGTTGGCACAAAAATTTGTGAGTACATAGATCATATAGCTCAATAAAATAAAATAAAATATGCTCAATAAGTCTTCAAGCAAGTTAAATATAGTTATGTATGCAAAAAAATTTGTATACAGTTTTGTCACCGCTGAGTTAAACTTCTACGGCCGTTGTTGCTCTAATGCATCTTTTATACTTTTTAATACACTAACACACATTTCAATACGTTTTCTAAATTTTGATGACAATCCAGTTCAGAAGATTGTTTTTAGCATTTTCTTTTCCGTTTTGGAAATTGAAGAAACTTTTTAATGCTGTATTCGAATGATTTTTTGAGAATTTTTAAGTTCGAATTTTGAGGTAATGAATAAATAGGGATAGAGAGAGAAATGAGAGTAACGGGTAACAAGTGTTTTTTGAGGTGGGGATTTTTTTTCAAAAAGCAAACCAAAAGATCCTTTTAATTTGAGCAATCAATAAGTGCCACGCGTCCACGTAGTTACCGATTTTCACCAACCCTCGTGTTGCTCGAGCACAATTTCTAATCACAACCCTCACTCACAGGAGGAATTCAAATCCATTGATTTTCGCGATAATTCAACCACGGCGATGGCCACCGCCCTCTATTCAATCCCAATTCCAAACCAAACAAGCACTAAAAACTCACTCCCCCTCTCTTTTCTCTCTCCTCGCACCTCCCCCTTTCTCTCTCTCCGCTCATCCTCCAGAGCTCATCCGCCGTCAGCGGCGGCGCCGGCAGTGACTGCTGGCGCGGTTATCGAAGCTGAGCGACAGACGACTACCAGCGCCACTCCGTCGAAGTCTCTGCCGTTCCGGGTGGGACACGGGTTCGATCTCCACAGGCTGGAGCCTGGGTACCCTCTCATCATCGGGGGCATCGATATTCCTTTCGAAAAAGGCTGCGAAGCTCACTCCGACGGTAAACAATAAAAATCACTCTCTGTGTCACTGTGTTTTACAAGAAACAAATTCACGTGTATTTCCGTGCGTGTTTATTTTTGCTGCCTGTTTTTATTTTTTTACTTATTTATTTATAACCAAGTGTCTGCGTAGCTTATGTGTACCTCGACTAATTATAAGACCATAATCTCGCTGTCCATTGTGCACTAGTGGGGCCCTCTTAAAGCTAGAGCAAATGCTTTGTATGGATTAGCCGCAAAAGAGTTGATAATGCCTGGTATGGATTGGCCCTAAAAGAGTTGATAGTATCTGAGGGTTTTCAAGCCTGAGACTAGAGGAGGGAGCAGACTGCTAAGTCCTAGGCCTTGACCACTCGGCCATCCCCGTAGCCGAGTGGTCAACTTGATAGTCCCTTTGGGTTTTGGAAAGTGTGGGAATGAAATGAAATGAGAATCTTTATACGTTGTTCTGAAAATGGATTGTTAGAAAGGGTGGTAATCAGAGAATTGAGAATCTTATCTGTTTGCTTGAATAACTAAAAAGAAAGGTGAGAAGGGATGCGGAATGGAGGTATAATTCAAGAAAATAAAAAGGGAAAATCACTCTTAGGATTCTATTGCTCGTTTGGATAGCCAAAGGAGTTGAGAAAGTATGCGAATTGAAGGAAAAGATGAGTTTTATAATTGGTCCGTTTTTGGTTCTCACCCAATTTCTTCATTTTGGTGAGATGTTGTGAGAAAGGTCATGCCTTATTTTTCTCTTAACTCAAAAGTGTTACATACTTACAGCAAACCAAAACACATGATGCACGAATGACAATCAAGAGAAGAACGGCAGTGGAAAAAACAAAGATTGTTTTGTGGTTTCCTAGTGGTGTAATTAAGGGAATCCACGACTCGCACCAGTTTTCTCTACACATAAAATGAAGTATGAGCGTTGATCATATCTGCTGATTATTGCATGTTCCCTAGGTTCACATCCCCAATTACTGTAACAAAAGATACTACGGAAATAGGCGTTTATGCAATAGATCCGGACACCGAGTGGGGCCCGGGTTTACCGAGTGAGACCCATGTGCATCGGGCATTTTGCGACACATCCGTTAGGGATGTGGCAAATCAAGACTGAAATGAGGCTTTATAAACGGATCTGTGTGGATAGTGATGGAGTTCAAATGAAGAGATTCAGGGGTGAAGTTTAACAAAAGCATAAGAGGTCTTTATAAAATGCATTACTTCTACCTTTAATCCATCTTTCACACTTGTTTCGCGAACCAATTAATTATAGAAACCTGTTTTAGGTTGGTTAAATAGAACCTGAAGCTCCCCATCCATCCAAACTAAATTTGTTGTTAATTTGGGGTTTGCAGGAGATGTGTTGCTTCATTGTGTTGTCGATGCAATATTGGGTGCTTTAGGGCTTCCTGACATCGGGCAGATCTTCCCAGACAATGATCCCAAGTGGAAAGGTGCGGCATCGTCTGTTTTCATCAAGGAATCTGTGAGTTTATCAACTAATCGCCTTCAGTCTCATTTGTTGGCTATTCTGTTCTTAATGTTTGATTGATATATTATGCACCTCAAAGTTTTAGCATTTGCTTTGATTGTTGCTTCTGTCATTTGTTTTCACTACTTTGTTTTCTTCTTTTGGTTTTGACATTAAATGGCAGTTGTGTTTCTGAGAAGTGCCACCGTTACAACATAAGGCAGAATAAGCTACCATTTGCTAGCCAATGGATAAAGCTACTTTGTTTCGATGTTCTTAGATTTGGATGTGTTAATTAAGCTTTAGTGTGTTTGATTAATTAAGCTTTACTTGCTCATCCTCTGCAATTTGTGGTCCATATCAGGTGAGACTGATGCACGAGGCAGGCTATGAGCTCGGAAACTTAGATGCCACTTTGATTCTTCAAAGACCGAAGCTGAGCCCACACAAGGAGGCTATCAGGGCAAATTTGTCGAACCTTCTTGGCGCAGACCCTTCTGTTGTGAACTTGAAAGCGAAAACTCATGAGAAGGTCGACAGCCTTGGGGAAAACAGGAGTATCGCAGCACACACCGTTGTTCTTCTTATGAAGAAATAGAAGATTGCCATTTCCAAACATAAATCTCTGAGGCAGAAAATACTGTCCTTGTTACTGTTGTATGTATACTGCTTACGAGGACCCAATTGATTGTTATTTCATACAGTTGAATATATACAGAATGCAATGGGTATTTTAACAGAGTCTCTCTCTCTCTCTCTCTCGGCATTTGTGCAAGTGCAAACATTGTTTTTCCCAACATCAAGGACTGCACGGCCATGCCAAACATCTGAAATTCCATGTCAAGCTTCGAAATTTCGATCGGTAAGAGATTCTAATGTAGTATGAAGACAGACAGTTTTTATATGAGCAAGTCTGACAACACGGAATCACAATCGTAGAATTAAGCCCAACTCTGCAACCAAAGTTACGTGTTACTTGATCTTTGAGTTGAGAGTTATCAAGATATAAGTCTCTTAACGCGGTTGCCTCAGAGTAAGCACAAGAGTAAAAACATCTCAAATTAGTAAATTCGCAAGAATAAGGTTTGAGGGCAGCAATGTCGGGCGAGATTGATAGCAGAAGCACAGGTCCTACTGGAAAATGATGCCAAATGGGGGTATTCAGATGGGCCTCGCAGAAAATGAGGTAATTAACAACTAGTGGAATTTTTTAAAAAAAATCCAGTTTGAATACAAAAAATGTGCCGACCACATTGTGATGCCTCGATCGTTTAGCTGAACCGTGTTGAATTGTTTTTGTTAACATGCAGCTTTGCTTTGATTTGATTCAAGAATGGGTAGTGGATAACCTGAAAGCATCGATTTGCACGGCTGAAGGAGCAAATGAGATAAAGGAAATTGCCATTTTTCAGGATTATCATGGATTGCCAGAGTTCAGAATGGTAAGAAAAACAACGAGGCTCTATGAATAAACAGGGCCTCAAACTCAGAGCCTCATCGATTTCGTTATCTTTTCTGAACGCTAGCATTCCACGATAATCCTAAAAAAATGGCAATTTCCTTAAACTCGCTCCTTCAGCTGTGCAAATCGACGCATTTGGATTATTCACTACCCCATTCGTGAATCAAATCAAATCAAAGCTGAAAGTTAACAAAAACAATTCAACACAGTTCAACTAAATGATCTGGGCATCATAATGTGGTCGGCCCATTTTTTGTATTCAAACCGAAAATTTTCATTCTCCAATATTTGTTACCTCATTTTCTGCAAGGCCCAGCTAAATAACTCCATTTGGGTTCATGGTAGGATGATAGGGATCGCTATCATAAGCCTTCCATCCGTCGATATACGGCACGTTTTCGCCGTGTCCATCGTTTGTTGCCATTTCAGACAGCAATTGGGTATTGTTGTTTGAAACGAACACCATAATCTTCTTGTGCCAGAAACAAATCCTGAAGATGCTAGAGTGTTTGAGATTGTTATAGACGTTTAGAGAAACAGAGAGAGGGAAAGAAGTGATTTTTATGGAGAGAAGGAGAAGTCTTTTTTCAGTAATCCTAGTTGCTTGCGTTACGTATGGAAATTTGTGCAACAGTCAGAGGAAGTTGGAGACAGGTGTTATCTTTGGGATTGGTTTAATCTTGGGATATGGTTGGAGCTCACATACTCCTATTATATAGGCAAGCGGTTTTGGTTAAAGTTTGACGGAGAGGAAAGAAGATTATTATGGGAGCCGTAAATAAAATTTTCACGGCGAGTTTCCCTCTTAACATACGCAAGTGGTTGAGAGAGGAAAGAAGATTCAAGATTCATGGGTCTTTCCTCGAAGATTGATATTACTTGTGCGATTTTAGTTGGCTGCTTTGACGTTTTTGAAATTACTTGTGGGGTAGTGTTCCACTTGGATCGCGTCTCTTGTATCTATTGAGTTAGATGTGGACTGAGCTCCTTTATTCTAATCTAATTCTGCGAAATACGGAACCACGTTAATGATTAGCTGGCCGGAGACAATCGATACGACACTTCGATCGGTAAGTAAGTCCTAGTTCAAAGAAGGGAAGTAGAGACTATTGAGTGAGTAAAAACGGCGTATCTTTTTAAGATTTAGTAATTAGTGTTGTGCCTTATATATTGAGTTACTTCGGTTGGTCTCCAAGATAGCTCGTGTTTCTCATGACGTCACAAATAACCGCTTCTTGGTATGACGTCATTCATGACGACATTGAATGCCATGCTATTTGGCGGCACGTGACCGAGCCACGTAGCTGAACCAAGACTGGTCCCACGTCATCGGACCGAACAATTTGGTGCTGATTTGTCGCCGACCCTACTATACACGTGGACATCCAACTATCCAAGATCTTGCCCCGACGCCTCAACCGGCCCGTGAAGCCCTGGTTAGGGCGACCCACTTTTCAGGAAAGTGTTTTCAAATACTAACACTCGTTTTCAAACACACTCATCACTCACTAGTCACTTCCCCTCTCTTATCTCTCTCCTCGCACCTCCTCCTTGCTCATCCTCGAGAGCTCCTCCGCCGTCAGCGGCGGCAACAGCGGCAGTGACTGCTGACGCGGTTATTGAAGCTGAGAGACAGACGACTACCAGCGCCACTCCGTCCAAGTCTCTGCCGTTCCGAGTGGGACACGGGTTCGATCTCCACAGGCTGGAGCCTGGGTACCCTCTCATAATCGGGGGCATCGATATTCCTTTCGGACAACGCGGCGAAGCTCACTCCGATGGTATAAAATAAAATAAAATGCTAAATCACTTGTGTGTGTTTATTTTTGCAGCCTGTTTTTTTTTTTTTTTTTTTCCCTTATGCGCACTTCGACTAATTATGGGACCATAAACCTCACTGTCTACCGTCCGCTAGAGGGGCTGCACTTAAAAGCCAGAGCAAAAGCTCTATATGGATTGGCCCTAGAGGAGTTGATAGCATCTACAGTAAGAGATTTCAAAACTGAGGTGGTAGCAGATTCCTAAGTCCTTAGGACTTGGCCAAGATCTTTATCCGTTGTTTGGCAGACTGAAAATGGATTGTTATAGAAAGGATGGTGGTAATCAGAAGGATTGAGAATCTTATCGGTTTGCTTGAATAACTTAAAAAAAAAAAAAAAAAAGGTGAGAAGGGATGCGGAATGAAGGAAAAATTCAGTCTTAGTCTCGCTATAATTCAAGAAAATAAAATGGGAAAATCGCTCTTAGAATTCTATTGCTTGTTTCGATAGCTAAACGAGTTGAGAAAGTACGCGAATTGGTCCCTTTTTGTTTCTCACCCAATTACTACACGTGGCATCAACAAGTTGGTTAATTTCAGCTGTATTTGAAAAATACACTCAACAAGTGGCAGCCTATAAATACAAGAATTGAAGACGTTTAGAACCCCCACTCAATCGCCCAAAGGCTTCTACGTTTTTGTCTGTACTTTACTTTTCTTGCACTTAGGAGTAGCTTGTAACTGTCCACTCGACTGTGTTTCCACTGTCGATTGACTTCTATTTTGAATTTTAATAAAGTCCATTGATTACTCTTCGTCCATTCTCCATTCACTTCACTTAGTTTGCTTTCAGAGAATTCTTGAAATACGGCAAGGAACCAAACTTCACCGTAACAAACACCCACATCCCAGCACTCGAAAGAATTCTCTGTCGATCATCGACAATGTGTGAAACAAATAGCAAACAGCGGGCATTTCTTCTGCCTTTAATCCATCTTTCACACTTGTTTCACGAACCAATTACAGAAACCTGTTTTAGGTTGGTTAAATAGAACCTGAAGCTCCCCATCCATCCAAACTATATTTTTTTCTTTTGTGTTAATTTGGGGTTTGCAGGAGATGTGTTGCTTCATTCTGTTGTCGATGCAATTTTGGGTGCTTTAGGGCTTCCAGACATTGGGCAGATCTTCCCAGACAATGATCCCAAGTGGAAAGGGGTGGCATCGTCTGTTTTCATCGAGGAAGCTGTGAGTTTATCAACTAATCACCTTCAGTCCCATTTGTTGGCTATTCTGTTCTTAATGTTTGATTGCTATATTATGCACCTCAAAGTTTTAGCATTTGCTTTAATTGTTGCTTCTGTCATTTGTTTTCACTACTTTGTTTTCTTCTTGTGGTTTTGAAATTAAATGGCAGTTGTGTTTCTGAGAAGTACCACCGTCACAACAGAAAGCAAAATAAGTTACCATTTGCAAGCCAATGGACAAAGCTACTTTGTTTCGATGTTCTTAGACTGGGAGGTGTTAATTAAACTTTAATGTGTTTGACTGATCTGGGAGAAAGGGGTTTGCTAAAACCCAGCTTGAGGTATTTGGATTTGATTCTGGAGACTTGGGCTAGTTGAGTTGAACTTGGATGTAAGAGTGGTGGTAGTAAGCGGGAGTGGTAAGAGAAGGGGGAAAGACGCACGTCGAAATTGAGAAAGAGGGAATGGTAAGAGAAGGTGGATAGACGCACTTGGAAATTGAGAAAGAAATAGAACCTGGATGTTCCGCAGCTTCTATAGATTCTATAGGTTAGTTTGGTTGTCGAACTTGGCCTTTTTTGAACCAGGCTATTTGAGGACCTGAATGAAAATTTGGCAGATATGCTTGATGTAAAGCATAAGAAGAAACTAATTTTCTGCAAATTGCTCTACCGCATGGAATTAATCGAAAATAGTAGTAAAACTTGTGCCGGTAGAAGTTTGTGGGACAAGAAAGAAAGACATGGATTCTCCAGAAAGACAAAAAATCCAAGAAAGAAAGATCGAAGAATTCCTGTGGGTGGCACTCCTTGCTTGCGGAGTAGGATACCGAAGAAAAGGCAATTCCCTTTTGTGTGCAAGAAGCCCATCCTTGATCCAAGCCGAGTTTTGCATTCCTTAGGTTGGTGCAAAAGGCTTCCCGGCTCCCGCAAGTCCTTTGTCAAACCCATCTGGAATATGATGCGTTAGGTGAACATGTTTAACCAGACAAATCTGACTTCTTCTCCATCAGCTGTCAAGTGGGAATGAAATGATGGGACTTCAAAAATTTGACTAAGCAGGCCGTCCAAAACCTTCAATTTTAGTTTCGCTTCCTAACTTCTGATTTATGCCAATGTAGTTTCCTAGGTTTATTCTTTCATTTGATCATCACAGAAAATTTATGCAACACATTGGTTCTTGGGCTTCATATCTTCAATCCTTTATCTGGAACAATGTCAAATAGAGTTTCTCAAGTTTGTTGATTCAGTGATTGTATTGGTTTCTGGATATGGTAATGGTAATTGACATGAGTTGATTATACATTCTATTTAACTTGCTCATCCTCTGCAATTTGTGGTCCATATCAGGTGAGACTGATGCACGAGGCAGGCTATGAGCTCGGAAACTTAGATGCCACTTTGATTCTTCAAAGGCCGAAGCTGAGCCCACACAAGGAGGCTATCAGGGCAAGTTTGTCGAACCTACTTGGCGCAGACCATTCTGTTGTGAACTTGAAAGCGAATACTCATGAGAAGGTCGACAGCGTTGGGGAAAATAGGAGTATCGCAGCACATACCGTTGTTCTTACGAAGAAGTAGAAGATTGGCCATTTCCAAACATAAATCTCTAAGACAGAAAATACTGTCTTTTTTACTGTTGTATGTATACAGCTTACGAGGACCCAATTGATTGTTATTTCATTGCTACTGTAGTATTCATAGTTGAAATGCAGTATTTTTGGTGTTGAAATCTACTAGTGTCTCTTTTGGATGATGGGTAATAAAGTGGTAATTTTACAGTGTATCCAACATTTTGTTGCTGACCTGATCTCTCTCTCTCTCTCTCTCTTAAAAGCATCACATTTGTGCAAATGCAAACAGTGTTTTTTGTTAGAGATTTTCAAAATAAAGGAGTCGTTGTTTTGGTTTTGTAAAATTTCCTTGTTTCCTTAGAATGCTTGTTTTTTTCTCTTTGTGAGCTTTGTCCCACATTGGTTAATTGAGAGATGTTGGAGTGGTATATATTAGGAAACATTTCTAATATGAATAAACAATGATCTAGTGTGATGCAGCCCTATGGTGCGATACCATACCGGTAGAGCCGATACAAACTCACGCGCGCACGCGGCCTGGGCAGTGGTGCTTTCTACAAGTTGGTGGTAAGGTGGCGCTGACGTGGATGCCGCGTGTCGCGCTTTCTACGAGTTGGTGGTAAGGTGGCGCTGACGTGGATGCCGCGTGTCGCACACGTGACAGGTGAGTCACATGGAGCGGTTTCGATCGGGTGCAACTCGAGCCTAGGGGTGCGTTGGTTCGTAGAGTTGCGATCTCAGCCGTCGATCGCGAACGGGCACGATCCAACGGATTGGGTCAAATCTGATTGGGTGTAAATGAAACAGTACACCTGTTCGGTATGACTGGGTGTGACTAGTTGATCTAGACCATAAGATCTAATCCAACGGTCAGATTGGATCGGGTGCGTACCCATTCTCAATGGGTGCGTAGTGGCCTATAAATAGACCACTATTTGTTAGAATCCACACACACATATCATCCGAATTTCTCCCACATCTCTCTCTATATTTTCTAGCATTCATTCTGCGTTCTGTTTCGCTGCAGAAAATATAACACAATGATTCTCGGTTCTTATATTCGTTCAAGCAGGTATTCTGTCCGTTTCGTTAGTGCAAACAAAAACAGAAAGAACTTCAAGTTCGGGCTTCGATTTATCTTGAAGGCAGATTTGCTGTAACCCTTTGCATACCAATTGGTGGGGGCAAATACTGTCTTTAGAAAAGCGACATAGTCGTGACTCGAAGCGTATTACAGGTTTGGTGGAGATTTCGTCAACAGTACAAATTGCAGCGGCCAATTTTTCCAACATTTTTCCCAACCTCAAGGACTGCACGGCCATGCCAAACATCTGAAATTTCACGTCAAGCCGTGAAATTTCGATTGGTAAGAGATTCTAATGTAGTATGAAGAAGACAGACAATTTTTTGTAGGGAAAGACTACAATACACACTCCTTATTTGGGTGTGTATCATATGCACCCCCAAAATGTTATGAATTGAAAAGAAAATGTTATGAATCGTATTGCTGAAAAGCTACGGATCGTATAAAGGTTACGAAATACACCAAAACGTTATGAATCATAATGAAAATGTTACGAATCATACTGCTAAAAAGTTATGAATTCTAGAATAAAAGTTACAAAACATACTGAATGAACCTTAAAATAGGTGCATATGGTACACCCTTTTAAGGGGTGTGTATTGTAGACTTTCCCTTTTTTGTATGAGCAAGTCTGACAACACGTAATCATGATTGTAGAATTAAGCCGAATTCAGTAACCAAAGTGTTACTTGATCTTTGAGTTGAGAGTTATCAAGACACAAGTCTCTTAACGCGGTTGCCTCAGAGTAAGCACAAGAGTAAAAACATCTCAAATTAGTAAATTTGTGAAAAAAAGAATTGAGGGTGAAAAGCGTAGAGCGAGATTGATAGCAAAAGCGTAGGGTCCTATTGGAAAATGATGTGAAGACTAGCCAACCAGACTGGACCAATCGGTATGTGGTCACCTTCTTTATGAATTCTAGAATTAGAATTTTAGCAGCACAAATGAATTTAGTTGCTGATAATCCAAACTAGGTGCTCGAAATTAACGGGAAGGAATACCAGGGATTAGAGCTTTTTTTGCTTCACAAAAGGGTGGTCTGGTGTAGTTAACCCCTGGGCATGACCATATCGCCGGCCCTGGAATGTTTGGATTTAAGTCATAGTTAACCTGGCTGGGGAGAAAATATTAGTCTACTACCACGTTGTGGAACTATCACCAAAACCCCATCAAAAGACAAGTTAAACACGAGGTTCGCTCTACCAATCATCTGGCCTCAAGTCTTGAACCTGTGACCTGTGGAAGAGGGGAAGGCACCTGCTACCTCAAACACTCAGGCTCGGCCTTGAGTTTTTTGAGGCCCAAAGTGAGATTTGAAAATGAGACCTCTTACAATATTTGTTTATATATTTGTTTTTCGACATAATATGCAAGATCTCATTGTGGTTCAGTGGCACAATGATTGAAATGTTTCATCTGTGCCTGATGTCGCAAGTTTAATGAGCAGCACTTTCATTTTGAAATAAATTTCGTACAAAGTTCAAATCCGTCTGCCCAAAAATGCTTATGAAGTAGGTCTCAAATGCATGATCTTGTGGATAAAACAAGTGTATCTTACCACCGTACCACAATTGCCTATTAGCTAGATATTTGACATAATTAATATATACTCCTATAATATATTTCGTCATTTGGGGGCTTTGTAATTGGGCCGAAAACTAAAGGCCTTAGGCGATGGCCTAGTGAACCTATGCTCAGAGCCGGCCCTGCAACTAATTAGACTACCACCTCGGTGGTCAGGGAACAGAGCTAAAAGAACAAATTAAATAATGGCTAAATCCAAATTTGGACAATGGTTTTGTAGAGTCAAAATCATGTGTCATCTTTTCAAAGGATTGGTATTTTAAGTATTATTTTCTTCCCCGTGTGTTGGAACAGCGACAACAACGTATGACCTCTTCATTTGACAAGAACAACGAAAGTTCAAATAGAAAAAAAGAAAAAGAAAAAGAAAAAAAAAGAAATGGGAGATTGCCGGACAAGGCGGCTTTGATTGGACACTGAGAAAGAGTGGCTTGAAATTTGAATGGTTCGTAGGTGCTGACCCAGACCAAACCAAAGGTTTACAAATGAAACATAACAAGAGCCACCCACAGGTTTGACCCAATTTTGGAATTGTACATAGATGTGTTTATCGTTCATGTTAAAAATTAGATCGATCAAATAGTAGTATTTCATCTATTTGAGCGAAACATATCGGTCACAAGAAAATCAGATGGTCAGATTTTGACCGTTGATATTTCTTTGTACAAGTACGATGATTCAATTAAGACTTTTTCGGTATCCGACTAATAAAGACGTCAAGGTTCAAGAAATGAGTGATTCAGATTGTCGAATTAATGAGACCTGTTTAGTTACATTTTTGAGTCACATTGAGACCATGCGAGATCATAAAGTGGTACAAAATAATCACGTGAGAAGATTTTGATTAATGTGAGAGAATGCTTGGATGGTCACGTACGGGTGGTGAGTCAGTCTGCTGACTCCTTGGTCTAGGATTAAAACACAAGCAAGCAAGAGCCACCCACGTGGCCGCATGGTTGACCAAAATCTGGAACCGTCAAACCTGGCAAATTTGAGACACCCATTTTAGTCCTTTTTTGGGTAGAAAAAATGTGGTCAAATTAATTGGTCACAAGATGCAACCAAACCTCGTTTCCGTACGACATAGGCTCTCGTCCGAACCAAACGTGCATGCTTACACCCACATGTATCATCTGATGAAATTCAGGACATCATGCACATGACATGTTACAAAGCCCAGAAAGAATTCAATCACGAGAAGCCATCTCACCCCACCTAACCCCCTTACGCATAAGCGTGCCAGCCACGGGTGTGTACGGGGTGGGTGGGTCGGTTTTGACCCGAAACCCGACCCGACCATGTCGGGGAAGAAACATTTAGACCCGCAACCGAACTGACAGATGGTAAAGACTTGTCCGCGAGCCCGATTCCTTACTTCGGGTTGGGTTGGGTTGGGTTTACCCTTCCGGTTGGATCCGACCTCACGGGTAAAGAACGCACCAATCTGAAGCTTGAACTGAAACTTGTTTTTTTTACAGAACCCAACCCGTACCTGACCAAAGCACCTCGAAGCCACCCGAGACTCTGCGGGTCGGGTCGGGTAGTTGGGGATTTTGCACAGGCCTAGTGCCAGCGTGTGATTTTTTTGGAAGTTAACTCGAGGCACTCTACATTACCCAAAATTAAGAAAAGAAGGAAAAATCTCTCAAGAAAAGTGTGCGCAAGATCTTAGGGCATCCACATCTCACTCAACAAACATCCCTGTAAACTAAAGTAGACAGCAAAACCTCAAAATTACTGCTGCATCAGCCTCGTTTGTGCCTCGTCATTTTCAACAATTTTCTACAAATGCTACAGTGGCTCGTTTAGGATACCGAGCACCTGTTCACAGACTTCTTATTATTTTATTATTTTTATTCTCCTTTTGATTTGCTGTCAGAGAGTAAAGTTAGAGAGAGAGTGGGGCTTTTGGTTTGCTGTTTTTTATTTTTTCTTTGCTTTTTTTTTTCTTTGCTGTCCTTTTTTTTGGAATAAAAAATAATATTTTAAATAAGATAGTTTTAATATAGAAAGTCTGATGCAGTAGACATTTTAAAAATGAGTAGCTAAAGTAATAAAAGTGGATTTTGAGGATTAATTTGGTCCAAAATTTGCTAAGCCTGGTGCGGATGCTCTTATGTCTTTGAGACGGCAACCTCGCTCCACTATTCTAATACAGTTTTAGTTGCAGAATCCTGCCTCAAGGTTTGTATATTTAGATTCTCATGTCATTGTGCTACTAAAAGTGCATTGAACATGAAACAGATGTTTGAGGTCAAAAGATCCCTCAATTAGTGGCGGAGCCAGAAAATTGTTCAAATAGGGCAAAATAGCTTGACACAAATTTAACTTAAACGTGGACAAGTTCTGACTCTGCGAGTTTGAGTGGATTGCTATATTTAGGGCTATGGTATATTTGGGTCTCTTTGAGCCCTAACAAACAGACCATATGTGCGAAAATCTCAACCCGTGGAATTAAGTAGATTATGTTTGAGATGATTATTAGTGTCTGAACAACTTGGTCATAATGGTGGGCGGCGGGTTCCAGTACAGGGGTGTAGTGCAAAATCTAAGCTGTCCGTCTCGACAATCATTGATCCACATTTCATCTTAGAAATAGAAAGCTCAGGAGCTGAGATAAAATATAAACCATTGATTGCTGATACGGACGGCTCAGATCGCGCACTACACCCCTATAGTGCACCCCTGCACTACAGATCCTCAATCCCAGTAATAATTGATGTCCAAATATTTGGGCCTTTCTAAAAATCAAATTTGGAGATAATGGTGTGGTTTATTGAGTCTCTAAGAATGGGCGAGCAAGAGAGATTTGAATTGACAATGTACGTGGCAAGAATTTTGACCAAGCTATAAAGTTAGTGTGGAATTCTTGCTTTAACCTCAAATGAAAGTCAGAAATTGATGCTGGTGCTTTTGGAATGGAATTGCTGTTCAATTTCAAATCTAAGACTGAAAATGAGTTTTGCCATTCTATCATGCAATAAATCGCCCCCATAGTATTAAGACTTCAATATAAACTTTAAAAAGAGTAAACGACATTGCGGAAAATATAGAATAGAAAAAGGTCTACTAATGAATGAGATAGCTCGCCAAAAGTCGCAGATTCAACTCACATCGCCAATGAAAAATTGTTTAGGTAAACAATCGTTTCCTCCTCGTTTTTACGTTGAACACAAACTCTCTCAAACATTGAATGAAATGCTGGCATGAGGTTTCGGTGCTGAAAGTTTGCCCAATTGATAACTTCAACTAATGCGCCAGTAAGCTGGCCTAGACAAGTGATTGTAAGAAAAAGATAGCTACCGGGTTTTCTAGTGCAATATTTTTGGGTGGATGATGTTATGGTGTCTCCGGTCATTTTGGGGACACCGTAATTTTTGGCATAACTTTACCATTAGGAGCATAACAAAAATCATTACAAGTATAATAGAACCATAACATGGCATAACCAAGGCATAACCAAAAACCAATCAAGGCATAACAAAAAATCAACCAAGGCATAACCAACCAAGTTATGCCTTATTGTGGTTTTGGTTATGCTTATAATGGTTTTGGTTATGCTCGTAATGAATTTAGTTATGCTTATAATGGTTTTGTTATGCCAAAAGTTACGGTGTCCCCAAAATGACCGGAGACACCGAAGTCATTCCCTTTTTGGGTGGCACATTTTCTAAGCTAGGGCCCAATAATTGGGTTGAATATTCTAGATTTGTAATAACTATAGTAAAGTCAGATATAACCTAGTAAATGCACACATTTCTAGTGTTATGGTAGAGAAGAGGAGAGAATAACAACTTTGATTGGGTTTCTGACTGATAATGAGGGCCACCATGAGTGCTGTTTTTGTTTAATGTAGTGGAGTATTGGGATCTTTGTTTGAAAGTTAGTTGAGCAGCCCCACTAGGTTTGGTAACACTATTGGAAATTAAAGCATATGCACAAAAATCAGAAGGGAATGACTTCGGTGTCCCCGGTCATTTTGGGGACACCGTAACTTTTGGCATAACAAAACCATTATAAGCATAACTAAATTCATTACAAACATAACCAAAACCATTATAAGTATAACCAAAACCATAACAAGGCATAACTTGGTTGGTTATGCCTTGGTTGATTTTTGGTTATGCCTTGATTGGTTTTTGGTTATACATTGGTTATGCCATATTATGGTTGTATTATACTTCTAATGATTTTTGTTATGCTTGTAAGGGTTTTGTTATGCCAAAAATTACGGTGTCCCCAAAATGACCGGGGACACCATAGCATCATCCAAATCAGAATTTCAGTTCAGTGTATGAAATTGATCACTGGTGGAACGAAAAGTCTTGCTCCCATAAATTTCGCAGAAGACTTATCGGCATTTTGAAATCGGTGGTGGAGATTCACTTGAATCTTAACGAATAATTTTGGAAGAATTTGGGCAAGCTTTTGTGAGCGTTGTAGTAGTAGAATAGCTAGTAGTAGTATATAGCTAGATGGTTAATGATGCTTCCATCTTAATTGGCATTTGGGATGGCAATAGTACAAAAAAAAACAGAGAGAGAGACAGAGAAATGTATATAAAAAAAATAAAAATAGATCAACGGTGGTCCAAATTCCAATTTAAACTAGCAGGGATGCAAAGGGCCGGACAATGGGTTATCCATCCAAATCGTCGGAATAGGCCCAGCCTGCAGACGATCCAGGCCCTGACTAACAATGACCATTGGGGTCGCCCTAACAAAGAGCTTCACAGGCGGGTCGAGGGGTCAGGGTCAGATATTAATTGGAAGATCACGTATAGCAGGGTCAGTGACACGCCAGCACCAAGTTGTTCGGTCTGGCCACGTGGGACGACCACGTCGACCAGTCTTGGTACAGCTACATCCCACCAGTAATTTCAAAGAAACATCCGTTGAGTCTTTGTTTCCTTCATAGGAACCTTCTTTCCACTTTCACACTATATATATCTATATATATTATATGAGTAGCATAACCCAAAATCAAACCAATCCCACAGATTGCAGTCACCAACTTCCTCTTCTTGTTGCACAAATTTCCGGGCTTAACGCAAGCAATTACGATTACTGAAAAAGACTTCTCCTTCTGAGCTCCCTATAAAATAAGTCACTTCTTTCCCTCTCTGTTTATACCAGTTTGATCAACTTGTAGCAAATTTCTCAGTATTCTTTTAGGCTCAACAAGATTATGGGGTTCGTTTCAAATGACAATGCCCATTTGCTGTCTAAAATGGCAACGAACGGCGGGCACGGTGAAATCTCGCCGTATTTCGACGGATGGAGGGCTTATGATAGTGATCCCTATCATCTTACCAAGAACCCAGATGGGGTTATTCAGATGGGCCTTGCAGAAAATGAGGTAACAAATATTGAAAAAAAAAAATCAGTTTGAAGTTTGAACACAAAAAATGGGCCAACCACATTATGATGCCTAGATCGTTTAGCTGAACTGTTTTGGATTGTTTTTGTTAACTTGCAGCTTTGCTTTGATTTGGTTCAAAAATGGGTGGTGAATAACCCGGAAGCGTCGATTTGCACGGCTGAAGGAGCAAATCAGTTTAAGGAAATTGCCATTTTTCAGGATTATCATGGATTGCTAGCGTTCAGAGAGGTAACGAAAATAATGAGCCTCTCTTTATGGAATTCTGTTTATGGAATTCAGTTATTCACAACAGTTCTCAGGAAAATGTATTTACGTACCTTGCTAATAATGTGAATAATTTGACAGGGTGTGGCGAAGTTTATGGGGAAAGTGAGAGGAGATAGAGTGCGATTCGACCCCGACCGCATCGTAATGAGTGGTGGAGCAACTGGAGCTCATGAAATGTTGGCCTTCTGTTTAGCTGATCCCGGTGATGCATTTTTGGTGCCAACTCCCTATTATCCAGGGTAAATAATACATCATTTTTCTCTTACTTTTTTAGGGTTTTGTTGTGTTTGAAGCTCAGACCATCACTTTTTTTTTTTTTTTTACTAGAAAATCAACTCCTTTGTTAGGAGTCAATGGTAGTATATGGGAATATAAGGATGGGGATAGGGAGGGCGGGAGTTGAATTAAAACCCTCCATGCCTGAGAATATAAGACCGCCACTGGGTGGGTTGACGCTTAACTTGTCAACCCGACCGTTTAGGCCTTCTATATCACGCAAGGTGCACAATAGGAATGTAGAGCACAATTTGAGTCATCCATCTCGACTATCAATAGTTTAGATTTTATCTCTACAATTAATTACTCGAATCTACATGAGCTAAGATGAAATTCGAACCATAGACCAACTTATGGAAAGGTCGACTATATTGCTTACGTACACTGTTGTCTAAACCTCAGGATTGCAACTCCACAATTTTAAAACGGAAATAACAAAAAGCAAAAATAGGATAAGACTCTTTGACTGAAAATTCTAAGGATTTGACCAGCGGTTATAAGAAAACAATAAGTATAGCTTTATAAGGTCACATGTTCCATTCCCAGGGAAATCAAATATTTTAAATCTCGGGGCGATTGAGGGTTATGCCTGGTCATTAACTTTAGGATTCCGAAATTAGTCGAAGTGCGTACAAGTTAGCTTGGACATTCGGCTATAAAAAAAAAAGAAAAAGAAAAAGAAAAAAGAAGACGTTTTGACTGGGTTGTATTATTGGTGGGGACCGGAGAAGGACGATTTTTTCCCCTCCACAGAAAAAGTCTTACGTCCTGCAATTGGGAATTTAAAATTAAATTTCTATTATTCTATATGAGATGGTGACTGAAAAAACACACTTTGAGGAGCACAAGGGCCACCTTGTTGTGTTTCCTCTTGTGGGTGGCCCCATCTTCAACTTCAACCACTTCCAAATCTTACGTCCGTTCTTCTGCTAAGATGTTAATCTAATTATTCCAATAACATTATTGACTTTGGAATTTCGATGATTTTGACATTAGATACTTCTGTAACAAAACCACTTAAATAAGCTGAAACGGGCTGATCATAATATGAAATTTCGATCTCCTATAAAAAAACTACTTAAATAAGCTGAAAAGGACTGATCATAATATGAAATTTCAATGACTTTGGCATTCACTTTTAACAAAATTCGATTCGACGTAGCACCCATTTTCTCTAATTTTTCTGATTTTGACGGATTTTCTGAATTGTAATGCAGATTTGATAGAGACTTGAGTTGGAGAACAGGAGTCCAAATAGTCCCGATTATCTGCGAAAGCTCGAACAATTTCAAGATCACCGAAGAAGCCTTGGAATCAGCATTCCAAAGAGCAAAAGAATCCAACATCAGAGTCAAAGGCCTGCTCATAACCAACCCATCAAACCCTTTAGGAACTGTCCTAGACAGAGACACACTAAGAACTTTGGTAGCCTTCATCAACCAAAAAAACATCCACCTAGTCTGCGACGAGATATATGCGGCCACGGTCTTCGATCAGCCTGATTTCATCAGCATTGCCGAGATCATTGAGGAAAAGGATCAGCAAAATTGCAACCGCGATCTCATCCACATTGTTTATAGCCTGTCAAAGGACATGGGATTCCCTGGATTCAGGGTCGGGATAGTTTATTCGTATAACGATGCAGTGACTAATTGTGCTAGAAAAATGTCGAGTTTTGGGCTAGTTTCAACCCAAACCCAACACCTGATCGGATCACTTTTGTCGGATGATGTTTTCGTTGGGAAATTCTTAGCGGAGAGTGCAGAGAGGCTAGCGAAAAGGCACGAGACGTTCACCAAGGGGCTTGCACAAGTAGGGATTGGTAGTCTAAAGAGTAACGCCGGGCTTTTTATCTGGATGGACTTGAGAAGGCTCCTCAAAGAGCCAACCGTCGATGCAGAGATGGTTCTTTGGAAAATCATAATACATGAAGTGAAGCTCAACATTTCGCCTGGATCGTCATTTCATTGCTCGGAGCCTGGTTGGTTTAGGGTTTGCTTTGCAAATATGGACGATGTGATGTTGAAGATCGCGCTGAGGAGGATTCGAAGCTTTGTGCTTCAGAGAAGTAAGGGAGTGGAAGCCAAGAGGAAGTGTTGGCAAAGCAATCTTCAGGTCAGCTTATCGTTCCGAAGGCGCGATGATATAGTGATGGCGCCTCACATGATGTCTCCTCACTCCCCAATTTCTTCTCCCCTTGTTAGGGCAACTTAATTAGATTCAAAGATCAATTCCTTTTATAGAATAAGCGACGATTGAACACCCGGGTGGTAGCCAAGATGGTAATGGGTTGCTCCCCCTCGCTTCCATTTGTATCCCATGATTTGTCTATTGCCTTCTTCGGCCTCGGGTGGGATAGTGCGCATCTATGGGTTTTGGGAGCTTCTGCCACCGGTTTGGAGTCCTCATGGTCGCGCATAGGGAAGGGTTACTACAACTGGCCGCCCCCTCCTGATTAAGCGGAGATCAGTTTAGTTCTTGCATCCATACTAGGATTGGAGTACTCTTAACACATTCTTGCATCCTATCGACTTCGCGATTCTTTGGAATCTTTTTCAAGATTTATTTTTTTGGAAACAGAGGATCCTGGCCAACAGTACTTTATGTTTCCATCCTTTAAATCTTGTTTCTTCTATCCATTTTAGTATCACAATTGTAATATATAGTTGGCAATTAGTACAATTTAATTACCATTCTTTCTCTTTTGTTCATTGTTAATAACTGTTAAGTCCTGAGCATTCCTCAAAGTACTTAATTACTGCAGCTCTAACGTTTGTTAACAGTCTAGAGTGTAATATTTTTTTCTTTCTTCCCTAAAAAGTTTGAGAAAATTCAAAAATGGTTAATCTCAAACTCTCAAGGTACCACACCTGCTCTAGTAAAAAAAATTGGGCTGAAATTTGCAGAAGTGGTGTGAGATACAAAAATTAGGGTGCTGATCTGTCTATGAGAGGAGAGAGAGTAGATGAGGAAATAGGAGAACGAGACTCATCATGAGCTGGCTCTGTAATGGCGAATCCAGGAGAAAATGGAGTCTTCGGCTATGGCGTGAAATGAATAGATGCGCGAGAGAGAGAAGAGGCCTTAATCTCTACTCTAATTCATCAGAATTCCCTCTAAGTCCTTAATTGTTACAGCTCTGATGTTTGTTAACAGTATATATATAAAGGTGTATTTCTTTTATTTTTCTTCCCAGAACTAGTCTTGAGAAATTAAATTCAAAAGGTTGATCTCAAGTACCTCTCCTGCTCCTCTGGAATTCTTCAACTCTGAATCAAAACAATCAACATTTGGACTATGGGGCTATAGATTTTTCTCTCTGGTTTTTTCACCAATATATATATATATATATATATATATATATTGTTGAATAAGACTATGGAAAATTACAAGTCGAAGTGATAAAATTCAAAACCCAGATCTCACATCCAGCAATGGTATGCTCGCCCACTCAACAATCAGACCCGGGGATGTTGCCTAGCCGTCCGTGCCGAGATGAACGGCCAGATCAGCCGTTCGGCACTGCTGCCAAGCACCCCCGCTTGGCAGCATCTCTCATTCCCTCATGAATCCTTTAGGGCAATATCAGGGAATCTATTGTACTTGAGAAACATAAATCACATGCATTCCAATTCAAATCCCTGTGTCCTCCCGGTCTGGCAGGCCCTTGGTATTCCACAAGGCGTTTGTATTAATTCGTTCTACGACGACCTTGGAAATGAACGCATCGTCGGAACCCCAGCACAAACACACTTTGGCTCCTTAGAAATGAACGCATCTTCCAATATCAAATTGCGCATTCTGTTCCCTCTAACCTGTTGGCTCCTTAGAAATGAACGCATCTTCGGAACCCCTACACAAACACACTTTAACCCTTTGGCCACCAACAAAACCATCACTGCCAAGGGTTTTCAATGGCAATATATTGTGCGAAATCCCTATAAAAAACCACCACCAATTAAGGAAAATTCACGTCGGGAGGACTCCACCATCGCCAGGTGTAGTAGACCGAACCTGATTATCCGAGTCCACTGCCAAATGGGCTGGGACCGACGTCGGAGCAAGAATGTTGGCCTTACGGAACTCCAAGTTCGGCTACAACCAAGGTTCGGAAGCAGACGATGTCGCGCACACCCTATGGACAACTTGAGAGAACCTCTCAGATTCGGCCACCTTCAGAGTAAACGGCTCGGTCGTTGAATCCTTCCCATGAGTCACTGTTTGTCTATTTTTTGTGGATAGTCGATGATCGACTAAGGAATTGTAGTGTGTGCTGGAAATGTGGTGTTTGTGGTGGCGGAGTTTGGTTCCTTGCCGTGTTTCAGGACTTCTCTGGAAGCAAACTTAATGAAGTGAATGGAAATGAAAGAAGAATAACAAAATGGACTTTATTATTCCTCAAAGTAGAAGTCAGTCGACTGTGAGAACACAATCGATTGGACGGTTAAGTTACAAGCTACTCCTAGAGCGAGAAAAGTAAAGTACAGATAAAAAGTAGAAGCCTTTGGGCGATTGAGTGGGGGTCTCAAATTGTCTTCAACTTTAGTATTTATAGGCTGTCACTTCGACTTGAATTTCAAACTGGGCAGAATTCCCTCTCTAAATTTGAATCAAGCGGTTACTGCATTTCCCTCTTCTCCTCCATGTTCTCTGAGTAGACGGTTACTCCACATGATCCCATGTTGTATTAGAAACTGATCTAAACACACGTTTTCTGGATTTCAACTTCCTTCATCAACCGCTACACGTGCTGTTCATTTGTAACTTGCTTGTGGACACTTGTCCTGCATTTAAAACTCTAACCGTCGACTAGTCCATCTGATTCTATAATATTTAATTAGGTGTGACCAACACGTGTCCCAACTTTAGTCTAGTCGATTCACGTTGACAAATTTATGGTGTAAACATTGCCCCCCTATTTACTTGAGTTAAGAGTTTAACTTAAGT
This sequence comes from Rhododendron mucronatum var. ripense, assembly GCA_019656295.1. NCBI lineage: Eukaryota > Viridiplantae > Streptophyta > Magnoliopsida > Ericales > Ericaceae > Rhododendron > Rhododendron mucronatum. The sequence continues at coordinate 4,103,172 of BPLT01000008.1, read as the reverse complement.
AAATATTCTCTGAAGAACCAACGCCTATATAAAGCAAGGTACTTTGAATTTCTAGGGCACAGAACTTTTCACATTGAGCTTTTGTACTACACTTCCATGGCTTCGAAGACGAAATCGAAAGCACTTGTTGTTTCCAACGAAGACTTAGTTATGGAATCGGGACTAGAAACTGTTCCTCGATTCCCAGCCTCGTTTCGTGATGAATCAAGTCGGAATGTACAAGCTCTGATTCCTGATGAGAACTCTAACTCCCTATGCATGTTGGGTCCAGTGTTCCCGTCAACTATATCAGACGATATCTCGTCGGTTTATCCCGTGGTAGAGCGAGATCCGCTTTTGCTCCAACACTCATCGCTCGAATGGTCCGGTTGGGGTAAGAATTCTTACCTTCGTTCTTGGCCCTGTAATATTGAAATAGAATGGGCCGATTGGGTAAAGCGTATGACAAAGTTTCTCCATGGTGATTGGGAAAAAATGGGGATTCGTGAAACTATTGAGCTTTCCCAGTTTCCTTTAGAAATGAATTCTGAACTTATAGCCGCTGCGGCCTGTTTCTGGTCTAAATCGTCCAACGCCTTGATTTTACATTGTGGGTTATTGTCCCCAACTGTTTTGGATATTTCTCATTTAACTGGCCTTTCTTCATTAGGCCGTGAAGTGAATGCTCTTCTGTCCCCTGAACCATATGATCCAGTATTTACCATACCTTCATCTGGGGTGAGCTATTCAAAGTGGTTGAAAACCTATTTCAATGCCAAATCTTCTGCACCTAGCTTTCATGAGAAAATTGCATTTTACCTTTTTTGGATCTGTAAATTCCTCATGGCAGTTCCTGGTTTAAGGGTTACCAAAGAATACCTTAATTTGGTCGTCTGTTTGGCTCAGGTGAAAAAATTAGCTTTAGCTCCCTTTGTTCTTGGATCTTTATACAAAGGGATATTTACTTTTGTGGATAAAAAGATAGCGGACTCTTGTGGTGGTCCCTTTTGGATTTTCCAAGCTTGGTTATATGCATATTTTCCTCAACTGAAACCCAAGTCAAATTATCCTCTCAGGATTGATGAGACTTATAAGGCCTGTCGTAGTTATGCTGAGTATTTTTTGGGTTTTCAAACTGATATGGAAGAAACCTCCTTTCAAAGGTATTTCACTTTTTTCTATGAAGACAAAAAGGAAAATTGGCCTGTCTTCAATCCATTTGACAAGTTTGAGTATGCCTCCAAGCGATTGAAGCCATGTTTTGAGGATATTCCTACAGCTTCACCTCAACTTATGACGAAGATGATAGAATCTAAACGGTTGTTTTGGGCTAGCATTCTTCTCCCTAGGCTAATTCCAGTTGGCTTTGCCCTGAACAACACTCCTTTTGGGAACTGTAGTTATGAGAACTACTCCCCTTGTCAGTTTGCCCGACAATTTGGTTTAATGCAAGGCATTCCAATGCCTTTTGCTCATCCAGTGATTGTTGAAATGGCCTCTAGCAGGCCCTCGATTAAGCTGAAAGACTCTGAAATGATTTCTCTGATGATCAGTAACTTCCACCAACGTGTGAGAGCTTTTCAGCTTCTTGATTTCAAGGTCTGTTATGAGACCTCCGCTGCCTTTGAAGAATGGTGGTCCGTTGTGAAAGTTCTTTACTTCAATTCACCCATCTCTGACTGTCTTTATAGACTTGATCGTGAATACAAGGATCTTCAAGATAAAGCTGGTAATGCTCTTGACTTTTTAGTAGTCAATTTTAGTTATCATATTTTGTTATTGATATCAGTTTATTCAACAGACAAAATAGCCCAACTTTCCGATGAGACATCCAAAGCAATTGTACCCCAAACAGAGGCAATCATTCCTTCATCTTCTACTCCGAGTAAGAATACTAGGAAGAGAAAGGAACAAGCTATTAAGGATGTAGAGTCAGAACCCAAAAAGAAAACTTCTCGGACCAAGAGTGATTCAACTCCCAGGACTGCAAAGAGTCTTTCTACTTCGACCAGTCATCAGAAGGTCAACGAGAATGATACTACCCTTTCTTCACCAAGACAGTCGAAGAAGACTCAGACTCAAAAGTCTGTTAATTCTAGCGGAGCCAAGGTTGCTTTAAGGGTACAATTATATGCATTTGTTGATTCATAATGAATTCTTTGCATCTAATCATTTACCTTTTCTTTTTTACCTGTAGAAATGTAAAGGTACTAAGATTGTGGATACTTTTGAAGAAACAGAAGAGGCTTCCTCAAAATCTTCACAACTTCAAAAGTCTATCCTTTCAACAGGAAAGACTGTCAACATTGAACCAGTAGTCGATCAAGCAGAGTTTGGTGATACGGCTATTTCTGATCCATTATACCAAGAAGACGAATTGCTTCAAGAGGTCCCTCTGAATCCTTTACTTCAAGAAGATAGTCTCTTCTTATTAATGGATGGGAGTGCTACTTGTGAACCAATTCAAACTGGCATTGAAAAGGAAAACCTCTGTCAATCATTGGTCGTGGCTGATCTTGAGCCAAATCCAACAACTACGGGAGCAATTCAAAACCCGTTAGCAACTGTAGAGATGAGTACATTTCAAATTGAATTAGAAGTGTCTCCTCCTCTCGAAGTTGCTACCCTAAATCAACAGGAGAAAAGCAAGGAACCAATTGATACGGCTCTACCAACAGACGTGCCTCTTCTAACAGGTTGTTCCATCGTTCCTCAACTCACTCTGGGTGAGCATAATGTGGAAAAAGGACTCACAAAAAGTCCTGCAAAGGAATTGTTTCCAATTTCTTTGCCTCAAAATGATCATCATGCCTCAGAAGGTGTGGCTTCCAGTCCTACTAGTCATCATGTGACTTCTGAACCAAATGTGGATACTCAACCCTTGATCATTCCCCCAAATGTTATCACTGAAGCATCTCCACGTTCAGTGAACAAAATTGGGACCAATCCTTCTGGGGCTGGTTGTTCAACTCCAGTCGAATCTTCTAGTAACTCGTTAGATCATTTGATGGAGGAGATAAGGTCGACTTCTCAAACTTTTCGATCTTTGACTGAGGAATCGGAGTCTAGTGAATCTTTCTTTTTCTTACAGCATAATGATACCACTCAGAAAGAAATTCAAGACTTCCTTGACTTCCTAAAGCTTCCTTTTGAGGAATTAGCAATGGTCAGATCCGTTGAGTTTATTGCTTGCATAGAATCAATAGTTCAGAGACATGTGTTTCCTCTTAGGGCACAAATTGCTCTTGAGAACTTTGCATCTTCTTTGAATGAAACTGTCAACCTTTTCCGATATCATCAAGGAGAAATTAGCCAGAAGCAGAAGCTAATTGACGATTTATCGAACATGACAGTAGTGTTATCGACTATGCATGATACTGCTTTCTTTAAAGTTGAGGCTCGTGTCTATTGATGAAGAAGAGCAAAAATTACTGCATCGATTAGGTCAACTACAGACTGAGAAAGAGAACCTTCTGAATACAGCAAGTCAGCTTGATAAGGATTTCAAGCATTTGGCAGAAAAGGGAAAAGGTGCTTCTATTCATGTTTCTGCTGCAAGAGCAGATTTGCAGAGGAACAGCTTTAAACGTGATGAGCTGTTGGCCAAATGGGAGACTTTTAAGTCCTTCTTTCCTTGATTTTGTATTTTCTGCAACAATCGATCACGTTTTGTTAAAAGACTTTTGAGTCATGTCTTTGTCGTTTGCCTCTGTCATTAGGCGGTCGATGTATACCTCATGGTTTGCCTTTATTAATGGGCAAGTTTTATATGAACTTTCAAGTTCTGCTTTTGTTAGGAAGTACTAAATAGAAAATCAGAATGTGATTCCCTAGTTTTCCATGAATCAATGTATTACTCCCATTATCATAATATCACCTTTGTGTTAGGTGTTTAAATTCTGAATAACCCGTCATCATGACTTCGCCATGTAATTAATAGAGGCGGTGATATCTATCCGTATTTGGGGAACATGAACAGTCCCAAATGGCGGTTAAGTACTATTTCAAATGATACCTTTAAGTTAATTACCCAGCTGGCACGTCTTTTCAACTTACAATGGCAACTTAACCCACGTTTTTCATCCAACTGCCACGTTTCATCATTCACCTCGGGATAACCTCCATGAAGCACGTCTATAAACCATCTCGGTCTATAAATACATGGACCCAAGTATAAACATTGTACTCATATATATTTCTTTTACCATGGCCGGCAACAGTTCCTCTTCCCCTCTCATTCCTCAAATCACCTCTGCTCACATCAAGCAACTTGCCAACGAGCTTCAGTGGGTCCTCATCGAGGATCATAACGAGTGTAAGAGGAGGATCACCGCTATCAGCGACCGGGTGGAAGGGATGGCCCTTCGTCTTGAGAAGATGGAGGCTGCTATCAAGCTTGTGGTGGCCAACTGGGACACCATTGACTCCACTCCTCCAATCAATCCTGCGAGCATCAGAACCTCCATGGCTGGCACTTCTGGTCAGTGGAAGGAATGGCCTAAAGAATAGGCTTTCCTTTCTATGGGGTTGCTCTGATGTAGGTTTTTTTTTTATTTTTCTTTTAGATCTCATTTGGGATCTTTTATTTTAGTGTTAGATCCTTATAGGGATCTTTTCTTTTCTGTTTTGTTTTGTTATGTTCAAGTATGAACATAACTTTTTGTATGGCTGCCCTACACATGGGCTTTATATAATCGATTAGTAGCTTTTAATTCATATTCTCCCACATAGAAGGAAAATAATGTTTAAGGTACTTGCCATTGATAGTTCTCTCATGAGCAACTCCTTCAATTGATTCTAAATGGTACGCTCCACCTCTTAAGATTTGCAAAACACGGAAAGGTCCTTCCCAATTTGGGGACCATTTTCCAAATCTACCCTTTTTCTTTTTCTTGTCAAGTGGAAGAATTGTTTTCCAAACTAAATCTCCAATAGCAAAAGACTTTTCTTTGACCCTTTTATTATAAGATCTTTCTAGTCTCTTTTTCTGGGCTCTAATTTGGTTCAAAGCATTTAATCTATTTTCTTCCAATCCATCAATGTCTAAATACATGGCCTCTTCGTACTGCAGGCCTTGATCATAATGACGTGCTATTCTTAACGATTGAACATTAATCTCGACTGGCAAGATTGCTGCATGTCCATAGACTAATTCATAAGGTGTTACCTTAGTACTGGTTCTTTGTGACGTTCTATATGCCCATAAGACTCGGGGCAAAAGATCATGCCATTCTCTTGGATTATCATCGATTGTTTTGGATAACGTATTCTTTATAATTTTATTGGTCGATTCGACTTGCCCGTTAGCCTGGGCATAATATGGAGTAGAATTTAAAATTTGTATTCCATATTTTTGTGCATACTGAACGATTTCTCGACCATTAAATACAGAAGCTTGATCAACTGTAATTGTTTCAGGAATTCCAAATCTACACAAGATATATTCCTCCATGAAATCAATTATTTGTTTTTGTGAAACACCTTTTAAAGGTATTGCTTCTGTCCATTTTGTGAAATAATCAGTTGCTACAACCACAAATTGATGTTGTAAGGAAGATGCTGGATGAATTTCTCCTATCATATCAATTGCCCAACCTCTAAATGGCCAAGGTTTTACAATCGATTGTAATTGATGAGCAGGGATCCTCTGAATAGGTCCATGTTTTTGACACTGTTGACAACCTTTAGCATATCTAATGCAATCAGCTCTAATAGTTGGCCAATAATACCCATGTCTTTTTATTAACCATCTCATTTTATCTCCAGCTTGATGAGCACCGCAGGTCCCTTCATGGATTTCTCCCATGATTTTCATCGATTGGGTCTTATCGACACAAAGTAATAACAGACCATCAGATGTTCTTCTGTACAAATCATTTCCTAACAGAACGTAATTGACTGACCTGCATCTCACTGTCCTTTCTGTTTTTTCATTAGGATTTGATAAATAATTTTTAATTGGATTCATCCACTCCTCGGAAAGGTCGATGACTAATATATCTATTTGTTTTTCTTCCTCTCTCTCCATTGAGAAAGGTAAAAATCTCTTTTGAATCCTAATTGTTCTTTCATTTTCCCCTTCAAGAATATTAACTCCTGAGGCCATTTGAGCCATTTGGTTGGCTTCTCCATTCTGGAGTCTCATTATATGGTGGAAACAAATTTCATCAAAGTCTTGAGTAAGATGTCTCACTCTGTTTAATTGCAATTTTAACAAGGGATGGTAACACTTGTACTGCTCCAGAATTTGTCGGATAATCAACTGTGAGTCTCCAGAGACTTTTAGATGACGTATATTTAGGTCTTTTGCAATTTCTAAGCCTATGATCAAGGCTTCGTATTCTGCTTGATTATTTGTTGAAATTTTATTATCATCTAATTGGAAACAGAATTGGAACATTTCCCCTTTGGGCGAGGTAAGTACTATGCCTGCACCAACTCCATTGTCTGTTTTTGAACCATCAAAAGACAAATTCCAATGCTTAATCTCAACCAGATGAATTTCGAAAGTATCTTCTTCTAATGGAGAATTTGGATGTTCGGCTAAGAAATTGGCCAAAGCTTGCCCTTTAACTGCCTTTTGAGGCACGTACTCGAAATCATATTCGACTAGGGCCAATATCCACTTCCCTTGCCTTCCTCTCAGGACAGGTCTTGTTAAGATATATTTTATTATATCTGTTTGGGATATAATCTTTACCTTTGCGGGCAGCAGATAATGTCTCAACTTTACAGCTGAAAAATACAATGTCAAACAAATTTTTTCAATGTACGAGTATCTAGTTTCACACTCATTTAACCTTCTACTTAGGTAATAAATCGATCGTTCTCGACCTTGCTCATCATCTTGAGCTAGAAAACTTGCAATCGACTGGTGTGCTGCTGAAATATATAACTTTAATGGCTTTCCATTCACTGGAGGAGCCAACACAGGAGGCGTCACTAGTGATTGTTTTAATATATTAAAAGCCTTTTGATGTTCTTGTTCCCATCTGAATTCTTTTTCAGATTTCAATTTTAACAGTGGGGAAAAAGCCATTGTTTTCCCAGATAAATTGGCAATAAATCTTCGAAGGAAATTAATTTTCCCCAAGAACTGCTGAAGTTCTTCCTTATTAGTTGGTGGCTGTGCTTTTAAAATGGCATCAGTCTTATTTTTATCAACTTCGATCCCTTTTTGATGTACTAGGAATCCCAAAAAATTTCCAGCTGTAACACCAAACGCGCATTTTAGAGGATTCATTTTCAGATTATAACGCCTCATTCTCTCTAAAGTTTGCTCTAAGTGATACAAATGTTCATCAACCGAAATCGATTTTACCACTATATCATCAATGTATACTTCCAAGAATTTATGGAGAAAATCATGAAAGATTAAATTCATGACCCTTTGATAGGTAGCTCCTGCATTCTTTAATCCAAAGGCCATAACTACCCATTCGAATGTTCCTATATATCCAGGACACCTGAATGCCGTTTTATGAGTGTCTTCTTCTGCTATATAAACCTGATTATAACCAGCATTACCATCTATAAAGGACAGCATTTGATAGCCTACGGTTGCATCGACTAATAAGTCAGCAACAGGCATTGGGTATTCATCTTTAGGTGACGCTGTATTGAGGTCTCTGAAATCGACACATACTCTCACTTTTCCATTCTTTTTCATAACTGGAACCACATTTGAAACCCATTCTGCATATTTAACTGGTCGAATGAATTTTGCTTCGAACAGTCGTTCCATCTCTTTTTTAACTTGGGGAAGAACATCATCTTTCATTCTTCTAGGTGCCTGTTTGAACGGTACGTAATTTTCTTTTATGGGAATCTTGTGTTCGACCAATGATCTATCCAAACCTGGCATTTCATCATAACTCCAAGCAAAACAATCTTTAAACTTGCGCAATAAATACTTAAACTTTTCCTTTATTTCATTAGGCAAAGTAGCATTCACATATGTAATTTTAGGATCTTCTTGAGTCCCTAAATTTACTTCCTCTATAGGATCCTTAACCTGGGCCCTATCATCGTCTAACTTAGCTGGTGCGGGTTTCAAATCCGCTAATCCTAAATCCTTCATCGTTAACGGGCTATCATCGAAAACACATTCAGCCCAATTACAAGAAATAGGCTCACATGCCTGCAACTTCTTATCGACTAAAAAGGAAAATAACCTCTTGAAAGTGGCTTTAACAGTAGCCAGCTCTTCACTTCCTGTATCCAAAAGGTTTCTAAACATTAAAAACTTGAGATTTACTACCAGCAGGCCTTGCAATAACATTAGGCCTGACAAAATCTTTGCTCAACTCCCGAAATCCTTCCTTTATATAAGTAAGGAATTGACTTTCAGTTACACCAATCCCATTGGACTTCACTTCTGCATCTTCTATCTTCATTGGCCAGAGGTGTTCTTTGTAGAGATCTGCCTCAACATTGTTAGTTTCTGCTTGGAAAGGATGCTGGTCTGCCCAAAAGACCTCCATTCCTCCTGTCTCTTCCTGCTTCAAGAAGATCAAGGCCTGGTGCAGAGAAGATGGCACACATCCATTTATATGAATCCAATCTCTACCTAATAGGGCATTATAATTGGATGATGAATCGACTACGAAAAATGTAGCATTCATTTTTCTCTTCCCAATTTGCAATTGCAAGGATATGACTCCTTTAGCAGGGGAACATCCTCCAGCAAAATTACCAACAGTGACCTCTGTTGGAATTAGGTCATCATTGGTTTTGTTTAACACCTTCATCATTCTTGAGGGTAGGATATTGACCACTGCACCATTATCGACCAACACTTTTGAGATAGGCTGGCCATTCATATGGATTTTAACATACAAGGGTTTCAAATGCCTGATTGAAGCATCATCAGGGGGTCTAAGAACTACTAATTCTGTTCCCTTTTCATCTGTTTCGACATTAATTAACTGTGATTGAGGTTTTTTTCTTTTTTTTCAACTATTTTAACAGTCGATTGTGTTTTATCTTCTACGTCACCTGCCAATTCCATAGGCTGGTCTGGTTTTGCCTTAAAATGTTTTGGCAAAACTAAAATCATATGACATTGATAATTGATAGGTACTGACCCGAATTGGATTGCGGCCAAACTTTCTCCAAATGTTGCTGACTTCTGTGGAGATGGAGTAGTATCTTTGATTAGATCTTCTTGCTCTGATTCTTCATCGAGGAGATCATCATCATCTGCTTCCATGAGCTTCTGAAATTCCTCCATCTTTTTCTTCAAACTTTGCTTTAGTTCCTTTCTCCCTTTGGGTAGGACAATCGATTTCGAAGAGGCTGCAGTAGTGGCTTGTACTTCATTTTCGGAGACATTCTGCTTTTGACCACTAGTCCCCCTCTTGATCTCGAGTCCATACCATGTTTGGAACCTTATGTGGTTCCACTTTTTCCTTATGCTCAAAGACGTGATCCCATGGATCATTATACACTCTGGCTGCAAACTTCCTCTGCAGTCTTCTCTTCTGTGAAGTAGACACCTTCGTATACCACCCTTCTGCTGGAAATTTTGGGTGATTCAGCGTACTCCAATTCTCATGGTCATTATTTGGAGGCATTATGTGGGCAATGCGATTTTGCCCGAAGATGCTGCCGGTTCGCGGGAGCGCTTTTTAAGCTGGACGTCAAGCGCTCGCGAAAATACAGAGTCGCCACTCGGGTTTTGAAGGTCCGACACCCAAGGAACCGTATTTCGAAGCACCTGCCGCGCTGTTTGATTTGAAAAAGTTAAGGAACCAGTCCGTCATAACCATATCTGGGTTCGGGAGCCAGGTTACGAGAGGGGAAGGGTTTTATGGCACCCCTCTCGCCCAATCCGGAGATCGGTCTCTACTTAGGCATTTGCGAAAATGTTGTTTGTTTGCGATTCTGTTTGATTAATCAATTTTTAACCAATTAGGGCGGGGGAACAGTTAAAGGGGATTAAAACTGTAACATGTTTGCAGGATGTGATAGATAGCATGGATGAGCAGTTAGTATAGGATGAGAACAGACTGCTGTGGGAGTTTAAACAAACTGGGGAGCCCCTGTTTTGGAGTGACGTGCGCAGGAAGAAACCAACATGCACTGAATAAGTCACTACATGTTGTTTACTCCTGCGCGCATAATTCCAAGACAAGCACGCGCCGGTGAGCTTAAAACCCACAGCTCTTATTCTCAAACCTTCTGGGCTCTGGAAGGACCAGTGCACACCCAGGACAAACCACGCAGTTTATAGGAGCATAATATACAGTTTAAAGGCTGAAAAGCCCTACAAATTAATAAAACACCCCATAAACAGTGTGGGGACAAAATAATGGCCTAAAACTAAGCTACCCGTGCAAGGCCACTCACTGGTCAGAGGCAAACCATCGCGCGATGAAGTCACTCTGGCGCGCGAGGGTGCGCCCTGGCGCACTGTCGCGCGATGGACTGAGTCTGTCGCGCGATGGTGCGCCCTGGCGCAGGATGGTTGCGCCCTGGCGCGGACCAGACCAGTGCTTGGTTCACATCTTTGGGTTCTGGGATAGATCCAGAATTATCCCAGGGGTACTCCAAAACAGCAGAAATACAAATCAACTATAAAGCTAACAGTTTATACTAAGGAAAACAATAAACTGGTTTTTAACATGCTTGCAAAGTGATCTATATACAAAATAAAGCACAAAACAGTAGGACACCAATCCCCACGTGGTCCGTCGCGTGCAGCACCGAAGTGTCGCGCGAGATAGTGGGACCATCGCGCGTTGGTTCCTACCATGACGGTTTTTGAAACCTTGCCAGCTTTAGGACCAGGACTGGTATTGATTACCAGCCTTGGCCCTGCCAGCCCCCCTCAGGGATCAGAACAGAAACAGAACAAAGGTAAGCTATACCTTTGGTTGAGTTTGAAACGAATTTGAGCTTCGAATTGAATTGAAGTTGGTTGGGATGTTTGAGGATTGTTGAGTGTGAGAAAATGGGGAGAGAAAGAACAAGCTATGTTCTTTGATTACATGGAGTGTAATCTTTTGTCAAAACTTGAACCCTTTTTATGAATGAACCATGGGGGTATAAATAGGGGGAGATGGAGGTAGGTTCGGGCTGCAAAGAGAGGAGTTCAGCTAGTCCACGAGGCCTGGCTGAGGTTGCATTGGTGGCCAACTGTCCTCCTTCAGAAAGGTTGGTGGTAGGTTGGACCATCGCGCGACGGAGTCAGTCTGTCGCGCGATGGTGCGCCCTGGCGCACTGTCGCGCGATGGAGTGACTCTGGCGCGCGATGGTGCGCCCGGGCGCACTGTCGCGCGATGGAGCCAAATCGTCATGCGATGGTGCGCCCTGGCGCGGGATGGTTGCGCCCAGGCGCGAGATGATTGCGCCCTGGCGCGGACCAGTAGGGTTTTTGGTTTTTGAAGTGGCTTAGGCTAGGTTAGGTTCAAGGGTTTTGCAAACACTCAAAGCTCAAACACGTTATCATTCCCAGGGTGTTCTTGATCCATTTCATCATCGGGGAATCAAAAACCGTAAGTAAACTAATCTGGAAGCCCAGATTGGGGTGTCTACACATTACCATTCTGGGCTGGTGCCCCCCATATCCATAAGGACCTCTGCCTCGTGGTCCCATACCTCTCCTAGAACCAGCACCTCTGTAATTTGAGTATCTTCCTCGACTAGGAAATTGATATCCCACTGCTTCCAATTCCTGACTGGAGGGTACTCCGGGCCTTGCAGGCACCACTGGATGTCCCCGGAATAAAAATGGTCCATCATCTGGTCCATAACAATGTTCTGACTCTATTCTATTAAAGAGTCCAGGATCAATTCCCTCATAAATCAGCTTCGCTCCAACATAAATCTGGAGATCGTTTCCACCCATAGTGTTGAATCGAAGTCCTGATTTAGAGAATGCACACTTCTGTTCCTTTTCAGCTATGATTGCTTCCCCGTATTTAATTTCTCGTCCACATCGAATACAAAGATAATCATTGGGGAATCTTAATGGTTGAGACTTTGCTGACTCTTCATCAGTCTCCATTCGGTCTCCTTCTCCTTGCTTTTGCCGCTCAACGGTCGATCCCAACCTTTTAGCTAGGTTGGCATTTACCATGTTGATCTCCACTTTTGGAAAAGGGTCGGACTCAATGCTCATCGGATCTTTTTCTCCTTTAGCATACTGCAGCAACCCCTTTTGAATTAAATCCTGCACGCAATTACGAAATGTAACACAATTGTTAGTATTATGCCTAAACGAATTATGCCATTTACAATATTCTTTTCCTTTCTTTTCTTTGTCAGAAGGAAGAATATGTCCAGGACTTAAAACGATAAACTTTTGTTTAAGTAGTTCATCAAATATCTGGTCCGTTTGTGTTAAATCGAATGAATATTGCCTATAATTAGCTTGCCCCCCACGTCGATTGGGTTGGGATGAAGGCATATTCATTGGTTTCTCTGTCTTCACAAGAGTATCACAAATAATAGGAGTTTTGCCAATAACTTGTGCGACATCAATTTCCATATCACCTTCTATCTCTTGGTAATATGTACCTAGAGATGAATTTTTTAACTGTTCTTCTTCCTGAAGAATTGCCTCAAATTGCGAGGCTCTTTTTGAGAGTTCAAATAAGTCTTTAAAATTAGACCCATTAAACTGTTTCTTAAAGTTGAACTCAAGACCATCTTGTGCTATTCGTACAATCTCGGTTTCAGGGACATTACAGTGGCACTGATTTCTCAACCTTTTAAATCTAGTCAAGAATTGCTCTGCTGTCTCAGTTGACTTTTGTTTCAATTTAGCTAAGTCAGCAATTGAAACTTCTGGTTCATGCCTAAAATATTGAGCATGAAATTGCTCTTCCATGTCTTGCCAAGTGTGAATAGAATTAGCAGGCAAACTTATAAACCACGTAAATGCTGTTTTTGTCAATGAATGAGGAAATAATTTCAACTTAAGAACGTCATCCATTCCTAGTTCACCTAACTGAAGGCAGAATCTACCCACGTGTTCTATGGTCGATTGATTCTCAATACCACTGAAGAGTGACAATTCAGGGAGTTTGTAACCCCTTGGCAATGGAACATTGTCTACCCATTGTGGGTAGGGTTTCCTAAACATGGGTTTTTCTAACCGACGTAACCCTGGACCGTACATATCTTGAATGATTTCTGTAATCTGTGCTCTATTAATACCCATAGGGTCCTGTATTCTATTATCATTCAACGGTTCCATGGCTCTATAAACATTTGGAGCATTTCCTGTGACACATGGTTGCGTGAAAGGAAAATTCTGATGATTACCAACACTTGGTTGTACATATGAGCTATTGCCGTTGCCATTGCTTGGCAAGGCTTGTGTGACATAGTGTGCGTATGGACCATTATTTGAGACATTCTGTGTGGTATGTTGATCGTTATTTATAACATGGGTTCTTGTGAACCCGTGTCGGATAGTCTGACCACTATTCAAATAACCATTTTGTCCATAACCACTACTATTCCCAACTTCGTAAGCAGACGGGATATTCTGATAAAAGCTAGTTGGCCTGATCGTAGGTCTAAATGTATTTGATTCCATGACTGGCCGACCATGCACATATACACTTAATTCAAAAGCAGGATTAGAATATACCTGTGGAGGAGCCTGTTTAGGCATATCATTATAACGCACTTGTTCATGAACTACTCCATTTGCATCAACATCGATGGTAGATGGAGGGATAACCACTCTTCTCATTAGAGTGATTAATTCTTGTGCTGCTTCGTCTTCTAGATTAGACAAAACTTGTGCTAATTGTCTAGATAGACTTTGCACATCGACTAATAGCCCTGAGCCATTTCCTTGGCTATTTTCTGACATCCTTGGAACAAGATGCTCTTCGGTTTGAAACTCCAAGCCTTCGTTCTGAGGCTCTGTAGGACGGTCACTTTGTTTCCTTGTAGTTGGGGCCATCACTTCCAAATTAGTAAGGTGCCCTCCTTCTAGCGCCAATTCTTGTTTGTCTATTTTTTGTGGATAGTCGATGATCGACTAAGGAATTGTAGTGTGTGCTGGAAATGTGGTGTTTGTGGTGGCGGAGTTTGGTTCCTTGCCGTGTTTCAGGACTTCTCTGGAAGCAAACTTAATGAAGTGAATGGAAATGAAAGAAGAATAACAAAATGGACTTTATTATTCCTCAAAGTAGAAGTCAGTCGACTGTGAGAACACAATCGATTGGACGGTTAAGTTACAAGCTACTCCTAGAGCGAGAAAAGTAAAGTACAGATAAAAAGTAGAAGCCTTTGGGCGATTGAGTGGGGGTCTCAAATTGTCTTCAACTTTAGTATTTATAGGCTGTCACTTCGACTTGAATTTCAAACTGGGCAGAATTCCCTCTCTAAATTTGAATCAAGCGGTTACTGCATTTCCCTCTTCTCCTCCATGTTCTCTGAGTAGACGGTTACTCCACATGATCCCATGTTGTATTAGAAACTGATCTAAACACTCGTTTTCTGGATTTCAACTTCCTTCATCAACCGCTACACGTGCTGTTCATTTGTAACTTGCTTGTGGACACTTGTCCTGCATTTAAAACTCTAACCGTCGACTAGTCCATCTGATTCTATAATATTTAATTAGGTGTGACCAACACGTGTCCCAACTTTAGTCTAGTCGATTCACGTTGACAAATTTATGGTGTAAACAGTCACCCACTAGACTTAGCTAAGTTCGCCCACTAGGCTCGGCTAAGTGTGGGGCTTAGCTAGCTGTGTTGACATGTGCCTTCCCATGTGCTGAGACGGTTACGCCAAAGGATAATCATGAGCGCACATGAAGGGTGCTAGCTCATGCCAAAACGGTTACCAGATCCATTGGTGACCTCATAGTGACATCATTCGACTCGTGCAAAGCACATGTCTGTACTTGGAGAGCAAGTCAAAGGGACTCTATAAATACTGAAGGATGACAGCCCTAAGAGGTTAGGAGAGAAGGCTAGGCAATTCTTGAACCAGGTCTTAGTTGGGCAACCCTGGCCAGGTTTTAATCGTGCGTTCACTGTGTAGGTTAGGAGAGAAGGCTAGGCAATTCCTAAACAAGCGGAGGAAGGACTCGGATCGAGGATCACGGGCCACAAACCAGGATTTCTCAAACGCAATTGAGTCGGCTCTGGTAGCACCGCAGCAAGAGAAGTAACAACTGTCCGAGACTCTCATGGGGTATTCCTCACACGTTTCAGTACGAAACTTGGGCAAACTTCGGGCCTTGCAGCTTGTTATGACAACCACAAAGTACATAATTGACAAACTAAACGAGCAATCAAAAAATAAGGACACAAAGATTTACGTGGTTCCCATCAAGCCTAAGCTTTCGTGTACTTCACTGGCAATAGTGAGAGAGGATTCACTAGTCGGCTATATCTGTCACTCTCAATGAAGCACCAAACGGTATTCACTGACAAATATCTGGTGGAACTCGAAAGGGAGCACAAGCCCTAGTGGAACCCAATTTATTTTCTTGGGGGACAGAAGTAGTATAACATATGCATAAAGATTCAAACGTAAAGGGAAAAATCTCACAGCGACTGGATATCATGGCTTCAATTTGGATGTTTTTAATTTTATGTGAAAATATTTCGTGGCAAAAGTGAAAAAAAAAATGGTAATTCTCTCATCTGCGCGCAAGCAATACCCTACCTAAGGGTCATCATTTAGCCCGAAGGCCTGCGGCCCGCCCAGCCCATCGGGTTTTTACCCTGCCTGAGCCCGTGAAACGGGCGGCCCGTAATTTGTAATGGGCGGGCTCAGGGCTATGAATTTTTACTCGGCCCGCCCGTAGGCCCTGTCCGTGAGCCTGCCCAGCAGCCCGCCAGTGGTACGCACCCAATAGCCCGCCCACGGGCCCACCCATCAGCCCCAAATCCCATAAAATCCTTTCTTTTTTCCCTTGCCCAAGAAAATTTAAGCCCGCCCGCTTTTTGGCCCGCTCATTAGCCCGCCCAGTTTTTTGCCCGCTAGCCTGTGGGCCGGGCTTGGGCTTCAATTTATGGTAGGTAACCCGGCCCGCAAAAAAGTAAAAGTCCGGTCGGCCTGGCCCGTGGGCGGACTCGGGTAGTGACTTGGCGGGCTGGCTTGGCCCGGCCCGATGATGACTCTTACACCACACCATAACACACTTCATGTACATATATCAAAAAATTTGTCGCTAAAGTGAACAAAATTTAAAGGTAATTCCCTTATCCACAGTACACATTAGTGACGAAAAAATAATTTCATTGCCTTTTGTAACAGAAGTGGCGACGAAATTTATTTTTCATTGTCAATGTGTAATATTTGAGACGAAATTTTTTTGTCTCCAATGTGTAATATTTGCGATGAAATCTTTGTAACTTTCCAAAAATATCCTTCGCAAAAGGCTATGAACACTTTTAAAAGTTGAGATAAAGGGACAATTATAGTAATAAGTACCTTTGATGTCAATTAAAGTGCATTATATGTATGTTCTCTAAAAGCATTAAAATTCTAAGAAAAGACTAAAATTAAAGGATGGAGGGCGTAAATGTTATGAATTTAAAAAGTTGATGTCATGAATTGGGGGTAAAAGTGTTATGAATTGTTATACAAAAATTGTAACTCAAGATTAATGTTCAATTTTTTTTTGTACTTATCAAAAAAAAAAATGGAATGTATATGGCAAGATTTTCCTCAAACTTTTACAAATTTGACTTCCACGACTTTATGAATTGGACCCATGTTTTGATTATTTGTTGAAGTGTAATATCAGCCCATCGCCATCAATTAAAAAATCAAGTACCATTAACAATGTTAATTTATTGTATGACAAAGTCTTTGTCAATCTTATGTACTTTTCTAGTTTATTTGGTGGATATTTCTATTCTTCACACGTTTTTGTAATATAAAATTATTCAGTCACCCTCTAAAAGCAAGCATTGAAGAGCGAGAAGGCAACAAGGACGATGGGTTTTTGTCAACTAAAAAACCAAAGATTAGTTAGATATTGGGTGCCCAAATCTCATCAAAAAATGATCTCATGCTCTCTTTATTATGACTATGGCTCCATAATTATGTAACACCTAGAACAAGTTTTTAATGAGCAAAACAAGGGTTTAAACTCGGGTTTACCCAAATGCGAAAGGGAATAGGAAAAGACAATTAAGGCCCTGATCCAGTAAGGTTCTTATTTTTTAAGTGCTTATTTCTCGCTTTACGAAATATGTCATTCTCTCAGACTCTTCCAAAATATCACCTTGATTTCAAAAGATAAGTATTTTAGTTAGCGGAACGGACCCTGAACACGTGGAAGAGGAGATGGTTCAAGAAACTTTTGTAATCCCACAAGTTTGAACCTATTCTGGTGGTAAGTGCCACCAACTTTGAAACTTCAACTAGACTTTGTAAACAGAATCCTGCAAACAAGAGAGTTGTTTTGGGTATGGTGTAACTAGTAGTCTTCTGAAAATTGACCATTTTCGTGCTTATAATACTTCCAACGGATTTGTATAAAGTACAGTTCAACTTATTTTAAAGAAGGGATTTGCTAATTTCGTCCGAGGTGCCCATAAATCACTTTTTTGGCAAAGAAAAAAGAAAGTTTTTTTTTTTAAGCAATGCAGAGTGTTCCGGGCCAACTTGTGCACCCCTCAGACATAGCCCCTCCCACAGCCGTTTTGCACGCTTACGCGTGGAGTTGGGGTCGCTCCATGAGTTGTTGGTAATGAGAATCGAACATGGAATCTTAGGATGAAGCAAACACCCAAATCCCAGGCAGGCCAAGATCATTTGGCTAACACTTTGGGGTTAAAGAAAGCTATCTAAATTTCAAAATATTATTAAACAAATCCAATTCCATTTGCAGTTTGTAATTTTAGCCTACTTTTAATATGTTATTATTATTATAACTAAAAATGAACAACTTGGAAAGGATTGATAAGTTATCCAAATGCTGATGTGATCACTGAAGAGAAATTAATTGAATATCTTTGGTTGTTAAAGTATGGGTACACTGGTAAATCGACTGTCACCTAGCATCAAATTAAATAGCATCTCAAGAATAATCACTTGAGCAAAAGCATTAATCTGTTAAGGTTTTTCAAAACTTTACGTTATATTTGGTCTTTGAATTTGTGAAAGGGAAATGAAAGAAGGGTAACTATCGGCCATAAGATAAACATACATCGGAAGCATTTTTGTCACTCCATTTTCTATTTCATATGTGCATGAACAATTTTGCAAAGGAGCCCTGCTATTCGTGAGGAAGATTTGCAGGGAACTACGCAAGAAAAAACGAGTTTAGGTTCATTCTGGGTCCCACAAAAATCTAGAAAAAATCCATAAAATTTTGTATATTATTTTATGGGGCTTGGCCTGTAAAAAATTGCGTAATACTTAACAATATCCGTTTGAGCTGATTTTTTACAGGGTCCCACAAAATAATATTCAAAAATTTATAAATATTTTTCTAGATTTTTGTAGAACCCGGAATGAGGCCAAACGCATTTTTCCTTCCATGATTCCTTGCAAATCTTCATTGCGATTAGAATTTCCGTAATTGTAATAGGATTTGATTTGGAATGTTTAAATTTAATTATGTAGGTTCGCCCTCCCATGTTGGAATTTCGTACTGTATATATTCACAGCTTTAAGTTCAAATCCTGTGGCCGTCTTGAATGCCACCATTCTTTTTGTAAATCGGGGCGTTCTGATTTCTTTTTAAAACTTTTTTTTTTCAAAAAGAATGTAATTTTAAGCTCAAATATAATGAAAATGGAAAATAATTTTTTGATTTTTTTTGCACCGTTTAAAAGATCTCAATGAAACCTATCAAACATTATCCATATTGGTAGAAAAATTATGTGTTTACAAAAATTATTTGCATAAACATATAATTTTTGAGCTTAAAATTACTTTTCTTTTCAAAAATTATTTTTTCCAAGAAACTGAAACGATTAGCAACTTTTTATCAAAGATGGGTCTGCTACCATTCATTTCTTCCATGTTGCTTTCCTCCAGCTCTTCAGTAACCAACATAAACTAACTCTTGAACAGTCTACAGAGATGGGTTATTATACTCCCAAGCTAAATCACGTAAGTTGCATGCATGAGCACGAGCAGGATTACGTCTTTCAAAAATATCTCAAGTTCATAAAATTCGTAAATGCAAGAATTGAAAATGAGAATGAAATGTGCTACTGAAACACTAATGTGACCTAGCTCCCAAGCACACACAAAAAGAAGAAGAACAATCATCTAGAAATTGACACTAATAACTGTATAATAAGGAAGCATATCTTATCCTCTGTTATTCATTCTCATCTCTCATGACTTTTTGGACATTGACTCAAATTCCATCACCAATTCAAATAAAACTCTTAATTAATAATGTAGTTATGGGTTGTTCATCCCTTTATACACTTATTACTTGAGAGTGAAACTTATTCACAGCTCTGCTGTGAACAAGTTCTTTACAGCAGCAACCAATCGTGACCATCCGAAACACTTTGGACGGTTGAGATTCACCTCCGTAAACCCATTTTCACGAAAACCTCCATAATGAAGATATTCTCTAATTACTTACATTATAGCACAAGAACTTGGGCTCTCCTCACAACTTCTTGCACAGTAGTATGGAGGCGGCCCAGGCGGGTAACAAGGATTGTAACAGTTATAGGCGGCCGTAAGCTTTGCGAGCCGTTTCTCGTCTTCCTCCTTCTTCTTCTTCTCTTCTGCCTCTTTCTTCTTTTTCTCTTCCTCTTTCGGATCTTTTGCCGGCCCGACGGTTAGTATAACCACGTGCCCGCATACGCATTTCTGCAGTTTGCTGACTATATCGACCGGATCAACGTCTCCGATCACAGTTAGTTTCCTGTCCTTCATGTCCACGGCAATCGATTCGATTCCTGAAACAACAATTGGGAATCACAAAACAGAGTTCTTAAGTTGTGAAATACAAAACGGTTCACAGACTTTCGAACACACATTGCGATACATCTTTTGTACGAAACCATCCGATGCACTTAAGTTTCGTAGAATAGTGAGATACCCACGTACATTGGATGATTTCGGACATATTTGTATCTGAATTTGAGCACGACAAATCTGTTCAAGAAAGGAATCTAGAGGAAAGAAAGTGGGAAAGACCCATTGATCAAATACCAGGAAGGCTAGAAACGGCATTCATAGCCTTTCGCTTTCCTTTGTCATCGTGTACCTCCAATTGTAGTTCAATTTTCTGCAACAAAAAGACAATTAATATCCAATTTAGTATCCGTTTTTTGAAAAGCCCCGAAAAAATAATGGATGGTGAATTATGATTGAGCCAATCGAACAACGAGGTTTTTGCCTAATTTAATCTAGTAGTTCGAAAAAACACCTCATCATTCAAACGTACAGACAAATGAATACAGACGTACGTTTGAACTCATGAATGCGTATGTATGCATACGAGCATATTCGAGAAAAACAGAGCAGAAGAAAGACACTTTTAGGGATTTTCGACTTGTATGATCTCCGAAATAAGAGAAAACACGAAATCTACATCACAATAGAAGAAATTGAAAAATGAAAAGCATGAATTAGGAATCTGTCAAACGGTCATGAAACAGAACAAACCACAAGATTTGTGATCCTTTGATAATTTCCATGACAACTGATATTGAGAGAGAGAGAGAGAGAGAGAGAGAGAGAGAGAGAGAGAGAGAGAGAGATTTTACCTTCTTGTTGTCCATTAGGCTGAGAGAGTAGTGACCAGGATTTGATCAGACTTGTGAAGAATCAATGGATTCCTAGATTATTAAGTGCAAATGTGATGAAAAAGAAGGGGAATCAGATGAGGAGAATTCGTTGTTGAACATGGAGAGAAAGACCAATGGGCATTTAAAAATGTCTCAAAAAAACTGGTCAACAAGAGAGAGAGAGAGAGAGAGAGAGAGAGAGAGATGAGGTATCTAGGAAGGAACAGGTCGAAACTAAAGACGAAGTCCTATGTTTCCATAGTCCAAGAGTCGTAACTCCTATTTATAGTCCCTAAATATAGTGGTTGACCAATAAAATAAACACAATTTGAAACATATTTCTAGTCTTGTATCAGTTCAACGAATCTAGTCTCGTTTTATTAAAATGGGATGTGAGTGGCCTCAAATGCTAGGATTGTATCCATAGTCTGGCTGAAAAATATGCTTAGGCATAGAAGAATCGAAGTATGCTAGGGGAAGAATTGAAGTTCCTGATAGTCTGGAATTTTAGCCTTTGCTGAATTGAACTGTTTTCATTGATTGGGCAAAAAGCTGATTCCAGTGCGCGTTGGAGCTGTTTTGGTTGATTGGATTAATTGAACTATACTCCTCTTGAAAAGTTTTCGGATTGCCACCAGGAGATCGAAGGGGAACCGGCCGAAAATCTCAGTTGTAGTGATAAAATTCAAACCCAGACCTAGAATGGCACCTTATATCCGGGCAAAGGTTGGTTTAGGAGTGAAGATGAATAGTATAGTAAGGGGTGCTCGCTTCCCTGCTCAATCCAATCGATGGGTACCCGCTTGGTGCGCCCTTCCCCTTAATTGGTGTTACTGTTTCTTTGTAATGAAAATTTTATTGAAGAACAAGCGTTACAGAACGACGAGGAAGGCATATATACCTTCAATATTACAAGAAGTTATCAACCGAAACACCTACGAAATAGGAGATCTATAACGCTAAGAGGAATTTGCCAAGAAGGGCATAAAGAAAGAATTAGGGCGCCAGACGGCTTAACCCTGCAGACATCAATTCTAATCGTGTGAATGACACTAGACGAGGTTCTTTGGATTCCTGAAAAAACTCTGCGATTCTTTTCCTGTCGAATGTAGTTTATCATTGCTGTCCGAGCAAGTTTCAGGACAATGTCACAGAAGGATTTTCGCTGAACTTGCCAATAAGCCGATTAACTTCATCGTCCCGAGAGAATGACAAATCTTTCCATCAGGCACATCACCCGCTCAAATGCCTACACTCGTTGCATTGGTGTGGTCGAAACCGCACTCCATGTTCTTAGGGAGTGCCCGGTAGCCCAATTGGTCTGGCAGGCCCTTGGTATTCCACAAGGCGTTCGTATTAATTCGTTCTACGACAACCTTAGAAATGAACGCATCTTCCGATATCAAATGGCGCATTCTGTTCCCTCTAACCTGTTGGCACCTTTGGCTCCTTAGAAATGAACGCATCTTCGGAACCCCTACACAAACACACTTTAACCCTTTGGCCACCATCAAAACCATCACTGCCAAGGGCTTTCAATGGCATTATATTCTGCGAAATCCCTATCAAAAACCACCACCAATTAAGGAAAATTCACGTCGGGAAGACTCCACCATCGCCAGGATTTCTCAAACGCAATGGAGACGGCTCTGGTAGCACCGAAGCAAGAGAAGCAACAACTGGGGCCTTGTCCGAGACTCTCATGGGGTATTCCTCACAGGTTTCAGTACGAAACTTGGGCAAACTTCGGGCCTTGCAGCTTGTTATGACAACCACGTACGAAGTACGGAATAGACAAACTAAACGAGCAATCAAAAAACAAGAACACAAAGATTTACGTGGTTCCAATCAGGCCTAAGCTTTCACGTACTTCACAGGGCAAATAGTGAGAGTGAATTCACTAGTTGGCTATATCTGTCACTCTCAATGAAGCACCAAACGGTATTCATTGACAAATATCTGGTGGAACTCGAAAGGGAGCACAAGCCCTAGTGGAACCCAATTTATTTTCTTGGGGACAGAAGTAGTATAACATATGCATAAAGATTCAAACGCAAAGGGAAAAATCTCACAGCACATGGATATCATGACTTCAATTTGGATGTTTTGAATTTTATGTGAAAATATTCGTCGCCAAAGTGAAAAAATAAAAAATAAAAAACGGTAATTCTCTCATCTGCGAGCAAGCAACACCCTACCACCACACCACAACACACTTCATGTACATATATCAAAAAATTTGTTGCTAAAGTGAACAAAATTTTGAAGGTAATTCTCTCATCCACAATACACATTGGCGATGAAAAAATAATTTCGTCGCCTTTTGTAACAGAATTGGCGACGAAATTTATTTTTCTGTGTCAATGTGTAATATTTGCGACGATTTTTTTTTGTCTCCAATGTGTAATATTTGCGACGAAATCTTTTTAACTTTCCAAAAATATCCTTCGCAAAAGGCTATGAACACTTTAAAAGTTGAGATAAAGGGACAATTATAGTAATAAGTACATTTGATGTGAGTTAAAGTGCATTATATGTATGTTCTCCAAAAACGTTAAAATTCTAAGAAAAGACTAAAATTAAAGGATGGAGGGCGTAAATGTTATGAATTTAAAAAGTTGATGTCATGAATTGGAGGAGAAAATGTTATGAATTGTTATACAAAAATTGTGAATTCAAGATTATTTGTTGAAGTGTAATATCAGCCGATCGCCATCACTTAAAAAATATCAACTACCATTAATAATGTTAATTGCAGTCATCCTCGTCGTACTCATCATCATTGTCAGCTCCAGCCGTGGGTCCCACGATTGGCCACACCCGAAAGGAAACATCGATCTCTCAGGGAATCACTCTCAGTCTCAAAGGAAGACAAGTCATCTGAGGTAAATAGTAGAACGAACGAACTCACTATTTGAGCCCTCAGCGCCTGGATTTCATGCTGTTTGACTAGCTATCAACTCCTGCATCCGAGACAGCTCTGTCCTGGTCATCAAAACCTGATCAGAGCCTATGTGCCATATCCGCACAAAACAAGCAATGGAAACCTCTTCTTCTGCCAGGTCTGCCAAATCAGATAAGGGAAAATGAGGAGAATCAATTTCCCGATCAGAGAAGTCTCTGAGCCGTCGGCTGAGAGCTGTGACGGTTGTGCGAAAGAAAGGATTCCGTCGGACGGTGGAGGACTAGCTATTGTATAACAATGTTGTTGTCAATCTTAATTATGTACTTTTCTAGTTTTATTTGGTGGATATTTCTATTCTTCACACGTATTTGTAATATAAAATTATTCAGTCACCCTCTAGAGCAAGCATTGAAGAGCGAGAAGGCAACAAGGATTAGGATGGATTTTTGCCAATTAAAAAACCAAAGATTAGTTAGTTATTGGTGCCCCAATCTCATCAAAAATAATGATCACATTCTGTCTTTATTATGACTATGGCTCCAAAATTATGTAGTGTAACACCTCGAACAAGCTTTTAATGAGCAAAATACGGGTTTAACCTTGGGTTTACCCAAATGCGAAAGGGAATAGAGAAAGACAATTAAGTTCCCGATCTAGTAAGTTTTTTATTTTTTAAGTGCTTGTTTCTCGCTTTACGAGACATGTCAATCTCTCAGACTCCCACAATACATCACCTTTAATTTAAAAAAATAAATTTTTTAGTTAGCGGAACGAGCCCAGAATACTCGGAAGAGGAGATGGTTCAAGAAACTTGTATCAACCCACAACTTTGAACCTATTCTGGTCGGTGGTAAGTGCCAACAACTTTGAAACTTCAACTAGACTTTGTACACAGAATCCTGTAAACAAGAGAGTTGTTTTGGGTATGGTGAAACTAGTAATCTTCTGAAAATTGACCATTTTCGTGCTTATAATACTTCCGACGGATTTGTATAAAGTAAAGTTCAACTTATTTTAAACAAGGAATTTGCTAATTTCGTCAAAGTTGCCCAAAAATGACCTTTTTTTGGCAAAGAAAAAAGAAAGTTATCTGGATTTCAAATATTAAGTTATCAACTAAAAATGAACAACTTTCTTTATACTTGGAAAAGATTGATAAGTTATCCAAATGCTGATGTGATCACTGAAAGAGAAATTAATTGAATATCTTTGGTTGTTAAAGTATGGGTACAATGGTTAATCAACTGTCACCTAGCATCAAATAAAATAGCATCTCAAGAATTATAATCATTTGAGCAAAAACATTCTCAAAACTTAAGTTATATTTGCATTTTGAATTTGTGAAAGGGCAATTAATGAAAATGAAGTGAAAGAACCTAGCTAACTACCGGCATAAGATAAACATTCATCGGTAGTATTCTTTCACTCCATTTCTAGTATTTCGTATGTGCAGGAACAATTTTAAAAGTATTAGAACCACCAAGTATGGACCGAGGGGCTGATGGACCGATCGAGGACCACCTACCCATGTTTTGAAAAAATCCCATAATTGTAATAGGATTTAATTCGGAATGCTAAAATTTAATTATGTAGGTTTGCCCTCCAGCCGTCCTGATTGCCACCATTCTTTTGTTCACCTTCTTAAGCAACTCTTTATCAAAGAAATGTCTGATACCATTCATTTCTTCTCTGTTGCTTTCCTCCAGCTCTTCAGTAACCAACATAAACTAACCCTAGTACGGTGTACAGAGATAGGTTATTATACTTCCAAGCTAAATCACGTTAAGTCACGTGCAAGAGCATGAGCAGGAGTACTACGTCTTTTAAAAATATCTCGAGTTAATAAAAATCGTAAGCGCGAGAGAATTGAAAACGGAAACAAAATGTGCTCTACTGAAACGGTACATGTGACCTAGCTCCCAAGCATACACAAAGAGAACAAGAATCATCGTCTAGAAATTGACACTAATAATTGTATATATAATAATAATAATAAGGAAGCATATCTCATCCTCTGTTATTCATTCTCATCTCACCTGGGTTTTTGGAAATTGACTCAATTCCATCCCCAATTCCAATAAAAAAAAGGGGCATCCCAATTCAAATATTAAGCTATTTTTATGACTCGAACCCGTGAACCTTCAGGTCACAATAGAGCAACTTCACTGTTGCGCCAGGGCCGCACAATTCAAACAAAACTCCTAATTAATAATATAATTATTGTCCATTGTACATTAATTACTTACATTATAACACAAGAATTTGGGTACTCTTCACAACTTATTGGACGGTAGCATGGGCGCGGCCCGGGCGGGTAATAAGGAATGCAACACTTATAGGCGGCCGCAAGCTCTGCAAGCCGCTTTCTTTCTTCTTCTTCTTCCTTCTTCTTCTTTTCTGCTTCTTCCTTCTTCTTCTTCTCTTCTGCCTCTTTCTTCTTCTTCTCTTCCTCTTTCGGATCTTTTGCCGGCCCGACCGTCAGTATAACCGCGTGCCCACATTTTCTCAATTTGCTGACTACACAGACCGGATCAACGTCTCCGATCACTGTCAATTTCTTGTCCTTCATGTCCACGGAAATCGATTCGATTCCTAAAACAACAATTGGGAATCACGAAACAGAGTTGTTAAGTTGTGAAATACAAAACGGTACACAGACTTTCGAGCACACATTGCGATACATCTTTTGTATGGAACCATTCGATGCACTTGAGTTTCGTAGAATAATGAGATACCCGTGTAGATTGGATGTTTCCGGACATATCTGTATCTGAATCTGAGCACGACAAATCTGTTCAAGAAAGGAATCTATTGGAAAGAAAGTGGGAAAGGCCCATTGATCAAATACCTTGAATGCTAGAAACGGCTTTCATGGCCTTTTGCTTTCCTCTGTCATCGTGTACCTCCAATTGTATTACAATTTTCTGCAACAAAAAGACAATTAATATCCAATTTAGTATCGGTCTTTTGAAAAGCCCCGAAAAAATAATGGATGGTGAATTATGATTGAGCTAATCGAATAACAAGGTTTGCCTAATTTAATCTAGTAGTTCGAAAAAACACCTCATAATTCATGAGTTCAAACGTACAGACAAATGAATACAGACGTACGTTTGAACTCATGAATGCAGAAAAACAGAGCAGAAGAAAGAAACTTTTCGGGATTTTCGACTTGTATGATCTCTGAAGTAAGAGGAGACACGAAATCTACATCACAGATACAACTAATTGAAAAATGAAAAGCATGAATTAGGAATCCGTCAAACGGTCATGAAACAGAGCAAACCACAAGATTTGTGATCCTTTGATAATTTCCATGCAACTGATGTTGGATTACAATTAAACCCATCAAAAATCACGATTTTTTTGGTTCACTTACTGTACAAATGTGCAGCTACATGTT
The DNA here is from genome assembly GCA_019656295.1 of Rhododendron mucronatum var. ripense. NCBI lineage: Eukaryota > Viridiplantae > Streptophyta > Magnoliopsida > Ericales > Ericaceae > Rhododendron > Rhododendron mucronatum. The sequence continues at coordinate 4,076,186 of BPLT01000008.1, read as the reverse complement.
CATTAATAACGGGTTTTGGGAATATTAAGAAGAGAGAGAGAGAGAGAGAGAGAGAGAGAGAGAGAGAGAGAGATTTTACCTTCTTGTTGTCCATTAGTCTGAGAGAGTAGTGACCAGGATTTGATCAGATTTGTGAAGAATCAATGGATTCCTAGATTATTAAGTGCAAGTGTGATGAAAAAGAAGGGGAAGCAGATGAGGAGAATTCGTTGTTTGAACAAGGAGAGAAAGACCAATGGGCATTTAAAAATAACTCAAAAAAACAGGTCAACTAGAGAGAGAGAGAGAGAGAGAGAGAGAGAGAGAGAGAGGGAGGTTGTTTCTAGGAAGGAACAGAGTCGAAACTAAAGAAGAAGTCCTATAATTCTCATAATCCAAGAGTAAGAACAAGTTTAGTCCCTAATGGTCGTGTTAAATGTTGACCAATATAATAAAAACAATTTGAAACATATTTCTAGTCTTGTATTCAGTTCAAAGAATGTAGTCTCGTTAAGTCTCGGGTCACTGCATGAAAATGATGTGGTGACTGTCCACCCGCGTCTATTGGAACCTGCTCTGGGCTCTAAAAAAATACAGAAAAATATTCATAAATTTTAAAATAATATTCCATGGGACCCTGTAAAAAATCAGCTCTAACGGATATCAGTAGGTATGTTTTTCGGAATTTGTAGGAACGAAACTGTTTAGTTTTGCAGTTTCGTCCCTACAAATTCAAAAAATATATCTACCAATATCCGTTAGAGCTGATTTTTTACAGGGTCCCATAAAATATTGGGAGAATTTTTGATATGTCCACTATAGTATATTTCTAACCCACCAAGTCCACTTCTAAAGTTCCTAACACCTCTAGTCCACTAATAATTTCAATGACAAAAATACCCTATATAAAAGAAATAAGGGTCTTGTTTGGCTAATACAAAAAATATATTTTTTCATTTTTTTCGATCTTGATACAACCACATAACCACCGCCACCACCGCCACCACGCCACCGCCATCACCACCACCACCACGAAACCCCCACCACCACCACCACCACCGCGTCGCCGCCGTTGCCACCACCACCACCACAACGCTGCCCCATTCACCCACCACCACCTCCACCACCACGTCGCCGCCGCTGCCACCACCACCACCACAACGCCGCCACCTTCACCCACCACCACCTCTACCACCACGTCGCCACCCGCCGCCACCACCACAACGCTGCCACTTCCACCAAAATTACCACCACTACCAAGCCACCACCATGACCACTCCAACACCACCACCACCACCACAACCACCACTCTACCACCACCACCACGCCGCCACAACCACCACCACCACACCGCCACCACAATCACCACCACTATCACCGCCACAACAATGACCACCACTATGCCACCGCCACCGCCACCACAACCACCACCACCATGACGCCGCCACTGCCACCACCACCACAACGCCGCTACCACAACCACCACCACCATGACACCGCCACCGCCGCCACAACGCCGCCGCCACCACCACCACCACGCTGCCACTAAAACCACCACCACCATCACCACCAAGCCGCCGCCATCACCGCCACCACAATGACCACCACCATGCCACCGCCACCACAACCACCATCACCACTACCACTCAAACATCACCAACACCACCATTCCACCATTCCACCATCACCAACACCGCCACCGCCACTACAACCACCACGTTGCCGCCACCACCACAACCACTCCAATGCCGCTACCACCACCACCACCACCGCTACCACAACCACCACCACCACCACCACGCCGCCACAACCACCGCCACCACAACCACCACCACCATCACCGCCACAACAATGACCACCACCATGCCACCACCACCACAACCACCACCACTCCACCATCACTGATAAGCCCTAAATAGTGTAAATAATGGGGCTTATCTATCCCATTTTTGTGCACTTGCAAGCGGTTTATACTTGTTTCTATTTGATTTTGCGCGCAAGTTGTGTTTTTGTTGGAAAGTAGGTAATCGGAGCGAAAAGGACGTTTCCAAGGCTCCCAATAATCCCCGGAGGAATGCAAAAGCTTTCGAGTACGTGTGGCACATTAGGATCCTTCCCGGAATCTCAAATGAAGCAATCAAAGCATGCAAGGAAGGTTTCGAGGCTCTCGAAGACCGAAAGAAAGAAGAAAACAGCCAAAACCAGCCAGAGAAACTCGGGGTATCAATACCCCAACACTGGGTATCAATCCCCAGAAGCGTGCTGTCCAGGGAGGAACGAGGTATCGATACCCCTTTTTGGGGTATCAATCCCTAGTGTCTGCGCGAGAACTTTTTAATGGCATTTTTGTAATTCTTTTGTAAATGGGGTATATATACCAGCTGAAGCCCGAATCTAGGGCATTCAAGATCTGCATTTTCTCTCTCTACCTCCATTAAAGCTTTAGCTCCCACCTCTCTCCTCATTCATGTTTTGAGGAAGGTTTTTGGGTACGATCCGTTCATTTTCGAAGCTTTTCGCGTTCATTAAAGTTGTAAGGAATTCTCTCCTCTTCAAGGATCTTGTGTTTATTTTGAATTTAATCAATGTTTAGTATTTTCCTTATCTTTCCCCTTGCTCATTTCATGTCTCCTTTCATTATGTGTGAGTAGTGTAGTAAGGCTAGGTTGTGGGATGGTTAACATCCCGTAACCAAGGGTATTTCTTGGTCCTTTCTCTTAAATCTTCATTTTCTAGCTTAAGCATGTGTTAGGGATATTTTTATGTATCAAAACTTGGGAGTGTTAATCTCTTTGATCATATGTAGGTAAGGGTTATGCTACTTGTCACATATGATGCTTAGAGCTATGTCCTTCCGAGGGTTTGTCAAAATGTCTCGAAAACCCTAGTCATGCTTAAACACTTTAGTTAAAAAGAGGAGGAGCAAGTTTACTTTTGAGTTATGGGTGTTAATTATCCCTAAGCCTAGCCTTTAGTTTAATCTCCCGTTAAAAAGTCGTAGTTAGGTTAAGTAGCCACTTTCCAAATCTCTTAGTTGGCCGTCTCAACGCCGAATTTGGTTGGCGGTCCTAACGCCAAAACTCTCTACGCAAGCTAATCTCCGAACCAAGTTATGGATGCGCTCCCTGTGGATTCGACCCCGGACTTCCGGGTATTATTATGCTTTCAACCGACCTAGCCCTACGCTTGGGGTGTTCTTATTGCATCGCACTTTAAGGTCGCAAGCATTTTTGGCGCCGTTGCCTGGGAGCGCTTTCTTTTATAGCTTATTTTGGAGGTTCGCCAAATCATTGTAAGTATCTCGCTTAATTTCACTTTGTGTGATTTGTATTTAATCTAGCGGATACCTCTAACTTGAGTCTCTCAAACGTGAGGTTTAACGAAGCTAGAGTAAGTCCAAATCACCTTTTCTTTTATTATCTCTTTTTATCGAGGCGGCGGCATAGCCCCTCGGAGCTGTTGTTAGGAGGCGGCGGCATAGCCCCTCTTGTCTGTTTACTTTATTCTTGTTGTCCATTAATTCTCGAGAAGGGATTTTAAAGTGTATGCGTGGTGGTCATCGTGGAGCCTTTCGGAGCCCGAATTCTAAAAGGCTTCATCGATCTTTTTCTCCTCCTCGACCCAAAACTCCTCGTCGGGTCCGAGCGAGGACACCATCACCCCAAAGAACTCCTTTTTCAATAAGAACCCCTCCTCGAGAAAGAATGGCTGGCAACGGTGGCGGAGATGGCCCGCCGGTGGTACCTGAAAGAACTATGAGCGATTATCTGAATCCAGCCCGTACTACTCCACGGCCCACTATAGTTCTTCCGGCTACCACCGAGGCGAATACGTTCACCGTTAAAATGCATCACATCAACATGATGCCTTCATTTTATGGAAAGGACAAGGAATGCCCGTACACTCATATGCGGGCATTCGAGGAATTGGTTTCCACAATAGTATCCACGCCGGCACAGCTTGAATCCGCAAAACTAAAACTCTTCCCATTTTCGGTAAAAGATAAAGCCAAGATTTGGTTGAATAACATGAGACCTCAATCCTTGGCTAATTGGGCGGATTTATCCAAAGCTTTCTACATGAAATTTTTTCCCCCACATCTTACAAAAGACCTCCTCCATCAAATTCAAACCTTTAAACAAAAAGAGGGGGAGTCATTTTACCAATATTGGGAGAGATACAAGGATTTGCTAAACTCCATCCCACATCATGGCTTACCGGTTTTTCAAAAGGTTGAGTATTTATTAAAGGGTTGCTTCCCAAGCACCCGACTTCTTATGGATAGCATGTGTGTGGGTGGCGTTATGGCTAAAACTCTTGATGCGGCGTGGGACTATTTTGAGGAGTTAGCTGAAAAAACTCAAAACTGGGATTGTTCGGACCCCTCTGAAAGAAATGTGGTTAATCCGGTTCCGAGCAGTTCCGGTAAATTTCAATTGAATGAACAAAGTGAGTTGGCTCACAAGGTTGCCCAGCTTTCCCGCCAAATTGAAACTTTACAACTTAACAAAGTTGCTGGGGTGGCCTCTGTGGCCAAGGCGGAGGAAATTTGTGTGTTATGTGAAATTGCAGGACATGCCACGGGAGATTGTCAAATGCTCCCCGCCGTTAAGGATATTCTCCAAGGAACCGGTCCATCGGAAGTCAATGCCGTTAATCAACGGTTTGACCCTTATTCCCAAACTTTCAATCCGGGGTGGAAGATGCATCCTAATTTCCGGTGGAGCGATTCTCAACCTCCTGGACCTCCACAAGTCCCACCACCTCAACAACAAGCTTTCCGGCCTCAATCTCAAGGAGCGCCGAGGTTCTCTCAACCCCCGGGGTTTGCACCGCCCGGACCTCCTCATGGGCAAAATCAATTCCAACCACAGAAGCGATCTTTGGAGGATATTATGTCATCTTTCATGCAAAGCCAAACGACCCTCAATGAGCAAACCACTCAAACGCTCGGGGAGATCAAAAATCAAATGGCAAAGTTGACTAATACGGTGAGGATGCTTCAACAAGAAAATGGGAAACTTCCAACTCAACCCCAAACGAATCCGCAAGGAACCAATTATGTGGCGAGCTCTTCGGTGCTTAGTCCCGAGCAAGCCAAGTCTATTACTACATTGCGGAGTGCCAAGGGGATTGATAAGGCCATTCTTCCCAAGCCTATCAAGCCACGGGTTGATCCCATTGTATTGCAAGCTCCGGATCCTTCTATTGACTCACCAACCTCGGAGCTTCCTCCCGTTGGTGAGCATCCGGCCAAGTCACAAGTGGAAGAGCCGAAGGCCCCTGTCTCCCAAATTCCTGCTTCTTTTCCCCAACGATTGAAAGCTCCGGCCCATGCCAATACCAATTCTGAAATCTATGAGCTGTTCAAGCAAGTGAAAATCAATATCCCGTTGGTGGATGCGGTCAAGCGAATTCCCACCTATGCCAAATTTCTTAAGGACTTATGCACTCAAAAGCGTAAGTTGAATGTTCACAAAAGGGTCTTGTTGACGGAGCAAGTGAGCTCGATCATCCAAACCAACGTGGCTCCAAAGTATAAAGATCCGGGGTGTCCCACTATTTCTATCACTATCGGAGGGACAAGCTTTGAGAAAGCTCTCCTTGACTTGGGAGCTAGTGTGAATTTACTTCCGTACTCCATTTATGAGCAGCTTGGGTTGGGGGAGATGAGGCCCACATCGGTTACCCTTCAATTGGCCGATAGAAGCATTCGTGTTCCACGGGGGATAGTGGAGGATGTACTCGTGCAAGTGGACAATTTTGTTTATCCCGTGGACTTTATCGTGTTGGATACTTGCTCTGTTCCTTCTTCACAACTCTCAACGTCAACTCCGGTCATTCTTGGGCGTCCATTCCTAGCTACAGCTGATGTCGTTGTCCATTGCCGAAGTGGTTTGCTCAACCTTACTTTTGGCAATATGAAAATGGAGGTGAACGTGTTCAATATTAGGAGCCAAATGGGGGATGATGAGTGTATCCATGAAGTCAATCTTATTGATTCTTTGGTCCAAGAGCATGTGGACACAATCTTGTGCAAAGATCCGTTGGAGATATCTCTTACCGCCGAAGAGGCGAATTTTCTTGACTCACCGGAGGTGGAGTATTTATGTTCATTGCTTGATGTGGAAGATGTTTGTGGGATGGACGTATGGTCTCCAAAATTTGAAGAGTTGCCTCCTCTCGAGTGCAAGACCCTTCCCTCGAGCATTCAACCACCCAAGCTCGAGTTGAAGGTCCTCCCACAAACATTGAATATGCCTTCTTAGGCGAGAACGAAACCTACCCGGTGGTGATCTCCTCATCTCTCAACGGCTCGCAAGAATTCCAACTCCTTGAAATTCTAAAGCGGCGTACCAAGGCTATCGGTTGGTCTATTGCGGATATAAAAGGAATTGATGCTTCAATTTGTTCCCACCACATTGCCCTCGAAGATGATGTTAAACCTTCTCGCCAACCCCAACGCCGGTTGAATCCCATAATGAAAGATGTGGTGAAGGCGGAGGTTTTAAAACTCTTAGATGTGGGAATTATCTATCCGATTGCCGATAGTAAATGGGTTAGTCCCATCCAAGTGGTTCCCAAGAAATCCGGTGTCACGGTGGTTCCCAATGCCGACAATGAATTGGTCCCTACTCGAGTCACTACTGGATGGCGCGTGTGTATCGATTATCGGAAGCTTAACGCTAGCACTCGAAAGGACCATTTCCCTCTTCCTTTCATTGATCAAATTTTGGAGCGGGTGGCGGGACATGCTTATTATTGCTTTCTTGATGGATACTCTGGATATAACCAAATAGAGGTTGCCTTGCCCGATCAAGAAAAGACGACGTTCACTTGTCCTTTTGGGACGTTTGCTTATCGACGCATGCCATTCGGCTTGTGTAATGCGCCCGGAACCTTCTCACGGTGTATGATGGGCATATTTAGCGATATGATTGAGAAGATCGTCGAGGTGTTTATGGATGATTTCTCGGTGTTCGGTGACTCCTTTGAAGCTTGCTTGGACAATTTGGAGAAGGTATTGGCGAGGTGTGAGGAGAAAAATTTGGTGCTCAATTGGGAAAAATGCCATTTCATGGTAACTCAGGGTATCGTCTTGGGCCACATTGTATCGTCAAAGGGGATCGAAGTCGACAAGGCCAAGATTGATCTTATTGCCACCCTCCCGACTCCTAAATGTGTCAAGGACATCCGCTCTTTTCTCGGGCATGCCGGTTTTTACCGGCGCTTTATCAAAGACTTTAGCACAATCTCGCGGCCGTTGTGTCACCTCCTCTCTAAGGACACCCCGTTTGAGTGGACTCCGGCCTGTGAGGAAGCTTTCAAGAAGTTGAAGTCCAGTCTCACTTCTCCTCCCATTGTACAAACACCGGATTGGAGTTTGCCCTTCGAACTCATGTGTGATGCTAGTGACTATGCGGTCGGGGCGGTTCTCGGGCAAAGGAAAGACAAAAATCCATATGTTATCTATTATGCAAGCAAGACTCTAAACGAAGCTCAAATGAACTACTCCACCACGGAAAAAGAGTTGCTTGCCGTCGTCTTTGCCTTAGACAAATTCCGGTCATATTTGGTGGGATCCCCCATTATTGTCTACACTGATCATGCGGCTCTGAAATACCTCTTCACGAAGCAAGATGCGAAAGCACGGCTAATCCGGTGGATCTTATTGCTTCAAGAGTTCGATATCACGATCAAGGATAAGAAGGGGGTGGAAAATGTGGTGGCAGATCACTTGTCTCGCCTTGAATTTGAGGAATCTTCTTCTAAGCTTCCTATTGTGGATACGTTTCCCGATGAGCAACTATTTGCTGTGTCCATAAGTCCTTGGTATGCCGATATTGTCAACTACCTTGTAACCGGGCAACTTCCTAGCCATTGGAATGCACAGGATAGGAGGCGGTTTCTTATAGAGGTGAAAAGATTCGTCTTTGATGACCCTTATCTCTTCAAGTTTTGCCCGGACCTTATTATTCGGCGGTGTGTTCCGGAGGAGGATCAACAAGGGATTTTGCAATTTTGCCATTCCAAAGAGTGCGGTGGCCATTTTTCCCATACCAAGACCGTTGCCAAAGTTTTACAATGTGGCTTTTATTGGCCAACACTTCACAAGGATGCTTATGCTTTTTGCCGAACATGTGAAGCATGCCAGAAGTTAGGTGCGGTGACTCGGAGGAATATGATGCCCCTCACCAATATCCTTATCGTGGAAGTGTTTGATTGCTGGGGGATTGATTTCATGGGGCCGTTCCCAATGTCTTATGGTTTTCTTTACATTCTCCTCGCGGTGGACTATGTTTCCAAATGGGTGGAGGCCATCCCTACCAAGACAAGCGATCACAAGGTGGTGCTGGAATTTCTTAAGGAGAATATTTTGTCAAGGTTCGGAACTCCAAAGGCCATTATAAGTGATCAAGGCTCTCATTTCTGCAATCGGCCTTTTGAAGCGCTCATGAAAAAATATGGGATCACACACAAGGTGTCCACCGCCTACCATCCTCAGACCAATGGCCAAGCCGAGCTTGCAAACCGTGAGGTAAAACACATTCTAGAGAAAACCGTTAATCCAAATCGCAAGGATTGGTCACTTCGTTTGACCGATGCCTTATGGGCATACCGTACCGCGTATAAGACCATTTTAGGCGCTTCGCCTTATCGGCTTGTATACGGTAAGGCATGCCACCTTCCGGTGGAGTTGGAGTATAAGGCCTATTGGGCCATCAAAGCTTTAAATTTTCGATTGCCTGCCGCCGGCGCGCATCGCAAACTCCAACTCAATGAGTTAGAAGAAATCCGGCGAGATGCATATGATAACACAGACATTTACAAATCTAAAGTGAAGGATTTCCATGATAAGAACATCCAACGGAAAAATTTTGAAGTCGGTCAAAAAGTTCTTCTGTACAATTCAAAACTTCATATTTTTCCGGGCAAGTTACGGTCTCGTTGGGTTGGACCTTACATTGTGCAAACCATTTCCCCCCATGGGGCAATTGAAGTGGTTAACCCTTCCAATGGGAATGTTTTCAAAGTGAACGGCCAACGGTTAAAACCATTTTTGGAAAATTTTGCAAGCAATGAGATCACGGAGGACCTGGTCGCTCCGGTTTATGTGGATGACCCATTGGTTTGAAGAAGTTCTAAAAAAAAAAATGTTTCACGGGGAGCTTTTGCGTACTTCTGGACTTAATTGTTTGGAAGGCCCGGCCTCTTCGGAGGTACCCATCATTGACTTGGGTTATAGCTTCACACGCCGCTATTCAAACAAGGTTCGTGTACCCAGCTCCGGTTAGTAAGGGCAAATCTTTTGTGGTCCGGTATAGCCACCTGTGCTTCGCCTAAGGTGTTGTCTTTTGCTGTCGGGCTACCACGAGCCGTTTACGACACCTTCAGCGAAACATGGGAGAAAAGTAGTACCCGTTTAATCACGTGACGATTCGGTGGATTTAAATACTTGTTCATAATAATTTTTGTTGCCGGGCTACTTCGAGCCGGCGGTACTAATGTCTTTTGCCTCTTAATAGGTAGTCGGTTCTTAAGTCTTTTGCAGGGCAACGCGCTACCGCACCAGCCTTGGTAGTTTGGGTCTAAAAGCCGGGGTGAGTGAGGCATTCAGGAGCCCTAAGCATGGGTGCGACTATGTGTCGCGGTTGTAAGCCCAAGAAAGCTCCGGCGATGGCCTTGTGCGACTAGCTATGGTTCCGAAGATGGGGCCGAAAGAGTGGGCCTTGGAAGCGGTTCCGATGACGAACGGAGGCAATGACGCAAAATCCTCCAACTTGGTCGAGGTATCGGGTGGTTGACATTCCACCCCATCGGTACATTTTTTGTTCTCCCTCTCTTATTGTCCGTCTTTTTGCATCGAGGACGCTGCTCATTTCAAGTTGGGGGGGGGGGGGGGGGGGGGGGGTAAATTATAGTTACTTTGCGTTTTTTTTTTGTTTTTTCATAGGATTTTTTTTTTTGTTTTGTGCAATCTTCCCGTGTATGTAGTAAATTTGCTGGTTAAGTTACATTGCATATGCTCGTTTTGTATTCGTAAGTGGCAAAAGCACCGGTTTAAATGAAACAAGTTCTTTTTTTGGAAATAACCAACTCATTCCATTAGCATGTTCATGTAGTATGTGGATCGAATTGTGCTAAGTGCATATGAGTCGGTTAACCGCGTAGAGTGAAGGTTAAATTTTTGTTGTATCCCATGCTTTTTGAATTTCGTACCCGTAGTTTAGTTAAATATCTACTCATGTACATACTTGAATACCTTTGATTTCGGTTATGCATTTTAATGGAGTCTTAGGCGTGCTTGGAATATGATACAAGGCATTCTTTTCATGATTAAACCACATATTGTCACCGTTGCACCATTTTTGAACCAAGTCCGAGTCCTTTCTTTTTGTTTAACCTAAGAAACCGGATGCTTGGAGGCTTGTATGGAGTGGGAGTGTAGTTTACTTTCAGTTATGGGTATATTTTGAGGAGTTTGGAACATGCTTGGGGAGAATATTTAGATGAAATGGCTGTTGGAAAAAAGGAAAAGCAGATTTTGAGGCCAGTGGACCATGAGGGATTGATACCTCAAATCTGGGTATCAATACCCAGAGAAGCAGAGATCCAGAGAAGCAGCCGGTATCAATACCGAGATTCGGGGTTTCAATACCTCGCTACAGTACACGAAAACTCTGCAAATTTTTGGCCCCCCTATTTAAACCCCTCACCCATTCTCTCTTTTCCCCACAACAAAAAAAAAAACCTAACTCCATAACTCCCTCTCTCACTCTTTCACTCATATCTCACCCAAATCTCCACCAAAATTCTTCCTCTAAACTTCAAGAAAATCCTTTATATAGCTGTGTGGTTGGTGAAAGAAAACAAGAAGCTAAAAAGGAAAAGGAAAGTGGACCGGAAAGTGATTGCAAGGCAGGCGCATAAAGTGGATTGGCTAGTCCAACAATGTCCTTTAGCGAGGGAGTATGTCGCTCCACCAGAAGTTGAATCTGAGGATAGCGACGAGGTTGAGGAGGAAGAAGAATTGGATCCGGGCATGTTCCGAGGGGAGGATAAAGAGATGGTTTTTGGGCCAAGTGCAAGTGGTGGTCAAGGTGGTGAGTAGTAGTTAGTATTAGAGGGGGGTATTAGTAGTAGTCGTAGTATGCTTACTTTTGTTTATCGAGTCGGTGGTTTAGTCAGTGTTTTTCTTTTGGTAGTTCTGTTTATGTTGGTTGATAGCATGATGAACAGGGTAGTCATAGGTTATGGTTTCCGATCATGGGGTAGTTGTTCCCAAGCTAGCATAGACCGGCAACCGTTTTGTCTAACCTATTCTTTGTAACCCATCACTCATTAAAAGCTAATTAAAGTCCTTAGTTGATTTCGAGCACGCCTATGTTTTCCATGCTGTGCATTCCCGAAAGCTTGTGGTACTTAGTTATGTTTTGTTGTGATTCTCTTTTCAGTGCATTGTGCATAATAAGCTCTTACTTCATTGCAAGCGAATTCATTGAATGATATGCGTAACTTTTTGTTTCGGTTATTGCATAAACCCTTTGTGCTTGATCATGGGATACATTCTGCTTTTGTCTAGTGATCTCTTTGTTGAGCGTTACCCTCGTGAGAATTGGAACCGAAGCTCGTTGCGTTTAACTTACTCACATGCTGTCTTTAATAAGGTTTGTGAATCATGGTGCATGGCATGCTTGCGGAGTGAGTTGTGATGAAAATTTTTTGACTTTTGCCGTTTTGAAAGGTGTCGAGCATATGTTTTGTACCTTATTTTAGTTGGGAAGATTGTATAGATCATAGATAGCTTTTTGTCGTTACTCGGGACGAGTAAAGTCCAAGTTGGGGGGTGTGATAAGCCCTAAATAGTGTAAATAATGGGGCTTATCTATCCCATTTTTGTGCACTTGCAAGCGGTTTATACTTGTTTCTATTTGATTTTGCGCGCAAGTTGTGTTTTTGTTGGAAAGTAGGTAATCGGAGCGAAAAGGACGTTTCCAAGGCTCCCAATAATCCCCGGAGGAATGCAAAAGCTTTCGAGTACGTGTGGCACATTAGGATCCTTCCCGGAATCTCAAATGAAGCAATCAAAGCATGCAAGGAAGGTTTCGAGGCTCTCGAAGACCGAAAGAAAGAAGAAAACAGCCAAAACCAGCCAGAGAAACTCGGGGTATCAATACCCCAACACTGGGTATCAATCCCCAGAAGCGTGCTGTCCAGGGAGGAACGAGGTATCGATACCCCTTTTTGGGGTATCAATCCCTGGTGTCTGCGCGAGAACTTTTTAATGGCATTTTTGTAATTCTTTTGTAAATGGGGTATATATACCAGCTGAAGCCCGAATCTAGGGCATTCAAGATCTGCATTTTCTCTCTCTACCTCCATTAAAGCTTTAGCTCCCACCTCTCTCCTCATTCATGTTTTGAGGAAGGTTTTTGGGTACGATCCGTTCATTTTCGAAGCTTTTCGCGTTCATTAAAGTTGTAAGGAATTCTCTCCTCTTCAAGGATCTTGTGTTTATTTTGAATTTAATCAATGTTTAGTATTTTCCTTATCTTTCCCCTTGCTCATTTCATGTCTCCTTTCATTATGTGTGAGTAGTGTAGTAAGGCTAGGTTGTGGGATGGTTAACATCCCGTAACCAAGGGTATTTCTTGGTCCTTTCTCTTAAATCTTCATTTTCTAGCTTAAGCATGTGTTAGGGATATTTTTATGTATCAAAACTTGGGAGTGTTAATCTCTTTGATCATATGTAGGTAAGGGTTATGCTACTTGTCACATATGATGCTTAGAGCTATGTCCTTCCGAGGGTTTGTCAAAATGTCTCGAAAACCCTAGTCATGCTTAAACACTTTAGTTAAAAAGAGGAGGAGCAAGTTTACTTTTGAGTTATGGGTGTTAATTATCCCTAAGCCTAGCCTTTAGTTTAATCTCCCGTTAAAAAGTCGTAGTTAGGTTAAGTAGCCACTTTCCAAATCTCTTAGTTGGCCGTCTCAACGCCGAATTTGGTTGGCGGTCCTAACGCCAAAACTCTCTACGCAAGCTAATCTCCGAACCAAGTTATGGATGCGCTCCCTGTGGATTCGACCCCGGACTTCCGGGTATTATTATGCTTTCAACCGACCTAGCCCTACGCTTGGGGTGTTCTTATTGCATCGCACTTTAAGGTCGCAAGCAATCACCAGCACCAACACCACCCCTCCACCATCACCAACACTGCCACTACCACCACCATGCCGCTACCACCACTACCACCGCCACCACAACGCCGCCGCCGCCGCCACCACCACGCCACCGCCAAAACCACCACCACAATGACCACCACCATGCCACCACCACTACCACCACCACCACTCAAACATCACCAACACCACCATTCCACCATCACCAACACTGCCACCACCACGCTGCCGCCGCCGCCGCCACCACCACCATTTTTAGACTGCAAATTTGCACTTTTAGACTGCAAATTTTACAAAAGTGCCTTTCTTTGCAGTCTAAAAGTGTAAATTTGCAGACTAAAAATATTCATTTAACAATTCACAGTCCAAATTTACAAAAGTGCCTAAATTTGCAGTCTAAATTAAAGTCAGCTTGGCGATGGTTTTCATATACAAAAGTCTTTATTTGCAGTCTAAAAGTGCCAATTTGCAGTCTAAATTTTCTCTGGCATTGGTGATCATTTAACAAATTTGCAATCTAAAAGTGACAATTTGCAGTCTAAAAATACAAATTTGCAGTCTAAAAATGTAAATTTGCAGTCTAAATTCTCATTGCAGTCTAAATTTGTGTGTAGACTACAAATTTGCAATTTTAGATTAAAAAGTTTACCAAAGTGCTTTTATTTGCAGTTTAAAAGTGCAAATTGCAATCTAAATTTTCTCAGGCGTTGGTATTCATTTAACAAATTTGCAGTATAAATTTGCAAATTTGTCATCTAAATTCTCATTAGCGTTAGTACTCATTTCATAATTTGCAATCTAAATTTATGTGTAGACTTCAAATTTGTACTCTTAGACTGGAAAGTTTACATAAGTGCCTTTATTTGCAGTCTAAAAGTGAAAATTTGCAACGTAAATTTTCTCTAGTATTTGTATTCATTTAACAAATTTGCAGTCTAAATTCTCATTAGAATGAGTGTTCATTTAATAATTTACAGTCTAAATTTATGTGCAGACTGCAAATTTACATTTTTAGACTGCAAAATTTACAAAAGTGCCTTTATTTGCAGTCTAAAAATGTAAATTTGCAGTCTAAATTTTCACTGGCATTGGTGTTCATTGAACAAATATGTAGACTAAATTCTCATTGGCGTTAATATTAATTTAATAATTTGCAGTCTAAATTTGTGTGTAGACTGCAAATTTGCTCTTTTAAACTGCAAAATTTACAAAAGTGCCATTATTTGCAGTCTAAAAGTGCAAATTTGCAGTCTAAATTTTCTCTGCTGTAGGTATTCATGTAACAAATTTGCAGTCTAAATTCTCATTAGCATTAGTGTTCATTTAATAATTTGCAGTCTAAATTTGAGTGTGGACTGTAAATTTGCACTTTTAGACTGCAAAGTTTACAAAAATGCCTTTATTTGCAGTCTAAAAGTGCAAATTTTAAATTTTATCTGGCATTGGTGTTTATTTAACAAATATTAGACTACAAATAAAGACAATTTGTAAACTTTTTAATCTAAAAGTGAAAATTCGCAATCTAAATTCTCATTGGCATTAGTGTTTATTTAATAATTTGCAGTCTAAATTTGTGTGTAGACTGCAAATTTGTATTGCAAAGTTTACAAAATTGTCTTTATTTGCAGTCTAATATTTCTCTGGCGTTGGTATTCATTTAACAAATTTGCAGTCTAAAAGTGCAAATTTACAGTCTAAATGTTCAAATTTGCAGTCTAAATTCTCACTAGCATTAATGTTCAATTAATAATTTGCTGTCTAAATTCTCCTTACCGTTAGTGTTCATTTAACAATTCACAATATAAATTCAAAGAAGTGCTTAAAGTTGTAGTTTAAATGTACAAAGTGCATAACCCCGGTGTGCCTAAATTTGCAATCTAAATGTGCAAAGTGCTTAAATTGTTACCATTTACAATCAATCAATTTCAGAATTACGTATATTGAATAAAACGAAAAAATAACCTCCTAAATTGTTACCATTTATTTGAACATACATCAAACAACTCATAACATTTACATTTTCACTTTTGAACACTTAACTATCAGTTTATATGCATTTAGGACATATCAATGATTTTTCAGAATAAATAGGACTAAATATAAATGAAAATAGGACTACATAGTAAATAATTTTTATAGAATAGGTCACCATCTACATCACAATTTAAAAATACGTCCAAACCCCATTAAAACGTAGATTAAGTTACGGGTTGCCGAAAAACTACCTCAATACTCGAATTAAGGCTTGGGGAAGAGTATATGGGGGCCGCAGATCATTGTGGTGCTTCTGGAATCTCAAGGCGGTGTCTGGCGGGACTCCGACGTGGAGGGTCGGAGCCACGTGGAGCTCCGTTGTGGTGATTGTGAGCACGGCAATGGTGACCCGGTGGTGCTCGACGGTTCTGATGAGGTCCGTAGGTGGTGGTGAGAAGGTGGTGGTGGTTGTTTCGGTTGTGACGAGGTGGCGGTCTCGGTGATCGGTGGTGCAAGGTGGTGGTGAGCGGTGATGAGGAGGTGGTGGTTCGGCAACTCAGTTCAAAACCGGAGGTGTTCTCAGTTCTATCTTCCTCCGACGGCGGGAGTGTTTTTCGGGAGAAACATGTCCACGGCTGTGGACGGAGTGGCGGATAAGATCGAGTACATGAGCGACGTGGCTGAAGTGCTCATCGACAAGAAGATCGAGGCCGTGGCGGCGACCGCCCCAGTGATTAGCGAGGTGGCGGTGGCCGCTGCGGATTCCGTTTTCCCCGTGGCGGCGTTGTAGTACTTCAGTGATAGTGTTTATTCTTTCACTGGATTCAATTGGTATGGAGCTATTAAGGGCAATTTTGTCCAGTCAAAAAGTGAAGTTGGACCCAAGGCGTTAACAAAAAGAATGGGTTGGACTAGAGGTGTTTTGAAAATATGAGATGGATTGGATATGTTATAAAACTCTACAATGGACCTTACAACAATTCTTTATAAAATATTATTTTAAAATTTATAAATATTTTTCTGTATTTTTTTAGGTCTCGAAATGAACCCCATTAGACATTTGGTGGACAGTTACCGCGAAATCAATGTGGTGACCGTAGTCCGGCTCAATACAATACAAAAATTACTGTGTTTTAATTAGTGGTGGGTATTGGGGTTACGTGTGAGGAGCTGAGTGGGCACAAATAAATAAGCACAATAGCATGCTACGCTTCGTAATTGGGTATCATCTCAATCATTACGTAAAATTATTCAAGCAGATCGAAGATATGAGAAATCAGGTTAAACTGGCATCGATAGCCGAGTGACCAAATTACATTAGTCTCGTAAAAATGATTGACAAATTTGATTTGGTGCAAAATACACGTGATTTCTTTTTCCCGATCAACTTGATTTTCCGGTTAATGTATTCTACTTCGATAAGTATTAAAACATAAACAATTCAGATCACCTTTACAAGCTTGTAATAATTAGTTTATGTTTTGAGAGCACAGCAAGGCCCCTATGCCTTGAGGCAGCTACCCGAGATCCTTTGCATGATTTCATTGTATGTTCAAGTTTCAACATCAATTTTCAAAGCCAATTTTGACAATAGTAATAGGGTTTGGAGCTAGATCTATATATGTGTAGTTTTATTTCTGGAAGGTCGGACCCGGAGATGCTGCCAAGCATTTCGCTTGGCAACAGCGTCAAGCGGTTAATCCGGCCGTTCATCTCGGTAATTGACGATTCGGATCTTAATTCGAGACAACGGATGGTTTAGATCTTTATCCATTCAGATTAGATCCAAGTCATACATGCCGAGATGAGCGGCCGCTCGGCACCACTGCCAAGCACGGGTCTTGTCTCTTTTTGATCTCTTTATGGACAAATGGGTACGAAACGTAGTGCTATTTGTGATGGTTGATAACCTAAAATATGAGTAGAAATGTCGGTAAAATCGTTGTGGTTTTGTATTTAAGAAATGGTATGATAGTGACATGGTGGATATTTTCCTAATCCATTTAGGAAAAGTATTTGTACCGTGGAAGAAGGCCAAGCCAAAAGGACAAATCATCAATCTATTTTCTGAGATGTTTGTTTGAAAGAAGAATAGTTTTTCTTTGTAATAACAAGATAGAGTCAAGTGCATTATTCACATCCGTCTACTACTATTTGACAAATTTAATTGAGTTGTCTTAATCTTAGCTACACGAAACAGGAACGGGAGAGGGAGCGAAAACAGGAGTGCGGGAGGCGATCGAGCCGCAAGGTTATGTAGAAGATCCTGAGTTGGGAGAGCCGAAAGGAACATATATATAAGTATTCATTATATACAAACATGAGTAAGAAAAGACGGCCCAACATAATTTTCATATGAAACTGCTGGACTAAACACATAGATAAATCAACCACGAGACGAGAGTCCTAAAACTATAAAGAGCAAAATTCATATGGCATGATAGATTCCGATTATCGAAACAAAACATTTAACATACCTCCCCAAATTTGGATAAAGTTGTCCTTTAAAAAGGTGATTGAACAAAAGTTACTCCCAGAATAAACAACTCGAGGCCGTCGCTATTTTTTGTTTTTCTTGTTTTTGTCTTTTATTATATAGTGCATAGACGACGATTAAGACTAAAGAAGCATCTGTGGCACCACCCCTCTTGTCAGAGAGATACGTGTAGTGCGGTTGATTCAACAATCTATTTCGGTAATGGACTTCGAATTTTCATCCGAACAATAGACGATTAGGATTGGTAAGAACTCAAATTAAATTCAAGCTGTCCAAGCCGAAATGGACGGTCGAATCAGCCACATTACAAGGTATAGTGCGACGGATGCACTGCATGCTACAGCCCTCCCATTCCTTGTAACGTTAACCATTTAATAACATGGTGGATATTTTCCTAATCCGTTTAGGAAAAGTATTTGTAATTTTGTACCGTGGAAGAAGGCCAAGCCAAAAGGACAAATCATCATTCTACTTTCTGAGATGTTTGTTTGAAAGAAGAAATTATTTTTTCTTTGTAATGACAAGACAGAGTCAGGTGCATTATTCACGTCCGTCAACTATTACTTGACAAATTTAATTGAATTGTCTTAATCTTAGCTGCACGAAACAGGAACGGGAGCGGGGGCAAAAGTAGGAGTGTGGGAGGCTCGATAGAGTATGGGAGGCAATCGAGCCGTAAGGTTATGCAGAAGATCCTGAGTTAGGAGGGCCGAAAGGAACATGTATATAAGTATTCATTATGGGAAAGTTTACAATACACACCCCTTAAAAGGGTATACCATATGCACCTATTTATAGTTCATTTATAACATTTTAGTGTGTTTCGTAACTTTTGTTTTAGAATTCATAACCTTTCAGCAGTATGATTCGTAACATTTTCATTATGATTTATAACATTTTGGTGTATATCGTAATTTTTATATCATTCGTAATTTTTCAGCAATACGATTCGTAATATTTTATCTATAATTCATAACATTTTGAGGGTGCATATAATACACATCCAAATAAGAGGTGTATATTATAGTCTTTTCCATTCATCATATACAAACATGAGTGAGAAAAGACAGCCCAATATAATTTTCATATTAAACTTCTTAACTAAACACATAGATAAATCAACCACGAGACGAGAGTCCTAAAACTATAAAGAGCAAAATTCATATGAAATGATAGATTCCGATTATCGAAACAAAACATTTAACATACCTCCCCAAATTTGGATAAAGTTGTCCTTTAAAAAGGTTATTGAACAAAAGTTGCTTCCAGAATAAACAACTCGAGGCCGTCGCTATTTTTTGTTTTTCTTGTTTTTGTCTTTTATTATATAGTGCATAGACGACGATTAAGACTAAAGAAGCATCTGTGGTACCACCCCTCTTGTCAGAGAGATACGTGTAGTGCGGTCGATTCAGCGGTCTATTTTGGTAATGGACAGCTCAAATTTTTATCCAAACAATGGACGACTAGGATTTGTAAGAATTCGGATTATATTCAAGTCGTCCATGTCGAGATTGTAACGACCCGGTATTTTTAATAAATAATAATTACAAAAAAAAAATTTATTTCGCTTGTTAGTTTATTTAATGCAAAAAAATTATTTATGTCGACACACCAACTTTATTCCCGTAATCGATCGTGCGCGCACGTATCCGATGTGTATCTTTCCTTGTGTGCATGTGTTGATCCAGACCAAACCCCCAACCTTTTCCCATTTGCTATTTTTTCGGCAGAAGAGGAAACCAATTCCCCCATTTTACTCCTTATTTCCCTCTCCATGTGACAACACATATTTACCCATGAGTTATTATCCTTCCCCAAAAATCCTAACCCATATATCCCTCTCCATCTTCTTTCTTTTATTTTCCAGCCGAATTTCTTTTATTGGGAGCCAACTTGGGCAGCACAGAGAGAGAGAGAGAGAGAGAGGTGGCAGCCGGTCATCATCCTTGCCGCCACCGGAGCAACCCTTCAGCAGCCGCCGTTCCTCCTTCGTTCCACCACGAAGCTCACAACTGGAGCAACCACCACCGAGAACATCACCCCACTGCCGTGCACATCATCACCACGTACCGGGCTCCGTCGCCGCTCCGACCTGCCACTGAACATCTCTGAAAATCGTTCGTCGAACGAGTCAACGAGAGGTAGTCCGAACTTACCTCCCTAAATATATTTTATGTTCCATATTGATCATTTCGTGTTTCAGTATGAAAATAATCGAACCCGACGTCGCGGGTCGAGATCCGGCCGAAAACCCCCGTTTAGCCGACTGTTGCATGCTACTGTGTTTCTGAAAATTGTTTTGGGATAAATCACAGTCTAGCCCTTGAGTTTGAACAGCTTGCGATTCCACCCCAGTGAATAAGATAATAATATTATAAACCCCAAAGTTAATTAGTTCCGACACAACCCTAGTTTAATCACATAATTAATTCTATGGCATGATAAATTTTATCACATGATTGATTTTGTCGCATGATTTGTTATTATCGTGAAATTAATAGTTGTTAGCCGGTTAACATGTTTCGTAAAAATATTGGACTGCATGATATGTTGTTGTACTGATAGATTGCACAAATAGGTTCTTGGAGTTGGTTGCGGTGTCTGGATTTAACACATTAGACATGAAAATAGGATTAATGGAATAATGTGAAAGGTTGTGGGCTAAGCAGGACCTCGGAGGTAGCCTGACAGGACCTCGTGTTATCGGGGGTAGCCTGGTAGGACCTTGAGGGCAGCCTGAAAGACCCAGTGTAGCTAGGGTGGCCAAGCAGGACCTCAGGGGTAGCCTGGCAGGACCTCAGGTATTGAGGGTAGCCTAGCAGGACCTTGAGGGTAGCCTGATGGACCTAGAATTGTGAGAGTAAGACCTGGAAAGTATATCAAGCGGAATTCTGAGTTAAGGGCTAGTAATTGAAATTGATCATTTATTGCTTAAATTGCCTTTTAATTTAACCGTATTGTACATGCCTTTGTTTGTAAGTTATGGGTTTGGGTGGGTTTTGGCTATTGAGCGTCATCGCTCACGGTACTATGTTGCCCTGGTAACTCGAACGCCAGGTATTGAAGACGGAGCAGAAGGGCCGTAGAAAAAGAATGATTTGACGACGACCAATGAAGAGATTGTCGACTCTGAATTTCATCCTTTAGTTGCTCTGATTAATTTTAATCGACCATATTTTGAGAGCTTTATGATTTATTGGAAATTGAAATTTCAAAAACTTAAATTTTATTCGATATGGTTGTAATATGGTGACATGGGTTTTGCGAACAATGATGTAGTAAATCTATGGATTTCTCTTGGGAAAATTGTCTTTGAAAATTTTAAAGCCTAAAAAAAATATATGTTATTGGAAATCTCTTTTCAATATTATTTTTTATTGACTCCGAATTTTCGGGGCGTTACAAATGGTATCAGAGCTTTAGGTTCAAACCCCCGACCTTGGGTAGATTGGGTAGATCATTTTTCAAGAGCGTTATCCTGGGTAGTTAAGCGTGAAACTTATCTATTATCTTAGCTACTGTAAAATTTTATTTTAAAAAGTGGAATATAATTATGTTAGTAGTTGTTGTCCGAATCAATTCTGGCAAAGTACTGAAGTTCACAATCCCAAGAAAGAGATAGAAGGACTTGTTCATATTGTACACGTAAAGCCGATCAACGCGGTCAAGAAGTTCTAGTTCCAAGACAATGAGATAGACCTTGACAAGCGTGGGAGAAAAGAATGAGGTTGACCAAGAAACTACCAAGGAGATTGAGTACCTGCTGAACGAGGATCTTCCTTCCCCATCTAGACTACGTTCAAAGATAGATTAGAAAGGGTAGGGCCATTGTGAGAACGTACCGTGAGAAAACTTAAGTCTTGCATGTATGACTAGCACTTAGGGCTAGCTGTAGTAATCATGTGTCTGGCCATTTGCACTTTCTGTATAGATATGTGGTACTTTCTCCATAAATATTTTCAATTGTTTTGAAAAACAAAGAAGAGTTTTTTTTCTTTTTTTTAAAAAAAAAAAGAGAAAAGGAAATATTTGCATGCCATTGTATAGAAAATTCAAAATTTGTTTTATTTTTATAATTTCAAAATCTTTACCACGATTCCGTAGTTAGAACCCCTAACCCAACTTCGTGTAAACCCCAATGCCAAGGTCAATGCCACCCACATCAACAATGCTTACGTCAATGCCTAGGTCAACACGAAAAGAAGCCCCATGTGATACCAAGTAATATTGGATTGTGCAACTTGTTCGAGCGATCGTTGTCATATATGTACTGACACCCCCAACCTCAAGAGTTGTGTACCCCTCAAGCCCGTGGATCAAGGGATAAGAGCATAATGTAATCGCAATTTTGCAAACGTCGGCTGCAAACGCCCTACAGCGAGCCTACTCCAACAATTGGGGGATTGTAGTTTAAGCAAAATGAAAAGCTGCTGGGAATAACCAACACCGGAGAAGATGGTGGGTTGCATTGCTCAGCGTTTTACCTGATCCAGAGAAAGGTCAACAACTAGGGAGATGTGATCTAAGAAACCAAATCTATAATAACGCTGACGTAGATTCAGTTTGAAGCCCAATTGCTAAGAAGATAATTTCGGATACCATGAAGTCAGTAAGGACCCGAGCCTTACTTAACCTGAAGCAGGGAACCCCGAGTGTAACCTGGAATACGACGCATCTCATACAACTATCACGACGTGCCTCACCCTTTGTCCATATAAGCAAGATAAGGAACATGATTATCATAGGATTCAAGGGAGACCATAAAAGTTAAGAATCTCAAGCCTATGTTTGACTCGCGACATATGGATTATAGGAATGGTAAAGTTTGACTTCAATTTGGGCATGGAACGGCTATCGCCCCTTGCACCGCTATCAACTGCTATCGGAGATGCAAAGATTCAATTTCTACGAGGGTGGTTGTATTTTTTTTTTTTTTTTTTTAAGGGGGATAGAAGAGCTATTGACGATTATTCATTTTAATCCTCTTTCTCATTCGATTGATGGTCTTCTAACCTCCCGCTGTTTTTTAATCTCTCATGACTCTTCTTATATCACCTTCATTATGACTCTTCATTGTTAGAGCTGCAACTTCAACTAAAGCTCAAATTGTTGAACTACTTGTCTATTCCAAGTACCTAACTTTCGTGACATTTTCTTTTGAGTTGGGTATTCCTAAAGATTATTTTGTTCCAACCTCCCTTAATTTGATTTGAAGTCAACAGTTTACTCAATTATGAGTGTAACCTTTCTGATCTATTGAATACTGCATGGTTGGAGCAATCCTTGTTTATTTTTGACCGGTGCACTATCAGCTGTTCACAACCTTCAATTCTTTTGATATCACAACAAGAAATGTATCCAACCTTACAAAACCCTTATTCCGTAAACATAGTACAATTTTCAATGTTGGAGTTGTCAAATCCTTGGACGAACATATTATTGTTATGCTTCACTTTCCTTGAGCTTTGTATCATGCCTTGAGCTAGTAAGATCCAATCATCGTTCTATTAGTGACTTTTTCTATTTTTGGATTCGAAAGTCATTGTTTACTCTTCACTTGTGCCCATTATTTTTCCTTTCTTTTAAATAACTAGAGTTAGATGCTTGTTTTGGAAACGCATTTGGCCACTGTAGTGCGAAATAAATATCTAGTTCTGTTTCATCGTTGGACCTTATAACCTTTCAGAACTTATTGCGGTAGATCTATATTTCTTAAGAGAACCCGCCTTATTTATTCCATTGCAATGTTTTGAAGCCCAAGTACTCATTTGTTTCACTCACTTGTTAAACTTTTTATCAGCACTATTCTAATGATAAAATTCTTCAAATCCAAATCATTGAGTTTGACTTCGATTAACTCGATTCTCGTTGTTCTCGTGTTCCAACTCAACTCAAAACTACTCATACCTTTGACTCTTGGAGGAGGATCTGTTTGTACTTTCTATTAGGTTCTATGACCTTCGAGCATTTGAGTCATGTTTGAAATCTCTTGTAAATTCTCGCTTTCTCGTATCTTTTGAAGAAAAGTACAATCCATCAAGTAAGAGACAAGGACCAAACTTTCAAGAACTGACAGAGGATGGAGATACGCCGACGACATACGATCACTCAAAGCTTGTTCAAGAGTTACGCTGACAAAAGGACGGGAACATAGACCTTCAATGTGATTTTTGTTCAAGCCACGCCGTGGGGTCACTCGATTTGTCAAGAAAAGAGAAATTATCGCCTAGCTTCATTGTTCTATTCGAGATCTTGGAGCAAATTGGTAAAGTAGCCTATCACCTAGCTTTACCACCGTAGATCGCCAAAGTTCACAACGTTTTTCATGTCTGCATGCTTCGGAAATATACGGCCCATCCCTACCCATGTGTTCAATTGGGAGGAAGTCAAACCTGAAAAAGGATACGACTTTTCAAGAACAACCAGTGGAAATTCAGGATCATGGAGAAAAGTTACCCGAGGACGAACAATCAAATTAGTCAAAGTCCTTTGGAGACACCGAAGACTGGAAGAATCAACTTAGAATCGCGAGGACACAATGGAAGCCAATTATCCGTAGCATTTTCAAATCGAAGGTATATCTTAATTTCGAGGACGAAATTGTTTTAAGGGGGATAGATTGTAACGACCCGGTATTTTTAATAAATAATAATTACAAAAAAAAAATTTATTTCGCTTGTTAGTTTATTTAATGCAAAAAAATTATTTATGTCGACACACCAACTTTATTCCCGTAATCGATCGTGCGCGCACGTATCCGATGTGTATCTTTCCTTGTGTGCATGTGTTGATCCAGACCAAACCCCCAACCTTTTCCCATTTGCTATTTTTTCGGCAGAAGAGGAAACCAATTCCCCCATTTTACTCCTTATTTCCCTCTCCATGTGACAACACATATTTACCCATGAGTTATTATCCTTCCCCAAAAATCCTAACCCATATATCCCTCTCCATCTTCTTTCTTTTATTTTCCAGCCGAATTTCTTTTATTGGGAGCCAACTTGGGCAGCACAGAGAGAGAGAGAGAGAGAGGTGGCAGCCGGTCATCATCCTTGCCGCCACCGGAGCAACCCTTCAGCAGCCGCCGTTCCTCCTTCGTTCCACCACGAAGCTCACAACTGGAGCAACCACCACCGAGAACATCACCCCACTGCCGTGCACATCATCACCACGTACCGGGCTCCGTCGCCGCTCCGACCTGCCACTGAACATCTCTGAAAATCGTTCGTCGAACGAGTCAACGAGAGGTAGTCCGAACTTACCTCCCTAAATATATTTTATGTTCCATATTGATCATTTCGTGTTTCAGTATGAAAATAATCGAACCCGACGTCGCGGGTCGAGATCCGGCCGAAAACCCCCGTTTAGCCGACTGTTGCATGCTACTGTGTTTCTGAAAATTGTTTTGGGATAAATCACAGTCTAGCCCTTCAGTTTGAACAGCTTGCGATTCCACCCCAGTGAATAAGATAATAATATTATAAACCCCAAAGTTAATTAGTTCCGACACAACCCTAGTTTAATCACATAATTAATTCTATGGCATGATAAATTTTATCACATGATTGATTTTGTCGCATGATTTGTTATTATCGTGAAATTAATAGTTGTTAGCCGGTTAACATGTTTCGTAAAAATATTGGACTGCATGATATGTTGTTGTACTGATAGATTGCACAAATAGGTTCTTGGAGTTGGTTGCGGTGTCTGGATTTAACACATTAGACATGAAAATAGGATTAATGGAATAATGTGAAAGGTTGTGGGCTAAGCAGGACCTCGGGGGTAGCCTGACAGGACCTCGTGTTATCGGGGGTAGCCTGGTAGGACCTTGAGGGCAGCCTGAAAGACCCAGTGTAGCTAGGGTGGCCAAGCAGGACCTCAGGGGTAGCCTGGCAGGACCTCAGGTATTGAGGGTAGCCTAGCAGGACCTTGAGGGTAGCCTGATGGACCTAGAATTGTGAGAGTAAGACCTGGAAAGTATATCAAGCGGAATTCTGAGTTAAGGGCTAGTAATTGAAATTGATCATTTATTGCTTAAATTGCCTTTTAATTTAACCGTATTGTACATGCCTTTGTTTGTAAGTTATGGGTTTGGGTGGGTTTTGGCTATTGAGCGTCATCGCTCACGGTACTATGTTGCCCTGGTAACTCGAACGCCAGGTATTGAAGACGGAGCAGAAGGGCCGTAGAAAAAGAATGATTTGACGACGACCAATGAAGAGATTGTCGACTCTGAATTTCATCCTTTAGTTGCTCTGATTAATTTTAATCGACCATATTTTGAGAGCTTTATGATTTATTGGAAATTGAAATTTCAAAAACTTAAATTTTATTCGATATGGTTGTAATATGGTGACATGGGTTTTGCGAACAATGATGTAGTAAATCTATGGATTTCTCTTGGGAAAATTGTCTTTGAAAATTTTAAAGCCTAAAAAAAATATATGTTATTGGAAATCTCTTTTCAATATTATTTTTTATTGACTCCGAATTTTCGGGGCGTTACAGAGATGAACGGTCGGATCAGTCACATTAAACGGTGTAGTGCGGCGGGTGCACTATAGCCCCTCCCATTCCTTGTAACGTTAACCATTTAATAACAAACTCTCTTCATCCCCATTTTTTTATCTCTCGTCATATTCCAATCGGCTTACAAACTATTTTTTTGTAACATTATTTATATGCAATATGGATCTCGTTTGATAGATCTCAATGAACTTTTTCAAACGATATTTTCAAAATCACCTTAAAAAATTATAAATTGTAAGATATAATCAATTGAAAAGCGACACGGACTTCCAAAATGAACTAAAGAATGAAAACGGATGGAGTAATATTTACCATGAGGCATAACAAAAAAAATAAAAAACCATAAATGGCATACAAGAACCACAAATGGTGAAACATTTACAAAAAAAAAAAAACGTAACATTTTTATCATATCATACGTAACATTTTCAAAATCACATTTTTACGGTGTCCCCTTGCGTAATTAATTACTCAATGGTACTCCTATAACATTTCGTTTCAAGAAGACGTAACATGTTACGATTTGGGGACACCGTAATTTGACTAATTGGGACGGAATGTGTAGAATTTTAATATGTGGACCCTTGCTTCTAGTAGACAGGTTTTAAAAAAGTTGGTTTTTGCATAGGTGGGCGGGCGCACCCTGAAATTCTCGTCCAGGCCACTCTCATGTGAAAAGGAAATCTGCACATACTTTCTGCACAAATGGGCCCACTTTCAATATTGATTAGCGTCATTCATTAAATGTAAAATAATTTTCCAACTGTCCCGAGAATCATCAACTTAATTCAATACTTATATGTATTAGATAATGAAAAATTAGATAATTGGATTGAGTACCTACAGGTATATATCTAATTGAGCTAATTTTTCTCAAAACTGTTAAAAAAATATTTTGCATTTAATGAACTACTCGGATCGTTTGTATTGGACCCGTAATGGACTTCATACTGTGATCTGTGCAATTAGCAGCGCTCTTTAGCCACTGAAGGTAAATAGGCAACGGAGCCCGGGGTGGCTAGTGGGTGCGGCCACCTCTGTAACAATTCAGAAAAATGCTACTATTACAATTGGGGAAATTTTTAGATTTCCGACAAAATACTGCAATCCCGCCACCATTGGAATTCTTGGTATATTCCAAATTATGTAACTAAGCTTTGTCGTCCGTCAACTCTTGTATTTTTCACAAAAGAAGACCCAAAACAATTACCCTTTTGTTGGTATTGTGGCGCATATATGAGAAACATCGTGAGTATGCTATCGTGCATAAGACTATTGCTATCGTGACTACGCTAACATAGCGGATTTCTATTTCGGCCCGAGTGAAAGCCAATGGATATCTTGCTCAAAACACGATGTCAAAATCTGCGAAATGATCGAGTTCATGATCTGATGAGCTCATCAAATTAAACCCACAAACTAAAAAGTAGAAGTACTATAATTGCACCTAGAAAACGAAATCGATTCAAAACGAACTTGTCACAGGGTAAGACTTGTGTGGAAGCTTAATTCATCACCAAGATAATTTAGAACTTGAAAACTCACTTTCTTCTTGTTGTTTTGGCTAAGATCTAATGAAGGGTGGCCGTAGAGGGCCAACTTTCTTCTTATTGTTTTGGCTAAGATCTAACGAAGAGTCGCTGTAGAGGGCCAATTTGCTTGCATTGATTAATTATAGGTAGTGGAGCTTATAAAGCAGAAAATTGACTCACTCTGTTCCACTTTTTCAAATAAATATTTAAAAAATAAGAATTTATTTTTAAGCTAAAAAATAATGAGCTTACGAAAATAATTTTTCAATTTGTTTTTGCAGGATTTGATAGATCTTATCGAGATCTATAAGCAAGATCTATATGACTATATGGCATATATTTTTTATTTTTAGTAAGCCTATTATTTTTAAATTTAAAAATTATAAATAAGTACTTATTTTTTAAGGGAGAAAACTGAAACACACAAGTCCTCTGCAACTTTGACAATCCCTACTAGAAATTACATGATGAGTTACTTGAATGATGGAAAAGGCAAAAACAAGTCAACCTCGGAAATTCTCAAAAAACAAAAAAGATACTGAGAGAAAAGGTTTGCTAGCAATAGCATATGCAACTGGAGTACATCGGTACATGACACCCCCACCATCTGCGCAAGGGGTTGTTTGGTATAGATTTTGAAGTAATGAGTTGAAAGAGGTTTTGGAGTAGATAGGAAGACCGGGGTGGTAAGTGGAGAGAAAATTTTTAAGGAACTGTGTAGGAAGAGAGACGGAGGTTCTAGGAACCCAAACCAAAAGAACAAAGCCTAATCAAGATACACAAACAAGAAGTATACGTGGAATTCAATGTTGGGGTTCAAGTCTCTAGAACGAGTGATTATTCAATGCCCCACGCCCCAGGGAATTACCAGGTGATGCCCCAACTATCTTTCAATCACACATTTATATGAGCTATTCATATACTTTGTGATTCGGACCACATAAATGTATGATGGAGAGAGAGTTTAGGCACCATGTGGCAATATTCCAAGAGCATTGAACAAATTCTCTGACCGTAGGGGGCTAAACATACTCTTTGGTCCACGAAATGGAATCTTAGCTAAGGGTAGGGGATTGGGGATCACACGTTTTTTTTATCGGCAATCAGGGATCACACATGCACAATCAAGAGACACAAACACAGAGATATATGTGGTTTCCCTTTCGTTATGGGTACATCGACAAAAAGACTATCAGTTTTCACTATTTGGAAAACTAAAGTTATATGAGGAAACTCTTCAAACTCTATCACCCTCTGGTTTTCCAATAGTGCTACTTGCACATATTTTTGTGCACATATCATGCACATACATTTTTGTGGGGCTCATATTGGGGTCTCACAAAATAATCCGAAGTGCTCATCTCGTTTAAAATATTTTTTGGAGGGTTCTCGTAAAAAATTAGCTCCAACGGATATCGGTAAGAGCTTTCTCAGAAATCGTAGAGTGATTCGGATTATTTTGTGAGACCCCGATATGGGGCCCCACAAAAATGTATGTGCATGATATGTACACAAAAATCTGTGTGGAAATCGTTACTGTTGGTTTTCACTCCTTAACTTGTCATTGGTGGGTATTAATTATCAAAACACGTCCTGAGCCGTTATTTTTCCCTCTCTTTTTCCACGCATCTCTCAGTCAATGCAAGCATATAGAGAGATAGCAGTAGATGGAAACTATTTCAATGCATTCTCTGGCGATTGGATGGCCAAATCCGGCACTAGATTCGGTGCCTAAAACTTGGGTTGTCGGCAGCTGATCTTGGGTCCATGGGTTACTCTCAATGGGGCCTTTCTCTCAAAAATGGGGGAAAATCCAACACTAGGGCCCCGACATATGTGCATGAGCTAGGGAGTCTAGTGTTCAATTCCTGTAGATGAGTACATGACCAGCTCGGCAATACTCCCTGCCGGATATGTGAAGTGAACTATCAACATATGCGTTATATGTACCAAGAAAAGAGCACATGACTTACTAAAACATAGGAGGAGCGTCAGAAGGTTTTCTGGCATTTGACCTTGTCAACAGTAAATAAAAGTTTCAATTTCTTAACCAACATAGAGACTGGTCAGTAAGAAATGTAATACAAATAAAAGACATTTAGATCACGCAGCAATTATCAGTTCCGGGTTTCTATAAACACTTCTATAAACAGTTTGGTGAGAACATAAATACGTAAATTAGTATAATTGTTATAGCACAAAGATACTGCTCTCCCTGCCACGATGTACCCTTTTGAGTTTCTAATATAGTACTCTCTTTTTGCTGAGAAAAAAAAAATAAAAACACTGCAAAATCCCTTGGATTCGTTTCTCACCTAGCAGATTTTGCCAAACCTTGTCCAACATAGCAAATGTTCATGGTGAATTCTCATCTATGGCATTTCAAGTTTTCTATTATGATTAGGTATTCTTATTTTGTCTAGCTATCTGTCATACCATGCACGGTAGAACTAGTGTCTTACTCACAGTCACAAGAGAGTTTGGCATTTAATGGTCCTAAACTGCATCAAGTTAATCTAATACATAGTATTCAGGCCCAAATTTCAGACATCGTGTTGCACTTCTATTTTTGCAAACTTTGCTGACTATACAATAATACTAGTAACTTCAGAAATACTAGTAACTTCAGAAATTTCATCTGATCTGACACTTGACTTCTATTAGTACATTTATGTCTCGACAAACACTTCCCAGGTTTTACATGAAAGTTTTCCATCTCTCCCATTTTGCAAACATTCTTACAGGATGTTGGTGTTTCCAACCACTAAATAATATGATACCCCAGAACGTCCAGATGATCTGAGGTATTTCCAAACCCACACATCCCCCAACCCCAGTGTGCACAGGTTGTACTCATCTTTTCCTTTGCGCAAAAATTCATACCAAAGGGTACTAAGTAAACAAGTTCAGCGCATGCAGCCGAAGAGGATGTTAGGCTTGATGTAGATTTTACTGTGAAAAAAGTGGCTTTTGCGGATTAGATTACCAGAATCGATCTACAAAGTGGCATCTTAGGATCAGCATTAAGAGATGGGTGCCAAAGAGAGTATACGATGTACGGAAATAATCAGTATAATTCCATGAATGTTATGCAAAGCACTTACCGTTGTCCCCACAAAACGGACACTACACTTTCCTTGAGCTTTCTTCATTCTCAGAGACCCTTGAATTGAAATTGTGGGGAGATAGCTGTATCTGGCCATCAAGCAGGGAAACAAATCATCAACAAGAAATTGTCATCAAGGGAACTAGCAACGATGGTGAAATTGTTATTTGAAACTTGAAATTACTAATTCAAAGATTCCAGTGTACGTGTGCGTTTGTGCCAAGTAAGGGTTTAAACAACGCTGCACGGATGACAAGCATGGTCAACATGTTCCACCCTTCCATACATCTGTGTAGAATGAACCACAAGATGCAAAGAAATTTCGAGATCTTTCAACTAACAGAAAAAATTTGGGTAAAATTTTGAAGTATCTTTCTTTCTGCAACCTGTGGGAAGATATACTTTGGAGCTTCACTGCATGAGATTCACCATTCAAGTGAATCAATTTGTTTTACCAACAAACAACAAAAGGGCAAACATCCTATCCCTCTCCGTGTTGAGAAGGGTTATCTTGTATCTTGCAACACAAAGGCATCATCTACTGAAAGTGACAAAATGCTTCCTTGGCAAGGGGCTCATGGCTTTTTTTTCAATGTTGCTCTCAGTCCCGCCCAAATCAAATGTTCAGTTTGGCTAGACAAAGCTTTAAGCCTTGAAAGAAATACAATTGATGCACTATCAAATCTATGCATGATCCAGAAGTCTTCCGCTTACAATAGTTTTTAAGCAATTTTACCTTCAGAATCACCTGAGGAGACCGTTAACCATGTAGCATATCAGAAACTCAAACAGAGACTCCAAAGTCCAAATGTTTGAGCCACATGCTGAGGCATCTAAATACAAATATAGATAACTCGACAAAACTGTTTTGGTTGTGTAATAATGAAAGGACGACAAAGGTATCACACCTTAATGTAACTCGTCAATAAGAAAAACTTAGCTAACAAATTTCACGTAGAACCATTTTGTGGATTATATAAAGTAGTGTGGTTAGGCTCATCCAAACAAATTGGGGCAATTGGGACCTGAAATGAATAGAATATATCAATTAACCAATAAAAAAGGAGCAACCTAGTACTCCAGTGATCATTTAAATAACATCTAGACAGTTCTATATCACTTCATATGCCAAACCAAAAAGATAAAAGAACGAGGAAAGAAGAAAAACATAATAAGCCACCTTTATAATTTCCAGTAACCAATTCACAAACTTGAACATTTGCTTTAAACGTTAAATAACATCAGAACGGGCTGCAAAGCAGTTCTACAAATCATTTTTCTCCAACCATTGTCATTACATAATTCAGCTTTCAGTGCAACGAAACTGCAGCTATGTACATTTTCTTCAAAGAAAAGAAAAGAAAAGGCTTGTGCTTTTAACAGAACACTATACATAACACAACAAAACAAGATTACACATAATAATTAATAACAATGCGGTGAATGCTTCAAACCATCTTCATGGCTTAAGATCTCTACCTCTCTGAAAACAATCCGTCCATCATATATATATATATATATATATATATATATATATATATATATGATGTAGGCTCCAATTTTACCCCATTTCTTTAACACCCATGGACAGATGAAGCCCTAGATACTAGAAACAACAAAACAAAATTGCAAAATAAGTCAGACCCATTTGCTCTATATGAGAGCAGACCCATTGCCATTACATAATTCAACTTTATGTGCAATGAAAGCTGCTATGTACATTTTCTACAAAAGAGAAAGAACATAAAAGGCCTGTGGTTTTCTTTTAACAAATACATAACAAAACAGAACAAGATTACAATTAACAAAAAATGCAGTGAATGCTTCAGACCATCTTCATGGCTTAATCTGTTCTACTTCTCTAGATGTGATGTAGGCTCCATTTTACCCGTTTGCCCTCAACAACCATGGACACATGATGCCCTAGAAACTACAAACTTCAAAAACAACAAACGAAAATTGCAAAATAAATCAGACCCATTAGCTCTATATGTACAAAGAGCAATTACCACAACTCAAATTTGGAAAATAAATCCGACCCATTTGCTCTATATGTACAAAGAGCAATTACCCAATTCAATATGAAATTGGAGTGTTCAATTTACCAACTTGCTCAAGCACGTCAAGCACCTCAGCCCTGCTCCTCACAATCCTATGAAACACCTCCCTCACTTGTAGCTGCAACGGCACCAAACCCTCCTCCATCCTCCGGCAAACCTCCGCCATCTCTGCCACCATCCCTGCAACCTCCTCCGCCGCCTCCTCCCCCACTGGAAACTTAAAAGACTCTGCGAATTCAACCAGCGATAAAGAAACCCTCTCCATCCTCTGCACCTCCTCCAGCAACCCACAACACCCTTTCTTCTCCTTCTTCTTCCACTCCTCCCCGATCTTCTCCTGCAGCCCGATCACCGGCCCGGCCCAGCTCAGATTCTTCTGGACCGGAAAATGAGCCGTCAGCCCGGCCCTCTCCTGGCACGGCACCGCCGCCACCAACGCCCATGCCACGAAAACCAAAACCGTACTTATAATATAAACCGGCAAGGCCAACCCAGTCGGCTCGCCTCCCCGTGGCGCCACCAGATTGGCTGACATCGCCTGCACCTGTTGAGAATATAAATAATAAAATCAGCCTCTATCTAACCTCTTACGCTTTTAGATCAAATTTTGAAAATATAAATAATCAAGTCAGCCTCTATCTAACAGCTTTAAGTTTTTAAGATGGGTTAATGGCTAACAATCGAACAATACCTGTTTCGCCGCGGACCACGACCTCGCCACGCTCCACTTCCCGCCCCCTGCCGCGGCGGCTTTTTTCGCGCGTCCGAAGGACCAATTCCTCTCCGTGGATTTCCCGTGGTGATTGTTACTATTACTGTTGTTACTGCTATTTTCCTTGTCGTCGTAGGCCATGGAGGTTAAGAGCGAGGTGAGGGCTTTCTTGGCGCGCCTGACGTGGCCTTCTGTGATCGGGTTTTGGTTGAGGGCGGTGACGGCGATTTGGGCGAGGCTCTGCCAGGTCCGGACCAGGTCGAGGCCGTGGGTGACGGCATTGCAGATGTCGAGGGCCTTGACGCCGCGGTCGAGGAGGTCGGGGATGAGGCGGTCCAAGGGGGGTTTGGCGAACTGGGCCGGGTCGCGGCCCATGACGAGGACGGCCTTGAACTCGGCCTCGCAGCAGAGGAAGGCGTCGAGGAGGTTTCGGAGCCAGGCGATGGAGAGGAGGGGGGAGGAGGAGAGAGATGGGGAGGAGAGAGATGGGGAGGAAGGGGAGGGGGGTTGCTGGAGGAGGTCGGAGAAGCGGTCGGCGACGTGTTTCTGGAAGAGGTCGAGGTCCTCCAGCTCCTGCTCGTGGTTGTTGTCCATGGAGACCACCTGGTTGCGGCGGATGCTGATGCGGTTCAGGAACGAACCCTGGTTGTCCGTCGCCGGCATAATTGATGCTGATTTTCTAGAGAGAGAGAGAGAGAGAGAAAGAGGAAAAAGTTGCAATTGGAGAGAGAGAGAGAGAATGTGGGGAGAAGAAGAAAATGAAAGGTGTAAAGGCTGGGGGGTCGGTTTTGGCAGTTATGTATACGTCGTTTTTATTGGATCAGATGGGAATAAAAGTAGGTTTGCAGGAAAAAAAAATTGGTAATTTTTCTGGCATCCCGTAGATTTGCTTTAAGGACCGATATTCCTTTCAAGTATGAGAAATGACTATAAATTACATACGGTTTTTCGGTTTTGATATTCATTTCATTGATATCCAATCAAGAACTGTTCGATGAAACACGGGATGGAATTAGCCAAAAATGTCTTGTATTGATAAATTTACCCTTTTAATCATAGAATAAATAATAGAACAATCTCATCTGTCTAAAAAAGTACTGATAAATTTGTCATTTGCACCCAAAAAAAAAAAAAGTTCTTTCGAGCAGTAAAAGATAAATAAATAATTCCTTATAAATTTTACCCTTTATGATGCCAACAACTCCTCCCATGGATAAAAAAAAAGTTATTTTATTTCAAAATAAGGGAGACTTGATAGTCACTTATAGTGGAGTACTTTTTATTGTCGGAACGAGTAAATCTTCATCATGTGTTTGGACAAACTATTGTCGATTTGGGAAATGGGTGAAATGCACATAGAAACCACACAAGGAGTTCATTGTAATTTCTCATAAGTGAGGGATATTCGTCATTAAGACAAACCTTGGGGGTGTTAGTGAAATATACCCAATTAATGGAGTAATGGATGGTCATAAGCTTGTGAAGAACGATACAGACTCCCTTTTTTCTCTGTAACCGAATGTCCGAGTCAGTTTGCACGTAATTCAACTAGTTTTGGGACATTGAAGGTAACGACATGGCATGCCCTTCCAATAGTCCTAAGGTTTGAAATGTTTGACCTCTAATCTAATAAAACATATGATCTCATGGAGGAGCATTTATTACTTTCTCATAATCAGTTGGCCAAATTTCTTGGAGTTTTTTTTTTTTTTTTTTGCTTGACAAAAAGAATTTTATTAATGAACGCTAAGAATTACAAAGATTAAATGGAGTAAGGGTACACCGGCAGAAAGCCACCCAAGACCAAAAAAGGATGGCAATATGTCAACCAAAACAGCATGAAAAGCCAAAGAGCCATCCAAAACAGCAGAAGAAAACCAATTTCTTGGAGTTTACCTTCTCCCTCCCTTGTCTTGAGTCTTGGATAATGTCTTTGGTGTTGTTCGTTTTCAAATTTAACTTTATTTTTCAATCATTATCCTATATTTTTCTTCAATCATTACTCTATTTTTTAAATTATTAATTTCATTTCTCTCTTTATCTCTCTCCTCTCATTATCCCTCTCTTCAATCATTACCATATTTCTCTCTTACCAAAACTAAAATATTAAAAGTTACCAAACGAACAAGGCCTTTGCTTCTTTTTCTAAAGGTAGAAAATTATAAAAATACAAATTATTAGATTATTCATTCAGACTATTCATAATTATGTGACACTGAGATTAACAATTTGCTTTTTGAAAGGCAGATTAAACAATTGTTAGCCACAAAATTGAGCATTTTGGTCCGGTCTAGTTTCTCACCTGGAGTATATCTTTTCTGGGATTGGACCATACCGTTGGATTTTTGGGGTCCCTTTTCATGATCAAATCATTTTATTATTGAATCCCTTGAGACAATCGGACATGTCAAAAATCATGTTGATCGGATATCAAATGATGTATTCTCGAGTATATTTATGTAAGGGTCATCATCGGGCCGGGCCGGGCCGCCAAGTCGCGGCCCAAGCCCGCCCACGGGCCGGGCCGCCCGGGCTTTTTCTTTTTGGCGGGCCGGGCGGGCCAGGCCTCCTACCATAATTGAAGCCCAAGCCCGGCCCACGGGCTACCCCAATTGGCGGGCCGGCGGGCCAAAAGCCGGGCGGGCCAACGGGCGGGCTTAAATTTCCTTGGGCAAAACTAAACCAAGGGAAAAAATAAAGGATTTTTTGGGATTTTGGGCTAATGGGCGGGCCCGTTGGCGGGCTTTTGGACGGGTATGCCGGGCGGGCTCACGGGCCGGGCCTACGGGCGGGCCGAGTAAAAATTCATAGGCCCGAGCCCGCCCATTACAAACTACGGGCCGGGCTAGCCCGCCCGTTTTACGGGCTCGGGCCGGGTAAAAGCCCGGCGGGCCGGGCGGGCTTTGGACGGGTCGCGGGCCACCGGGCCAAATGATGACCCTTATATTTATGTTTAAACAACAATAACCAAAACAAATTAGAATAGACGTAGAACTAGGGAACTCAAATTAGAATTACTTAGGGTGGGTTGACGCCATATTTGTTTTAATCTGTAGACTAAGAGCATCCACAGTAGAATAACCAAAAGTCAATAATCAAAAATTGCCGCATCATCTTTTGATTATGCATTTAAGGGGTTGCTAAAATTAGCAATGTAGAGGTTCACAGTGATACAATCAAATTTGAATAACCAAAACTTGCCACATCATAATTTCAATCTATAAAAATCTAAAAATTGTGAACATAGAAAACAATTTTTTAAAAATAGGTTTCAAACTAATAAAAACATGTTATTAGAAAAAAAGAAAATAGTTTTTTGAAAACTTTGATTTAAAAAAAAAGTTTTCGGGAAAAAGTAAAAAGTAAAAAAAAAACAGTTTTTGAATTTTTTTTAAAAAAAACAGTTTTGAAAAAAAAGTTTTAATAAAAAACTGATTTTGCAAAAAAAAAAAAAAGTTTTCGCAAAAAAAAAATAGTTTTGAAAAAAAAACAATTTTTGTAAAAAAAATAAAAACTTTTTTTGAAATCATTTTTCTTAGAAATTTGTTGAAAATGGAAGAGAGAATGTTTTTGTGTAATGATGGTGTACTTGATTGAAGAAATATGGAAACAACTAAATTTGATTATTGACAAAAAGTTGCTAGTTTTGATTACCCAATGACTAAAATTTGATGAGTTGCTAAGAGGTTGTTAAATCTGATTATTCCACTGTGAGCACTTTTTTGAGCTTATGTTGCTAATCTTAGCAACATTTTAATTTTAATTATACCACTGTGGATGCTCTAATGTCTAAATATCTCTTGTTTTCACTAGAAATAACAAAAATACAATTTAGTCCATTTAGATAAGTGTTATCTATTCTTGTGAGGTTAGTTCATAAGATGCTTTATCCCAAATTTAAATAGTCCATTGCCAGTAGAAAGTTGGAGTGGTCTTTATGTGTTAGTCGATGAGTTTTTACAATGGCAGGGACACCTTGAGGCTCCATTCTTGCTAAATTTTTGTCCAAAATTTTTTTTGCTAATTTTTATTTCTCATAATTTTTTGTTTAGATTTTCTTAGTAATGTTTGAGGTTAATCATTCATCTCAAGAAGATGAATCGTATAAATATAAAAATGTGAACTGATGTCAAAAAAGTTCATATATATAAAATGACACTTTAGACCAAAAAAAAGTTGTTTCTTTTTTTTTTTTTTCGTTTTTAGTGAACTTTTGTTTTTTCGTTTTTAGTGAACTTTTGTTTTCTTTTAGCCATTTTTCTTAATTTTTTAAACTCCTCTCGTCAAGAGACAAATGATTAATCCGAAAAATATAATGCAAGTCTAACAAAATCTCAGAAAAGACAAACAGAACACACAAAAACAAATAAGACAAAAAAAGTTAAGGAGCACGGAGCCTGAGTCAGCAAAAACCAAAGAAAATAAGTCACAAAAATAAATAAAGAAATTTGAGTAATTAACTCAAGCTTATTTCATAACCCGATGAAAATAAGCTCTCATATTAGTCAAGACTAGATTACTAATTACCAACATCGGTATAACATGCACCAACATCACACCCCAAGTGTTGGGCATATATAGTAGTCAAAACTTGCAAAAATTGGAGTTTGCTCATTCCTAAGATCACAAGTTTAAAATCTCTTAGGAGCTTTAGTCTAATTTAATTGGGATCCCTACAAGTGATTAATGGTGAAATTGATACGTAAAAATTTGCCGAGATATGCTTATGCCGATCCGCTGATCCGAACACCTGAGTTATCAAAAAGTATGCATGCACCAACATCTTCTTTGATCTCCCCGCAATAATTATCTTGAAATCGAGTCGTATAGCTTATCATTTAGTATTATGGCATGGACCTTTTATATGGCAGATATTGGAACACAAACTTTCTGCAATGACTCAAAAAAATTTCTCCACTTTAGCCATATGTTCTGCTTGACGTACTCTTTCAAATATTGGCTCACATAAGCAGACAAAAATTTATTCTTGTATATTCTTGTATGAGTATTTTATAGAGTGAAAATAATCATCAAAGCCGAAATGAACATGGAATTTTATCGAAAAACTATTTGTGCCTTTTTGACCTGAGTCGCCATTGGCCCATTTTGATTCCTCATAGATATCTAACCCGTATGCATTGACTTTTATATGAAACGTGGATGGGAGAGGTGGTGGTGTTTCACTCCGGTCCGTTTTCAATTTTTCGGCCATTTTTCAAGCGCACTTTGATAATTAGTTCCGTTCATTTTTGTAGAGATTGGCGAGAACAATAATCTTGCCAAAAATCATGTTCATTGGATTTTAGTAGATACATGACTGACGCACACGAAAATTGAAAAAAAACAATACTAGATCCAAAAACATATTGAACCAGAACCCAGTTTTTGTTTTTCTTCAATTTTCAGTCATATATCTACTAAAGTTTGATGAACATAATTTTTGGCAAAATTGTAATATTCTTGTTAAGCTCTACAAAATGAACGAAGAAGCCAATCATCAAAGTGTGCTAAAAAAATGGTCGGAAATTGAAAATGGACCAGAGCGGGACAACAGTACAAAAGTTTCTCTGACATTTGATGCTGACAAGTGACAACAGTACTACCTTGTCGCCGGCCGTCCATCTCCTCGTTATGGGAGTATAAATTTTCTAAATTTTTTGTTATGCCATTTTACGTCAAGAAGCATGCCCTTAGCATCACACAATTTTTTGTAAGACATTTCATCACATTTTTGTAAACAAAGTTTAAGTTTCATCGCGTGCTTGGACCTCTGAAATATAATTGTAGCTTTCCGTCACCTTGTTATATATTTTTGGATTACGCCACTAATTTTACGTCAAGTGGCATTGACTTCAGAGTCATTTTTATAAGACATTTCATCACGTTGTTAGAACCAAAGTTTAAGCATCATAGCGTGCCATAACCTCTAAAAAATAATTGTAGCTCCGTCAATCAACTATCAGTACTTGAACCCGGATATCGACTGAAGAAATTCAAGTTCCTTTTTTTAATAGAGGAAATCCGAGTAATGTAGACTAAAAATCAGGTCACCTCCAATTGTTAATACGTGATTTTTCCTTGTTACTGTTTGCTGATCTGCTAATCTATTTTGTTGGCGAATGCATTGGGTGTAGACCTTTTCATTTACATTTTATCGATCGTTGCATTTTTTTTATTCCTATGAATAGACTTTAACTCAGCTCAACTGTGAGAAATCGAAGGTTTTTTTTAAAAAAAATTTAACATTTGAAATCGAATTTTTTTATTTTTTTATTTTGTAATATATAATATCCCGAGCTAAGGGTCATTTAGCCCAAAGCCCATGACCCGCCCAAAGCCCGTCCGGCCCATCGGGCTTTTATCCAGCCCAAGCCCGTAAAACGGGCAGGCTGGCTCGGCCCGTAGTTTGTAATGGGTAGGCTTGAGCCTATGAATTTTTACTCGGCCTGTCCGTAGGGCCGGCACGTGAGCCCGCCCTTGGTTTCCGCCCAATAGCCCACCCACGGACCCCCCCATTAGCCCAAAATCCCACAAAATTTCTTCTTTTTTTTCCCTTGATTTAGTTTCGGCCCAATGAAATTGAAGCCCGCACATTGGCCCGCCTTGCTTTTGCCCCGCTGGCTCGTCAATTGGGTAGCCCGTAGGCTGGGCCTGGGCTACAATTTATAGTAGGTAGTCCGGTCCGTCCGGCCCAAAAAAAGCCTTGTTGGCCCGGCCCGTGGACGGACTTAGGCAGTAACTTAGCGGACTGGGCCGGCCCAATGATGACCATTTCTTCCCTGAAAGGAAGAACTGATCTTTCCGACAAATTGAATCCCTTTGACAATGACTACTACTGTTTGTGATGATGAATGCTGGAGTATTTTGATTGGATCCATAAGATCTCAACACTTCAACACGCAATAAAACACGCATGGAGACTTGTAGCACCCTTTTTTTTTTTTTTTCTCTCTTTTTCTCCCGGACCATTAGAGGTGTCTTGGTCAGCTACGTGCATTTCGATTAATTTCATTCTCGGTCCTATAAAAAGTAGACTATCCACGTCGGGACTAAGAGATTCAAAAAACATTTACTTTCTTACCGCAGACTGACTCCGAGAGTTGATTCTCTAGCCAATTATGTAGAGAGCAAATCATCAACCAATCAGACTAGTTAGGTTTTCCTCTGGTTTATTGCTGTTTTGGTTGGCGTCTTGCCGTTCTTTTTCAGTGGTCTTGGGGGGTTTATGCCGGTGTGCCTTTGTTCCGTTTAATCTTTATAATCATTTATAAAGATTAATAATCCCTCCGTTTCTTTTTAACTGTCCAGTTTCGTAACTCCAACTTATTAAGCAGACATCATCATTACACATTTTCCATCAACTTTTACCTCTATTTTTCCTACTCACATACCCTCTATGGAAAACACCATCACTATACTTTTACTCGCTAACTTTTTAAAATGAATCTACTTTGAGGAGCAGAATGAAAAATATACCAAATTTTACCTACCAATTTTATAAAATGAATGCTTATAAAAGAACAACTCAAAATAATTAAATACTGAACTCTAAAAAAAAACGGAAGAAGTATAAAAAGTTTCGTAGGTAGGAGTATCTATGACGTTTCTTCATGTGAGTGGACATCATCTTGATTCATAGTCTAGAATCAATCTAGTGTCTTGTCTTGTTTGTCACTCCATTTCCAAAAGTGGGTTTTTTCCGTACTCCATCTAATATGGTGATTATGCCATGAGCAAAGACTTTGTAATATGATCAGTTCAGACTTTCTATTGGAAGACTCATGCAGTCATGCATGAGCTCACATATTTCGTACATGTGATGTAATACGACAAAAGAACAGTACTCATAGAAAAAATAGCCACGTATGTATTCGGAATCATTTGATACACGGGGAGTTTCATGCAATCCACGTGGACCTAAACACGTTAGAAGAGCAACTCTTTGTTCATACTTATCCTTGGTGAGGGTACTTTTAAGTTTTCGGCAAGGTGTGTTGTGGATTTTGATTCGGTAATCAAAATCGCTTATTTTGTATGATTTGATTTGTTATCAGATCGATCACACAAAAATTTAGCTCAATCAAGAGCAGAAGTACTTAATCGAAAAGTCTAATTCTATGGCTTAGAAGTGGATAGAGCAAAATGTGTTTTTTATTTTTATTTTTATTTTTATAATCTGAGTAGTTATCGATACTGCATTTTTTGTGTGGTCTCAAATCATACAAAACAAAAAGGGGTGATTATCGAATCGAAATATTGACAAAAGCGTACACGTTTTCTTATTCCTCCTACTAATTGATAAGGCTCTCCCAACTACTTTACTTCCTATTGTAAACAGTTAACTTATGTTTACGATATTTTAAGGAAACTGATATTGTCTTATGTTTGTGGCTTGATAAAAAAAAAAAAAAAAAAAAACCCCAATATTTTAATTGCATAACATGCTCTTTTTGTTTTTGCCAATATTGTATATATTGGCGGGGTGTTAGCATGTTAGTCTACCGAGAATTCAGAGGCTATTCATAGCCTTGAAATCCACTCTGCCCGTTGCAGAGCTCGAACTTGATCCTGCCCCACTGAGGAAGGAGGTGAACGTACTTTCCACCTGTGCTAGTATAAGTGACTTTTGCTCGAAGGTTATTTCGTCATTATTTGGAGGGTAATGTATCTATCTTGCTAGGTATAAATGATCCCATTTGTTCAATTTGTTTAAATTTTTTAACGGTCTATGTGAATCTCAATTGAATTGTCAATAGGGGTTAGGTCAATTCATTTAATTTTTGCTCCTTGCAAACTCAAGAATAACAAATTGAATGATTTGATCAAAACCTTACCGATACGCGACATGAGTTGATTTCTCACAATTTTTTTTTTAAAAAAGTGTATTTTTTAGCAAATTAAACTCTTTGTATCATTTGTGAGGAACTCAGAGGTGGATTCCACACGGTCCGACGTACATTTGGTGTACCCATTTTGGTGTACTGCGATAGGGTGGCGATCCATCACTGCTGCACAAGAACAAACGCTCGACCCCCGCAGCAGACGGACCAAGTCAAAAGTTATAAAGGTCAAGATTGCGAACTGTATCTTTTTCTTTTTTCGAGCTGCTTGTGAAGTGTTTGGATACAGAAATGTTTGTGTCCTAAGAGCATCCCCATTTGGGTCTCTACAATTTTGGTTGTTATATGGAAAAAATTGTTAAAACTGGGGTCCAAAAATTAGGAAAAATGACGGCCAATGACGTGTTTTGATAATTAATGCCCGCAAATGACATTTTCAGAACAAACATTTTCTTTTTTTTTTTGGTCAAGCGGAAAAATAGAACAAACATTTTCAGCATGTTCTTGGCGGGTATTAATTATCAAAACACGTACTGAGCTGTCATTTTCGCCAAAAAATTATAAATGGGCAAACCCAGTGCACGAGGCTCCCGCCACCGCAGTTGATGTACACAGCTTTACCCCTGCAAGACAGTCGTACCCGAGGGTTAATGTGTATCATTGATTGTGTCTACAAAACATGA
The DNA here is from genome assembly GCA_019656295.1 of Rhododendron mucronatum var. ripense. NCBI lineage: Eukaryota > Viridiplantae > Streptophyta > Magnoliopsida > Ericales > Ericaceae > Rhododendron > Rhododendron mucronatum. The sequence continues at coordinate 4,033,087 of BPLT01000008.1, read as the reverse complement.
ATAATAACCTTGACAAAATAAGGATCATAGTAATAAAGGGTAGTGATTTTGGCACTTTCCAAATTGATAACCGCACTCCCAAACAGGAGTGCCAAAATCAATCCCAATACAAAATTGATTTTGGTACTCCCCTGGAGAGTGTGATTATAAATTTGGAGAGTGCCAAAATCAATTCCCATAATTAAACTTGGAAAACATGGTAACGGAACATTTTTCTGATATTACGCTAACATTCTTATTGTGCAGCACTTGGAGGATTGATAGGGCATCCACATTTCGTTTCGTTTCGTTATGATGCTTTGTACTTTTCATCTTTTTAACCTTGGTTGATATATATATATATATATATATATATATATATATATATATTTGCTGTTCAAAAAAAAAAAAAATACAGGATTTGTTTAAGTCGTTGATGGGCTGAACAGCCTCAACCTCAACATGGTTTGCTTACAAACTCTACTGCAATTCTGCCACAAAGTAGGCCACCTAAACTGAAAAACACCCAGTTGGGCCCAATGGACTTTCGTTTTGGAAAGCCCATTGAGATAAGTAGTTAAGAGAAGTAAACTTTGTTTCTAAAATGACTCATCCCAGAAGGTGTCCAAGTAGAAAATGAAAGCACTACAAAAGGCACATGTTTGTGAACAAACATTTTGTACTAAATTTCTATCTGTATGCCACCATTCAACCAAAATCAAGTTAAAAGGAGATGGCATGTCTCTAGTCCAATTCAATTGACATTTCTCGGGATGTTGTTTGCGGATATATATTTTTTTATTGGCAAAAGTAACAATTTTCTTAAGAGGGAAGGGAAAAAAGGAATATCAACCAAGGATTGGAACTTGAAAAATACATCAAGATGGGACAACCCTGTTCACACCCATATGGGCTAAGCCCATTACATCTAATGGCCTAAAAACCCATATAATATAAATAAAGCCCAATAACATCAGATTGCCAAAAGTCTAAAACTCCGTTCCGCTTTCTTCTAAAATCTTCTTTTTCAAGAAGAATATAATTTCAAATTCAAATATAACGAAAATGAAAAATAATTTTTCAATTTTTTTTTGCACCGTTTAAAAGATCTCAATAAGATCTATCAAATAAGATTCATATTGGTAGAAAAGTTATTTGCGTCAATACATGATTTTTATCGACTTTGAAATTACCTTCTTTTAATTTTCCAAAACCTTCTTTTTTTAAAAATGGAATGCCACCAAAATCTAACAATTAAGCACTAGAAAAGAAACTTAACCCACCAAAGTAGGCTAGGCCCAGCCCAAAATATTCCAAAACAAATTGTGGACGAAATTAGGGTTTGCGGATCTTATTACGGCTTTATCCCGACAATCGTAACTATTTACTGTATAAGATAGGCATCTTTTTGTGTAGATCAAATTGTCACAAGAATCTAATTAAATGATTCGATAATATATACTCCCTCCGTCCCTTTTTTATAGTCCGGTATTCCATTTTAGGCTGTCCCTTAATAAGTGTCCATTTTGTAAAATTAGTGGGTAAAAGTTAGTGCATTGTCTATTTTGTCCCTAAAAGTAGATTTTATTTTGAAAAGTTAGTGAGTAAAAGTGTAATGATGATGGGTAAGTAGGGAAAGTGGAGGAAAAAGTTGATGTGAAAGGTATAATGATGATGTCTTTTTAATAAGTTGGAATTACGAAGCAGGACACTTAAAAAGGGACGGAGGGAGTAGTACGTACATACACAACTTCATACGGGGACCCTTTTAATTTTTTTTGCATGACCTTCACTTGTCTGATTATTAGCTTGTTTCTTAGATAATCTTTTTCAGTTCTCATGCACATGTAGCGTTTTTCTTTTTATTGATAACCAGGTGTCCGGCCATCTTATGTGCACCTCGAGTACTATCATACTGCATGTGTAGCTCTTTGCCGGATACCAACTCTTATAGTTTCTCATAGCAAACGGTCTTGGATCGATCCACTGATGAACCAAAATTGCTTCCAAAATTTAAGTTCTTTGCTATTTGGTCTCAAAATGCTCACTCAATTCCACAGCTACGCCTACATTAATCTACAAATAACTCATGAAAACTATTTAAACTCCCGGGAAAAAAACTCAAACTTCGGATTTGGAAAATATGGTTTTAGTTCTTCTTCTGTATTAATTAATCAATTGTACATATTCTCATACTGTCTCTATTTGGAAACCAATTCAGGCTTTGCTCAGTTGTCGGGAGTGTTAGTGCGGAAAATTGGTTCCTATGAAAAGTGAAGTGTGAGGCAAAGGAAAATGATATTTATTTTTCTGTTTGTGTTCTCTTGACAAGAAATTTTGCGGAAAATTAAACAAGAATTTCTTTCTTTTGGCAAGACTTACTTTGCAAAAGCGTGTTTCCCAGTAAAAAAGTTGAAGTTGCGGATCCTACAACTTTCCAGATAATTAACAAAAAAAACGTTACCGAAAATTTGATTTTTCCATCTTTTTTCAGAGCGGGGCCTTAAAGGCAATCGTATTTTCACTGAATAGAACAAAACACTATGTAAAAAGGCAAACAGCAAACTGAATAGAACAAACCTAGTACTACAAAACTTCCTTGCTCTGAAGCCGGAAAGGGGAAATCTTATGTGTTGTCTAGTATAAGCTGCCAATTTATCATAAAGAAAGATAGTGCGATCGGGTCAGACCTTTTTAGCCAAAATGGGGATGTTGAGTGCAGAACGACTGCTCCGGCCATTTATCTTGGTATTTAATGGCTTGGATTTTTGCCAAGCAATTGACGGTTCAGATTTTTATGCGCTTAGATTCAATCCGAGTTGTCTGTGTTGAAATGAACAGCCGTATCGACTACTTGATACCGTTTTGTAAAAATGCCGCTCGACAACATCCCTCTGAGCACGCTTAGTTTTACGGTAACGAAAAGAGCTTTGAAAATGATCACAATCATGTGCCAGGAAGAGTCATCATCCTACAATAGTACTATTTGGTGTAGACGTTCCACCAGTAGGAAGAGTCATCCTGGTACCTTGTTGGTTTGAGGGTTTTAAAGGAGGTTTTTTAGAGTAATAAGTGGAGAGAAATAGAAAAAATTTATTAGAGCCCGTACTCAGAGGTCTTGAGACTCCTAAACAAACAAGCTCAGGTCGGAATAGGGGGTTGTGTCTTGTGTGTTTGTATCTCTTTGTAGATGGTTATTGGGAGCTGTTTTGTGGGCTTTTTGGAGTATCTTTTTATACAACTGTGCTATTCACATAGATGATTATGTACATATATTGCGCACAAATTGTTGTGTGGGGTCCACTACGGATCCCATACAAACAATCCGAGTCGTTCATTAAATGTAAAATATGTTTTCAAGAGTCCTCGCGAAAAATCAGCTCAATCCGATACGTATAGGCGCTCAATCCAATTATTTAACTTTTCATTCAGATTTCAATATAATAAAAAGTTAGATGATTGGATCAAACATCTATAGGTTTTAAATTGAGCTGATTTTAAGCAAGAGATCGATCTTGAAAAACTGTTTTACATTTAATGAACGGCTTGGATTTTTTGTGTGGAACCCGTAATAGGCCCCTCACAAAAATCTGTGCGCGATCTATATGCATATCATCTGTGTCAACAGACTTATTGCTTTTTATATTGGCATCTTGCCAATCCCGGTTTGTTATTTTCTATTTGGGTTCTAGTGGGATATACTCGTTGACGCGAGAGTTTGCCATTCTTGGTTTGCTTCTTATCCCGTTGTGACGTCTCAAGCTTAGAGTTCTTTCAATATTTGTAATTTGTTTTCAAAAATTAATAAATTTTTTTTCCTTAAAAAAAGATTCCTCAATAAAAAACCGTTAAAAACCATTAGGGAGTCAATTTTGACAATTAGTATTTTATACCTGCTCTAATTGCCATATTGTCATGCTGGTAATGAATAATTTAAGGGCAAATTTCACTTACCTCCCCTGAGGTATCTGACAATTACAGACACCTCCCCTCACGTTTCTGAAATTGCACTTACCTCCCCTGTCAGACTTGTCGGCTAACTTCTGTTAACAAAAAGTGTGAATTTCCATTTATACCCCTTTATTTACCTCCCCTGAGGTTTATAATAATATTAGATACCTCCCCCGAAAAAAATAGTTTTTTTTTTGTAATTGCTTTGACTTCTATTTTTTCCTTTCTAATACAAGCCAAAGAAAGTTGATTAAACATTGAACTAAAGTGTTGTAACTCAAATAAATTATGATGTGTGTAAAGTAACCCAATACACTTTGAATTTTAAATTTTAAAAAATACATTGAACTTATATACATTACTTAATTGATAAGTGTAATTTTAAAAACTTGATAGTAAAGTCCTTCATCTATAAAGCATAGTTTGTTTTAGCCAATATGAGAAAAAAAAATTAGCATAATTTTTTTGAGTTCATTTTCATAATGAAGTTTTTTTTATCAATGTTAATGTAAAGTGTTTGAAGGTTCATTATTCAATGAATATATGGCTTAGAAATTCCAAAAGTTCAAGAAAAAAAATTCGATGGGAGAAAAAGGAATTTTTGACTAAAAATGTTAACATATTTTTTTTGGGGTGTAAAAAAAGGCGGTATAGTATTGCAAAATATAATTATTTTAATATGGAGCTATATATTTGAGATTTATTTATTCTTTGCCAAAAAAATGTGAAGTATCATAAAAAAGTAAAGTGACTCTAATTCTTTTGTGTTTATACCTCGTATGTATGTGGCTTAATAAAAATTCTCAGAATTTTTTTGAAGCTTTAAAAAAAATTATACATGCATGTTTAATACCAAATGTCGATATGTATTTAATTTAACATACAAATGTATTTATGGATATGTAGCATAGAAGATAACGTTATAACTATTTTTTTCAATATTTATTAGCTAGACAATTGATTTAGTTTAGAAAAGTAATTAATTATTTATAACATGTATTCACTAGCTAAACATTAAATTAGCATATAAGAAAAAAATATTTAGGACAAAAATTTCAATCAACATATATATATTTATATATAATATGTAATGATATTTATAAGTAAATACAAATAAAGATATGGATATTTATAAGTAAATGCAAAATTGTTGACTCAAGGGTAAAATGGGAAGTATCATAGATGTAATCGATGATGTCAGCAATTTCCGTCATACTTAGTGACGGTCAACTAACGGATGGGGGAATCTGCAGCCGACAACTAAAGCAGAGGGGAGGTAAGTGCAATTGTAGAAACCTGAGGGGAGATATCTATAATTGTCAGAAACCTCAGGGTAGGTAAGTGAAATTTGCCCATAATTTAATTACAAGAGTATAATATAAGGGAATTGATTTTTACACTTCCCTTTATATAATTCACACTGTTTTTTGGTCTTTATCTACTTGAATTTACTATATTGCCCTTTATTCAATACACTTCTTCACATATGCAAAGACAATATTGTAAATTCATGTGGATATAAAAAGAAAAAAAGGGAGTGTGGATGGCTAAAAGGGGAGTGTGAAAATTATTTTCCTAATATAATTAATTACACAAACAAAATTATCTCCTCTTTTTTTTTTTTGTCAAAAGGTGAGAAGAATTTATTCATCTGATAGGTGGAGCCTAAACATCAAAGAGATGCAAATCCATGGGAATAGAATGGACATCCACAGACCGGACATGCTGTTGGAAAGAGCTTTTTGAGTACAATAGTGTGCAACCATATTACACTCATTTAACAAAACCAAAATCACATGAATTGAATGATTTCTTCTAGACTAAGCAATCATGAATAACTACTGCTATGTCGGAGGGAGGGTCTTGATCATCATCGCATTTCCTCACTATTGCCTCCGCATCCGATTCAATATGCACCTTAGAACATCTTAGAGCAATTCCCAAATTCAACCCATCTCCAATGGCCAAAGCCTCCGCAAAATTATCTCATTTGATGCCGTCACCTTTTCCACTTTCCATCCAACATATCCATTAATAATTATTAAACCCATGTGAGGATTAGGGCCTTTAGGCTAGCAATAGCCTAGAGCTAGAAAAAGGGGCTCAAGATGATTGACTTAAGATATCAGAACTTCTAATGAAGGGAAAAAGGGCCCATTTCATGACTAATTAAAAGATAGCGGGGTCTGCAGAATTTTGTCAACAAAATTGCTATTAGAAGAGAAAGCAATATATAGCATGGAGTCAATCATAGAACCTCAATTCGAAGGATCAATCTTACAGCTCATGTACGGGAGATTCAGATAAAGTCGGGATCAAATCCTTTATGATTTGACCCAACACAAAAATTAATACCACACGGGTGAGTACTCAAACCTCAGAGGTTTCATGAGATCCCTAATTGTACGGCAACTCCAGTGCGGCAAACCCGGGAGGTTAAAAGAGGTTAGGGTAGTGAGGTTCCATCAAAGTGTTAATTATGACTTAACCAACAAAGGAAAAGTCCCAATATGTTGTCTTCCTAATCAAATTAAATTAGTTTCCAATTAATCTTATGGGGTGGGGTCAATTGGGAATCCATTTGCTCCCCCTTCAAGCTAAGTCTAATCATTTCTCCTTTTCAATTCCTCCCAAGAATCTCTTTCCTGTTGATATAATTTTTTTCGTGTCTGGATCAGCTTACGCACATCTTGACTATTCTTCTCTCCGATTTGGTCAAGATGATGTATTTGAGGACAGGAAAGCATGGATGGCTAGTGAATTCACAAGAATTTTTTTTCTTGCGATCTGACCCAAAGAAGTTGTCAAATTTCAAACTCAGAATATTTGGGTTTACATCATTATCCATGTTACAATTGAACTAGCCCTAGATTGAAATGATTTAATTGTGCTTACATTACTGTCAAAGTTAGATTGCGATCTAGCAAAGCAAGAGTCACTCCAATATATCTTCACATCAATGTGGTGGATGATTTGTATCAATCAACGGACACACTTCATAATCAACAATTTTTCTACGTAGAGGATCATGTATGACTCTATAATATTTGACTCCACTACTCACAAAACTAACGAAAATATACTTAACATTTGTTTCTTATTTAGGTAAAACCATTTAAATGTATTTTACTAATGAACATCATTTCAATAATTGAGACTCTATAACCACCACCCACATAGACACTGAATGGGGGATGCTATTGAGCATCGCCTGTAAAGGGGGTGCAGAGTGGCTGATCCGGCCGTTCTTCTCAGCAATCGACGGCTTGGAACTTAATCGAATAATGGACAGTTCAGATTTGTGTGCGTCTGAGCCGTCTGTGCCAAAATGAACGGTCGGATCGACCACTCAGCACCGTTCTACATGGAGATGCTCGACAGCATCCCCTGTCCACACAGACACATACTTTGCACAGACGTAAGTGCGTGTGTGTGTACATATTTCTTCATCCGTTCTATTTTTGTTTGTCCTGTTATGAAAATTCCACCAATTTTCGAACTAAAAACGAAGTATTTCATTGACAATTTTTTTCAAAATTTTTTAAGTCTCAGTTAGTTCTTGAAAAAATTCAAGAAGTAAAGGAAGTGCTTTACTTTATGATTAAAAATACCGAGTCCCATAGGGTGATATGTACGCACCATGGCCGGTACCAATAGTGGCGCTCTTGATAAATACTCTACTGGAGTATTACCTTTTTGTTGGTAAAAAAAAAGGAGTTAAAGTTGTTGGTAGAAATTACAGAAAGTCTAATGGTACAGATTTTAAATCTGTACTAATGGGCACAAATTTATTTTTGGGTCTAAAAAAAATGATTGGAACTGCTCATTTTGTTAAAAATACTTTGCTTATGGTCCTTGCAAAAAATAAGCTCAATCCGATATTGGTGAAAGCGTTTACGAAACATCCAAACTTTGCTCCAGAATTCAGACTTGAATTCCGGGACAAAGTTGAACGTTTTGTAGGTGCCTTAACCGATATCGGATTGAGCTTATTTTCAAAGGAGCCGTAAACAAAGTATTTTAAACAAAATGAGCGGTTCCGATCATTTTTTGAAACTCAAAATGGGATAAAAAAGAGGTTTATACACATTGGTACAGAATTTATATCTGTACCAGTAGCACCGTTGTAGAAATTATGATGAACTAGGAGACAATGTACGTCCAAGAAGTTAGTACACAATATCTGATTGGTAGTAATTATTTAGTGAGATCCATAATTATCAGTCTTGATTAGGCCCTCTTTCTACTAAAATTTTTTTTTTTCAAAAAAAGAGTAATTTTAAACTTAAATATAATGAAAATGAAAAAATAATTTTTTTATTTTTTTTGCACCGTTTAAAAGATCTCAATGAGATCTATCAAATAAGATCTATATTTAAAAAAAATTATTTGTGTATATATATGATTTTTGACATTTAAATTATCTTTTTTTTCAAAATATTCCTTTTTTTTATTATAAATAAAATGGAACCCCCTAAGGTCTAGAATCCATATCTAATGGTCTTATCAACAACCTACTGTTACATTGTTGTATGACGTCAAAAACAACTACTCCTGCTTGTTGGTAAAGCGAAGATATGATGTGATGCATGGCATTACCTCGGAAATTCTTTGTCCCGATCTCTTCGCTGCTCTATACTCGTACTCTCAATTCTCGTGTTTGTGAATTTATTCGTTTAAAACGTTTGTCAAACACGTTTTGGCCCTCATGCTCCCCCTGTAATTGGGAGATGTTGTAAAGGTGCTTGATAGCAGTGCCGAGTCCATCCGGACTGTCTAAAAACGTTATTTTTAACGGTCTGGATTAAGAATAAAGTTTCCAAGCAAAGAGTTAATTCTTCCCTTTGAAAGTTTGTTTTTAATCTACACCATTAATTTCAGATATAGACGGTTCAATGCGCTCGACACCGCTACCAATTGGGAATAAAGGATATTATGACTCGGTTGAAGTCGTAATTGTTGTGAGCTCGACTCACTGCTTTAGCTAGGCTAATTAACCTCTCTTGTTATTCGAACAAGTTTAGAATACAGTTAGTTTTTCTTGCTTTTTTGAGAGAGAGAGAGAGAGAGAGAGAGAGAGAGTTATTAATACATAAAATAATTGCTCGTAAACATTTACTCAATGCTTGTGCCAAGTTACTATAAGGTGGACCGGAACCAGGATTTTATTTTAGTGGTGACGAATATTGTAGTAAAAAAAAGAAAGAGACCACAATATGCATATTTGTCAACTTTAGGAAAAAATAAAATAACAGAATATAAACTATAATAAATTATGTTTGTCATATATATGTACAATACCAAGAAATTAATTTTAATTTAATCTATCTAGTATCTAGCTACTAAAGTAAGACATCTTCACATGTACGTGACGCTCTTTTCATGATGTCGTTAAAAGCATGTATGATAAAATCGGCAACTTTATTTGTTTATCGCGCTTTCTAATTAAACCGTAGTCCATATATGGAGGCATTAATAAAGTCCCCATTTTGAATCACGCTTTTGACCTGTGATAAACACTCAAGAAAAGACAGGTATGAAAAGCAATAAACCAGATTATTAATATACCTATTTCATGATGTATTTGATTAACTAGAATTCTCTTTTATCTATTCTGATGTACATGTTCTCATAAGTCCCCATTTTAATCTCATAGTTGATGCAAAGTGATAGAAACTCTCCAATAGAACTCACCATGGCCTAATCCCGGAGGACCAATCCTATCGCTCATTTGCAAAAGTTTTAATTAAAATCAGATCAAAGCTCTATACAAACTGACCCCGAGAGATTTGATAGCACTTGAGAGATTTCAAATATGTGACTTAGGAGGAAGTTTTCCCCCATTAGTCTCTCGGTTTCTTGTAAACAAACAACAAAGGTTGATCAGAGTACGCCATGCATAAATGGAAGCATAGTACTACTACTACGTACTACGTACTACATGTCTACGTAGACCAAAAACATATCAAAGTTAATGTGGTATGAGATGAAATGTCATTTTAGGGTTAGATGGAAATATGGGTCCCATATAAGGCCCTCTCATGGGGTTTAATTGTCGGGTCCACTTACTACCACTTTTTTTTGGTAATGCAAGGTGTTCCGAGCCGGTTTATGCACGCCTCAAACGAATTTCTATAGTTTCTCTGACTGCCGTTCACATGTGGTAACCTCAAAAATAGCTGGTAAGGAGAATCGAAGCTAAAACTTTAGGAGAAAGCAAATCTTTAAGTCCCGGTCCAATTTGTCCACTTACTACTTCCCTGAACATTTATAAAGGGCTGCAGATTCACCAACATTGTTCGCAACAAATTACCTGTTCTCCATTCAAACAAAAGAGGAAGAGAACAAAAAACTTGGTAGAATGGGACACCACTCTTGTTGCAATCAGCAGAAAGTGAAGAGAGGGCTTTGGTCACCTGAAGAAGATGAAAAACTCATTAGGCACATCACTAATCATGGCCATGGCTGTTGGAGTGAAGTCCCTGATAAAGCTGGTTGTCCATCTGATCATATATATCTTCTATATCTCCAAATTTATTTGCACTTCCCTATGATCGTGACGAAAAATGTGTATGAATCTCATGAAATCTGTGTTTGGTTTTTCTTTCTTGGATTCGTTAGGGTTACAAAGATGCGGTAAGAGCTGTCGTCTGAGATGGATTAATTACCTGAGACCTGACATAAGAAGAGGGAGGTTTACAGCGGAGGAAGAGAAGTTGATTATCAGCCTTCATGGTGCAGTTGGCAACAGGTTTTGAGTTATTCTGTCACATAGTTTTTTCCCCTTTCCAAATAGACCCATTAAGTCACCCTCTTCTTTTTTTTTTTTTTGGGCAAAAAAGAGTTTACTTATCATGGAAAAGAGTTACAACGATTAAAAGAAACATGACCCATTGAGTCATCTTTCGGCGGAATAATATTGGGAAGAAACAGAATGGTTATTTATCAACCTGCCAAATGGAATGACAATTCATCTATCTAAGTCGATATAATTAATGACTTTATTGAAAACGTACATTCTGTCATTCTTGTATATCGTACCTATTTTTGAAATGAGAATTCTAAGAGAATAATCGTTTCATTCCAACTTCATTCTAGTAAACCTAACATTTCCTTTGGGCATGATCATTAGTCGAGGTACTTACATGTAAGTTGGTTTGGACACCTAAATTATAAAAAATAATATATCCTTATGTTGAGTGCTTCAGCAAGCAACTGGAAGAACTAATAATTGACATATATATTACCTTAGGAATGAAGTTAATGGGACAAGGTTCAAGAGCACATGCATGCTTGTTTAGTAGGTGCAGGGCAATTAGTCCACTGTCCAAGTAGTTCCTAAAGGGTTGAGTCATAAAACATTTTTGGCAGATGATAAAACATTAATTGCAACTGAAGAGTACATTATTGTCACATCTTGACATTTTGCTTCTTTTTGATTAATAGCTAAGACTATGGGCTATAGTTCAACCCCAAGAGCCTGGCCGGGTGGTCTAGGCTTGTAACTTAAGTGTTCGCTTCTTCCTAAAGTCTTAGGTTTGATTTTTATAGCTCAGATGTTCGGGTCAGTTCACGTGCACCTCAATCGATTCTAGGGATTCAATCCCACGAGCTATTTGTGGGTAGCCCAATTAAAGTCGGAACAAAGCTCCGTATGTACTAACTAACAACTGTAAAGTTTCGAACCTAAAACCTTAGAAGGGAGCAAATCTTTAAGTCTCAGTCCTTGACTACTACCCGGTCAACCACTTGAGGTTAAGAATGAAGCTTATTCACAACACTTCAGTCTTCTAACTCTTAAACATGCATGATTGTCTTGTAGATGGGCTCATATTGCAAGTCACCTGCCAGGGAGAACAGACAATGAAATCAAGAACTACTGGAATTCTTGGATAAAAAAGAAGATCCGAAAGCCAACAGCACCTTCAACAGCTAACAGACCCGGCCGTGCCGAACGTCGTCCCGAATTCGGTTACCCGGGAAACCAAGTGGATTTCCTAAACCAAAACTTGGCAACAACAAAGCAACCACCCCTTCAAGATGCCCCATTTTCCACTCCTAGCCCACTGTTTATGTTTGACACTGGTTCCATACTCGAGGGTATTAGAATCCCGGACGGTAACGAAAGAGCAGATCTTTTTCATCACCAACCGATGGAATCGAATCCCGAAACTTGGAATATGAATCAACTACAAGAAGTTCCGGTGTTTCCCCCTCTGGACTCGAATTACTTGCCGGCGTTGATGGAGAGCATGGTGCCCATGCAAGTGCAGGCTTCAAGTATGAATGTGGAAAGGGAGAAGATGGAGTTGGATTGCTGGAAAAGACAAGATTTGAATGAATGGATTGTTGAAGTTGAATCCCAACATTGCCCAAGTTTTCCTTTTTGGGACCATTTTGATCATCAAGGACCACTGGTTGGAGAGGCAGTTCTTGCACCAACTTCATCAAGCCTCGAAACCATATTATCTTCTTATCCTTCTTCTTTAAAAGGTATATAGGTGTGATTGCTATTTCAGAATCAACTTTATTTTTTATTTTTAAAACACCAACACTCATCTTTTTCATGTTTTATTTATTTCCAAATAAAATCTGGTTTTCAACAATTTGAAATGGAAAAATGCTAATAACAGCTCAATGGGTTGTCAATAAGGCACGAAAATGACGGAAAAAAAAACCCGTAAGTTTCTATTCGTTAAAGGCCTTGGAAAACATTAAAAGTGTTTGGAAAACTGTGATTTTTTCAATCTTCTTGTTTTATTGACAATGCAGTGGACATTCAATATATAGTATGAAAGTTTGAAATAATCTTTTAAGTGTGTTTTCTTAGGTATGGGTTTCCACCAAAAGCATCCTCACAAATAAGCTTCAAAATCCATTACAAAAGTGAGTTTTTGCAAAACGTTCTCAATAATTGATTCTGAAATAGAATTTGCACATGACAAAACGTCGATGGTGTACCGAACCAGAGTGTCTGTTCTAAATATCGATGTCTCAAGCTATTGAAAACAGATTGTTTGTTTGATTTGTAGAGCTTCTTAACTTCCTTTTCATACTTTGAGTTATGAGTGATGAAATGAGAGAAAATGCAATGGGAGCATGCAAGCAGTGTTAGTTTCCTGGTCTATTGAAACAGAAAGCAAAGCTGGAAAGGAATGTTTGACTAGAGAGAGAGAGAGAGATGTGTTCTGCTCTTTTACTGTGTTTGTCGTGGAGCTGAATAAATGGAATAGATGCCCCATTAACTTTTCCAGTTCTTCAAGGCTAATTTGATTCCTTGTACTTCTTGATCATGGCATGCCTGGAAAAATTGAAAACTAGGAAATTATTGGAAAGGGAGATGACTATGAAATGCAAGAAATTTTTGCGGGTCGAGCAGGTACCACGTGGCGGTCCCCGACGGCAATCCGAACCGTCCAAATATATTTAGATGGCTCAGATTTATTCTCTCTTTCTCCCTTCACCCCACCACATACTTTGTGATTGAGAGAAAGTTAAGGCAATATCCCGAGGACATCAATTGACAGCCCAGCCAATGAAAATGACAAAAAAAATCACATACTTTGGTACACTTTATATACTTTCAAAATACACTTTCACATATTTCTATATATTTTTCACATGTTTCAATACACCGGGTAAATCTTAACAGAAGCCAAGTGAGCTCTTTTAGCAAATGTCTTTGATTTCAATAGCATGCATGCATGGGTTGGAGTGTATTATTGGGATTCTATTATTGGTTGTTGACCAATATAACCTTATCCTTGATGATTATATGATACAACATTTAAAAAAAAACAAGGAATAGACCATTTAAAGAAGTATACTGTTTTTGGGGAGTCTATTATTTGGATTTCTCTTTCAATAAGTATATTGTTTTTTTCCTTCATTTTTGTTTCCACCATTTAAAGAAAGCAAGGATGATTACTTATCCTACCAGGTGTCACAATTAACCTAACAATAGGCCTCAGGATATGTTATTACACTACAAGGAAGTAAATTCATGGCCATCGATCAAACATATCAAGAGGCAATGATAAATGGAATATACCACATAGCACAACCACTAGTGAGTGTATTGCCGGATTATCATGTGTCATTGCTTACGTGATGTTCTGGTTAGACTTGTTAATAGACCATTTGATCCGAATCTCACAGAACTTGAACCCATCTGATTTTTTTGAATAATCAGAACTTGATCCGAATCTGACTTTCGGAATTCGCCAGTAATTTGGATAATTCGCCCAGAATGACGGATTCATGTAACATAGCATAACACTTCTCTATCCATTCAAGAGAGTGTCAAAGTACTTCACGAAGGTTTTAGTTCTCCTCATGATTCAGTGGTTTGAATCAAAACTACCTCAAATCTTCACAAAATCTAGAACAGAAATATGGAGGACCAGTTCAATATGGTTTTCAAAACAATTCAACCCCGAGTCGCTACCATAATCGTTGATGGTGTCTATTATTTCGAAGTTGCTGTCTCTGTTACGGCTTCTCTGATTAGTTCCCGCATTCCATTCAAAACCTCATAAATTGTTTCACCCTCCGCATAGCACGTATCAGCCACCCTAAACCTATGCATTTCTCCTTTCACCTCCACACTGCTCCACCCTTCTCCTTTTTTGAGGTCCTCCGATCTCCTCACCTCTGCTCTTGCCTTTGCTGCCTCTTCCCACCTTCCAACACTCGCGTATACATTTGATATAGCAACTCTCCATACATTGCTATTTGGTTCCAATGCGGAGAGTTTGGTTGCTGCTTTTTCGGCTATTTCGACATTCTTGAAGAGTGCACAAGCACCCAATAGAGCTCCCCACACGTCAGGGCCCGGTTTTACTGGCATCTTCTCTATGAAAGCTTTTGCTTCCTCTAGTCTCCCTGACCTGCACAAGAGATCAACCATACAAGCAAAATGTTCCATTCTCTGATCAACTCCGTATTCTGTTTTCATGCATTCAAAAATTTCAAAACCTTCTTCTATCAACCCGGAATGAGAACAGGCAGAAAGAACGCTACCGAATGTGATTTCATTTGGCTTGTAGATCCCTGATTTCTTCAGTTTTGCGAAAGTTTGCAATGCAGAAATTCCGTTTCCATTCATTCCATATGCTGCAATCAATGAATTCCAAGAACCCAGATCTCTTATGGGCATCTCTTCAAACATCTGTTCCGCTAAGTCTAACCTGCCCGATTTTCCATACATATCCACCAAAGAATTTTGAACAAAAACGTCAGAAATCATGCCTGCTCTCATAGTATAACCATGAATCACTTGACCAAGCCGTTCGGATGCCAAGTTTGAACATGCCTTAATCGATGCAAGCATTGTGATAAAATCAGGAAAGACGTTATCATGTGCCCCATAAGTGTGAATATCAGTAAGAAGCTTTAGTACTTCACTAGGTCGTTCGCTCTTCACAAGGCATGTCGCTAAAGTATTCCAACTAGTTATATCTTTGAACTTCATCATTCTAAAAAACTGAAAAGCAAAATCAAGTTGACCACTTTCGCCATACATGTCCAAAAGTGAGTTTTCTACACAGATGCTAGGGAAAAATCCATGTTTAATCAAGTATACATGGATCTCTTCTCCAAGCATGAAAGAGCCAGAATGGGCACAACCCTGAAGAAGAGCTGCCATGGTCTCTGGTCTAAGGAACCAACCTTCACCAGTAAAACAGAAGTCGCAAAAAAGTCGTACTGCTTCTTTGAAGTATTTGTTGTTATTATACATCTCAACTAGAGAATTCATCACAAGAGCATTTCGACACCATTCTGTTTTCATAACCAGTCCATGTACCCATTGAATGACACCAAATTGACGAATCGAAGAGCATGCCATTAAGATACTCAAAACAGTTACCACATTTGGCTGCACCCCATCTTCTTGCATTTGGAAGAACAAAACAAGAGCTGTCTTCATCATTCCATTTCCAACGTGGCCGGAAATGGCTGTAGTCCAAGAAACCACATCTCTGCCACTAAATCTATATAACACTTCTTCAGCACTCCCTAGCATCCCGGATTTTGCATATGCATCTATCAGAGAATTTTGGAAAAACCCATCTCTATCATACCCGTATTTTATCGCGAAACCGTGAATAATCTCAACGAGTTTCGAGTCACGTTTCCGGGCGCAAGCCTGTAAAAGCACACATAATGTGTATTCATTAGGAGGCAATGATTCTAACATCTGCTGAAAAATAATTAGAACTTCATCTACGAATCCCTTTTGGCTATAACCCGACATCATCGACGTCCAAGACACAACAGTTCTGTGAGGCATATTGTCGAACACTTTTGCTGCATACTCTATTTGGTCACATTTCGTATACATGTCAAGAAGGGAGTTGTTAATCAAGGTATCAGAACCAAGCCTTGATTTCAGTATCTTGGCGTGAACGCAAGAACCCAGTTTTGAGTTTCTTTTGGTTGTGCACAAACGCAGGGAAGATATTGCATCAGAATAAAGGGTTTCACTTTGTGAAAGATGGTGAGGTTTTGGGGGGTTGGTTGTTTTCGTATCAACTAGCAAATCATGGGTATTGTGGATTAGGGGAGAGGGTGACTTGAGAAGATTCAAAGGAAGAGTGGACATTATGAGTGGCCAAAATTGAGGTGCTTTAGAGATTTGGCATGGTGGATAAGCCTCAGTCCTAACTTTTCGTTATTGAGGAGAACTCAAATACTAAAGTATTCTACTTGTTAAACGAATTAAACAATTCAAATCCTACCTCATGTTTCTTTGTTAAAAGCTTGTTAAAGATTGGTTTGCTATATAAACAAATCAAACTTGAACATGTTATGTTTATGTTTTTTAAGCTCATTAAAATTTCAAGTCAAACTTGAACTTATTACTCGGCTCATTCGGCTTATTATGTATAAAAAAAAAATTCAAGGTTGAGATAGGTTCGTGTTTGGTTTGATTGAAGCTCGTTTGAGATTAATTCATCTCATAAACAAGCTAAGTTCAAATATATTTTAAATCTCATTAAGTTGTCAAACCAAACTTGATCAACTACCTGTTTGGCTTGTTTATCGCCACTAGTCTCACTAATTTCAAGTATGTAAGTATGCGTGAGCCAGAGAATCAAGGTATCTTTTAAAATACCACAAACTACCAAATTTCGTGCAAGTAAGAATTGAGAGCAGAAACAAACAAACAATCAAGCCGGAGATTGTGTGAGCTTGGCGAGAGAAGTTCAGATGTTCTGGTTTTTTTTTTTTTTTTTTAAGGCAAAATTTTTTTACTATACAAAGATTACATGAAAAGTTCAGATGTTCTGTTAAGTAATATATGGAGCACATATGCATCTACTTTTATGATCGGGTGTCTGAACCCGTTTAGCCACACCTCAATTATTTCTGGGGTCCTACAGCTGATGATTGGACAAACTTTCACCGGCCCGCAATTCCTTTTCCATTCTACTTGATGTCATGCTCCCACTCGACTAACCCTTCGAAATTTAGAGCACATGTGGATTTGGAGCACAAATTAAGATTGTGACCAATGAACAACCTGTATCCATGTCATGATTCATGATGTGTCGCATTTTTCAGTTGTATCTAGAGAGTACTTTTGACTTTACATGATATGAATGGAAAAATAAGATCATTTTGGATGAGAATTTTGCTAAGCAGTAAATTTTCTTAGTATTACCCAGAAGAATAAACCAAAGAACAACAAATTACTTATTGTTCTCCATATTGTTGTTTTGTTGGTTTTGCAGTTTGGGAACTCATTCTCTGGTCAAATTTCAAAATACTGTGGTAACCAAGTTAAGACTGTTGCGGAAACAAAGGATCGAACCAGAACACAAACACACACACAAACACAGAGACAAAGATTTACGTGGTTCCCTATGAATTAGGTACGTCCACGGGAGGCAGCCGGATTATATTTAGGAGGAGGAGTTACAGAACACTCTACTCACACTCTCATAGACTTATACAAACAGAATACTGAATTTTTTTTTTCTCTCAGATTCCTCTCTGATTTTCCCACACAAAATACAAGTGCAGAGGGCTCAATTTATAGGCAAAGGATAGAGCCCTGTTCACAAGCCATGCTTATGGCATTAATTGCAAATCATGCGTGAGATCTTCCCAGCCTAAAATCTTCCTACGCCTGGAATTTCCAAACCTATTGCATTTAATGCAACCCACGCCAAATCTTCTGCAATGTGCAGATCTTTCCATTTGTCAAGAAAGACTGCTAATCTTTGACAAGTGAGAATCAAGCCAAAATCCCAACAATCTCCACCTTGGCGACAATTCTCTAAGGTCCGCTGCTGCCCCCAATGCGCCCTTAGGCGCTTTGAACTGGAGAGATGTTGATCAAGTCCAAACAATGATTGAACTTGATCCCAGTAACAACCTTCGTCAACATATCAGCTGGGTTGTCTGCAGTGGCAATCTTCTCAAGCAATATGTCCCCTTCTTCCAGAATCTCCCGAACAAAGTGAAAACGGACATCTATATGCTTCGTCCTGGCATGGTGCACCTGATTCTTTGCCAAATGAATGGCACTTTGACTGTCGCAGTGGACATTGACGTGCTCCTGTTTGGCACCCAAATCACCAATCAAACCCTGCAACCAAATGGCTTCTTTTATGGCCTCAGTCACAGCCATATATTCAGCCTCCGTAGTAGATAGTGCAACCGTGGACTGTAAAGTTGAACGCCAACTAACTGGTCCTCCTGCCATAGTGAAAACATAACCAGTAGTTGACCGCCTCTTATCCAGATCACCAGCGTAATCTGAATCTACATAACCAACTGCAAGCTGATCACCAATTTTATGATCTCTCCCAAATTTTAGGCCAACATTAACTGTGCCCTGAATGTATCTAAGAATCCATTTCACGGCCTGCCAGTGACCCTTTCCTGGATCATGCATATATCTGCTAACCATACTGACAGCATGTGAAATGTCAGGTCTGGTACATACCATCGCATACATCAAGGATCCCACAGCGTTGGCATAGGGAACTTGGGCCATCTGCTTTCGTTCCGCATCAGTACGAGGTGACATCGAAGCGCTAAGCTTGAAGTGCGGGGCTAGCGGTGTACTCACGGGTTTAGTTTTGCCATCTATGCCAAACCGTTGAAGTACAGTCTTCAGATATTGAGTCTGCGATAAGCAAACTATGCCCTGCTTCCTGTTGCGCTGAATCTCCATCCCAATGACCTTTCTTGCTTCTCCAAGGTCTTTCATTTCGAATTCTGAACTCAGTTGTGCCTTCAACCGAGAAATCTCCACCTTGCTCTTAGATGCAATTAGCATATCATCGACATATAAGAGCAAATAGATAAAGGAACCATCTCGAAGTTTACGAAAGTAAACACAATGGTCAAAACTGCTGCGAGTATACCTCTGCGTAGCCATAAACTGATCAAATCTCTTGTACCATTGTCGTGGCGACTGCTTCAGGCCATATAGTGACTTGTGGAGACGGCAAGCCCAATTTTCCTTTCCGGAGACCTTGAAACCATCAGGCTGTGTCATATAGATCTCCTCGTCCAAATCGCCATGCAAAAATGCAGTCTTGACATCGAGTTGTTGTAACTCAAGGTCGTACTGCGCAACCAAAGATAATAGAATGCGAATCGATGCATGCTTCACCACCGGAGAGAAGACCTCATTGTAGTCAATCCCTTCGCGTTGAGCATAACCCTTGGCCACCAATCTGGCCTTATGTCTGACACCACCCTTGACTGAACTGTCCTCTTTGTTGGCGTAGACCCATTTGCATCCTATTGTTTTCTTCCCTTTAGGAAGCGGTACCAGCTCCCAAGTCTGATTCTTATGAAGAGAACTCATCTCCTCGTCCATGGCCTGTTTCCACTGAGAGCTGTCTGATCTTGAGACTGCTTCTCTATACGTATTCGGAACACCTGTGATAACTGGAAGGGCATATGCGACCATACCATCGTATCGGGCAGGTTTTCGAATCTCCCTCCTCGGACGGCTAGTAGCGATAGACTGAGTTGGCGCTACAACCTCGGGAACTGAAACATCATCAGACTCGGAACTCGAATCTGAAACGTCACTGTGGTGCTCCTGTGGTGGCGAAATGGTAGGAACTGGAATTACAGGAACCTCCAGCTCCACTTGTTCCACCTGCTCTGACTGCTCCACCTGATCTGAACACCCTGGAACGGTGTTAACCTTTCGAGAGTTGGTCAGAAGCATGGCCGACTCATCGAAAGTAACATCTCGGCTGCTAATAATCTTCTTAGACTCCGGGCACCAGAGTCTATAGGCCTTTACACCTGGAGTAAAGCCAACAAATATAGCCTTCCTGGCTCGAGGATCCAGCTTAGATTCTGTGACATGAAAATAAGCAGGACAACCAAATACATGCAGCCGATCATAATCAGTCGAAGGCTGACCAAAATATACCTCCATGGGAGTCCGTCCACCAAGTGCCTCTGATGGTAGCCTGTTGATCAACTGACAGGCATAGGCGACTGCCTCTCCCCAAAATGCTTTGCTCAAACTGGCGTTGGACAACATACACCGCACCTTAGTCACCAAAGTGCGGTTCATCCTTTCTGCAACTCCATTTTGCTGTGGAGTCTTCGCGGCGGTGAAATGTCGGACTATCCCCTCCTCCTGACAGATTTTGAGAAAGGGATCTGAAGTATACTCACCACCATTGTCTGATCGAAGTACCTTGATTTTTCTGCCAGTCTGAGTCTCCACCCTCTGCTTCCATCGAAGAAAGGTGTCAAGGACCTCGTCCTTGCGTCGCATGGGATAAACCCATACTCTCCGTGAAAAATCATCAATAAACGTGACAAACCACCGTTTGCCACCAAACGTAGATGTCTTTGTGGGCCCCCAAACATCTGAATGAACATAATCCAGAATACCCTTTGTACGATGAACGGCGGTGCCAAATTTGACCCTAGTCTGCTTGCCCAGAACACAGTGCTCACAGAATCCAAACTTCCCTGTCTTGGCCCCCTTCAGGAGACCTTTCTTCACCAATCCTTGTAAAGCTTTCTCCCCGGCATGACCTAGGCGCATGTGCCAAAGTCGGGAAATATCATCTGTAGCATCGTCTGAGCTGCTGCTGGAGATGGCTGCTCCTCCTGTAACTGTGCTCCCGTCAAGGAAATATAAGTTTCCCCTCCGAGTGCCTTTCAGGACCACTAATGCACCATGGGTTACTTTCAGGGCTCCACCTTCTAAAGTAATCTTGTAACCTTTCGCATCCAAGGTTCCAAGAGAAATCAAATTTTTCTTCAAATCCGGGACATACCGGACATCTGTCAAAAGCTTGGTTGTGCCGTTGCGCAACTTGAGTCGGATTGTACCTATCCCTTGAGTTTTGCAGGCATTGTCGTTGCCCATCAAAACTACGCCGCCGTCAATCTCCTGAAATTTTGAGAACCAGTCCCGATGGGGACACATATGGTAGGTACATCCCGAGTCCAGAATCCATTCATCTGAATTCGTGTCTGATGAAACAATCAAGGCTGACACCACGTCGTCAACCTCTCCTCTGGCAACACTCGCTCGTTGTTGTTGTTGCTCCTTGATTTTGGGACAATCTTTCTTCCAGTGCCCCATTTCGTGACAATAGGCACACTCGTCCTTTGCAATCTGCTTCCTGTCACCAGATTTCTGATTCCTTTCAGATGATTTGCCTCTTGACTTGGACCGTCTCCTCCCGGACTGCCTATTCCTTGATTCGGCCCTTCCCCTTACTGATAATGCTGATGAAGAGGGATCCCGATGAACTTGTTGATCCTTCTTCCGTACCTCGTTATTAATCAAAGTAGAGCAAACATCATTAAAACGAATTTCATCTTTTCCATACAGCAAGGTAGTAACCAAGTGGTCATACGTATCAGGCAAAGAATTTATCAACAAAAGTGCCTTATCCTCATCGTCAATTTTAACATCAAGATTTTGCAAATCGGCCAAAATTTTATTGAAACTATTTAGATGTTCGTTCATTGACGCACCTTGTTGATACTGAAACCGATATAGTCTCTTCTTCAGGTAGAGTCTGTTCTCTATGCTCTTCGTCATGTACTTGTTCTCCAATTTCTGCCATAACTCCTTGG
The DNA here is from genome assembly GCA_019656295.1 of Rhododendron mucronatum var. ripense. Classification (NCBI taxonomy): domain Eukaryota; kingdom Viridiplantae; phylum Streptophyta; class Magnoliopsida; order Ericales; family Ericaceae; genus Rhododendron; species Rhododendron mucronatum. Next base: position 4,011,070 of record BPLT01000008.1, on the reverse strand, counting down.
CAGAATTGTCCCTCATGACGGAATACTTGATGTCTTTGGACAAACAAAGACGGATCGTGCCACAAGCTTGCCGATTAAGCTTGTCCCAATCGGAGGCAGACATATCCTCGGGACGATCCTCCAAAGTGAATTCCAAATCTTGTTGATTTAGAATATCCAGAACTTCGCATTGCCACATGCCGAAGTTAATTGTGCCATCGAACTTATCCACTTCGAATTTGGCATTCGAAACCGAGCTCCTCCTCATGTAGGAACTGACCGAGGGCTCGTTTGAAGTTTTCTCATCTGATGATTTATCCATAGGTGTTGAAGAAACAACACTAGGGCTTTCCTCGTCGATGCTGGACATCCAACGAAGTCAAAATGGGAGTTTTACGGCTGGAAATACTCCCACCAAATTTTCCGGAGCAGAATCTCGAGAAACGGAGCACGGGGTTGGATCCGGAACGTCGAGATAGTCAAAATCGACTACTCACGGGCAAAAAACGGAGTTCGGACGGCTCCGAAATCGCGAAAACAAATTTCTGGAATATTCCTTCCACCAAGGAATATTCTGCTGACAGTGCACGCTGACTGGACTGACACGTAAGCAGAACGGCTGACGTGGCGGTGACACGTGGCTGATGATGTGGATGATGACTCAGGATAGGTGGGTCCTGCGTGCTGACGTGGCAGATGACGTGTCCTGCTGCCTAGGCGGTGCTGACTGGGTTGGGAACCATCTGGACTGATGATGTCACGCTGACATCAGCGTATCAAGGTGAGCCAGTAGCACTGGATAATTTCCTCTGGCTTTGACCACAAAACAGAGCACCTGGTTTTCTTCTTTTACTGGTATGCGTAGATCTAACGCATGTTACACGCGCAACTTTTGCACGGCCCGTGAGAACACTCCGGTAATCGGTTGACGACGATTCTTGCGGGTTTTTGATCGTCTCAACTAGACGGATCTGGGTCCTTGATCAAAAAAATTTCCGATCACTTTTCGGAACTGGGTTCTGTCTGGACAGAACTCGTGGTAAACGCACCTCCGTCGAACGGAGCGTGTAGCTTCTGTGGTGCTCGGTTTGCAACGGGCCTTAGTGCGTTGGAATCCTCTCGGAGAGACGCACGAGACTCAGTGCTCAAACTGAGTTATTGATCAGAATTCCGTGACTGTAATTTTCTGGACAGATACGGAAAAACAGAGCAGAAACAAAACAGAGAGTGTTTGTGTTCTTGGTAACCCGGAAGCTCTGATACCAATTGTTGCGGAAACAAAGGATCGAACCAGAACACAAACACACACACAAACACAGAGACAAAGATTTACGTGGTTCCCTATGAATTAGGTACGTCCACGGGAGGCAGCCGGATTATATTTAGGAGGAGGAGTTACAGAACACTCTACTCACACTCTCATAGACTTATACAAACAGAATACTGAATTTTTTTTTTCTCTCAGATTCCTCTCTGATTTTCCCACACAAAATACAAGTGCAGAGGGCTCAATTTATAGGCAAAGGATAGAGCCCTGTTCACAAGCCATGCTTATGGCATTAATTGCAAATCATGCGTGAGATCTTCCCAGCCTAAAATCTTCCTACGCCTGGAATTTCCAAACCTATTGCATTTAATGCAACCCACGCCAAATCTTCTGCAATGTGCAGATCTTTCCATTTGTCAAGAAAGACTGCTAATCTTTGACAAGTGAGAATCAAGCCAAAATCCCAACAAAGACCCAATCAGTTTACCAAACAAATCATGTTAATTGAACAACAAAATTCTTGTTAAGAACTTCATCTTCTTGAAGCAAAATCTCAAATTCAGCTGAATTTGCAAATTCTTGAAGCCATTTTCAGCCATCCATACATAAGTCCGTATCCTTTATCGAAGTAGTAGTATCGATTTTATCATTGCTCTAGAGGAAACAGGTTTCCAAACAAAGCAAATAATTAAGGACATAGCCCTGCCTCATAAATATTTACTTCTGTAGGAACAAGTCTGAACTTCAACATTCTCTATCGGCAGACATTCCGTCGGAAAATTACATTCTGCAACCTGTCCTTGGTCAGGCAGGAGGTCACACGGCTTAGGAACCACGCCACTAGTAATCCCAGAAACATCAGAACAATTCCACGGAATTTTCTTGGACGTCTTAGAAATCTCAATGGTCACGTTAGATATACAAATTCCTGTGAATGGATCACCAGATATTCCCCGCAACCTAGCAGCCATTGTCACATTCTCAGCAACCATATCGTGGTAATTGATATTCTCTATAACAGGAATTGCATTGGGATCGTAGTTATTATCGGGATGGGACCCATAATCTCCAGTCATCCAAAAAGCCCATTTCATGGTTTTCATAGTCATTCCTCTCACGTATATGTCCTTCACGTACCCTCCTCTTCCAACTGCAGTTTTGATCCTTACTCCTGATTCTGAATTGATGGCTAGGATGTCTTCGGCCCTTACGTCCTGGATCCCACCCGACATTTCGCTTCCTAGTGCAATCACTGCACTGAATGGGGAAATGCACGTGAGCCGTCTGATTACGAGTTGTTTCGTTGGCATACCGAAAGCTATTCCGTACTCATCCCAGCCACTCTTGACAGCTACACAATCATCTCCGGATACAATGTAACAGTCTTCAATTCGGGTATTTAAGCACGAGTCTGAAGATCAACAGAGCATAAAAAACAGATAATAAGCACAATGTTTCTATTTGATCTCTTACTTTTGCATACAGCTTGTAAGATAATTGTTTCCTCTGTGTTGTGTTAGCAGCTTTTGATAATATTTTCTGGATATATTTTCTAAAAGCACAGAACTTGTTTGGCGAATTTCAAGACTTGTTTCCTTCCAAAATTTTGAAAATATTATCAATAAGCAAAACATCAAATGACTCAAATTCAGAAGAATATTTTATTTGCGAGACTAATTCTGAAAAGTACAAGCAAATGGGCTTAAGTTTCTGTAAACTTGCCTGGATTGATACCATCAGTGTTTGGAGAAGTGACCGGTGCAAGAATTGTAAGTCCTTGAACAATGATATTGCTGGAAATGCGAAATGCGGATGTTACACTAAGTGTCAGAGAGTGTGATAGTTCATGAAGCTAAACAAAGACAAGGAGTGAAAACTCAGAAACGTGATTGGCCGAGAGGAAGAACCTGCTATAAACTGGATGAACATTCCATGATGGCGAATTAACCAAAGTAAGATTGGAAATTTGAATGTTATCCGAGTACATGATCTCAATCAGGTAAGGCCGGGTGTATTGTAGCTCTCCCTTATGGAACTTGTCCCACCAGAGAGCACCTTGGCCATCAATGGTGCCATTCTCCCCTGAAATCAAAACATTGTCACCATTTATTTATCAGATCAACATCAGTCAGAATTGCGGTGTGTGTTTTTAAAAGTTTTAGCAACTCAAACATGCAAATTATTTTTGTTCTTGGTACCTGTTATAATAACATCAGTGAGGTTGGTTCCAAAGATGAGACTGATGTATCTTCCACCGGCGGTGTCCCTTCCTCGGCCATAGGAGGGTAGGGGATCAATCACAGCCCAATCGTCCACGTCCTAAACCAATTGAAGAAGGGTGGAAATCATCAGCATACATGTTTACATTTGTTATGAAATTCCCCTGCTTGATTGTTTGGATTTTCTGCATAGATGCATTTTGTTCTAACTTGGTCATGCTTCAGAGTCAAACCCAACATGTCCTCTCTTTGGAAAACTCTACTTGTGTTCCACTTCCACTGGATGGTTGTATCACATATTGTTAAGGGCAAAGAAGATAAGCAAATCATACACTTGGTAAAAAAGATTAGCAAACTGATGCTCTAGGAGTTTTCCAGCTCTTGCAGGATAATCAAATTAGCAAATCATCCACTTGGTAATATTTTACTAGATTGCAGGTCTCTCATGGAGGAGCTTGAAGCAGTGTCGATCAAGCACATCTACCGGGAAGCAAACCATTGTGCGGATGCGTTGGCAAGTGACGCACCTATTTCGGTGGGAGATTTTTATATCTACCCTTGTATTCCTAATTGTATTGTTAATCTACTTTATGCGGATTTGATAGGGGTTGTATACCCCCGGATTGTAAACACTATTTAGTTTTTAATGCAACTTTCAGTTACCCAAAATAAAAAAGGAGTGGAAACTAGCACCATCACTCCTAAGGCAAAAAGGAGGGGGATATGGGTAGAAGACTTGAGCAGGAGTATGTCCATGTACGTATCTATAGTCAGATTACATAATTGAATCAGTGACTATGGAAATGAGGTTGTCAAAAGCACGCAATCCACCATCATTCTTGTGCTGTTAGCTCGATGAACTACCTTGGAATTGAATTAAAACCTATTGACTAAAATCCGTATCATACAGTTTTAGCCTATTGCCCATCGCAAATGTCATCCGCCAAAATGTTTGGACCTAGAAATCCTCGTAGCCATGCTTTGCAACAGAACCTGATCCTGAAAAGACCAGAAAATCCTATGCGTGGATAAGGACATGTAACATGTGGCTACTCACATGATCACTGCTTTACCATTTGCTTTTGGTTAGGTCACATGATCACTCCTCAAATGCTGCCACACAGTCTTTTGGTTTGTTCTGTATGTTATGCTTCAGCTGCAATATCCTGTGTAGCTAGTTACCCCCAAAAAATATCCTGTGTAGCTTATCCCTGTTATTCTTCTTTCTTGCCACAAATTAGGCTGTGTTTGGATCATGAATTGGGGGGTCAAAAAAAATGATAGGGAAACCCAAAGAAACAAATTTAGATTCTTCACTTCACGAATCTCTCCACAAATCCACGATCTGAACACAGCCTGGTATCGGTCGTAATGGTCAAAACAAAATGCCAGCAGTTACAGTTGAATTGAAAGAATCATCAGAAAATCACTCTTGAACAACGAAGTTCAATTTTCAAGCTGGTTGTTATATTTTAGAAACCATACTTTCTTTTTTTTCCACCTGCCCTACAATTTGACAAATCTGTGAACCAAAGGTTCTAGCTTTTTAAAATTAGTCCTCTTGTTCTTTGAACCCTTTGGGTGCTTGTTGTTCGTAATTATCATGTGCTTAGGCTTGGGATTTTTTTTTATCAAATTGGTGAATGTATATTTTTATTGTCCTCTTCTCCTGGGTTTTAGCCTTTGGACTCTCATGAGTCACGTGTTTCTCTTCTTTATCTATGAAGTTCTTGTTTTCTCGAAACCCAAAAACAAAAAAAGACACCTAGCTTCTCGCTGATGTTTAGCATGTAGCTTTAGACAGTTTACTGAAAGAAGGTAAATGAAAATTCACTCTTGACTCGTGGAGAATCAAACCTGTGAAGCAAGAAGAGCAGCATCCTTGTCAAGATAGAGAGTGAAATGACTGGTGAGATTGAAGCTTCCTGTCAACCAATTTCCAGGCGGCACAAAGAGTTGCGAGCCACCGTCGGATTCAAACTGGCTCAGATGGGTTATCGCCGCCCTGAAAGCCTCTGTATTCAGTGTTGTTCCATCCCCGACACCACCAAAATCCATCAATGATGCACTGTGAGCTCTGCAACTCATAGCTGAGTACTCGAAGTAGTGGTGCACCCGAGCTTTCCGACCATCAACACTGAGCGAACTCAACAAAACCAGAAGCAGAAGTACTGAAAGTAGCTCAAATACCTGTAATATCAAAGAACCAAATTATTGCAAAACACCCTTCTTGTGAAATTTTAAGAAGTATTGCTTAATGTATGTGAGTACTCAAATAAGACTAATCCCTGTACCAGTGGAAACACTAATCTTCCTAGGTTGTAGTATTAGCACAAATCTAAGAAATGTGATTGTAAGGCTTGATGGTTTATTGGTTAGGCAACAGTTTGAATAACAAATGATAAGATATCTGAAAGTAACTCAAATACCTGTAATATCAAAGCACCAAATTATTCTAAAACACCCTTCTTGGGAATTTGTAAGAAGTTGTGAACAAAATGCGATTTTTTGTATATATACGTAACCCCTTTAACAATGGAATGAATCAACCAATCTTCCTGTCATATGAATTAGAAGAAATCCATGAAAAGTGACTAAGGAAATCAGGCTTCGCCAAGAGGCCTTTGGCCTAACGGCATTAGGGTGCACTTAAGTGCTCGGAGAAAGGAGGTCATGAGTTCAACTCCTCCACTAAGGTGTTAATATAATTATTCTAACAACACTGACTTTCGCCCATAAAAAAAGAAAAGAAAAGAAAAGGAAATTAGGTTTCATGTTTAAGAAGGTTAGGCAACAGGCTTATCAAAAAAGGTTAGGCAACCGTTTGAAGAAGAAATGATCAAAATATTGGAAGAGAAGAGAGTTACTTGAGTTCTTGTTGATAACTCCATCGAACCCAGTTGGGAATTTGCTTTGTTTGAAGTCTAACAGAGGCATTTCCACCAATATATAGAGTGCAGGAATTGTGCATAATGTGGCCACCACTTCTCCTTTCTTTTTTTCCCCTTACTTTACGCTACTATTTGCCTGCCAAGGATTGTGGACAAAGGGAAAGCAAGAAAAAATACAGTTGAAAATCCAAGTACACAAGTTGGGTTTGTCAATTGTCACACTCCACATATTAAACTCCCCCACTGCCCCTGACTCCTGTTCTTCTTTGACATTGACAAGCACATGCAGGTGAACTCTGTTAACAGGGTGGTAACAAAAATCAGCAACGCAGCTTCTTCCAACTCCGAAAAGACTTATTAAAAAAACCTCTTACATAGAAGAAACAAAAAATCTTGAAACTCAACATTAAAATACAATCCGGATACAATTGTGTCAAAACCAGTTCGATACATGTTTAGAACACAATTGTGTCCAGAACCGTTCGTTGTACATAGAAACAGCTCTGGACACTCGTGACTGGAATTGTATTCCTAAAATTGCTCTAGAGAAACTTCATCTTTTACTGATGATAAGGACAACAATGATAAGATTTATGCAGCAGTTGTATCGGCCTAATTCCCTTCCCAGTCAAAAAGTAATACAGGAATTTTCACCAGTGTTTAACCAACCCTAAACAGCTTCTGCCAACTCTGAAAAGACTTATTAAAAAAAATCTTACATAGAAGAAACAAAAAGTATAGAAACTCAACATTAAAACACAATCCAGACACAATTGTGTCAAGACCAGTTCAATACATGTTTAGAATATAATTATGTCCAGAACCGCTCGTTGTACATAGAAACAGCTCTGGACACTCGTGACTAGAGTTGTATCCCTAACATTGCTCTAGAAAAACTTCATCTTTTACTGATAATCAGGACAACAATGATAAGATTTATGCAGCAGTTGTATTGGATCCGGGGGCTCTACTGCACCCTAATGGGCAGCAGCCCCTACCCAGTAATCAAATGGCACCGTTTTGGGTGGAAAAAAAATTCAAACCACCAATTTGCAATTTTATAGAGCAAAAAAAATGATTTTGAGAGCTTTAAAGACAAAATTTGATTATGCCCTGTAAAATAATATGATCAAAATAATAAGATCTTCACACCCGTTCAAACGGATTAAAAATTCAGAAAGTCTGCCCACACGGCAGATTTGTGCACAGATTGTGCACAGATTTTGTTATGGGGTCCACCATGGGTTCCACATAATCATCCGAGCCGTTCATTAAATGTAAAACATTTTTTCAAGAGTTCCCGTAAAAAATAAGTTCAATCCGATACCTATAGGTATTCGATCCAACCATATAACTTTTCACTATCCGGAAATCTGAATGAAAAGTTAGATAGTTGGATGAAGTACGTATAGGTATTGGATTGAACTTATTTTTACAGGGACCCTTGAAAAAATGTTTTACATTTAATAAACGAATTGGATGATTTGTGTGGGGCCCGTGGTGGGCCCCACAACAAAATCTGTGCACAATCTGTGCATAGATCTGCTGTGTGGGTAGAACAGTTCTTAAAAATTGGAGCACTTAATTTTTTAACCATATTTTTTAATATATAAACGGTCTAAAAAAATTAAGTGCTCAAATTTTCACTCCGTTTGAATTAATGCAAAGATTTTATTATTTTTATCATATTATTCTAAAGGGTCGTAATTAATTTTTGTTTATAGGACTTTCATAATCACATTTCTGCTTTACAGGGTCCTAAATAAGGAACATACACTTAATAAGAGAGCTCTATAGATAAAAATGAATTATGACCATTTAGAATAATATGATCAGAATAACAAAATCTTACATTGATTCAAACGGGGTAAAAATTTGAGCACTTAATTTTTTGAAACAGTTTATATATTAAAAAATATGGTTAAAAAATTAAATACTCCAATTTTTAATCCGTTTGAACAGGTGTGAAGATCTTATTATTTTGATCATATTATTTTAAAGAGGCATAATCAAATTTTGTCTTTAGAACTCTTAAAATTACGTTTCTGCTCCATAGGATTGCAAATTGGTGGTCTGAAATTTTTTTTTCACCCCAAAACCGCTGCCGTTTGTTTGATTGCTGGGCAGGGGCTGCTGCCCATTGTGGCGCAGTAGAGTCCCCGGATCCAGTTGTATTGGCCTAATTCCCTCCCCAGTCAAAAAGTTATACCGGAATTTTCACCAGTGTTTAACCAACCCTAAATTTTCTTCTAGCACAATTTCTTTACAGAAAGAAGAGGGTGGGGCAAAAAATGCCAAAAAAGAAAAACAAAATAAAAGGATTTTATGATGGGCTGACGAGGCACTCTTTAACATGTGATGTTCTGGTGTTTGGGCTTCGGTCCATTGGGTGCTCTTGATTGGTTTCTTGTCAATCATAGATTTTGGATCTTTGATTGAGCAGATGATTTTTTTTGAGCATGATGCTATTTTCTTGCTCCTATTAGTCTTGTATCAATTTCAAGATTAATGAAATTTTTTTGCTATTAAAAAAAAAATATTTAGTGAGTTTTTTTTTTTTGGGATAACCGAATGTCCGTGCTAGCTTACGTGCATCTCAACTAATTTCGGCGTCCTAAAGGTAACAACTGGACATAATCTTTCGGGAGTCCGGAGTTTCGAATGTTTGATCTTCGCTGGAATGACTTAAAAATATTTAGAGAGTTGAAGATATGAATGACTCAATATTGTCCACAACTTTAGAAGAAAAAGCATTCCCACTATTAGATTTCCACAAGTAATATTAATATATCTTGCCTTTTATTTTGGCAGGTTTTTTTAAGGTAGTGATTTTGCCACACCCTTTTTTGATAATGCCACATCCTACAAGTGTATTTTTTGGTGCAAAAATACACTTGCAGGGTGTGACATTATCAAAAAATGATGTGGCAATATCATTTCCCCTTTTTTTAATGCATCTTATCTTCACTTTCCCCAACCCCCCCCCCCCCCCCCCCCCCCCCCCCCCTTATGATCATGTATCTTACCATACCTGACCCTTTGGAAATCCTACCTACTCCTAAAACACCAGGGGTGCACGACTCAGACACCAACCCTCTTTGGTATGGTTTATCAATCGGAAATGTTACGTACACGGACACTGATTCGACCACAAATTACTTCGCAGCCATCAAACGTTGTGGGTTCATATCATTGTAGAATTTCATTGAGATCGTCGATTGAAAATACGACGGCGCATGCCTAAAGAAATTTTCATTCTCGAGATTAGTTAGGATCACTGGAGATTTTATTCAATCGTTAACTTTAGACTCCGAAATTAGTGTGCTTGTAAACTGACCGATAGTAAAAACTAAAAAGAACAAACATCTAGATACAGAATCTACACAAGTTTAATCATCTGAATGTTGTGGCCGATAATCCAGTGGAATGTAGTTGGTGAGGGTCCCCGTAGTCACGATGCCTTTGTCAGACTTGCACGCCTGTTATACCCCGTGACCATCTCTCTCTCTCTCTCTCTCTCTCTCTCTCTCTCTCTCTCTCTCTCTCTCCAGTCACGGGAGCTCGTTAAGTTGAAGCTTGAAAGCTGAGGGCCCTTAAAAGAAGGGGGCAGCCCCGTCCGGTCTTCAAAAGTGTCCAGACCGGTCCAGTTTATCCAAACCGTCTATCTCTCAGGTCTCACCTTCACGATTACGTGTATAAAAAATTAAACTTAATTGGATATCGTTAGGTGTATTAAAAAATTGTTTAAAATCGTATTAATTGTCCAAGTGTTACGATTTTTTTTTCTATACCTGCCGATGTCCGATCAAATTGAGATGTTACATATAGGGGTGGAAATTTCCGACACGATACGATAACACGAAAAGCGAAACAGGTCGGGTTAAGGTTCAGAGAATTCTGACACGAACACGAGATGACACGGCACGAATACGACACTAGAATTTATGAAAAGAAACAACAACACGACACGAACCGATACGAAGTTAACTGGTTATGGTCGGCTATTCCTAACATGAAACACGAATATGACACGACACGATAACACGAAAAGTTAAACAGGTCGGGTTAAGATTGAGAGAATGGTGACACGAACACGAGATGACATGATACGATGCACACCCCTAGCTACACACATGACACATGTTCTTGAGGGGTCAGACCTAAGGGATGAAAGGTTTGGATCTTTAATTCTTTAGAGACCCGCAATAAATCCAAAAAAATTTGAGTTTGGATCTTAAATTTTTTTTTCTTGTTCCGCAAATGAACTATTCGAATACCAGGTGTGAGAGTATGGGAGGACACATGTGGAGGGATGAGGTATGGAGAGGAATTATCTGAATTTAATATTCATGCACATTCGGGTTTCATCCATGTGGGAAAAAGAATGACAAAGGGTCCCGAGGGCTGAGGCACTAAGGGACAAAAGAGGGCGGCCGACCCTCTTGGCTGTCAAATTTTTCTTGGGATAGGTATAATTTTTACCCAATTTTTACTAATTTGACCCCAAATTTTCATAGGAATATGTATCATTTAGCTATTTTGCCCCCACAAAAAATCTCTAAATTGTCACAATTTGTTTGAAGTGCATACGAATCTAATTTTTGACCCCACTGACCAAAATTCCTGGCTCCGCCCCTGAACGGTTCTCTCCACGTATTTGAGTGCAAGTGTTGTTAGGCCATTTTATGAGTTCATTCGGGAAGTACTTTAGTGATCACAACCGTTTATAAGTTCATGTTGATCAGATGTCGATTAATAGGATTTTAAAACACTTGTGTCTGCAAAAAATCAGCGCGCACTAATCATGACAGAGTTAGGTAAGCACACTTTGATATCTTTTTTGAATTTGGCCAGACTAAATAAATTAATAAACGGTTTATTTGTGTGTCTCTTGTAATCTCCTTTTTACACAACAAAATTGTCTACGTTTGTTATTCGTCTCAAATAAAAGAATTGAGAGAGAAAAAATTTCGACCGATACCTTGAAAATATTGCTAAAGAAAAAAAAAACAACCAAAAAAATATTTTTTTTCGGTTTTTTTTGGTGTTTTCTAAACTTTTTCCATTATCGGCTGTTGGTCTCGTTAAACAAATCATAAAAGTTAAAAAAAAAAAAAAAAAAAAAAAGGTGACAGAAAAAATAATAAATAAGATGAAAATATACTGGTGATATTTTACTAAAAAATATACTCGGGATAAATAAATAAAAAATGAAAATATAGTAGCAACCAAAAAAAATGAGTACGACAGTCCAAAAACTAAAGTAATTGAGCTTAAAGATACCGAGGTGGTAGTTCAAGTGGTTGGACCAACTAACATAAGGTTACTCGATTTCTCCCACTGGTAATTGAGTTCGATACTAGAGATCAAATGGCCGAAAAAGGAGACTCTAATTTAACTTGCATTTCGATGGGGGTTTGGCGACGGAGCCAACAACTCGGTGACGAATCAACATTTTCTTCCCGATCGGGTCAGCTATGACTTAACTCCGAGCATTCTGAGTCAGGTGGGTTCCCCAGCTGATCAAAAGGCCGCTGCACTGGTTCAATCCAGCCCACCGTTTTACTGATCAGAAAAACAAAAAGCCACAGCTTAAACGCACATTTCAAAGGCCTACTCGGGGCAGGCCCATTTAGCCCAAAGATCTAATGTCGGGAGGTTCATTGAGAGGCAGTAAAAGGCCCTTGGTGGGAATCGGCCCATTTATCCCAAGCCCAGTCCAGCCACTCTCCGGGCTTTTTTTTTTTTGGGGTAACAGAGGAACAGTCCTACAGCCAAGCCACTATGCAAACCAAATCTTTAGGGGAGCTTGCGCAGCCACACTAATCACGGCCCCCCACTTATTACAGAGTACTCACCCGGTTGTTAATTAAATCTCAGACCTCGAAAAGTACTCTCAAAACCTGGGCATCCGCCCGTATCACTGGGGTTGTTTATCTTTGATGTTGATAGGGATTCAATTTATATACCCAATATTTTTCTTTATTTAGATGGACGTCCTGACTAATTTTCTCAAAACTAGATAATATATACACAGAAATTCCACAACAAAAGGACGTGACTCGTTTGATTTGATTAATTTCCTTGAAAGCAAAAGGATGCTGCTTGGTTCGTCTAAATCAAGTGATAAATATACAATACATTTAAATAAATATTTATTTTGGCTAATAGAACGGACCCTAAATAGATTACAATAGAGTTTAGGATTATAGGAAGGATAAACATTACATTCGGTGTTTTATCCTAGGTTACAAGTTACAACTTATTATTTGAATGAGTAAGCTAATAATTAATTATCCAAAACAACAGCATCATCTTTATCCTCTACACTGGGCACCGCCACATAGTCTACCGACTATTTTATAATCACACATTCATGTATGGCCTCATACTAAATATTACTGGTTTTACGGCCAATACCGTATAGTACTGTAGAACAATAAACTTTTACAGTGCTTTGTAGTTGATATCATAGCACTTTCTTTCCCCTCTACAATATTGCTTACACGGGAAAAAAGGGTTTCTAACCCTTTTGGATGTAATGTGTTTTTCTTTCTTTAATGTTGGTGGTGTGAGTTTTGTGTGAGGTATTGTACCTCGTTGGCCTTTGTAAGAAGTTTGGGGTAGGTCTTTCCTCGTCGGAGCCTTTCCGCCTGATTGGCTACTCTTTCTCCTTGTTCAAGGACAAATATGCCCTTTGATATTCTTTCTTGGTTATCAATAAAATTTTTAAACTTTTGGAGCAAAAAAAAATGGTCAGCATTTTTCAATGACTAATTAATGCATTTAGTTAGGAACGTGTCTTTAAACAGGTCACATTACCACTCTATAAATTGCCAGATAGGTACAAAATGGTTGTAAACCACAATTTCCAAAGACGCTCGGAAGACCCCAAGGATTACACGGTTAGTTAATGGATTTGCTCTCTACACAGTTGATCAATATTCGATATTTGAGATTAAGTCATAAAAGAAATTTTTTTTTTGAATCTCCTAATTCCGGCATGAATGACATCAACATGTCTTTGACCGGATTAGGAAGGGATCGAAATAATCAAGATGCGCGTCCCGTAAACCCTGGAACCCAAATTTTTAGGGAAAAAAAAAAAAGCTCAGAAGCACTAACCCGACATTGCGTAGCTGCCGTGATTGTAAACCACCGAAACCTTATCTGTTTGCTAGCTACTTAACTCAACACTAGCCCCCACCAAAAAATAAAAAATAAAAACCTCTTCACAAAGGCATTGTATCAATTTTCTTATTTCCTCAAAAAAAAAAAATTTTTCAAACGTGTACTTACATTACATTCAGGGCTGATAAACGATTCGAACGAGTGAATTAGTGAATTAATCTAATTTGGTTTGAGTACATAATGACCTTCAAAAATGTATATATTTAAACTTGAATTATTTATGTATCAGTCAACCTGATCTCAATTAAACTAGCTTTAATTAATCACCTTGAAATTAAAAATGTTTAAAACTTGATTTGTAATTTAGATTACAAGTGGTGATTTCAAATGACCTTTTTCCGAGTCAAACACGTATGGAAGCTTGAGTTGTTTGATTCATATATTTATCATCTCTACATACAACAAAATTGTAGCTAGTGAGGATATATAGGAGCTGCCATGCATAATGCAATATATCCACATTGTATACATCGAGGAGAATACTGGTGTTCAGGGTGAACCACTAAGAGACAAGTGAGACCAGTTGACCTCACTTCCCTTGAATTTTCAATTGTAGATCTCAATTTGCTCCGAGCCACTATTCTTTTATCGATCTTTTGACAACATATACCAAAAATTCTTGCTCCACTCTAGGCCTCTGGCCTACTAGTGTTATACTTCTTTTTGAGCATGTGAATATCTAAAAGTTAAGGTTTTTTTTTTTTCGGATAAAAAAAATTATTTTTTGGGATGCAATAAATTGTTTTATACCAATCTCGTTCAATTCCTTTGTTTTTTCTCTTCATAATCTGTTGCCGTTACCTCTCAGTTGAGGTTTAATGATTCGATCATGACATGGCATGTCATCACTGTAACACAGATAGATTAATCTCGTGTACAATCAACATTTATTTTTATATACATTTAGTGAGAATTAAAACTCTAATTATTAGATAGTATGGCAATACATACTCTTATTTGGGATTGTATGGCTCCATGCATTCCCTTCAATCACCTCGAACTCGCAACATTTTTTCATAGGATCGGAATTCACACATGTATATATATAGAGAGAGAGTTCATAATATTCTCTTAAAAGCTCATAATATCAAGACCAAAACTCGTATAATACAAATGCTATGATTTTATGCGCTAATGTTATTTATTACTAGTTTCAACACAATTTATAGTTGTGAATTCAATTTCGATCAACGCACGAATCATTATGCAAATTAATTAAGTCTTATGGATTCAAGGTGGATATATATCATGAATGAATTTATGTACAAATGGTATAGATTTCGATACGAAAGTATAAATTCAAGATTGATGTTTTAAATTTAAATCTAAATGTTATAAATTTCTACACAATGGGGTTATATTGTATCATTTTTCCACTGATGATTATATCTGTACACATGCCAAATAGTTTCCATCTGAAGATTTGTGTATATGAGGATTCAAACTAGCTAAATTGATTTACAAGAAAAGAAAACGAGGAGAATGTATTTACATAATTATGTAGTTTCTGGAACGCGACAAAAAATCTCCTAGGCGCGACAGGGAAAACTATGTACATAGTTTTAAGAGCCTTAGTAAAGCGTTAGCTAGCACCCAATCTTGGCCGACCAGCGCTGTCAACTTCCCCCCACGATTATCTGTACGACTTGATTCTTCTAATCTTGTTGTTCCCCAATCTTGGCCGACCAACGCTGTCAACTTCCCCCCACGATTATCTGTACGTCTTGATTCCTCTAATCTTGTTGTTCCCCAATCTTGGCCGACCAGCGCTGTCAACTTCCTCCCACGATTATCTGTACCGTCTCGATTCCTATAATCTTGTTGTTCTTTCTCTCTCCTACTTTGTATTGGCTCGACTCCTCAACTGGGGTTTAATTTGTACAACCGATATTTCGAAAATGTTATCCAAATGAGCTAATTAAGTATTTTTCCACTTTTTTTTTTCTTTTTTCCCGTTATTTTTGGTTTATTATCCATATTTTAATTTGTTTTTTTGTTGACATGAATATTTTAATTTGTGGATCAGCTTTGTTTGTACTGAACTGATCAGGAGTCAGGATCGGAACGATGAACGCTGACAATGGCAGAACACTTTAATCTGCACAACGAAAGCTTTTCTACAAAATAAATATCTACTAGTAAATGATCTATTTATGGACTTTGGCATTTGGAGAATTCGTCATTCTCTTTTCTTTTCTTTTCTTTTCTTTTTTTGATTGGCAAAAAAAAGTAATAAAAAAATCGTTACTCTCTTCCTCTAGTCCTGAATTCATTTGATCCGCTAAAATTTAAAATAATGATCGTCTCTTCAATCAAAGGACTTCAACATAAACGACTAATTATTCAGCATTCCCAGAATACCACGTGACGTCACCTATATGGTAGAATCCTTATCATTTACTTAGCGACAAATCATGCGGTAGACATATTCCAAGAGTATTCAATAATTGACCAACATAAACATACTAAAATATTGTACTTTCATAAGTTTTTTCTTTCTTTTTTTGTTATCATAGGCTTTTCGTAAGTACAGTAATTGCCTGAAAATTTTAGGAGCTTATATAAACAAAATTTTCATAGTACCAATTTTCATAACCACATTTTCGGAATGATCAATAGTAAAACGAGCTTATCATAGTCAACTGTTGTTCATTTAACTTACTTTTGCCGATCAAAAAAAATTAACTTCATAATCATCAAAAAAAAAAAGGCAAAATGAAAAAAAAAAACCAGGAGACTTTACAACCTGCAGAGAGAGAGAGAGAGAGGTGTTCACATATTCTGCAGTTTCAACAATAAAGACTGAGTGCAAAAGGAAAAACATCAAAGAAGAATTAAATTCAACAGCCAATTAACTCCCTAATTGTTAGTGCAAAAGGTGTGTAAAGGGAGAGAATAATTAAATTAAACTGGAAAGCACTGGTTTATTGCCCTAATCTTTCCACATTTGGTAGCAGGAGAGAGAGAGAGAGAGAGAGAGAGAGAGAGAGAGAGAGAGAGAGAGAGAGAGAGAGAGCATACTGTGTGTGCTCACATATGAAATTTGCAGATTCAACCAATTAAGTGCAGAAGGAATAAATTATGGGAAATTAAATATGCTAGAGTGGCAAGCAAAAAGGAACCAACTCATTTTTAATTCAACAAGGATTTTAAATGGGGAGCACAATCAAACTAAAATGGAAAGCATTAGTTTATTTCTTAACAATCTTTCCAAATTTGGAAGAAAATAAACAAAAAATAAAATAAAATAGAACAGACTTACAGACCCCATAAGTTTCCAGATTTGGAAGAAAATAGACAATAAATTAAAATTAAACAGACCCCATCATGGAATAAACAATCTAATTGAAATTACACACAATGATTTACAGAAACCTCCATTTCTTATTTTATTTTATGTAGTAAAAAAAGGATCATTCGTTTATAATCCGGGGAAGATAACGAAGAACCGCT
This sequence comes from Rhododendron mucronatum var. ripense, assembly GCA_019656295.1. NCBI lineage: Eukaryota > Viridiplantae > Streptophyta > Magnoliopsida > Ericales > Ericaceae > Rhododendron > Rhododendron mucronatum. Next base: position 3,994,070 of record BPLT01000008.1, on the reverse strand, counting down.
ACGTACCAACAAGAGACCTTACCTAACTCAAGCAATACAGAAAAATGAAGCGCTTGGATTAAGATTCGAGCTGTCGATTGCCGAGATGAACGGCCGCTCGGCACTACTACCAAGCACCCCTGCTCAGCAGCATCTCTCAATCCCAGAAATATACACATAAATCCTCAAAAGTCTGATCACATCCATATGAGAATCAGCTAAACACCATTAAAATACCATAACAGACCTTGCTAGCTAGTTGCTAGTGAATCAAACACCCATTACCACAAAACCACAAGCCCAAAGAAATCCAATAGCAGAGGGGAAAACATGAGTCCCTTATTCTTAGTTAAACCCTATTTTGGGGATAGGTAATTTGAGAAAACAAACATTACTTCTGATCTCCAAACAAGTACCCAAGAGAAGAATCTCCACCAGGAACGGACTTCACTTTTGTCGATGGACGACCCTAAAAAAAAAAAAAAAAAATCATTAAGTTAATTAGTAGTCACTTTATTGATAACGTAAAATATAACGTTAGAGAAAAGTTCAGTTTTTTTTTTTTTCTTTCTAAAACTGTAAAATTATGTGATTAAAACATTCACTTACAGTTATGAAGTTCCCAGAATTCTGCCCTTGTGCTCTGGGATAGTTGTTGGCGTCGGACACGTCGTCGATGCTTTGCTTTCCAGGAGGAGAAGGCTTTTCCGGCTGCTTTTCCGGTGGGGTTTCGATCCCATACGGAGGTATGCAGACTGCTGAAGGTGAGGGCGGAGGTGGGGTTTTCTGCTCATCTGACCCAAAGAGATACCCCAGAGAACTTTGCCCACCACCAAAGCTTCCACCTCTACTCATGTTCTCTTTAAGCTGTTTTTTGAGAACCAATTAGGGAAGTGGATTTGGGGGGTAAAGAGAGATTAGGACCACAAATATATAGGGTTAATCAAGAACTAAACATGTACAGTGTCCACCCCAATGGGCCTAGTATTTGGCGGACCAATCTTACCATCCTCTTACTAGTTGGGTGCTCAATCAAAGTCAAGAAAGACTCATATGGACCGAATTGATAGGGCGTAGCTGCGGTCAAATCAGACTAATATATCATATAGGGTTAATCAAGAAGTAAAATGTACGGTGTCCACCCCAATGGACTGAGTATTTGGGAGGACCAATCTTCCCATCCTTGTACTACTTGGGTGCTTAATCAAAGTCTAGAAAGACTCATATGAGCCAAAATTGATAAGACGTAGCTGGAGTCAAATCAGACTAAAGGCTTTGAAACCCTTAGCTATCATGTGACTACTACTGCGCCACTCCGGTCATACGGTTACGCGTCCATATATAGTTGGACATCCATACATGTTCATGACTAAACAGTACTAGTAGTACTTGTGCATTAGGAGTATCCAATGCATAGATTAGTTTACAGGCATGGACATACATGTCTATCTGGTACTCTACATGAAACCCTAGGGCTTTGGTCATGCTGATGTCATTTATTCGTTGTAATCACGTAGATTGTACTTAGAATTGCGGCTTATTCCACATTTGTGCATCAAGAATCGAATTTGACCAGACGAGATTGGGACATCATCAATATATACATATATTTCGTACTATTAACATGCAATCAGCCTAATATTTCCGAAAATTTTTTTTTTTGGGTAAATCATATTTCGAAAAATTACATGCTCGGGCAGTAAATTTGCTCAAGATCAATAAGATACACAATTAAAATCTAGCTCAAAAAGTCAGTAAATTAGTGTTTTGAAAGTGTGCTTGTAGTATTGCTCAATCTAGCTTCTTTTTCAGTGTAACTATGCCTCATATCACATTTCTCTGTAGCACTTCAGAGGGGGAAAAAAACTTAGGCCACTTGAATATAACAAATGCTAGGCGGGTGTGCTTATAAGGATTACAAAATAAAAAGACTTAATTTCAAGGACACCTCCTCAACTATCACATTTTGTCGACATCGATCACTACCTAAAGTAAAAAATCAATCAACATCAACCTTTCAACTTTCATTTGCAATCAACTTCACCCCCTTCGTCGAAATCTGTTAACAGATATTAATATTTTAGACAAAAAGTTGATAAGTTGGACTAAAAATGAAATTCTAACCCTAAAATGCCCTTCACATTGGTGGGAGAGTTATGCCTTGGGGTATTTATATATAACCCTTACCAATCCCTTTTTCCGCTTTCTCGATCTGTTCCTACACAACCCTAATTTCTCCCCTTCTCCCTCAACTCCATACCCAGTTCTTCTTTCTCTCATCTCATCTCCTCTCCTCCACACAGTATGCATAGGGCCGGCTGAGAATAGAAGCATGTGCTTTAGGCCCCCAAAAATTTTAGAGGGCCCCAAAAATTCTAGAACCCTTATATATATACATATATATATATATGCATGTATTGATGGGAAAGATTTATTTTCAGAATTAAAAGTCTTGAAGGATGTTTTGCCAAAAGATACAAGAAGGCCAATTGATGTGCTAAATTTCTTGAAGAAAATGGATGGTTATTTCCCGAATGCATGGATTGCATACAGAATATTGTTAACTATACCGGTTATAATTGCATCGGGGGAAGAAGCTTTTCAAAGTTAAAGTTTATCAAAAATTATCTTCGGTCCACCATGTCTCAAGAAAGATTAAATGAATTGGCTATATTGTCCATTGAGAAGGAGTTGGTGAAGCAGTTTGACTATGGAGACTTAATTAGTATGTTTGCAGCAAAAAGTGTGAGAGTACTAATTTTAAAATGATGAATTTTGATATATTATAATGGTTGCATTTTTCTGGGATAACTATATGCTTATATTTTTTAATATTTTTTTATGAAACTCTTTATAGACCAACTTATGTATGAAAAATATAGGGAGGTCTCATTCAAGAACTTCACTTCCAACCTCCGAAACTTATGAGCCGACCCTGGGTATGCACCCAATCCCAACCCAGAAATTCGAATTCCCCTTCTCATACACCATGGGTTTAGGGTTCGATCAGTTGCATTTGGGGTTTCAAACGAGTGCTCTGTCAATCAGTTGAGTTTAGGATTTGGATCGCCTAGGTTTAGGGAATAGTAGACTTTTACCTCTTTTCCGTCCAAAATATTAACATCTATTAATAGATTTGGATAGAGGGGCTGATGTTGATTGATTTTTTACTAGAGGGGATGATGTTGACAAAACGTGATTGTTAAGGGGGTGTTCTTGAAATTAAGCCAAATAAAAAAGACAAAGGTCCTACTTTAGGAGTGTTTATTCCAAAAGCTAAGAGGCCTTTGACCCAACGATATCAGGGGATGCACTTAAATGGTAGAAAAAAGAAGGTCAGAAATTCAATTTCTCCTCCAAATTGCTAATTTAATTATTCTAATAATACTAACTTCCGGCTATAAAAAAAAAAAGTGTTTAATTCGATAAGAAAAAATAAGTTGGTTTTTATGTCAATATCAGGTAGGTTGAATAATTTCGAACTTGTGGTAAGGATTGAGTCCTCAAGCAATCAGTATCAATTTATACTCTGTGGATAATCAATCAAATTAATGTGACATTTTATTTGCTATTATTGGTTACTTTGGCTAGAAATGTGGCCCCATGACTCTATTTAGCCACCAAATATGTTTAGTAGTCATGATTCCCTACGGTCTGGTCAAGTGTGGGTATGAGAAAGTAACTAAAAGAGTTTGCTCCTAAGAGGTAATATTTCAAGCCTTAAGGCCACTAAAGGTTTGTCTGGTCGTTAAGTTTAAGATCTCGGACTTGATCAATGTGTTCGCAAGCTGGTCCGGGTATCTAGTTATATTAAAAACAAAAAAAAGTTTTGTAACCATCTGTGATCCTACTTAACATAAAGTGCGTAATAAGAACCATGATGACCATGATATAGCTATCGTCAAATCACAATGACCTTTTCTGGATGCCAAATTATTTTGAGGAGAAAAGCTTTTTAACGGGCCTTATGTAAATAAAGTTTATGGCGGTCAATTTCAGTCGTCCAAAAGTGTTTTGCACGATTCAGATTAAAAACAATCTATTAATAGTAATAGAGTATCTTACCGTTAATAGATTATCTTTAATCTGGATTGTCCAAAAAAACACTCTTAGCCGGCTGAGATTGTGTGGAGCTATGAATGAGTTTCTCTCTATTTTAAGATAGCCAAACAGCAATGGCCAAATGGAGTTAAGCAAGATTTACTTTTTTTAATTAAGATGAAAAAAGAGAGGGAAATAGTTGTGTTGCAGTTGGAGTTGGACCCATCAAATTATGACTTGTAATCTTCACACAGAGAAAGTAAGGACAAGGGTTTAAACTAGATTTGTTTAGATAGTGATGGTTAGGAACTACCGACATGAGTGCGGGATGCCGACTCTGTTTGGGATTCTCTTATTTTGTTGTGATGTTTTACACGCGTTTTAAATTCGTGTAATTTATTTTTAAAAATTAATAAATTTTTTGTGGTTGAAATTAAACTCGGATGGAGCATTTCGATGTAACAGATCCTCTGTTACCTAGACCGAGATTGGTTCTTACGTACCCGCGTTATTGCGGGGCCTGCTTCGGCAGTAGGTGCCTGAGATCGATGTTTAGGTTACTTTAGTTCTTTCATGTATCTGTTCTGAAATCTGTTTGCCCGAAGGGCTTGTGATGAATGATTTTTTTTTTTTTGAAAAGTCAATCCATTAAACAATGGAGAAGCCCGAAGGCAGAATAGATTACATCATAAAATACAGGATTGAACCAAAACTAACACGAACTAAACGCGAGCACATGCCAAAAGGACACCACTACTCTTGACACCCCTGCCGGAGCAGGCCTGCAACTAGGTTGCCGAACTAGGAGCCAGTCGTCGAAAGTGATAGTGGAAGTCCCGAGGGACAACAGTCCAATCCTGAAAACTAAGCACAAGATGCAATCTGTTCGGAGACGATGTCTAGAAAGAGCTCAAAACGCCGGCACACCCACATCCGAAAGCAAGACGACACTGGCGAACCACCACCGCCGACGATCTGACACGGGTAGGACCACACCGGTGCAAGCCTTGCTGACACTTCAGGCTCCGGCACGCGACCGCCGGCAGCACGACGATCACACGTAACCGCAGCGGAGCACCAGACATGACACCCGAGCACCAAAAACTTCCACTACAACCCAAACGTGCACCAAACCGCCAGCACAACCCAGACACGCAAAGGGGCAAACTGCAGCAGAAAAATCCGGCCAACAACAAACCTTAACCTAAAATTATTAGCCCACCACCAACACCCACCAGATCTAGCAGCCTAGACCAGTACGGACCGGACCGGAGAAACCGACCGGTAGAATCCCAGCCAAACGGCCGGAAAAGAAGAAAAGAAAGCAAAACCCTTACCCCAAACCTCACCTTATTACCACATCAACGTACGCCGCTTGCCGGACCACCACTCACGGCCTTCTAGCTCCGGTCTGAACCAGCATCGCCGAACAGCAAGGACGGGAACCCGTCACGAGGGCCGGACCACCGGCCAGAAAACGGAAGGTAAAAGGACGGAAGGGAGGAAGCGGAGAGGAACGAAAATGGGTGAGCTGTGAGGAGGAGAGAGGGGAAAAGAAAGAACGGGGGGAGGAGGAGGAGAGAAGGCGGCGGTCCCCCTCCCCCGGATCTAGATCTGATTTGCTGCTGCTGCTGCTCTCTCTCTCTCTCTCTCTAGAAAAGGGGAAAGTTTTTTTAGAGGGAGTTAATAGGTTGTGATGAATGAATTGACGATTCTAAAAAAAAAAAAAAAAAAAACACAGTCGGCAACATGAGGCCTTATTCGGGAATTATCATGGGAATTGGGTGGCAGGATACTGTCGGAACGTAACATTGGGATTGCAATAGTTTGGCTGGTGAGTTATTGGGGTTGCGAGATGGGTTGCAACAAGCGGCTAGATTGTCTCTGGCTTCTGAATCTAGAAAGTGATCAAGACAGTACTCTCAATGGTTATGGTCCATTGATTTACTGGCTAAACCATGTGACGAAACAGACCAACTCGGTGATTGTTGGTACCATTTGTAGCAACTGGAAGTGACCGGTGATGCATATATAGCTATCGCGAAGGAAATGCTTGTGCGGATCGGTTGGCAAACTTTGGTTTTGAAATGGATGTTAGGTTTCATCGATTAGATAGTGAGCCTAATGTTGTTTCCATTCAATTAAGGACGGAGTCAATCATGTCATCTCATCAAATCATACATTTACGAGCATTCGGGCTATAGCGCAGTGGTTAAGACGAGAAACAGAGATTGTTTAATAGAATCCTTCTCTAACATTCAATGTGTGTTTTCATATGACACACGAGTCCTTGTATACTTTTCACAAATTTCTGTGGACTTGTTTTATGTACAAACATTCAGACTAGTGATGACCGTCTAGGTTTATAGATTTGCTATGTTTGATATTTTTAATTAATCAACCCACTAGCCGATTAAATAAATCAATCCCATACACGAAAAAGCAAACAATCACATAACACAACGATATACGTGGAACCCCAAAACGGGTCAAAACCATGGGAAAGAATCAAAACATTGTACTTATTGTGTATGTAGTTACAAGAAAACTTACTTACGATTATAAATTTATCCTCACTAATCGCTCTAAGTTCTACTTGTCAATCCTCGTTCACCACACTCAGCGCTTAACCGCCTCCACCTTGAATCCACAAGCCTCAAATGATCCCAGAAATCTACCGAAGGATTTTATATTGCGAAAATTCTCACATTATGTTGAAGAAGATAATAAAACTCTTGGAGATCTTCAATAAGCCTCAAATGATCCATAGATGTAAGTTAATCTCCAAGCATAATCAAAGAAACCATTCTAAGGTTTTCTCTTCACAAAACGATATATAATGGCTGCTCTGGTAACCCTAGATGTGAAGAAAACGTGTCTTTATATAGTTTACGAAAATCGATTGACTACCCAATCCATTGATCTGTCTAGTCCCAAGTCATGACTAAAACAGGTCATGACTAAGGGGGTGTTTGGAAAGTACATTTTTGCATTTTTTAATTGTCATTTTTCCATTTTGGCTATTCAGGAGCCCAAGTGCCAAACTCATTCTCACATAATGCATTCACTGATTTGCACAAAAGAAAATAGAACCGAAAATGAGGTGCGGAGGTACTTTTCCCAATTTTGCATTCTTCCATTTTACGTTAAATTACCAAAATACCCTAAGCATTCTTACCTCTTTACCAGTTTGCCCTCCCATTTATTTCCCCTTATCTGCTCCTCACTTGTTCGTTAACACCACCAGAGGTACACAACACACAGATCTGCCCTCCCATTTATTTTCCTTCAGTTCGTACTTTGTTTGATTTGTATTTTTTTTTTTTTTTGGCATTGGTTTGTACTTTTCCAAATAATAAAGGCCAAGGGTAATCTGGTAAAAAATCAACCCATAATTCATTTTCATCATTCACCTACCAAACACTATTACTGTTCCAAAACACATTTTGCATATATCTCTTAAACACTCTTACCATACCCAAAAACGCATTCTAACCAAAATCCAAAAAGCCAAAAAACCAAAAAGCTGAAAATGAAAAGCCAAAAAGTAAGCTACCAAACACCCCTTTTAAAATAAGTCAGCAAGTACCAATTGATGATCCGATTGAATGGTCTATCAAGCTGTGTAATCTATTTGATTCCGATTGATCTGTTTGCGGAAGATCCCTACATTTGGTCATTCGAATCACTCACTCTCAATTACATGAACATGACTCCTTGTACTCTATTCCTTGTCAATCAAAAGAGAGCATCGCTTTTTGGAGCCAACAGGCAACAGCAGTGACGACAGACATTATTTTTCTCTTTCAAAGTTTTTTCCAGAGAGGCAATATTTAACCTAACATGGAATCATGCATAATTACTGTTTGGTTTGTTGTATTAAAAATGCAGTTTCTTCTAATTTCACAGACTGTTAATTAAAAAAGTGATGAAGACGTGCTGAATCTGAAGTCAGGCATGTATATATAGTCCCCACATGAGTTAAGCTTTTGCAGCATTTGATGGAGAAAACTATGATGCCTAAGGGACCCTTGAAAGACATGAAAATTGAGAACGTACTGCAAAGCTCATCAGTGGATAGGTTACAGCTGAAGTTGACCTGGTCATGAACAGTAGATTGTGTCCCAACCAATGGGAAATTTTTTCAGTGCCGGGTGGGTACTACGTGGTGCCTGCTCGGCGCATCCGAGCCGTCCATTGCGTTTTTGGATGGCTCGGATTTGGAGAGAGAAAAATGGGAGAGAAAGTGTTGGGGTGAGGAGAGAGAGAGGGTTTCAATCCAAGTCATCCAAAAGTGAATTAGATGGCTCGAATGTGTCGAACGGATACCACGTGGGATATACCCACCCAGCACTAAAAAATTTCTTGGTTTCTCTTACGCAAGAGAAACGGTTTTGGGGATATTCATTGAAGATGATGACCAGTTTCTGTTCTTTCAATTCATCTAGTTTTGATAGTCGGGTGTTCAAACAAGCTACGTTCAACTCGATTAATTTTGAAGATGCTTACGTACAGTTCAACTAATTTTAGAGTTGTGATCGAAAACAAGGACAGCTAGACAAACCTGTCTAACCCAAGGAGGTTGGAAAATCAGCTTTTGTTGAGAATTCAGGCAAACAATGCCACCTCAAGCCTCGGGATGGCACTTGCTTTTATTGAAAAGTACTGAAGAAGAACATTAATACGTATATCCATATATATATATATATATATATATATATATATATATATATATATATATATATATATATATATGCAACCTTTTAATTTCTTTGTGCTGATATATATGAGGATGTCTGATGCTTGTGCCTCATTCATCAAGCCAATGGATACTGATAAGTTAGAGTGGATAGGCAAAGAGCTTAGTAGCCTAATTCTTCAAAATGTTATGCGTTTGAGCTAGCTATGAAATATATGTTTCGTTGCGGTCTTTGCTGATCAAAAAGTGTCTTTAAACAAAATAATTTGTGACGATTAATATAGTTTGTGATGATTAATTTTATTTCCAAAATAACCCTTCTTAATGGTTATCCAAACAAAATACTATCACATACTTACGACACATAAAAATAGTTGGTAACGATTAATTTTATTTCCAAAATAACCATTCTTAATGGTCATTTGAGATGCTTATACACTACTATTCTGACACAAACAAAAACAGTTTTGACATTATGTGATGTTATATTGGCGTTTGAGCTAGCTATGAAATATATGTTTCGTTGCAGTCTTTGCTGATCAAAAAGTGTCTTTAAACAAAATAATTCGTGACGATTAATAGTTCGTGATGATTAATTTTATTTCCAAAATAACCCTTCTTAATGGTTATCCAAACAAAATACTATCACATACTTACGACACATAAAAATAGTTCGTAACGATTAATTTTATTTCCAAAATAACCCTTCTTAATGGTCATGTGAGGCACACAAGACAATTTCCTGTCAAAATCTAAACTTCATAATACCGCACACTTGTATTCATGTCTTAAAATTTCTCAGCTGTGTTCGTTTCGGAGCTCTAAAACCATCTCCTTCTCTACTCGCATTGTCTCCAATAAATTTTCTACTCTCACTTCTCTATCTAGCCCTCTCTACTAATCATTACCCAAAAATTAATCTCCATCAAAACTTAAACAAAACTCTGCGTCGTATCGTTTGTTCGTCTGCGCACATGCTTAGACGCCACTCAGGAAAATATCAAATCATCCCGATTCCATTTGGGTAAGTGGGGAATGACTTTGGCTGAATTAATTAGCAACGAAGTGATGATGAATAAGACAGCATAATTATAATGGCTGTTCTTGACTACTGCAGTTATATTTTAAATTAGTTGATTTGCATCCATTTATCTCAGTGGGTGGAAACTGAAATTTTCTAGTGGACATTTTTGAGAAGCTGGCCAACGCCACGTACCGCAACAACATTTTTATATGCTTTCTGGGGGCCTCCTTTTATTCGGTTTCTGTTCAATTATCCCATAATTTTTTTCGCTTAATACAGGGTTGTCTCGGGCAAACTTGCGCGCACCTCGAAGTAATTCTTACAGCCCCTTTCACAGTCGTTTCACACGCTTACTCGTGTAGGTAAGGTGGCCTAAAGAATTGTTGACAATGAGAATCGAACCTTAAACTGTAGAATGAAACAAATACCTAATTAGTCTGACGGATCACAGGCCAAGATCACTTGGCCGACTCCACGGAGTTATCCCATAATCCTTTATCGCTTTAACTACTGTTTTCTTCTTGTTTCTAGTGTTCCCACCAATTAAAAAAAAAAATGCTCCTTTACCAATTTTTTATTCGAATTAAATAGAATAATCGGTGTCCGTAGATATTTCTAGATCCCTCAAATGGACATTAAAGAAAATAATTCGAGAGGTAGGTCATAAGCGTCTCCGCCATAAAATCGAGAGAACAGAGAAAAGAAATAGTTGCAGCTAAAAGAGATTTATCAACTTTCCTTGTTGCCTTTTCCTTAATGGCTTTCCTTGAAATGGGTAACTACCCCCTCCCTCCCATGTTTATGATTCAGTATTTTATTTTGGGATGACCCTTAATAATTATCTACTGAAGAAAATAAGTGAGTAAAAGTTAGTGAATATTCCATCTTGTTCTTTTAAGTAGATTTTTTTTTGAAAAGTTGGTAGATAAAAGTGATGATGATATCTTCATAAAGGGTGATGGTGGAAAATTAGAATGTTTGTGGTGTAATGACGATGCCTCTAAAAAAAATTGAATTTACAAAGTTAAACACTTAAAAATGGACGGATAGAGTATGTGATTACTATCATTTAAGAACCTTTGCAAAAATATAAGCAAAGCTAGTGATTTGGGTCATTAAAGACAGATGGGCTTGGGCCCATATGTATGTTCAATCATATGGGTCACCTAAGTTGGCCTCCCTAACAATGAAGTCAATAATTCTATAAATAAATATTAAAAAAAGGGGAAATAACTGTTCAGGACGTGTTTTGATAATTAATACTCGTCAAAGATATGCTAAGAACATTTATTAATGTTGAAAGTGTCCTTGGCGGGTAATAATTTTCAAAACACATCCTAGGCTGTTATTTTCCCAAAAAAAAAATCTACAAATACAACTGCGGAGTCATTCAATGTATGTGACCCATGTGCATCAAACCACTCGAGACGCAATTGTTTCCAGAGTTTAGTTTATAGACTTTGAGTTTGCATAAAACTAAAGTAGGGCCAGAGACTAGAATTTATAGTTGGATAAAAGGGTGTTTGGAAGCTAATTATTTGGGGCGCAAAGTGAACCATAATAAATGGGACCGGCTATATGCATATTCAAAAACAAAATGATGCAAAGATAAATCAACTTTCAAAAAGTAAAATTACTACATGATAAGATTGTCGATTTATGCATCACTATAAGAAAAACTTAAACGATTAGTTAAAGATCACTCTTCTTGCATATTTAGTGGTAAAAACGTAATTTCTATTTATGATCGTAGGATTACTCTTCTCCACCACCTCCTTCCTAATGGATACAGGCTAATCCATTCAAACGCTCCTATGGCATGGTTGAGCAAAGATAAGATTTGATCAACTCCAATTTGAAAAAGTTTCTTTCTCGGAAAACAACTAATAGGAATACTATGTAGACCTATATTTAAAAAAATTGCACAACCTCATAGGAGTCCTTTTTTAAGCAAAATTTTAAGCTTGAGACAAAACTTGCTCGCCTTTACTCAATGTCGGTACTATCGCATTAGATCACGAGGACTTGATAGAGCATCTCCAAGCCGTTAATTTTTTTTTATCCAAATTCGAGATAAAACTCAATTTGAGAGGGATTTGAGTCAAAGACTGGGATGAGATTTAAGAAATTTTACTCAGGTTTAATCTGAGTTTAAAATAAAGTAAGGGCTACTGATTTGGGTCAGTAAAGACAGATGGGCTTGGGCCCATATGTATGTTCAATCATATGGGTCATCTAAGTTGGCCTCCCTAACAATGAAGTCAATAATTCTATAAATAAATATCTAAAAAAAAAAGAGGAAAATAACTGTCCAAGACGTGTTTTGATAATTAATACTCGTCAAAGTCATGCTAAGAACATTTATTAATGTTGAAAATATTCTTGGCAGATAATAATTATCAAAACACATCCGTGGCTATTATTTTCCCAAAAAAAAAAGTCTACAAATACAACTGCGCAGTCATTCGATACATGTGACCCATGTTCATCAAACCACTCGAGGCGCAATTGTTTCCGGAGTTTTGTTTATAGACTTTGAGTTTGCATAAAACTAAAGTAGGGCCAGAGACTAGAATTTATAGTTGGATAAAAGGGTGTTTGGAAGCTAATTATTTGGGGCGCAAAGTGAACCATAATAAATGGGACCGGCTATATGCATATTCAAAAACAAAATGATGCAAAGATAAATCAACTTTCAAAAAGTAAAATTCCTAATATTCAACATGATAGGATTGTCGATTTATGCATCACTATAAGAAAAACTTAAACGATTAGTCAAAGATCACTCTTCTTGCATATTTAGCGGTAAAAAAGTAATACTATTTATGATCGTAGGATTACTCTTCTCCACCACCTCCTTCCTAATGGATACAGCTGATCCATTCAAACGCTCCAATGGCACGGTTGAGCAAAGATAAGATTTGATCAACTCCAATTTGAAAAAGTTTCTTTCTCTTAAAACAACTTGCTGGAATAGTATGTAGACCTATATTTAAAGCTTGAGACAAAAACTTGCTCGCCTTTACTCAATGTCGGTGCTATCGCATTAGGTCATGACAAGGACTTGATAGAGCATCTCCAGCCATTAAATTTTTTTTTTTTTATCCAGATTCGAGAAAAACTCAATTTGATAGGGATTTGAGTCGAGAACTCGGATGAGATTTAGGAAATTTTACTCAGATTTGATTCTGAGTTTAAAATAAAGCAAGGGATAGAGATGGTCTTACTATAGCAGTACCATATCATTTCTTGGTTGTTCAGAAATGGACTGGGACTTCTTGGAAGACTCTTGGTGCAGGTTGTTCCTTTAGGGATCCGGGGGCTCTACTGCGCCCTAATCGGCAGCAGCCCCTACCCAGTAATCAAATGGCACCGTTTTGGGTGGCAAAAAAATCCAAACCACCAATTTGCAATTTTATAGAGCAAAAAAATGATTTTGAGAGCTTTAAAGACAAAATTTGATTATGCCTCTTTAAAATAATAAGATCTTCACACCCGTTCAAACGGATTAAAAATTCAGAAAGTCTGCCCACACAGCAGATCTGTGCACAGATTGTGCACAGATTTTGTTGTGGGGTCCACCATGGGTTCCACATAAATCATCCGAGCCGTTCATTAAATGTAAAACATTTTTTCAAGAGTCCCCGTAAAAAATAAGTTCAATCCGATACCTATAGGTATTCGATCCAACCATATAACTTTTCACTATCCGGAAATCTGAATGAAAAGTTAGATAGTTGGATGAAGTACCTATAGGTATTGGATTGAGCTTATTTTTTACAGGGATCCTTGAAAAAATGTTTTACATTTAATAAACGAATTGGATGATTTGTGTGGGGCCCGTGGTGGGCCCCACAACAAAATCTGTGCACAATCTGTGCATAGATCTGCTGTGTGGGTAGAACAGTTCTTAAAAATTAGAGCACTTAATTTTTTAACCATATTTTTTAATATATAAACGGTCTAAAAAAATTAAGTGCTCAAATTTTCACTCCGTTTGAATTAATGCAAAGATTTTATTATTTTTATCATATTATTCTAAAGGGTCGTAATTAATTTTTGTTTATAGGACTCTCATAATCACATTTCTGCTCTACAGGGTCCTAAATAAGAAGCATACACTTAATAAGAGAGCTCTATAGATAAAAATAAATTATGACCATTTAGAATAATATGATCAGAATAACAAAATCTTACATTGATTCAAACGGGGTAAAAATTTGAGCACTTAATTTTTTGAGACAGTTTATATATTAAAAAATATGGTTAAAAATTAAATACTCCAATTTTTAATCCGTTTGAACAGGTGTGAAGATCTTATTATTTTGATTATATTATTTTAAAGAGGCATAATCAAATTTTGTCTTTAGAACTCTTAAAATTACGTTTCTGCTCCATAGGATTGCAAATTGGTGGTCTGTATTTTTTTTTCACCCCAAAACCGCTGCCGTTTGTTTGATTGCTGGGCAGGGGCTGCTGCCCGTTGTGGCGCAGTAGAGTCCCCGGATCCTTGTTTTAGATGAAGGGAGGGAGGGAGTAGGGGAGGCATGCCAGCTAAATTTGTTGACCTCTCCGTTTATAGTGATGAGAAATGATACACCCACTGAAGGAAATCCACCGCACCGCTCATCGCACGCTCGCCGGGCTCACTCCAGACACTGGACGGCCGATTCAAACCGTCCAAAAATTCTATAAAAAAAAAAAACCGTGTGGGTCTAAGTGAGAATCAACGGCATCCGACGTGTGTAAATGCTCGATCCGAACTTCCATTTTTAATGGCTCGGATCATCTATTTTTTGAAGTTCGGATCGAGAACTTACACACGTCGGATGCCGTTGATTCTCGCATAGGGCCACTCAATTTTTTTATATAGAATTTTTGGACGGTTCGGATCGGCCGTCCGGTGACCAGAGTGGGCCCGACGAGCGTGCGGTGGGCGGTGCTGTGGGATTCCCTTCGGTGGGTGTATCATTTCTCTCGATATTGATTTCTTGGAAAAGAAAAAGGTTTGAATTTTTTAGTTGTTTGTCTTTGACAAAGAAGGGGATGGATTTGACTCCCTTTGGCAGGATTTGACCAGATGTTAAAATTATAAACACATTCCATTCGTGGTTTTGATATCATAGAATTTGCATTGGTTTTGGGAATTTTCTACTAGCTTTTCTGCTTTTGGAACCAGAACCAATGGTGAGTTTTAGAGTGGATGGGACCGTTGGTGAATGCAAGGGGTCACATAATGCAAGTCAAATATCACAAATGGCACTTGAATTTTAAAATGGCACTTGAATTTTACATCAAATATCACAAATGTACCTGAACTTAATTTTGTTTCAATTAAACACTTGTACTAACAAAATTTCTAAATTTAGACACCTGAACTTAAATTTATTTCAAAACACCTATACTAAAAAAATCTCGAAATTTAGACCCCCGCTATTATATTTCATCTCAAAAATTGATGACATGGCATCTTCAACCTGTTTAAACTGTCTCATTGCACTGTTTTCAACATGGGACGATGAAGTTTGCCTATGGGTTTCGCTTGGGTGTATCGTCCCTTATTAGAAACATGTGCAATGGGGCAACTTAAACGAATTGGAAATGTCATGTCAACAATTTTTTAGACGAAATATAACTGCGGAGGTCTAAATTTGGGGATTTTGTTAGTACTTGTGTTTAATTGAAATAAACTTAAGTTCAAGTGTCTAAATTTGGAAATTTTGTTAGTACATGTGTTTAATTGAAATAAAATTAAGTTCAGGTGTCTCTGTGACATTTGGCGTAAAGTTCATGTGCCATTTTGAAATTTTCCCATTTCTTTGAGAGTAGTTGAGATACGCGAAAGCTGACGAGCAGACGGGTTATCAAAATATAAGTCATGGTTTCTCTCTCATAATATGCATATAAACTAAGCACGGCTATACAAACACACCCACATAAATTGCGAAATTATTTTTCGGTTCAATTGCCTCTATTCTTTATTCTAATTGGTTCCATTAAAGTACATACCGCATGTTATATCCGCAACTGCGAGTAGTTTGAATATTACTACACCTCTCAAAACCACACGTGTTTATTCAACTATTATTATAAACTAATTAAACCAAATCATCTTTGAATTCAAATCATCTACTTCCATAGCCTGGCAATTATGAGCTGGCATGCCTCCCCACCCCCACCACCAATGACAGAAAAGAAGAAAAGTTTGAATATTTCTTCTCTCTGCGACCCTGCCCAGATCTATCCTTCCCTATTCGTGCCATTCCAATGAGCCACTGGTTTTGCTATATATACTGCTGAAAATTGGCTCATACCCCCATGTCAACTTCACTGATAAAAATCCACTTTTCACGTAGAGATTGAGCACAAAGGAAAAAAGTTCAGATATCAACATTCTTTCACAACAACAGTACTGAAAGAGAAAGGTGATCTTAATTTTACTTGAGTTTATCACCATGAACAAGACTCCAATCAACGGTGCTGCTGCTTCGGCAACCGGTGAAAGCTTCAGAAGCAGAAGGCCTCTGCCAAAGAGAGGGCAAATAAAGTCAAGGATGGCAGCAAATGCTTTCCATTCCATTGTTACTGTACTCTCCAGAGCCCATTCACATCACCATCACGGGCAGAAGGGGCCCGTTCATGTGTAGAATTAACATAATTTGAATGCTGAAAGTTCAGAAATTTTTGTAAACATGTTACGAAGTTCGTTGCTTGTTTAAGTTTGGCATTATGTTCTTGTGCTTGATCTGTAATAATGTTTTTTGTGAAGTTACTTCTTCTAACTGTTTCCATGAATTTCAACCCATTTGCTATAACATACTGAGCTTCTATATAGCAGGTAAATCACACATTTTCCTTCTTTTTTTTCATTCATGTCAAGAAAATTATATACCAAGTCGCAAGAGCGCAAGAGACTCTCACTTGCACCAAAATCTGCAATGGTAGGCTCATTTCCCTCCACTTTTCGCATACAATTTGATTATCGCACTTGCACCATCGGGCCGGAATAGAACTTGTTATCACATGGAGCACTTATATATTTTTATAAATTCTTGGAAGGCTCTAGGTATACAGGTTGTTTAGGTACACTTTTTAGTGTAAATGACTCCTACTGTCCTTCAGTATTCTGTTGGCTTTTGGAATCCATAGTGTGGATCAAGCTAGGCCTGGTTATATATATAATGCAGCAGCATCCAGTTTACATCCCATGAACCAAGATGGCTTGACAACAACACAGCCATTTGATATTTCCAATTTAATGAGATCTCCCTGAAAACAAGGTTAATCCATTCCGAGAATTAGGCATGTACATTCAGGATGGAGGAGTAAATATTCTTGCGAGTTGGAGAAGCACCACTAGCTACGTCATGCTATAGAGCTCTCCAGCGTCACATGTTATTGTGGAGTCCATACACTTTAGCCGTGAATTCCACAAAAAACATGTGGTGCTAGAGCGTGTTATTGGCCACCACGCGGCGGTGCCCAAAGAGCAGCAATAATTTTTCCTTATCTGGGGTTTTGTCACCAAAACCAGCACCAGTTAAATCTAGCTGTCAAATTTGACAAGAACAAATTGGTAAATCTTACCGGTCAATAACCCCAATACTTGACTTGTGTGGTCAAGACATGGGACGTAGGAGTTTGCTCTCTCATAAGTCTCCAGTTCGACCAATCCAGTATCCAATCCCCCACACAATATCCCAAGTCCTAATGAAGCCATATACCAAAAACCAAAAAAAAAAACCCAGAAAACCAGTCCCTGAATCCACAGGAGAAGTGCACCTTTACTACACCTGTCAAACCCACAAACCTCTTTAAAAGTCAGTGCTGAACTGCCCAAATCATCTTCTTTTTTCAACAATCACTCAACCATATCATCTTCCATAGCCAGGCAATTATAAGCTGGCATGCCTCCCAACCTCCACCACCAATGATAGAAAAGAAAGACCGTTTGAATACTTATTCTGCCCAGATCTATCCTTCCCCATTCGTGCCATTGCAACGAGCCTCTGGTTTGCTATATATACTCCTGAACTTGGCCCAAACCCATATCAACTTCAGTAATAAATCCACTTTCTACTAGTACACAAAGAAAGGCCAGATATCAATCTTTTTTCAAACCAACTCCTCTGAAATACCTGAAAGAGAAGGTGATTCTTGCTTAAGTCGTCAATATGAACAAGAAGATCAGTGCCGTTGCTGCTGCAGTGGTTCGAGAAGTTTCGGGAGCAGATCGAAGGCCTTTGCCAAAGAGAGGCCAGATAAAGTCGAGGATGGCAGCAAATGCTTTCCATTCCATTGTTTCTGCGTTCTTGAGAGCTCCTCCACATTACCAACAGTCCAGTGGGAAAAGCCATCACAGGGACACCAAGACAACAGAAATCATTAGTTCATATAAATAAATAAATAAACATTTTTCCTGGTTTCGATATAAATTGATTTTACTCTTCCTATATGTTAGTTGTATAGGTTTATCGCTTAAGCTATTTCAAACCCTCCTTTCTTCTTGTTATTAGCTCTCCCCGGACTCTTCATTAACGCCCTCCTTGGCCTTGGTCTCCTCGTTCTTCTCTTTTTTCCACACATTCAATAAGGAAGTGTTTCTGATGTTATCAAATAACAAATAACATCAGAAGCACTTCCTTATTGAATGTGTAGAAAAAAGAGAAGAATGAGGAGACCAAGGCCCAAAGGAGGGAGCTAATTAATGAGGAGTCCAGGGGGAACTAATGACATGAAAAGCGAGGGGGTGGCAGGAGATGCAAGTTTCTCTCCTCGTGTGCATCCCCATCTTGCATATGGAGATTCAAAACGTCTTCGCATAGACTAAAACAGAATGTAAAAGAGAAGCATAATACAAGCTATCCATTTTTATTGATGTTCTTCTTCCTTATGTCTCCTCTCTTTCATGAAATCAAGTCATCATGCTGTCCTTGAGGTCCACCACAAGAAAGAAATTAATGATTACAGAAGTAACACAACCTACGTACAATGGTTCTTTTATTTCTCCGAACACTTCACTTTGGTTCAGTCCGTTGTGTCAAATACCGAGTTGTCAGTTATCGAAACAAAAACATTTCAATTTCGATAGACGGGTTTCACAACAGGAATCAGGAGCTTGCATCTGTTATGAAAATGGATTACAACGCTTGAACAGAGGACTAGCAAGCCAATACCACGAAAAAGTGAGCACTTCATATTCACTTGCCGGATTCCACTTCCAAAACAACTGAAGAGGTGGCATAAATATAAGTTGCGCGCAATGATATGAAGGTCCTGAAATATAACTGATATGATTCATAGCTCCATCGAGGAAGCTTTATAAAGTGTTGGTCACAAGCCAGCATCCTGCCCACGCGGATCGAACCGCGATGATGCTTGAGTATAAGAAAATAAAGTTGCGCTTTTACCACTATCTGCGGGTTTTGGTAGGATAGTATGCGCTTGCTCCTAACATAAAGGTTTTTCTTGTCTCACAAGGGAATGCTATTGAATTTTCGCGAATTTACACTTGACAGAAGTTTTACCAAATGAATAAGGAAAGCAAAGCATTTACATACCAGGAAAGAGAGTTGCACTAAATTTCAATGAAGATATCAACGTGTATACGAATCATCAATTGACTTTTCCTCTAGCAGTGTGCCAAAGAAGAGCTTTCCATAACATCTATCGGAGATTTCTTTCACTGTGTCTTCTTCACATGGAAAAACCACTGCAATCTCAGAGCCGAAACTCCTGGATCAATATAAGGAAAAGGAAAAGGACATACTAAGATCGATCTCCGTGTTCTTCGGTGGCCGTGGGCACCACCCCAGGCCCTTATCCACCACACATTGTAGTACAACCCAAGGCAAAATTTACAAACACCACTACAATATGTGGTGCAAAGGAGGTCTGGATCATCATGCGGCAGGGCCTCGGGGGCACTCAATTGTTTACTTATATACATAAAGGATATACTAAGCTGGTTTTTGAGCTTCTTCGACAGTAGGACCCACTGCCGGCTCTGAGCTAAGGCCCAAGAGGCGTGGGCCTTAAGCCTCCAAAAACTGTCAAAAAAACAGGGCCCCCATTTATTTGTAAGACCTAGTATATATGAGTTAATTTAGGACCCAATTTTAAACCCAAGAAGACATTTTACACCTAAGGCCCAATGACCCAGAAAAATGGAACACGGAACGCAAGAAAAAAACAAAAAGGTGGAATAACAAAAGGTCATGGGATCGCCAAAATCTCTTTTCCCTTCAAAATTATTCAATGTCGTGGGTGCATAGATGCATCTTTTTTTTCCCTTAAACGCTACTACTCTGAGTACTTCCAATTACAAACAAATACAATGAAGAAAGAAGGATAACAAGAAGGGAATGACTTCGGTGTCCCTGGTCATTTTGGGGACACCGTAACTTTTGGCATAACAAAACCATTATAAGTATAACCAAATTCATTAAAAGTATAACCAAAACCATTATAAGCATAACCAAAACTATAATAAGGCATAACTTGGTTGGTTATGCCTTGATTGATTTTTGGTTATGCCTTGATTGGTTTTTGGTTATGCCATGTTATGGTTCTATTATACTTGTAATGATTTTTGTTATGCTTGTAAGGGCTTTGTTATGCCAAAAATTACGGTGTCCCCAAAATGACCGGGGACACCATAGCATCATCCGGCCCAACAAACATGACTAGTGTGGTGTATTGTATTTTTTGTGCCTTGAATACATGTATTTGGTCTTGAAATTAAAGTTGATTTATCAATTTTTTGTTTGATTTTCGTTTACAATTATTAAGGGCCTCACTTTCAAAGATAGTCTTAGGCCTCCAAATCTTAGAGCCGGCCTTGGTAGGACCCCTGCACCACCAAACCTGTGAACCCATGTAATGAATTACAGAAAGTAACAACGATCTGTTAGGATCGAACTGGCCCGCCGAATGTTAAAAAATCTAGATCCAGGTCTAGCTCACGACCCTGACGTATCCGGGTTATGGGCTTGGCCCGAGGCTATTTAGGGGTTTTTACTTAAAACTTTCATTTAGGCGGGTAAAATTGACCTTTCAGCGTAATTATTATTTTAATTACTTGAAAATGAAAGGCAGTTTCTAGCTACATGAATAGCATGAAAGTGGTGTTTTTGAAGTGCATGTGTTTAACATAATGTGCGTGGAATATATGAATTTACGCCCCTAAGCATCTCTATATCCGGCCCTTGCTCAAATTTGGGTAAACGATTGAGAGCCACCTGCCGCACGATGCCCGAGACCTCCTTTGCGCCACATATTGTAGTGATGTTCATAAACTTTGTCTATGGCTCCAATAATAATGACCTGGGTGGTGCCCCACAACCACTAAATAATTTTTTGCGTTTTTCTTAACTAAAAGAGTCTGAGTTGCTTTGTTTATTTTGGGGTCTCAAAATTTCATGGATACTTTCTTTAATAAATTTTCTCTATCTATCTATTCATTACTCTCAAAATCCAAACTGAACAGAGCAAAGAGGTCTTTAAAATGTGGGTCCCTAAACATCACGGCCGTTGACGAGGTGTGCTCAATATTGGTCCCTATAACATCTAAAGCAATTGGGCCTCCATTAATGTAGCAAATTAATGTTCTTAAAAGCCGATCTTTCAGTTTGCTCTACCAACGCAAGACCTTTGAAATTTGGGAAGCCTGATATAAAAAGTTCCATTGGGCCGTTGTACCTTTTCCCTTAGTTTGGATGTAATAACAAAGACTTCAGGGGCAAGAAAGGAGCCAAAAACTCGAGCTCGACTCGTTTAGTAAATGAGTTGAGCCAAGCTCACGAGCTGCTCAGTTCATTTACAGCCTTACCTGCAAAATGGTTACAATCTTCGGGTTTAGGACCACGCTAAACGCGCTGGCTCGAACCCGAGTAATTTGGTTCAATTATTACCTCTATCCATAGGCTATCATTTGCCATAAATTTAAGTATATCGTATAATCCAGTCCAAACAGTGTATAAGGATGGCAATCTATCTATCTATCTATTGGTTTGATGCTGAGAATAGATCGAATTACCAGCTTATTGAATTTGCTTGTAAAAACACTGCCACCAGTCTACCACATGGGCTAATTCAATTCAATGTCCTTTTGTCATGTAGTTTTGATTCCTATTAAAGAATGCAGTGTGTATAGGCCTATTACTACTTTGACAATGGCATAAATGCTAACCCTAGCTATGTACTGCTTTAAACAGATATGCTAGAGTTTTTGACCATTAATTTGAGTTCAAAAACAGGCCTACCAGTCCCAAACCAAATCTTCCCAACACTACTCATTTTTGCCAACTTCCTTTTAAAGTAATAAAAGTTCGAGGAATTTCAGAAGAAATAAATAATTAGAGGAAAATTAGCATGTTGGCCTCCTCATCTTTCTGTCTGTGAATTTGGTAATTGTAAGAAGGATCTCCCAAATATAGTAAGCCCGGTTCCGCTTTCGTTCTAAATCTTCTTTTTTAAAAAGAAGGTAATTTCAAGCTCAAACATAATGAAAATGAGAAATAATTTTTTAATTTTTTTTGCACCGTATTAAAGATCTCAATGAGATCTATCAAACAAGATCCATATAGGTAGGAAAATTATTTGCGTAAATACATGATTTTTGAGCTTGAAATTACCTTTATTTTTTAAAATTTCTTTTTTTAAAAAAAGCGGAACACCCACTAACTAGGTCGTGTTTTTGGCAATGAAAAAGTAGGATTAAATGTAGGGGTCGAGCACCTCTCCATACCGCTTTGTGGAGTTTACGTTTATCGCCTATCCTCTTTTATCTTTTCGAACAATCCCTTTTGATCTCCATTCACATTCAGGACTCACATGAGCATTTGAACTTCTTTTTTTCTTTTTTTTTTATAACCGGATATATGGGCCAGCTTGTGTACACGTCGAGCCATCGACTAATTTTGAGGTCCTGAAGTTAACGACCGAACAAACCCACCTATGGCCCAAGATTTGGGATGTTTGGCTCTGTGTGATTCGAACCTGTGACCTCATGGAGAATAAGCACCTATTGGGATTTATAAGCATTTGAACTGTTAATTTGTACATCTCCTAAAATAGAATATTGTTGTAAGAAAATTAAATTGATCGGACATAGATAAGTCTATGAACAACTCCGATGCTTTTTACAAAATACACTTAAGGTTAGAATTACAATCATCCCAACACAATTACAATCTTCTTCTTTTTTTAACAGAAGACGCAATTACAATCCGATCAAGCAAATTTTTCACAGAGACATTTATCTCGACATTCTTCTCTGCAGAATCATAATATGGTTGGTTCATATATTATCGACATGGTGTCAGGACTCGAAAGAAAGTTCGATGAGTAGGAAGGAAACAATTAGTATAGAGAGGTGAGCAAGACATTGGTATTGACTATTGAGTACAAATTTGTTCACCCTCACCTCTGATTAGGGTGTGTTAAAATAAAAGCAAATAAAAAATCTCTAGTGAGGGTAACCTTACCCATATTTATTGGGATATATGGCAAATTTTGCTTCAATGATCACAGTCGATCATTTTTTTAAGAAATGATTTGTTAGCAGATCACACACAAATTTAACTTAATGGATTATCGATATAGTGACTTGGACCAAAAATCCAATTATTGAGTCTATATATGAATAGAGCGGAATTTGAGTTTTTGGATACTACTTACCAATACGCAATCGAGCTGAATTTTTACCTCCTACTCAATTATATTCCAACAAAATTAACGGTTCTTACCATTGAAACAAGACCCGCAATATATCTCGCCAAATATGAATATATAGGGGGTTATACCCTTACGGGGGTCAACAAAATTGTTCTCAGTTGATACTATAATAGGGGTTATACCCTCACGAGGGTGAACAAAATTGTTTTCAGTTGATACTATGATAGGGCTTATACATTAGACACTCCGTTTGCTTTCTAGCTAGGTTTGATTCAAAAGCAATTTAACTGCCTGATCCTACACCAAAACAATAATGTGATTCGATGGCCCAACAAAATGAAACATTCTTACAATTAATATTCTTGCTTATAGTGATTATATGCTACGATGCTTTGGGTCAAGAAAAGCCAACTTGTGCATAATTAATTAACTAGACGATTCAGTACATGTAGGAGTATCTGTTTAATTTAAGTTAAGTAGCTGTATCCAACCCAAGGGGTTTTGCTAAGTGCTATGTGTTAGTCCTTCCAGGGACAGAACCAGAATTTTGTAAACACGGGAGCCGAACTACAACAACAAAATTTTGAAATTTTAATATTTGTTCGGTTTAGCTTTTGAGGGAGGTATTTTTGGGTAAGAGAGAGATAGAAAGAGAAAAGAGATTAATAATTGAAGAAAAAATTTATGGGAGACCATGAGCAGAGAGTGGAATTGGGTTTTGGAACCCAAAACAAACACATTCTTAAAGCATTTAAATTTTTAAATAACACCTAATACAAAATATAGTAATCCTTAACAAACAAAAATAACTAAAAATAATTATTAAAATTTAAAAAAAAAACCCAAAACAATGCTGGGCCACTTTAAAAAAAAAGCCCTCGTGGTGGCTCCGTCTCTGGGTCCTTTAGGATGTCACTTGTTCAAATTTCATGGAGGATAAACATTCCAAACCTTCGGACCATGTTAAGATTTGTCCGGTCGTTAACTTTAAAATCCGAAATTTATCGAGATGCGGGCAAGATACTCTAGACATCCGGTTGTTAAAAAAAAAATTTGAGTAACCGTATCAATTGGTTACATCTTTCTAAATTTAAGATAAAGTAATGAGAAACCCAAGATTCCATTTGTTCGACATTTACAAGAATTTTGGGGTGAAGGGTCTGTTTGGTATTTCAAAATAAAACACCTTTTTGATGTCGGTGCAAACTTCTCTACCTCACATGCAACGAACCGTGGTCTTTTAGAAGTTGAAAAATTCACGGGTACCAAGCTGATTTTTAATTTTTTATATAGGGCTTTTAGGTGAGGTTACCAAAATACCCATAAAGATTAGTAGGATTGGAAGTAATAAGCACGTGGGCCGAGCTGGTTTGTATTCCCTCCGTCCCAAATTTTTAGTCATCTACGGTTTTACATATAATTTTCAATAGCCTATATCTTTTAATGTATATTGTTTAAAATATATAATATAGATCTTATTTAATAGATTTTAATTATTTCTATAAAATAATATTTTTCAAAAATATAAAAAAATAATATACATTGTAAAATATAAGCAATTGAAAATTGCATGTAAAACGGTAGAAGACAAAAAATTTGGAACAGAGGGAGCACTCCATAGTCCATATAGATATATAGGACTCCTTTGTGAAGTTAGAATTGGCTTCTCACTATTTCTGGGTTGTTGCTCTCTCTAATGGAGATCGAGATGCTGCTGGGGTTTTGTTGGGGCTTTGCTGGTGGTTTTGTTATCCTCAGCCTTGATTGCTTTGATTGTGATTGTCGTAGGCGAGTTTTTGCCGTCGGTCTCTACATCTGGGAGAGGCCAACTCAGCTTAAAGGCGAGGCTGGTTTTTCCGATGGTTTGTGCGGTGGTGGGGATTGAAGGGGTTAAGGTTTTGAGGGCCGGATTGGGTGGGCCAATTCTTGGGTGGACCGATTTAGGGTGCTTTGGGCTTTATTTTGCTTTATCTGGGTGATGGGTTGAGCTATATTCTTTATTTGGGTGTGACCCTTGCAGACCTTTGGGTGGGCTTTTGCCCTTGAAATGTATCATCCAACTCTTTGTTGGATCTCCTTCCAGTTTTTTTCATTTTTAATAAAATTCATCTTTTATCGATAAATAATTTAAAATAATTAAATAAAAAGAGTTACCCAAACCTCCCTTAAAAGATTAGTTGTGAAAATGATTAGCACGTGTTGCAAATTAATGATGATTGGACTTTTAACAGTGTCAAAATGATTTATGAAAGTAGTTATTAATCACTGTTTGATAAAACGTGCGTATGCATGCCTATTTATAATAATATATGAAGTGACAATTAGAGACGAACTCTCATTCTGTTTTATTTGCAATTCGTTGACTACAATCTGACTATTGTCTATTGCAGGGAGTTTAGAGGGGACTTCGGGTTTGGTATTGTGCAGCGAAATGTACAATATAATACTGCGTACCTTTAAGCCGTCAGATCATACATTTGATTGCTCAAATCTCATCTTGGTAACTACTGATCGAGAGTCATTCATGACCAAGATGAGATCTAAGCCGTCGAATATACGATCCAATTCGTTTAGAGGGCAACGCGGTGGGGGCTTGGAAGCAGCAATTCCGTAACATAAACATGGATGTTACGGCAAGTGGTGATGATTAACTCATGTACCCTTTTAATGATGCATATAGTGAAAATTGGGGTAAGCCGTTAATGCACCAAATTACACTCAAGTAAATTTTCGTGTTTCGCGTTCTTTGTTTCTTAATTATGGCTAAGCCAATTACTCAACAGTATTATGCAAGGGGAATTGTCTTTCAAATTACCATAAAAAGATTTGTTGATACTCCCTCCGTCCCTTTTTAAATGTCCTGCTTCGTAACTCCAACTTATTAAAAAGATATCATCATTATACCTTTCACATCAACTTTTTCCTCCACTTTTCCTACTTACCCATCATCATTACACTTTTACTCACTTACTTTTTAAAAAGGAATCTACTTTTAGGGACAAAATAGACAATACATCAATTTTTACCCACTACCTTTACAAAATGGACACTTATTAAGGGACAGCCCAAAATGGAATACTGGACCTAAAAAAAGAGACGGAGGGAGTACTATTTAACAATGATAAACATAGGAGGAATATTATTGAGGATGCAACTCCAACCCATCTCTCACTCTTTTTTTATTTTGAAGACTCAAAAAATATATTCTATTCAGAAAGTAATTTTGAAGAATCAACAATTCCAACCAAATTCTCCATTTTTCACCTCCAAATAACTTCCCCAAAATTTTCCTCCTTTTATCGTTTGGTATTGTTCTTTTTCCTCTTTTCATTTATGCATGTTTTTTTCTCATTTCAACTCATTGTTCAAACAAGTGCAATGATAGGATAATGTAAATGAGAAAGAAATAATTATGAGTTCAAATGTTTTGAATTTACATTTGATGTTATTTCAACATGTGTTTATATATATATATGTATAATATTCGACTCATTTTAAAGGTAATATTATTTTCTTTTCAATAATACCAATTTTATAGAAATAGGATGTGTAATATAAAAGTTCTATGTAATTGATGAAATACTTGCAAAAAAGTAAATAAGATATAGTTGGTAATAGAATAAATGGGAGAAATACAGATGAGTCTCCATTTAAAAGGAGACCCTTCAAATATGAAGAATTTGAATTTGAATCTCTATTTTGAAAACCAAATTCTTTAAAATGGAGATGGGTCGGAGATGTCCTTAGTTGCTTCTTCCAAAGCTAACTTGGGAGCAAAGCTTGACAATTTGTTCACATCCTAAAACTGTCAAAAGTGAGATGCAAAATAATAATTAGTATTGCTTAGAGACAGAGAGTATAGAAGAATATCTTTGAGTTTGGGTTTACATAATTAATTACTCGTACAAAAGTATTTGGCCACAAAGTTGCCACCTAACCTTTATGTGTCAACAGACGATTTTGGGTGGTTCGGCTTGAAACCGAACTGCTCCCTACAGTTTGTCATTTTCTCCCGCCGTACCGGTCAGTGAGTGTTGTTCGGTTCAGTCGGTTTTCTTGCGCTTTGGATGGGTTTGGATGGTTCATATCAAAAAATCGCCCAAATCAAACTTGATTCGCCAAAGTTTTTAGGGACGGTTTATATTAGGATCCGTATGTTCAACCGTACCATACCTAATTTCATAAAATAAAAGTCACACTCAATAGCCGTGTGGCGCTAGATCTAGATCCATAAAGACCCTCTTCCAAAATGTACCTAAGAACGTTCTACCTCCTCTGCGGGCTCAAATTAGTGTCGGTGTCGTTTTGTTAGGCTTATTTTCGAGTTCAAAATCGTTTTAATTTAAATCCATAATTTATAATATCAATCATGTTAAAAAAATAATAGATATTAATCAATAGAAATCACAACATATTTACTTTGAGATAAATGAGTTTCGATCAATATCGAATTTCCCCCCTACAGACTAGGCCTATCATTGAATTATTCAATAATTGGTTACCAGTTACCACGATTTTTTTATATATTTATTAAAAAAAATTCAATAGCTCGAGCATACTACGTTCAATTTCATAAGAGCCCTGCTACACACACAGCAGTCTGTGCACAGATTTCGTTGTGTGGCCCACCACGAGTCCTACACAAATAATCCGAGTCGTTTATTAAATGTAAAATAAGTTTTTGAGGGTTCCCGTAAAAAATTAGCTCAATTTGATACCTATAGATACTCAATCCAATCGTCTAGCTTTTTATTATTCTTAAATCTAAATGAAAAGTTCGACAATTGAATTGAGCATTTATAGATATTGAATTGAGCTGATTTTTTGCGGGAACCCTTAAAAAAATATTTTAAATTTAATGAACGACTTGGATCATTTGTATGGGACCCGTGATGGGCCCCACATTAAAATCTGTGCACAATTTGTGCACAGATTGTTTGTGTGTGTAGACTTTTTGATTTCATAATGGTAGTTCATTACATAAAGTCATCTTATTCCTTGTATTGTAAAATAAAATAATTTTCTGATAAAATTTTTAATTTCTTCGCATCAAATTAAAGATTTCACTCATTTTTTCAAATTAATGTTAACATTTTTTAAAAAAAAATCATACATAACCTTTTAGTTTTATTTTAACTCCACTATTAAACTATTATTACTCTCTCCGTCCTTAAATAAATTCCTAACCCGCAAACCTAAATTTTTTGAAATAGTGTATCTTTATAGTTAAAAAATTCAAACTCATTTTTACAACTTAAAAGAATTCATTAATATTTATTGATTTGTGAAAAAATAAATAGATTTTTCAACGGAAAAATCATCTTCTCATAAGCCTAGGTTGGCGGATATTAATTTAGGGACAGAAGAGTGTGTATCCGTATCCTTATGGAACTTGGGCTATATTCATTTTTGTGGTATCAAAATTTGGGCGCATCCAATAAATTTTTTCTATTTATTTCTCTCATTATTCTAAACAATCTCTCTCAAAATTTAAACCGAACAGGGTCTTGGACAGTGCAGTGTCTCAAAAGCACTGCACCTTGCAATGCCGCATTTTACCGTTCAAAAGTGTTTTGGATTGTCCAAATTTTAAAAAAAAATTCCAGACCCAAATTTTTTTTTTTAAATTGAAACCATTAATTATCGAGACGGACAACCAAACCAAGTTCTGGCCTGGCTTGGAGACTCCATTCAAGTAATGTACGTACATTGAGACGTGTATGGAGCCAAAGAATTTCGATTATATAATAGGAGTACTTCTCCCCCTGGCTTTGCTCTTTTCCAGAGCAAGAGTGTCAGCAATGCTCAACACTCTTCCCCTGTCTCCCACACTCAACACTCTTCCACTCTCATCCCTCTCCAATAATCAGAAAACTCATCTCTCCGTTTCGATCTGGTTCTTATTAGATTACTACCAGAAGAAAGCAACCAAATCATAAACCCCCATTGTTAGATTTCAGGATATGAAAGTGAAGGATTCGGAGAAGCTGGGGTGGGGCCCGGTCCACCGCACCCACTCGGCCGCGGCCGCCATTGCTGCCGCCGCAGCGGCGCAGCAGAATCGGTCCCTGCCCAAGTTCATGGTCTGGCTCACCCTCTTCGTCTCCGTCACCTACGTCGTCTACACCTTTCACCTCCTCTCCTACTCCTCCTCACGTCGCCGCTGCTCCTCCGCCGACGACGGCGACCCCCTTTCCGCCTTCCACCGCCACATCCGCCTCTCCTTACCCCAATCTCATAATTCCCCGTCGGACTCGGCCCGACCCGAATTCGAGGATCCGGGACGAACCCGGTCCGAATTGCAGAAGACGGAGCTGAGGCACATCGTGTTTGGCATTGCTGCGTCGGCCAAGTTGTGGGAGCAGAGGAAGAACTACATAAAGCTGTGGTGGGAGCCGAACCGGACCCGCGGCGTCGCCTGGCTGGACAAGCCGGTCGACACCCGGCGGGGCGAGCCCCTGCCCGTAATCAAAACCTCCTCGAACACCTCCCGGTTCGCGTACACGAACCGGCAGGGGCACCGGTCGGCGATCCGGATCTCCCGGATCGTCTCGGAGACGTTCCGGCTGGGTCTGGACAGAGACGGGGAGAGGGAGGAGATCCGGTGGTTCGTGATGGGGGACGACGACACCGTCTTCGTGACGGAGAATCTGGTGAGGGTCTTGAGGAAGTACGACTGGAAGGGGTACTGGTACGTGGGAAGCCTGTCGGAGAGCCACCTGCAGAACATTTATTTCTCGTACAGCATGGCGTTCGGAGGCGGCGGGTTCGCGATCAGCTACCCGCTGGCGAAGGCGATCGAGGGGATGCAGGACAAGTGCGTGC
The DNA here is from genome assembly GCA_019656295.1 of Rhododendron mucronatum var. ripense. NCBI lineage: Eukaryota > Viridiplantae > Streptophyta > Magnoliopsida > Ericales > Ericaceae > Rhododendron > Rhododendron mucronatum. Next base: position 3,963,825 of record BPLT01000008.1, on the reverse strand, counting down.
AGAGGTATCCGGGGCTGTTCGCCTCCGACGACCGGATGCAGGCTTGCATGGCGGAGCTCGGCGTTCCGCTCACTAAAGAAGTCGGCTTCCACCAGGTTTGTGTTCTTCCGAATAATTTGTAGTTTTCATTTTACATAGGATAAAGCACCAAAAATAGCGTCACAATCAATTTTCTTTGCTTCTGTGTTTTTGTGCGTGGGGGGTGTGTTTTTGGACGTGAAAAACAATCTAAAGTACGTTTTGTTTTTGTTTTTAGTGGTGTTGTGAGTTAGATTAGTATTCGTGCTGTTTCGACAGTTCGACCATAGGGTTGGACGGACGGGATTGACCCCTACGATCAACCGGGAAACACCTGACTTAAAATGTTCCGACTCGGGGGTTGTTTAGACAAATAAGTCACTAGGCTTATTTTTTATTCTTATTCAAATTTTTTTCGCATTTATTAATTTGTCGTTAATTTTTTTGAAATTATTGCATCTCATGACGGGAGGAATGTAAAAAGTAAAAAATTATGATCGAAATCAATTCTTTTTTGAATAAAGACGATTTTTTTTTCGATGATAATTTTTTACTTTTTAGATTCTTCTCGTTATGATGATGTAATAATTTTCAAAAAATTAACGACAAACTAACAAATGAGTAAAAATTTTGAATAAAAAAAAAAAAACTACTTGATTTATTTGTCGAAACAACCCCTTAAGCCCAGTATGACAGCTCAAGTATGACTAGTGTTAACGTTAAGTGATTAACCAAGCTATTCAAGTTTAAACTCAAGTATGACTAGTGTTAACGTTAAGTGATTAACCAAGCTATTCAAGTTTAAACTCGTTTTCGTTCGTTGAAAGCTCTTTCCAAAATTTAAGTTTTAAAACCAATATCAAAAACAAGATAGTAGTACTCGCACTATTTTGGGTTTATCCACTCTGTAAGTACTTTTTTCTTTTTCGGAATTTACTTTTGCATTGAATTTCTTCAGATTATTTCTGAAAGCTCCCACGTTGCCTCCACTGCTCCACCAATGTCACATTCACACCAGTGTATTCCGGTTAATGCCCCCACACCCCAAAAAAAAAAAAAAAAACCTCTTAAAAAATTAGTACAGTACGTTCCAAATTTGATTATTTTCAGAACTCAAAACAGTAACTTTAAATAGGTGTTTTTTTGAACTAGCTTTGCATTGAATTTGTAGTGTACATTTATGATTCCATGCCCCGTTGCTTTCACCCATGTCCAAGTGTCCAACTATATATAAATATCCATAACGCTAGGTAGGTCGAAAAGTTGACCCGAAAATGTTTGTAAAAGAGAAATTAATCAATGGTTCAAATTCACTTTGATGTGTTCTGGATTTCTCTTTTCGGAACATTTTCGGACTACTTAGCATTGCTATCGGGTGTGGCCGTAACGCGAGGGGAGGACCGAGGGTTTTTCGGTCACCTTTGCACGCAACGTATACAAATATAAACTTGAGAATATAAAATTTGAGCTCGTGTTAATTTTTAAAATTGGTTTTGGGTAATTTATTGGCCCCTAGGACGGTATGTAGTGAATTTCAGTCATGCTCCACCGAATAATTTTTTCTTGGGCGATACATTCAATGGTTGTTAAGTGTCTGACGGGAGGAAAAGTTCAGTAGACCGTGACTTGGGGGTCTATTTTCAAGGAAAATTTTATTCGGTGCTTCTAAATTATCTTGTCCCTTTCTAAAGGCCCTACTAGCAAAAGGCGAAAAGCAAGTCCACATCTCAATGGACGTCCTAGTCGCCCGTAGGTAAAGAATTGGGACCCACTAGAGTTGGACCGCTGTTTTCCCCTTGTCATTGTAGATCATAAAGTCTACCCACACACCAATTGTCCACAGATCATGGTGTGGAGACACCACACTACGAGTCTCACACAAACGATCTGAGCCGTTCATTAAACGTAAAACATATTGTCGCGAGTCCTCGCGAAAAAATGAGTTCAATTCGATACTTATAGGTGCTCGATCCAATTATTTCACTTTTCATTGATTGAGCTAATTTTTTGCGATAACCTTTACAAAATATGTTTTACATTGAATGAACAGCTGGAATCGTTTGTGTAAGACTCTTAGTGGGCCCCACACACAGATCTTTGCACAGAATCTTTGTGGGTAGCAGCGTCGATTGTAGATACACTCTCTATTCAGAAATAGTTTTTCAGTGGTGTTCGGGCATCGTCACGTGGTGTCCGAATACTTTCACCCACAAAAAATTATTACGCGGTGGTCCTTGGGGCCTTTTCCACAAATGCGGTAGAAAAAGGTCCCCGGAGCTCCACGAGCACTGTATAATCACTCCTCATACCAGGTCCCACACAAACGATGCGGCCCGTAAAGGAGTTGGGCACCGCCACACACCACCAAATAATTTTTCCTCTATTCACAGGGTAGGTGTGACCTGGTATCATTGCTGGTGTTTTGCTTTTTTTGTCTTGGTACAATGATTGATGTTGAATGGTTACTTTTCCTTACGTAAATTTGAACTCCGATGAGTATTAGGTGCTAGCTATGAATCATTGGTGGATTACTACAGTAAATCTTAAAATCATGCCATCACCGCCGTATTCTTATTTATAAGGTATCGGTACTTTTGTGGTACTTCTATATGCGTATTGGGTTCGTATACAAAACACGTATCAATGGTTTTCTGAAGTTTTTGTCGGTACTTTTTGTCGTACTTCAATATGCGTATTGTGTCTGTATACAAAACACGTATCAATGGTTTCCTGTAGTTTTTGTCGTATCTCAGACGTAACCCAGATAAATAGCCAAGCCCAAACCCCATCCAAAATGGTATTTTATTTTACAAAGAAATGAAGCTTAACATCACAAGACCTTTTTCTAATCTTCGCATGCTTCGCATGCTTGTAGAATTAAGATCTTGGCATTAAAGTAAATCGTTGCTTGTATCTTAAGTTTTGCAGTGACACTAAAGTAAATTGTTGCTTGCATCTCAAGTTTTGCATTTAATTGAGATTTCTTGTTGGATTATGAAATATTATCTTTATTTAATGAATGATTATTTTCTGGATATTTGGGTTGGATACGTTTTCAAGGGTAGGTATGGGTCCAAGAAAGAATCCTGATGGTGTATCTGTATTGTGCTTTAATTTCTATAACATTTTCCGATAATGTTGTTGTGACCAATTTCGAATTGCACTTGAAATCAATCAGATTAAATAAAAAAAATTCTTCGAAATCTTTCTTTTTTACCTAATGTTAGCTTATTTTTCTTCCTATATCATGTAATCAAATCAAGGGTCTAAAAGGGCAGGGGTGTTTCATTCAGACATATTTACCGTAACATCCTCACCTTAAATTGTCCGCCACAGATATTTACGTTCGCTTGGAAGATTTCATGCAACTTAGCCATTTTCAATTTCAAGATTTCACAATGATATGAAGATGGTTCCTAAATGTTTGCTAGCTCTCGTGTGAATTCTCTAATAGTGACTCTTTTTGTTGGTGAATGCAACGCAGTATGACGTTTATGGGAACCTATTAGGGCTGCTTGCAGCTCACCCGGTGGCACCGTTGGTGTCAATGCACCACCTGGACGTGGTCGAGCCTATTTTCCCTAACGTGACACGGTTAGAAGCCCTACAACGGCTCAAAATTCCGATGGAGCTCGACTCAGCCGGTCTCATGCAACAATCAATTTGCTATGATAGTGCAAAGAAGTGGACCGTCTCCGTATCGTGGGGCTTCGCGGTCCAAGTGTTCCGCGGCATCTTATCCCCTAGGGAAATAGAGATGCCCTCAAGGACATTCTTGAATTGGTATAGGAGAGCTGATTACACGGCGTATGCATTCAACACGCGTCCTGTCAGCCGGAATGTTTGTCAGAAGCCCTTTGTCTTCTATTTGTCGAAGGCGAGAGTGGATTCTTTGACGAATCACACAGTGAGCGAGTACTTGAGACATCGAGTGCCTCATCCACTGTGCAGATGGAAGATGCCTGATCCGGATGATCTTGCGAGAGTTGAAGTTTTCAAAAAACCTGACCCTAACTTATGGGATAGGGTAAGCAACATCTCTCTAGTTCGTTAATCTTTAAGTTGTCATATTATTGCAGTCTATCAGTCTATGTTACTATACATGAAGTACCTAGCTCAGACACTGGACTTTCGCGCAAGGCTGTGGCATGTCTCTTAACAGTTTAGTTGGACATTTAACGGGGAAAAAAAAAGTATAAAACTACCCTCAAAACTCTCATATGATGCATGACTTAGTTCATGACACCCCTGTAAATACAATTTGCCTCGGAAAACAAAATATTTTCTAAGGAACTATGAATATATTGTGGTGCTTCCATGGTCTTGAGATGAGAATTAGATGCATCCGGCTATTAGACACACCGGAGCCATGTAGCACATACACATCCATGGAACATTTATAGTACTATCCATCCGTATCCAAGTCCATGTTCCATATATGCAGTCACGATTTCGCGGAACATTTATATCGCTATCCGACATTCTAAACAAACCAGCATACGATTAGGAAGCCAGGAGCACTGTGACTCTTTGATTGTGGCATTAGAATCAAAAGAAAATGTTTTTGGAGGTGGGTCCATTCAGCCCGCCAGCTTGCATCATGTTGGTGGGCATTTTCGTTACAGTTTTGTTCAAATACAAAGTGGCTTATCATGTGTGTTTGATTGGTTTTCCCTTGATTGTTTATTGGCAGTCTCCGCGGAGAAACTGTTGCAGAGTCCTCAGCTCAAAGGGAAGAAACATGGTGGTGGATGTGGGTGTATGTAGGGAAGGTGAGATCAGTGAAGTATTGTCATCATAACCAACGTACGAGAGCGTTTTTCGTCTTCACGTACGTTTCATTTTTATTTATTTTGATTGTTGGCTCCGTTTATATATCTGTTAATTCAAGCCTTGAAATCCCCTTCCCCGTGTTGTTATCATCGAGTTCACAATCAATCATCAAGAAAACAAACGATTATTAATGCACAAAGTTGTTCACTCTTCACACTTGCAAGATTGCAAATTTAGTACGTACTGAATCTAGCGGTGTGTAATCACCACTGAGATGTGCATGTCGTTTCTAGGGGATGGGAATGTAGAATGCTAGCTGTATCTCTATTTACTGGGTTGAAGAGTGATTGCTTGAATATACGTAGTTGTTTCCAGTGTTGCTAACTGTACCTTATCAGAGGCACATGTGTGCATGTACCAGGTGGTGCCATTAATAGGCTTTGATTTGAACCCGTGGTTGGACCGAAGAGGGGGATTTCTTGCCGCTGTGCACCAGGTGGTGCCATGGTGACAGCCCGTCCTCCCGGACGTTAGTTATGGCTCGAACCGGACATTCCACGGCGGGTCGGGAGCCCCTATGGTCACGCCCAGGGAGGAGTTGCTACGCTGGTCGCTCCCTCCCACCCTTTTGATTATCAAAAAAATAATAATAATAAAGAAGACAAAGACTTGAACTTTTGTATCATCAAAGGTTCTTTTTAGGAGACGTAGTATAGTCTAGTAGATCTCGCATTTTGTGGCTATTATTTCAACTTATATTTGCTCCTGTTAACGCATCTTACGATAGACATGGCACATACCTTGATACGCTATATAAAACGAGGAAAAAAAAAAAAAAAAGAAGGTCGTCCCGTAGTTGGTACAGGGTGCTTTTTTATGTTGCACTGTGATTACTTAAATGGAAGAATGTGCACTTGTACTCTTACATGCTTAGAGACATGCTTAAAAGCTAAGGATCTTTCCTGCTAAACATAAGCCGGAAACTATGCTTACAGCAGACAGAATCTTGCCTCGACAGCACGCGTTACATAGCGCCAGGGATGGATTCAGAAATATAAACTAGTGGGGGCATCTGTTAGTCATAATGGCGAAAGTTTATTTCTTTAGTTAACCACAATAAGATCGTACAAAATTAAGAAATGCATTACTAACTACAAAAGTTTATAACGCGTACTTTAAGCTAAATTAGGTAAAAATAAGCACAAAATCTCAGACAAAATTTTTAAAGTATGTTTTAAATGAACATCGACAAGTTTTAGAATAATCGAGCTAGTTTTTTTAATGACTTTATTTTAAAATATTTCTCCTAGATGGTTAAATTTAAAGATAATCAAGAAAGAATAGCTCTAGATAGACAACTAGCTCGTAAAACAACAAATATAAATGCACCATATGATGAAATTTAGACATAAAACTCATTCTATATGTGTATTTTTGAGATATATGGAAGTGTATATGTTTATATATTAGCACACTTTCATAATTATTCTAATTTATACAAAAATATTTAAAAGTTATTTTAATTTCGAGTGGGGGCACGATATCGCTGATGACCGATGAAATCAAAATGGAAGGGCTGGTTTGGCCATGATCATGTTGCAAAGGCCGGTTTGTCCAATTTACACTTACATTTCCAAGTTTGGTGCAACATGTTGAAGCATTAGACATGTTCTGAATTTGATGATAGGTCAATCTCCTTGTTTCTGTTCCTCACCGTGTATAGTAATAAATCCAACACAACTTTTCAAGAAGGTCTTGTTCCAGTTGGTGCCTTGTTCCTTTCTCGATAAAGACAGGATCAAATTATTGGTTCATGGACGTCCTTTGATATAGACATTATAGTTTTTTTTGTTAATGTATTTGCTTAGTATATGGGCCAATAAACCGACGTACCCGGGAGGCAAATCTCGCCGTCCGCTAGTTGTGAATCGAGCTAAGAGGAATTCATAGCACGTGAGAGGGAGTAGAATCCTGCACCAAAGGCCTTTCTGAGGCTTTTGGTTGTCAGATGACTACCATTGTGCTAACGCTAAGGGTTTATTTTTCTAATATTTTTGTAATCACCATTGTTTTTTCCTTTTAGATGCTAAAGATGAATATGATATTGAGATCAGGTCACTATCAAGAGGAGGCCCAGATGTGCCCTAGAAGGGGTGAGAAATTTTCATTTTTGACTAGTTTTGATCTCAGTGAATTTCCATTTTTGCACCTTCCATGAGTTGAGGGTAGGTGATTACTTTATAGGCTAGAAAAATGAGTGGCCCGAAGTTCATGGCTTTATCAGACATCCAGGAGATTTGGTACCTAACGAATATATGATTTAAATGCAGCTCTCCTGCAGGTATCACAAAATTTGCAAAAGATTAGTTTGGCGTTGGATGCTTTTATCTCTTATTTTTATCGTTGGATGCTTTTATCTCTTATTTAATCTACCCATTAACGCTTACTAGATTGTGTAAGATTTTTCATTAGTTTGATATGATTTTGTAGGATATCTCATTTGTATACAAATATATACGTACATATAACTTGTCAGCTGACTCAGTTGGTTGAGTGCTTATTTCAAGTTTATCAAAGTTTCGAGTTTGAAACTTGCCATCTAGTAACTTATTAACCTTCCGACCTATATTGTATGAGTTTTTTGTCATTCTTATAAAAAATAATAATAATAATAATAACCTACACATAGGTAGATTTGGTGGATGAAAGGCTGCATGATTGATCGCACCAGGGTTTGAGTATTGAGACCAAGCTTCTCAAAACGAGATACAAATCGTGTATTACTTTTCTCATTTTACGTATCGTAGTGTATCGGGACATATCACGCATTAAGCTATGTTATCAAATCCGCATAAGTTTATAAACCCGAAGGATTGGCCTAGCGGCCAAGGCGTGAAATTTTGCTCCCACCTAGGTATCGTAGTGTATTGGGACACATCACGCATAAAGCTACGTTATCAAATCCGCATACGTTTAAAAGCCCAAAAGATTGGCCTAGCAGCCAAGGCTTGAAATTTCACTCCTACCTAGGTCTCGAGTTTGAAACCGACTAGGTGTTATCAACTCTTGGGGCCAATCCAAATGAGACTTTGTCACAACTTTAATTGGGCTCCTCACTAGTGAATGGTAGGATTGATCTCAAGTGATTAGTCAATGTGCGTATAAATTGGTCCAGGAATACACCCATTGAAAAGGTGGAGTAATAAATTCACACTTTCTTTTTCATGTGACTTTATAATTATGCCTTTTCATGAATGGAAAATTAAGCAAGTCAAAAATTTCACACGGAATTAGAGGAACTCATCCCCTTGGACAAAATGATTAAGGAATATTCAGGGACACATCTACAAAAAAAATAAAAATAAAAATTGGAAAAGGAATCCATAAAGAAACGATCCAATTAATCAAGATATACATAAATTGGAGCGGGGAAATGATATAGTCATGGTGACAAAATCTATGATGTCATATATTGCATCTCACATCGTGGATTGTATGGAGTATTGCAAATATACTTATTTAAGGTTAAGATAATTTAATGGAAAATTTTCAAAATACCTTCCATCTTTACTCTAAATCTCAATTAGACTCCTAAATTTTCAAAAAAAATCAATTTTACTCTAAACGTAATCTTTTGTTAATCAAATTGACCCATTCTATCCAAATGACTAACGGATTTCATTAAAAACTCCGTTAAATACCGTCTCGATCAAATTTCGATGATCTAAGCCGTTCAATGTGTTCAAAACGTGATTTTAAGGATACCCTCTAAAAATCAAAAAATAAACCGACAGTTCTGAATTTGATGATAGGTTAATCTCTCCTTGCTTCTGTTCCTCCCTGTGTATAGTACTAAATCCAACACAACTTTTCAAGGTTGTCTTGTTCCAGTTGTGCCTTGTTCCTTTCTCGATAAAGACAGGATCAAATTATTGGTTTTGTCATGGTCCTTTGGCGTAGACATTATAGTTTTTTTTTTGTTAATGTATTTGCTTAGTTAACGGACCAATAAACCGACATACTTGGGAGACAAATCTCGCCGTCCGCTAGTGGTGAATCGAGCTAAGAGGAATTGATAGCATGTGGGAGGGAGTCGAATCCTGCACCAAAGGCCTTTCTGAGGCTTTTGGTTGTCAGATAACTACCATTGTGCTAACGCTAAGGGTTTATTTTCTAATATTTTTGGTATCACCATTGTTTTTTTTTTTCTTTTAGATGCTGAAGATGAATATGATATTGAGATCACATCGTGGATTGTATGGAGTATTGCAAATATACTTATTTAAGCTTAAGATAATTTAAATATGTGCGTTCGTTTTACTTAATGCATCGTAAGATACGTATCACATCGTATTAATGTATCACTAACATTTTTTCTAAGATATAAGTTAGTTCAGAGATAAAAAGACATGTATCAATTTTATCTCCAAACACATGGAGTCGAAGAATACATATCAATATCATGAATCGTACGATTTTGACAAGTCAAGACTAATCTGCTAATTATGGGCGTTAAGATTGCGTGTAAATCCTGCATTATTAGAATTTAGAGGTACAACATAGTAAAGAAAGTAAACTTGATTCTTTGCTTTTTTGCTACTCCCTCCGTTTTTAAGAGAGTATTTCATTTTAGACTGTCCCTTAATGAGTATCCATTTTGTAAAGTAAATGGATAAAAGTGAATACATTTTTTATTTTGCCTCTAAAAGTAAATTTCATTTTGAAAAATTAGTAAGAAAAAGTATAACGATGATGTCTCCATAGAGAGTAAAAAGGAAAAAAATGTAACTTTTAGAGTGTAAATGATAATGTCTCTGTAGAAAATTAGATTTACACAATGAGACTTAAAAAAAAGGGACCAAAGGAGTACTACTTTTTCTTCTCATAAAGCAAAAGTTGCAAGTGTATAAGTTGAAACTGCCGCAAGACATGCTTTATGAGAAATTTTTCTGTTCCAGGTGGGCACGGGACACGTGGTGCCCGTGCCCGATCTCGGCCGTCCAATGAAGTTTTGGACGGTCTAGATCTGTTCAGCTGCCGAGGGGTATTTTAGTCATTTCACATTTTAAAACAGCCGAACAAATCTGGACCGTCCTAAACTTCATTGGACGGCCGAGATGGTGCCGGGCACCACGTGTCCCGTGCCCACCCGGCACTGAAAAATTTCTCCATGCTTTATACCTAGACAAGACATGGATCTGTGTCCTCTGAAAAGGTTGTGTTGGGAAACTACCTACTCCCCAACAAGAACATGACTTTGTCCGGACTCTGGACACTTCTATTTGACAATTAGAATTGCTGGCAAGACCATCAAAATGATTGTAGGAGTAAGAAATCAAGAATATGATTCATATGTAGAAGCACCAGTGCACTCCGGACAACTGCATTGTGGAAGGAGGAGAATATATACCCATTACATGGGAGTTCAGAAGGGGATATGTTTCTCCCAAATTTGTCAAAAACATACACCACAATTTACCTCAAAAGACAAAAAGAAAGGCATTGCAGAGTGCCCTAGCCAAGATTTAAACCTTTGAATTGATTTACCTCACACTTTGACCCTGAAAAATTGAGCAAGTTTCCTTCCAAAAGATTTAACTTGAGCAACTTGCCTCTGAACTGACTTGGATTATAGCAATGTGCCTCATAGGGAAGATTGCACTCATCAATCTTTTAAGGGCACTTCTATTCATATAATATCTCCGAGGCAGCAAAATGCTCATATTACCATAAAAACTTAGAGAGGGAAAAGAAAAGAACGAGAAAAAAAGAGGTGTAAGAAACGATAGTCCTCAATACGCAAGACTCCCCAGCTCACAGAGGTAGCAAATAGGCAATTTTTAATCCCCATTTTGTTTATTGGAGAGGCTATTCCTATGACTCGAACCCTGGCAATATAGGCATAGTATATGAAGCTGCAAACTACCAAATGGCCCAAATAGTTTCTGAGACGATATCTTAGGCTGCCAAACCTTTTTCCAAAATGGAAGAAGTATTTCATGGTCTGAGGGACAGGGCATTTTAATGTTGCAATGCAATGTAGAACAAAGAGAGACAGAAAAAGGAAAAGGAAAAAAAATGCATACTACCAAGTTGATTAAAATAGTGTGTTGGGAGTTGCTGTCAATGTACCAGAAAACACGTCAAGTTTTCACCAACAAAAGTATCCCAGACAGATTCCAAAGATTAATGAAATCAAATTCAACTTCTCAAAATCATAAATAACAATACCAGACTGTACAAATTCACCAAAGATGTACAAAGGGTCAACGCAAATCAGCCATTTGGGGAATTCTGGAAAAGAAATGTAATGACCAAGTAGAAAGGCTTACCAACATAAGGACCATCACTCTTCCTCCTCTTCCCCGTCTTCGGGCAACCCAGTCTCATCGCCAATACCTTCTAGTAATTCATCAACATCCACCCCCAATTCCAATAACCTCGCACTCAGCTTCTCCACCTTGCTCTGCTCTTGCCCTAAGCACACAAGCAAATCGTTCAACTCCGTCTCACTCTCCTTTTGTGCTTCTTCCCTCGCTTCCGCCTTTATAGCATCAATATCTGGAACAGGCGTGGCCCCACCACTCTTTAAGGCTTTAACTTCCTTATCCAGGTGGAAGTTTGCCTGTTCAAGACTGTTGTAAGCGTCAGACAAGCTCTTCAAATCGGCTTCAATCTTTGTGGCTAGATTTCGGTACATCGTGGCCTCCGACTCGATCTTGGTTTTATCCGCCTTGAGCGTCTCTAACCGTTGGGACGCCTCTTGAAGATCTCTACGAAGTGTCTCAACGTGGACTCTTTCTGCCCCTCCGCTAGCTCTATGCTCAGGTCGGGATGAGCCACCACCACCCATCTTGGCCAGGTCTTCAGCCAGAGTTGCATTTCGACTAAGAAGGTCCTTTCAGATTAAGAGAGAAGACGAACAAACAAAGAAGTAAATCATAAAAGGAAAGTATAATAAAATTAGTTTAGCTGGCTCTAGTCAAGCATATTTCGTTATAATCTTTACCTTTCACACAGATATTGCTATGGCTCTAGGCCAAACGATAAACTAGATTGGACAAACTACGTTTGCCCCTCTTCCCCACACCAACACCAGAAGATAAAAATGTCAAGGACCCTCTTCTGACAAAACTAGAGCAACGTGTACTGTCTAGTCCAAGTATTACTATCAACTTTTTGGGTCTTCAGTCCAGTCCAATTAAGTTGCATAATATAGATACAGGAGCATTAAACAAGCTACAGAATCCCAGGCTGTATTTTGATCTTTTGGAAGTTTGTTTTTGCTACATGAATGAATGAATACCAAAATGAGTAAACCACCAAAGCAACCATACCTGTATCTCAGAGCACTGTTTTTCGACAAACGATTTCAGCCGTTTGATGTACTCCCCATCACTTTCCCCACCCTTTTGTTCCAGTTCTGCTGGCACCACTGCCACCTTGCTCTTTGGTTGGCTATAGACATCCACAATGCTATCTCTAATATCCGCTTCCAAATTCCTAACAAAGTTCACAAACTGACTATCAAACAGCGGCACAAGCATTGGATGATCTTCATTCTTCTGATCAATTGCCTGATTCTCATCGACGTCCTCAATCTCTTCCATACCAGCAGCCGTAGATCTAGACAATGGTTTGACGGGCTGAGCTGGTTTAGCAGAAGAAAAAAGAATGCTTTTCTGCATCTCCTCGAACTTCAAAAAGTATGATGTGAGTCCGACTTTCTGACTAATGGCATCAACTATGGCAAAAGCATCTTTTCCAGTTTCAATGGATTTATTATAAATAACACATTCTCCCAAGAGTACCGCAGCTAGCCCCCTTATGCATGCAGTTGTCGTCGGATTAGATACCGACTCTAGCAGATAGGTAAGATGAGGACGTGAATCAAGGAAGCATTGGACTGCACTAGGGCAATCTGATAGCCAAGTGACCAGCAGTTTCAAAACAATGGGTTGAACATATGTATTCCCCGATGTACTTGATTTTCCATCTTTACTTTTCATGGAAGAAGCAAGAGCCAAGTATTTCACCATACGGTGCAACAGTGGCTCTGCGGATCCCAAAGACGGTGTTGGTGCCTCCAGTTCAACACGTAAAACCTGCAGCAATGGCAAAAGGTAAACCATACAGCCTCAAAATGTTACTCACTCTGTGCCCATTAGTTTGTCCTTCTCTGGCAGTCCCATTCTTTAAATGGTTGAACAAATCAGGTATTTTCTTGAAAACGTTTCAAGATTTTTTCTACCAACGAAAAGATCTCAATCAGTTCTTGTAGACAGGTTTCAAACTCATCTAGAAAAAAAAAGAAGAAGCAAATATAGACGATGTATTAAGATGTCCAGAACAATAAATATGGACTACCAAATGGGGACAGAGGAAGTATAATGCTGCAGTTATTCCTTGAAGCAGTTGTTCTCAAACTTACTAGGCCTAATAAGAGTAGATGGAATAATGTTGGGAAATAGAAAAGAGATGAGAATGCACACCCTCTCCTTGCACTGGATATTGTCCTTAAGTATATGAGAAAGAACACTGGCAGCTCTGCAACAAGTCTGCACTTCAAAAAATAGAAGGATGGTCATATACAAAGCAGCAGCAACAAGCAAAACTAATGATTTTTCATGGTAAAGAAAAGAATTCTTCAGTCCAAATGCATATTGGTGACGGCCCAAAAATTTAGTAAAAAAGACTCAAGATGATGAACTAGATAGAGAGAGATCAGAGAACTGCGCAGCATAGTTATCTTTTAAACAGTTAATAACGAGAGAGAGAGAGAGAGAGAGAGAGAGAGAGAAAGAGAACTGCGCATTATAGTTATCTTTTAAACAGTTAATAACGCGCGCGCGCGAGAGAGAGAGAGAGAGAGAGAGAGAGAGAGAGTCATGATCAAAAAGTAGTTCACTGAGGAAAATGAACAAGCAAAAGCCATTGTAGACGAGATAAAAAGTAAGACAAAGTGCCCAAAACAAAAGATGACACAGTCAGCAAAAGAACTGCCAATTCAGATACCCCTCCAAAGGAGAAGTTCCCTGCACATGGAAGAACATGTTCAAGATGGAGGGATAAATATCTTCTAAGATTTTGTACGCAAATGCTCCCCAACTGACTCATAGCCAACTCATGAATACAACTAAGCGGAGTCAGCAGACTGTCACAAAACAGGACTTAGAATGGTATCTGGACATCTAGTTAAGATTCGTATGTTCATCTTCAACACAGTTAAACAAATGTTCATTGTAAGTGACTAAAGAAATTAAGACACTATGTACCTCGAGATCGCCATCATTTTCACTCAAAGTAAGACCCTGTAACAGCATGCTGCCAAACATAATGTTAAAAACATTAATCATTAGAAGCAACAAGTCGAAGCTAAAGCCTTTGAAGAAATTCAATAGACACACATATCATGGACTCATGATCAACCAAGAAGCACAAAATAGATGTTGTACATCAGACACTAATACTGACCATTGACCAAAAGGGTTAAGTCAAAGTTCAGTACTTGATACAAAGAGGACAAACAGACCTTCCAAATGACATGTTCACATCCTCCTCGGGTGGAGCATGAGCCATTGACTGCGGTTGAGGGATTAATGTAGACACTAACATTGTTTGACCATCTGGGTTTTTCTGCTTCAAATAAGGTGGTCCAACCATGTAAACATAACTCAAGATAGATACCAACTAAACAATAAAGAAAGAGAGGCTGTAATATAAGGATCTAATTGTCTATATTGTTAGCATGCTCATGATGTGCAACCATAAGTAAAAATGAAATCAACCACACCAACCTCACAAAAGCACTTAAAAACATAGTCAGCTGCTACAAACTCCTGCTTGCTAGAAGTCCGCAAGATGATTCGAAGGATGGAATTCAGTGCTGGCTCTAATTGTGGCTCCTCACCAAGAACTTTAGTTGCAAGGACATTGAGATGCTTAGGATGACTCTCAATCAGATCACCAATGCATCTAAGTGCCTGGCAGAAGTAAAAGCATCCCATGCACATTAGAAGTCTTGGAAAAGTAATATACTCCGCTCGCCACATTTTCTAAGCTGGGGATGCACCAGGATATTTAAATGAGTTGCCATGCCGCATTAAACAAAATGCTTGATTTCTCTTTTCGTGAAATAATTTTAGCATATAGCTCATCTCACTGCTAATAAAACAAGAGTAATACGGACGTTCAACAAATCTGAACTCTTTCGTTAGATTCCAGCCAGACGCATGAATCTTAAACAAGCCATTTTCTACCAAGTAGGAAATAACATTTTCTATGCTCCATGAAACTGTCCCCCACCCAAAAAATCCCACCAGAAAAAAGGTTAGGTGCTGGGTGCTGGTTCAGTTTAACATTAGCTGCAAAGCTACTATAGATATAAAACTAATGCCAAAAGGAAATTTCATGAAACCAGCAACCTACAAATATCACACAGATAGCCGATACGAAATAAGTGCCGTTTGTTTTTCTTATATCACACCAACGTTCCTAGGAACACCATTAGTGGTCTTAAAGGAAGCTATGTAATACATAGGCCATTTACTTTGTGGAACACGCACAATCATACAAAGTCACTTTTGCTACTCGATTGGAAAGTTGGAAACTTGGAATGATGTCAAAAGCTATGTAAGAAAATTGAATTGAGAAGAAGCTTGCTTTCATTGACGTGTGTAAAATATAACCCTAACATGCCTTTATATAGGCTACAAGACTTGATGACTAAGAAGCCTAACAACTTAGGAAAATAAGCATAACAAGGAAACATGAATCATAGCCTAGTCTAAACAGGAAACACAATAATAAAGCATAGAAAACATGGTAACATAATATTCCCTAATATTATTCTAACATCCCCCCTCACACTCAAGAAGGTATACCAACTTGAGTTTGAAAAAGCTAGCTAGGAGAAACCAAGAGCCAGGAAACCAAGACCAAGACGAAACAGCGCAAGAACATTGTTGAGATCCAGGCGAAATTCAGATGAGTGAGTCAGGAATTTGAGGGATCTTGGGGGGCGGGGTGAAACCGGGATGAGAGAGCCCACAAGCGTTGGTGGTATCAAAGCCATAAGATCTAGGCCCTCTGGGATACTCGCTCTCGGCAAGCAGCCTAAGTTTTGTGTTAAAGCATCCAATTCAAAACCAATTAGCAATGAGTAGAAAGGCCGCCCAGGCTCATACACGAGTTTTGGAAGAGATAATTAAACAAGGTGGGACAAACTCTAACACTCCCCCGCAAGTGCGACCCCTAACTCGCACGTGAAGAGAAGAATACTGAATTCAGGTTGCTTTCATTGATGTGTTTAAAATATAACCCTAACATGCCTTTATATAGGCTACAAGGACTTGATGACTAATAAAGCCTAGTCTAAACATGGAACTCAATAATAAAGCCTTATTCCATAATATTATTCTAACAAGCTATATCCAAATCCATGATTGTTTTCCTCTACCGGAAAAGAAGGAGTATCGGACAAATGTTATATCCAGAGAGAATGTATTTACTAAGTGTCACTGAAATGCTTTCCAGAATGTGTAAAAGACAAGAAGCAAATAAAATTGCCAGATTTTCCATTCTTCTAAAACAGTTACAGTTCAGATTGCACTATGTGCATCACTAATAGTCAAGGTGTTACTAATGCTTATGATAATCTAGCATCAAATATAGTTTTTCAGTTCGTCATCAGAATACACTCTGAATGGTCGTGTACACACAGAGATACCTTATTAATCGCATTAAAAGAAACATCTTACCGTACATCGCACAGCAACAGGAGCCCATTGACTTTCTACTCCTAACATTAGAAGATGGTCCAAAACCTTTTTCTACAACCAATGGAAAAGAGCAGTAAGATACATAGCATCAAGTTACAAGTTTTCTTTTCCAAGGTATTCACAGAAAGATAAGAAAGTCGAAACAAACCTGAACCAAGACTGTTTTATTAGTCAACCTATTGGCATCCTTTGCAGGGTCGGTTTCTGGACCTCTCATTATCAGCAAATTGATGGTCTCCAAAGCACCGAGCAGATTTATTGTCTACTGGCATGATATTGGTTGAAGAACAGAAAATGACCAGTAAGGTTTGTGTGATAGCACCTACATGTGTACGTCTTTCGACATATACAACATTTGAACTATACGAAGTGAACAAAGTCATAGACGTCCGTGTGTCTAACCTTTTGTTGGGTGAAACTGTAGCTACTTCCTCTGAGCTTTAGAATTGATATCAAAGGATCGAAGCCCATAGTCTCCCTTAACAATACCTACACCACGCCAATAAAGTGGTTAGTAGTGAGGACACCAATGCACGCCGGATTAATAACAAAGGGCAACAAACCTGATTAGATGCATTGTTATGAATGAGATTGTTCAACAATTGAAGACAGTCCTGCATGGTAATAATCATGTTAGCAACGCGTTGACATGCACATGGCAAAGGAAATTGTGCATAAACTTCAAACTTGAATCTAATAGAAGGTCATACATTAAGGAGAGGCTTATCAGCAAAATAGCTACAAAAGATGGAAGAAAAGTCAGAATACTGATGATGAATACATTTAATCTCGTAAAATCACCTGCACAACAACACCACCTTCTGAACCTCCTTCCTCTTTAATAATACTAAAAATCTTCTCAAAAGCACCTTCAAAGACCACAATCTTTTGAATTTCCTGCAATTGAAAATTTTATTTGTTCAATTATTAGTGAAACGAAAACCTATACTTTGATGTTAGATGTAGAAAGGAAATGACCATGAGAGGAGAAAAAGTTCACCTCCGCTTGATGAGTCAAGTAAGTCAGAAGCAACAAGGCCTCATTCCTGATAACCTGTAAGCCACAGATTTTCCAGGATCTTACAATATCAGGAGCAACACAAACACCCTAAAGAATTTCAAGAAATTCCTTCCCAGAAAATTACACGAAGCCAAATTCCCAGACACAACATTTCCAGTTATAAAGACATGTTTCATAAAAGTGGAAACATTGTAGTGGGAATCTGGAAAGGAAATTCAGTATGCTCAAGGAAGCTTCTATTTATTCTGCTAAATTTGTTATAATGTCTGTTTAATTTCCAAATAAGCAGGTTTTTATCAAAGGTTATTAAACCAAGAATACATCAATTTCAAGCATACAGAGGACTATTTTGATACCTCACGATCCATGAGCATGTCCATGAGCCGAGTTAATCCACGAGGAATAGTTAGAATGGCTTCCTGTAACCTGAAAAAGAACTCGGCAAATAATTTCCCACAACGATCCAGTAATGCTATAAACAAAACTAGAAATGATGAGAACAGATCCAAAGACAAAGTACCTATTTGGAGAATTTGTGAGAAGAGCTGTCAGTAGTTGAAGTGTGTAATATCGTACATAGAAGTCCTCCTCCAACTGGCAAGGTATAAATTCAACAAATTGTCAAGCAATACGCAAAATGAAGCAAATCCCATAGACAATTTGCCAACTGCATTCCAGTTTTAGTTGTGAACTCTCACCAACAGGCTTAGAAGAAGAGAAATGCTTTCCGATTCTCTGGAAAGCAAATCAGTGTTCATTAAAGCAGGTTGAACCTCATTTTTCTGCCCTCTTGCATGGTCAATTGGAGTCAAGGCACTCACAATAGTTTCTAGAGCACCACGAACCTTCAAGCATCCAAGGCATGAAGACACTAGCATTATTAATACATAACAAGTGGGAAGAGAGCACATGAAGAAAGACAATAAACAACAATGGCATGTTGAAAAAGACTAATTTAGTTCCGTCAACCATGAGAGTCAGACAAAACTTGACAGCTATATGCAAATAAATGTGCATAAAGCTCTCTCTAAAACCCTATTCTAAAGGCTTTAGTCTTCATTGTAGAAAGTAAAAACTTGAACTTGTTAAAGGAAAAGTGCCAAATCTACTGTGATCAGTGTTTTCAGAATGCCACGGCAGGCCCTTCCATGTCTCTCCCTCTTCTACAATATCTCCCCCAGACAGCAAGAAAAGAGGTTGCCGCAAAGAATTATTCCATTAAATTTTTACCCAATACTTTGACAGGTAAGAATAATTTTCCCTTTCTCAAGCATCAAGTCCTTTTTTTCTCCAAATTATTGAATGCATATACAACAGTGTCACTAGTCAGCCAGCATTTGTTCAGGACAATGAAAAACAGCATTTCACCTATTTCGTAAAAAGCCAAAATTCTCAATGGACCAAGAAAAATAAAAATAAACCATGGGGCAAAGCTTTCAAACCATTTCAACATCATCACGCTCTTCCTTCAAGACACTTAGAATAACAGGAAAACCTGCAGGAGAAGTGAAATAAATAGTAATTATGCTCCAAAATTACACTACCCAATCCAACTAAAGATAAGTACTAACCCATTGCCCCAAAAGCTAGTTGGGCAGCACCACTTTCAGCTACAACAGATTGAAGTTCGGCAATAGCAGCCCTCCTATCCTCCGCAAGGACGCCATTGCTTATGCGATCAAGCAACCTTTCAACATAGCTATTGAAACAAGCCAAAAGCAGATTAGTTGCAAAAGTGCATAAATTTGGCAAAGCAAAAGGAACAGAAAAACAGAGAGAAATAACAGCACTCCTTTTAGTAAAAGGAAAAACGGTGCATCTCCTTCAACACAACAAAACAAAAGAAATAAATTTAGTTGTCAACAAGGTGGAGCAAGAGATATGACAAATGCAGGATTTCAAGTTGATTCAATATAACGATGAAGTCAAATCATTATTGGGTAAGAAAATAAAGGAATGACCCACATCGTTGAGTACATAATTCAAGTCAACATGGACAAACACACAAGCTGGAACACAAAAGTTTAACAATTTCAAACGTTCTTTTGCTTTGATAAAAAACGGAACTTCCATAAACCGTCGCTACGTTTGCTGTAAGTTAAAGCTGCAACCAACTCAAGTCCTCAACTTTCGAATGACCAGAGTCATTGATTTTCTTTGTAAGATTCTTCTAGACCGCGCAGTACATGCCGGGTGACAATCTCTTCACTATCTTGCTTTTCTAGCACATCTGATTTACGACAAATGTACTACATTATGACTACTCATAACATTGCCTACTCAGGTGTCTGGGCCAACATACGCACAACTCACCCTCACCTCGACTAATCCTGGGGGACATGGACAGACCCACCGTCCACTGGTGGGGAGCTCAATTAAAGCCCGGGGAAAGTCCCACATGGACTTGCCCCAAAGGAGTTGATAACACTTGTGTTACGCCACATCAACTAAGTATGGGCTTTGTCTGGTGTATATAAGCTCTTGGGCACCCTCTCCTCGTAAGCCGATCTTCAAGGGTGAGTTCTCCCCATGAGTTTGTATCATTTGGTATCAAAGCTAGCCATGCCTAAACAAGTATTTGGATACTGATAGGTGAGTGGAGCCGCCAAAAAAGAGACAGGTCTATCATCGGGATAGAGTGGGCAGCATGGACGTCGCTTGCAGAGCGTGGTGGTATGTTACGATCCTAATGTCCCACAACAACTAAGCATGGCCTTTGTCTTGTGTATATAAGCTCTTGACACTCTCCTTGTAAGCCGGTTTTCAAGGGTGAGTTCTACCCATGAGTTTGCAACAACCTGAGAGAGGTTTCGAACCGGAGACCTAGGAACCCTTAAATCTTGGGCCTTGACCACAATTTCAATCAACCCCTTGGTCTTGCTGTATAACATTGCTTGCCATCTAGAGATGCATAAATTCTCAACCACAGCAATGGCTATGAACATAAATAAATGATTTTTTTTTTACCTATCTTCACTCGAACCGGAATTCTCATTCCCAAATACACGCCCAACCACCCCCTGTACGCGATTCTGCAAGTCAATCACATAAAAGCATCAGACCAACAAAATTGCAACTTTTCTACAGAATAAACATAAAAAAATTATACTAAGATGCAAATACCTTGTATCCCGACATCAAATCCATCCTTTGAAAAACCTCGGATTGGTAGTGAATAAGAGCCTGAAGGAAGCAATTTGATCACAGGTAATTAGTGCTGTTTTGTTCGCACGGGAAGAGGTATCCAAATCAGTTTTTTCAAAGATTCTCTTCAACGAAGTAATAATGTAATTACGTGGAAATGAAGGGAATAATAACGTAGGATCGAATAGAATAGGATTAACTTAAGAACAAGGAAACCCTAATTGACGAAATTTACCTGATGCAGATAGAGAGATCGTGAGGAGAGAGAGAGAGGAGTGTGAGAGGGTCAAAAGGGTTGTATTTGTGTTTCAGTAAAGAGAGATGACATTGATTGCCCGATAACACGTGGGTTATGGCGTAGTAAATGAAGGGAAACAGAGTAGTTTATTTTTCAAGGGAAACAGAGTAGTTTATTTTTCAAATAAGTACTATTGTTTATTTTTTGAATTAAATGTATTATATTATAAAAAATATTTTGTTTTAAAAAATAAAAAGTAAGTATTCAAAAATAAAAATTTTAACCGAACGAGGCCTGAATCCAGTTTTCCTTTTCTTCTTTTTTCTCTCATCTCATTCGCTAGTCACGTAATCTTTTCAAAATGTCATGCACTTGTAATTTCAATCTTTGCACTCTCAATTTTTTCTCTTGTGAATTTAAGCCTTGTTCGGCTTAAAAAGCCATTGGCTTTCCCTCCATTTTGAGCCAAATAAAGCCACAAAAAAACGAAAATAAGCCAATTGTTTCGTCTTTATTCAAAAAAATTAAAATTTTGGATTTCGGTCAAAAAATTTTACTTTTTAGATTCCTCTTGTCATGAAGATGCAATAATCCCCAAAAAATTGACAATAAGCCAAGTAATACGAAAAAAATTAGAATAAGGACAAAAAATAAGCCAAAGTGGCTTATTTATCCGAACAACCCTTTAGTATGCATTTTATCATTTCGTTTTCACTAACAAAAAAGTTATCAACAAAAATTATTTTTACTGTAATAACTACTCATCAACAACTTATTATTAACTACCGGAACACAATTTGACATTTTTCAACAATTTATTCACTATTAGAAACACCTATTAACCTCTCAACCACAAATAAAAATGTACAAATTTTTCACTACCGAAAACACTCCTAATTTTATAGTAAAAGTAGCTGAATCTAGACTTGACAATTAGCGAATAGGTAATGGGATTAATGGTAATATGATACTCCCTCTGTCCCTTTTTAAGAGTCCTGTTTCGTAATTCCAACTTATTAAAAAGACATCATCATTATACCTTTCACATCAACTTTTTCCTCCACTTTCCCTATTTATCCATCATCGTTAACTTTTACTCACTAACTTTTCAAAATGGAATCTACTTTTAGGGACAAAATAGGCAATGCACCAACTTTTACCCACTAGCTTTATAAAATGGACACTTATTAAGGGACAGCCCAAAATGGTATACCGGATTCTAAAAAAGGGACGGAAGGAGTACTACTTTTTAAGACGACTTGATCTATCTTTCGCTTGAGTTAGTTTCACAAATCTCGAATACTTTTCGATGTTGGTAATTGTTTCTATGTATGAATGACCCTTTTCATCCGATCGTTTCTTCAAAGCTGGAGCCCAGACACCTGAATTATAAAGAAGCAACACAATCAATTTAATATCACTATCTTTCGTTATGGGAAGTCGCAGTTGCTATCGCAGCAGACGGAGTTCAAGCACTGGGATGGGCTGGGCTCACTTAGTTTTTTCTTTGCGGCTCTGTCCAGAATAATGTTTGGGTCCAAAGAGCAGTAATGGACCTTAATACAGCCTGACGGGAGCCCAATACATCGGCCCGTCTAATTGGGCTAAATAAAATTCACAATCTCAGCCCACAATAGTGGCCTATCAAATGATGGATTCAACTCATTCAAGGAGGGGGCATAAGGGCAACATCACCCCCACAAAGTTAATAAAATTAAAAGTTCCGAGGAATACAATTTTAAAACACAACTCCGAACACATTCAAGTTTTTAAGTTGTGTTTCTAGCATTTCTCTTTCTAAATGTCCTTACTTTTAATGGACCTGATCAACTATGTTTAATTTCGCAATCAATGCAATCCATCGTTAAAAAAAAAAAAAAAGAAGTGTTTTTGCGACCAAACTCTCTAGTTATCAAAACAAGTAGATGTGAATTCCAAGAACCTTTTTTGCAACAAAATTAAATATATTCTGCGACCCGCTATTTAGTCATCCAAACATGTTTTTCTGATGTCTAATGGACTTTTTTTGCGACCAGAACTTGTATTTGGCGACCACATTTTACTTCTTTTTACGACTTTCTTTTTACGACTAGATTTTGGTCACAAAATCATAAACTTATTGTGACCGGATCCATGTGGTCGCCTAATGTGGAACATATTGCGACCACATTGTAGTTTGGTCAATAAATACCAAACACGACTGGGTTATAGCGACTGGCTTGGTGACCAAACCTTTTGGTCGTTGTATCAATTTGCGACCAAAATGACGACTTTTTGCAACCTTCTTCTTGGTCGCAAACAACAAATTTCTTGTAGTGTTTTTGGTCGATGAGGGGTATTTTGTGTTTGATTTGTGAAGTCGGAAAAAAAGTACTGAACTCAAGGTCAGTACCAGAATTTGCTTTCGAAAAATATTTAAGAGTATATCGACGAAAGGTTGGCCCGATAGGTAAGTACTGGGTGTTTCTCGCCCAGCGCTTGGGTTCAAATTTTCATAGTCAGTTGGTATATCTAAGAGCATCCCCAATGGGGGATGGAAACCAGGTTGTATACCTATAATACAACCCAGATGCAAAAAAACATGTTTCAATGGGGATGTAAAATGGTACAAATAGGGTTGTAAAATGGCACAAATGGAAAAGGAGATGGATATATATTTCCATCCCCATAGGACTATAGCTATAATTGACAAGTCATCAACCCAACTGCTTCTACCAAATTTTCGGATAGTCGGAGTTACCTGATTTCGTCAGAAAAACGCCGGAATAGCGTGCTTGGAGGTCACCGAAAACTAATTTCAGAGAGAGGGGTTCGATCGGATAAGACGGAAGGAAAGTTAGTTAATTATCCATCCCTAGCTATTTTACATCTCACCATTAGATAAGGGTGAGTTCTAATATTTTACATTCAACTAACTTTAAACCACTTTTTTTTATCTAAAATAATTATCCATCCGGATGTATTTTACAGCTCCATTGGAGTTGCTCTGAACATTCTCATCATGGTTCGCACCGTGGTGGGATCTTAGCTTCCGGCCAGCTCTAACACACGTGTAGTACTGTTTTTTTTTTTTTGATCGGCAAAAGATGAAATTTTATTAAAACATGGGGAAAGGGGGAGAAGATCCAACAAAGAGTTGGAAAATACACCACAAGAGCAACGATGCCCAAAACACCTAAAGGTCTACCAGGGATCATAACAACAAAAAACAATACAGCAATACCCAGCACCCAAATAAATCAAAGAAGCCCAAACGCCTAAATCCGGCCCAAGCCTGGGCCGGCCCACCCTAACCAAACCACAGAACCCTAACTACACCGGCGACCACCACCGCACGTGTAGTACTGTTGATCCTGGATAAACTATATGATGCTGATGGTAATATCAGTTGCATATATATATCGAATCCACCTATTTATTAAGGGCCAATTTGGCCAAAGTTTTTGCCTAAATCATTTTGTCTTTAAAACAGTCGGTATTATTTACTTTTAATAATCTTTAGTTCAGATTTTCATCAAAATTTTTAAGAGCAATCATTTGTCTCTCAATAAGAGGAATTAGAACGGTGTTAAAAAAATCAACCGTAGGTGGAAAAAAAGTGAAATAAGACAATACTAAAGACAAAAAAAAAAAAGGCAGTTGTTTAAAATTTCATTGTCTTTAGCGAACCCTTTTTTTTTGTTGGTTTTTCTCATAATTTTTGGGTTTTTAGATTCCTCTTGTTGAGACGAACAATAATTAAATCAAGAATTTTGGCGTAAACCTAACGAAATTTTGAAAACGCGAACAAAATTATCAATACAATAATTAGCAACAACAGCCTGTGCAATGGTAAGTTGTAAGTCTTACCACATGCCACAAACGCTAAATATACCCACCTAGTGGTTTTGGAAATTTAAATTAACTCGAGCATTTTTTTTTTCATAATCAAATCTGAGCCAACTCACGTGCACCTCGATCCATTCTGAGAGACTAATTCCACCTTAAACCCAAGCATTGATTGAAAACCTCCAAAATTTACACTACTACAATATTGTTAAAAGATGACGCTTGAAAAAGTGAAAAGATGTCAGTTTTTGAAAAAATCATAATTAAAAAGATTGTAATAGATAAATAATGTCAGTTGTGATATAATATAGTTATAATGTCACTTTCTAAAATAGTAACATAACTATTATTTCTTTTTAATGTCAGTTTCTGCTAAACTGTGATCTAATATATTTATGATGTCACTTTATAAAATAGTGACATAACTATTCTTTCTTTTTAATGTCAGTTTCTCCTAAACTGTGA
Source organism: Rhododendron mucronatum var. ripense (assembly GCA_019656295.1). Taxonomy (NCBI): domain Eukaryota; kingdom Viridiplantae; phylum Streptophyta; class Magnoliopsida; order Ericales; family Ericaceae; genus Rhododendron; species Rhododendron mucronatum. Next base: position 3,938,558 of record BPLT01000008.1, on the reverse strand, counting down.
TCTAATATATTTATGATATCATTTCGTAAAATAGTGATATAACTATTCTTTCTTTTTAATATCGGTTTCTCCTTATAAGTGACATTGAAGAACAAAAATTTATTTTTAAAGAAAATGGTGCCATCTATGAGCGTCGTTGCTTTGAAGTCTCAAATCGGGAGCGGGTCATTACATATGGCATAAGAGCTTGTACCAACCAAAAATGTGAGACAGAATCTCGACCCCATACGAGGACGTGTTTTCCTAAGTGGGGGAGGTTGTGATGCCTTGCCCCAAGGGAGTTCCAGGTAGTAGTCAACCAGCCTGAGGGCAGTTGGGACCTATGCGAGGGGCTGTCAGATCGGTGACCAGAAGGGTCAACCGAGGGTAGTCCCACATTGCTTAGTGAAGTACTCTATGTTATGTGCTATAAATAATATATCGTCATCGTATCTTGTACAATAACTTTTAAAGCTATAAGGGTGTCAAAGTCAATTGAAACTTCATAGTTAAGCGTGCTCGCACTGGAGTAATCATGGGATGCGTGACCTCACTGGAAGGTTTGAAAGGATTTAGTTTTCAAATCGGTCAATATTTTACAAGGCGGGAGCGGGTCGTAACAAAAGATGACGGCTTTAAAGCATTTTAATGACGTTTCACAATTTTCATCTTTTACTTTCAATTACATTTATAAAGCGCCATATTTATAGATATTAATGATAGTTTCAAACCGTCATTTTAAGATTCAGACTTTTAATGACAATTCTATAAATGACAAACAGTTTAAAAACTATCATTTTTCACATTTAATGACACTTTTAAACTATCATCTTTTATAATTATTGTAATAGTATTACCCGTTGAGCCGGCAATCAGTGGTTAGGTAAAAGATTATCGCCCGCTCGTATCAAACCCTAGAAAGTCCTAAAAGTATCTAATGCGATTTATGCCAAGTTTCAAAAAGCAGGCAATAAAGTTGCCTTTCCAACAGCATGCACGAAGCATTGCCATCCCCATAGTTGACGGATCAAAAGGGGAGATCGCAATCTTTAGGTCTAATTATTCAGTACTCCCAGCGCATGCATGACCACGTACGTAAGCAGTGCTTCTTGGACCCTCCAATACCATACATTCTCATAAAATCTATGATATATATCATGCATAAATATCCTGTGGCTGTGCTGTCGAACTACTGAATAATTACGCGTTCTTTCGGCACCAAAGGAGATGTCAACTAGTGGAGATTGGAGGGGGTGGATTAGGGACCACATGAAACTTTGAGGGGGGGAAAAATATCATGATATTTTATTTTGTATTTTATGAGTCAAAAGTCATAATCTCCAACAACATATATATGAGAGGACGGCCTAACTGATTGTGCAACTCAAATTTAATTGTCCTTGACAAATGCAAGAAAACATAAAAAATATCTAGCTAGCTATCATCCAAGAGCTCCATGGGATTTGTGAGTAATAAGAGACACAAATGATCCTATCAGCTGTTAGCTTGTTCTATCACAAGTTTTGTATATCGTTCACCTTGAAAAATCTTGGGTCGTCCTTCACTTTGGGACGGTGAGATTTGTCAAGATACACGTCAACTGACTCAAAATCTAGGCTCCATTTGTTTCGATGTAAAATGTTTTACGATATAAAATATTTTCCATGCAAAATACTTTTTCAGAAAATAAATTTCAAACATTTATTTTCCGGTGTTTGGCTGACACTTGAAAATATTTTCAGAAATAAATAAAATAGTGTAAAGAGAGAGATGGGGGGCTTAAACGGTGGAGAGATCTGAAAATATTGGAATTGTACGTGGGTCAGGACTGACGATCGAGGAAACTGAGTAGTGAGAATTGCAGTAGAAGGCAACGGATTCATTTCGGAAAATAACTTACGGAAGATTTAAGGGTAAGTTATTTTCATCCAATTGATGAAAAATGTTTTTCTATTGTTTTACACAATCAAATACCGAAAAATAGATAAAATATTTTACCGAAAAACATTTTATGTCCAAACAAACAGAGCCCTAATTATAGAAAGAAAAAAAAGAGTTTCATCTCACAAGTTATCGACGTGGGACAAACTTTGATACTAGTATCATATGACATTTAACTCGCACGTAAAGAGATGAATAACGAAACAATCTCATCCGGAACAGCACAATTAAACAAGATACTTCCCCCACCCCCACCACAAATTAGAGAGAATTAAGTGAAAAGTGAAAGAGTATTTTTCGAACATAGTCATTTAATTTCATAACAAAGCCCGAAAGTAATACAGATTTCATTAAAAAATATCAGAATGAACCAAAACTACCAAGATTTCGACATAGGTACCCCCTGCAAAAGCAAGACCCGCAAGATCAACAAAAAAGAGAACCAATTTAGGACCAGGTAGAAGAGAATCCCAAACGGACCAAACTCCCAGTTCAAACCTGAGAAAGCACCTATGAAATATGCACCCCGAAAATAGCCATCGGCTCGAGGCCAAAAGCGCACGGAGCAAGATCGAGACCACAATCAACCCACCATCATCGAACTAATCCTCAATAGGCACCGGAATTATTTGCCCACCACCTCTTCCACACCAGATTTGGGGAAACAACCAAACTGGTATCAGACCGGACTGATTTGGGGGAAACCCAAAACAACCGGTAGAAAGCCAACAGGAACTGCTGGGAAAAACGAAACGCAGAAAACCCCTAAACCCAACCAACCCCTAAACCCAACCGCACGCCTTATTACCTCACCTTAGGTCCAAGGTCTTCAGATCTGGAGACGAAGGAAGAAAACTAGCCTAAGGAACCACCATTCGTCGATGCCGCCGAACCCGAGGAGACCTCGCCGTTCAACAAACTCTCGCCCAAAATTTGCGGAACCCAGACACGCATGAAGGTGAGAGAGGAGAGAGGATAAGAGGGACGAGGGGGAAAAGGAAGAGGGGAGGGAGGCGAGGAGGCGGCGGCCTCCACCCCCAAACAGCAGATTTGAAAAAGATTTCTAAAGAGATGTGAGACTTTCTCTCTAGGATCATTTCTAGAGAGATCTGGAAAAGATTTCTAAATTGAAAGAGTCTTGCTCATATAAAAGCATTTAACTCAAACCTGATTTTTTTTTTATAACTGGATGTCTAAGCCAGCTTATGCAATCCAATTCTAATTCTAGGGTCTTAAACTTAATGACCAGCCAAACCCATCAGTGACCTCAGAGTTTGGAAATTTTGACCGGCCTCCATGAGATTCGAGCATATGATCTTATAGAAGACAAACATTTGTAACTTTCATGTGCCCACTTTGGCCAAACCCTTTAGGGTTAACCCAAACTCAATCGCGAAGCAATGGATACACGCGCGATTCAAGCTCATACATTGGATTCTAAGGCCCTGTTCCACTGACTAAAATAATTTCTTGAATTAAGAGTGATGTATTGTGAAAAAAATGACATGTCTCATAAAATTAACGGGAAGTAAGTACTTAAAAAATAAGAATCTACCAAAGCAGAGGCCTAAATGTGATACTTATATACCGATGTGAGACAAATTATAACTCCCCATCACACACAAAAAGAGAGGGGTTGACATCAAGAAAATATCATAACATGATTAGAACAATATTTCAACTGGAGACCCTACCTAAATATAGGAAGAAAATATCTGTATATTCATGCATCAATCACCTGGCCATTCCAAAATATTCAACCTAAGAGCAATCAAAATATTCTTCTCCAAGCTACAAAAGCTTGAAAAGAAAACTACCAACTACTATGCGGCAGTAACTTTCATTGTACATATATTATCTAAAATTTGTCTAGCTAGAAACATAAGTCTATGTTTGTGTATCATCAAGTAATTCGTCTATACCCCCATTAAAGTTTTTTCCACCATCACCATCCTCTCGACAAGAACTCCGGCAACTGTCACCGACTCACCGCCGCTCTTATCTTCTCATCTTTTTTTTTTCTTTTTTTTTTTTTAAAAACCTCTACCAAGAAAGCGACATACAAACATCATTTTCACGAAGGAAACTCGTTCAGAACGACGCGGCTGCAGTGATATCTTTCAAAATAAGAACATCACGAAACGCCGCATCGTTCTGCATAAGTATTTCGTACGAAAATTCTGTATGTATAATATCAATTTTACCTTGTGTGTTTCTTTTATCCGGTCAAGTCATGAAGCAATTGTGCACCCATCAAGTTTCTGTAAGGCAAATTCTGTGCTTCACTACCGTCCATGATAGAGTACTGAACCGGCTGGCAATCGTCGATGTGATCCCTAGGGTAAAAAAGAGAACTCTGGGACGTCGAAGGCGAAAACGCCAGGCTCACCCCATTCCCGCCGTGTTGTTGCAATCCAAGAGTCAAAGACACACCGCCACCACGGCCGCCGCCACCAATACTCTGATGGGCATTCTGGTCATTATGGTACGAAACGCCTCCTCTGTGGTGGTTGTACGACGAAAAGTCTAATTCGATGGCGCCAAATGCATCCCCAACCCTACCAAAACCCAACTGCTGCGGCTGCTGATGGTGGTGGTGGTGAAGTGGTGGATTTTGAGGGCTTTTGCTCATCATTTGCTTAGCATCATTTTTTTCTGGGTTGTTGATGATGGAAGAGAGACACTCCGAATCAATCCGGACCAGTTGGTCCGGCGTCGGTTTCTGGTCTTCGGGTCGGGTCGGATTGGCTCGGATATTGATCATGTCATCCGAGGAAGAGGCCCCCAAGCCCATATTGTTGTTTTCTTGCTCCTTTGTCTCTTCCAAGTACATTTCTTCCACCATGGGTTTCCACAGCCTCACTCTTGCATTGATGAACCAATTAGACACCTGAACAACCAGTAATTAATTAATTGATTAATCATAACGTAAGCAAATGCAAAGCCTAATGTGGATACTTGGACAAATGAGGAACCCTATTAAAAAAATGGGTAAAGCAAAAAAGTATGTATACATACACACACATATATAATAAGCTGTGGATTCTGGAAAGCTATACTCCATTGAGAATGTAAAAATATTCAGCTTGTCATCATAGGAAAACAAAATTACAAAAGGAAAAGTAACTTTAGCATTCTCTTTCTTGTCTTTTTTATGTAAATTTACTTTACTACCCTTTCGCTTGTAGACTTTTTTTGCTCATGAAGGGATAGGAAGATATACCACATTGACGATGCAAAAATATTGGGGGCGTAATGAATTAGAATAATAACGATACCCAATTCACATGAAGGGATATTGTAGTAAATATACATAAATAAAAACAGAAAAAGCGGATGATAAAAAGATGAGTGCAAAAATCAATCACGACAGGAAAATAGGGGGAGAGATATGGACGTGCCTGGCTTCTTGAGAGGCCTGTTTGGCGGGCTAAAATGTGCTTATCTACATCGCTTGGATACCTGCAGAGAGTTTCATGAGACAAAGTACAACTTCAGAAATTTGGACATTTGATATATTCTGCCAATGGTACTTTTACCAGTGACTACAACAAGAATGTAAATTTGAGTGGATGAGAGAGAGAGAGAGAGATGGGACCTATATGTAAGTTGCAGCAAAGAGAGAGAGAGAGAGAGAGAGAGAGAGAGAGAGAGAGATGGGACCTATATGTAAATTGCAACAGAAATAAATCCACACAAAATATTAGGGCTAAGAATTACTCAGCCATATGAAAATGAATGAATAAATGATTGAAAACAATGTGACAAACGAGTTTTGGAATCTGAATAATGGTGGATGGAAAAAAACAAAAAAACTTTTATTATCTGGGAAAGTAAAATAATTGAGGACATAGAAATCCCAACTTCAGTACTAAAAGAAATTCAAAAAATAATAATCCAAGAAACAAACGTACGTATGCCACAAATAGACTTTCTTTTTGATTTTAAATACTTATTATGATAACAACAAACTAAAATTAATATTCTAATTAATCTGCCTAATTACCAAAACAAGAAGAGATCCTTTAACTGAGATAGGGGAAAGGCAATGTTTACGCAGGTTTTAAATCTCAACCCCTATGTAACGGATTTTTGAACCCCCGATCCCAATATTTGCATGTAAATTGGCTAATACTATAAAGTATTAGTCTTCGTGATAAATGAAATTTCTTTCGCAAATAAAAAAGTATTAAGTCAATCAACAAGATTCTTATTTAGCTGCCATTGGATATCGTATCAAGGTAATAGCCTTTTATGTAACGGGATTTTAAACTTTCGATAAAAAAAAAATACCTATGTAATGGCTTATACCGTCTAATATTGGTCGATACATGATTATATCATGGATACTGATTTAAAAACCTGTTAAATCATGACCATATCACCAATAGAGATGCGTTTGTAACCGATACCACATTTTAGAACTTATAAATGTGCATGTATGCATATGTTATTTATAATCAAGAAAGAGGAAGATATTTACGGGTGGAGGAAATGCTCGAAAAGCCAAGCCCGGAGCACCGACACCGATCTCTCCGGCAACCCACGTTGAGGCCTCCATGGATGAGTCTCCATCAAACTCATCTGTTGAACAGCCCGTTGTTGCCTCAACGTCTGATCAAGAAGCCTGAGCCTCGGCGTTTCGCCACGGGAAGCCCCTGGAGCCGTCACGTCTTTCTCCCCCATGGCTTGTTTTGTGGCCTTGATTTGGCCCACTATACCGTCTCTTAGACACCTGAAATGCCTCGACATGGCCTTTGAAGCTAAGGCCGAGTAAACCCCCGCTGCCCCGTGGCCGGCTACCGCCTCGAAGGAGGCCACCACCGCCTTCATTTGGTCACAGTAGTGCCTGTATCTTCTATCCACCTATAAAAGTTGATATATGAGAGAGAGAGAGAGAGAGGAGAGGAGAGAGAGAGTTGTGAATTTTGATCTCCCAAGTAGGAGAAAGATTACAGTTCAAAAAAAAAAAGTAGGAGAGAGATTACAGAAAGTTGAAAGTTTTCCTGTTTGGTTGCAGTTTTCAGAATATAATTTCATCAATTTATTTTTTTATAAAACTCAAAAACAAAAAAAATTACTGAGGTTCTTTGAAAAGATATATTAGAGAAAACGTTAGAAGATGGTAATAAGAATATTGCAGCTTCTAACTCTCAACTCAAGTTGGCGAGATATTTTGAAAAGCTACGATTTTTATTTCTTATTTCAATTTTTTTGGTGAAACCAATTGATCTTTGAGAAAACGCTTAAATTAAAATCATTTTGTTAAAAACTATCCATACAAAAACTACAAGTGATCGATTTTATTTCTAAAACAGCTTTTCCGAAAGTATTCTGCAAAACTGATTCTGCCATCGCTAAAGTTACAAAAATCGCAAAAGCTGGAAGTTTTAAACATTGGAGTTGGGAAAATATTACAGCATTGAATAAATACCGACCAAGTTAAAGAGTTAATAGAACAGGAAACACAAGTATAGACAAAACTTTTTTTTTTCTTTCAAATTAAATGGAACTGTCTGAAAAAATTTCACCATGTGGGTATTAATGGAAAGGCCCCCCTCAGTCCCCCAATTAGTTCCAACTATTTCATATCAACAACACTCCCATTTTTTTAGTGGGTATACATATATTCCATATATATAAATATATATATATATATATTTGTATTTATATATGTACGTTCGTGCTAATTTTAAAGTAACTTCACGTTAAAAGTTGAACGCCTGTGTATAAAAGTAGAGTGTGAAAATCAATTTTAAGTAGTGATTGTTTTTTGTGAGGCAAAAAATCAAACAGCTTTCGAAAACGAATCACCGGAGCCGAATAATTTCTTACCTCTTCAAGCATTGAAAACAGTTTTGATTTCCTCTTCTGCAGCTCCAGGACTTCAATGCTGCTGTTGCTGCCGCCGTACAAGCTTTTGTTTTTAGAAACAGAAGCAGAAGCAGAAGCAGTGCTAGTGCTAGCTGCAGTGTTCTCATGATGGGGCTTTATTGTTTTTCCCTTGGGGCCTGTTTGGCCGGCAGTTAATCCCAGGTTGCAAAACTCGTTCAGGAGCTCCTGAGCCGGGCCCAGGTACTTGGAGTTCCTGATCTGAACGAACTGATGGATGTTTCCTGGTTTCCCCAAATACCCATCTCCCGCCACGGATTTGCCAAACGACGCGTGATCCGACCGCGAACCCGATCCAGCACCGAATCTGATCATTTCGTGATCTGGGTTCTGTGGTTGGTGCTGTTGATGCCTCAGCTCGAAGGACTGTAACCCGATCGACGAAGGATTCGCCGAGGAGAGAGAGAGCGAGAGGCCCTGGCTGGGCCTCTCATTTCCCTCACAGGGAAACACACACCTCAGAGAGGAGGTGTCGAAGGGCAGTGATCGGGTGTGGTCGTGTGCATCGATGCCGATTCGATCCGGGCTCTCTTGGTCGTGCCAGAGGGGTGCTGATTGGTCCTGTACCGGGATCGGGTACCCCCCTAGCCCTATGGCGCTGATGTCCATCCCCGTGGACAAGTTGTAAATCTGATCCGGGTTGGAATCGAACTGGTCCATGTGGGATTGGATGCTGTTCGGGTTGTCGTCGGAGTAGCAATACCCTGCGGCCGAGCCCATGTGGTTGATGATATTCTTGTTTTCCTCTTGGTTTCGATGATGATCACCTCCTTGATCGTCCATTCATATCATCACAAAGCTGATGATCTTCTTTCTTCTTCTGGTTCTGCTGCTGTTTCTTGTTTCCTGCCACAACAAATCCATCAACAATATAAACCTTATAACCAAGAAGAATAAAAACCCTTTTCTTGCAGCCTTTTTGTGTGTTTTTAGAGAGAGAGAGAGAGAGAGAACGGGGAGAGTGGAGTGAGCTTAATTTCCCTTGTTTTTGTATTTATGCATTTTTTTCTGAGACTTGTGCTCTTAACAAGCAAACAAGAGAAGGGGGAGCACGAAAGCAAACCTAGTAAAAAGGAAGAAGAGAGGGAGAGAACCTAGTAAAAGGAAGAAGAGAGAGAGAGAGAGAGAGAGAGAGAGAGAGAGAGAATATGATCTCCTCAGAGATGGAGGATCGTCAGATAGGGTTTTGTGATGATGACTTTTTTTTTCATGGGTTTTCAACCGCATGACCATATCATCATTTCATATATGCGCGCTCTCTCTCTCTCTCTACTCTCTCTCTCTCTAGTTCTAGAGGGTCAATGCACTGGGATTTTTATTACTACAACCAAAAGAGACTTCCTGTAATCAAACCCCTACCTCAATTATTTTGTACCTTCCGCTAATAAAAAACTCCTAGGAATATTTAAATTGTTGGTTGTAAAATAATACTCCCTCCGTCCAAATTTGTTGGTCTTTTTGAGAGTTTTCTGTCACTTATAAATTGCTTATATCCATTTTAAGGTTTTATGTGATTTTAAAATTTTTATTTTACAAAAAAAATTGAGATTTTTATATTAAACAGTATCCATATTATATACAAAAAGTATTGTCAATTAAAAAGATAATAAACGATGTTTTCTCCTAATAGAATAAAGCGAGAGACAAAACATATTTTTTTTGGGTAACTGAGGAACAGCTTTACAATCAGGCCACTAAGTGTATCCAACTGCGCAACACAATCTCAGGAAGAGCTAGCTACAGCCTACAGCACACCAGTTGCGAATCCCCACTTAAATACCAGGATACTTATTCGGTGGGAAGTCGAACCCCACAACAAAGGGATTACTTCCTAAGTCCGACACTTGCCTTTATCATCCGGGCAACCTAAAAACTATATGAAATGAAATGAAAATGTAAATGCAATGAAATTTGAGTTATAAAATGAAGGGAAATTCCCAGATGTGTACTACAGAGTACGTACTGGCCCTGGGCCAACGATCTAATGATCATATATTACTTCTCCGCTTTATCCATATGGATTACAAGCCGCCACATGAGTTGTTTTAATTGCTTCATTCATTTCGGTACTCATGAAAAATTTGCTTAAAAAACCCCATCAACAGTAATAATTACAGAACCCACCACTCAAGAAAGAAGAAAAAACACATCAGTCTTGCTAATTTCCGTCTATTAGGCGAAGGATAATACGTGTATAATTACAAACAAGTTCGAATATCAATATATATTTTTACGGATATTAATACATTTTTTTTAATATCGATACACTCTTTATCCGTTATCGTACACCTAATGGACGGAAGGTTAGCATTCTCCGAAACCCATTAATGGGTTTTTACATACTTATGTACGTATTTATAGAAGTTTGTGAATCCCTAGAACTGGATCTTTGGACCAATAGGACAGAGTTGTATGCAGGCTTTTTCAGATGGGTTTTTCTGGTACAAAGGCTTTTCTGGCGCTAGCTCTGATCAAAATTCAATTCAACTCCCCAGTGTCTCTTTTTTCTGCATTCCATTACTCCAGTGGGGAAATTAGAGAGGAGAACATTAGCTAAGATTGATGGATTTGCTTCCCGCTTAAGATTGGTGGGTTTGCTTCCTGCATAATTAATTAGAGTTTCATTTTTGACCAAAAGGTAAGGAATGAGAAGGAATTTAATTGAGATGGACGTAAGCTGACTCGAACACCGATAATTATTCCTATATAGAAGGGAAAAAGAGAGTAGATGCCAATAGCTAGGTGGTGGTGTGGAAATGTTTTCCGAAAACAAGAGCCTGGGAAAGGTCATAAGATGAGGTGGTCCAATTTTTTTCCAACTAATTCCAATTAAATCGCCAATTAAAGGCACCCCCCACCCATCACCCCCACTACCTTTCTCTCTCTCCTCTTCTCTCTCTCTCTCTCTCTCTCTCTCTCTCTCTAAACAAATGGGACCGCATCTTTCCTCTCTTTCTTTCTCAAGTGTGCCAACTCCCAACAAGCACCACCCAGACACCCCACATGGAGTTTGTACTTCACGACCCAGCATTGGCTAAACCAAGTGATATATCACTACAGAACTTCCCTGCTAGTACACGAGTTCGACCTAATAAGTGTTCGTTTAATTGCGCGGTTGGGGAAAAAGAAAAAAAGGTGTTCGTTTTATTAGGTGGTTGCACGGTCTTATCCGCTTGCAGTAATAGTACTAGCTATGTGACTCGAACGTAGTAAAGAAATATCTTTGTTATGGTTGCACCTTTGTAGATTAATGATATAAACGTGTGGGTGACTAATCTCTTTTGGAATATTCATCTCAAATTTGGTGTCTTGAGGAGGAGGAGGTAGTTATGCTAAACGTCAAGGGCTCGATCCCTATTACCGAAGAAAACTTAATTTTCACTGTCATGGCGATACACCTATAGTTGGTGGCTTTGCTATTAACCTGATTATATATATACACATATACATGCTTGCAAGTTTGCTTGGTGTATTTTTCATCCCCGTTTAATCAAGAAAAATAAGTACTTATTTTTTAAATTAAAGATGATATATTATGAAAGAATGACCCGTCTCGTAAAATAGAAAATAAGTACGTAAAAAATAAGAACGTTAATAGAACGGGTCTTTAGTAGTTGCCGTGTATCCACGAACCTTGTGAGAGCGTGGGCTAGGAGGGTAGACAAAAGTTTAAGTTTTGTCTGTTCATAAAGGCAAGTGGTCCTATAACGCGAAGCTTTCTCCGCCGCATGCCCCTTCTCTCTCTCTCTCTCTCTCTCTCTCTCTCTCTCTCTCTTCGTTCCCTTATGTACCATTCCACATGAAAATATCAACATGGTCTCATAATGCTGATGTCACCCCCAATAACTTTAACTTCAAGTTGGTTGGTGTTTCTACATGAAAGAAATTTCGTAGGAGTAATTTGGTTCTTTTTTTTTTTTAATTAAGACTAAGAGTGCGTTTCTGTTATATTATTTTATTTCAAATTAACGACACAGATAAGTTATTTCCGTTAAAATTTATTTTAGTTATTATGTGAGGCGAATGACCTATCTAAAAATTCGTAAAACATGAATTTTAATTCATTTATTCCATATAGTTTACTTAAACACCCTCAATCTTTTCATTCAGATTTCCGGAGAACTATTTTGATAATTGAAGAACTAACGTCAAGTATTGTAGCTATTATATCATTTGACAATACAAGGTAACATTACTGCATGTTATCATCCACATTATTTTTTATTTGCTCAACATGAAAATTGTATTTAAATTTTTAATTATGGTTGAAATTTTATAAATTTCATAAATATCTGTCAACTTATTCTGAAAAATAGAAAATGGGTGGGAGTTGGGCCTGTCTAATTGTCTATCTTTATAATAGCTCCGCCATTGCCATGCCCTCATATCTTAAGTCAAGTTTCTATAACTGTTTGGTGGAGTTAAGAAAAACTCTCTAACATTCGTAGCCCGAGGTGAGACAATAGTTTTGACCCCGATGCTGGTACGTTAAAATTTCCGACAAATAATTATGTAGTGACATGAAAATAGGATTTAAAGAATATGTGGAATATATAACTTGTTTGTGTATTCATTTCAAATGGTATCAAAATATACGTAATTCTTATGGATATTATGCGGTAATGGGTGCATGCATGTACACACAACATGTGTTCATGCGTACCATATGTCCATATCTATCTACTACAGCACCTTTTTCCTTTCTTTCGACCGTCAGGATGTCTGAGCCAACTTAAACGCACCTCAACTAATCTCCCTCCTTATCTGCTCAAAGGTAAGTCATCTACGTCGGAACAAGAAAATTCACAAAAAATTACTTCCTCCGCCCCAAAATAAAAATAATAAAAAATTTAAAGTAAAGTTCAAACTTTTTTCAACAATTTGTTAGATATCCATGAGTTCTTTTAAGGGAGACTTAAAAAATAATCTTCTGGTGCAACTCTCTGAAAGTTTTCATCCGGCACTTTTTTTGCACTTATGTTTTCCGGCACTATAATAATTTTTTTTTTTTGCTCGGCAAAACGAAGATTTTATTGACTCGAAAAGGGTACATCGAGAGAGGAACTCACTAAGCACAAACGCTTATCGAGTGACGAAGACAAAACGGGAAAAGGAAAATAACAACATTGGACCATCCAACAGAAAATTGGATCGCACCAACCCTTACATCAAGTTACACTTTCTCCTTTCTCATTCCATCAAGATAGCCTTTGAAATCCTACACCGAATGCACCTTAATATCGAACTTCACCTTAACCCACATTGGAACTCTGGTTTTAATTAATTCCCCAAGGTCCTCCACTCGCCAAGAAGCATTGTTGAAGACAATATCATTCCGTGCCAACCAAACAGACCAAATTGTAGAATGAAATGTTGTTTCCCACAAAAAATTTTCTAAATTTTTGAAACCGCTACCTAACCACCATGTAAATAGCTCTACCAGAGAGGCAGGGCACACCCAACAACCATGCCACCAGTACAAGTTTTACATGGCATTTTTCGTTTCATTTCGTTTCATGGAGTTTTTCGTTTCAAGGTGTATTATATGTTTATGTTTAATCATGTTTACATTGTGTATTTTGTTTCATGGTGTATTTCGTCGTGGCGTATTTTATCAAGCATATTTCATGATGTATTGTGATCAATCCTAACAATGTATTTTGATTTGTATTTTTAAATAAATCATGGTGAATTCATTAAATCGTAATTGTTTTTGTTCAATTCAAGTTGAACTATAAAAGTAGTCAATCATATTTCAAATTACCACAATTTGCAAACATAATTTATGAAAAACATGGTCGATTCCACCACGTTCCAAAAGGCTTCATGATAATGCATGGTTGATATGGGAAAAAAATACGGTTTCAAATTTTAATCGGTGAAAATTAAATTTTGAAATGCTTTTTTCTAATTACTTCCCGTAATTATTGTAATTGAATCCCACTAAAATAGGAAATGATTGAATCTTACTAATTTAGGAAAGCAATATACACATATATGGATATCTTATTAAAATTTAAAAAGGGTAAGATAGGTAATTCATTATCTGGAAGGATGAAAACATGAGTGTAAAAAAAGTGCCGGATGAAAACTTACAGAGAGTTGCACCTGAGGACTATTCTTTAAGTCTCCTAACGAAGGTGTTTTCAAAAAGTGTCGGATGAAAACTTATGAGGGATAAGGTTTGATGATGAATATTTAAAAACACCTTCTTTTAACTGATGAAAAAAGTTGAAATTTTTTCTCGCAGAAAACGTAATACTTTCATATTATTTTGGGACGGACGTAGTACTATACTTTTTTACGGCCTAACCTCAAAAATCGAACCCAGATCAATCGTTCAGCGAACAAACCCACCAACTAACCGGACTAATCCTTAGGGCTCCCTATATATGTACTACCCCTACCCATCTACATGCATATCTGTATGTATGTATATATGCATGCAAGTATATCATGAGTAGTGAAAAGAAAAGAAGAAAGTGTAGGTAGGGTTTCATGGTTTCGGAGGATTGATCAGAGCTATATAGGGTCAAAGGCAGGAACCCAGAGAAATCGGGGAAAGAGATACGCTGTTGTTTTTCCAAAACTACAGTCTCCATAAATAGTAAAATGATTGGTTAATAGTTCAGATACTATACTCCTATAAAGCATGCACAGTTCAGACAAGAGACTAGAGTGGTCCATTGTTTCTCTCTCTCTCTCTCTCTCTCTCTCTCTCTCTCTCTCTCTCTCTCTCTCTCTCAGGAGTAATTTTTGCATGGGACCATCCTAAATTTCTAATGGCTACATCATCACCACCGTTCAAATAGCCTGATCGGTGGCTAATAGGATGGACCAAGTGGATCCAATTAAAGTTCTTCACCCCTACTCTACAAATCCAAGTGGCCTTGATCCTCCAACGAAAAAGAGAAGGGAAAAAAAATTAAGTGGCCTTAGCTGTGTTTGGATATTAGATTTATCGATGGAGTATGCAGACGGAATAGGACCCAAAAATTAAAATTAATAATAATAATAATAAAGCTAGCGGTACCGAAATAGTAGGTTCTGAAATGCTCAATTGGATATGTTTAAGAGGTTGATCCAATCTTCTAGGGATATGCCGCCTGATCATGAATATTTTTTGCTAGTTCTATATTACAATTTTTGATTTAATTGAGGTTAATTTCAAATAATTTTGTATTAGCCTATGAATTTTTTTCGAAATACTCTCATAAGTAGTTAATAGGTACATGTGTGCTTTAGTTATTCAAAGAAAAAACAAAATAAATTCGCGTATTAGTGTGACATTGGACTCACAATGGTCAACTTGTCTATTATAGGATACGATAATACAAAACGATATTAACACAGAGTATATTTTTGTTCGACCACCCCCAAGTCAAAATTGTGGCTCCGCCACTGAAAACTGTATATGTTCATTGCTTTTCGCTTTGACTCCTTAAGCAAATAAAACCAACAAATATTTTTTTTTTTTTTTTGGGAAGTACTTAATAAATTGTTTGGTTGTCTTTTTTAAACTCGTTTTCTTTTGACTTTTTTTTTTTTAAATTACTCAATCTTTGAGATTAAAAATTACATTTTCAAAATTTGTGAGATCTTTGGATAAATGAATAAGATTAAGATGATTTTTTTTGACAAATTTACTTTTATTCGCTTTATTTTAGCTTTCCTTCTTTAGCCTCTCTTGGCAAAAATCAAGACAAACAAAAAGTTTGATCACGGACACATGTTAAACTCCCTCCGTCCCATTTTAAATGCTCCCTATGTAAAGTCGTGTCATTTTGACTTTCAAAAAAATTATGTTCGTTTCAGTGTTTTGCTTTGTTTTTATTTTGTTTTCCAATCATAACCCTACTTCTTTTTTCAATCATTACCCTATTTCTCAAATTATCTCTTTCTTATCTCTCTCTATCTCTCTCCAATCATTACCCCTCTCTCCAATCATTACCATATTTCTCTCTCCACCTACTATTAAAACTAAACTAAACTCTCAACCAAACAAAACCTATATTTTTCAAAATCTTTTTTGGAACTCGTTTGCACCGTTTTATAGTACTCATTGAGATCGAACTTTTGAATGATGCAAAAAAAAGTTAAAAATTAATTCCGAAAATATTTTATTTTTTGAGGTCAAAGTTACACGGTTTGTCATAAAGAGCATTTAAATTAGAACGAAGAGAATACTCCTAAAGTAGCCCTCTGTTTTTTTTGGAGCCGGTGAGGAAAACTATTAATTCGGATAATTCCCCATGGAGTTTCGGCACGCGATGTTACGTAGTCTTTAATTTCTATCATACATTTTGTGTGGATTGCAACAGTTTGTGTGGCACCCATATTAATGTGCCGCAGTGGATCGATTAAAGTACTGAAACATTATGAGACGGTGCGCCATGGACATGGAATAATTAATGGTAGGTATATGATCTAGGGTCAACTTTGTTAGAATTACGGCCTAATAAAAAAGAGGGAGAATGGGAAATTAAGGAATACAGCGGTGCTACCCTATCGCTCTATTTCACATACCACTCTCTCTATTGCTACACTTAATTTTACCGTCGATCTCAGCAATCAATGATCTGGATTTTAAAAAAAAAAACTCTTTCAAGGAAGAGACTTATAAAATCCGAACAGTTCGAAATACTTTTAGACAGTAAAATTGAGAGCGGGGGAGAGCGGTGAAACAGATTTACTTTCTGAAAGGAATAAACCCCGTTACGAAGACCAACTGACGCATATGAGTTGATTTTTAATTTGTTGTATATATCATATGAACTCGATTGATTTCATAATTCCGATTCTTCAGGAGGTGTTTTGGGATTTATGTGCGACCAAGACGACGGTCCCATTGTAGCTTCCACTCCCGAGCCAATGCCAACGATCGGACTGTTCATCTCGTAGAATTTGCAATTATCCTATGTCCGTGAAAAAATCAGATTCAATGGACATTTATACTTCACACTTTATTCATTACGGACCCTCTTTTATTATGGATGCACACAGTGTACCACATCCATTTCTGTAACATCATAATCAAAATGAAATCTCAAGTGCAACTTGCACGGAACCTCAACTTCAAGAATGTCTAACTACGCACAAAAAAAATAAATAAATAAATAAAATTGGTGCTTTACAATTTACTCCTTCCCCCACCACTTTCAATTGGGTGATGGTGATGTGCAGTTGTGTGCACAGTACCGTGTTGTTCACCTCTGAGCCATAGGATCGTACATTCGACGGTTCAAATATCATCTCGGCAATGAACAGCTCTCGATCGTTGGTTCTTGAAATGAGATCCGAGCCGTTTGATACATGATCCGACAGCTCGAAGATGATCAGCACGATTTTATGCACCTCACTCACTGCACCAACCCCACCACTTTCTGGTTGCATTAAATTAACATGATTGTGAATATTGCATAACAAAGTAACCTCTCCTGTCAATTTATTTAATACTCAATCCTTAATGCATACATGTTGATATTTTATTGAATATTGCACGTTTTATTTTAAAACGCTTATACGTCCTCTGGAAAAAAAAAAAATTTCATGTTAATGGAAAAATCAATGCTTTAATCAGGATGTAACTAATTCAGAAGTCTTGACTTTCTAATGAGATACAAGAGATTCTCCTTGATTTAGTGGACGGAAAAAACAAATCTAGTTTTGCCATTTCCATATCAAACCAAATCTTTAATTAATTACCCAATTCCACGATTGATCAAATGCATCCTCCCCCTCCCCCTCCCCCGCCACCCTCCACCTCCTTTCTCTTTCTGCCTGTCCAGCATTGCTGAAGCTAATCTGGTGAAGATTTGAAGATGGAATGGCTTGGTTTTGTTCATTCGGCGAATAAGTCGACGGATCCGGTGCAGCGACTTCTGCCGACAGCGTCCTCGGCCGATATTTTTTTAAAAAAATTTCTGTATCGTTTTGGTTTCGTTTATTTTGGGTTTTGTTGGTTTGGTTCTCTCCCTTTAATTTCACTCCCCCGTGTAGGGTTTCTAGTGTTCTTTTGGTTGTCTTTGCCGCAACTGAGGGTTTGTGTTGCTCTCTCTGTTTGAAGGTGGGTCATGGCCGATTAGCTGGCAAAATCTGATTGTGAGGCTCTAGCGGATGATCTTAGATAGCTATAGGCCTCTTGTTTGGTTATTTACTCCCCTTTGAGACGATATCCAACTTCGGTGTATTCGACTGTTTTCTGATATAATACAACTCCTACCATTTTTGGAAGGAAAAAAAAAAAAGCTTTAATCAAAGGATGTAACCAATCCCAGAAGTCATCATCGATCCAATTGATGATGGTCTTGATCAAATTGTTCGTTTGTCTGTCATGCATCAAATAAACTCGAGAGCAGTTAAACGACGAAAAGAGACTTTATATACTATAATTCTTTCTTCTTTATTTAAAAAATGCAAGTGATCAATCATAGTGAAAGTGAGAGAATGGATTAGATCATTTCTAAAAATGAGCTTGAAATTTTTGGATGGAGATTCCATCTATTAGCATCACCATAAGTTCTTTCTGTTTAATCTATTTACAGAGAATTAACTTTTATATATGTTGATGGAGATGGGCTTTTAATCTATTCGATTTTGCGTGTTCGAATCTCACGGAGGCCAAACGTTCCAAATCTTGAGATTATTGGAGGGTTTGCTTAGCCATTAACTTTAGGACCTCTAAATTAGTCGAGATACTCACAAACTGGCCCGGCGAATCTTCAATTACAGAAGCTTTTTGTAATTCTCAAATTTTTAGCACTTTTTAACCCCCAATCAGTTGTATAAGATACAATTAGTGCGAAAAGTTATATCAAAATGAGCATTCAAATAGGAAGAAAAAAAATTACTGATTGAAGCACCAGCTGGTGGACACCGGTCTCACTGGCCTGGATACTGAATTATTACTCCGTAAAAATTAATATAACTTAATTTCAAACCGGCGAAGAATCGATAGAAGAGACTAGGGGTGTGCATGGGTCGGGTTTGACCCCGAATCCGATCCAACATGTCGGGTAGCAATTTTTTTGGACCTGCAAACCGAACCAAGTAGGGGTAGGAACCATCCATGAAACCGATTTTCCGGGTCGGGTCAGATAAGAAACACAGCACCCCGAACAGAAATCTGATTTTTAACAGAAATTGAACTCGTACCTATCCAAACCAAATGTTCGGCCCCGCCCGAAACCCTTCAGGTCTGGTCGGGTGAGCGGGTTTTTTGCACAGGCCTAGAAGAGACTATTTTACACTTTGTATTTCATACTTAATATAAAATGATCTCTTCTATTGAGGTAAAAAAAAATGGGCGAAGAATAACCATATAAAAAGAAGCTATCAAGAAAATGCGCAAATTAACCGACAAAATAATTAAATCTAGGATGGCCCTAATAGACGTAAATTGATGGACATGAGAGGCATGCGCAGTACTCTTCGTACCTTAAATTTGAGAAATTTTTCAGTGCGGGGTGGGTACCACGTCACCCAGCTGATGTGGTATCCGAGCGGGCACATTCGAGCCATCCAGAAGTGTATTGGACAGTCCAGAATGAAACACTCTCTCTCCTCTCACCCTCACACTCTCTCTCCTCTATCTCTCTCTACCCAGATGCACCGAGCAGGCACACGTAGTACCCACTCGACACGTAAAAATTTATCCTTAAATTTAGATCAACAAATATGTGGTAGCTTTTCATTGTCCATAATAAATTTGATAGCGTTTATAGGTGAGTCTATATAGTATGTACTTATCTGTACCCCTTAATCAATTCAATTGGAAAAGAGACTCACCCATAAGTCTTTAATTCCATTGAATTTCATGAATAATTCTATGAGTACCGACCAAGCATACACCAAAGAAGTGCACAGATCGGGGGCACTTTCGAGCTTTACACAAAAGATCTGAGTCATTAATTCATCAATTGTTAAATAGTATTTTTTTTTTTTTGTGGCCTTGTGAAAAGCAACTCAATTGGATAACAATAAGTGCTCGATTAAATGTATTAATTCTTCATTCAGGATGTAGGGCTCTTAAATTATAAATGAAAATTTTAAACATTAGATTAGATAAAGCACTTAAACTTATCTGATTGATCAAATTTTCCACTTGGCCATTTGAAACATTATTTTAAAATTAATGAATGACTCGGATAAATTATGTGAAACCCAAAAGTGGGCCGGGCCTCTCATGCCGATCTGTGCACCATCAGGGCACCCGTTGGTAGTCATAGACGGGTTGAAATTTCAATTACCAAAACGTCAAAACTCCGGATGATTTTGAAAAATAAACAAAACCAAATTAAGCACAAAAAAGACACTCTAATTAACGATTAACTATTTATAATTAGTAGTAGTATTACAAAATAGGCAAATTAATTAACTAATGCAGGTTTTTATCTGAAATAATTTAGCTATAAATTATGGTGGAGGCTCAAAGGTAGGCAAATTTAATATATATAAACTATTTATATATATATATATATAGGTAGGCAAATTTAATGAGAGTAATGATCAGGTGATCTAATTTTGTTTCCCCCGCCTCTCAATGACATAAAAGCATGAGATTTCTTGTTATATCAATTTTACGGTGAAATACCTTGAATAAGGTTCCGTCCAGTGGTTGGGAATGTTCGGTTTAAAATGCACTCTCACAAAAATTTTATTCCGAAATACCTTGAATAAGGTTCCGTCCAGTGGTTGGGAATGTTCGGTTTAAAATGCACTCTCACAAAAATTTAAATAAAGAAAAAAATTACTTTCGTGAGTTTGTTCTGTTGACAAATAATTTTTGCGTCAACATTAAAATTCTTTCTTTTTTTGCAGGAATTTGCGGAGGAAAGTGTATACCAATTATATGAGAAATAAGATTGTGTGTCTTGCAATTTTCTTGGTAATCGAGCACTAATAATTTACAAGGAAATTTGATTTTTCACAATTTTCATCATTTACATCAAAATGGTACCGGGTAATTCAAGCAATTGTTTCCCGCTTTAAAATAGATAATTATTCAGTGGCTTTAGGCTACCACAACGTGGAATTTCAACAATGTTTACTATAACACACATATTCACGCGGGATTCATATATATTTAGTTTTGAGCGTCACGTATATATGCATGATTGTGTAGTATCGGAGGGGATTGAGACACCACGCAACACATCGACATAGAACACCAAAGATTAAGGTATATATTGTGGAGGACTTTAAGAACTTTCTTGATGGTATCCGAAAGATGAAACTCTAGTATGTTCTTTAATTAGATGTGGTTCCATTCAACTTTCAATTGGATGCTCGTGCATATTCTCCTTTCTTTTTTCTTTTTCTTGAACGAGTAAGCGTTTTGTGTTTATTGTATTCTTTCTCGATGTACTTCTATTGAGTTTTATAAATTTCGTTTGTCCAGGAAAAAAAATACACCAATGATTTGTGTCCGTTGAAGCTATGCTACAGTACATGCTTTTGTCGTGTTACGGTGGGTGGCCTCCTCAGCCCATATAACACACCAAAATTGAAGAAGCTTCAAGGTGGGGACCACCACTGTCCACATAGAACAATTTAGATCACACACAGCCACAGCTTCTTCATTTCCCATCATACCCTTCCACACATGTGGACCCACAATGCCGGTCCGTTTCAGCTGTGCCCTGTTCAAACTATACCGGACCTTAAACCACAATGATCGAACCCATTTATTTCGTTGAGATCGTCCAAAAATTCTTTTGTGCATGAACTCATATTGATCGGATATCGATGCATACTTGGTAAAAGCACATTTATCTTGGAGCAAATGCGTCTGGCCAGTGTGACAATGCGTATTTTTCAAGACAAATGTGGTTCGATTGGGTACCAATCGTTATCCGATCTACTTATTTTTTTTGTGCAGTTAAAGCTCTCGACGAGTTGAACAAAATGAACGGTTTCAATCATGGTACCATGCCCACAAAATAAAAAAACTTGACTAGACTAGAGTCTAGACACAACCAAACTAGAGAGTTTTCTCTCTCTAGGAATAAAGAGCTCATAGAGAGAGAAAGCTCTCTTCCCCTTTTTTTCATTTTCTCCTGCCGCCATCCCCCTCCTTACTCCCCTCCTCAAGCGGCTCCCCCAGCTCTTACCTCCCCATCTTCTTCCTTCCTCCTCCTCCTCTCCTTCCTCTATAGTTTTGAGATGGTTGAGGCACTCTCTTTCGGGAGAGTAGATCTCCCACACGTACTCTTCATTCTATTTGGACTCGGAGACCTAGATCTGAAGTTCTGGATCTGGGTGCTGGCTTCAGAATCGATCCGGGAGATGGTGTTCTTGGGCTCTTCAGCAACGACGATGAAGGCGTCAAGATGCAAACCCTATGCAGATCCAGTGGCGGGACTAGATCCAGTGACAATCCTCCACCCACCTCCACGAGCGCAGTATTGGATCTAACATCGAAGCTGAGCAGCTTTTCTTTTTGATTTTGTTGTTTTTGTGTTTTTTGTTCTTGTTTTGTTGTATTTGTTGTTTTTGGCCTATAGACCGCACAATTTGTATTTGATTTGTATCAATATAACTTGCGTTTTCTTTACCGATCAAAAAAAATTGGGTTGGACCCTAACCCTATGAACAGTGAAAACACTGTAGAATTTCCACGCTTATAATAAATCTCAATACCTTCCCAAGGAATAAATGATCTTCTGCTTGTGCACAGCATCTTCTTGTGGTCCTAATTTTCCATGAAATTGGGACCCAGCCTGACCCAGCCTGATCTGACATTACAAGAAAGTACACCAACAGCAACCAAATTGCCGACGAAATGTATTTTACTTTTGCCGATAAGAAAGTATTATGTGTCACTTTTTGGCAACAAAAATAAATGCGTCGGCAAATGTTGTTGGCAAAAATGAAATTGATGGGAAATATTTTTTCGGAAAATATTTGCCAACGAAACTTTTTTTAGCAATGAATTGTGCATCAGCAAAAGTTGAATATTTTGGCGACGACTTTTTTGCATCGGCAATAGTCTTGCGGGGAACCTTTGGCGACACAATGTGCATTGGCAAAAGTCAAATCTTTCGGCGACGATATCTTTGTGTCGGCAATAGTTCGTATTCACATTCACATATATGTATGTATGCGGTATAAAAGTTATGTATAATTATATGTACATTTTATATTATGTGTATATATGGGAGTTTCAATGGAAACATGAAAATACACCATTAGTCACTCATTTCAATAGTTAAGATTGTATTTTTATGTGTATTTTTTTATTTATTACATAGAGTATATCTGTACATATAGTGTAGATACATATAATATATATATATATATGTTATATACTCTTCTGTCCCACAAAATTTGTCTGTAGGCATGGGTAATTCGCTACACATAGTGTAATTTGTAAAAATGAAAGTTAGAATTTTTGTTAAAAAATGCATTCTTTTAAGTTCTAGGTTTGCAGATCTGTTAAATTTTGTGGAATGGTATTTGCAATATATACTGTGTAAATATAGTCCGATGCAAGTTCACACTATCTTACGGTCTACAGCTCTCATTTTTTGATCAAATTTTAATGATTCAAACCGTTCAATATGTTTAAAATGTGATTTTAAGGGTACTCTATAGAAATCAACAACAAAAAATGATCGGAAAAAGCTTGATCTGAGTAGTTTTTCATAAATGCTGACAAAAACTGTTTTATGAAAGACTGCACGGATCAAGCCATTCTCGATATTTTTTGAGCTAATTTCTAGCAAGTACCTTTAAAATCACGTTTTAAACATATTGAACGATTCGGATTTTCAAAATTTGATTGGAAAATGAAAGGTGCGGACGGTGCGAACCATAAGGGGTGTGGATAGGAACTGAACTGTATATATCTATGTTATATATGTATGTAGTATATATATGCAGGACGTACATACATTGTAAAAATGTATATATATGCAAATATTGTATACTATATATATTGGTTATCTATAATTTTTTTGGGATCAAGTATAGGTTATATATTAGATCTTGAAATATTATCCATGAAGTGTAAGTTGGTCTAGTGTGTAGACGCATGGTGTGGATACCCGAGCTCCTAAGTTTGAATCACGGGATATGCGGAACAACTGTGATAGCAGTTTTAGGATTTTTTTTATATTAACTTTTGCCGACCCAAAAATCTCATCACCAAAAGGTGTTACATTCTCCAATTTTAGAAAATCATTTGCCGACGCATTACCATTTGCCGACAGGTATTGCCGATGCAAACTCGGATCACTGAAACTATACTTTTGCCTTGTCAAAAAAAAAAAAAAAAAGAGAAACTATACTTTTGCCGACGAATGAAAATTCACGTCAGAAAAACCCTTTCCCGACATATCAACCCCGACAGCTTGTCAACGCAAATTTTTTTTTTTGCGAAAACCTTTGCCAACCCATATACACTTTGCCGATGTACTTCGTTGTGTCGCCAAATCCGCATTTTCTTGTAATGTGATGTGGGTGATTTTTATTTTTATTTTTATCATAACGTGGTGATTTAAATCATTCATTTTGCATTCTCAATGTGTAAATACAGATCAAATATCGGTAAATACAAGATCGAGCATATCGAAACACATCATTATAAGAACAAGTTTTGAAAAATACATTTAGGCATGCATATATATGCATGGTTTGTTGAACTTGACCAATTGAGAAGATATCAAGTGAACTTCAGCTATGAATCGCGCTCTAGTAGCTTTATTTTCTAATACCTTGCGAGTCTCAAGCAATATGTTGTTCAAACTTCGAAGTTAGTTTGAAAACTTAACAGACTCAGGAAACGGGTTTGTTAGTTAGTCTTTATTAAATTTTTTTTTTTTTGCTTAGTAAAAAGATTTTATTAATCAATGCAAAGAATTACAAAGATTAAATGGAGCAAGGGCACACTGGCAGAAATATCACCCAATACTGAAAAATGACGGCAATATGCCAACTAAAACAACAGGAAAAGCCAAAAAGCCAGCCAAAACAACAAGAGAGACATTACTGGCTCCGTCTTTCTTTTTTTGCTAAGCTAAAAGGGTAGGAGGGGGCAACCGGGCATATATAGCAACCCTTTCCTGTGGGTGACTATAGGGATTTCAGATCCGCGGCAGATCCCGAGATGGACTAAAGAGCCATAGCAACTGCCGCCCTACCAAAAGTTAGCGGGTCAAAACCGAACAGAGGGTCAAGAAGGACCAAATTCGAGAGTTGCTGGCACAACTTGAACTTGGTACCTCCCATGTCACCCAAACCCAAAGGTTCCGTCTTTCTTTACTGGTGACTTTATCTGTCCCAGGGTAGAAATAGGTGTCTCTAGGACCAGCATGCACCTCCCTTTCTCCTTACAAATATCTTCATGTAAAGTTTAATTAGTAGTAGACTTTTCTAAATTATTGAGTAACTACCTATTCATGATAAAGAAAGGGAAATTAAGAAGAGAAAGGCCCAAAAAGGCGCAACATTTTCCACATGAGGATGGTAGCAAAGTGGTTCCTCTACAGAGGATAACAGTGGTCACAAGCCACTTTTGATTAGAAAAGTTTTCTCCAAAGTAGTTATGATGAAAGAAAAAAAGAAAAAAAGGGCCTAATTATTGGCCACTGTGCTGTGGAAAGTCCCAATAATAAATGGGTTTGTTGAAACTCATGCTGTGAGCAGTGTCTTGGGCAACAAAAATTGCCTTTTGTATCTTTCATTTCTGACCATTCAAAATATGAAAAAGCCATCCATCACCTCCTAATTGCTTCCAACATGCAATGGGCACTACATGAGGTTTCAAAATATCATTCAGCACAGAAAGGCAAATAGTTCAAGCAAATGGTGTATTCATGGAGACAAAAGTGTGAGCAAAAATGTAGCTATATTTCTTTTTGGTTCAGCGGTAAGTAGTGTCTGAGCCAGCTTATGCATATCTCAACTAATTTCATTTCTTGTTCGGTCAAAAGGGGGTCAATATTAACGCTAAGACTAGGAAATTAATGAGAGAAATTTTTGCGACTTAGCCCAAAGAATTATGCCTTTGGTGGGAGTCAAACTAAAGATTTGTAATTCCAAGCTCACTTACCTTTACCTTCACCCTTTATTCCACTTGAGATAACGCTAAGGAATCATATTGCCAAATCTAAGCAGAATTACAATCTCACATTTTGTCATGTTAAATCTCATTGTTGAGTTCAATCGTAAGAATAGAAAATGATGTGTTTTAATAGATTGTCTAGAAAATGGTTTTTAAGCTCGAATCATAATCCTAAACTAAATAGAATTATAGTCCATGATGAGAATATAAAAAATTAAGTTACCCGGCAATCCCCTCCCCTCTCTTCTTAAATTTTTAGATGAGTTGATAGGTTACAGACTAATAACCCCGCATGCTATTAATTAGATTATTACTTGGTACTGAATTAGTATTGATAATATCTCCCCTAGTGTAATTGATCCAAAAACTACTTTTTTAAACATTTTCTTTTCCTGCCTTGGTGGAAATTTTGGCATAGTGTTGAAATGGTTTTTTTTTTTGGTAAAAGTAGTGTTGTGATGGTGAGGAATATAAAAAGTTGCTATATTTGACATAAACCAATTAAGTATAATTAAATCACTTGCTGTTGGTGTGGTCAAAAGTGTCCCTTGTTTAATTTATTTATGTAGGGCCAACATGTAGATACTTAGAGAGACTAATCCACGTACCCATAATTACTACAAGATATCTCTAACCATTTTATATTATGATTCTTTCTTGTAGCTAGCTTGTCCTTTGTACACACGAAAGGAAGAAGTCATGCACCGACGCAATAAAAGTCAAAGAAAATGACAAAGAACGTCATAATTAATGAATTTGATTAAACCCCTCCTCTCTCTCTCTCTCTCTCTCTCTCTCTCTCTCATAGAGGGCCAGTTTACGTACATACCTTGTCTAATCACCTTTCCAGTCCTGTCAACAAAGACAAATTATTCACATTGGGATTAGGGTTCGCAAAAAATTACTTTCTTACAATATTCACGCTAGGATTAAGAAATTCACAAGAAATCATTTATTTGCAATCTAACTTCAAGAATCAAACCTTAATTAATTGTGTAAGAAGAAACCCAACAACCAACGGAACTAACCCTTGGCATGCTACACCTTGAATGGATTCTGGATGTGGGTTCGGGTGCTTGGAGCCTACTCTAGGTTGGATCGATGATTTGATCGAACTTGTTTATTTTGCTAGGCTCGTTGAGGACTCGAGCTCGAGTACATTGTTGACAGAACAAATAAAGTCGATCGGTCGAATATCGGTAGTCTCTACGTACTGCTCTACTAGGATTTTGAAAATAAATTATACGGAAAATATATATCGATCATATATATCCAACAAAATGAACAATTTTTATCACATCGTACGTGAGACTTGAGTGGGCGCCTCCCAAATCTTGCCTTAAAAATCCACAACTATATATAATATAGGAACGAACAACGTACTTAGGGGTACTGGTAACATCTCAGGAGCATTTATTTTTTATTTATTTATTTTTTAAATCTTGTACAACAATGTTGTATTGTCTTCATTTATTTTGACGGTTTTTTTTTATTATTTTATAAAGGACGGTATAGGTCTAGATTTTGCGAGTTACAGCACTAGGGGAGCTCTGGTCGTTTCGAAGCTCTCTTAATACATTGGTTTTCTTATTGTAATGATGTCATTGTAATCTTTACGAAAACGAAGTGTTTTTTTTGCCAATACAAAAAAAAAAAAAACTATGCGCAACCAACAGCTATTGATCGAGTAACACTTCTGAGCTTACTATTGTCCCGGCCGTGACAACCTACTACTAACACTACTACAATAATCGTAAAAGATGACAGTTTAAAAGTGTCATTAAACATGAAAGATGACAGTTTTGAAACTGTCATCTATGGAGCTGTCATTAAAAGTCTAGATTTGTTATGACAATAAAAAATTGTCATTAAACATATAAGATGACAGTTTAAACCTGTCATCTTTGTGATAAAAGATGATAGTCTTAATCTGTCATCTTTAATCGCAAAGATGACGGATTTAAACTGTCATCTTATCTGTTCTCCATTCAAGAAAAAAAAAACCAATTCTCTTTCGAATGCGTGGCCGCCCACGTGGCACCCACGTGCCTCTCGCATGGCCCCCCAGTGGCACTTGTGTGTCGCCTACTTAGCACTTGTGTGGCCAGCAAATATTTGCTTGCCCCAGGACTTGAACTCAAGAACTTCAGTTCCTCGCGCACATGTTACCATCTGAGCTGGCACGCTTGTTGTTAACAAAAGACAAACAAAAACATGTATAGTATATTTTCAAAAATTTTACGATGAGCACTTTTAATGTCAGTTTGGATGAAACTGTCATCGTAGACATTGAAAGTATGAGATGACAGTTTTAAACTATCATCTTATATGTTTTTATGACACTTTTTGACTGTTATCTTTTATGATCAACTGCAATGTCAGTTCTAACTAAAACTGTCGTTAAAAGGGCTTAGTTTCAATGTCGCTTTTAAGGAAAACTGTCATTAAAAGGTTTCCCATATGGGCTTCCGGAAGCGCATGTTTTAATGTCAGTTTTAAGCAAAAACTGACATTAAAAAAAAAGATAATAATGTCACTTTTATTCTAAACCGTCATCTTATATCGCAAAGATGACAGTTTGTAAGATGAACTGTTATCAAAAGTCTACCATTATATTTTCGATGACAGTTTTACAAAAACTGTCATTGTTTCAATTTTTCGAGTGTCATCTTTTAAGGTTTTTGTAGTAGTGTAAGTACCATGGAGGGTAACGCTTTTTTTAAAAAAAAAAATTTTAATAGTCAAGTGTCTAGGTCAAGTTACGTGGACCTCAAATAATTCTGAAGTCCCAATCTCTCCGTCCATTTAGAGGAGCCCGATGAAAAACCTCAGCAAAGCACCATGGGGTAATTAATTAATG
This sequence comes from Rhododendron mucronatum var. ripense, assembly GCA_019656295.1. Classification (NCBI taxonomy): domain Eukaryota; kingdom Viridiplantae; phylum Streptophyta; class Magnoliopsida; order Ericales; family Ericaceae; genus Rhododendron; species Rhododendron mucronatum. Next base: position 3,909,822 of record BPLT01000008.1, on the reverse strand, counting down.
CTTTGTGGAATTTAATAATTGATTGATGTATTTATGTGGGTAATCACCAGAGGTTGCTTGCAAACTTTCCAGTATTATCATTGGATGATTTTGCAAGACTTTTACACCAAAAGAGACAAAAGCAGATGGTTGTCGGATAGGTATATAATATTATCTTAATTTTTTGTGAAATGTGGGCTACTTGACGTAGGATATATATATAGGACTTATTCTTATACAATGCCAGAACCAGGTTTCGTTTTTTTTTTTTTTTTTTAAATATTGTATATATTAATGGGGTGTTAGCGGAGAAGTTAGTAAGTTAGTCGACAGGAGTTCAAGACCGGCCAGGGGTTCGTTTAATGGTACAAGAACAATGCATAATTTCCATCATTCATGTGATTAGCGCAGCTAGCTAGCTAGAGCTTCAGATTTCCTCAAAGATAAAGTCGGAGCATTTTTTATTGAGACTTCACTTATATTCCATAACGAAAATTGCCAAAGTATAGTTTTCAATCATTTTAACATAGTACTCCATGCACAAATGCATGATAATGTGTTTGTTTGATGGAGCTTCATATGTTCATCTCAATGGGGTTTCACTGTTGGGGTGACTGGTGGTGGCGTGGTGGTTAAGCGGTGATGGCTATCTGGTTTGGGGCGGAGGCTGTGGGAGGTGACGACAAAAGCTTCTCAAAAAATTTTAAGGTTATGTTTTGGATTTCTTGGGCTGTGCTTAATTGTAATATTTGGACTTTTAGTAGGTGTTTTTATGGGAATGAGAGAGGCTGTAATGCACCCGCCGATCCGACCGTCCACTTCGGTGCGGATGGCTTGGATTTAATCCGAACTCCTACAAACTATAGCCGTCCATTGTCGAGATGGATGGCTGGATGGCTGGATTGGCCACACTACACGTGAAGTGCGGGTCCCAGGTCCATTTTTACGGGCTTTATTTGTTTTATCTAGACTTTTATGCTTTCTGGTGTTATGGGCTTTGCCTATTTCAGTCTATTTTTCAACCCTTGCTTGAAACCCCCTTTTCTCATTTTCCCTTAATAAAATAATACTGTTGTTGATATATAAAAAAAAGGTTTCCCATGTGGATAAAATTGTTATGAACGTTCTCGAAAAAAAGAATGAAGGGGTAAGTATGAAAAGGGGATGGGATTATGGGCAAACTTTTGTGGAGTTTCCTCTTCTTTTACAATCTTAATAAAATGATTTCTAGTTTGAGTTGGGCAATTTTATTGTAAGATACTTCCTCCGTTCCAATTTTTTTGTTCAATTTCGGATTTTTGACTTATTAAGTAAACCAAATTTAATTCATTCATTTGAAAATTTACATAATCGAAGCTATTGATTTTAAAATTGAACAGTTAATTTGGAATACGTATAAGTCAAAAAAGAGAACAAATAAATCGGAATGGATGAAATACTGAAATGGTTGGTGGGTCTAGGATTAGGGTTAAGGTTACGTTTAAGAGAGGAATGAAGGAGTATTTTATTGGAAGTTGAATCAGTGTCTGTCTAATTAAAAAATATGGATCTCAATCATTAGACCTATAAAAGTAGTATATTCCATTCCCAAGTAATCGACAGAACCTTCTTTGTCAGTGAGGTTATTTTATGGGGGCTTACGCTCAGTTTCAAAAACTTTTTTAAAAAATAACTACTTATTTTAGAATTTCTCAAAGAAAAATAAGAAGAGTTGTTTCACAAAACTCAAATAAGTAGTTTATTTCACATTTTTAAACTCAAAAATAACGTAAATGAAAAATAATTTTTCAATTTTTTTTGCACCGTATTAACGATCTTATTGTATAAACACATGATTTTTGAGCTTGAAGTTGCCTTAATCAAAAAATAAGTACTTACTTCTTATTTTGTGGAACAAGTCTTACTATTGAACAAAAAATAAGAACTTATTCAAGTTCTGGAATGGGCTCTTATTCAGCTAAATCAATTATTTGGCTTTTTGATTTTGTTTTTATTCAAAATTTTTTGATATTTGTTAGTTTTTTATTAGTTTTTTGGAGATTATTGCATTTTCATGACGAGTGAAATCTAAAAAGTAAAAAATTACAAACAAAATCTATTTTTTTGGAATAAAGATGAAAAATTAGCTTATTGACTTATTTTTGTCTTTATTCAAAAAAATTATGTTTCAATTGTAATTTTTTACTTTTTAGATCCTCTCATCACGATGAAACAATAATCTTCAAAAAAAAATTGACAAAAAAACTAACAAATATAAAAAAAATTAAATAAAGACAAAAAAAATAAGCTACTTGACTTATTTAACCGAACAAGACATTATGGAATAATATTGAAATTATGAATATTCAAATAAAGACCACTTTGTCAAGCTATCATCGTAATGGACAATTAGGGGGTTGACCCTAGGCTATAATTTCCAAATCAAAACGTAATCATTTGTTACCATACCTCAAGTGTTTGGGTCAATTTACACGTATATTGACTAATTTTGGCGAGTCAGTTCCATCGTCCATTTGTAAGGGTCCCAACCAAACCTAGAACAAAACTCTATATGAGTTTAGCTTATAAAAATTGATAGAACTCGAGAGGTTTCAATCATGACATCTTCAGAAGGAGAAAACCGCTAAGTCTCAAGTCTTGGCCACTAAGTGTGCCTTGTGCGCAGTTGAATCAAAAAGGAATATGGAGAGTATAATTTCTTTATGTTGAACCACAAGACCAAATTAATTAGGCCCCATTCCACAACCCAAATAAGAACTAATTTTTTGTTGAATAAGAAGGCTTGTTCCCCAAAAAATAAGAAGTAGATGCTTATTTTGCAGAATTTATATGGGTACCAATTGCGCCGGAGAGAAAAATCGTACCAGCGGCCGCGCCAGGCCGTCTCTGGCCACCGGACGGTCGATCCGAGCTGTTCAAAAATTTTAAAAAAAAACCGAGGGGGCCTATGTGGGAATCAATGGCATCCGAGGTGTGTAGGGTGTTTGATCTGAGCACCCATTTTCCATGTAGGGTGCTTGATCATATATACACGGAAAAGGGGTGCTCGGATCAAGCACTTTACACACCTCAGATGCCGTTGATTCTCGCGTTAGCCCCCTCGGTTTTTTTTTTAGAATTTTTGGACAGCTCGGATCGGCCGTCGCGCGGCCGCCGGTACGATTTCCCTCCGCCGGCGCCCATTATCATAGTAACAGTCTTATTTTTTGTATAAGGCAACTTCAAACTCAAAAATCATGTGTTTACGCAAATAATTTTCCTACCACTATGGATCTTGTTTGATAGATCTCATTAAGATCTTTAATACGGTGCAAAAAAAAATTAAAATTTTTTTTCATTTACATTATTTTTGAGTTTGAAAATGTGAAAAGAAGTTTTTATTTGGATTTTGTGAAATGACCCTTCTTATTTTTGAATGAGAAGTGGCAAAATAAGTACTTATTTTTTAAGAAAGTTTCTCTCTAAGCATACAAAAACCAGTTTCAAGACTTGCAACGAAAGATATAAAGACATTATAAGTGATTTGCATGTGTCAAGTACGGAGTTGTTTGATAATCAAAATTCAGCACTTAAAACTAAATCAATTTAGTAATAAGTGATTCAGTAGATTTTGTAACAATATTTTACATTGCTTAAAAGATAAAGTGTTATTTAAAATGTAGGCTAAAAATTAAAAAAAAGATTAAGTAGCTTTGAGCTACTTTGGCTGAATTTTTGTATACTTGCATTCAACCACTATACCACCGCCACAACCACTCCCACCACCACCATCACTCCTACAATCACTCTACCACTAGCACTATTACTTCACCCCACCACTCCTCCACCACCATCTCCACCACTCCAACACTACACCACCACCACCACTACCACCACTACCACTCCAGCCCACCACCACATCGCCGCCACCATGTTGTCGTCGCGACCGCCACCACAATGCTACCATTGCATAACCACCACTCCACCGCCACCACTTACGTACCACCACCACGTACCACTACTACAACCACCTCCACCACCACTTCCACCACCACCACACTAGCTACTACCACTACACCACCACTCCAGCCCACCACCATGCCGCCGCCGCCGCCACCATGTCACCATTGCACAACCACTACTCTACCGCCACCACTCAGTACACCATTACACCACCATCACTCCACCACCACCCCAACATTCCACCACCATTGCCACAACTCCACACCACCACTCTCACTTCATCCCCACCCTCACCACTCCACCACCACCACAAATACCATAAGTACAATGTGACCATTAGTAATTAATAGAAAATCCGAACTAAAATTAATCTATCATTTTTTTAATTCAGTACTTAATATATTTATCAAACAGCTTTTCAAACTTAAAAAATTCAACATTTAGCTTTCAGTACTTAATTTTTCAGCTTTCATCTTTCAGTTTTCAGTTTTATCAAATAACCCTCAAGTCAAAGACATTATCAGCGAATGTCCGATGATATATGGAGTATTTTCCATAGGTGTTGAACTTGTATTGCTATATTTGGGCATTTTAGGGCCACCGATGTATAGGGCTTTGCCCTTTTAGGTGTCTTTGGGCTTGTCCCATTTGACTGTATTGTCCAACTTTTTGTTGGATTCCCCTCCCCTTTTTTCCTTAATAAAATGTTATTTTACCGATTAAAAAAAAGCAACTTAAAATGCACCCAGCCAGCCGGCCAGCCACCCGAGTGTTACAAACGTATGCCCGGATATATATGTGTTCCAAGATATTGGGGCCATGTTTGATAGCTAGATAAGGCCTTGGGATTGGACTAAAAAAGTGGTTTGAGCTTGAAGAATCTTGTTTGGTTTGATTTTAGTCGGAGGGATTAGGAGTACCATGGGATTGTGAATCCCCCAAATGGACCAGATTACCCAACCCGGGGGGGGGGGGGGAGTTGTTATTACCAATCCTATCCCCCTGGAATTGGTGTTGACAGACTTTTATGCCCTCCTTTTTCACATAGATTGACACAAATACCATTTTGCTTCTTCTTTTTTACCATTTTGCACAAGGGTAAAAATGAAAATAGACATCTCAATCAAATCATATCCCATGTAAAACAAACATGGTAGATAATACTCCAATCGTTTAATCCGGTGCAAAACAAACATACTCATTACCAATCCCTTCTCTTTACCAATTCCTATTCTAATCCCACCTCATTACCAATCCCCTCCAAACAAAACCTGCTATCAAACAGGCCCCCGGGGATTGTAATTTTAAAACAACTTACAAGGCTTCGACTATGTTGTGCTTATTCTATCTGATAGTATAAAGCTACAAATGGAGGGAGGAAACATGTTGGGATTGTAATAGGGCTTATAGTTGGCCCAACTTATAGTTGGTTTGTAGAGCTCCTGCATTTCTCAGATAAAGCCTAGCCCGGAATATATTATTGTAGGCCCAGATTAATTACTAGTCCTACTAATTTATATTCACACTCTGAATTTTACTTTTTCCCATTCCACTGTCTTAAAAAAAAGAAAAGAAGAGGAAAAATTCAAAATACCCCCAAACTTTGACAGCAATGTCCAATACGACTCCCAAACTTTAAAAACCTTTAATTTTACTCCTAAACTTTTCTTATGTTATTCAAATAGACTCCTACCGTCTAAATCCGTTAAACTGGTAACGAAAATTGCTAAAAGAGGTCATGTTAGCTAAACTTTTCATTTTTCCAGCTAAACTTTGAAAAAAAATGACCATTCTTAGCAATTTCGTCACCAATTTAACGGATTTAGACGGTATGAGTCTATTTGAATAACGGAAGAAAAGTTTAGGTGTAAAATCAAAGTTTTTTAAAGTTTGTGAGTCTATTAGACATTGAGATCAAAGTTTTGGGAGTATTTTGAAATTTTTCCTAAAAAAAAGACGGAGTTAAAACTCAACCAGAACCATATAGCGGCTGCAGCATCTACTGAACTGAATTCCTTGGAAAAAAAAAATCGACAAGAATTAAAAATCCGGTATCATTTAAATTTTTTTTCACTCGGCAAGTATCATTTTCTTTTTTGGTTAGATACATCAGGTCCTTTTGAGTTTTTGACTGGAATTAAATCATTAAATGTCGGCTTTAAGTAATTAATCACATAATCAAGATAGAAATTGTGTCTAGACCATAAGAACAATGCGACAAGCCAAAAAAAAAAAAAAATATTGCAAGAACAATGAGCTAGAGATTATTCAGTGAGAAGAGTTCAATCAACCATTGGAACATTGCACCTGTTTAGTCGCGGGTTTTTTCAAAGCTAAAATACTCATCGTATTCGTTTTTTCATTCATTTGTTAGCACAAATGTTTTCCGTTAATATGAGAAAATCTTGAGAAATCATAAACTTATCATACATAGAAAATAAACAGTACAACACAACTCTAGAATATAAGTTTCGAAAAGGGTCGGCAAATATGTGTGGAAAAACGAATCTGGAAGACATATTTTGATAACTGCTACTCTACTAGTAAACAAGAAAGGCAAAACTTGTGTTGCCCTCAAGAGCAAAATGTCTACCTACACTTATTTCTAACAGCGGACCATGTGTCTACTGACAAATTATTCTTTGCTCTTGGAGCAAGACCGTGTGGTACAACCGCAGAACCCCGTGATTTTGGTGCTTGTAAATTAGGAACAACGTGTCCTAACCGGCGCTGAGCATTACTCCAAGAGCACTCACTAAAGTCTCCGCACCTACCTTGTCAAGAGAAAATGGTAGGTAAACTGGTCAAATCACTCCTATTAGTATTGAGGAAGCAGAAGACCAGGTAATTTGTGCGTGTGCACCAACCTCTAGCACAAACATACAAAACATTATAATGTTCTCTCGGAAAAAGTCCAGAATTACTCATGATGGCAGCACAGCAAATGACTAGGACACTTGTGGATATGGCTCTACACAAGAAAGATGACTCTCAAGCACCACACAATTTTCATCCTGTCAATCTCTCTACCATCTCTCTTTCTACCTGTGTGGCTCAACAAAACAATGCCCAACCTAGTTTCAGCGATGTCGCCAAAAGGGTACAAATCCTTGACCTCCATTAAGTGTTGCGAGGACACGGTCGGCGTGGCAAGAGTGAAATACGAGAATGGGTCGGCCACTTTCCCCGAAAAGAACCTTGTTCTTGATCGGGGCACCCTCCGGATTCCTCAGCCACCGCCCCGCCCGCGGAGGATAATACTGGTTAGACACGGGCAGAGCGAAGGAAACGTCGACGAGAGCATGTATACGAGGGTGGCAGATCCGAAGATTGGTCTGACGGAGAGAGGAGTGGAGGAGGCTGAGGAGTGTGGGAGGAGAATCCGAGAGATGATAGAGAGAGATGAAGCAGATGACTGGAGGATGTACTTCTATGTCTCACCTTATAGAAGGACACTTGAGACACTTAGAAACGTGGCCAAGGCCTTTGGCCGCTCTAGGATTGCTGGAGTCAGAGAGGAGCCTCGTTTGAGAGAGCAAGATTTTGGTATGTCACATGCCCTCAAAAATATGCTAGAAGCCGGATAGTATAATGTTAGCGTAATTGTTGTTGCCCATCAATATATATGGACTCGGGTATCCGTGTCGGAAGCGTCAAGGGTCCGACACGGATACGGATACTTAGCATTTAAAAGACCTTAATGTCGTTGACATAGCTACTCATAGAGAGAAATGTCGCAGGGAGATCCTGATTCTCAAAATGTTTACTACTATGATTTTAAACAGTCATCTAATTTTCCCTCTCCAAAAAGGAAACTTTCAAGACAGAGAACAGATGAAAATTGAGAAAAAGCTTCGAGCAATTTACGGTCGTTTCTTCTACCGCTTTCCTAATGGAGAGTCTGCTGCAGATGTTTATGATAGAATAACAGGTATTCAGCCTCTACTATATTTCTCTTCCTGTAACATGATAACTAGTAACACTGAAATAGCGTTGCAGGATTCAGAGAAACGCTAAGAGCAGATATTGACATAGGACGGTTCCAGCCACCGGGTGAGCACACCCCAAATATGAATTTGGTACTGGTATCACATGGCTTGACATTACGGGTCTTCTTAATGAGGTGGTACAAATGGACCGTGGAGCAATTTGAAGGACTCGTTAACATGGGCAATGGAAAGATGATTGTCATGGAACGGGGTTATGGTGGCAGGTAATCTCTCTCTCTCTCACACACTCTCTCTCAAGTCTCAAGGTTTCATCTATCTCTACACCGTATTAAGGAACCATTCTCTTCGTGTATAAATTAAGTAATGCTATACAAACAGGGTCAAACTCATACTGGAGGAGGAAATGAAATATAAATTATATGGGCAGGGTTTCACTAACTAACATAACATCGACAGTCGTAAGTATAATCAGGACAATTGTGGGCAATGACACTGCAAAATTGGAGGTTTCATTTACAAGCTACGATAAACTATTAAATCGGCAAATGAAAACAATAGAGTAAGCGAAATCCTCATATGCATGCATCGTTACGCGTCTTGACTCTTGATCATGTCATGTTTGAACACTATGAATTGATTCGAACAGGTACAGCTTATTAGTGCACCACACGGAACAAGAATTACGAAAATTTGGTTTGACAGATGAAATGCTGACTGATCAGGAATGGTAAGCATTAGCCTCTCAAATAGCTAATTTTCTTAACTAATTTTCAAATGCATTCAGCTTTTCTTAGTCAAACAGGAGAATAGTTTTGATTTCCAGGTTAACTAGATAGTTTTTTGGTTCCTTATTGAAGGCAAAAGAGGGCAAAGCCAGGAGAACTAAATTTCCCATCTTTCTTCACCCATTTGGATGATGAAGACAACAACGCATGAATCAAGGGGAAATTATCTCACCTGTGTTGGCTTGGTGTGGAAGCACAGAACTGAACTTTTTAGCAACATAGACTTTATGCAGCACGAACTTGGATATCTGTAAATTTGGCAAACGTGGTTTCTCTGATCTGGTAGTAGAACACACAAAACTTGCCACGCCACCGATGATGGGAAATATCTTCCAGCAAATAACTGACTAGATTTAGATCACTAAACCCACATCTAACCCATGGGTAAATCCACAATTTTGGTTTGGGGGAGATCTGAGCGTTCCGTTCCTTTAATGCACGTTCTCCAAAAACTTTATCTCAATGGTAGTCATTTGAGAAGCCTGCTTCTCTTCATTTCCTATTTTGCTCCGGAATCTGAACATCAGAAGACAAGGTAATGGTATGTAGCAAGAAAAATCCAACCTCGAAGCATAAGTGCCTGACCTTGTCCTTGCATACAATGAAGTTGACAATATGTGCAACAACATTAGAAATTAGTAAAGATCTATTTTGAATTAATTGGAAGAGGTTACTGTAAGATTGCATGAAATAGACATCGAAATCCAGGCCAAAATGGAAGTAAACATCTTCTTTCTGAATTTGTAGTTCTAGTCTACTGCAAAAACTATCATTACATATGTCTAAATATTGGTCTAGTTACCACAGTAGTAACTTCCAACACCTATTGCCACATTAGCATGCACTTTTAAAAGGTTGAACCCCTTCAAATCCTAGGCCAAAGCTAAAAAGTTAAAAGGAAAAAGATACCATACGGAACAAAGTTAATGTTCATAGCAAAACTACCTTGACAGTAGACAGAAGGTGCAGCAAATGAAGTTATCTCCTGTTGAATCTAATACAACAGGAGATAACTTCTTCGTTTAATTCATGAGTTCACCTCCCTCATCAATGAAACATAAAAGGTTGAAGTACAATGCAAGGTCAAGAAAACCCAATAAGATACAATCACCACCATGTAGTGGAAGAAGAGCAGCCTCATTCTTTTTGAAGTGTAAGCTTTGAGGTCCATAAATCATCTGACATTGGTGAGGCTGTACTGACTTTGTCATTTCGCCAATAAAAATCATCTTGCACCGACCCAGGTTACCTTCAACTAAATTCTTTCCTTTGGAACACAATCTTTGCCAAATTTCATAAGTTTCCGAGGCCAAAGAAAACATTTTCCCCCAAGCAAATGCAACATGACTATTTTTGCTTGATATGAATTGAGCTCACTACTAGTTTGCTACTCCCTCCATCCCATTTTAGTTGTCCATTTTTATTATTCGCGTCAGTTTTCAATCGCTTATATCTTCTAATATGAATCTCCAAAAATATGCGATTAGGAGTTCTTGATTAGATCTATAATATAAAATTTTAAAAATTATGAAAAATATTGTAAATTGTGAGACATAAGCGCTTAAAGAATGGCACGAAAAACGAAAATGAACAAAGAAAATGGGACGGAGGGAGTAATAAGCAATGGCCATACTTCGAATGCAGATGTGACAAATTTATGCAAGCGATACCATACAAAATGTAACAAACCACTCAACTCGCTATCCTTCAATAACAAAAGGTAATGAGTTAATAGTGCATTCAGCTTCTTACAAAACGTTAACATGTAGAGCAGCAATATAAAGCCCAACAAAACATGAATTTATCGTGAAAAATGGTTTCTCCATGAAACCGGCATAAACTAAACTAAAATTCAGTAAGGGCCAATTCACCATACAGCTATATCCAACAGGGGCTTGGACAGCATTGCAACTGATTACCATGACATAGTCATAGACCGTTGTCTCTTCAGTTCACCATGTGTCCGCCATAAGAATTTGGCAAAGAAAGGACGTCTAATATAGCGTATGTGTCTAAGAATGCACACGTGATACAGCACAAAATGACCGCATTAACCATAGCCTCTAATGTCTACCCTCAGTGTTTTTACAGTTAGGTCTTCATGGCTAGCCATTTGTCAACACCTGCCAGTCCTGGTTTACAAGAAATAGCCCTTGGTTTTTTTCAGAAAGAGAAAATACACCTACTTTGATGATTTTCAAAACCTAAAAGCAACAAGTCACAACAACCCATCATTTTCCTGAAAACAATTTCATTCATATATACTAACAGGAGGAAAAAAAGAAAAAAAAAAATGGTTTCCTTTCCAAATACAGAACTGCACAGAGTAAATCAGCAGTGATTATTCCCAACAAGAGGTGGAAGGCACAAACATGTATGTCTTCTTCTAGATTAAACCCAAAATATGAATCAGAGAAGCAAATCACCCAGCTTCATGAATTCAGTCCCTTCGAAAAAAACTGTTGGAGCCAGATTAGAAAGGGAGACTGAAAAACTTCCCAACGTGCAATAAGAACCAGGTGATTGTAGGATAAAAAGACATAAATCCACTGGAACCGTATTAACCCACAACTTGTAGATGAAAACTATCACAAGTTCTCAACGCTTGCAGTTGTAATTCGCATTTGCCGGGGCCGTTCAGGCTCACCATTTCGTCTCCAGAAAGCCCTCCTCCACCAAACTTCAAACCCTCTCTGTATATTTGGACAATCATCACCAGAGTTCAAAAACCGGTCGAACCAAGACATCAAAATTTCCTGCTGCCATGCTAGAGGCAGAGTAAGAATGGTGTTGCTTAGACCATCCTCGATCAAATGCCTGTCAAGGCCTTTCGATGCCCTTCTCATCCATCCAAAATCCTCATAAAATGGAACCAACCAGGTTTGCAACAGCAAGCACCTTGCATCCTTAGAAGCCAACAAGTGCCCTTTTCCAATCCCAACAAATAACCTAGATGTCACTCTGCTAACCTCATACCTATGAATGGCCGGCACTTTAGAATGTGCATCAGACAATTCCGATTGTGAAGCCCATGTCTTCAAAAAATCTTCAGCAATCTGCCTATCGATCAAAATATCAAGAATCCAATGCAAATTATCCGCCTGCCGTGCAATCTGGCCCACATCCTGCAAATCTGCCTCAGCTGCTCGCAAAAAGTGGTGGTGAAGCAATTGCAAACACCCATCACAAGCAGAATACAAAGACTCTTTCTTCAAATCATTTTGAGAGGAATTCTCACGAAGCATTTTGGATACCAATCCCTTCATCTCTCGCCTTGCCTTCTCATCTTTCCCCTCCAGAACCACCCGCAAAAGTTTGAGCAGCACCTCTTCATTGTCGCTCCCCTCATCAACCCCAGCAGTAACATCCACAGAAACTCTCTTAAGAACTTCCCCTGCTCCCACCCCTTCAAGCCGAAGCTCCGACAACAGAGAAGCCACTTTCTCCTCTTCGTCCTCGGCCCATGGAGCAGCCTCTAAGTACTCCAAACATGACAAAACCCCAGCATCAAACCCAATTGCAGCTGAAACCTATATCATAAGAACATAAAAAACAATTCAAACTCCTAATACTCCAGAACACTATTTTCACATATACAAGACCACCTCCAACTCTCACTCTCTTTTCCAAATTGTTGATTTGGATAGAAACTACAACGTACAAACCACTTCAATGGTGCTTCATGAAATCTTTGGAAAAGAATAATCAACTTGTCTGCAATACTCAATTTAACCATTTTGTGTGACAAAATGAATGCACCAATCCTTGTTACTCTTTTAAGCATTTCAGGCAAATCTTTTTTTAAAAATTCCAAATTTATTTCCAAGAGTTTTTTTCAAGAAATTTGATGAAAAACTCATTTCTTCCTTAATCTGATATAAAAATTGGAAAGGTTGGAGGTCATCGTTTGCCGTGGTTAGAACAAGTTCCTATCAGTGATTATCACCACGAGGTGACCTGTACCCATTAGCCAATGTGCCTTTGTTCCGTGCAATTTCAGTCTTTTGTCTGATCTTGCAACTGAAATTGCACGAAATAGAGGCACTTTGGGTACGTGAACTCGCTCAAGTCTCCATTGTGAGATTTCAATGCAAGAATATGATAATCTTGTTTAAATGAAAGTATATACATGTCTTGTGCAATCCTCTGGCTGAAATTACACTAAAGATACGCATTTTCAATGCAGGTGATTTGAACCCGTTGATATCTCCATTGTGAGATTTCAATGTAAGGCTATGATAATCTCATTCAACATATACGCAATGTCCATAACAATGTGTACACGATTTATAATTATTAGTTACCTTCAGGATCCCAAGAACCCTAGTGACATCGTCCCTCATAAGCCGCCTCCTCAAATCCTTACAATACATCAACCTCAACGTCTCCACATAAACCTCAATATCATCACAATCCCCAATCTCCACAACACAACTCCCATTACCAGGACTCCTCTCCTTCTCCTGCCTCGACCGCCTCTCCGTCAACCTCTCCGCGAAAAACCGGCTGTGACCGACCAAGATCTGCCTGTGCACGTTCATCGTGACCGAGACCCCGTCCTTGGCGCTCAGATTCAGCCTCACGTCGCTCGAATTCGCGTCGTTGAACTGGCTCCCCGGACTCTTGCAAGCTAGGAGCTCGTGCAGCCGCTGTTGGATCGGAATCTGGGGTAACAATTTGGGATTTGTTAAAACGGCGCCGCCGTTAGGGTTAGGGTTAGGGATGTGTGGTGGTGGCGGTGGTCTGCTGGGGTTGATAACGCAGTCGGGTTCGTTGGCCATCATTTCGAACAGGGTCGGGCTGGACCGGGTCGGAGGGGGGGACATCGGGTTGAGGAGGCCGGCGGTGAGGACGGAGTTGAATTTGGTGAAGGAGGAAGGGAAGGGATCTTGCGCAGCGGAGTCCATGGGCTTCGATGACGTGTCGGGCGGGGACGGCGGTGGCGGAGGAGGAGGAGGAGGAGGAGGAGGGGGGAGTTTGTTGGGCGCGGCGGGGCAGCACCAGGAGTGGTGGGGCGAGACGACGATGGTGGGGGCCAGCTTACTGCGCTGGTGGTCAGGTGGGTGCTGAGAGGCGGCGGTGGTGGTGGTGATGGTGGTTTCGCGGAAACGGCGGCGTTTGGGCTTGGAGCTGTTTGGATGGGTTTGGATTTTGAGAGTGGAAGTGGCCATGTGGGTGTGGTTTTATGATGACACTAGTACCGAAACGGGTTGGTTGTTTTTAGTTGGGTTGTCCGTTAGGGCAACGGCATCACAGAGAGAGAGAGAGAGAGAGAGAGCGTGAGTGTGTGTTGGAGTAAATACAGACAATTTAATGGCGGGTTGTACGATATACACAGAGAGAGAGAGAGAGAGGGGACGACCATTGAATAATTGGAGTCCCCCACCAACTATTTTCTACTTTTGTTGCATTTGCTTTTTGAGTATAAATTCTAGGGAGCCTTGTTGATAAGGACATACTACAGGGTTTAACATGCAATTAATCCACCAAAACTTTTAACAGTGGTTCCAGTACATTCTCCTCCACTTTTCCAACAATACCCCCTCATTTAAACACAAGCGGCTGAAAAAATACTCCCATTTCAGTCGATCATTTTCCAGAAGAGCGAGAAAGAGAGAACTTACGAGAGAGAGAGAGAGAGAGAGAGAGAGAGAGAAACCCCCTTCGCCACCTACGTTTTCCTTCATCGCCGCCTTCGTTTGGTTTCGTCGTCGTCGTTATCATCTACCTCGTCATTTTCAAACGGAACTGGTAAGTAAATATTACACATTCTTGTCTTCGTTAAGGTTTTCTAGTGCTCGTCATTGATTAGACTTTGTATTCCGTTTCTACTGCTCTTAGGGTTTGGTAAGCATCTTGGAGTCCAGTTAAAGTCTGTTGGTTCTTATTATGGTTGCATTAGGGTTTGTAGACCGTTGATTAGGATTTTAGTTATCTGCGTAAGTTAGTGCTCTGGATTCTTGGTTGTTAAATAAATGTGGTTATCTTCCTATACTATAAGAGATAGTCTAGATTTGTGTATTTAACAAATATGATTATCAGTCAATATGTGTATTAAATGATTTGGTTAACTGTGATTGTGTACAACTTCAATAGATAACCAGAACTGTGACTGTGTTCTCTGTCACAGTGTTTGCCTTCATTGCCATCTTCATCAACTTTCTCGTCGTTATCAAACGGAATAGGCAACTTCAATAGATAACCATAATTGTGACTGTGTTCTCTGTTGGTTAGGGTTTTGTTAGCATTTTGCATTACATTTGGAGTGTATTCGTACTGATTAAAGGCTATTGTACTCTGTTAGTTAGGGTTTCGTGTTTTTGTTCTCTCATATTCTGTGCAAAATAAATGCTCTGAATTTTATTTGTGTTAAAGATATAGTATTCTGATTTTGGTTGCTTAGTATTGTACTCTGTTTTTAACAGTTATGGTTATCTGTTGGGAAATAGTTTAGGTTTTTTGTAGTTAGGGTTTCGTATTTTTGTTCTCTCATATTTTGTGCAAAATAGATGTGGTTAACTGCCAAAAATTCTGGGATGCGTTGTATGACAACAACATCAGTAGATGACCATAACTGTCAAAAATTGTTTTCTGAATCTCAATAAGAACACAGATTGATGTGGAAATGTTGCGTACATCACATCCACTTGCTGGGTAATTATATCTCATTTTCCCACAGAAGTTATGTATTTTTGATGCGTAATAACTAAATATTTTCAACAGACACTGATCACATCGGCAAATGAGTCACTCAAACGTCACTTTCATAGGAAGATTGCAGAACTGCAAGAGGAAGCACAATAAAAGGGCAACGATTACTATAGATTAATTGTGTTTCCGATCAACTCTTTTGGAAAAAAGACTTCCAAAAATACCAGCCCATACCATTGGACAGTAGTCATTTATGATGTTGAAGCGGAGGAATGGAGACATTACAACTCCTTCCGATCAAGAAGAAAAGTTGATCCTTACCTTCAAGATGCCATCACAGTGGTACGAAGTCTTGCACTTTATTCTATTTCACATAATGGATGTTTGAAAAGATAACAGACTGAAAAACATTATTTGTTTTGGAAACATAGAAAAATTGCGTAGAACAGTTCATGAAGGAGTTGGAATTAAAGAAAAATGACCTTCCATAGTTCGAGCTCCTATCACAAGCACGACCCATCTTTAAAATTGGTGCTCCGATAAAATCAGTGGATGAAACCCCACAGCAGAATGAATCATCGTAAGCTTCCAGCAAAGTTGCTTTATCTTAAGCTCTGATCATCATTCTTTCCTCTCTAACTTATTTTCACTTGAATATGTGCAGTGTTGATTGTGGCATATTTGTGTGTTACATCATTAAGAGATTGGCAGAGAAAAGGGAGATACCACAAACACTACAACCACGTGATGTTGCAGAATTCAGAGTACATATGGTTCACAAATTTTCGAATGATGACCAAAGAACATGGACAGAAGATCTGTGGAAGGACAACCAAATGGCTAATAAGATGGAACAATAGACAAAATCCTGTAAATGGTAGTATTTTGTCTAACAAGAGGGAATAGTACAAATGCTTGTGTTTTGTCTTATTTTATGTAATTGATCAGCTCCAAACAATTGGAATTTACTATACATGTTTCTTAGTGTCTGATGCAAAAATACTGATCTGTTGGGAAGTAAAATTAGTCGTTGTACAGGTTTTTTTGGTGTCCGATGCTAAACTGTTGATTTGTTGGGAAGTAAAACATTGGAATGTACTGTACATGTTTCTTGGTGTCTAATGCAAAATTGTTGATCTTTTGGGAATTTACTGTACATGTTTCTCGGAGTATAATGATGCATGATTTGTTGGTTTATGAAATTACAATAACTGTGGAATTCTGAGCTGTGTTGTATGACAACAACATCAGTAGATGACTATAACTGTCAAAAATTGTTCTCTGAACCTCAATAAGAACACAGATAGATGTGGTTAACTGTGGAATTCTGGGCTGTGTTGTATGACAACAACATCAGAAGATGACCATAACTGTCAAAAATTGTTCTCTGAATCTTGATAAGAACACAGATAGATGTGGTTAACTGCGAAATTCTGGGCTGTGTTGTATGACAACATCAGTAGATGACCATAACTATTAAAAAATTGTTCTCTGAATCTTGATAAGAACACAGATAGATGTGGTTAACTGGGAAATTCTCGGCTGTGTTGTATGACAACAATATCAGTAGATGTCCATAACTGTCAAAAATTATTCTCTGAATCTCAATAAGAACACAGATAGATGTGGTTAACTGCCAAAAATTCTTGGCTGTATTATATGACAACATCAGTAGATGTCCATAACTGTCAAAAAATTAAAAGACATAACAGCATCTCAAACAATAAATTTCACAAAGTAGAGTGACAGATAAAGCTTTTTTTTTTATTTGATTCAAGTGACAGATATAGCTATCTCATACAAAACATTCTTTATGAACCGTAAATCCATAAACCGTAAACCCTAAACATGCTATGTAAAAACCAAAAAAAGAGAGAGATAACAGTATCTCAGACAACATTCAATGTCCAATGAATATGAATCAACAATAGAACACAATGAATCAATCGCAAGCTTCCTTACATCTCTTCCTATTATGATTTCCTAACTTCTTGCACCTGCCACACCTTATTTGCCTCACCTTCTCACCCCTTGATCGGATTCTTGCAACCTTGGGTCTCCCACGTGGCCTCCTTGTCTTAGGAGGAAGAATAAGAGGAAGAATAATAGCAGAATTTTCAGACACTTGTGCAGCTCCAACAGTAGAAATAGGAATAGGATGTATAGGACAATCGTAGGAGAATCGGAAAGCATCAGCAGTGTATAATGGATCAATATAATTAGATACATCTATGTCATTCTTCTGAAGAGCTGTGAATGCATGCACACAAGGAAAACCATAGAGCTGCCAACGACAACATGTGCATGTCTTGTTTCTTATGTCAACCACAACAGCTGGTAATGAAGACACTTCAAAAACCTCATCACTTGATCCAAACACAGTCCATGACCGTCCTTTATTAAAGAACTCTCTCAATTTCGCATCATATTCAGGACACAAAACACTGTTCAACTTTCTTGATAACTGTTTCCTTTCACACATTTGAGTCATGATTTGAATCCTGATCGTATCAACACATTTAAGGACTGACAACTTACGAGCTTCAAGAATCCAGTTGTTGAAAGACTCCACAGCATTTGAGGTCATTTCCCCATATCGTTTACCTGGGAAATATGCATTCGCCAAATTATACAACGGAATGGAAGCAACAAACTCCTTAGCTCGGTCTCCACCAACCTCAAACAATTCGTTTACACAGTTTTCAAAATCTAATATTGTTGGTGCAAGAGCACAATCATTGAAGAAACTCACTACTCGTTCCCGAAAACCATTAGGTGCTTTTCCTGACATCTTATCCCTCAAGTTATTCTTCAAATGCTGTAGACAATAAGAATGATATCCATTTGAGAAAACCTCTGGCACATGCTTCACAAGACCAGTATGGCGATCCGTTATAAAAGTAAGTTCACGAGCTGACAGAATAGATCTCAACTTCAACAAAAACCAAAGCCAATTATCATCGGTCTCAGAATCAACAACACCATAAGCAACCGGAAACAATCCTACACCACAAAAAACAACAGATAACAGTATCTCAGCAGTAACAGTCTCTGTATCTACCAGAACAAAGTAAGATATAATGGTAACTCAATAAAAACGGTCTCTACCTACCAGAATAAAGCAAGAGATAACGGTATCTTAGAAAAAATAGTCTCTGTATCTACCAGAATAAAGCAATAGATTATGCTATCTCAGCCAATAATCACAAAACTAGAAAGAGATAACAGTATCTCAGCCAATACAGTTCACAAATAAAAGAGAGAGATAACTTTATCTCAGAATAAACATTCTCCTAATTTGAAAAAGAAAAAGAAAAAAACTGACCGTTATCAGCATTCTTTCCAACGGCTGCGAGTAAAGTTCCCTTATATCTCCCCGTCAAAAAAGTACCATCAAGACACAAAAAAGGTCGACAAGAGTTGAATCCTTTGATGCATGCATCGAATGCCACAAATAACCTTCGAAACCGATTATCTTCAGAGCATTCAACGTCCACAACACTACCAGGATTTTTTTCCTTCGCTACCTCCGCATACAATCGAAGTTTGTTAAATGACAGTGCATAATCACCTTGAGTATCATTGTTCGCCATCTCAACACCTAACCACGCATGGTGATAACCGATTGTAGTACCGTATCGTTGCCTGAAGAATCTAACAGCATCTATAGGCTTATACGACGCCTTGGAACGAACTTCATCAAGAACTTCTTCCGCAACAAGCTTTGAAGACATCCGAGAATTTTTTGAATTACAAATTGTAGCACCACATCTGTGTTCTTTTTCAAGCTCCTTAATGCAAAAAAAAATAGATTTGATTTGTCTAGAATTGCATGAACAAACCATTTACACCCATCTGCCTTAAAAGCACACTCAGCTGTCACTCTTGATTGGTCATTCTTCAAATACTTGAACCTAAATCCAACTTCAATTGCATACTTACACAAAGATAACCTAAAATGCTTAGCACCACCTCTAAATTCTTGACCAACATGACTAATCAAATACGCCCAATCAGCAGAAAGTCTTTTTGTCTCATGATGAGGGCAAAATTTTTCAAGAGGATCCTCAACAATTTCAGAATGCGAACTATTAGTTACTCCACCATTTTCATTGCTATGACTACTTTCACCGATTTCAAAACGGCTACTAACTCTACAATTACCGGCTTCAACAGATACCTCAACACAACGAGCACCATATGCAGCAGCTAAATCCATCATATTACGAAAATCATCATCATTATCAAGGAGTATATTAAGATGATCACAAACAGAATACAATAACCTCATTGATACCAAACCATTCCACTTGTTAGAAATACTTCCAATAAGATCCTCAAATTTATAACCTTCTATCACCTTAACAACAAGACTGTAGGATCCATATTTGCACAATAGAAGAATAGAAGAATCCATTTCAACTTCAAAAAACAGTCCAGTCTGCAAACAGATAACATTATATCAGAATAAACAAAGCAGATACACATATCTAAAAAAAGTAGTCTATCTACGAGAACAAAGCAATAGATAATGTTATCTTAACAAAAACAGTCTCAGTATCTACCAGAACAAAGAAATAGATATAATGCTATCTCAGCCAATAAACAAAAATAGAAAGAGATAACAGTATCTCAGCAAATTCAGTTCACAGTGATACACATATCTCAGCAACAATAATTTCTATATCTACCAGAATAAAGCAATAGATAATGTTATCTCAACAAAAAATAATCTTAGTATCTACCATAATAAAGCAATAGATAACCTTATCTCAGCAAATAAACTCTATAAACACAAAAATAGAAGAACACAACAAAAATCAAAACAAATACTGAGAAAGAGAAGAACAAAGCAACAGAGAAACATCATTACAGAAAAAATCCGAAGACAAAAGATATTGAGATCGTGAAAGTGATCGTGATCGCAATACAGAATTCAGATCGTTAAAGTAATCATGATCCAGAACTGAGCTGTGATCGAGACAACTGAGCTATGATCGCAGGAGGAGAGAGAGAGAGAGAGAGAGAGAGAGAGAGAGAGAGAGAGAGAGAGAGAGGCGCACCAGGAGTGATCGTGCTGCTCGAGATCCAGAAACGAAAACGGATCTCCAGTACGGCGCCCTATGTAATACCCGCGTTGTGTTGAACCAAGGAACCAAATTTAAAAATAACACGTTATATATACAAGCCAATAAGGGCGTTTTGGTCTTAAAATGGACTGTAGACCTCATAAATGTTACATTAATGGACCTTCACCACTATTATACATTGGACTGGACTAAACACCCAAAACCACCTTCAAAACGGACCCTAGCCCAATTTACCGTAAATTCTATCTGCCATAGGTGGAATGATTTCCACCAAAGTATGTGAGCCCTATAAGATTTTTTTTTGTTACAATTTGAATCGTTTATTTTGTAGAACACGATATTAGTATATTCATAGAAAAAAAATAGCTTGATTGGATATCGATAGATATATCAAAACTTGAATTTCTGTTTATAGATTGGAGAGTCATAGATTTTGAAGTTACATTATTTATGGCAGTCCATTCCCTAAACCGAAATCCAAGTTTTAAATACACCTATTGACGTGCATATACTATTATGTGGACTATACAAGATAAACGGTTCAGATTATAACAAAAAATACTTGATGAAACTCAAAACGCAGGGCCGACCTTGATATTTTGGAGGCCTAAAGCGAATTATAAACATGAAGCCTTACATTTTTTAATCAAAAAAAAAAAAACCAAAGAACGTAGGTGTCTAATATTATGTAAAAAGATTAAACATACCATTTTAGCTTCGTAATTTAACTAAAATAAAATTTCAATTTTTTTATACAATCAGAAAAAAAAATTGAATCAAAATGTACCTCTCATACATTATGTTTTCTCTGACTAATTATTTTTTAACTTTAATTGTAAGAATATTTTGTTTAATAATAGGAGAATTAATTATTTTAAACCTTCTTTTTATCAAAAAGTGTTTTCTTTGTGAAATACTCCCTCCGTCCTGGTTTGTTTGTCTCCTTTTTGACTTTTTGAGAGCGTTTGACATCTCAAAGAATTGGTTATAATTTTTAATTCGTAATGTTTTTAATATGCAATATGGATCTTGTTTGATAGATCTCAATTAGTTTTATTATACAAAATCTTCAAAATAAAAAAAATATTATAAAATGTAAAATATAAGTATATTTTTGAAAGACACGTATTTCGACAATTAGATAAACAAACTGGGACGGATGGAGTAGATATTAAAGTAGAAAATTAAAAAAAGAAAAATTTTCAAAACATTTATTGTGTGCTAAAGATTTAAACCTTAATCTTGAAAAACATTTACAAAAACTAAAGCACAACTAATTGAATGCACCAACCATTGGTGCTAGAGGTCTACTTGTGTTAGGACTTAGAATAACTAATATATAATATATTAATGTATTATATGAAAAATGAGGCCCAATTTTTGTTCGAATTTTGAAGGCCTAAAGCGAACATAACTCAAGCTTCACCTCAAAGCCGGCCCTGTCAAAACGGGCTATAGTGGAAAACCAAAAGTTTTCAATTGTGGTGGAAAGAATTTTAACTCATGCTTTCCCGTTTCATGAGAACTGTTTTCCGTTGAATGCATGTGAACAATTGGACGATTTGAAACACCATGTTCGGAGTTGGCCAACAGGATCAGCTCACTATGTTCGAAACACTATGTTTGATGCATGTGAACCCAACACGTAAACTGTGTTCCTAGACTTCTCGTTTCGTTTAACAACGAGGGAGTTGAGTTTTGTTCATCTTCCACTTAAAGGGGTGAACATTACTTTCTTTTTTATTTGTTGAAATGATGTGAACCCCACTACAAAGTAATGTCATGCTTACCAAAAAGTGTATTGCATGGCAAACATGATATCACTTTGTGGCGAGGTCCACACCATTTCAACCAATGAAAGAGAGGGTAATATTCACCTTCTTTTAAGAGGATGAACAAAATTGCGTGATTACGAGAGGATCTAGATCTGGGTTTTTCTTTTGCACCGGAGACTGGAATTGACGTTTTCTGGAGAGAGAGAGAGAGAGAGATGTGGAGAGGCAAGATGGAGCCCCACCATTTCTAGTTTTTAACAGATTATGCTGGGACGACCAATTTTCTACGTTATGCTGGGAATTCATTTTGTTTTCATACTTTCGACATAGTAGTAGGCCCAAGATTCTTCCATTGTGCGACCGCGATTATTCGTGTGTCACAAAGTAATTTTAATTTGACGATTCAAGTTGTTTATGTTATAAGTTTCGGTATACTATATGGTTGCGCTTAAAGTATTTACTTATATAATTATATATATTAATAAGATAATTGGCCCCAGTTGTACTTATTGGTTTGGACTTTCGTAGCAAAGAATCAAGATAATCTTATGCGGCGCCTAAAGTATGTGCTCCCTCATGTAAAAGTATGACAACTTAATTTTTTAACGTTTTGAATTATTCATTTTGTAGGTCGTTATATGTGTTATTTATGTGCAAAAATTAGCGTTTGATCACCAAACGTGTTGAAACTCTAAAGGCTTGATCGAATCATATTCGATTGTGTAGCAATAGCATGGCCATCAAACTTCTCGAGGTGAATTTTGAGTTTTAGGTATATGTTTGGTCAAATGTAAACAAAAGAATTCAAGCATACATAATGCATTTTGGGCATTTGTAAAATGAGGTTGGCTTATTTACGGAGGCTTCGTGATTCCCTTATTCACGGAGTCGCGCGATCTCGGCAGTCCATTTTACCTTTAGACGGTCT
Organism: Rhododendron mucronatum var. ripense; assembly: GCA_019656295.1. Lineage (NCBI taxonomy): Eukaryota > Viridiplantae > Streptophyta > Magnoliopsida > Ericales > Ericaceae > Rhododendron > Rhododendron mucronatum. The sequence goes on along the minus strand of BPLT01000008.1, from coordinate 3,886,722 downwards.
GAATTTAAATAAAACTTTTCCTGAAAATAGTTAAACTCTTGCCCGAAAAAGTTTCATTAACATCCGGACCATTCAAAAATAGATGGTCGTCAATCGTCATTCATCTCTGCAAACAACTATTTACGGAACGCTACGTCAAAAAGATTTTGTCTTCTAGAGTAAAGTAATACTCCACTACTATTAAACAATCGATGTTACTCCATATGACATCAGATGTATTGATAATTGTTTATTACCAACATGATGGATAATCCGACCAACCTGAAAACGTAACAAAAGTTAATTAGCACAAAATTAGTTCTCAATCACTATTTTAGATTAATTGGTTTGAGCTGTACTACTCAATTGGCTTGGTCATGACATTCAGAAATACTCCATTACAAAAATAAATGAATAAATGAACCTAGATCAAGTAGTGTGTTGCGTTTCTCATCATTGACGTTGCTTTCCGTTTGTCAACATTGATTTCTTAAATAGTCCTTTCATTATCTCCTATCGAATTTTACATGCAAGTCAGTCCATACACGGTAGTTTATTTCGACTTCAGTTGGATTCTAGTTGTTAACGGTGAGATTAATTTCCTAGAAATTAGTCAAGATGTTCGTAGGTTAACCCGAATCTCCCGAATAATAAAAAAAAATTAAAAATTTGTTCTTCTATTGCATTATGATGTGCCAAATGCACTTTATTTATCCTATATATCATCATGGACTTGTAAGATGATAACTTCCTTGAATATGTTGCAAGAATGTCCCCAACTCTGTCAATAATTGTTTCTTACAAAATGAGATTGGCCACAAAATGAATGGTATCCTTTGCTTGGAGAGAGGAGAGACAGGATTTTGAGCAAAAACATAGTATTTTGGATCATTTGATGAGTTGTAAAGTACTTGGATACCTTTAGTATTATTCTTTCTTGAGTTGCACTATGTCTTGGTGGTTGAGTGCATCACTTATTGTATTCAAAATTAAGGTAACCCATAAACAAAATGTACAAGATGGGATCCTTCATTACAAAAAGTGAGAGAGTCAAAGCACTAAAATCACCTTTTGTGTGTGGTTTCGTCATTTTGTAGAGCTCGGCAGGTTTCCTCTCCTACGGCTCTCCAATAAATAGGAGATTCTTTAGTTGCGTGCTGGTCATCCCTCTTCTCTTTTTCTTTTCCTTTTTTTATTGGAAATGAAGTATTAAAAATTACCCTAACTATTTATGAGTTGGATCTTAGGCAAATAAAATAACACCCCATCATGATTTTCACTTTATTTACTACCTTGGGGCATTAAACATTATGTGTTGATGCCGGTCTTTCTCTTCCCGACACATTACTTTTTTTTTTTTTTTGAAATAACCGAATGTCCGAACCAACTTACATGGACAATACCTTCCTTTTTTTTTTTTTTTGCAGTGACAACTTCAAGAGTAAATCTAATGGAAAATTACGGCAACGGGCATGTTTTGATAATTAATACCCGCCAAGCACATATTGAGAACATTTGTTAATGCTGAAAATATCTTTAACGGATATTAATTATCAAAACACGTTTTGGGCCCTCATTTCCCCTAAATCTAAAGATATTTGCAAGTTCTTTGGATGATAAAGTTTTGGGCTTCCCAATTATTGGGGGCCATTGACCCATTCCAGCCACTTAGATAAGCCCAATAATCGAAGCGTCCATTTGATGGACTGTGACTAGAGTCATAAACTGATGTTGTTCTCCTTAGTTTTTTTAGGTTTTTTGGACATTTTGTTCTTATAAAAAAAAATCTCGCATTTTTTAGTTTTACGTCAATTTTTATGAATTATATTGATTTGTCTTGAAGGGAGAAATCGAAAAAGTAAAATTTTTCTACTGTTACCTCATATTTTTGGAAATAACCCAGATGAAACCAAAAAGTTTAGCTTTATCTTGGAAATTTCAAAAAATATTTAGGTAAAATTCACAATTTTTTTACTTTTCTGGTTCGTCTCCAAAAATCTCAAAAGTTTAACAGAAGACTAAAATAATAAGAGAAAATAATGGCCCAGGACATATTTTGATAATTAATACCCGCCAAGGACATGCTGAGAACATTTGTTAATGCTAAAAATGTCATTGACAGGTATTAATTATCAAAACACGTCCTTGAACGTCATTTTCCCAAATAATAAATGCTAAAAATGTTAGAGAGATTGTCGGTCCAATGTGGGTTGTATTTTCACATGTTGACCCACACAGGCAAAACCTGTCGGTGATATAAGTCATAAAAATGGAAGTTAATAAATATACGTACACTTGCAAGAGAGTGACGTTAACAAAAAATGAAATGACAAAATCAGCAGCCATATTCTATCATGATCAATAATGGATTAATTTACACTTAAAAATGGAAAAAGCAAATTAATAGCTGGATTTTCAGGATTTCAGATGTAGTTAATTAATGGGAGACTTAAAGAATCGTCCTCCTGCATCACTCCTCGTAAGTTTTCATCCTTTGACTTTTTCCGATTTATGTTTTCATCCTTCCTCTTTTTTAATACCAATAGTACCCTTATATATACTCCCTCCGTCCCATAATATTTGTCCGGTCCGCAAAACGGAGACTACAAAATAATGCATTTCTTTCAAGAAAAAATTCAAATTTTTTTCACAAGTTAAAAGAACTCGTCGAGATCTAGTAAGTTGTTGAATTTTTTCCCAACTTTTCTTACAAAAATAGAATTATTTTTACGTCTCCGTTTTGCGGACCGGACAAATATTATGGGACGGAGGGAGTATATATATATATATAGCAGAGAAATTAGGGACGAGAACTTAAGTCCCCCGTCCCCGCGATTATTCCGGCCATTAATCCCCCATTGATTTTGCCTTCCAATCCCGAAAATCTCTACAAAAATGGAAACCATTCCATTTGAACTTTGGGCTCCCCATGTTTTCAAAAACCATTCCATCCGCAGTCCTCCGTCCGAACTCAATTACGGCAACGAAGATAGAAAAATCTTCCATGATCTCACACGTCCCCACCACCGCCGCCGCCGATTCGCTCCTCCCTCTCGCCTATTAATCATCCTCCGTCGTCATCAATGAAGCCAACAGAAATCTCCCTCCGGTATTGTCGCTGTCCATGATTCCCTCCTCCCTTTCGCCAATCAATCATCTTCCATCGTCGATGAAGTTTAACGGATCGAGAAGTGGGCGTTATCGTGGTCGCCGTTAATTTCGCCGGAGCAAATCTTCAAGATGTAGTCTTCGAGGTTCTTAATTAGCAAGATCGACGGCCCAGTTGGTTTCCAAGTCACGAAGGGGTTGCACCATGTGGAATCGCCCGTAGCTGTTGCTAGCTCCTCCTAGCCCAACCCGTCACCGTCCTCCATCGCCATCCCACAGAGATTACGAAAGAGTTGGTTATGTTATGCTAGTACCTGGTTTGCGGCCCGTTTGCCACACAGTGGGTTCATGAAGCAGCATGGTTTGAAGGTGATCAATCTCTGGGCTTTGGCTTCCAAGAAGGTGGTGATGGTTTTGATTTAATTTGTTTTTTTGTTTTTTTGTTTATGGCTTGTTTTGGTATCGCAAATAAACCATGAATTGGCAATTGAATATATATGGTTTTTGTCGTCTTGTTCGTGATAGAGATAAACCATATTTTTGTTTGGTTTATAACTTGTTTGGGTATTGATGGTTTATTTGCAAAAATAAATCATGAATCGACGATTGAATAGTCATGATTTTTTGTCATCTTGTTCGTGATAGAGATAAATCATGTTTTTATTTGGTTGATGACTTGTTTGGGTATTCCTGATTTTTTTTGTCATCTTGTCATCTTGTAGCATGGATTTGAATTTTTTTTTTTGTTTATATGCTTTGGGTATTCATGGCTTATTAACCATGAATCGGCGATTGAATATTCATGTTTTTTTTCTCGTCTTGTTCGTTGATTTTTTTATTTATGGCTTGTTTGGATAATCATACTATGATTATTGATGGAGGTTTCCATGACGATACACGGATTGAATGGTTTTTTGTTATGGTTGGTTTGGGTATTCATGGTTAATAAACCATGAATCGGTGATTGAATATTCATGTTTTTTTTCTCGTCTTGTTCGTTGAATTTTTTGGTTTATGGCTTTGTTTGGATATTCATACCATGATTATTAATGGAGGTTTCCATGATGATACATGGATCGATTGAATGGTTTTTTGTTTATGGTTGGTTTGGGCATTCATGGTTTATTAACCATGAATCGGCGGTTGAATATTCATGTTTTTTTTTCTTGTCTTGTTCGTTGATTTTTTGGGTTTATGACTTGTTTGGGTATTCATACCATGATTATTAATGAAGGTTTCCATGACAATACACAGATTGAATGGAGAAGACTTTCAGTTAATTTGGAAAGAGAATAATAGAGATTAATTTGAACTTACCTACTAAATTAGAAAATGATTGAATCCCACTAATTAAGAAAGATATTACACACACGTGGATATTTTATTAAAAAGGGTAAAATAGATAATTTACCACCCGGAAGGATGAAAATATAACAATTCAAAAAGTGCCAGATGAAAACTTACATGGGATGAATTCTGAAGATGAATATTTAAAAACTCCTTAATTAATATAGATATAACCACTCTCTTCAATAATGGATTAATTTACACTTAAAATAATAGGAAATTAATATTCACGCTCCCTTTTTTACTGATGGTACTCCATTTTGTTCATGAAGTTATTAGTAACTTCACGTTAAAAAGGGAACGCCGTCAGTAAAAAAGAGAGCGCGAATATCAATTTCCAAATAATAAATGGAAAAGCAAATTAACCATTTTTGAAAAATTGGCAAAAATGGGAAGATTGGATGAAAAATTGGAAGATTGGATCAAGCACCTACCACGATGCCCACTTGGTTTTTATATAAATATTATTAAACGGCTCAAATTTCTTCGTGCAGGTTCATGGGGCTCAGATTTACAACGACTCTGTTTTTTAAGTTATCAACGGAGAGAGCAAATACATAGAGAGAGGGTTATTCACACCGCCGTTATAAATGAGTTATTTACGGAGTCACACGATCTCACCCATCTGTCTCGGGAATAATTGATCCGGATTTTAAAAGAACTTTTTTGTATTCTTCTCCGAAAAAAAATTGTTTACAATCCGGACCATGTAAAACAATTTTGAACGATCCAAATTTACCTCCGTAAAATTTATTTACCAAACACTCCGTAAATAAAGTAAGTTTTTCCTCGTATACATAATTGTAAGCATCATTTTTTTTTATCGGCAATTGTAAACATCACTTCCCCGCGCGCGCGCTCTCTCTCCCTCCTACACAATCAAGGCAAATGGTCTATCCCTACGGGTTCCACGGAGTTCCGCCTCCCAAACCTCCTCCTCCAGGACCTCCACGCCCTCCTCCTCCCGGGTCTCATCCGCCACCTCATCTCCTCCCTCTTCCGCCCTCTCGGCCTTTTCCATTACCTCCTCGACCCACAAACCCCTTCTTCACCCACCGGACCCGACTCCCTCCCGGATCCGAACCCATGTTCCTTATCCCGATTCCAAGACCTACTACTCCCTGTGATGAAGTTCTCGGACTTGGTGGAGGACCACCCCCCCGCCGCTGCTGCCGAAGGACTGCGCCGTGTGCTTGTGTGCTAGCTTTCGACGGCAGCAACGAGGTCCAACTTAACGGCTGACGAATTGCCTGCTCGTTTTCCACCGGAACTGTCTGGACCCGTGGATGGACGAAGAATTGTTCATTGCTCCTGGGGCATCATCTTATGATTTACTAAGTCCCTTTTCTACCACACATTGTGGTCAGCCCAAGACTTGCCCCCTTCGTCGGGCTCCACTTGTGCCCAGCTAGATGTCGCAGGGATTAATGGTAACCGCAAAACTTTAAAACACAGTTATGGACTCAACTGTGTTGATTAATCAATGAAAAGAGTTTTCTTTTTGTTCATTAATCAATGCACAGCAAACAGTGTGTTATTTTTTTAGATCCAATTCTCTTAAATGCTATATTACTCTCTTTTTCTTTCATGGAAGAACAAGAAATTCATTCATAATGCATATTTTAACTTACCGTGTACATTTAATACAATTGTAAAAAGATATACATCATAATCAAATGAAGGATAATGCACATGATAATATCAGATGATTTCACATGATGTGTGTATTCAATGCAACGGTTATTTGTAACGTCCATCTCACATGATGTGTGTTGTGACGGACCATTCTTCCAGCTAGGGGTGTGCACGGGTCGGGCGGATTGGGTTCAGTCCCGACCTCGTCCCGACATGTTGGGTAACACTATTTTTTGCCCCGAACCGAACAAGTGGTAAGAAAAGTCCGCAAGCCCGATTTTTTAAGTCGGGTCGGGTCCAACAAAAAACCGAATTAATCTATATGAATTGGTTGGGTTTGGTCAAGTCAGGTAAGAAACGCACTACCCAGAACCGAAATCTGATTTTTAACAGAAAATGAACCCGTACCCCACCAAACTACATGTTCGGCCCCACCCAAGACCCTTCGGATCGATTTGGTCGGGTTACGGGTTTTTTGCACACCCCTACTTCCCGCAATTGAAACAAACAATTGGAGAATCCCTCATCTCTTTGCTCTCTCTCCCCAAAACACAAATCGAAGGCCTTTGAACTGTGGATCTCTTCAAAATCTCATCCAATTCTTTGGGACCACACTCTTGGGAACACCGGGTAAACGGAAAAATCCAACATAGTAGTATCAAACATTATTCACATAGTACAGCAAAGGCGAGAAAGTAAGGAACACACAAAAAATATAAAATCATGTATCTCTATATTGGCACGTGTACAGCAAATAAGAAGATGGAAAAATCTCACCTTTTTCCACTTTTGTTGCATATGCTTTTTTTCCCGTTTTCATTTAGAGCAACGAATAGCTTTAAGAGAACTGTTTCCCGAGTCGTTTGATGCATGTGAATTCGTACCATTATGGTTTAAAATACCTTGTTCGGAGTTAGCCAGCAGGATCAGCTCACTATGTTCGATGCATGTGGACCCGTAAACTGTGTTCCCAGACTTCTTAATAACGAGGTACATTCAAGTGTGTGGTGTTTGATATTTTCTGTATTTGTGCACCTGTTTGCGTAAATGATTGTGTTAATAGACTTTCTGATTAGGAGAGGATGGAATCGAGATCTGGGTTTTTCTTTGCACCGGAGACTGGAATTGGCGTTTTCTAGAGAGAGAGAGAGAGATGTGGAGAGGGGATTCCAAGATCGAGCCCCACCATTTCTAGTTTTTAACAGATTTTGCTGGGACGACCACTTTTTTACGTTATGCTGGGAATTCATTTTGTTTTCACACTTTTAACATAGTAGTAGGCCCAAGATTCTCCCGTTGCGCGACCGCAATTAATCATGTGTCACACGGTAATTTTAATTCGACGGTTCAAGTTGTTTATTTTATAAATTTCGGCATACTAAATAGTCACGCCTAAAGTATTTACTTAGGGGTACCCCATTTGCTTTGAATTTTGATTGAGAGAGAGAGAGAGGAAGGTGATTGTTTGAGAGAGAGAGAGAGAGAGAGGAGGTGATGTGAGTATGGGAATTGTTTGATTTCGATTTGTGGCGATGTTTACAGGGTTTTTTTTTTTTTTTTGGGAATGGATGTTTACAGGTTTTTTTTGGAATGGATGTTTACAAGTTATGTATATGAGAATAACTTAGAAAAATAATATTAGCACTCCAAAAATTGATGTATGTACTCCAAAACAATATAATTCTAAATTCATTTTCCTTTGTTTTTTGGAGTGCCTCTATCAATTTTTAGAGTGTCAATATCATTTTTCATAACTTATTCACGAAGATGAGTGAATAAGTTATCACAGAACCGTACAATCGCAATTGTCCGTTTCGATAATTAATAGTTGAAATTATATTTTTAAATTTTTTTTACCGATAAAAATTAATTTTTAATCTGAATTATCCAAAACATTTTGGACCTTAAATAAGTTTTTCTGCATGTATATACTCTCTCTGTTGATAACTTAGACCCAAATTGTTATAATTTTTCATACTTAGAAATCACCAAAAGATTGAACAATTACTTATTTTTTGAGAAGACCATTTCAAGTTCAAAAATCATGTGCTTACGCAAATAATTTTCCTATCAATATGGATCTTATTTGATAGATCTCATTGAGATCTTTAATACGGTGCAAAAAAAAATTGAAAAATTATTTCTGATTTACATTATTTTTGAGTTTGAAAATGTGAAATAAGCTGTTTATTTGGATTTTGTGGAACAAACCTTCTTATTTTTCTTTGAGAAGTGTGCCAAAATAAGTACTTATTTTTTAATAAGGTTTCTGGAACGGAGCCTAACACTGTAGTTAAAGTTATAGAGTAAATTCTCTCTGCCAGGTTGGAAAACCCCAGTTTTCCTCCAAACCAATAATATTCTGTCACGTCATCAAATTGTACCAAGAAATGGAAGAACCACGTGCTCTTTAGTTCGGCCCTCTGGGGTACACCTTTTACAGTACTACTCCCACTAGTACTACTCCTGCCAGCCAAAAACTTCAAAAATACTTTCATCAGAGACAATCTGCAGAGATTCACGCAGAGATAAATGCATTTGTCCCCATTTCGGGTCCTGAAAAAATCTAGAAAAATATCCATAAATTTTTGAATATTATTTTATGGAGCCCTGTAAAAAATCAACTCCAGTGGATGTCGATAAGTATTACTTTTGGATTCGTAGAGGCGAAACTGCTCAATTTGCCCCTACGAATCAAAAAGTAACACTTATCGATATCCACTGGAGTTGATTTTTTACAGGGCTCCATAAAATAATATTTAAAAATTTATGGATATTTTTCTAGATTTTTTCAGGACCCGAAATGAGGCCAAATGCATTTGTCTCTGCGTGGTTCTCTGCGAATTGTCTCTGCGCGTACCAGAGCTCAAAAAACTTTAAACCAATCAAAAAGTTTTTTTTTTCCAAGAACCGATCAAAAAAGTTGAGTATGATAACTTCTTTTTTTTTCGATGGTTTAGAGGTGTTCGAATCAATTTACTTGCACTTCAACTATTTCTCTTTTCAGTTCGATCAAAGATAAGTCATCTACGCCGGAACTACGGGATAAATTTTTTTTTTGTTCATGTTATATGACTATATTGATATGTTGTCCATAGCGCAGATACTTGACTATGAAAGCCCTAAAGAAAACTATTATTTATGACCCTCGGGATAAAATGATAAAAAAATAAGATTTTCACGCCAGTTCAAATGGATTAAACATTGGAGCATTTAAATTTTTATACTGTTTATATATTAAAAATATTGTTAGTTTCAATTTTCAATTTGTTTGAACTAGTGCAAATACATTATTTTCAAATCATTTTATTCTACATGATCATAATTAATTTTTGTCTATAGGACTCTCATAATCAAGTATCTGCTCTACAAATTCTCAAATAAAGAGCAGATATTTAATTATGAGAGCCCTAAAAAATTAATTATGACATTTTAGAATAAAATAATTAAAAAATAAGATCTTTGCACCGGTTTAAATCAATTTAGTCATACCATGAACAAAGTTTTTTTTTTTTTTTTAAATCTCCTAACTCTCATCTGCACACATGTGCACAAGTAAATGAGAATTGAATGGCCATTTATGGCGTGTTTCACTAACTAAAAATAAGTACTTATTTTTTTGAATTAAAAGTAATATATTGTGAGAGAATGATCTGTCTCATAAAATAAAAAATAAAAACTTAAAAAATAAGAATCTTAGCAGAATAAAGCATTAATTTTCAACCCATCTCTTGTTGGACCTCAACCACTCCCATTCAATCCAATTTTATCTACAGGAACCAATACCCATTCGATGGATATAGAATCTTAAGAAGTTAGCTTCCCATTTTATTCACTACCAAACCAATATCATGTCTTTTTAGAATTGTATATTTAGATATGCACATTGCACATGGTAAGTTTTAATATCCATTATAAATGAATTTCTTGTTCTTCCACAAAAGAAAGAGAGAGTAATATAGTAGCATATTTAAGAGAATTGGATCTAAATAAATACCAGTAAAACATTCTTTGCTGTGTTTAATTGATGAACAAAAAGAAAACTCTTTGCCATAGCACAAAACCATTCTACTAGTAAAAACTTTCTCACATGAAATCTGTGAGTCCCTCTATTCGTACCCTTTTGCTACAATCACAAATACCTGTACCAATAGTTATACAAATTTTCTCACATCGCATTTGGAGGTCCACTATCCATGTGCGGTTTAGAATTGAATCCGTAACTGTGTTTTAAAGTTTTGAGCGTAGCAATAGTCGCTATCACAAACCAATGGCAACCGGCAAGTACTCTTCGTACAAATCCGTAATCCCCGACGACCCAGCCCACACCCTCTAGCCGGGTACCATTGGAGCCCGACAAAGAGGGCAAGTCCTGGGCCGACCACAATGTGTGGTAGAAAGAGGACTTAGTAAACCATGTGACGGTGCCCGAGGAGCAACGAACAATTCTTCGTCCATCCACGGGTCAAGACAGCTCCGGTGGAAAACGTGCCGGCAATTCGTCAGCCGCTGGACCTCATCGCCACCGTCGAAAGCGCACAGGCACACGGTGCAGTCCTCCGGTGGCGGCGGGTGGTCCTCCACCAGGTCTGAGAACTTCATCACAGGGAGTAGTAGGTCTTGGAACCGGGATAGGGATAGGGAACGGGGGTTCGGATCCGGGAGGGAGTCGGGTTGGGCGGGTGAAGGGGTTTGTGGGTCGAGGAGGTAATGGGAAAAACCGAGAGGGTGGAAGAGGGAGGAGATGAGGTGGCGGATGAGGCCCGGGAGGAGGAGGGCGTGGAGGAGGAGGTTTGGGAGGCGGAACTCCGTGGAACCAAAGGGGTACCCCATGTGCTTTGAATTTTGATTTTGAGGGGGAGAGAGAGAGAGAGAGAGAGAGAGAGAGAGAGAGGAGGTGATGTGAGTTTTGAGAGTTGTTTGATTTGGATTTGTAGCGATGTTTACAGGGGTATTTTTTTTTTTTTTGGAATGGATGTTTACGGTTATGTATATGAGAATAACTTATTCACGGAACCTTACCATTGCAATTGTCCGTTTCGACAATTAATAGTTGAAATTATGTTTTTAAATTTTTTTTACCGGTAAAAATTAATTTTTAATTAGACTTATTCAAAACATTTTTGAACAGTCACGATTGACTTCCGTAAAAATTTATTTCCGTAAATAAGTTTTTCTGCATATATATACTCTCCCGGTTGATAACTTAGAAAAATACTTCCTCCGTTCCATTTTGTTTGCTCATGTTTTTTTTTTTTGAACTGTCCCAAATTGTAGGGTTGTTCACGGTCCGGATTGGATCAGATTCGTATGAATCCAATCCTAATCTGTATCTCACGTTTTTAGAAAATAAAATCCAATCTTAATCCAAAAGTCTCACGGTTCGGTTTGAATTTCGAACCGTGAATCACGGTTCGATCCCGGTTTTATCCACGGATTTCCTTCCAAAACAATAAAATGATGCTACCACCATAATCATATTCCAAATAAAAATGCAAACACTAATTTCCATAAATATTGTCCAAATTGTAAAGGCAATAAAGGCATTAATGCAATAAACATGATAAAAGCAGCAACCAAATAAAACTAAACATTATCCAAAATACAAAAATTCTGGTCAAGCGTGATCTACTTATTAGATCCCATAAAAACGAAACAAAAAATGGCAAATTAGTTTATCAAAACAAACAAGCAAATTAGTAAAATTATAATTATTTATGTATATTACACGCACATATCTTTATTTTTATTTTTTTTAAATATCTCACGATCCGGTTCAGTTAATCCACGGTTTTGAAATGAAAATCCAATCCTAATCCGTATCTCACGGTTTTTTAATTTTCAAATCCGTGTTCGGGCCACTAATCCACAAACAAAATCCAAAAAGTACATGACTTTGAGTCAATAAAATGGGAGAATTTCCGAAATGAGCAAAACAAATTGAGACAGAGGGAGTATAATTTTCCAAAGAAAAAAATTATAATTTTTTTGATAAATTAAAAGAACGTACTCTTATTTAGTAACTATCGGCCAAATGTTTGAATTTTTTTCGATAAATATATTCAACTTTAAGTTCTCGTTTTGTTGACCATACAGTCTTTCTAGGATAGAGGTAGTATGTCGTATCTATTTTAAGTGATTCAGAATCAAATTCTGAACGAAAGTTCACTAAACTTTCTTCCGTCATTGACTCAAACTCATATTTTCAAACATATCAAGAGACACTCAAATTTTTACTCGAATTTTTTAATGGGTTTTCTCGCTCTTAATGTACAACTATGCAATTATTGAAGCTTTTAACTCAAATTTGTGCTTATATTTGAGTTTGTCATTTGAAACGGTTCATATTTGGGAGCTTTTACTCTAATTTCTACTTATGTTAAGAATTTCGATTAAGGGCTGAGGATGCTCCAATGGGGCAGAATTAATGCCATAAATTGACTTACACGACCAATACTCAATTAATTAACACAGAGTGGTTATATCTATATTAATTAACCACATCTGAAATTCTGAATCTCGAGCTATTAATTTGCTTTTTCCATTTATTATTTTAACTGTAAATTAATCCATTATCGATCATGATAGAATATATGAATTAACTTCCATTTTTATGACTATGTCACCGATAGGTTTTGCTTGTGTGGCTACATGTGAAACACAGCCCACATTGAACAGACAATCTCTCTTGCACGATCCTGTTATTTTCCTTTGATATTTGATACCCATCTCTCTAACATTTTTCGCAGTTATTAGTCCTGTGTTAAATTTTTTGAGACAAACCAGAAGAGTAAAAAAAATTATGACTTTTTTCTAAATTCTTTTAGAAAAATCCAAGATAAAGCTAAATTTTTTGGGCTTTATCTGGGTTATTTCCAAAAATACGAGGTAACAGTTCAACATATTATGTTTAATGCCCCAAGGTAGTAAACAAAGTGAAAATCATGATGGGATGTTATTTCATTTGCCTAAGAACCAACTCATAAATAGTTAGGGTAATTCTTGATACTTTATTTTCAATCAAAAAAACAAAAAAAAGAGAGAAGAGGGATGAGCAGCACGCAACTAAAGAATCTCCTATTTAGGGGGAGCTGTAGGACGTACTATAGAGGAAACCTGCCGAGCTCTACAAAACGACGTAACCACACACAAGGTTATGGGTTAGCTAAATTTTGAATACAATGCAAGTGATGCACTCAACCACCAAGACATAGTGTAACTTAAGAAAGAATAATACTCCTGGTATCAAAGTACTTTACAACTCATCAAAATCAAATGATTCAAAATATGTTTTTCCTCAAAATCCTGTCTCTCCTCTCTCCAAGCAAAGAATGTCCATTCATTTTGTGTCCAATCTCATTTTGTAAGAAACAATTATTGAGAGAGTTTGGGACATTCTTGCAACATATTCAAGGAAGTTATCATCTTACAAGTCCACGAGGATATATATATGATAAATAAAGTGCATTTGGCACATCATAATGCAATAGAAGAACAATATTTTTTTATTATTATTCGGGAGATTCGGGTTAACCTACGGACATCTTGACTAATTCTTAGAAAATTAATCTCACCGTTCACAACTAGGATCCAATTGAAGTTGAAGTAAAGTACCGTATATGGACCAACCATGTAAAACTCGATAGCAGATGATGAAAGGACAATTAAAGAAATCAATGTTGACAAATGGAAAGAGACGTGTATGATGAGAAACGCAACACACTACTTGGTCTAAGTTTATTTATTCATTTATTTTTGCAATTGAGTATTTCTGAATGTGACCAAGCCAATTGAGTAGTACAGCTCAAACCAATTAATCTAAAATAGTGATTGAGAACTAATTTTGTACTGATTAACTTCTATTACGTTTTCAGGTTGGTCAGAATCGTCAGATTATCCATCAGGGAATTGGTAATAAACAATTATCAATACCTCTTTTTCTTTTGGTCAATCAGCAATTCACTATCAATACATCTGATGTCACATAACATCGATTATTTAATAGTAGTACATTACTTTACTCTACACGAGAAAATCTTTTTAACGGAGTGTTCCATGAATAGCTATTTACGGAGATGAATTGCGACCATTTATTTTGGACAGTCCTGATGTTAGTGAATCTTTTTCTGGTAAGAGTTTAACTCTTTCCCGAAAAAGTTTCATTTAAATTCGGACTGTCTAAAGTTGAAACGAACTGCCGAGATCACGCGACCCTGTGAATGAGGGAATTACGGAGCCTCTGTAAATAAGCCAACCTCATTTTACAAATGCCCAAAATGCATTGTTTATGATTGAATTCTTTTGTTTACATCTGACCAAACATATTGACCTAAAATTCAAATTCACCTCGAGAAGTTTAATGGCCATGCTAGACAATCGAATATGATTTGATCAAGCCTTTAGAGTTTAAACATGTTTGATCGACGCTAATTTTTGCACAGAAATAAGACACATATATAAAGACCTACAAAATGAAGGTTGGAGATCTGTTTGGATCGTGGGGGAGAGTTTGGGTCTTGTGTTTGCCTCCAAAGTACTTGCTGTTTATTTGGAAGGTCTCGCACCGGATTTTAGCCGTGAAGGATGCTTTGTTAAGGAGGAATGTGGGTGTTGATCCGAATTGTCCTATGTGTGGTCAAGAGGTGGAGACAATTGAGCATCTATTTTTTCAGTGTTGGTTTGCTAAAAGGGTGTGGCGGGCTTCACATTTGGGTTTTAATTTTGATGTGGACTCTTCAGTTTTGTTTGGGGTTTGGTTTGCGAAGTGGTTGAAGGAGACGCCCTCTTTAGAGTTGGTTTGGGACTCAATTTTTATTATGTGGTCTATTTGGTGTGCGCGTAATGACGTTGCATTTCATAAGGTTGACTGTGACTTAGCTAATCCTTTGGATAATGTGTTGGCCTGTTTTTTAGGCCTCAAGAATTTATGCAAGTTTAGGAAGAAATGCGAGTTGGAGGATGGTTGGCATTTTAGTGTTGGTAGTGGGGTTGCTTCAAAGAGGTCTGACTTGCAGTTTGTGTTTGGTAGAGGAAGGGATGATGTTCAGGGTTTGTTTCTCTTCCTTACGGATGGTGCATGCGATGGCTTGGGTTCAAGTAGGAGATGGTGGGCAAGAGGTGGCATATCAGGTAGCTAGGTGTGTCTCCTCTTCGGCAGCTATGGTAGAAACCAGGGCTGGTTTGTTAGTGCTGGAATGAGCCTTTGGTCAAGGGTTGCGGGAGATTTGCATTCGTACCGATTGTGCAGTTTTTGTTCAGGGACTTCTCAATCCTATAGATGCCGAGTTTAGCTTGCAATCAGCTCTTATGGATTTTTGTTCCTTATGTACTCGTTTTAATGTAGTTAAAGTTGTTAAGGTGGATAGGCAAGTGGTGCAAGTTGCTCATGTGAAAGTAAGGACAGCTTTGTTGAACTTGTAATATTGTTTTATTATAATGGATTTAGCTTGTTTGTCAGCTTTGTTGAACTTTTAATATTGTTTTATTATAATGGATTTAGCTTGTTTGTCAAAAAAAAAAAAATTAAGTTGTCAATACTTCACACGAGGGAGCACATACGTTAGGCACCACATAAGATTATCTTGATTCTTTGCTATGGTAGTCAAAACCAAATACGTACAAATGGGGCCAGCTATCTCTCACAATTTGGTTCCACGGAGTTCCGCCTCCCAAACCTCCTGCTCCCGGGTCTCATCCGCCACCTCATTTCCTCCCTCTTCCACCCTCTCGGCCTTTCCCATTACCTCCTCGACCAACAAACCCCTTCACCTGCCCAACCCGACTCCCCCCCGGATCCGAACCCCCATTCCCTATCCCGGTTCCAAGACCTACTACTCCCTGGGATGAAGTTCTCGGACCTGGTGGAAGACCACCCGCCGCCACCGGAGGACTGCGCCGTGTGCCTGTGCGCTTTCAACGGCGGCGACCAGGCAGTGCCAGCCCCGACGTTTGGGTTGCCCAAGCCCGATCTTACACTTGGTTACCCACTTGTTATTAAGTCATAAAAAAAAATCAAGGCTATATTGTGCTTTTAGTTTGAATTCTATTAATAAATGAAAATTAAAATGAAATTCTGGTTATAGTGCTCTATGATTTAGCAAGATCTGATTCAAAAAAAAAAAAAATGATGGGTTTCTATTTATTTTTAGGTTTCTATTTATTTTTAGCTTTCATTTATTTATTTTGATCATTGTTCAAAATTTAATGATAAAATGAAAAAGAAACATTATGGACCAGCTAGCAAAAATACAAATCTGACTTTAAAAATGGTTAATTTTTTCATTGAAGTTTTTTAAATTAGTGTCTGACTATCTGTGCATGTATGCAAATAACCTTTGTGAGTCCTTCGTATGCGCTAGTATGTACATATGCACGTATATTTTTTATTTTTTATATTTGCATACATAACTCTGTGAGTATGAGAGTAGTTTTTTCTATTTTCTAGGAGTGTGACAATAATTATTGATGTAGAAAAAGTATCTTCCAAAATTATGAATGACATCAACAAGAATGGTATCTCAAAAATGAGTTGTGATATGTATTCCAGTATTCCAGATTCAGTGGTGGAATGATAAGTATTCTATTGTACCATTTTTGAGATACCATACGTTTTGTGGTGTACTCCAACAACAAATACCCTTTCACTTCATGAACAAATTGTAAAGAGAAAGAGAAGTGAGTGCACTACAGTCAGCGAAGATGAGAGAGAGGGACTTAAAAGAAACAGAATCCTAGACAAATGGAAAGAGTTTAACAGAATTACTCATTCCAAGCTACTCCGGATTGTTCCACGTCATCAACAGCAAAATTGCCCTGAGTGAAAAAATGATTTTTCCATGTTCGGCACAAGATTTGAACCCTGGCGCCTTACCTGAGCGAAAACTTACGCACGGTCTACTAACCAGCAGATCAGATGCACCATTCATTTTAGGATTGCGTCAAAATATTAATATATTTACATATATATTTACATGGAATTTATTTTTTTGGGTTGCCCTGCCCCGGGGGGTTGCCCAAGCCCAAGGACTTGCGGGGCTTACCCCAGGGCCGACCCTGCGACCAGGTCCGCCGGCTGACGAATTGCCGACACGTTTTCCACCGGAGCTGTCTTGACCCGTGGATGGACGAAGAATTATTCGTTGCTCCTGGGGCACCGTTGAGTTCCTTTTCTACCACACATTGTGGTCGGCCCAGGACTTGCCCTCTTTGTCGGGCTCCAATGGTACTCGGCTAGAGGGCGTGGGCTGGGTCATCGGGGATTACGGATTTGTACGAAGAGTACTTGCCGGTTGCCATTGGTTTGTGATAGCGACTATTGCTACGCTCAAAACTTTAAAACACAGTTACGGACTCAACTTGGAACAGCACATGGATAGCGGACCTCCAAATTCAATGTGAGAAAATTTGAATAACTATTGGTACAGGTATTCGTGATTAATGTAGCAAAAGGGTACGGACAGAGCGAGTCACAGATTTCATGTGAGAAAGTTTTTAGTAGTAGAATGGTTTTGTGCTATGGCAAAGAGTGTTCTTTTTGTTCATCAATTAAACACAGCAAAGAATGTTTTACTGGTATTTATTTAGATCCAATTCTCTTCAATATGCTACTATATTGCTCTCTTTTTCTTTTGTGGAAGAACAAGAAATTCATTTATAATGGATATTAAAACTTACCATGTGCAATGTGCATATCTAAATATACAATTCTAAAAAGACATGATATTGGTTTGGTAGTGAATAAAATGGGAAGCTAACTTTTTAAGACTCTATATATATCCATCGAATGGGTATTGGTTCCTGTGGATAAAATTGGATTGAATGGGAGTGGTTGAGGTCCAACAAGAGATGGATTGTAAATTAACGCCCCATTCTGCTAAGGTTCTTATTTTTTAAATATTTATTTTTTGTTTTATGAGATAGATCATTCTCTCACAATATATTATCTTTAATTCAAAAAAATAAGTACTTATTTTTCGTTAGTGAAACACACCATAAATGGCCATTCAATTCTCATTTACTTGTGCACATGTGTGTAGATGAGAGTTAGCAGTGAAACACACCATAAATGGCCATAAGCACATGTGTGTAGATGAGACTATGAGAGTTAGCAGTGAATTCTGCATATATCTCGAAAAAAAAATTCAATGCAACTGTTATCTATAACGTCCATTTCACATGATATGTGTATTCAATGCAACTGCTATTTGTAACACCCATCTTACATGATGATGTATTCAATGCAACGGCTATTTATAACAAACGATTGGAGAATCCCTTCTCTCTTTGCTCTCTCGCCCCAAAACACAAATCAAAGCCTTTGAACCGTGGATCTCTTCAAAATCTCATCCAATTCTTTGGGACCACACTCTTGGGATTGTAAACCAAAAAAACTCAACAAAATATCAAACATTATTCACATAGTACAACAAAGGAGAAAGTAAGGAACCACCAAAAAAATAAAAAATAAAATCATCATAACAGTAAAAATCAAACAAGCATATTGCACATGTACAACAGATAAGAAGATGGAAAATCTCACAAGAGTTTTGCCTGGGAAGGAGAGTGGGGTGGAAGAGGGTTTTTTTTTTTTTTTTTTGTAAATGGAAAATGCCAAATGGTGATCTCATTATGATTATAAAATATAAATTTTGAAAAAGAATAATCTATGGATAGGTTTCTCTTAGGCTCCGTTCAGTTGTCGAGAAAGTTATGCGAGAAATTGGTTCCCAGAAAAAGTGAAGTGAGGTGAAGTAAAAGAAAAAGAAAATTATTTTCCTGTGAGTGTTCATTTGACAAAAGAATTTTGCAAGAAAAATTAAGGTTAGTTGTTCATTTGTTAGGAAAAGGAAACTTTCAGGAAAATTTTGTGAGTGTTCACTCATTTTCCTTTTCCCGCGACGCAAAATCCTGTGTTTTTTGCAGGATCACTTTTGTAGGAAAGTAATTCCTGCAGGAAAACTTAAATTGGTAAGTCCTAGAATTTTCCTGCCAACTGAACATTAGGAAAGTTATGGGAAAGTTGATTTTCCCATCCTTTCCTGTACTTTCCTGGCAACTGAACGGGGCCTTAGATGGGAATCTGTGAACATGTTTTTCTGTTGGCCTTAGAAAATGAAAGGGAATAATTTCTGAAATCTGATTCCAATTATAGAATTCACAAATGGAAGTTGAATCCATAATTCCTTTGGAAGTGGGGCAATCTCGTGGGAAGGAATCAGTAACGGATTTAAGTAGGAGTACCTCCTAAATTATTCCTGGGGATTGGGTTGGGAGAATCTTGCAGATTTTTATAAATACTCTATACTCGTTAATTGTGCTATTTAAATCTTTCTTCATTATTAATTCTGTCAAACAAACTAGCCGCTAGCCGAAGGTTTCTTTGGTGGGGGGTTGCTGCCTCCGCCGCCTCCACTCCCGCCTCCCTCACCTTCATCTACTAACCCCTTCGAGCTCCACCTTCTCTCCGCCTCCACAATCCACCTTTCCCCTCCATCCTCCGCCTTCTCCCTCCACCTCCCCTTCCTTCCTCTGTCCTCTGGCAACTCGGGTCAAATTGGGGTCCAATTTGGCATAGATATGGAGAAGGGATAGCTATGTTTTGCTCCTCTGGCAAATAGGATGTCAAATCTGGCATGGCGGCTTAGGCAACATAGTTTTCTGCTGGTGGTTTTCTCCTTTTTTTCTCCCTTTTTTTCGATCTCTTTTCTGTTTTCACGTGTGATTCCCCTTATGTGGATCTTTCTCCCCTTCATGACTTTCTCACCTTTGTGGGTGTCATTTGTTTTCTTTATTTGATGTACTTGATGTGAGTTTTGTGAGAAGTGTTGATAACTCTATGGCTCATTGTGTGGCTAAGAGTGCTCCGAGAGAGAATGGAATTTCTAAGTGGGAATTTTCTCCCCCCGGCTTCTAGGTCCTCTTCATGGGTAAGTTGTGATGTTTAATTCTTGTTATTTTTAAATAGATGTTTAAGCAAACAATTGGGAATACAAGACAAAGATCGAAAACACTAACCAATTATTGGCCCACATGGGTTTCGAGACGTAGTATACAAAGGTTTTAGTTATAACAATCATTCTAGTATTCTACTACTTAAGGTGTGGCCTCCACAAAACATTGCACCACTAGTGTATGTAAAGCCCACGAACTAATGTGCGTGTATTGTGTATTTGTTTACGCAAAGGTTTGTTGTTTTAAAATATTCCTAGTTATAATTGAAAATGTTAAAATTTCACTTGGGTTTTCAGGGATTCAAATCCTCTATATCGGTTTATAGGTAAGGACAATCATATCAAAATTGTTGTGGGTCGGTTGGGCTTTACCCTAATATCTTGGGTTATGAGTTTGAGCAACGGATGCACCACAGAGGTGCAGTGGCCGTGGGAACCAGATGGTAGAATGCTTTGGCCACAATGACTACAACTTCCCCTTTAACCTTTACTATTTTTGTGATAATTTGACATTTGTGAAGTTCTCGGAAAAGAAGCATAACCTAATTTAAAAAGATTGTAACACCGTTGATATAAATCAGAAGAACTATTCAGCTAGTAGTGCGACTGCACTACAAGATTTCCGGTTCCCATCAAACTAGTAGTACGGTAAAGACTGTCAAGTTTTTGGCCCTCAGATACCCTTCATACCCTAGAAGAGACCATGTAACCAAAAAATAACAAGCCGTAGGGAAAATGGAACGATTTTTAGACACACAATGTACAAAAGAAGACCCCGAATTGCAATATTTCCAGCTTATAAGCTGAATGAGATCACCCAAAAAAGCTGCTTCAGAATAATCTTCCACCCAAACTTTGCAAATCCATATATAAGCTCCAAATATAAATCCACAAGCACTACATCATATTGGACAAAAAAAAATGGAAGGAAAACAACCCACATTAAGAAAACCTAATCACACACAAATCAGTTCGCTCCACCATCTTGTGGAAACAATTTAAGACAGAAGAGTCTGTTTCAGTTATTGAATGATAGGTATATGGGTACCATCAACATGGTTTTGCCCACAATCAAGACATACCAGCGCAAGGATCACCTATAACCAGAGGAGGGATAAGCAGGTTGAGGATAGCCTTGAGCCTGAGGATAGGGCTGACCGTATACCGGTTGTGCATATCCAACCGAGGAAGGATATGGCTGATCAAGGCGTGACATGTGCTGGAAAGGAGGGACTGCCATCGCCGGTGGCCCAAACACACCGTCTCTTTTGTCCATTTCGACCTTGTGCTGTGTCTGCAATACCCCAAATGTATACCGATTACTACAGGCAAAGTGACGTGCAAGGATTTGGGACAACGGATTGTTGAGTTGAGTTGAGTAGAGTCGAGAATTCCACACCAAATGGTGCATCTCCTCACCCTTCTCAATCATGCCAAAAACGGTCACCGTTTCATACTCAAAATCGTCCTAAACATCAGTGCACGCGTAACTTTGTGTACAAAATTGATTTTAAAGTTTTCTCAACGTAACGAACATAATTTCCAATAAGACAGTGCTCTAATTAACATATCACATACCTGCATGCATGCACACACCCTGCAAAAACAAATTAAACAGCAATCAGTGGAAGATTGTGTAAATTACATCAGCTGCAAGTGTTAGTGAGAAGTTGGAAGGGAACCCTTACGTGCAATAGACCATATCGGACAAACAAGACAGTATCTGAGAGGCCTCTTGAAGTTCTGAACTTCCAACAATCATGGCAATGATGGAAAATACGCATGCAACTTGTTGAAGGCAGAACATGAAAGCCTAGGTATCAGGAAAAAGAAAGTTCAACAGGACTTAGGGTATCTGGATTGGGTACACACACGCGCACACACCTATGTGTACATATGTAGAGAGAGAGAGAGAGAGAGAGAGAGAGAGTGTGTGTGTACAATAATGCAATTATCACACTGCGTGGTCTGTATGTTGAACTCGTCTTGCAGCAGAAAACGGGTTGAGGCAACAGAATTTCCGAAGCAACAAAAAACCTGGAAATAGTGAAACAAGATTAAACCCACAAAAAAGAGCAAAAAGAAAAAAAACTCCATGCAGACGTAAAATGAAGCAGTAACTTCTTTTTGCATTTCAAAAAAATAAAAGTCAAAACTTGCGAATAGCACATGGAACCAAGAAGCTCCTCTAGAAAGTAAATAAAATGTGCAAGCAAAGGAAGTGATAACAAGCAGAATCTAACAATTGTACCTCAGTGGCAAGGCAAAATTCTGGGCATTTACTTTCTCCACACCGACCGCTGCAGGGCATGTAACCTGCACAGCAAACGTACCTGGAACACACAAGAAAGGAACACTGATACCAGGAGGTCAAGGAATTTAACATAAAAAAAACTTATGGATATCAATTACCTTGACATATCATCGTAAAGAGCTCGCTTGCGGAGCAGGTATGAGACACATGGACCACTGGAGTGAATAAATATAACAAAATTTACCAGAATTAGAAAAAATTGATAATCCAGAAATAGATGGCTTTTCAAGGGAAGCAAGTTCCAACTACCAAGAGAAATAAATATGATGCAAAAGGCTTGCAGAATAATTTTCCTGAAGAAACGATACGAATGTCTTATTAAAAACTAATCAAGGTACAGGGAAAATTACATCATGTTCAAGATGGCAAATTTGAGTGCAGTGGTAATCAGAAACACACAACTCAATGCATCAATTGCCTCATCTCAATGCATGTCAGTGCATCTCAATAACAGTCTCCACTCACTAGCGCTTCATCTTTCATACGTTTGGTGTAAGACCCGAGAATGTGATGACTGTAAAGTAGGTACATGACCACTGTAATACTCAGAGTTACAACGTGAAAATTGGTAACAAAACCAACCTGATGAGATGAAACAAGGGAATACATTTGGAAAAAAGTAGCTGTTAGAAACCGGTAGCTGAACTAGATAAACAAGGGATGAGAAGTTGTATGTGACGGTTTGGAACTTTGCAAGGAAGATAGATGAACATATGGCGATGGAGGAGAGGTTCAACTCAAGAGTGTAGTAGAAGAAGAGGAGGGCCGTGAAGAATGTCAACCAAGGCAACAATGGGAAGAGAAAAAATGTTGTTGCCTGCAATCAAAGTCAAAGATGGAATTTTGCCAAGGCCAAATTTGCCGAAGGGATTCATGCAACCAAACAGAAATGAGGAATTCAGGCCATGATGCATTGACATGAGTTGCAACTACTCCCCTCTAACATGTGTCAGTACTTTAAGGTTCCTAACACTTGTTTGGACCGAGATAAAAAATATCGCATTCATCTATATGCTAATCTACTTAAACACGACACCACAAATGCTACACCTTGGGGTAATGGAAAAAAGGAAACTGAATACAAGCAAAAGTGAATTTTTGGAGATTCTCTTCAGGAGGTAAGGTGGTTCGCTTATATTTGACACAGAATAGTCATTCAATTCTACAGCACCTACATAAACAGCATTGGCAATTCCATTGATCTTTCTCAATAGTACCAATAAAGTACAAAAGTCCTCATCATCCTAGTTAAATCAGTGGCATTCCCCAATTAACTTCTTTTGAAGCGTCTAAGTTACTCATCAATAATAGCAAAAGACAAGGAAATATCTTAAGTCGTACAGCAATTAATCAAATGCAAATCCCTAAATACACCACCAATGCTTGTCCTCGGGCCAACTATATAATTTGAACACCAAAAAGTGAATTTTACTGATTTCCTTCAGGAACTTAGTTGACCCGCTTATATTAATCAAGAACCAGATAAGCCCACCACAACTATGGCTAATAAACAGAGCATCAAACATGCCATTCAGAGAAGCTTGCTCATTCCAATATAAGTATACACCTGTACTCAAGTTAAATCAGCGGCAATACGAAGCTTCCATCTTAAGGAAATAAGAATACGATTGAATTCGAACGAACTGCTAGAATATAACTCAAAAATTCCCAAAAAACATCATTCAAACCATTGCAAGTTACTCCAATTTCAGTAATACATATTTAGGCTTGGTTAGCCTAACTTGACTATTGGACTATCTTCTATGTATAAATTGTCTTCTATGAACTTTTACTCTTTTTGCATCAAATTCTTGAGAATTATTGCTTCGTCTCGGCGAGGAAATATAAAATGTACAAAACCATACCTAAGAAATAAAAAAAGTTCTCCGAAGACAACAAAAAAAAAAAAATACTAATACACTTGGATTCTTTTTGCTATAGTATACTTAATTAAGTGTTCGTCGTAATTTTCTAGCTTTTGAATTCCTCTCATTGAGACAAACAATAATTCACACAAACTAACAAGAGTTCATACAAGACGAAAATGTTATGGAAAACAATCCAATAATAAAGTTATGCCAAACCAAAAATTCGAAACAGAGGGTAATTCAATCTAATTTTGAAAAGTACATTTGAAAGTCAACCCCAGTCCACAGCTCATCCTTTTCGAACAAGAATTAGAGATATCAGGCAAATTAAGAATCAGAATACTTACCACCAAAGCGCAAAGCAGCAATCTGCACACACACACACACAAAAATTAATAAGAAACACAAAATCAAACACTACATATTGACTTACAGAGATGATCTAATCCGTATTGTGTATGTAATCTAGAGAGAGGGGGGTGGGGTTGTTACAGGGAGTGTCGGCTTTAATGGTGTTGGTGAGATCGGTGTGCCAGAAGTTGCGGTAGTTCTGGCGGAGCTGCATCTTCTCCATGTGCTGCTGCGACGCCATCGACATCTTTCTTCGCTCGGGTCTCAATTCAGAAGAAACCTAGCGCTTCGGTATTTCAAGAAGAAAGACGACGACGACGGAGAAGATGAGAAGTCGATGCCGGTTCAAGCCAGTTGTAACGAGTCTTATAGAAATGCAGAGAATTTGCGACGGCGTTTTTAAAATTTCACGACGACGAAGACTTTGAAGAGGTCTCCGACGACGACAACGAGGCTACGACTTTTTTTTTTTATCCGCTCTTTGGATCGTAGCTAATGTCTCGTTTTCTTTACAATTCAAAAAGAATTTTTCAAAAAATTCTCCCTAAATATTTCTTACTTTCAAAAAAATCAAATACCAATCCAAACATAGCATAAATTTGAGATATTTGTGCCAGCGGATTCCCGAGAAGCTCGAGGCTCGGCTCGTTAGAGCCCGGTTCGTCAAGTAATCGAGCCGTGTTTCAAGCTTGAGTTTTGAACTCGTTTTATAATCAAAACCAAAATTAACACTCTAAAATCGAGCTTAACACGAGCGTGAAAGCGGCTTTTAAAAACGTCCATAGCTATTGAAAACTACAAGAGTAAGAATGGATAGTGCAAGTGAAAGCAATGCGGAAGTGATGTGACTAAAATACTTTGAATTTCACAATTTTTGAATACTAGTGTCTCCTTGTAAAATTAGCATTAATCAGTTGATTTAGCACCACACACAATTACATAAACACTTACACATATTCACAAATGGGATGGGCCCCGCTGTGTACTGTGTTTGTGTATCTGTGTGGTTGTTTGTGGTTATATGATTATTGTTATGAATAAGGAAGAGTTCAAATACTATGTTGCAATTGTTACTACACGGAATAAGGCCATGTTCCGCTAAGATTCTTTTTTATAAGTACTTATTTTTCTTTTCATGAGATATGTCATTTTTTTATAATACATCATATTTAATTCAAAAATTAAAATTATTTATTTTTCTTAACGAAACGAGACCTAATTTTGCTTTCTTCCCATCTATTATTCATATTTTATTTACTTCGTCCATCAGCTTTAAATAGAATATATTCATTCATTCAACTACATGATTCCATTACAGAAGATGCTACGGTGTCCACCCGCCGTTTGGAGACGCTGTAACTTTTGGTATAACTGATCATTAAAAGCATAACAAAAATCAGTGATGTGTATAACACTGGCCTTACAAAAGCATAACCTCCAAAATCCCCAGAAATTTTTGGGGATTTTGAAGGTTATGCCTTTGTAAGGTTTTGGTTATACACATCACTGATTTTTGTTATGCTTTTAATGGTCAGTTATGCCTAAAGTTATGGTGTCCCCAAGCAGCGGGTGGACACCGTAGCATTTCCCTTCAAGTACATGTGTGTTGACCAATTTATTAAGAGAGATGATAGCTTTGGTACACATTTGCTATAACTAAAAATGTTACGCCTCACAATGGTTAAGGTTAAACCTTTCAATGATTAAGATTATATCATTTCAATGGTTAAGTTATAACTCTCAATGGTTTAGGGCATTCGGTATACACAGTTATGCCTATGTTATGTAGGGGCAGAGCTATGTTGGGGCCCGAATAGGCCCAGGCTCCACTAACATCCAAGTTTTAAAAATTTTATTTTGTATGTACCTGATTTTGAATATTATTGATAATTATTTGTATATAGCTACTTATAATCTTAATAATTTTGGTTCAATTTGATGAAAAATCAGTTATTTGACATTCTCATTTCTCAATTTCTTTAATAAATAATAAAAAATACGCACGTGACAGTTAAATTAGCCTAAAGAATCATTTTAATATACGAATATAATGAATTAAAAAGAAAAAATCTTATGATATAATAAGTATACGTTTCGATAAAAAATATGTCTTCTAAACTGGCCCCCCCAAGCCAAATCTTGGCTCCGCCACTGATGTTACGCATCTTAATGGTTTTGGTTAAGCCTCAACTGTTATTTCTATATTACGCCTCTCAATAATTTGGTTACACCTTTCAATGATTTAGTTATAGGAGGGCATAAGGTACGTACTTGTGTAGTGTAATTTTTTCCATTTGCTATTACGGAGTACTCTGTTTTCGAGCATTGTGTCAGCGTAATCTTTACAATAATCGATCGGCTTATGAATATGGGAAAGTTTAGGGATGTTAAATACTAGCTAAAATACAAGTGGTTAATTCTACTTTTATCCCATCAATTATTATTTTTCCTTCTACCGGAATTATTAAAATTTTGTTTACTTGGTCAGTCAACGTTCAATTAAATTTATTTATTCCTTCAAATACTTGATTGAGACTTGATTGAGTCCAATTAGAGACATGAAATTTTAAAATACAGATAGAAAATCGTGTGATGAGATGTGCACAAGACTTTTGATTGCTAAATCCATAAAATTAAGTGCTAAATCCATAAAATTATGTTTGAAATTTGATCATCTAACTCAATTAAAAACCTCTTGCAATAACTAATATGGATAGAAAATCGTATGACGAGATGTGCACAAAACTTTATCTTGGGCGATAACACAGTTATATTTTGTAGAGTAAATTACACTAAGCCCCCCATCAACTAACTCATATTTTCACTTAATCCCTTCAGACTATAAAATTCGATATTGTGCACCCTTTAACTATCCAGAGTTGACACTTAACACCCTTTTGTTAGGTCTCCATAGGAAAAATGCACCGATGGCCGTCTCTGGCCACCGGACGGTCGATCCGAGCCGTCCAAAAATTTAAAAAAAAAAATCGAGTGGGCTTACGGGGGAATCAAGAGTATCCGACGTGCGTAGGGGCTCGATCCAAACACCCTATTTAAATTCTTGGGGTATTTGGATCGAGCACCTACGCACGTTGGATGCCATTGATTCCCGCGTAAGCCCACTCAGTTTTTTTTTTAAATTTTTGGACGGTTCGGATCGGCCGTCTGGTGGCCGAAGATGACTGTTGGTGCATTTTTCCTACGGAGACCTAACAAAAGGGTGTTAAGTGTCAACTCTGGATAGTTAGAGGGTGCATAATGTTGAATTTTATAGTCTGAGGGGGTTAAGTGAAAATGCAAATTAGTTGAGGGGGCTTAGTGTAATTTACTCTTTTTAATCATGTTTGCTAAACTTTTAGAGTAAATTACAGTAAACCCCCCTCAATTAACTCAAATTTTCACTTAACCCCCTCCGACTACAAAATCCAACAGTGTGCACCCTCTAACTATCCAGAATTAACACTTAACACCCTTTTGTTAGGTCTCCGTAAGAAAAATGCACCGACGGCGGTCTCCGGCCACCAGGTGGCCGATCCGAGCCGTCCAAAAATTTAAAAAAAAAAAACCGAGTAGGCGTGCACAGGAATCAATGGCATCCGAGGTGCGTAGGTGCTCGATCCAAACACCCCAAGAATTTAAATGGGGTGTTTAGATCAAGCACCTATGCATGTCGGATGCCGTTGATTCCCGCGCTAGCCCACTCGGTTTTTTTTTAAAAAAATTTTGGACGGCTCGGATCGGCCGCCCGATGGCCGGAGACGGCCGTCGGTGCATTTTTCCTACGGAGACCTAACAAAAGGGTGTTAAGTGTCAATTCTGAATAGTTAGATGGTGCACATTGTTGAGTTTTGTAGTCGGAGGGGGTTAAATGAAAATTCGGATTAGTTGAGGGGGGTTTACTGTAATTTACTCAAACTTTTATATACATATATACATATACAGCTTCTTTAAGCTAAGGGCGACCTTAGCCAAGGAAAATGCGGACTTCAATTCTTAGCCGTTGGATGAGTCCATCCAACGGCTGTGACAAAAGAAAGTAGCTCGCGGGTAAAATGGCCCCAGGGTCGGGTAAAATGATAACCGGGTCATGGTCGTAACACCACGCCGATCCCCCAGTCACTGTACGCTTCCCCGCTTCCTGAGTAGTGAGTTCGCTTCCTCTCTCTCTCTCTCTCTCTCTCTCTCTGGCTCGTTGATATCTCAGAAGTTAGGGCTTTTTGCGGATCGACGAAGAAGAATTCGACGAAGATCAGAACGAAGAAGAAGAGAACAACGAAAGGTATTTCTCCTCCTCCGGCTTTGAATGAAAAAAATGGGTGTTTTTTCTTCTTCTCTCTTTCTCTTTCTCTCTCTCTCTCCGGCTTGGAAAGAAAAAAATGGGTGCTCTCTCTCTCCGGCTTTGAACGAAAAAAATGGATTGCAGAATTTTAAGAACAAAAAGTCTACTGACACATTTTTTAAATCACAACTTTGAACACAATAATGCTACTTAGAACCGTTACCTTTATATCGAATTAGCTGTATATCGATTCATGTGCATCTTACGGATTGGGGATTGCGGACACCGTTAGGTCTGAAATTGTGTTTTTAAATGTGTTTGCAACGTTCCTCTTTTAAAATTTCAGAGGTGATCGATTTCTTTTTCCCTTTTACGTTTTGGCGGGAAAATGATGCGACTTCTACTTAAGTTTCAGAATCTCTCTTTCTTTTCTCTCTCTGGTGAGTACAAAAATGGAAGGCAGTGAAAGCGAAACGGTCTTCGATGCGCTAAACCTCAGCCCCCAGCTGTTCATCAACGAGGCCGTCAATTGTGTCCGCGACATGGTCGATGATGCTTTCGACTACTATCATCAGTAACTGCCTCTCTCTCTCTCTCTCTCTCTCTCTCTCTCATTAGTCATCAGTACAATCAATTGTGGTGACCGTTTCTAAATTACTGCCCAGGAACGCCTCGGAGATGTTGAAAATCGAGGAAGGCACAGAAAGGTCCCAAGATATAAGCGAAGTAAATCCAATCTCATGCCTCTATTTTGATTTATTATTACTATTTCTGAAATTCAATGCTATTGGTCGTTTTTTAGGGTTTGTGTGCTGTTCGATTCAGCGTTCTAAAAGTCGGCCGCCTAGGCCGATTAGTAATAGTAAATTAACACCTAAGGACCAGCACCTAAATTAGGCAGGCAGTCGAGTAGTTGGCACATAGGCGCTAGCGCCCCTTTTCCATTCGAGTAGCGCCTAGCGATTTTGAGAACATTGGTTCGTTTTGCTCAGATAGATTAGGGCTGCCTTGTAAACTCTGCCTTTGGCACTTCTGGTACAAATTTTACTTGCAGGGTGTTGCTTACCTCCGGGAAATGGTGCACTCGGCACTGGATAAGCCAATGGCGCGGTGGGAGAACTATTGTCTGCGGCAATGTTTTGTTGTCCCAGAAGGATTCTCACTGCCTAAAGCTGTAAGTTTTTTTCTTTTTCTTTTTTTGGGAAAAAAAAGGGTTTTGGAGTTAATTATGCTTGTTTATCTTTTCCCATCTACATTTTTATATGTGTATTACTCGTGATGACATAAAAAACGGCTTTATTTCTGAATGCTTGGTTATATAGTTTATAGAACTTGTATGTTATAGTGTCCACCTTTGGTTCACGTCTAATCTTGCACTGAACATGCATGCCATTGATGCCAAACATTTAGAGTTGGAGTTTTCGAGATGCTCTTTCAAAAGTGAGATCACCATGAGTAGCTTTTCCCTTCCTTTCTACTAAATGATAAATATTGGTTTGTTATGGTGCCATACAACTTGGTTTAACCCATGGCAGTTCTTAGCCATAGAGATAAGCAAGTGGGGCGTTTGCCTTCTGTGTCCAAAGTCAATAGCTTTCTCGTACCTTATAACACATGGTACTTTTGATTGGATAAAACGTTACTTATGTAATTGGGAGATTGGTACATCTGATCAGCCTGGTATTTTGACATGGACAATAAGCAAGGTATGTGTACTTAAATTTAAGGGTCTACGGCAAAAAGACTTACCACAGGCGGTATAAATTGGCTGTTAGATTGGATCCAATAATGTATATTAAGCTATTGAACATAGATAACGCTTTGGGGTGGTGCCGAAGGGTGCCCATGTCGGTGGTTGGTGGTGGGGCTTGGCCACCCACGTCTCTCTCAATCTCTCTCAATTGGTGGACTGAGTCAACAGAAATGACAAAAGCAAAAGCTCGAATGGCTTGGAGTCTGTAACCCGCTCCGAAAGACTTTCGGGGCTAATGCCTTTAGGGCAACCTTGTACCCTGTCACTATCACACGTTTTAGTAGAGAACCTTTAAAAGAAAACAGTAGAAGTAGATGTTCTGCACCATTACAGTCTATCTGCCTATGCAGGAGACATAGCATCAATGTACTGAAAGCTGAAACTTTCTGGTCTGAACCTGAGATCCAACTAGAACTCTCCCCACTGTATACAGTGTTGCCTTTCCTTGAAGACTTTAGATTTGAAGTTTTCTTGTCTTTATTTTCTTGTATTATCTTCTAGCATGCTTTCTGGTGTGCTTCTCATACTTTGTTTAAATAAAGCTCTACTATAAGTACTCTTCTGTTTTGATCCTTTGTCATCATTGTTATATTCTCTGTATTAATCACGTGGGGTGAGGGGCATGAGCCGGAAAGTGCCTAATTTTCAAAATTCATAGATTTGAGTTTGCCATCAGAGTGTTTATATGCCATTTGCCATTGGTATTATCAGTTATGGTATATGTGCATTTGAATATAAACAAGCATTTCAATGATTATCTGATTTGGTCCTAAAGGTTTTCATTCACCTGGTCCCATAGAAGGGGAGGGCTGGGGCATAAGACTAGCTGAATTGAAAGACTTTTGATTGACTGGAAGTAGCTGGAGCATTTTCGTGAATATTAGCCAGTGATATTGGCTTCTGGGATATAGGGATGTTTGCTTCTGGGATTCTTGAGCAATGCTCCATAATTTTTTCCCTCCTTCTTGAGATGTATTTGATGCCCTTGTTTGCTTTGACCAATTGTTTTCGTTTGGCGGTTGATATTGAATCTTTGTTACAACATCCTCCTATCAGATGATGAATCCACCTGATTTCACCTCAAAATTTCCTAGGAACCTCACTTCCATCGAGAAAGAAGCATATTCTTGTGAACAAGGATTGAATATCTGAGGTACATGAATCCCAGAAAATCAAAAGAACTGCTCTCAAGCGATAGAAAATATGGAATAACAATTAGATACTAAAAAATGGTAGTTTAACTCGCTCAAGTATGTAGTGTAAACATAATATTTATTTTTATATATTGAAAAAGTTGCAGTTCCAGCCAAATTCCTGCATTTATACCAGAATGATTAGGTTATTATTTTACATTTTACGTATATACGCTCCTATAGATTAGATGGTCTCAGCATTAGATTCTCCTATATTCTCACACTATCCGCACTCACTCCCGCTTTGTGCAACTAAGTATTGGATTGTGCAGGTTATATGTCAACTTTTTCGCATAATTGATTTTCTTGCATGGCACTGATGGTGTGGAGACATGCGTCGCTGTCAGGCTTTTTGTGCTCAATCAAAGTTATCAAACTGTTTGTGATTGTCCTTCAAAAAAAACTGACACTGTTTTGCTTTGATATGCGATCATCTGTGGTATCCAGTAGTTTCCTTTGCATTGACTCTTGAGATATAATTTTTATAGCTAAAATGTCTCTTAAAAATGCTTTCTAGAATGAATTTGCTGGCAATAGTTCTATGGATCTTGATATTTCAAGTGATCAAGAGCTTGATGCGCAGCTGGACAAACTGAGGAATCAGCTTGCATTGGTAAGAAGGATCCTGCAGTCTCCAATCGCTTCTTTTTTTCTTCTTTTTTCTTGGATTAACTTCAAGTTTTAAACTTGAACCAGCTTGGAAAGGAGAATTTTGAGCTGGACAAAGAGCGTAGAGCACTGGAAAGACAGTCTCTTTTCAGTAATAGTTATGCTGGATCCGTGAATGAAGCATTGCAGTTATATGAGCAACACTCTGTGCATGACATGTTCCAAGGTAAATGAAGAAACAATTAATTCCCAATCCATATCATTCACTGTCCCTACTCCCGATTGTGTTGAGACTCACGTTTTGATTGTTTTTGATGTTCTTGTCCTGATATTGAACCATGTCGATGCATCATTTTTGATGCCACTTGTTAATTTACTAATGTAGTTTGTGCTATAATCATTTCTTTGAACAATTGTGATGGACATGCTTCAATTGCCAACTGTAAAGAGGTCAGATTATGATATTCGCTGAGATGTTTTGCATTCTCCGAGATAAGGTTTATGTTAGAAACTTTCTTCTTGGCTGTCAGACCCTTTTATCCAAGACAGAAATCTTGTTTGATTAAACTTCTGAACTGACTCTATTTTCTAGAATATGCTCCTGGACTGTACTATTGTGTTCGCTCGTCTAAGATAACCACGAACTAGGTTAATGTGCAAATACCAATTGGAATCATAAATTTCGCTGGTAATTATCGCTCGCTTTCATGATTTTGAAAACCACTGGATAAGCATGGCAATTTACGTTCGACTTTCTGTCTAGATTGTTTGTGAGAATGGTTGATAGTTTGTGCTGGATTTCTGCTATCAGTAAATGTGTTTATGCCTTAATGCTTCCGACAGAGTTGACCAAAACTGCATCAGAGCTTCGCAAGAAAATGGAGCAACAGAAAGCCAAGAAGTTGGAGCAGAGTGAACGCATTAGAAGAGAGAGAATGCATATTCCAACTGGAGAGCTTCCTACTAATCGTAGCAATGGTATTGTCATGACATCATAATACTCTTTTAGACTTAGTGCAATAGAGTGTTAATTAATTTGAAGGGAGGCAATTTACTTCACGTTCAATAAATCAAACAATGCCTTATTTTTTCTTTCTCAGGCCTCTTCATGGCGGCATTGGAAGAGCTGCAAGAATTTAACGCTACCTTAAAGAATGTATGAGTATTTTCTGTTGTGTTATCTGGCCCAATGCTGTAAAGGAGTCCTGAGTCTTTTATATGAAACTAGTGTGAACGTAGCTCATAATCTATTGTATTTCTTGTCCCGTTTCTAGAAGTGACGTTCAGACTTCTTAGTATTGTCTGATTTGTTTCGTTTCACTTTTAAGCTCTAATTGACTAATGTTAAATAAAAAGTGAGGAAATTAGAGAGAATTGCAAGAAAGGTTTTCTTTTTTGTATGAAAAATATAGAGAGGCCTCATTCAAGAGGTTCGCTTCCGGCCTCCAAAACTTATGAGCCGGCCCTGCTAATATTGCAGCATTCCAAATATATAGCTATCAAAATAGACTTGTCAAATATGGAGAAATCACTTGAACGAATATATAATATAGCAACATCCCAGTAGCTTCTCTAATGGAAAAAATGTAATGACTAGACCCAACTAACCATGGAACATCTTTGAGCCTATACACTCTGCCTTAAAGGTATACATATGAAGGACCCATGTAGCGTTTGGTGGGTGTTAGTAATATATTAAGTGAGGGCTTTGCCGCCTCACAAATCCAACGTCTTTGTTGCATGGTCCTAGCAACCTCGATCTCTTGGTGTCTGTGGTGGCAGAACGCCATCCTACCTACCACTTGTATCAGGGTGGGGGTCTAAAACTCTTTGTAACAACCAAACCCGGCAAACAATGAACCCCCTTTCAGCCTGGATACTTGGCCTTTAAAGGTATACCTAAGAACATCAGTGACATCAATTAATAAGAAAGTTCCAATTAACGAAAAAAACTAGAATATATGTTTCTGTGCATTCTATTTAATTACTAAGATATGGTTGGTCTTCTTTACACATAATTGCATACAATTTTGTGCATCAATATCCATTTTGAAAAGCAAAATAATATTATAAAAGATAAATGTACTAATACAATAGCATTATTTATTCAAAAACTATTGGTTGAGAATGTGTTGGATTGTTCAAAATCATGTTGAACAGGCGAACTTCTATACCGGCCATAAATATTTTTTTTGAGAAACAACTACTATATTTTGAATAAAAACAAGGAATCTCGTGGGTAGGGCAGTCGCCCGGACTCATCCAACCCTAGCTCGGTG
The DNA here is from genome assembly GCA_019656295.1 of Rhododendron mucronatum var. ripense. Classification (NCBI taxonomy): domain Eukaryota; kingdom Viridiplantae; phylum Streptophyta; class Magnoliopsida; order Ericales; family Ericaceae; genus Rhododendron; species Rhododendron mucronatum. The sequence continues at coordinate 3,852,058 of BPLT01000008.1, read as the reverse complement.
CGCCCTTGCCTATTGACAAAAATCGAACAACACCATCACATAATAACAGAAAAAAAAAAAAAAATACTACATGAATTTCCCAGAATTGTGGACACCAACAAAGCAAGACATAACAGCAACACTAGGGACAAAGACCTTGACCTTGATAGGTATGGAGATTCAAAGTCTTCAATCCAAAGGGGGACCAAGACAGACTTCCAAAGTCTTCCTATACCATTAACTGCAATTGGAAAGCAAAATGGGGGACCCAAGACGACTTCCAAATTCACTTGTTAAGTCATGCTCTTTGAAGACAAATGAATATGTATAATATATTTCTATGGGACCTCACTCGCTATCTTCACCAGTTTGCTTCACAACCACCTAAAAAAAAAGGAGAATTCAACCAGTTACCTGGTTTTTCTCAATCACCACTCACAATCTTCTGCTTTATATCACCATTCCAGTGCACAGCCAATGCCTGGAGGATCAAAAATATTTGTTACTTCAATTGAAGAACAGCCTCCAGTTTGATCCAGATTTCTAAGCCAAGTTGGTGAATTGGGCTCAAATAACCGATTGTTGTCAATGGAATGGTGTGACTGGTGACCATTTCGGCCGTGTTATAGGTCTCGATCTGAACACGGAATTAATCTCCAGAGGATTAAACCACTTTCGGGCTCAAGTTTCTAGAGAAGCTGACTTGGCTTACAATAGCTTCAACCCGGACCCAACACAAATTCCATCCAGTTTTGGAATCCTCACAAATCTAAAATATTTGAATTTGTCAAACACTGATTTTGTTGGGCAGATTCCAATGGAGTTCTCGCGCTTGATGAGGTTGGAGATGCTTGATTTGTCTAATTACAACCCAGCCTACGGCTATTTAAGTGGGATACCTGGAATCCAAATTGGAAACCCAAATTTATTCACACTTTTTCGCAACCTTTGTGGGCTGGTTTATCCCTTTTTAGGTGATCACGTGGAGGGGACAAGATTTAGCATTTGGCACTAAGTTGGCTATCCCTTTTTTATGTCATTTAGTTATTTCAGTTACTTGAATTGCGAGCATGTTATACTACTATATGATGTAAATGATCTCTTCTATTGACTGGGGGGAAAAAAAATGAATTGCGAGCATGTTATAATATGGCATGACATGTTACTTGTCTATTTTTCCCTTTTCTAGTTGGCCTTAGCAAACCTGATGATTTGTAATAAACTGAGAGTGTACTATTTATCTGTGAGTGTTCAATTAATAAATAGAAGCTCTGATGGATATTTTCAATAATGCTTTCGTGTTTTATTTCAAAATTTTGTTTCAATAATTTAATTCTGGACCAACTGGAATGCTTAGAGGGAGGTCCAGCCTACCATTTCTTTTGAAAATTTTTGGTCTCGTTTGCCCATTCTATTGCTAGATGGGCATTCATTGAATGGCTCATTTTCTGGGGCAGATTATCTACTAAGAACATGGGGCCTGCAGATTATCTACTAAGGACAGGCTGGGAGGCCCCACATGGGGCCTGCTTGGCTGCGGTTGGTGGTGGACAGAGTTGCTGTTTAGGCTGGCCCACGTAGTCTATGGGTTGATCTTCGGCTAGGCCTATGTTGTCTATGAGTTGTGCCTTTTAGTTTTTGGGTTTGAGTTTCAGCATTTTGGGCTTAAGTATTGTATTTGGGTTTTGGATTTCTTATGAGTTTTACTTTTATATTTTTACCCATTTTTACCCCTTCGGTGATCTGGGCTTGGCCCGTTGGATGCTCTGTTGGTTTCTTGCCAACTTGAGCTTTGCTTTGTAATCATTTTTTTTATCAATAAAATATTTTGCTTCACTGTTAAAAAAAAAAAGTCAGCACACTTGTTGCACAACTTGCTCTCCCTCATGATGTGGCTCAGAGCGGTGTCGCCCCATACTGCTGCATGAGGTACCCACAATCACAAATCATTCCAAAAGGTGATGAGAGTCGTTTTTGGCGTCCTGGATGAGTTTGATCACATTTTTTACACTTTGACTCAACAACAACAACAGCTATTCGGAGGAGGAGTTTGAATCCAGCCCGGAGTTTCCAAATTTCCGCGGCGAGAGTTGACAGTATGCCCAAGCTCAATTGGAAAACTCCATAACGACGACATTGTCCTTTGGGTAAAGGTTATGAGAGGTGAGATTTTGAGGAACACTCGGGATGCTGCTGAGCAACTCCCTGCCAAGTGGGTGCAAAGCTGTCGATCCGACTGTTCATCTCGGCAATCAACACGAACGACTCAAATCCAATCTAAGCGCACACAAATCTGAACCGTCCATTGCTCGGTTAAGATCCGAATCGTCGATTACCAAGATGAGCAATCCAGTCGCTCTACAAAGAGATGCTTGCTTGACAGCATCTCCCATCCCCAATGTTTTGAGGAACTTCCGTAGTTTTGTGGCTACTTAATTACCCGAGTCTTTTCTGCAAGTCGGCCAACTTGGATTGATATATGTAGCAGATTCCTCAATCATTGCCTTCTCTTTAATCCCTCTAAGCACGTTTGATTTCCAGATTGATTGTGAGAAGGATTGAAGAAGTTGAGATTAAGGTTAGGAACAGAGGAGACATGCCGGTTCGGATATTGGGTAGGATAAAATTAGTTTGTACCGTGTTTGACTAGGGTGGGATAAAAAGCAGGACAAAATAATGCAGACCATCGAATGAGGAGGCAATCTAATCCGGAAGGGGCGGACAGGTTTATACCACCCTCTAGTTGGTAGTAGTTAGTACCCCATACGAGGCACCATACTATTACATAAAATAGTCCAGAGACATTCAATCCCTGCAACTGGACTAAAAATAAAGGAGGAACATGTGAATCCGGGTTTTCCTTAATCTCAATGCCCCCTTCTAGTCCGGGTTACCAAACGAGCCCTTCGTCTATTGATTACGAGATGCTTAAATATGGTGCTCATGAACACTATGGTGAGCAAATTCGCTGTTCGATCTTTCCAGTTACGGAGTAAAAGAATTCCACGTATCATCGAACCAATTGTTTATGAATTGCCAAGTATGATTTGAATTGCTCATTTTGTTCAACTCGTTGAATTTGTTGTCCACGCGATTCATGAAAAACGTGGATGCCAATATCCAATCAATATCAATCTCATTAGATTGACCTTTTTGGGAAGGATGACAAAGTCAATGAACTCAACAACAAATGAAAAGTGTCGACAAACCAAAAAAAGATGAACGGTCCAGAATCCAGATCACAATCATAGGACCAGGATGGGATCCATCCAAAGAGCACAGCACCCAGCAGGACCCATCTCCAAGTTCAAAACTCCCGAGCTAGATGCGATTAACTGCACAATAATCTCGTGTCGCCTCATCTTACAAAATTTAAGGTTTACACCATTATTCTACGTTCTCAGATAACAAGAGAAATACATCCCGTTCTGTGACATATACATGTTCCATGTCAGCACATCTATCGATTTTCCGGATAATTTTACAAGGTATTAGACAACATTTGTGATGAAACCAACAAAAAACGCGGTGAACAGTCTGCTGAGCCGAAGCATTGCTGTTATCTCAAGGATATCTCCGGGATGGACCCTGGGGCTTGTTCTTTGACCCCGATCAAGAAGAGACATCAGATGAAGTTTCAAAGAAACCACCACTCAATATGGTTCAGTAATATGTTTAGACGAAGCGTTTCCTAAATAAATCGTGTCTCTTGGTTGGATCCTTAGGTTTGGCCTTTTTCTGACCATGTTGCTTGTTTCTTCCACTACTATAAACAAAACAAAAGGAATTGGAATGAATAACAAACGAAAAATGCCATGAACCAGGGCAAGTAATAAATCTAGAAACAGAGAATCCAAAAAGAAAGCAAGGTAACCATACTTGTATTCCATGTAAATCATCCCTTTTGCTCCCGACATGGCACTCATAGATCCCGCTCTGCGAGTTGTTTTGTGAAGTGCTATGTCATCTGGGTCTTCTTCTAATAGCTCTAATCCAACTGCATCATCACCTACACTCAACACCTGTTACGGGAAAACGCGAGTTTAGCAACCCGAGGAAAGAGAATAGCATCTTAAATGAGAGAGAGAGAGAGAGAGAGAGAGACCTTTCCCAGCAGGGCAATTTGTTCATCAAGGCGATGGTAACTCAAATCAGCTCCCGTATCAGGTGGTGGCAAGCTTGTGATTACCTGACAGTGGTTATAATCAGCAATCCCATGACAGTTAAACATACATGGAGTTAACAGTTGACTTAATCCAGATTAAAAAAAAAAAAAAAACAGTTGACTTTATCTGCTTAATACATCACTAATACACTTTCCTCCTTTACCGGGAAAAATTTCAGCAAGAAAAAAGGGCAATCCACACTTCAATGCTCACAGAAGACCAAACTCCCACGGGGACAAGCTGGCCGACTAGTCCCCACCTAGGTGCTAGGCGGTGGTCCAACGCCTAGAATAGGCGGCCAACTAGTTTGCGCCTAGCCTAGAATAGGCGGCCAACTAGTTTGCGCCTAGTCCCTGTCAAGGCTTTAGGCAGCTGACTAGTCAGCGCTAGGCGCCCCTTCTCCGCCCGACTAGCGCCTAGCAATTTTTAGAACATCGACCATATTCACCCAAAAATGATTAAAGCCCTCACCTTAAAGCTATAACCTTGATCAATTAAGAACTGTTGCCTTTTTGTTGAGTAGTACATCTCCTGAATCCAGCATAACACGAATTCATATAAGGTGTATCAAACGATGAAACCAACACCATCATGGGTTAACAAATTCAAGAAATTTCCAAACCCCGATAAAAATGCGACAAAAATGAAAGAAGCTGGCAAGAGAAATGTTGGAGCGAGTACCTGCGTATCTGTGGATACAAGGGAATAGAAAAATGCATTATACTCCTCTTTACCTCCTGCCACCCTATCTTGAATTCGACCCTGTCAAACCAACAACAAACTTTACATAACAAATGCATTATCATTTTGCAGAAAAATCTAATCTAGGCCATGAGATCAAACAGTCAAGTATCTATGTACAGAAATCTCCTCTCAAGACAGTGGCAACATCTAAAGAAACACCTATTATAAGCCATGTTTTAATATGTAAACACTAAACACCATATGAAGTCCTTTCCCCTTCCCCTATACCATCCATTATCGCCCTATGGCATGAAACCTAATTTGTTTTCTGAAAACCGTTGTCAAATGTCTTAATCTCCTCTCAACTACTCGTTCCCTACATTTAATGCAGCATCTCAGCACTTTTTTCTGTTATATTGGCAAGCTTAGATGTATCTTCTTCTTCAAATCAGGAAAAGATCATCCTCAGCTGTCAAATTAACCTCACTAATTGTTTTCTTATCTTCTGTTCTGACTAATTTTCTTTCTTCCAATTTTTGTAGTGCCTACATGTATAGAGAGTCGTCAAAAAATCTTTGTTGCTTTTTAACATCTTCATTCCACCATAATGTGTCTTCAAACGGTGGACCATTCCTCTTAAACTTATTGAGAACACCTTTTCCTACATTTCATTACAAATTGTCTTCTTAAACCATAGAAATTTTGTTATACGTTTAATCCATTTCCAGGGTCTATCTATTCATACATAGCGGTGAATTTTCACCACTTACGTTCCACCATATTCCGCTTCATTATGTAACACATATAAAGTGCGTGGAAAAAACAAGCACAAATGGTATCCAAATTCAAATCAATACCTTTGCCCTAAGAATACGGCCAAGTCGTTGGGCTTCTTGACGCCTTGACCCCGCATGCGAGGAAATTTGAATTATCACATTGGCCTCAGGAATATCAATGGAATTATCACCGACCTGTGAATAGTAAAAGCATTAATATCAAACAACAAGGGTGCTCAACTTTTCTGAGTCTGTACATTAAAAAAATGATCTAAAACACAGGAAAAACAAAAAGGACAGAAGAAGATTCCTTGAAACCAAATAACCAAATTTGTTGACCACAATAAGCAAGTTCAATCATGCACATCAAGCTCACAGCTACATTAATCGTTACTTCTAATTGAATTCCATCTATTATATCCATAAATATTGAAACCAAAATATATGCAAATAAGACAAATCTTGACTCAGTTGACTCGGAAATGATAGTAGATCCAGATGATCAATTGACTATGAGTACACTACCGCATACCTTCGAAAGGAAAATAGTGTTTACATTCCGACTATGTTTGAAAGTCTCAAGAATCTTTGTCCTCTCAACATGGCTGTACATTGACAACATAACATCAGGCTTAAATATTAAAAACTCAAATAAAATTAAGTTACTTCAGGACTAGATAGCCCTAAAATACTTATCACGTGGAAAACAAAATACTCTACCATACATTATATATCTCTGGAGAGAAACATGACAAAGAGAAATGCATCCACAAACCTTGTAGCACCATATATCATAGGTTTCCGAAGCTTTGTTGCATACTCTACCAGTGCAAAAAGATTGTCCGCAAAAACAATTATCTTATCACCACGCTGTTGTTCGTGAAACCGAATAAGAAACTCACAAGCCCTAAACTTATTAGGGTTCATCACATAAAGTGCCTGGAATCAGAAAAAAACAATCACTATGTTGGACAGGGAAAACGTGGGGTACAGTTGATCAATAGTTGCAGAGAAGTTGTGCTACTGTAAAAAATTAAAAAAAAGAAGCTGACCATGACATTCGTCATTCTTAAGGAAAAATATCTTCCCACAAAGAAATTTCCAATTGAAATAAAGAACAATAACTCTCTTATGTACAACACACAAGAAATTATGTAACTGACGGACCTGCCTCTTCTTTGAATTCTCTTTCTTCAGATATTCAGCAAAAAATTCCTTTGTCATCGGACACCAAACTTCAGCGCACTGTACATTTGCAATAAATCCTCCTTTAACCAAATCCAACCAATTTGCTTCATACAATTTGGGACCAATAAGGAAGTTCAAATCTGTGATCCTCTCGTCCTCTCTCACAAGTGTGGCTGCAGTCAAATTTAAGTCAAAACTTCACTTCTTGGCAAACAAGTAAAATTGTTAGAGATGCATCAAAATTTTGTCCAATACATACCAGTAAGCCCAAGTTTGCAGTGGGATTTGGTGATGCTGATAACCTTTCTAAACATGTGAGCGGGAACCACATGCACCTGAACCAACATGAATAAGTTTGAAACTAGAAAACACCACCAATATTTATTTGGAAATTAAAATTCTGCATCAGCTAGATGGTGGCTATGATTCCCATAAAAGAAAAATACCTCATCCATGAGAAGCAATCCCCATTCTCTATTTCTTATTTCTTCTATAATTTTTTCAGATTCTTCAGACCTTTTGCCACCAAAAGCAACCATGTTATACGTAGTTACCACCACCCCTGCATTACCACGGAATATTTCTTTGTTATCAGAAGTGAACCGGCATATCTGCTCATCCCGTATCGTTGACCACAACTTAAACTGAAATGCCCATTGATCCACAGAAACAGCATTTGTTGCTAAACAAAGGCAGCTCTTCTTTATCCGGCTGGCTGCAGAGACACCAACTAGAGACTTCCCAGCACCGCAGGGTAACACAATAATGCCAGATCTTGCTCTACCTGAGATAATGAACAAGGATTTAAGGCAAAGCCTCCATAAATCCAAAATCATAGTCCGCCCAAAGAAAATGCATGGTAACTGGCAACTATTCTCCATTTATGCATGCTTCTTGAGAAAATTACACACATGACTGACGCAACAAAATAATCTACTGTAGAACAGAATCCAAAGTAATTCCAAGACCTCAACTTAAGATTAGCAAAGACATGGGATCAAAAAATTAACAGCATAAAATGTAAACTGGCAAAGGGCAACAGGACAAGACAACTTTTTGTATGAGATTGGGAACAAGGGGTATGTATGAAGTACAGCACTCACATCCTTCGAACTGTTCCAATGTCACCTTGTATGAACCCTAATAATGCCTAGGTAAAGCTAATGCTCATTGGGAAAAATTCAATCCCGACAAAGGGACCTCGTATCCTGATTAATCTAGGACATCAGGGAACATTATATCCTCTGAAGTGCGAATAAGCAAGTTTTAGCATTAATCTTGTGATTGCAGTACCCCAAATAGCATAGCTCAGATGAAAACACCCTCACAGTCACACTACCAATCCATAAAGTGCATTCATTGGTCTATCTTCATTGGCCTAAAGTGCTGCACTTTCCTGTCTTTCACAAAGGCATTCATTTCTTGCTAGTAGTCATCTTTTGTTACCATTGAAGAATATCAAGAAACCATTGCAACTAAACTTCCTATAAATGCAGGTTCCATGACTCCAAATCTGCACCGGTGGCCATGCAATAGTGCCATAGCATTCCATCTTAACTTGGCAAGCTTTTCAATTGCCTTTTTCTGTTTCTTGCGTGCAAGAAATCCCTGTACCTTTCAAGTTCATTATGAATTGTCAACCATCTATATTGGATTTTAGCCATTTACGTTTAACTCCTTACAATGGACCAGGGCATGGGGAAAGTAGGAGAAACAAAAGGCAGTGATGTGGAGAAAATCACTACATACATCAGCCCAGATGTTTGTTCCTCACAAACAATGCATTAAATGACCTCACCATTTCCAAACATCTTGCTAAGACTCTTTTCCTGATAAGGCCGAGGTTGTGCTTGAGGCTTCAATTCCATGTCGAGGTCAGGATTGACCTGGTGTCAAGATTTTAAAAGCAGTGCATCAGAAATGCTATAGGAAAACCAATACAATGTCAAGTGGAAAGACGGGTTCTCCATTTTAAAAATTACATCTACTCTGGACATTCCTAAAGCATGGACAGGCTTAACAAATAACTCACAGTATCATTTCTGAAGTCATACTCCTCCAGCATGGGATAGTTCAAAGCATTTGGAAGACAACGTTGCTTTACATTTTCAACCTGCCACATAGAAAAATGAAAATTAAGAAAAATCCAAACGAGAAATAAATGAAGGTTCAAACCCATATTTTCAATCAGTGATTCGACACAAAACTGCGTCCTCTGCTCTATAGTTATTGAACGGGAATATGTAATAGTCGTACTTCCAATGCCCAACTCAATCAACTACGACAAATTAGATTAGTAGCAATTACTAATAGTCATTGTACCAAAAGTTCCACTATCAACCATGGATACATCATACATATGAATGCACTAGTAGTTCAATAACAAGTCTCAATCAGAATATAACAAGGTTCACCAAGACTTCATTAGTGTAGTGGTAACCAACTCCCTGATCCAAACACAATATGTGATCAGTCAGTGCCCAACCCAATCGCATCAAAGGTAAACTAAAGCAGGTAAATGAATAAATGAAACAAGAAGTATTGACACACCATCCCAACGGACTTTATCGCATGACTCTGTAGACAACTGAACTTCCTGTGTTGCTTAGTTGAATAAAGTTCAATAATACCCAGAAAATATCAAATTTTCTTTGAGAAAGCATACATAAAGAAGGGGATTGAATTTCCTAAAGAACTGAAGCAACGTGACGCATGTACAACCCCATATGATCAGTTTCAAAGGATTCAACTCAATCTACCTGAGCAGGGTCAACTTCAAAGGAATGAGTTTCTTTTTCTTCAGCTGCCGCTGCCAATTCCGCTTCATTAAGCAACTCGCTGTGCCCATTTTCTAACTCACCCAGTGATTTGCCGATTGCAAATCCATCACTTCCATGCACCCCCTGGCAAGATACATATGTTAAATAGTTAGGTAAGGAAATGGGGCTTCAAATATGAGTGCCCCAGTAGGATGGTTTAGAATGCAGGCAAAAGAATACGAGTTCAGTAAGATAAGCTCAATACTTGTAGCTAAAACCAAGAACCTAAACGTCATCCACAAAGACTCGTGGAAAATGACACTGCATTGAACTGTAGAACATTCACAACCCCAAAGGAAACCAACAAATTGCATGCATAGACGGTAAATGCAGCCAAATAATAATGTTATATCAATATATAGGTAATCGAGACATTCATATTCATCACTGAAAAGAACGCATTCATATCTTTTAAAAATTAAAGCAACTTATCAGTATCACACGTGGAAATAGAATAATTAAGAAGTTGTGTTCCAAACAAATAATGAAGAGACCAAACTAACAGACTTATTCAGTTATTTGCATCGACCACAAACCTCGGAAATAATTCTTGCGGCAGCGATAACGCCATCCTTAAGCAACTTCTTCAATACCTGAAAGTAGTAAAGTACCCAATATGAAGCATTAGCAACCAAATTTACCAACCGAATACAACCAGCAATAAGTAGATAAAAGAAAACAATCTTGCCTCCGGAAACGGGGATTCGACGAAGTACCGATTCTTCTTAAGTACAAGCTTCACTTTGCCATAATTGGCAGTTGAAGCATGAATGAAGTCAATCATCTCTTTGGGGAGCTTGGTCTTCGATAACTTATTCAAGACAGCTATAATGGTTTCGGTTTCCAGACCAACAGACACCGCCGCGTATAACGAGTGAGGAGTCAGGTTGTATTCGTGCATGTTCTCTGGCCTACACATTGAGAACAACAACATTCAACTCATATTACAAATCAACTACTCCGTCCGTCCCAAATTGCTTGCTCCTATGAAAAATTATGCAATTCTCGGATCAAAAAACAAATTACTTCAGTGCATATTTTTTTGAACTTCTTTGCATCAAACTATGAACCCTCCTGGGTTCTTTAATTCGGTGCAAACTTTTTAAAAATTTCACAAGTACTTTACTTTTGTATCTCAAAATTGCACGATTTTTTGTAGGGGGCATCAATTGGGGACGGAGGGAATAATATATGTATACGTCAAAAGGTGGTGGATGATGTGTAGAAAGTGTATCGATATCCGAGTAAAATGTATTGATATATCCATGAAAGAGTATTGATATATATAAATGTACAAATCAACTACAAATACACAAATAAACTTTGAAATGTACGAATTATACCTGCAAACAGGCTCGGCGATAGCAATAAGGAAATCGTAAGCTTGCTTGTAGAGAGGGGAGAAGGTTTCGAGGAAAATCCGGCCATCGGCGCAAGCCCATAACGGCCTGTTAGCATGATCTGGTTTAAGTTCTAGCTTGCTAAAGTCTCTCTTCTTTCCTTCTACACAAATATCAATTCCAATCATTCTTCAGTCATTCACTCACTCAGCTCATCCAAATCAATTCAATTCACATTCGAAATAATAAACAACAACAAAAACTGAACAACATAAGATAAATGGGCATACCACCGCGATAATCTTCGTCTAATTCCTCGGCGTAATAAGCGTCTTCGTCATCAACCACGGTTGCCCTACGGTCCTCCTGCACAAAAAATGCCAATTTTAACCCAATTAAGAAAAACCCAAAATTCCTTCCGAATAATATTAGGGTAATTTGAAGGACCTTGGCGGAGGAGGATTTATGCTTCTTGCTAGGTCGGCCTTTGTCTCCTCCTGCCATTACAGGGAAAATTTTCAAATTATGAGAAATCGATTTAGAAACATGCGATTGTATAAGTATGTGTATGTATGGATCTTGATTCTTGAACGATATTGAATTAATAATAATATGGTACCGTGTCCCATGGATTATCGATTTGATATCTGAGGAGAGAGTAAAACTGAATTGCTTTGGGTTTTTTTTCCCTCTGTCGGAAAGAACTGAAGAAGTGTTGGAAGGAGAAAGGTGTTTGGAGGGATATATAGAGACGAGAAACGGGAAACGACACCGACCCCGGCAAAAGGATGGAAGGGGTAATCTTACGGCATGTTTGGATCATGCAAATTGCGAGAAGACCAACATTTCCCGTTCCGCTTAACTTTTACTAACACTTTTAGTCCCTTTTATTCTTATTCAATACAAATTCCCATTTGTTAGTTTTGTGTCAAACTATTATGAATTACTGATTTGTCTCGAAAAAAAACACTTTTTAGCCAAAAAACAATTAATCAAAAAAGTTAAAAAGAAAACACTTTTTAGTTCAAAAAAAGTCAAAAATATTGAATTTTTGGGGCTGAAAAGTGGTTCTTTTTTAAAATATTTGGATAAAAGTTGAAATTTTTTTACTTTTTTGATTACTCTTTTCGGGAGAATAACGACAAATACGATCTTCGTTGACGCAAAACTAATAAATACGAAAAAAATTTAAATAAGAACAAAACGAACTTATTTTGCTAAAAATATTAGTGAAACGGGAGAGAAACAAGTCTCAAGCTCCGTTCCGGAACAAAAAATAAGTCCTTATTTTTTAAGAAGACAATTTCAAGCTCAAAAATTATAGGTTTATTGAAATATAAAAATATGCAATATGGATCTTGTTTGGAAGATCTCGATGAGATCTTTTATACGATGCAAAAAAAATTGAAAAATTATTTTTCATTTACTTTATTTTTGAGTTTGAAAATGTAAAATAAGCTGCTTATTTTTTAAGAAGATTTCTGGAACAGGGCCTCACTATATGTACTCCATTTATTAGATAGTAAATACATCAGGGAAATTTTAAAAAAAACCTCTCACAAATGTCCCATAGAGCTCCAAACTTCACTAATGCTTGTTTGAAACTTTTGAAAAAGAAGAAAAAGGAAGGAGAAATTAAAAAAATTCACCCCCAATTGTTTGGTTTAGAGTGAAAAAGGAGAGAAAATATAAATATATCTAGAAGTGTGTACTATAAACCAATTTTCCCATCATTTTTTTCCCATTTTTCTTTCTCTTTCTTTTCTCCCATTTTCTTCCACTCCCAAACAGAGCATAAATATCAATGAAACCCCTGAACTGTAGAACTTCTTTTCAATTAAACCATTACCGTCTGTTTCCGTCAATTTGGCTCTGCTTTTGGAGGGAAAACCCAACACGTGATGGTGTGCTCCCGCCATTTTCACTCTCTCTCTGACTCTCTCTCTCTCTCTCCGCCTCTTCTCCTTTACCCATCAGAGCATAATTTTTACCTTTTCTTCGATCGGCAAACCCTAGATATACACTATCCGCCTCTTCTCCTCTCTCTCTCTCTCTACCTGACAATGGAGCTGGAATCCTCTCCAGACTCCTCCAAGAAGATGCTACAATCCTCATCTTCACAAAACCCGTCAACGTTGGACGAAATCAAGACCCCCGAGAAGCTGATTGGAAAGCCAAAGAAGAAGGTTGATGGGTCGGTAAAGCTTCCGCAAAAGTAAGTTATTGGGCGAGTTTGACAAGATTTTACACTGGTTGCGTCGGTTTGTCAGCTTTGGCGAGTTCAGTTCTATAAGATGTACTCCATTAGCTACAAGGATCTGTTCCATATGCTTTGACATGTTCTAAAGCTTGGGTATTTTTTCTGATTAAGTTTGGTATGTAGCATTGTTGTGTTTGTATAGATCTTGAGAGTGGTAGGAATCTGTTGATTGTTATGCGGCCCGGAAATCCCAAACAAACAGGCTCGCAGTATTTTCTCCTACAAATTAGTAAAATGTGCTCTGCCCTTGGAGTCGTTGATTTGCCGAACCACTTAAGATTGGTCTCCGTGTTCAATTTGTGTGCGTGTGTGTTTGTTTTGGATTTCTAGGCCTAACATTGATATGAGAGAGGTCGAGTTCTGTGACTTCTGTTTGTCTCATAGCACTTGGCGAATTCCTGGAATCTGATTTGATCTATTTTTGGTTTTGGCATTGTGTATTGCTGGTGATTTTATCATGCTTATCTTCAATTAGATCGGTTGGGAAAAAGATACTATTGTTTGGTTTTGGTTGAACAAATTTGGTTTTCCTCTGCTTAGTTCTTGAATTATTGTTGCGGTTCTCTGTTTAACTTGACAAAACTTAGGATACTGTTTGTACCTTGATTGAAATTCCCTGATTTTGAATAATTTATGGGCATCGGGCCATGGTTTTTGTTGGTTTCTGATGTCGTGGTTTAATTTGTTTTCAGGTATGAGATATTGGGTAAGTTCTTTGATAGCTTGGATAGTTCAATTCGGTTGCTTCGGTTGAAGGGCTCTACGTCCACATTTACAAATATTAGTCCCAAAGTCGAGTGTTTGACTGACAGGTAAAGGTTTAGTACGGGCAAGCTATAGGCTATTCTAGTTTTTCAGGCTATTTGTTTATCCCTTCCATTAACTTGCTCTGTTGATCTAACTTTGTAGGAGGTTCTCCTATGCCCATTTGGCACAACTGAAGTTTATTTTACCAGAAGTGATTGAGGTGAAGAAGGTACTTGTACACGATGAGCGAACAAGTTGTATGAAGCTGGACCTTCATATTGCACTGAATGTTGATGCCGTTAAGGATGAAGGGGAGCTGAAATCGGCTAGTGGGAATTCACATATGAGGAAGATCTTCCACAGCAGACTCTTGGATTTCTGTAAAGCCCATCCCGAGGTATATACCTACTTTATATGGAGTACTTCCATTCTAACCCTTCAAATTGATGTCTTCCACTTGTGTATATGAACTCTTTTTGGTCATCCTTCCGCACGGACCTTTGTCTGGCTTAAATGATCTCCCAGCTCATCATGGATGATGGGGCTGTGAAACAATTGGGAACTTAGAATGCCTAAAAACTTAGTGCATTTAAGGGCATGCAATGTGCTGTTCACCCCAAGCCCACAGCTACTTCCTGAAAGCCTCAACCTGAAATATGTGTACCTTTTCTCCAGCCAGGAAGTTAGCTTTGAGTTTTAAGAACAATTTAGTAAATATCTGCTGTTGACCTATCTGCTGTAGTTTTGAAGTTGTTAGTTATATATTTCTAGCATTTTGTTTTGCATTTCGTCTCCTTTTTCTTGGGAATAGCCTGCGCAATTAACAATGTCTGTTTGAATGCAGGAGGAAGTTCCGGAGGAAAATCTGCCGGAGCCATTCAACAAGTCAAAGCTAGATATGCATACAAGCACAAGCAATGCTTCGATTTCATCTTGGATTGGTGAGACATCAACTGGAGTACTTCCAGAACAGCAGCCAGCAGCAGCAACCCATCTATCTCATACTTTCCGGAAGCACTTCTCACTAAAAGTTTCAAGCTATGCTACGACAAATTCAGACCAAGAAAAGGGCACAGTGTGTCTGCAACCTTCAGCTCTCCTTGTTTCAAAGCTAGATGTTGACCAGAGTTCCAATGAAGAGAGAATCAGTGCATATTCTGCTCCTTCCATCTGTAAATTTTCCTTAAAATCACTCACAAGTAACAAATGTTCGTCCCTTGGGGCTTCTCAAGCGAGTGTAACACCGTCTCATCCACATACGACTCCACTAAAAGAGAGAGATATGGAAAAGGAAACCTCTTCTTCTGTTGGAACCGCTACAATTCAAGGAACTCCTGCGAAACTTGTTTCAACTCCAGTGAAGCTGATGAGTGCCACACCTGCATTAAGAACACCGAAGAGGAGTTTTATGAGCCCAGATGACTACTCAAAGGCTTCACAGAACAAATTAATTAGACGACCACTCTGTAACAGATCACTCGAATTTGACAGTCCAGTCTGTAACCGATCACTCGAATTTGACAGTCCAATGAAAAATGGTGAAGTCAAGGATGAAGTGAATCTTGTCGGAGGATTGTCAGTTGACAACAATATTCTTGATATTCTTCCTGAGAAACTTCTGGAATCGGTAAGCCCACAATGGATTTGCTAACCTTTAATCCTTTTCATTACACAACTGTTATTTAGTATGGGCTGTGACTACTTCCACTGATAAAACAAAAAACAAAAAAAAAAAATCACAATTGGTAATCTCTTTTATTTGGGTGATTGCCAAAATTTGTTTCTGACTTAGGAAAATTGCAGTGTGTCATGGAACCATTTTGCCGATAAATAAATTTGTATTTAAAGGAGAAGTTGTTTTTGATTAACATTCCATTTACTTGCTCTGAACAATTTATTTTCTTGTCTTTTTAATCCTCCTTGGGAGGAATGTTGTCATGTCTACAGGCAATATATTCAAGCTAACTCTATTGCCTCTGCAGATTAAAGAGAAAGAGCGAAAAGCAGTAGAGGAGAAGGATCCAGCCATCTCACAAGCCAAGAGGCAGCAAAAGATGATTGCCAGTTTACCGAAACTCTTTGATGTGATCCGTTTCTTGTTTCAGTCAATCAAGCGTTCCGTCATCACAAAGGAGGAGTTTATGCACAGGATAGTGGCCAACCACCTAGATATTGTTGATAGAAGTAAGCCTTTACGTTATATCAGCATTGTAAATCAATCTTGATGTTGTTGATGCAAAAGCTCTGTTTGAGCTAACTTCTATTCTCCATGCTTTCACAGGAGACGTTGAAGAGCAACTTAAACTTTTGCAAGAACTGACTCCTGAATGGATTTACGAGAAGTTGGCATCTAGTGGGGATCTTCTCATATGGTAAGCCTTTCATCTGTGATTTCTCTGTTTTGTTTGCTAAGGCTGAAATTCTGTTTAGAAAGCGTGTGTGGAAGTTTATTTAGTTGTTTAACAAGATGATCTGACCTTTGCAGCATCAACAATAAGTTTAGTCCGGACTCGATGCGTGCAAGACTTGTGGAAGCGAAGTGAGAACAATCATTGGAACTTGAAAGTGAGAGAACGTCAGTTCCATTGACATCCTCAAGTTTTTCAAAGAAGCAGATAATATTGCTCAAGATGCTCTCTTTGTAAATGTTCAGTTAATTTAGGAATGGGCTCTTACATTGTCCTTTTTTTTATTTCTTCACTTGAGTGGGATATGATGCAATTATGTCCATTAGAAATGTTGCAATGATTTTTTGCCAAGATAGACATGTTGAGTAAGCAATGCAACACGTTATAATGAACTTGCTGTATTCTTGCCTTGGTATCAATGGAGACAGAAAAAGGGGCTGGACTCGCAAAATTCTTGCTATCAGCTGATCCTAAATCTCTGGTTGAATATTTGGACAAGTTCCATGGCATATTCAGGTCCGCTAATGCCTGCTGCAACAAACTAGATTCTTACCCTTAATACTGTACATGAGTTTTACCCTTAATATTGTACATGAGTTTTGAGATTCTTCAACCAGGCGAACCAGGCGTAAAATGCAACTTTTTTGTGATATGGACACCGTCAAAGGTTTATCGTGTCTTCTAGCTAACTTCGGTTCTTTTGTTCTAACTGCCAGCATCAGATTGTCAAAACGTTACTGCATATAAACCATGTCAAGAACAGAGAAACTGAATGTAAACATTTGGAGCATCACTTTAGCTATGGCTAGTATGTAAGGGATGTAGGGCAGTTCTAAAACCTTGTCTTGTAGAAGTCTTGACGTATAGGATTTGGGTGTTCGGCTAACCATAACAAGATTCATTGTACCAACTGGAGTAGGAGGATGATCCCAGTCGTTCTAAGACACGAAGATGAACGGCTTGTCATCGATTACGTTCGATGTCATAATCCGTAGGTAAGTTCTGAAATCACTATCTGTAAGGTGGATTATGTCAAAAAAAAAACTAGTTTCAATGTAATTTAAGTGAGTTACATTGTAGAATATGTCCATCCTGTGGCTTTCATACTTGGACATTCTTTTTGTCCCTCTAGTACAAGTATTTTATAGCTTTCTGCAGGTTCTTCCATCATCATATTTAGGTGTTTCGTTTGCCACGAAAAGAGAATGCTCCGTAGCAATTTAAGTGAATCACTTTCCAAAATGTATAATCTGTGAGTTTGATAATGATTTCTTCTGTTCAGTTGTAGAACTATGAAAGCTCTTTTGCCCTTTTTTTGCGAAGGAAAGTGGGTTATGATTGATGAGCTTACCCTGGTTTAATTCAAGGGCATGATGTTTCACTTGCAGATAAGAACACATTCCTGTTCTCCACTTGCCCCAAATTGAGTGTTTCCCCTCTACTAGGAACATAGACAAACAGTACCCAATAATAAAAAGCAAGCTGACAAAGACAACCTTATTCTTTATTTGATAACTGAATGTCTGGACCAGTATGCGCACTCCTTATATCAATATTAGCTTGCCACTCAATAATAACTCATAAATGTAGAATCAAATTGAAGCCCTTCAGGGATACAAGTAATGCATTCTACGATAGATATTGGGAGTATACAAATGTCCTCATTTTTATCTCCATAAAAGTAATGCATATCATGCGTAAAACTACGTAGAATCAGGCGATAAAATTGAAGAGTAGCAAACTCTGTTTCTTGAAGAGTAGCGAACTTTGTTGCTCGTAGAGTATTTAGGTTGGCGTATGAATATCTTGTAGAAGCACACGGTCACTGTTTCAAGTGATTGAAATAGCCACCCCGCCCCACAACAACCCCCCGCCCCCCCTCCTTTACTTCCAACTAGTCCTCGGCCCATACCACCCTCCACATCTTCGTTGTAAAACCATCCTCTAGATTACAGCATCGCTGTTAATTCAGAAACGCGATAACGTTTTCTGCTCATGAGATTTGTACTTGACATGGTTTTAGGATATGCTGATATGTACTTCTACTATGATTCCAGTGGGCATTTTCGATAAGAGACGCGCAAGAACCTTGTCTCCCAAGAGTCGAAACGCATACAAGGTTCTAACGTTTACCAGTCACTCTCAAAAGATTATTCCCTGGAAACAACTACTATTACAGCAAGGCTCTTACAGATTTGGAGATCAATCAAATGGTGCCTTGGAAGACTATCCCTCTTATCAAAAATGATATTGGTACCAACGGGGTCGGTACCAATAGTGCTACTCTTCCCTCTTATATATCTGTTGACACAAAGATACTACCAGATATGATCTGGTCTATCCATCTCTATCGGGTCCGATGACTCCGATCTGATTATAGGGTCTCGGAGCCACTCAATTTGTTTCCATTTTTTTAAAGAATTCTTGGAGAAAAAATAGCTCAGTTGGACATCGGGGATTATTCGATTATTTGCTCAATTAACACTCACTGATATCCGAATGAACTCTGACTAAACTGGTTTTCGCAAGAATCCTTAAAAATACATTTGAAATAAATTGAGCGGCTCGTATCATATGTGGGACCCCACAATGCGGTGGTGTACCGATAGTTTTATTGAAAGAACACCATTATCTAAATCAAAGATCACAAATTGGAACATTGAAGATTTGCACCAGGGTACCCAACGAACTAATCATTGACAAGATCAAGGAAAAAAAACATCCCAAGAAAATTCCAAACGAGTTCATCATCCGAGTTCTACAGAAGCAAAACGTACGAAAAATTCCTTGAACCCTAGGACTGGGATTCTGGTCTGGAAGAAAAGGGGAAAGGAGGCAGTCGGAGCACGGCTTCTTCGGTCTCTATCGGGTCGGATCTGAGGATGGGGTCCCGGAGAAGCGGCTTCGTGTCGTCTTTTGCTGGTCTGAATGGGGGTTTCTTGTTCTCTCTCCTCTTCGATTCGCTTTCGCCATTGTTGGTTTTGGCGTTGGTCGAAACCTCTGAGGCTTTCATCTTTCCACTCTCTCAAAACCCTAACCCTAGTTTTGCCCCAATTTAGGAGAATGTCAAGAAACAGACGACTACCGAGGGACGATATGATCAAGAAGCGTGAACGAGCCGAGCTCCACGCGCAGCAGCTTGTGGCCCGGCTCGCTAAATTTCCGCTTGACCCGTTTTGTAGAAATTGAGTTGAGATACGGCCGAGTCTCGTTTAGTAAACAAAACTGACTGCAATACTCAAAAGCTCGGCTTGTAAAAATTTGGGTCGTTTATATAGGTCCGACTCGTTTAAAGAGACCCGTTAAGTAAATTAATTTGGCTCGACTCGTTAAGGGCTCGATTTGTTTGAAAACGAACAAAGCTCAAGCTCAAAATTTTAACTTCTTTAATAAACGAGTCGAGCTCGAACACTGTACTGTAAAACTCTGTTCGGCTCGTTTAAGTGTTGGCAATCGAATAGATCTGTTTGTGAGTAACTCTCAATTTGTTAGAGCATCTCCAGCAGTCACTAACTTATCTGGCCAGAAAAAATGCAATTTTTGATTATTGCTAGCCTCAAAATCAATGGACCTCCCAGCAGCCCAATCAAAACTCTTTTGATTGAATAAAAAACACCAAAACTATTCTCTTTTTCTCCAGTACATTGGAACCGCCGAACCACCGAACCACCTCCCTATTGTTCTACATCGGAACCCATCTCTCTCTCTCTCTCACACACACACAAAACTAGATCTAGCTTGCCGACGAAGTGAAACCCACAATCTGCAAATCCTTCTCCTCTCAAACTGAAAACCCACAAATCCTCTTCGATGCAATCTTCTCTCCACGTGAAAAATCAAAATCAAAACCCCCAACCAACGGCCTGATTCCAAATCCCGCAGATTCTGGACGTGGGTTCCTTCGATTTCAAGGTCCGACGAGAGAGCACCACCCCGATGAAAGCTCCAGCCTTTGATTGCAAGAAACGAGGTGGAAAACAATAAAATAATCCAAGGCGAGTGAACAGTAACTCACTCGTTGAAGCGAGGTACAGACGTCCCCCGCCAAACTGGCGTGGTTGGAGCGAGTCTCCTGGCCCAGCAAATTAAGGGCTTTACTCGGGAATCAAGCGAATTGGAGCATCAGCCTAGGCTAATGGAGATGCTCTTATAAGCTTTGACTCGACTCGTTTGTAAAACAGTAAAGTTCGAGCTCAATTATTTTATTAGAAAAGTTAAATTCTATATCAACGAGCCAGTTTGAATAGTACTACCTCATTTCACTAAGCAAAAAAAGTACATAAAATACTACCTCATTTCACTAAGCAAAAAAAGTACATAAAATATCCGGGCGGGTAGCCCACATTGGTGTTCTTTATTTTTTCAGCACTAAAACTTCAATTTTTTGCTTTAAGTAATTTAGTTTTGCTATTATCGCCTTCATTAAAGTTATAGCTACTCTTTCGATCTATCATAATCTCTAGTTTATTTCATGTTTTACTATTTCAATATGTTAGCTAGATTTTTGTTTGCTTCTATCTCTCTAGTTATGAGTAAGTAGTCTTTTAGGGCTTGGTCATGGGGTGATTAGCACCTCATGGTTTGAGTTGATATTGTTATTCTTATCATAAAGTTTCATTCTTTGGTTCGAAAATTGATGTTTGGTTCGGGTTCATTTGTCAAATTACTAAGGTGTTAACCTCCTTGATCATGTGTAGGTAAGAGCTTGCTACTTGCCACATATGATGCTTGGAGCTTTGTCGCTCTAGATGTTAACTTGCTAAATGAATTCTAGAGCTTGCTTGATAATCGAACCATATATCTTCCGGATTGAGAATCTTAGTTGTGTATCTCAAACTGCGTAATCAGGTGAGAAAAGTGATTCGACTTGAGTCATGGGTGTTAGAAATTTCTAGACCTAGCTTGCCTTTTATCTTAGTTAGTTTGTGATCTTGGCGGTATTAACTTCTTTGATCATGCGTAGGCAAAAGCAAGCCTACTTGTCACGCATCGATGCTTAGAGTTATGTCATCCCTTGCGTTTGCTAGATAAATACTAGAACTCTCTTGGTATTTCGACTCCTTTTCTAGTAAATGGGCTTAATAATAAATTTTTCGGATTTGGAGATCGTTAACGCGTATCTCAACCCGAGTAATTCGAGAGACAACCTGATTGATTCGAGTTGTGGGTGTTGAAATCCCCTTGACCTGACCGGTTAGTTTAAATCATTTTCAAAACACACTTTTAGTGCACATTGTATCCGTTTCAAATTATTCCTAAAGTTAGCTGTCTCAAGGCCACAATTCTTACTTCTACAAATCCAATCGAGCCGTAATGATATTCCCTTGGGTACGATACTCGGACTTCCAGATTATTATGCTTCAAAGGACGTATTAGACCTACGCTTAGGGTGATCATATATATATATATATATATATATATATATATTGATAAATCGACGGACGAAGCAGTGTTACTGTTGTAACCTTGACATATTATATTGGGGGCGACGCTGGTATAATGTGTCAAACTTTGTAGATAAGCAGGGTGAGCTCTACACCTTGAAGGCTTTCGGAGCTGAAGAGCTGGCTAAGATGGAGGAGCAGGCGGAGCAATAGATAGGAATCCTAGTTTCCCTTCATTTATTGAATAAATGTACTCTTGTGAGAATTATATTGTAATAATGAGTCAGACTCCATTTAGTTTTTTAATAAAAAAATAAAAATGCTTATTTAACATTTTCAAATTTTGGGGCGTTACAAAAAGTTTTTGACTTTCTTTTACTTAAAAGAGGTTATTTCTCTCAAAATATTTGAGTAAAAGTATTAAAAAAAAAAAAGTTTACTTTTCCAATTCGTCTCAAAAGGTCAAGAAAATTTGGCATAGAACTAACAAGTGAAAAAAAAATCAAATAAGGAGAAAAATAAAAAAAAGAAAGTCCTAAAAGTACTTTTAGTGCCTTGCCCTTGTTCGGTTTGGGTTTGGAAAAAAAATTTCAAACCCAAATCCATTCATTATCTATATTTTCAATAATTGCTTTCATTCTCTCTCCACTCATTACCCCTGTATTTAATCATTAATCTCATTTCTCTCTTTATCTCTCTCTACTCATTATCTATAGTCCCAATTATTACCTTATTTTCTAGGTATTCCACTTTCTTGAAAAATTTTCTTTTTCAAAAACAAGGTAATTTCAAGCTTAACAATTATATGTTTACGTAAATAATTTTCTATCAATATGGATTTTGTTTGATAGATCTTATTGAGATCTTTTAAACAGTGCAAAAAAAATTAAAAAAATTTTATTTTTATTTTCGTTATATTTGATTTTGAAATTACTTTCTTTTTAAAAAAAAAATGTTTTAGAAGAAAGCGGAACGGGGCCTCTCTCTCCTCAGTCATTACCCAAAAAATTTTCAAAACCCACAGCCAAACAAGGCATAGTGGAATGGAGTGTTGGCATACTTTGTAGTTCGATAATACTGTCTTCGTTCCACAATAACTGTCCCACTTTCTCTCTATTACCTCTTTTCAAATCAAAAAATTAGCTACCTCCGTGCATAATTTTTCAATTTTTTCGCACTATATTAGAGATCTGGATTAGTACTTTAATTTGGTGCGAAAAAATTAAAAAAATTATACACGAAAATGAGTAAAAGACTAGATTTTCATGATATATGCACTGGGCCATGTCGGAAGTCCCTATCTTTTTTTTTAGTCAAACGGAAGTTCAATAAATTAAACCAGAACAAAGGCAAGCATCAGAAGAGCTAGGAAGTCCCTATCAATTAAATCCGTTTGCTCGCGCTTGCTTGTCGCCAATGCACGTGTTTGATCCCCTTGAACCTTGGCCGAGTTTAACCGAAGTATTTTCGTGATATATGCACTGGGCCATGTCGGAAGTCCCCTATCAAATCGTTTGCCTACGCTTGCTTAGTTGCTTGTTGACCATGCACGCGTTTGATCCCCTTGAACCTTGCCCGAGTTTAACCGCACGAAGTACGCGAGCTCAGCTGCCGGCTAGTTGTTTGATAGGGGATTGGTGGGATACATGATGTATCTATTGAAATATTTTCGTTATATTTGATTTTGAAATTACTTTCTTCTTGAAAAAAAAAAAAGAATAGTTTAGAAGAAAGCGGAACGGGGCCTCTCTCTCCTCACTCATTACCAAAAACTAAACCCAAAAATTTTTCAAACCCACAACCAAACAAGGCATAGTGGAATGGAGTGTTAGCATACTTTGTAATTCGATAATACTGTCTTCGTTCCACAATGACTGTCCCACTTTCTCTCTCTTACCTCTTTTCAAATAAAAAAATTAGCTACCTCCATTCATAATTTTTCAATTTTTTTCGCACCATATTAGAGATCTCGATTAGTACTTTAATTTGGTGCGAAAAAATTCAAAAAATTTAACAGGAAAATGAGTAAAAGACTAGATTTTCGTGATATATGCACTGGGCCATGTCGGAAGTCCCTATCAATTTCGTTTGCTCACGCTTGCTTGTTGACCATGCACGTGTTTGATCCCCTTGAACCTTGGCCGAGTTTAACCGAAGTATCTTCGTACGTGATATATGCACTGAGCTGCTGGCTAGTTGTTTGATAGGGGATCGGTAGGATACATGTATCTATTGAAATTTTCTATGAAAGGAAAATGATTGGATGAGATTCACTTCGCCATAACTCATAAGGGTGAATAATTTTTACCTTCAACTTTTTTTTTGCTAGCTTATCCTTCTCACGACATCTTAGAAATCCTCGGGCCCTTACTCCATTTTTTTTTTTTCCTTACTTATTCTAACACGAAAATTGAGTAAGAACTCACTAAACCTTTGATTCAAAATTGTAAGAAATTAAATTTTATTCCAATCAAGAAAGACTTTAACAGGCCGGCCATCCATATGGTTTCTCACAGAAGATCTGGAGATCCGGCCATTTAATTTTACTCACAAGAAAACGAAAACCCCAAAATAGCAAACCCCCATGTTGAGTCTGAACCTAATACGGAATCCAACCCCATTCAGTCTAGCGGCAAACTTGTGCGTCATGGTCCCAAACTTTTTCATCGTGGTCGCAAACTTTTGCATCATGGCCACAAATTTTTGTACTCTGGTCGTGGCCATTTGAACAATCCAAATAAAGTCGGGTCATTTGGATTATTTTTGTCTTTATTCAAAAAAATTAGTTTTGAACATAATTTTTGTACTTTTCAATTTTTTCTCGTCGAGAAGAACCTATAATCCAAAAAAAGATTGACATAAAACTAACAAGTGCGGAAAAAATTCCAAATTAAGGCCAAAAATAATAATTCAACTATCCAGCCAAAAAAAGATTGACGTAAAGAAGGAACGTTTTTTTGTAAGTCTATTGAGTTTTTTAATTAACATTGCGTTTTGTTGATTTTTGAATCTGATGTGAGTTTCGTAATTTTCCAAAGATTTTTGATAGTGCTCAAGAACGGAAATTAAATGCTGACGAGTGGCTTAATATGGGCTGTTTGGTAATTTTCGCAAGTTTCGTAATTTTCCACAAACATGTTTGACTTTTTATCCAATATTATTATTTGCACGCAGGGTTCGAAAGGCTCTGCTGAAATGTTCGTTCTCATTCATATAGGCTAGGTTTTTGTCAAATGGATGAGAAATGTTTGCATGCAGGTTCAAAAGACTCTGCTGAACTTTTCGTTCTCATGCATATAGGTTTTTGCGAATCCTTTCGTGTATAAATAAATCTACTACGTCGATCTGGAAATTAAGACCAAACAGAACTCGATAGGATATGGCAAATCGATTTTCGCTCCCGCTCCCCCTCCTCATCACCACAGCCACCTTCCTTTGCACCATTTCAGCATCCCAACCTCCTCCACTACATCTCCGACCACCCACCACCACGGCGGCCACCCCTCTAGAAGCATGGGCCCCGTCACCCCTCAACGGCGAAATTCCATCGGCGCAACCTTCTCCCTCTAGGCCGCCAAGATTCCGCCGACCCCCACCCCCAACAACTCCAAACAAACCTCCTCCGCCGCCAAGAACCGTGAAAACTAGTCCCAAGACTGTGATCGTTGCCCTGGCAGTTATGCTTTCAGTTGGAGCGGTGACCGTTGTAGCTATGGTCTTCGTTCGCCTCCGAACTCCCACGGGAGAAAATTTGGGCCAGATGGTGGATATGGCATTTGTGGAGATAGAGCTGCAGGAAATTACTTCGCCGGAGATTGACAGATATCTAAACGGGGTGATCTCGTCGGGAAATGTGGAGTTGGCGACTCACGCCGACGGAGTTGGTGTTCTGAACCAGGCTTCCTCGTCTGAATTTGTGAAGTTGGAGCTGGAGGCGGCGACTCCCACCGACGGAGTCGGAGAACGCGACGCGGGAGTTACAGTACCAGCATCTATGATTATGGTAGCATGAGCTTCCTTGAAGGCACCACGGAGAGGTCCAGGATTATGGTACCAGTATCTGTTATGTTCTTTTCTTTTTTCTTTTTCTTTTTTTGATAATGTTAGTGTCCTGAATCAATTTGTACGCACCTTAAAATAATCCATTATTCAAGTTACTGTAGTTATGTTCTTTTCTTTTTTCTTTTTTCTTTTTTTTGATAATGTAAGTATCCCAAGTCAGTTTGTACGCACCTTAAAATAATTCGTTATTCAAGTTAGTTATGTTCTTTTCTTTTTTCTTTTTCTTTTTTTGGTAATTTTTAGAACCTTGCCAAATACTCCAAATAAAGTATTCATAAGCACCTAAATTGCCCTATATTACGCCTATTCTTTCTTGATTTTGCTTATTGTATAATTTTTAAACCACAAAACAATTCGAACCAACCGTGTCCTAAATCAAGGCTCTGCATCATGCTCGACAATTTTTAACTCACGGGTGTTTTTGATAGTAAATAAGTTGTGAGAAAAAATTTATTGTAATCAAGTTATTAGATGTTTCTGATAGTGAATAAGTTGTTGAGAAATATTAAGTTGTTTCCGTTGTAATCAAGTAGTTAGGTGTTTCTGATAGTCAATAAATTGTTAAAAAATGTTAAGTTATTTTCGGCACTTCCAGCTCGTTTGGATCATGTGAGTTCGAGAAACAAAAGTGAGAAACGGTGAGAGAACAGACCCCCTTATTACACCTATTTCGTTTCTCAACATTTTTTGTGAGATTTTGAGAGAAAGAGAGAAGATCCCGCTTTTACCCCTCTTCTGCCTCCACTCACCGCCGCTGCCCCACCACCACTTCGTGTCTTTGGCCTACCATCACTGCGGCAACCTAGTGGATCTAGGGCTGTGATGTTTTTTTTTTTTTTTTAAGAAGAAGAGACGTCGACTGTGAGGGAGACGATCAGTGGGTCTAGGGCTGTGAGTATTTTTTTTTGGGAGACAATCGGTGGGAGTGATGCTGGTGATTGTGGGGCGGTGACGGAGAGAGAGGTCTGTAAGGGTTTTTTTTTTTTTTTTTTTAAGAAGAAGAAGATGATGTTGTACGTGTAAATGGAGGGCTGGAAATTGAAATAAAAGAGAAGGGTATTGGTAAAATACAGACAACTCTCTCTCTTTTTCTCACTTATATTTTGTCCAATGAGATAGTGAGAAATCACGCTCCTTCTTTCTTCTTTTTCTTTTCTCATCTGGGTAGCCAAATGAACAATGAATAAATTGTAGATGAGTACGTGAGTGAAAAAAATAGTTGAGAAATAAGTTATTGACAAGTTGTTCAGAAATGCTAGGTCCACCACGTGACCGGCGCACCGCATGGCTATTGGGGCCCATTCCGCACCCCAAAAAAATACATAAAAATATTTATAAATTTTAAAATAATTATTTTATGGGGCCCTATAAAAAAATCAGCTCCAACGGATATCGGTAGGTATGTTTTTCGGAATTTGTAGGAACGAAACTGTTTAGTATTGCATTTTCGTCCTTATAAATTCAAAAAACATATCTATCGATGTCCGTTGGAGCTGATTTTTTACAGGGCCCCATAAAATATTATTTTAAAATTTATGAATATTTTTCTATATTTTTGTGTAGCCATGCGGTGGCTGATCACCGCACCACACATGCGGTGGCCGTAGCAGCGCTCCAAATTGTTAGATAATGTAAACAATAAGCTAAAATACAAAATTTTGTTAATTAGTGTGAACACGATAATAAAATGGTAAGTTCGTTTTATCACCAAATCGCTACTGGAAACCGCCCCACGGACAACGACACATTATCTAATAAAATCGAACCTCAAAAATTCAAACATTGAATATTCGCAACGGGGTTCAAAGAAGTCACGGAATTAAATAGCCAAAATAAAGATCAAGAAAAATTATCCCAAGAATTACAAACGAGTTCATCTAAGTTCTACAGGAGCAAGACATACAAAAAAAACTGGGATTGGGATTTTGATCTGAGAGAAGGGAAAGGAGGCAGCCGGAGCACAGCTTCTTCGGGCTCTATCGGGTCGGACCTGAGAATGGGGCCTCGGAGGAGTGGCTTTGTGTCGTCATTTGCTGGTCTGAATGGAGGTTTCTTGTTCTCTCTCCTCTTCGATTCGCTTTCGCCGTTGTTGGTTTTGGTGTTGGTCGAAACCTCTGAGGCTTTCATATTTTCTGGTCTTTTAAAACCCTAACCCTAGTTTTGCCCCAGTTGAGGAGAATGTCGATGAAAAACAGACAAATAACAAGGGACGATGGGTTAGGTTAGTGCACCACATGATCAAGAAGCGTGAACGAACCGAGCTCCTCGCCCTCGTGGCTCAGCTCGGTTGGTTTAGTAATCGAACCGAGTTCAATACTCAAAAACTCAGCTCACAATAACTCAACTCGTTAAGTAAAATTAACCTGGCTCGGCCTGACTTGTTCGTAAACGATCCGAGCTCAAACTCGAGTTTTTAACTTGTTTAGCAAACGAGCCGAGTTCGAACATTGTATTATAAAGTTTGGCTTGTTTGCACCCGTAAGTGTTGGCAAACGAATAAAGTTGTTTGTAAGTCGCTCGAGACTCGATCTGTTATGGGCTTAACTTGGCTCACCTCCAGCATTGTACAGTCCAGTGTCCTCCAGTGTATGACTGAGATTAAATCACCCAATTCACATTGATATCTTCGGCCAAAAATGATACTCATATAATAATTCAAACGCAACACCAAACGAAACCTCTCACATACATATGGGATCTACACATAATACTATGTGTGGGCCTTATATGTATGTGAGAGATTGTGTAAATTGTTGTGTTTGGATCGTTATGTAAGTAGCCTTGTTAATCTTCAACTATATTTTTGCCACGTGGACCAGCCTCTTTTTTTCTTTTTTTTTTAATAATCCGGTGGACCAGTTTTTTTGCCACCCCAAAATCCCTATGTTTTGGCCCTCCTGTGATGACCCCTTTGCTCCCGCCAGTCTTAATCCGCCGCCAAAAAAGAGGTCAGAGAAAATAGCAAAGGCCTTCAGGACTGAAAAGACAGGAGTAGAACGCCATTGTTTTGCCGTTTGAGTTGTTTCGATGTGGCAAATTGCTACTCCCCCCCCCCCCCCCCCCCCCCCCCCGACACACACCCCCCCCCCAGGCCCCACCGCCTTTTTCCACCTTTTTCCGGAATTACCCCCGCCTCCCCCCTCTCTCTCTCTCTCTCTCTCTCTCTCCCTTTTCTTTCTTTCTTTTTTTTCTTTCTTTCTTTTACGGTCTGCTTTCTTTTTTTTCCTTTTCTTTTCGGATTGATTTTTTTTTTCTTTCTTTTCGGTTTGAATTTTTTTCTCCTTAATAATAGGTTCAAGTTTAATTATACGCTTTGTAAAATAATCGAGAAAAAAAAGAATTATAACCCTTTAGAATTAAATGATCAGAAAAATAAAATCTTCTCACCCATTCAAACAGATTTAAATTTGGAACACTTAATTTTTCAACTTTTAATTTATATATTAAAAAATATGGTTAAAAAATTAAGTGCTCCAAATTTCAATCAGTTGGAACCGATAGAAAGATTTAGTTTTCTGATCATTTTATCCAAAATGGTCATAAATTAAACTTTGACTCTAGGACTCTCGTTAGTTAGTTCTAAGATATTTGGTTGTACGACTTTCTTAGGGCTAATAAACGAGAGTTCTAGAGTCAAAATTTAATTATGACCATTTAGGGTAAAATGATCAGAAAAATAAAATCTTTCTATCGGTTCAAACAGATTGAAATTTGGAGTACTTAACTTTTTAACCATTTTTTTAATATATAAACTAAAGGTTGAAAAATTAAGTGTTCCAAATTTTAATCCTTTTGAATGGGTGAGAAGATTTTATTTTTCTGATCATTTAATTCTAAAGGGTCATAATTAAATTTTGATTCTAGGGCTCTCTTTGGTTAGTCCTAAGAGATATTTGATTCTACAACTTAGGGCTAATCAACGAGAGTCCTATAGTCAAAATTTAATTATGACCCTTTAGAATTAAATGATCAGAAAAATAAAATCTTCTCACCCATTCAAACGGATTGAAATTTGGAGCACTTAATTTTTCAACCATTTATTTAATTTCCATAAATACACCCATTGTATATTTAAAAATATAATTCTAGAATTAAGTGCTTTAATTTGCAATTCAGTTAAATCAGAGCAAAGATCGTTTTTTTGGTTTAAGGTCTTTCAATAAACACCCTAAAACTCATTATTTAGGTTCAAGACTCTCTTAGGGTGTCCATTGAAAGGCCTTGAAGTCAAAAATTTATTACGACCATTTAGGATGAAATAATCAGAAAAATAACATCTTTGCACTGATTCAAACGGATTGAAAATTGAAACACTTATTTTCGTAACTATATTTTTTAATCTATAAAGGACAAAAAAAGAAAAAGAAAACAGTCGGATAAACATAATCAATTGAAATACTTTTTTTTCTTTTACTTTACAAAGCCTAGAATTAGACTTGAACCCGCTTTCTTAAAAAAAAAAAAAAGACTTGAACCTATTATTAAAGAGAAAAAGAAAGAAAATCGGAAAGAAAGAAAATGAAATAAAATGAAAAAAAAAAAACCAAATCGGAAAGAAAAGGAAAAAAGAAAAGGAAAAAAGAAAAAGAAAAGTAAAAACTGTAAAAAGAAAGAAAGAAAGAAAAGGGGGAAAGAAAAGGGAGAGAGAGAGAGAGGGAGGGGGTAGTCTGGGAAAAGGACTGGTGGGGCCGGGAGGGGTGTGTGTCAGGAGGGGGGAGTAGCAGCTCTCTTGGATGTGTGGCCGTTGGGAGTCGGTGATGTGACAGGAGTTATTACAAAAAAAAGTCCAAAAGGCAGATTTTAATTGGCTTGAGGCACCATCTGTCAAGAATGACATGTTGCCCCATGGACAACGAATAATTTCTCCTTTCATTCCCACCAAAATGGTACCTGCACATGCACACTTTCATTCCCTTCAAAAAGCTACCAGACCTTTTTGTCTTCCAATTGAGAATATCCTTTTACGGCGAATACTGCAAAAATGGGTTTACAGAATCCAATCGTGTGCGTTCAAAGTATTTTTGGATGGTCCGGATTAAAAATAAATTTTGACCGGTCAAGATTAAAAGGCAGTAACAACTATCGATTGCGGAAATGGATGACTGTGATTGCATGAATCTGCGAAAAACTTGTCCACGGCGGAGCCGTGAATAAGTTTCTCTCCTTCCAATTAGATTTTTATGGAGAAACACAGACCAAAAGTCAACTAAAAGAAAACAACAAAAACTCAATCCTTTCTGGGCCATTCTTAATGAAACGTTCTTATCGTCTTTTACACATTTTTTTTTTTTTTTTTTACAATAAAGAAGAACTTCGTGGATAATAAAGAGTCATTACATCCCAACGTTCACAAAGTTACGAAACAAATAAATACATAATCTTAAATACACATCAATTACTCCAATTTTATCCTCAAGATTATAGGCATAATAAGTAGGAGTAAATCAAAAATTACAAAATGAGCACATAAACATCACAATGGATTTGGGTCTCCAAAAAAATCCATGCCCCAAAACATCCCTTGCACATCCTGCTTCATTCTATCTGTCATTTAGAAGAAAAAGAAAAAAAGACTAGGTGAGAATGCGAACATAAAAAAGTAGTGCAACAAAAAAGAAAAGTCAGTAACCAACGGCATATCACCTCATTATTTTGAGAACTCATGAAGCCAAGTAAATCCTCATGTGAAGTGTCATCCCCCATTAACATCTCAGTGTAACTTTGTTGAGGCATACCTTCAAAGTATCCATGCTTATCATTCAACAATTCATTGGAATGTCTTGAATCCTAGTAATAATTAGGTAAACAAGTTATTGTCAAAATCTGGAATTTTTCAAAAATGACGACATACTAAAGAATAATATTACTTCCAATGAATGAAATGTTGTGCGAGTAGAGGAAGTTGAAATCACCATGTCCGAAGCTACTTGAGTTTGAACCTTTCTTTTTTTAGATCCTTTTTCAAGACAAATTTTTTCAACTTGTGCATTGACCTCAGCATAATTCCTTGCTAGAAGATCCCAAGCTTCTTCACAAACAACTGCCTTACCCACCAATTTCACATGGGCTGAACACAAGAAATTATAGCTCATACTCATCTCCAATTTGGGATTTTCTATAATTTCACGTTCATTAACGTCCATTGCACATCCAGCCCTCGCTTGTTTAATCCATCTCTTTAAAATGAAGTGTTCAGGGATCGTCATTTTTATTCTCAAATCATCCGGCACCTTTATAACATGTCCACACAAAATACCAACAAACTCAAAAGTCTTACAGTTACAATGAGCAAAGCCATCAGCATGCACAAAAGTAGTTGTATATTGCTTTGAATGTTCAAGCAAGCTTATTTTATACTCATAGACTAGCTCCCTCTGTATGCAAGACTCAACAATCATGCACAATGATTGCTCATATTCATCTTGGAACATATCAAAAGCGGGTTCCGTATATACATCCCTAACGTGCCTCAGCCTCAAGATATGAACATCAACTTTCAATATTGATATTTTCTGGCTCATATCAACATTCGCAAGCACTTTCTTATCGAGCCTATCATCAACTGCCCTTTGAAAATGTTGAAAAAATTGTACCAAGTCCAAGTCGGATTTCAAGTAATTTTTTATGTAAGCGTTGAAACTCTCACTTGAGTAGTTTTCTTTCCAGGAGAAAAATGTTCTCTTCCATATGCCATAGCCCATTTCTCCCTTATTCTATACAAACCCTCCAACCAAGTGTTTTCTTGAAGGTTATAGGTACTCACCAGATAATTTCATGATTTCAAGAACTCTTCCTCATCCACACAATCATATACACATCTATTAAAGTCTCTGCCAAAAGAATCTGAGCTCTTGAAATGGTGATTGAGATGCTTCAATGCATTTTGGGACAAATGCCACAAACACAATCTATGATGAGTTTCAAGCATAACCAAAGGTATTACTTTTACCATCGCAGCATCTTGATCGGTAAAAATTGTGTTAGGCTTAGGCTTTTTCCCTGACATACACTTGAAAAAAGTGTCAAACAACCATTCAAATGAATCAGTAGTTTCATTGTATAACAACGAAGCTCCAAATACCACTTGCTGATAATGATGATTTAATCCAATAAACGCTCCAAATGGGCGACAATCTTTGTTAGTTCAGTATGTAGTATCAAAGAACAATACATCACCAAAACAATCATAGTCCACCACCATTTTAGCATCAGCCCAAAAGATACTAGTGATTTGATCATCCTCATTTGTTTGCAACTTAAAGAAAAAAAAGGGATTTTCCATTACCTTGGAATGAAAATAATTAAGGAGGCTCCCTACTTCCCCATGCTTTAAGTAATTCTTTCTCTTGGTTCGGAGGTAATTTTTATGATCTTGTTGAAGATAACCAAGATTTGGTCGTCCTCCAACGTGTCAACTAGTTAGCTCATAAGCTAGCTTTGGCTTTATCCCGGAACCATCAACTAGATCAATTTCAACTGTTTGGGTCTCATTTATTTTCCGGTGCGATGGACAATATATAAGACAACGACGGATCTACCAATGGATGATTATGAGTAGCTTCAAAATCAATTCTCCAATATTTTCCATCATCTTGCAAAGAAATAGTCATTCTTGCATCACAACCGGTCCTCGTTTCTTTTCGAGGTTTCCTCACACATGATCCTTGTTTTTTACTTCAGAAACCCTCTTTAAAACACACAAATCTTCTGCCCCATATCTGACCAGTTACCTTGTCCTCGTTCAAATATTTTTTTCGAATGCTAAACCCAATTTCTTTGGCGTAGCTATTACAGTATACCATTCATATGCGGAATCTTCTTATTCAAATTCAACATCAGTACTCGGCATGTCATTAATTATGGCAATGAATAAATCTGCAAAGATGAAAGAGAAAGCTACGTGCTCTAAAAGACATGGCTCAGTTTTTTTTTTTTTTTTTTTTATCGGCAAAAGAATTTTATTAATCTCCAAACAAAAAGTTACAAAGATTAAACGGAAGCGGGAGGAAAGCGGCATAACAACCAAAAACCTACGTCCCAATTCCCAACAATGTTGGCACCTAGGCTAAGGACAATCATATGCCACCCGCTACCAAAAAAAGAAAAGAAGTTAGCGAGGAGCCAACAGAAAGGAAAAGGAAGACCGATTCTACAAGCCACATACTCCGCAACTAAACCATTGGAACCAAAAGGGAATGGATTTGAGACGGCCAAGACCCCACTGTCATCCCGCAGCTATTTGGTGGACATGGCTCAGTTCCTAATACATGCAGGAAAACCAAATACACAATTACTATTGACGTCTTCTTTTTTCCTTGATATAGCCTTTCACTGTTATGTGCAGCATCAAAGAAATACTCAGCTTTAGATTTGACAACATAGTAATGAAAATGGAGTCAAACAACTGGAGATGGAGAATATCAACAAACTCCTCAAACAAATCAACAATTATAGATGAAAATCGTTGTGCAGGACAATGGACCAAGTTCGATTTCCCATCCTCACTAAAATACTGGTTAGATTGAAATCTTCAAGAAACGGTCCAAGCTTCCCTTCAAATTCCTGAGCAAAATGGAAGTAATTAACCAACAAACAACACTAAACATAAACCAATAATACACCAAAAATTTTATACCTTTGAGCCTCTTTTTGACTTTCTACATAACCAAAGAGTTGAGGTATTCTCCGATGGACATTCCACGGCTGGGAAAACCTTGTTCACTGACAAATATCCTTTGAACTTGAATGGGAATGAGGCAGTAGAATGCTCCATGTGGGCTATTATGGTAACGATGCTTTGCATAAAGCCAGCGAAGAAATGGGACCTGGATTACCAAAGCACTGCAACACAAAATGAAAGCCTATGTTGAGAGCCAAGCAATCTGAGAACCATATGAACAAGAACAAAACTCTTAGCACATGTTCACCAACATAGTTTGATAAGGCTATGTGGCAAATTATGTACAGAACAAGTACAACACAATTTATTTACAAAACATTGATCCTCCATATAGAAATACATTATCTAATCCAAGCGTTATCTAAACTTGAAGCTCCATGGAAAATAACGTGGAGACCATCCGCAGAAACCATCAGCAAAGCACAAAAATCAACAGAAACCTTCACCAAAACACAAGAATCAAAATTTCAAGCTCCATTGTGAACATGTGAACATTTCATAAAAATGCTCCACCAAAGATGATGTGTAAAATGAGAGAGGCAATCAACAACAGAAGTCGGTAGTAAAGGCCGAAGGGGGCACAAAATGAGAGTCCATTGCGCAGAGAACAAAGAAGAAATTGTCAATCATTAACAATCTTACGAAATGTCACCGAGTGTTTCTTCATCTCTTGAACTAAGAGCGTCGAAAACTAACTTAAACATGCACAGGAGGGTAACTATGTTCCTCAACTTGTAAAAATGTAACCATTTAATTGAACAATATAAGCAGTCATGAATAAAGGCCTATGTTTCTCTGCATCAAGAGATGAACTTGTTTCCTAATCAGGGAAGAAAAGAAAAAAAATAGACATTGATTGTATGTATTGCAAATAGCACAAAAGAAAAAGCCTAATCAAGTCAATTAGTTTTGTATTGTAACATTCTTAGGCTCCGTTTCGGTTTCTTAGAAAATGAACTTTTAGAAAAGGAATGCAACTTCAAGCTCAAAAATCATATATTTACGCAAATAATTTTTCTACCAATATGGATCTTATTTGATAAATTTCATTGAGATTTCTTAAACGGTGCAAAAAAATTGAAAATTTATTTTTAATTTTTATTATATTTGAGCTTGAAATTTTTTTTTAAAAAAAAGAAAAATTTTAAAAGAAAGCGGAACGGCACTGTAGATATCCATATATCATGATAAAAGCCAACACAAATTTTTAAACACAGCAAATGATAGACCAAGATTATCCCGGCCCAGTGTAATTCGTATATGGACTTGGCCCAACCGATTGCGGTGGACCGGTCAGAATAACCCAACCCGAAATTCCACGACCCATTTTCTGTGAACTTGGATTCACAGTTATGTCGTTACCCTCTGCTTCTCCTCTCTCACAAGCAGAGGCCTGAAGATATCGTCGGCTCAGGGATCCCGAGTTGCTTCATCCGAATCGCCCATCCAACTCAGGGTACCTTCTTTCCTATACTCATTCTCAAGAACCTCTCTTTCTTTCTTTCTTTCTTTCTTTCTTTTTTTTGTTTCAGTAAAGAATTGCTCAATAACTTTTATTAGGATTTCCTTTGGATTGGTATTTTGATAACTTGAAGAAACGATCCGAGCAACGTTCGGTTCAACTCGTTAATTTTCGGGCTTTTCTTAGCTGATGCGTTATTCTCTAAAGAAGAATTCGGGGTTTTCTTACCAGACCCAAAAAAATTTGTTTTTATCAAGAAACATTCAAAATTGTTTTTTTTATAAATCAGTAACTAGCGGCTAAAGGTTTGAATTTTTTTCCCCAAAAAAAATTTGCATTATTTTTTAGTTCATGTTTTGAGGACCGGACAATCTTTTTGGGACGGAGGGTAGCATATCTGACGGGCTTGATATTGGAGACGAAACAATGTTCTCATGGTTTGTTTTTTCAAGTTGTAGCGTTAATCTTAGAATTGTTCTCAATTAGATTGAGTTGTTCTCAATT
Source organism: Rhododendron mucronatum var. ripense (assembly GCA_019656295.1). Lineage (NCBI taxonomy): Eukaryota > Viridiplantae > Streptophyta > Magnoliopsida > Ericales > Ericaceae > Rhododendron > Rhododendron mucronatum. The sequence continues at coordinate 3,815,599 of BPLT01000008.1, read as the reverse complement.
TCTTCGATAGACCGAGCTGTTCGTATGCAACTCAAGCTTATTAAAATTCAGAATTTGGCCATTTTCCCTAAATTAAAACGTTGCGCTCTTTCCTTTTTTCAAGAACTTTTGAGCTTTCCCTGTGGATTGGTTACGGTAACTTGAAGAGATTGGAGCAACGTTTGGTTACAAGTCATCAAGTTTTTGGCTATTTCTTAGATGATGCAGTATTCTGTAGGTATCTGAAGTGATTGTAAATTGATTTACCGGATACATCTGTAGGGTTTGAAATGGTAAAAGAATACAGAATTGATATCTCGATAGGCTTTCATCTCTGTGCCTTGGTTTTCTATCCCCAAGTAATAGTGTTAATAGCAGGCTTATTCAGAATTAGATAGAGTTCTTCTCAATTTTTCTATAGACCACGCTTTTCATATGCAACTCGAGCTTATTATGATTCAGAATTTGACATTTTCCCAAGTTCATCCTTGGGTCTTATTTTTCTATTTTAAAACTTTGGTCTTTCCTTTGGATTGATCTCGGTAACCTGAAGATATTGGAGCGACGTTTGGTTACAATTCATAAATTTTCGTGCGTTTTCTTAGCTGATGCAGTATTCTGTAGTGTATTGCTATTTGTTCTTTTCGGATATATCCGAAGTGTTTGATATCGGAGATGGATGTATATCATTATGTGTCCATCTTTCTGTTCCTTTGTTTTTTCTTCCATGTTATAGTGTCAATATCAGGTTTATTGTCAAGTCGATTGAGTTTTTCTCAATTCCTTCAATAGATCAGGCTTTTGGTATGCAAATTGAGCTTATTAAGATTCAGAATTTACTTCTATTCACCTATGCCGTCACTTAATCCCCCATTTCGAGAATCTTTAAACCATTGCCATGACTCTTAATTTTGTTATCATTGGGTTTTAGATTTTCAATTCATTTGTTTTTTGGAATTTGTGTATAGGTAGATTAGATGTCGCACTCAAGAGAAGGAAGGTGAGAATCCTGGAAAAGATGACTTCATAATTTTATGATTTTGTTTGTTTTTAGCTCAATTGTCAATTTGAAACGCTTTCCTTGTGTTATGCTTCTAGATCTTCTGCTTCACCCCCCTACTCCAAGTCACGTGTTAGGGATCGTCGATCGAGATCCTTGTCAGGGTCTAGGAGGAGTCGTTCCAGGTAAAACAATCCCACAGGTGAAAATTACCTAGTTGATTATTTTTATGTATTATTCCATGTGACCGGTGCGTTGTGTTACTCCAGGAGCCGTGATTCTGTTGGTGCTGTTAATCCTGGAAATAACTTGTATGTAACGGGTTTGTCTACAAGGGTTACTAACAGTGAACTTGAGAAATATTTCAGCCGTGAAGGAAAGGTATCAGCCCTCTAAATTTAGTTCTTAGATCCTACAAAGTGAATAAATTTTTCATTTTGGGTGTGCTAATGAGTACATGTACGGTAGATAGAACTTAGAAGTTGTGGTTGTTGATACTTCATACTAAAGAACAAAAATGATAATAAAAAAAGGTTTCAGGAACTGAAGAGCATACTTGTACAATTGATAAGTTTATCCATGCAATTGGGATATGGTTTGCTGTTTGGAATCAAATTTCCTACGTGGATTATACTTAACAACAAGTTCATTTACTTGTACTCAAAATAAAATCAAACTTGGTCTTTACCATACTGGAAGTATGTAACCTGCAGAGTTTATTTAGCTGATTTCTTTAAGATCTGGTGCCGTTTATCCGTAATGAGGAGGAAGTTAGCATTTTTAAAACCTGTTCAAGATGAATGGCTGATATGTGATACCTCATTGTTTGCAGGTTACTGAGTGCCAGCTGGTTACAGATCCTCACAGCAAAGAATCTCGTGGGTTTGCTTTTGTTACTATGGAGACAAATGAGGATGCAGAACGCTGTATTAAGCATCTAAATCGTTCTGTGCTCGAAGGACGATTAATCACTGTGGAAATGGTATTATTTTTTCTAGGAACGGTGCAAATTGTGCACTGCACCTAAACTGTTTCTCATCAATACTTTTGTTACCCCATCAAGTTTTACTCATCTTCAGAAATATAGTCTGATATAATTTTGGCAGCAGGTTTGGCTTGTGTAGCTCCACCGAAATGACACTCTAGGCTCTAAAGTCAAAACAGTTGAACCTAAACCTTCACGCTATTGAGCTCTACATCGACATATCACTCTTCACGCTATCAGCCCTGCATCGACATTTCAAACTCATCGATTCGAATTCGACTATTTTTGCAAGGGTTGTATGCCCTTGATACCTTCTCTACGTTCATAACCTTGTTTAACTTGGTTATTATATTTGTTTTTAGCTTATATTCTGAATAACCTAGTGGCATTGTGAGTAAGTTATTATTTACTGAGGTGTTTTATGTCTTTTGTCATAGTGTTCCATTTCTAATTGGTGCCTTAGAAAGGGGGAAAAAAGAGAAGTGAAATGCATATTAAGTGGGTAAAGGGCCTAAAGGACTTTGTTAACAGTATTTCTCATGGTTGTTCTATTTATCTTTTGGAAACCCCGGAGAAGGCAAACAGTTTGTGTCGCTACTGTTCTTTTGGAGTCAACTTTGGTAACGACATGAATCATCCTTGAATTTTTTTTCCTCTTTTCCTGATGAGCAATGATCCTTGAATACTTGAAGTTGTTAAACCTACTGCATGTATTTTTTTTGCAGCTGTTTCGGGACATGTCCTTTAACTTCTTAAAATACTTTGAAGTTCAACATTGTTCTATATACTCTTAACATAAAGGTGGTTTCTCTCTTTGATATGATTTGTTTATCTTTCATTTTTCTGTATCCACAGGCCAAGAGGAAGCGTGGGAGGACGCCAACTCCTGGAAGGTACCAAGGTCTGAGAGATAAACGAGGTACATGCCAAAAACAATGTTCGTACTTTTATAAGCCCTTTGGTTGATTAAGTTCATTTGGTTTTCTGTGACTTGTCCAAATGGTTCGGCATATGTTGTTTATGTCAAGTCACCCATTATGATTTCAGTGCCATGCTTGTACTTACGAGTCTAGGCCTGAATTCCCTTTGTTTGACCAAAATGGGATCTGAAGCAAGGATTGGAGCTTAGTCACACAATCCATCAGATGTAGCGGTTGGATCACATTCTTTTGCGCGAATTGACGAATTGAGCGAAATGTGGGTCGAACTCGTGAAGTCTTTCGTCCAATTTACGCATCTTATATGGTTTTCCACTCTGCATCCTACCTGATTGGTGGTAGCTAGCGAACAGCTACCCACATGACTGACCTTTTTAAGTTGCTTGGCAAGTTATGTCATTTAGTTTAGGTCTTGTAAGTTCCTTTGCGAGCAATTTTGAGGTCTCAAGAACACTCCTCCATTTAAGCTAGCTTTCGTCTATTGATTGTGTCTTATCTGGTAACTGGATATAATAACAGGTCTAGCAGAGTACTGATTAGCATGCCATTCAAGTAACCCGTTATATAGTGTACTATAACAGAATGCTATATTAATCTTTAACATAGTCAATTGTCCTGGCTCTATTTTGGGTGCGCTTTTGCAGGACGTGACTACTCACCTCCCCGCCGGTATGAGAGAGATCCTCGAACCAGTGAAAGCCGAGGAAGACCGCGCTCCCCGCACGGTAGGAGGGGCAATGATGATTACTCTGACTCGTATGGGAGGCGTGGTGGTGGCGGCTACAGAAGAGCGTATTAACTCAACTCGATTAAGCACTACCTCCCATTTCAAGTTTTCAACAGTTCTCATCGTGTCGTGTCGTGGTGGCGGCTACCCTTGACCCACATAAGCCTTGGCAACTGATGTTATAAGCCTTCAACTATGGCTCATTACAATTCCTGCGTTGTGACGCCAACGAACCTGTATTTCTGCCGAGGAATTGTTGGAGGAAAAAATGTACCCTACTGTTTCAGTTACCCTGTTGGACTGGACTAGCCATGGTTCCTCATTTGCCTAACCTCTTCAACTTTTACGAGGCCTTCGGCCCTCTGTATTAGATTTTGCGTATACTGGTGTTCTCTCATTTGTGGTCATTGGATGATTTTATTTTTATTTTTATTTTTATTTTTTTTGTTATTGGTCATTGAATCATGTTCAATATTCTTATCGCTCGAAATTCTCTCGTGATCTAATGGCAAGAAAATATAGTAACAGCGATGCGCAGAGAAACTGGAACAGCGAACGTGAGCCCGACTGCCTGAGTTATGATTGATGTGTCTTTGAAAATTCAGTTCAAATCTCATGGTTTGATATCGCGTGAGTATTTGCATTTGAGTTTACTAGACAAAGCCCCCACGGATATGATCTCTCTACCCATAGAATTATGGTACTCTGTCTCCCTACCGAGCGGCATCCAGTCGTTCATCTCGGCACGGACGGCTCGGATTGAATCTAATCTCATACAATCTGAATCGTCCATTGCTCCGTCAAGATCCAAACCGTCGATTTTCGAAATGAACGACTGGATCGATTGTTAGGTATTGCTCGGTACCGCTGCCAAATGCCCCCACTTGGCAGCATCTCCCAATCCCAAAAAAATGATCTCATCAGCGCCGTAGCCTCAGGGGAAAAGGACAGTGGCCCAAGTAACTTGTATGGGAGTATCCAATGTAATAAGTATACCCCATAATAAGGACAGTAGAGCTGTAGAGGCCCATGGACTCACTGCCGAAGTGCTGATTTGGTTCTCCTTTTCCATCCCCCTAAGGAATTAAACTAAACCCTTGCGGGTGACCCCATTGTAAAACACGAAATTTTAACAATGTTTTAAACAAAATGAACGACCCCGCTCTATAGATGTATTAACCCATTTTAGGATCTCTCACTCTAGTATAAATTTCGTGTACACCAAACCAAATGGTATGCCCGTGGTTTGGTTCCTTACTAATATAGTATGTATTCTTATTTGAAAAATGCTAACTTCTGCCCATTAGGCGTAGAAAAATGTATTCTTACTTGACAAAAAAAATATTACTTTCCAAAAAAAAAAAAAACCTTTTCTACCGTAACATAAAAAAACTTTTTCTATTGATTTATTTTGGGCCTTATGCTTTGGCTATTTTTTCCGGCTTTTCTTCTTCCAATACTTTATTAGAAGTTGTTTTCTCATTCTATATCCCATGTATCAATATCATGGCGCTAGGCTTTTCTTTTTTCTTGATGTACCCCAATCAAATTTTTAATCTAATAATTTCAATGTCACCCATACCCTTCTATAGCAAGACACAACACTTCACGAAGAAAACACGTCTGGAAAAAAAAACCATCGAAAGGATTCAATAAACTATCGAAGGCAACATAGACAATTGAAAATCAAAATTTTTATTGGATAAAATTAATTGGGGTGGTTGTAAGAATAGTCGGGGTTAGAAATATTTTTTTGGGTTCAAATAGAATCACTCATTTATAAATTGCACTAGGGCCAATATGGACAATTGACCAATTAATCCTTATCAAGCGTTATTCAAAACAAACGTAAGACACATGGAATTAATCTTGTCCGATGTTCAATCCCATGCACAAACAAACATGGGATACAAGAGACTATGGGCATGTTTGATAAGTGTGTTAGGACGTTGGGATGGGAATAACAATGATGTGAGGGCATGTTTGATAAGTGTGTTAGGACCTTGGAATGAGAATAACAATGATGTGAGTCCATTAATTCTTTGTTTGATTGCATAAAAGAGGTTAGGATTAGTAATAACAAGGGAATAGCAATCCTCCCATTTCATGGGATTGGTAATGCCACCTTGGACTAGGTATTACTAATCCTATCCCAAGGTGTCTCACACAAAATTACTTCAATGCCCATGTTAGATTTAGTAAATGGCGATAATACCCTTTTGTTTTGAAGTTGCCCTAAAACTTGGACTTCTCCTGTTTTTATTTTTGATTTTTATTCTGCAGATTAGTTGATTATATTTTCTCTTAATTTTGTTGCTCAATATTTTTTGAAGCTTCCCTACGAGTTACAAAATTGTGTGCTTGTTTTGGGGAGTTTAAAAATGGTTTGGTTATTGCATAGTTTGGGATAAATAATCCTTGTGGATATTTTTTTTTGTCTCGATTCAAAAAAATTCTTATATGTTTTATTTACATCAATTATTTATGAATTATCGGTTAGTCTCGACGAGAGAAATCTAAAAAGTGAAGAATTTTGTTTTAAACAAAAAAACAATTGAATAAAGGCAAAAAGAATCCAAAAATCTGTCTATTTTGGATTACTTTGGTCTTTATTCCTAAAAAAATTGAGTTTTTGAACGCAATTTTTTACTTTTTTTGATATCTCTTGTCGAGACAAACCTATAATCTACAAAAGTGACGCAAAATAAACAAATGCAATTCTTTATTAATAAAGACAAAAATAATTCAAATGGATTAGTAGGCCAAACTAGGCCTAGTCCTCACTCAAAAAATGATTTAGATGTTGGTATGCTTTTTTTATGTAAGGGTAAAAATGAAAATGGATACTTTTAATCCAATCATATCATATGTCAAACAAAACAAACATGCAAATGCCAATCCTCTCTTTTAATCCTGTGCAAAACAAACAAGCACATACGATTGACTTTCTTATTACCAATCTCATCTCATTACCAATTACAATCCTAATTCCATTTCATTACCAATCCCAATTCTAATACCATCTCATTACCAATCCCACCACATCTAACTCACTTATCAAACGAGGCATATACTTTCAAATAGTCCCCGCACTATAATCCCATCTAATCCAATCCCTCCGATCAAACAGGGCCCGGGCACCCAAAAACTCAACGGAAGTTAGGGACAAGAATCAACGGTAGAGTCAAAAGCTTTTTTGAATAGTACGAGTTGCATCAGATCCTCTTTCCTCCAAAAGAAAACAAAACAAAACACAGAGAGAGAGAGAGAGAGAGAGAGAGCATGTGAGGGAGAGTACGGGCCCCACGCAGGTCCCACAGACCCCCTTTGAATTGGTGAAAGCGGGCTTTCTTTTTTCCTTTTTTTCATGCCAAAATGCGCTCCAGCTGCATCGGGAAAAGAGCGGACTCCAAACCAATTTTCAAATTTGCTTAAATTTATTTCTTCCCCCCGGTTTCCGACTCTTCAGTCGTACTCCTACAATAATCATAATCTATTGGGTAAATTTCGCATACATCCCCTGATGTTTTTGTCTTAGTAACAGATATCCCCTAGTGTATGAGAACTAACATTAAACCACGTATGGTTTCTATGTGCGTTTTACCGACACCCTCAATCGGTGATTATCTGGCCAAATACGTTATGAGAAATGGGGTCAAAATGACTTGCATTTAAAAATTAATCTTTTCTAATAATCACAAAATAAAAAAATTATCAACTTTTACTTATTTCGAATTAAATGAATTTTTTACTGATTGAAACAAGCTAGTATGAAAAAGGAAAACATTATTAAAAAGTATATTTTTTATTGCTTCAAAAAAATATTGTTTTTGTCCGAAACGATAAATTTATTACTTTTGAATTAAAAAATTTGAAAATTGAGAGCTTTTGTTATCTATTCTACTACTATTAAAAATTGTGAGTTTAACATACAATGAATCTACATACACCACTCACAACCCATGCTCAAGCCACAACTGCTGACGTGGCGATGGCCTCATGTCTTAATTCTAAAAAAAAAAAAAATTGCTCAAAGTTTGGTTCAAACAAAGAGAGTGGGGGTCTGGTTCGAATAGTTCAGAGGAGACCACCACCACCGGTGACCAAACAACCCCCTTCACAAAATTGCAAAAATGAAGCATGGCATTAATGTTTGAATTTAAAAAATGGATTTCGTGAATTTAGTCATCTAATCTGTCTCTTCGACACATAAACAATTTAATTTCAGAAAAATCCAAATCTTATAGATACACTCTGTCTATATAAAGCTTTCTTTCCATTTTTCTCCTTCTATATCTCTCTCTCAAAACACCCACATACAAAAAACACAATCTATGATGAATTAATTAAAGTTTTTTTCTTTCCATTTAAGTAGCAGATCTTGACTCCATCTACCAAAATTTCTTTTAATCTTGGGTTCCCATTCATTCCACTAGATTTTTTTTTAGTTTTTTTCACCTAAATTGTCATTTTGGAATTTTGGGTATCTCAAATTAATTGTAATTTGGTTGTTGCTTCTGTACCGTTCAAATCAGACACCTCTCTCTCTCTCTCTCCTCGTTCATTTAAATAGACTTTGATCATTTTTTTAATTTTTTAGAATTAAGACATGTGACACACCATCGCAACAACAATTGTGACTGGAACGAACGGGGTTAGGAGCAGTGTACGTAGACTTATTGTTGTTAATATAAGACACTTTTTATTAATTCTATCACATTTTTGTCGCATTATTGTTGATTGAATGCCGGTAAAATGAACGTTGAAATCACATGAGATCTACTCATACGTGACAGGGTACACTATATAGCATATGTCATTAGTTTAAACCTTTGGGGGTGTCACTGAAATTTACGCTAGTTTATGCTAGTACGAGTATACCCCACAATTTGAGAGAGAGAGAGAGAGAGAGAGAGAGAGAGAGAAACAATATAGAGAGATGGGGGCGAGGAGAGAGATAAAATTTGCCAGGATAAGATCCGACAGCTGGCTATGTGACACGTGTACGTCCGTTTCGGTTTTTCGAAAGAGTTACCCAGTCTTTCTCAGCTCGTACAAATGGCTCGGCTGGGCTGGGCTTGCCCTGGCCTGGCCTTCTGTAGGTTGCAAAATCTCTGTTGATAAAAGCTGTCGGAGACGTGGCAAACAACAGATTTTTCTTAACGGCTGCACCGTCGCATTGGAGTAATTATTCAGTGGTTTTGCACCGCCACGGGATGTCGTAATGCTCAATTTTGTCACGGTATATTTATATGGAATTAAGGAATTCATACATTAGGGAGCGTTTCCGGTGTATTGTTTTCGCTAAACTAAAAGTTATAGAAATTGTGTGTTGGGTGTTTGGGAGAAAATGTGTTTGGTGTTTTAGTTTAGTAGAAACAATTTAACTTTTGACAAAAAAATTTCATTTAGTATGAACTACTTCACAAAAACCAATAAATTTGTTATGCAAAACTTTTATTGGAAATGGGCCTTAGTATTCTTGAGCCTCACATAAATGTATGGTAAGGAAAAGGCCTTGAACACTATATGTAACGGTGCTTCAATAGCATTGTATAAATTTTCCAATCTTTATATTGTTGGACCAAAAGATTATCTTAAGATATGAGTTTTAGTTTGGTGTAAAAATTTATTATTCAAGCTAAATAGATTTCTTAAACATAATAACCAATAGCTAAGCAATTAAGGGTATCCACAATATTATAATTAAAAAATTGATAATCAAAAGTTGTCACATCAATTTTTATTATTCATTTAAGATATTGTTAAGGTTAGTAATGTACGTAGATGTCTACAATGACATAATTAAAATTAGATAACCAAAACTTATCGCATCTTATTTTCAAACTACAAAAAACTAAAAACTATGAACAGTAGAAAATAGATTTTCTAAAAATAGTTTTAAAACTAATAAAAACTATTTACTAGAAATAGAAAATAGTTTTTGAAACATTTTTTTTGGAAAAAAACACTATATTTTAAAAATATTTTCTAAAAAAAATAATTCTTTAGTAAAATATTATTTTTTCGAAAAGAAAGAGAGGTAGAACATTTTTGTATAATAATTGGTGTATTTGATTGAGAATATCTAGAGTCTATTAAATTTGGTTATTGTCAAAAAGTTGCTAGTTTTGGTAATCCAAAATCCAAAATTTAATTATTTCTAAGGAGGTTGTTAAGTTTGATTATACTATTGTGAGCCATATTTTGCACCTACACTGTTAACTTTAAAAATATTTTACTTTTGGTTATGGCATCGTGGATGCTCTAACAACGTAAATTTTTGACATGGTTAATTTTAATGACGTAATTTTTAAGAATAATCAATTCTGATAATTCACATGAGATTAAGAAAGATAAATGATCAGACTCAACATTTTTTAGAATGGAAATGATTCGATGACTTGTCACAAGCGAAATCAAAACCACAAAACAAGCTAATTTACTTATCACTTAGAATTTACTTAATTCTGAATTATTTTTGAGTAAGTGATGAACTAATGGTTGATTGAAATCATTCCTCACTTCGTTCTAAAATGCCTACTCGATATGTAAAACGAGAAATCAAAAAATAATACTATTTTTAGAAAAAAAAAAAATCGACGATTTACTAGATACCAAGTAGTTATTTTAACTCATAAACTATTTTGAATTTTCTCAATGTAATAATACTCCTACCATTTTACTTTCTCGTCTGTAAGACCGGACAAACATTTTGAAACGGAACGAGGGGAGTTCATGGTTGAGCAAAATCTTTCTTCCCAAAAAGGACAAAAACCTAGCCGAGCCAAATCAAAGCAACGGCTTCAGTCCAGCAAACCGGCACTACCAGGTAAAACCGGTAAACCCGGTTTATAGGGCTGGGCGACCGTACTATGTGCGTAGTAGTGTCTGTTTCCTTTCCCATGGCAGTTGGTAAGCATTTACTGCGTGTCTTCCCTCTTCTCTCTCCTCTCCTCTCTCTCTCCTCCATTTTTGATTGATTGAAGAATTCCTCACTCCTCAGCAGCAGCACCAAGCAGTAGCAGCACCCACACGCTCTCTCTCAAATTCCGTGCATTCTCTTCACTCAAAATCCTCAGATCTGTTCAAATTCCGCTGCTCTGCCCCTCGCATTCTACCGGGCTCCATTGATTTTTGGCCTTCTGTTACTTGTTGGAGTTGTTCGAATCAGGTATGGAGCGTCTCTGAGTGGTGTGAATTCAATGATTAATGGTCCGAATTCAATGATTAATGGTCCGAATGCACTGGGAATCTTGTGCTTATGCTCTTTTCTGTACTTCGGTTGATTGACAGGGCTTATTTCGTTCAATTTAGTAAAAAATGAACTGGGTTTTCCCGGTACTTTAATCGATTGATAGGGTTCATTCAGTATACTAATGCCCTCGTGAAGCTTGAAATACATGTTCTTTTAGTTTGTTCTGGCATATTGTTAGACTTTATCGCATATCGGTCTCTTCAGTCATTCAAATTTGGTTGATGTAAGCTAGAATTTACTTCACCTGTTACCAATTTGCCCTCCAACAAATCTTACACATACTATCTATATGTGAATGTTGCAAACACAATTTCACACATGCATATGCAAGTAATGAAGTTTTACTTTCCCGAAAAGGAGTAATGGAGTTTTTAATTGTAGAATTTTAATCTCTAGAATATGATTGTCATTTAATTGGCGACTGTTTGAATGTGTGTGTGTGTGTGAGAGAGAGAGAGAGAGAGAGAGAGAGAGAGAGAGAGAGAGAGAGAGAGAGAGAGAGAATTGGTGCTATGAGTTGAGATATAGAATTGGTGCTATGAGTTATGATTTTTAATATTGTTAAATGTTTCTGTAAATTCATTGGTGAGGTTAACAAAAATCTATTAATGAGGTTTGTGATTTATTTATTTATTTATACGATTTTCCAGTGAATTTGAAGTTTTGAACCCTGCTGCAGTCATTTATTGCCATCCGATTGAGTCCCGTGAACTTTTACAGATTCGTTTAAATTTGTGCCTCTTTGCATTCAACATTCCCTTGCCTATTTCGTGTCAGGCCTTAAAGAATCAAACATTAATCTCTCTCTCTCTCTCTATCTCTCTCTCTCTCACCTCTTTCTTTAATCTTTCTCAGGGATTTCTCATTTGGGTTTGTGGGATTTTCATCTCAATTGCATTCAAATGTGCCAAAACTCTGCTCTTGCTTTGCACACCACCACGAAGAGAAGCTGCTTCAATTTACTTTTTGACTAGAAAAAGTAAAAGATGAAGAGAATGAACTCAATTTGATGGGTTCTGGGTTTCTCCCTACGACAATAAACTGAAGGGCTCATTAACATTATAGGTTTTGGGTGCTGAGTAGTAAAGGCTAAATTCGCTATGTTGCTTGTTCTTCTTGCGAATTGGTTTGTTTAATGCAGAGTCATTAGAGGTTTTCGGCGCTGGAGTGGGATAACTTGGCTGTTTTGTGCTTTTCTAGTTTTTTGGTTTGCTTTCCTTTTTGTTGATTGAGAGTACAAGGGAGGAACTTTAGGAGGACCAACATGCTGGAGCCTGAGTTCTGTTCTTCTCGGATTCTATCACCTTTTCGGGAGGAAAGCGGGGACGAAGAGCTTTCTGTGCTTCCTAGGCACACTAAAGTTATTGTAACAGGAAACAACAGAACAAAGTCTGTGTTGGTTGGTTTACAAGGAGTCGTCAAGAAGGCTGTTGGTCTTGGTGGTTGGCATTGGCTGGTAAATCTTCTTTCACCCATATTTTCTCTATTCATTTGGGTAATTTATTCGTCTTGTATGTTTCTTTGTTTTGTTCCATGATGAGGAAGAATCATTAAAATTTCTAATTGGATCTGTCACAAAAAGTGAGATTGATTTCTTTTATGGAGGATTCCTGAATTTTGATATCATTTTTCTAGCTTCCAATAATAGAATGGATTCCAATTTTTTTTCTGTAATTTTATTGTGTAAATGGTGTTATTTTATTAACTGGCATGCTATTTTTATTTCATCGGATGATGAGGAAGAATCATTAAAACTTGACCTTGGTCTGTGATAAGCATCTGGATAGATTCCTAGGGTTTCCTAAATTTTGATTCCATCTTTCTAGCTTCCAATAAGAGAAGGGGAATAGATTTTACTCAAGGAAATAAGGAACTAAGGAAGCATGGCAATTTTAATCTTGTCTTTACTTTTGTAATTTTAGCAAGTAAATAAGTTGAATCAATTACGCGGCATGCTTTTTTTTTATTTTTAAATTTCCTTATTTGGTTCCTCATGGTAAGGTTTAATTACTTCCTAAGATGTTTAGATGCGTTAGGTATTGGAATCAAGATTAGACCTCTGTTTTCTTGTTTCGTTGGGACTGTAATTTTGTTGTGCCTTTGGGATTCTAAGTGCGTTGGTCTGTCCCTGGGTAATTAGATATTTATATTGATATTCATCTGTATATGCCAGAGTGAGGGTAAGGGGTATTGGCCAAAGAATTCTGTTTCCATCCCTTTTTAGTGATTCTTGCTAGAATTCTTGTAAGCCTTGGAATACCACCTAAAACGAACCATTAGTACATGGAATCAGAGCAACAGGTAAGCCTGTTTTGTCGTCGTTTATTTCTCCCAATGTCTTTTAAGCTTTTTTCCTCAAAGTTCTGTCTTAATTCTCCTAACTGCAAAAGGGATGTGGAATTAGAGATTATTGATGTGATCAGTTATACGTGAAACCTCAATTGGTCTTGCTGTATATCGAATTTGTTAACTTTATTCTTGAAGGACTATCTGGAATATTGAGTACATTGTACTTGTACTTTGGTTCACCTACTTTGTTAGTTCATAGTATTAGGTTTAGGTGATTTGAAATAATCAACTGTAAGCCTGAGGGATGGAGTACTACAGAACCTGCTATGTCGGAGATTCTAAACTTCATTGATCAGAAGAAGAAAAAGGAAAAGGAAAATCAAGTCACTGCTTTTCTTTTGAGATGAATTTATATGAGTAGAAGTTCGGGTAGTTGGAGTCCATATACGTGTTCTGGTTTCTAGGTTCAGTTGCTTAGATACTGGGTCTTGCACTGTAGTTTTTGATAACTGCTGTTTTTTTAGCACACAAGGTTTGCTGAATTTTGAATCCTTTTTCACACAAGGTTTTGAAGAATGGGGTGGAAGTGAAGCTGCAAAGGAATGCTCTTAGTGTTTTGGAACCTCCCACTGGGAATGAAGAAGAAGATGACGACGATTTTGATATATCTAGCGGCAGCTCTGACATTGGTGAAAAGTACAATGATTTCTGTAAGTTTCGGCATTTATAAGCTTGTGAAGCTCTGAATTTAGTTTTGAAGACCATTTCCGCTCCAACCATTACTTTGAATTTCATGTGGTCATCATTGTTTCGATCTGTGCAGCTACTGGGATTGAGTTCAGCAAAGTAAGCAAGCCAAGAGTTAGGTATACAAGGCCATGGATTTCATCTATATCATCTAAGTCAACTAATCGTAGTACTTGCAAGGAAGTTCAATCCCATATTCGGCCACCTCAATTGGTGAGTACATAAAACAAGGCTAAGTTTTTACTTTCCTCTTCCTCGTAATAAGTAGGAGAATATGATATCATACACGCATATCGAGTCATCAGCTATTCGACTGCAATCTGCTATTCGGGCTTTTGACAATTTGAAACACGGGTTGCTAATATGTTACACAGACTTTTCTATTCCGATACCTATATCTACTGGATATGACAAAATTAATGGGATGAGATACATGTCCAAGTAAATGTAAATTAGACATTTGGATCCCCTTAACACTTTACAATGTTTGAAGAGGGGCTCCCACTTAGTAAAGAACATGTTCTAGCTTCTTATGTGATTAGGAGACAAGAATCCTGTTCTCCCTTGAGTCCTATTCAACATCATGTTGATTTCTCTGTACTAGCAATGTATTATTTCTACAATATGTTTATATGTCCAGGACGAATTTTCACGTGCTCGTATCTAAATTTTCCATGCATAGCCTTGTATTCCATGATTTGGATTTGGGAAGATCCCACCCCTAGACACACCCCTCATAAATAACTGTACCTTGGTACATGCAACAAAGAGCGGCTATTTACTACGGTATTAGATGTGGGATTTGCAGCAAAATTAAGATGGTCTCTCGTCTCTGTTTGGAGGCCTGATGTTCATATCTATAGTGGTTTTTCTGCAACAGTAATTATCAGATAAGAAAACTGAAAATGCTTTTCTGGAGGTGGCATGAAGAACTCTTTTACACTGTCTACAGGCTATTCTCTTACGTTAACCTTATCAAATAGTGATCTGAATGTTGTTACAAAGGAAATCACATTGCTAATAACTTGCTCATCTGCTTAAGTTAGACATTCATTTAAAATACTTTTGCTGGATTTAGTTCAATGGATATTCCTCTTCTATCCGACCAGAAGGTTTTCACAATCTTGTCGGATGCTTAACAGTTTGAATCTTCCCATCCCAAATAAATAAGCACTGTTTGTGACATTCTTGCTGGAGAAATTTGATAAGGCGGAATATAATTTGTAACTGCTGTTTGATAATGACCCTTCATGTCTATATTGATTATCAGAGAGCGAACTTGGCAAAATTAGGAACCAGCTCATTGTGGAGATATTGGCGAAGCTTCAAACTTGTGGGTCTTCCCTAGCTTTCGCAATTTCTGTGTTCTTTCAGAATTTTGGCTTTCTATTTGCTCAGTAATGATTTCCATCTGCAGGGAAGCCCTAACCCTAATCTTACTAAAGCACAGTTGGTTGATGCTGTTCAGCAGCATTTTGCTTCACAGGTCTCTCTTACCCTCACATCCCACGTACCCAATTTCTATACCCCTGTTCAATGCATTTTCGGCTGTTAGATCATGTAATATAATCTTGAGAGATGAGAAGATTCTCACTTGATTGATGCCGAAAATGCATCAGTTACCAAAAAATTGAATTCCTCTCTTTCAAGGGCATATGCACACCATACAAGATTCCGAAACTGATTCTTGCCTTTTAATCTCTGTTTTGTTGGCAGCAAATTGACGAGTTCCAAGTGATTTCAGAATTTATTCATGCAGCAAAGAGACTGAAATCGGTTGAAACATACAGAGAATGACCGGGAAATCGGATGTTTAGTAGGTCGTAGAAGTAATGTAATATATGCATGTTAACTCTAACCATTGACTCCAATTTAGTTAGGCTGCTGTGGAGTGCATCCCTAACCCTTTATTAGTATTTAGGTTGTTGCGGCTTTGCCCCAGATTACATTATTACCGTAACTTCATGTTATATATAGCTTTTCATTACCAGTTACTTTTAAGCTCACTTGTCGCTGATGTGAAGTCTTGGAGTTTAGATATTGCACGTTGGTTTGTGAAGCCAAATTTGGAATGATTTGCGATTCGTTTACTTTTCGGGGTTCGACGGAGTAGGTGATGTACACGCTAGGCTATAATACTTGGAGATAGACTAATTCACGGAGCCGCTATAAACAGGCTGTTCACGGAGCTGTGCGATCTCGACCGTCCATTTCGATTTTGGACGGTCCAGATTTAAATGAAGATTTTTTGGGGAAGAGTTTAACTCCCGGAAAAGTTTCATGAACATCCAGACCGTCCTAAACATTCTTGGATGGTTGCGATTCACTTCCGTAAACAACTGTTCACAGAGCCCTCCGTTAATTTTTTTTTTATTTTTTTCCTCATAATACTTGTTATACATAACAGTTAATGTTATCTGTACTCTTTCTTCACTTGATACACTCTGAAAACTAACTTGAGTATTTGATGCACTCTGGACTCTGGAGAAGCACCTAAAGAAACTGGTTTTCCCCTTTGAGTTATTGTTTCTAATCTATTGTTCTGCACATTTTAGTGCATCAAGTTGTTTCCAAGGGCCAACTTTTGTGTTGCGGTTTGACCGAAAATGTGAGTTTTTGTTCAGCAATCTCACCTCTATTTGTCCTATCGTCGTCGAGTCCCCCTATCGTCGTCGAGTCCCGTTTAGTTTTGGTCGCGCAGGTCTTTCTTGGACTCCTTAATATGTGTCCCGTTTAGTTTTGGTCGCGCGGGTCTTTCTTGGACTCCTTAATATGTGATATGAACCGTTAATCATCGTATGCTCTATTGAGAAGAACATTTACTTATAATTTTACAGAGATTATATTTATCCAAGAGGATATAGAGTTTAAAAAGAAGATTTCATAAGCTAACTAGACCATTTCAGAGCCAAGCTTCCTTTTCCGGATGCCCCAACTTGAAACTTTGTTGAAACTGATCAGCAAACATCAAGCTTATATGGTCATGAATAGTAGCCTGTCTTCTTCCTGGTACTGTTGTGGGTGGTTCCTCGTCAAGCAGTTCAGTGGATATTTTGGCAAAGTTCAAACAAAATGGACAGTTTTGAAGACCGAATTTCCGGCGATGCTCCGTCGAGTCTTGTTTCCGTTACTATTAGTTTGTTTTTGTTTTTTTGTCTTCTCTCTTTGTTAGGCTTATGGGCCGTGTAACTTGTATCGGTATTTTCATCAATATAATTTGCATTTGGTTGTCCTAAAATAAAAAAGTGGTAGTAGTAGTAGCTTGAAAGTTAGGCCCCATTCCAGAACACATTCTTAAAAAATAGTAAGTACTTATTTTACATTTTCAAACTCAAAAATGATGTAAATGAAAAAAATTTAATTTTTTTTGCTCCGTATAAAAAAATCTCAATGAGATCCATCAAATAAGATCCATATTAATAAAAAAATTATTTGCGTAAACACATAATTTTTTAGCTTAAAATTACCTTCTTAAAAAATAATTACTTATTTTCTTTTCCGAAACGGGGCCTTAGTCTGGTTAGTTGGTAGGTTTGGCTCCCACGATTAACTGGGGTTCGATTTTTGGGATCAGACCGCAAGAAAATAATTTACTGTAAACTTCTAGTCGCAACATAGATGACTTGCTTCTAACTAGACCGGAAAGGAAATTAATTGAGGTGCGAGTAAGTTAATCTGGACACCTGTCCGCCGACCACAAAAAAATGCTCCTGAAGTAATACACTCATAAAGGTCCAACCAATGAATGCTCTTTAATTGGGTTTCTGTTACTGTCAAATGGACGAGCGGTCACTTTTCCTCACCCGTTAAAAATGGAATGGGGGGCCGCACCCTGCAAAGCGGTGCAGACTGCAGAGCGGCCGGATTAGTCGCTCATCTCGACAATCGACAACTCAGATTTTAATCGAATAATAAAAAGTTTAAATTTATATGCAATTTGTATTCTTTTAGATTCGATCCAAGTCAACCCATACCAAGATAAACGATTCAATCAGTCGCTCTACACCCGCTCGGTACGAAGCTGTTTGGCAGCAATTGCTCCTATCAGCCTAAAGGATCGTGGCTTAGGCAATATTTGGGCCCCCCGCCGAAGATTTTGTGCAAAAGTGGGTCACCACTAGAAGATTTTGTTCCAAACTGTTTGGCTATTTTACTATTTATCGGACCCACCTTCACCTTGTCGTCCTGCTTTTCTTATGTTTTGCCCACAATGTTCTTCAAAATTTACTTGACGGTGGGTTCGTTTTTTCTTTTTTGGCAATGCTGAGTGTCCCGGGCTAGTTAACGAGCATTTCAGATTAATTTCTATAGTTCCTCCCACAGCTCTTTTCACACATGCATGTGAGACGAGTTGGCCTCGAAAAGCTGCTGACAAAGAGAATCGAACCTAAGAACTAGAAAGAGAGCAAACTTCTAAGTCATCAAACCAAGACTACCCTGCAAACTCGTTTGATTCGGTGGGTTGGTTATCTACGGTTAACTTATGAAACAAAGGCATAAGTGGATCTATCCAAATAAACAATAATCTTGAGGATGAATGAAGATTTGATGTCGTGCTTTCATGATTTTTGGGTTTGGAATTGTTAGGAATAGAAATGTAATTTCTGGTGATATATTTAACTAGGAATCTAATTTCCAAACTAATTAAGAATATGATCGCTACAATTCCCCATGGTAAATCCTAGATTCCTGCCTCAATTATACAAGAAAATGTTTGACTTCAGTTTATTTCCGGAAAAATTGATTCCAGAAGAAGATTACTGAATTAATAAAATCACCGTATCAAAATTACTCTCTGTGTTGAATTACTAGGTCCTTGTGAAGATTACGAGCATCCAAAACTGAGCCTATGGAAGATAAAGAGCAGGATTCTCCCCATTGAAGGTTTCTCTTGGGCGTTTTTTGGACTCTTTTCGGACTCGCTTTAATTATTTGAATTGTTAGATCTCGTTGAGAACATCAACCACACTGAAAGTTATATTAACTGAATATCAACTGCTCTTATAATTAAAAGTGTGAAATGTATTACGATAATACACTCTTTCTTTCTTTCTTCTTCTTCTTCAGACATACCGAAAATCCACATCTATTCTATTCTAAAGGGGAGGGGTTGGTGAAAGCTCGAAGGGGAGTGAGCTCAACCACTGAGCCATGCCTAGCATCTGATAATTACGAAGTGAGATTAATCTTTTGATAGGATCCAATAGAGATATGAGTGAAAATTTTAATAATGGCTAATTTCCCAAATATTATTAATTTTGCAGGCCAAGCCCATGTAAATTTTGCCCCTGTGCATCGCAGGCTTGGCCCAAATGTAGGCCCGTCAATATTGCATCAAATCTCGACATGAATTGGGCCTAAATTTAATCAAACATACCCAATCCAAACTAACCACTAAGCCCAAATTCTTCAATGTCCAGACCAGCCCAACTGATAAATATTCAGCAACTTGGATTATTATTCGTATTATTTTTTGCCGTTATTCACTTTTTCTTTTCTTTTTTTTTCATTTGTTAATTGCACTTGTGGCTTATTGGTTCATGAGAGAAATCCAAAAATAAAAAATTTAGATCCAAACCTTTTTTTTTTCCTCCAAACAAAAAAAAAAGTACTAAAAATTTGAATGTTTCGTAAACACATTTGCCGATATTCGAAAAAGTTTATTTTTTACAAGGATTCTAAACAAATCAATTTGAAAAAATATGTGGTTCGGATGATTTTTTTGATACCCGAGACGGGCTCAAAATATAGGTGTACGCGGTAAACGTTGTAGTACGCTACCATAGCCTTCCAAAAGTGTTTCCGAACTGTTAGTTGATGAAATCGATAGCTATGTGCTGCTATACATACGCACTATACAGTGGTGCACTACAGCACCCCGAACGGGCCGAACATATGTACATGAATGTATGTACTTGTAAAGACGGGCAAGCCAAACCCTCGGTCATTGACAAACTTGTCTATCGTAGGCCCCAATAAAGCCGAAAATAAGGACCATGTGGCCAGTTAGTTTGCTTCAGCCCACCAACTTGGTTTAGCGTAAACGATAAATTTTTGAGTGTCGAGCGGGTACTACATGGCCGTACCTGTGGTGATTTCAGTCGTCCAAACGTATTTTGGACCTCACCTGAACACTCTCTCTCCTCTTTTTTTCTCTTTAAAATTCAGACCGTCTAATTTTCAAACTACGTTTGGACGACTAGAATCACCAACGCTACCACTGTGTAGTACCCGCCCGGCACCCAAAAACTAAACATGTACTAATTCCACGCGTCCCATTCATATACTCCCAGCGCGTGCATCACTCACTATACTAGTATCAGGAAATCAATACGTGTAGTTTTACATGACACTCACCCATTAAAAATGAAATTTTTTAAAAAAAATCCAAAATAAAACAAATCACGTCAAACTCATAACTTCTCCAAAATTTCATTCTTAAATAAAATTATCCCTCTTCTATTCGTTTAGGAGTATATGTTTATATTCAACTTGTTGAAGAAAGATTATTGGCTGCCGTTCAGGACGGGTGTAGAATTTTGTGGTTGAACGTACGAACTTGACATTATCTTTTTTAAACGAAATTTAAAATTGAAAAAATCAAGTCAACTTATACCCTCTTTAAGTTTACTTTCTTTTGTTTCTTCCAACTTTCAATATTCTAAATTAAATTGTCTGAGGTTGTGTTTGGTTGAGAGTTTAGTTTAGTTTAATTTTGGTAGTGGGTAGAGAGAGAAATAGAGTAATGATTGACAATAGGGGTAATGATTTGAGAGAATAGAGAGAGATGAGAAAGTAATAATTAAAAAAATAGGGTAATAATTGGGAAAAGAAGTAGGGTAATGATTGGTTTCCAAAACTAAAACTAAAAAGAAAAGGCAACCGAAAATGTTTTTTTAATTTTTATTTTATATGCCTAGATTTCAATATGTTTTCGAAAAAGAACATTGGCCACCATTCAAGAACATCTGCAAGATTTTAAGGTTTGATGGACAAACAATAAACAAAAATATTAAATATGGGCATGCGATGTTAAGTGACAATACACACTATAAAAAAGAACTACTATGAGAATGAATGTCGTATTATATTTTTGATCACATATTCAATCACTAAGGTATGTAACATATATTTTCATTTATAATTATAAATTTAATTACAACAAATTAGAGGCTACCCATCACCCAACTCCCATTCTCCTTCCTTGTCAATAATAGTCTCTTTATTCATTGATCAACTTCCATGTTGCACAAAAAAGGTCAAGTGGCCCAAGTTTAGCATCTTACCAAAGACTAATGTCTTGTTCTCTTCACTTTTCGAAAATAATTTTTCAAAAAATACCTCATAAATTATCCCTACTTTCAACGTTTATTTCTCTATCTCTCTCTACTTATTACCCCTACTATTTTTCAAAAAAAATTTCAAAAACTAAACCAAACACAACATTAATGGACTAAATCTCAGTTGAACAATTGGCGTTTGTCGTTTCGGCACAATATCAAAGTAAAAAAAAAGTCACGCGTAACACAGTGTTCGGTGAGATGATAAGCCGTTGAATTCTAAAATGATCAAGTTATATGAAATTTAGAAAATATGAGTACATAAAATGACTAATGTAAGCTTATTACTACTACAAAAAAATGAGGGGAATATTATTATTATTTTTTTGACATGAATTTTTTTTTTCAATAAATACTTTTACTATTTTGTAGCCACGTATGTAAGTTTGTGACGGAATAATGATTAGTCGAAATTTATAATCTTCTTTAAAAAATAATAGCCGACGCTCGTTTTTCCAATGAATGCCGTGTTGTCGCACGGAATAAAGCGCGCACATCCAATTCCTCTCTCCTCCTCCTCCTCCTCTCTCTCTCTCTCTCTCTCTCTCACGCCTCCTCCCCCCTCCGTCCTCCCCCCTCCCATTCAACGGATTCTCTCTCTCATCAATCAAGGTATAATTCCTTACACACGCACACATGTATATATTTGAATTATACATGCTTGAGCGGTATATGCGTGTGTATACAGCTATATACCTATGTGTTGAATCTGGTTGATTGAATGATTGCTTTCGATTGAGCCTCCCTCATGTATGTATCTATGTACGCATCCTTGTTTTACTCCTTTTTTTGATCGCTGGAGGTGTTGTTAGGTTAGGGTTTATGCCTTGGTTTGTTGAATTTGTAGCTTATGTACGCGAGTGAGTTTCTCAGTTGTGGAATCTTATCTTATCATTGTGTTCCGTAGGTTTTGGCGTTTTTTGTGTTTTGTTGGTCTAATTAGGTCGTGTTGTTGGGGTTTTTATATCGTTTGCCGTAATTCAGAGAATTTCAGATACTCTTGCTCAATTGGTTTTACTCCTTATAAATTCTAGGCTGAGTTATAATCTGCTCGTTCTTGCGATTTTCCAGCACCTATGATTTGCAGACATGATTCGCGGGAACGCGAAGGCGTTTTGTTCGGACATGGGAGTGTTGGATGCAGAATTTTGATTGTAGTGGTGTTACGAATTATGTGCGTGTGGGTCAGTAAACTAGGTTGAACAAAATAATTAGTTATATAGGTTCGAGCATATATGCCGAAAATTTGTGTAAATATTGACGAAAACATGTATATAAACAGTCAATAGAACACTGATGAAAAATATCTGCTCGGTAAGTCCTCAGAAAGGTTAATTAGTAGAATAGTACCTCTGAATGTATGGATTTCTTTCTTATTAATGGAGCCAGTGTTTATGTCATGGGATATCAAACAATATTGGTGGTTTGGTTCTTCGTTGTTTTCATATACTCGTAGTCCAGTTGTTTCTTTAAAGCTGTGGTATACAAACTTAAGTGTCTAGATGCCTACGGAATCTATGGATTTTTTTGGAGTCATTCTTAGAGTCCATGGCTTATTGAACAAAAGTGATAATTTTGGGGGGTTTAGGGATTTTTAGTTTTTATCTAATGAAGCGTCTTCTCTCAGGCCAGATAAAGGGACTGCAATGAATAAAGTTCCGATAGCTTCAGGTGGATAATAGAGATATCTCAATTGAAATGGGAGGCTGTTGCTGCTGTTCTTCTAAAGGAGTAGGAGTGAACCGTTCACCAGCATTCTATCATGTCCGTAATCTCTCTCCTTTTTAGCAAGATGTCTTTTGGATTTGAATGACCTTAATTTCTCAAGTTTGAGCTGGATTTTGTCTATAATTGTACAAACTTGGTTTTGTAGTCATCATTGTTTTGTATATTGGTGAAATGGTGTTCAGAATATGTCGCATTTCTGATTTTCAACTGTACATCATGTGATTAAGCGGAAACTTTGATTTCTCACTTCAACGCCTTTGTTCAGAGGTTTATTGCATTTTCAATATTTTTTTCTGTCTTCTCTTTGGGGTCCATTACTCTTGCCAATTTCCCAACATATAAGGAGGCGGGCTTTATGTTTTGATGCTTTTTACCTTCCTATTCAGTTGTTTACATATATCTGCATAGCATTTAAGGATTCTAATTTCAAATTGTGTATGGCCCTCTGCTCTCTAGCAGATTTATAAGATGGTTTTCATTGTGACTACTTGTTTTCCATAAATGAACAGTGTCGGATTTTTGTAGTTGAGAGGTAAACTTGTGTTGATTCAGAGCAACCATTTGTGGCTGAATATGACTTGAAAATGCACCGGTACCAATTAGTAGTTATATTTTGCACCATTTGACAGCTGCAAATGTTTCAGCGTTATCGGTTGATTGAATCGTCTTTATGCTGTTGTTCATGGGAGCCATTGGTGATAGGAAACTTATATGTCCATTGGTGAGAAGGTTATAGCTGAATTGTTGAATTATGTGGTCACTTATGAAGACAGCTGTGTGGTGGGGTCCAAACTTACCATGGCAAGGATTGGTTTGCTGGCTTGGCTTCATTATTTGAACTTTTTCTTGTATTCTCAGGGAAAGACACCTCCTCCCCACATCATCTGCTGTCTCGCATCCATTGGGATGAGTGTTGCGTCTGTCTTATTCAGAACTGCTGCCTGTGCTGCAAACTATAGGGGGTGAGAACAATTGACCGCATGAGTTGATTAATGCATCTACCAAGTGGTAACGCAAGTTCTGCTCTGAGTGTGAAGAACCAGGTTATGTCTCCATGAATGTCCTGGGTGCAAATATTACCACATAGCAGGATTTGATGGTGCTAAAGGACTTCATAATGATATGCAGTTGATGCATTGTGAAGAATAAATCTGCAGTTGAGGATTTAGATGAATCACAAATTAAGAGAAATTGGTGTTTCCAGTCTTCTTCGTTTAAGAATCATGATGTATGTTTGTGCTTAACCAGCATTATAATATAGGGGCAAGGAAGCTTGTCTTCATTTTAGAGGTCTCGCAAAATCTAACAGTTTAAGGGGCTGGCTCTTAAGCAATTGCCAATTGGGACTTGGGAGTATAGGTTGCAAATGGCAACGACTTGTGTGTTTCCAATTGCGAACAATCATGTTTTTCAACTTGGTTGAATCCGTTAGATGATAACATATTACTAGAGTATAATGCTTAGTATTGGCAAACTATGCAAGAAGCTGTTTCAAGTATCAGTCATCTCCTCTTGGTAATGGATGGAATAGTTTTTTTAACTGCATGGGCAGTTGAGTTATTCGTTCAGTTGAACATAGGATTTGTGTAGGTAATTTTTTTCCAGCTTAAACATGTTGACAATGTCGTAGCCTTCAGAAACAAATGGACATGTGAATGATGATTAATTTCTATATGTTTTTGTTCCGTAAGTGCGCCCACCTTTGCAGCTTGATGTTCAGATTATATGTAAAGTTTAGCTTATTTTACCTGCTTCAAGAACCGGCTTCAATCTCGTTTTGCTATCTGATTATTTGGTGAATCTGGTTGAAACTATCTGGCTGCCTACCCCCCTTTTTCCTGTTGTTCCATAAATACCACAATAACCACATATCATGACTTGATATATTGGCACTCTTTCTTCATTTATTATTATTTATCTTTGATGGACGGTACAAACTGGAATTAATCTAATACTTGTCTCCCTCTTGATGCTATGGAATGGGTTTCACTGTCAGCTGGGTTAGATTTGTTATTGAAGTTTTTGTGTCATCCTTATGGACTTTGTTTGATGTTCACTCTATTGTGCAGTATCCAAGAGCGTCAGAGGTGCGTGAGCCCTTATCATCTCACCATGGCACGGTGGCTGCACTCTCTACAGGGCTCTTAGTCAACACCAATTTGGAAACTTCATCTCCTGACACTTACAGACCTCCTCCAGCACCGTTGCCATACGATGTGAATCTAGGCCGTCCTCAAACACCACCAAGTAATCAAGTAACTTGTGGCAACAAGAATGATGCCCCAGTGCATACTGCAAATACTGGAACTGTTGACGAAACAATTTCTGGCAACGACATCCTGGAAACACTAGATGAACTCCTGAAGAAATCTGACTACAAAGTGGAAAAGGATACAGAACTAGCCTCATCAATGGAGATAGAAGTTGAATTTGAAAAGTCTGGGGAACTAAAAAAGTCCAGTGAACCTCTTGTTTTGGTTGGAGAGGAATGTCCCACCTGTCTTGAAGGTAATGAGATTGTAGAACTCACTATCTTTATCCTCTATTGCTGCCCGAACTCTAAAGGATTTGTTTGGATCGGGACTTTTGGAGGGAAATGGGGATGTAAGCGATTTCTCTTCTCACCTATCCAAGCAGATCCTTGCTGTTGTGTAGTATTTCCGAGTATGTTTTTGGAGTTTTAGCTGCAGTTAGCTTTCCATCTCGTGTTTGGAGTCTTTGACTTAGAAAGTTGGTGGATATAACTTCTTGTTTCTTTGCAGAGTATGATGATGATGATCCAAAAATCATCACAAAATGTGAGCATCATTTTCACCTTGCATGCATTCTCGAATGGATGGAAAGGAGTGACACTTGTCCAGTGTGTGATCAGGTGCGTCGATTTATTGATTTTGGTTGCGAGTACTTTAATTCTGTCATTGATTTATTAGCCTCGAGTTACTTTTTTATTCTTATTAGGACTACTTTTTTTTCAGTCCATTTTGTTACTCTAAATATCAACCAAACACTTTTCCTTTTGTGTAGGAAATGATATTCACTCCCCCTGTCGATGTCTAGCTATCTGCTACTCTTCAATGGAAGTTCTTGCCTCTCCACGATTGAAGTTCTGAGTAAGAAGTTATAATGGGGTGGGGAGAGTTTTCATTTTCTCTTTTTTTTTTTTGTTTTTTTTGTTTTGGTGAGTTTTGTCTATATACTCATTTTACTGCTTAAAATCTCTCTTAAATGCCAAGTATCATTGTGAGTTCATTTTCTTGAGCTTGGGCAAAATATATGATAGTAGAAAGGAAAGTGAAAACCAAAGGGAGATCACCATGATACAATACCCTAGGTCCATTTTCTGTAAATTCATTATTGGTTTTCACATATCAGATAATCTGTGACAGAATTGAGGAGTTGCATAGAATTGAAAGGAATAGAATTGCTAGCTTGATAGTTTGCATAACGAAAGAGAAGCATCATATTTTCTTCGGTTTTCTGTTGCTAGCTAGATACTCTCTCTCTCTCTCTCTCTCTCTCTCTCTCGTGTGCGTGTGCCATTCTGGTTGTTTATTTTCTCTATAGCTGCAAGTTTTGGCGCCATAGGCGAGCCATACTTTATTTTCGTCATGGAATGGTTCCTGTAAATTGCAACTCATTATGCTATTTTGATCTGCGATAATAGAGCTTCTACTGTAGGAGGCCACCTTCACAACCTTCTCCCTCCGGTCCCTATACCGCAGTAAGGGTGGGGTTTTTTTTTTAAATCGATAGAAGAGATTATTTAATTCATATTTGAAGTACAAAGTACAAACCCGAGACACTACATCAATTGCGAGAGTTTACGAGACAATCAAACCCAATAACCAGTCAATACAAGAAATAAATCTATTATCGAGTAAAAACAAAAAAAGAAAGAAAGGAAAAACCTTATAAGGGAAAAATATCCACAAACAGATGGAGAGATTAAGAGTCCCGGTCAATTTAGCTAACCCGTTCGTTCACTTGAGTGTCAATTTTTATCTTTTAAACAATTGGTAGAAGGCAAATGGTAATCAAATGCTAAAGCCATAAAAATGACAAAATAATGCAATCTAAAGCATCCAAGGCTTTCGCCTTTTGGGACTTCCAACATTTTTAATAAGTAGAAAGCTCTCTAAAATATGATTCCCACCTAGAAAATGCTTTTTGTTATGCCAGCTACTGTGGTGGTGATGGTGATGCTATTTATATATTCTTTCTTGATATTGTTTTTTTTTTTTAAACTTGTATATTCTTTCTTGATTGTCTAAAGTAAACTTGAAGAAGAACATAAAACCTAATTCCCAACGAATAATCTTCATCTCAATCTTTTTTCTTCATCACTGATCTGTTACAGAAAATAAAACCCCCATTGAACTACAATATGTCACTTTTTCGCAGCAGAGGTCACTCGAAAAGCCGAATCGAGAGTTGAGGGGTTACTCGGCAGATCGGGATATCCGGGCACTGGCTTCACTTTAGCAAGCAATGCCTAACTTCTTAGCCCAATCTCGGTGAATTGAATCTGACTGAACTTGACAGGTTCAGATTTGCCTTTCCTCTTCTTTAATGGATGAGAAGACGTCAAATGAAAAGGATGTCGAATGAGTTGAAAGATGGCAAAAACCCGATTAATGTGTATCTGGCTAGCTTGTGAGAAATTCAACATCAACTTTATAAAATCCGATTAGTGTGTATCTGGATTAATTTTTTTTTTTTTTTGAAACAGGTTGTTATGTCATTGGAGAAAAAAATCTCCAATTTCTCAAAACAATACTCCTATCAGAAATTTTAATTTAGGAAAAGAAGGGTAATTCAAAAATTGTAGTGACTAATTAAGCACCCGAAAGCGTGCTTTGGGCATAATATATGGTTAAAAAATTGTAAATTGGGAATCAAGGTGCAAACACAAATTTATAGCGTCAATCAAGCAATTTCATCGAATCGATGTTATCCTCCTCAAACTCGCAAGTTGCGACGATGATGATAGGAATTGGAATTGGAATTGGAATTGGAATTGGAATGGGAATACGGGGATCGTGGTAGTCTAGAGTTGAAAGAAAATATCCGTGAGACTTTTTATGTCTTTCCTACGTGAAAAATGATTTTCACATTCTCTTTTTAGCCATTTACATTCTCTTTTTTGTTTTTATCCATTTGAATTTACAATATTGTCATTGCATGTGTAAAGAAGTGTATTGATTAAAGGACAAGATTGTAAATTCAAGTGGATAAAAAAAAAAAAAAAAGAGTGTGAATTGTAAAAAGGAGAGTGTGGAAATCAAGTCCCTTCTACTTTTGAATAATAGCTGCTTCATCTCTTAGGAAATTGATTAAGATTCTCGAGAGCAATGGTATCAGTATGGAGAAGTTTTTGGTTGTCGGGTGGGTACCACACACATGGTACCTCATCGGTGATCTCAACCGTCCAAACGCGGATTTTAGGGAGAAAAAAAGGGGAGAGAGTGATCGGGTGAGGAGAGAGATGAAATAAATCTGGGCCGTGTTGGGATCGCCGATAGGAACCGCCACGTGGTAGCCGCTCGGCACCCAAACATTTCTCATCGGTATGACGGTATGGGAAGAAATTAAAAGAGACATTCGCTCGCTTGATAATGATGATACAAAATTATGTATTCTCGATTTATCGTACAAAATAGAAAATTATTTTTCTAAAAATGCTATTTTATTACGTAAAGAAAAAGGGAGTTTACATTCAATAATACTCCCTCCGTTTGGATTTAATAGTCACTCTTCCAATTCTAACCGGATAAAAAATGAACTTTATCTTTAAATTGATAATGAATTTTATATCCAATATAGATTTTGTTTGATAGATTTCAATTAGTTTTATTAGACAATATTTTCAAAATTACATAAAACATTATAAATTATAAGATATAATCGATTGAAAAATTGTACGAACTCTTAGAAAAGACTAGTGTGGGTCTTGCGAAAACTATGAATGGCCAGCGACATAATTTAATTGACCGGACTAGATTCACATTTTATGGTTAGGACAAAACATTCAAGGTAGAAGAAGTATACCATCATTGTCGTTAGCACCACACAACCATAAGTAGAATATCACATCGCAACCACCATTGGCGAAGGTATTATATGGGTCTGAGTCTAGGATTGCAAGTGAATCGAGCAGTTCGCGAGTTCGGTTTGTTTATTTGTTTAGTAAATAAGTTGAGCTCGAGTTTTCGACTAGTCACTCAGCTTGTTCAAAAAAAGTTCGGCTCGTTAAGGGATGCTCGGCTCAATTAAAGAGGCTCGTTTAATAAATGACTAAGTTCACTCGTTAATGTTTGAGACGAGCTCGAGCTCAAATTTTTAGCTCATTTAATAAACGAGCTGAGCTCGAGATCGGCTCGTTTGCAGGCTTGCACCCTCCCGAAAATATAAAATATTACATGCAATATGATTATAATATGTATAATTAGTATAGCAATCTCTACAAATCTAAATGATTTTGGTTTGATATTATAATTTGTATAATTAGTATAGCAACCTCTACAAATCTAAATTATTTTGGTTTGATCTAGTGAGAAATTAAAGCTATATATTTTACAATATTGCTATGTTAATTTTTTCCAATTTCTTTCAAAGACGTATATAATCACGCGTGGGTGTCGTCATTAATCGACACTCAACAGTAAAACAAAATAATACTGTACTATTATATATACAATATATTAACATATTGCAAAAGCTACACCTTACATTGAGTATATTTTTGCACGAAAGTATTTCTCTTAAATCGACCCCCTTAATAAAAATTCTTGCTCCGCCACTAACAACCACATTATAGGCAAGGGCGCCGCGAAGCGTAGGTCCTATCCATGCTCTTAGTATTAACGATTATGTTTAATCCATCAATCGTTCACAAAACATATAACTTAAAAGTTAAGCAAGAAAATCTAAGTAGTTAGTCATTCAAGGAGTCGCTTGGTGGTGCAATTTTGTCATGTATTAGCTCACTAAGAAAAAGTATCCCACTTAATTATGTTACTCTCTCCATTATTTTTTAAATGTCCCGCTTTGTAATTTCAATTTATTAAGAAAATATCATCATTACACATTTCACATCAACTTTTACCTTCCCTTTTCCTATTTACCCTCTATGGCGACATTATCATTATACTTTTACTCACTAACTTTTCAAAATAGAATCTACTTTTAGGGGCAAAATATAAAATGTACCAACTTTTACCCACTGACTTTACAAAATGGACACTTATTAAGGGACAACCCAAAATAAAATACTGGATTTTAAAAAAGAGATGGAAGGAGAAGTCTTAACCAATTAGGCATGATTCAGTTGACCATCATTGTACCATCTTGGGTGAGAGATCAATGGGTCACATTTTGCCGCAAACAAGAATTAATTTATAAGATTCCGTTTTTGTAAACTTTTTGTCTGAAACTTTTTTTGGTATTTTTTTTTTCGTAACTTTTAGTTGAGCCTTTTGTTGCAATTTTTATGATTAATCATTCGTCTCGATGAAAGAAATAAAAAAAATATAAATGGGCTGATGTTGAATTTTTTTTATAGAAGACGATATTTTAGACAAAAAAAAAAAAAAAAAAACAGTTGTTTGGTATTTTTTTTCTTCTTTAGTGATTTTTTTTTTTGGCTTTTGATCACAATTTTGTACTTTTTAGACTCCTCTCGTTAAGACAGATGATTAATCCAAAAAATATAACGTAAATTTAACAAAAAATTTGTTTATTCGTAGGAGACTATTCTTGGATTTTTTTTTTGGTAATACAAGGTGTCTCGAGCCAGTTTGTGCGCACATCAGAGTAATCTTACAGCTGTTTTACACGTTTATGCGTGAGGGTGAGGTGGTCCCAAGAATTATTGGTGAGGATAATCGAACCTGGGATTTTAGGAGGGAGTAAATCCTTAAGTCCGAGGCTAAGACCACTTGACCGGGTTGGAGTTAGTCTTGGATTATTTTGTAGTCAAATTGATTTTATTGTCGAGAGTCTCACATGGAGTAATTGATAAAAACGTCTCTTGTTACAACTCTGGGTAATTTTTCCATCACTTGACATCAAAAAAGACTATCGTAGATCCGTTAATGCCGATTATATATGACACAACCTATATCACATGCATAATTTGCGTGCAGACGTGAAAGTGTCATTGAAACACACTACGCTACTAAACTTAACGATATCGAAAATAGAGAACACCAGCGCATTTCTGCAATAAGCTAATTGACCCATCACATATACCATTTCAATTTTCAACCATAGAGCCAGCCTATTCCGCAAAGAAAAAAATTAGGGTTTGCTTTTCTTCCTAGGCGAGATTACTCCCCTTCCTATTCATGATCAGAGTCTTGTCTCCAATCCTCACTCTAGTCCTACAGGTGTAACCCCTAATCAGGGTTTCCATACCCACATAAATTCCCTTCCTATTTCTCCATCTTTTGCACATTTCCTTCCCCTATGTAACTCACATTTCATTTTCCCAAAATAAATTTCCAGACATTTTTGTCACCTCCAGCTGATATGCTGGCAAAGCTCCACTATATTTATCATTTTTCTCAAGTCAAAAGAACCCAAAATCTCCGACCTTTAAATTTTGCCGGTTTTCACTCTCAGTGTATCTTTGATTTCCAGTTGATGGAACCCTTTTGGTGGCTAGAGAAGCAAAACCCACATGCATATATATAGAGGTAAATTCGTTTACAAACAGAACATAGTATGTCTATGGAGTGTATCGCCTTGTTTTTTTACCCGAAGGATCAAAACTTGGTTGTCTTTCCGATGATGGTGATTTCTTGATTTCTGATTGTACATGTGTTGTTGTTTCAGAAAAGGAAAAAAAAAATCGAAGTTCATGGAAGGATGGTCAAAATTAAATGGTGGGTCTAATTTATATGAGGTTGGAACTCTTCAGACCATTTCAAATAAGAAAAATTTATGTTTCGATTTGGATTCATCGATAAAACATGGAAATGTTGATGATTGTAATGAGAGACTTAAGGGTTTGTTTGATCAACTTCTTTTGGTTTTCTTGGGGGAAGTATCTAGAGAGAAACAAATTCCGCCTATTCCGGCATTGTTCGGAGATGGGCAGCCGGCGGATTTGTTTAAGCTTTTCTGGGTAACTTGGAAGTTAGGTGGGTACGATTTTGTTTCGCGGAATGGTTTGTGGGCTTTTGTGGCTGAGGGATGTGGGTTGGATGGTGGGGTGATGGCATCTCTAAAGCTAGTTTATATGAAGTATTTAAATGAGTTGGAGCAGTGGTTACGAAAAGCTATTAGAGGTAAGAGTTTGGGAAATGGAGAGAATGAAGTTAGTGGGAAATTCGGTTTGTTGTTGTTGGAGTTAGAGAAGGAGTTTAGAGGTCTATTGAGTAATGAGCAGGATGTGAAGAAGAAAGAAGGGAAACTTGTCGAATTGCAAAGGAAAAAAAATGGGAAATGTATTGACGTGGATATTGATGGGAGAGAACTGCTTTTGCCTGTTGTTAGAGGCATAAACGAAGTCCATGGTAATGCGGAAAAAATTATGAATGATGATGATGAAAAAATTTGTTTCCATGATGAGAATGAAGTTTCTGTTTTAGAAAAGCCTGTTGTTAGAAATGGGTGTGGTTTCCAGAAGAGAAAACGAGAATCTGTATCTTTGTTGGGAATGCTCAATTGGGTTATTGAAGTTGCAAAGCATCCTGAGGATCCTGCAATCGGGAGAATACCTGACTGCTCTGAGTGGAAGGAATATAGCAGCAAGGAAATGTGGGTCCAGGCTTTGTTGGCACGGGAAGTGCTTTTGAGAAGACAGCATATTGGTTTAAACACTGAAGAATCTGTCTTGCAGGTGCAGTTAACTCATCTTTTTTGTTTCAGTTGTGCTAGTTGGTTTCCTATCAAGGTTTTAGCTTTATGCAGTATAACTAACCAGGGTAAAAAAAATTGACGAGTTTCACATGGAAAGCATGACTGTTATAACTAGGGAATCTTCAAGCATTTGCCTCTATGGTCCTTGCTCATGAGTTAACAACCAGGAATACTTCATACTTATGTATCTTACTTTTGCAAAGGCTTTGACCTGTTTGTTTCTGCATTTTCTCCTTTTCTAATCTATCTAGCTTTCCTTACCTATAAATGTGTAATTTGAACCTCAAACATCCTATTGATTTGATGCCTAATATGGTGAAATTCAGTAGTTTGAATCATAATATGTAATCTTCTATGCTTTGTTTGGAATGCGATGCACAATTCCCTAAGAATATATAACATGTTATGATCCACGCGATGATGATTACATAATGCACGGAGTTTCATCTGTTATGCGATTGAAATGGAGTGTAATATACTGGTGTGTTCAGTTCAAAATAATAATAATAATATACTGGTGTGGACATTGATAGTTTGATTCTCCTGTACTTTGTGGGAGTGTTTCTTGGTTAAGGCCTTCTAAAATTATGTCAAGACTTTTAAAGCACAGGAGCAAAAAATCTTCGTAGTGCTTGCTTGCCTAAGATCATTGGGTAATTCAATTAAGTCGTTTTCTGTCATTTGCCCTTGTTACAATATTTGTACCCATTGTTTGATACGAAAAGATTGGTTTAACCATTCTATTATGGAGCCTGATCTTGACTCTCCACTGTGGTACTCATTCCTGTTTGGCTCTTGGAGTCACATCCAGCTGTGGAACAGCTTGCGAAATCCAATATGGATTGAGAATTATAAAATGTTTTGCGGGGAGTTCGCTTCCTTCGACAACACAGTGTGGAAATCTTCTCTGGAATACTTGATATAATGCATGAATTTAACATGCATGAAGGAAGCATAAGAGGCAAGCTTTTGGGTGCAAAACTATAACTTGAACATGAAAGTATGGTGCAAGTCATCAACATCAGATACTATTGTAAACCATAACTCAACTTGGTGGACTGGCTATCAGAATCTGTGCAGCCATATCAGAATCTGTGCAGCCATATTGTCTGCACTGGCCACTTAATTATGGTTTATCGTTTTCTTTGCACTAAAGTGTGTAACTTCTTGGCCTGCACCTTTCTTTTGTTGTCAACAGTAATTTGGTTTTTATTACATTGTCATACACCTTTCCCCACTACGTTGTTGGCTTGCCTTGCAATATTGATTAATGGAGTATCAGCTTTAAATCACGGAATGCGATGCCATTCTACAGAGCTAAATAGAAAAAACACATTCATGTAGCCGACCTCAGTTGATTGGGATGTATGGCTCGGTTTGGTTTGGTTTGGTTTGGTTTGGGTATCAGTTTAATTTCAGTAGAGGGTAACTATTTAAGTAGTCTTACAAATTCTTCTCTTGTATCACACAAGTTTTGCCCAGCCTGCTCATGGAATACTTGTTGCAGAATCTGATAGAGCTTTTTTGCAGTCAGGTAACATATTAGAACATTGTGCTTGACATGGGTGTCCGACATGACACTCCACCTTTGAAGTGTCCGTACTTAGCCATTATGCCTCAAAATCTTCAATGTCTCAATAGCAGGAAGAGAATTGTTTGTCACTAGGTTTCTTCGAGAAGTCTGAACTTGTCCATTTTCCACGAACTTGTTGCACATATATCACTATTCGTTAGCAATATGACAGAAATCGCTAATAACCATGGTTTGAACTTGCAGAAGAAGTTGAAAATGCATCCATCCTTTTACGAGGATAGCAACATTATCAATCATCGATCTGCAGAGGGATTAAGATGCAGTGAAAGGCTTCCTTCTTTCACAAAACCCCGCTTCTGCCCCTGTTGCAACTCCTGCTCAGCCTCTCCAAGGAAAGTGGTAACTTCTCCCACTAAAGTGGTAACTGGTTGTAAAGTGGAAGATGAGAACAAGCCAAAGGAACAAGCTCATCTGAGTGTGGATATACGACGCACAAATCAAACTGATGGCATTTACAATGATGAGCCTTTCCAGAAGCTTGTTTCTGTAGGCCCTCTCTTTCAAGCTGAAGTCCCTGAATGGACTGGCATAGTTGCCGAAAGTGATTCAAAGTGGCTTGGCACGAGGTTCTGGCCCTCGCAAAATAAGAAACACGAATCCCTTATGGAAACAGATCCTTTTGGGAAAGGGAAACAAGATTCATGTAGCTGTCAAATTCCGGGTTCTGTTAGGTGCATCCGATTTCACATTGCTGAGAATAGGATGAAACTAAAACTTAAACTTGGGTCATTGTTTTATCAATGGAGGTTTGATCGGATGGGTGAGGAAGTTTCGCTTTCATGGACCATTGCAGAAGAAAAGAGATTTAAAGATATGGTAAGGTTGAAACCC
The DNA here is from genome assembly GCA_019656295.1 of Rhododendron mucronatum var. ripense. Classification (NCBI taxonomy): domain Eukaryota; kingdom Viridiplantae; phylum Streptophyta; class Magnoliopsida; order Ericales; family Ericaceae; genus Rhododendron; species Rhododendron mucronatum. The sequence continues at coordinate 3,780,319 of BPLT01000008.1, read as the reverse complement.
CCATCCCTAAACAAGTTCTTTTGGGACATTGAGGTATACAAGTACCTTCCTACTAAAACAAGGGAGAAGTTGGTGAGATATTACTTAAACGTATTCCTTGTCCGACGCAGAGCATATCAAAACCGGGTGACTCCAAAAGACATAGACAGTGATGATGACGAAACAGAATTTGGATGTGTAGGTGGTAGTTATGGGTATGAGTCACTAAATATGCCGGGCTCCAAATTACTCATATGCACTGAGAATAAGCAGTGCACTGATTTTTAGTGCAAGCTTAGGTGCTGGGCTCTGAGAGAGCCAGGGAGAGTGGTTGCTACATTGTGGTCTCATGTGGCAGGAGTTGAAATTTTGGATGAGCGCAATGTAAAGTTTCTGTAGTTATAGTCGCATCGGTTTCGGCAGCTGTTGTACAGATCATCGGGGTGGTGGCTTGTGAATATTGTGGCGCGATGCCAACTACTTTGATTGTTCAACGCTGCAAGTTTTGATGACACATACGTGTTTTTACTTGTAATGGTAAGTTTAGTTAGTGTTCTAGTTTTGAAAGCCCTTGAATGTGTTCAAGTCCCATTGTGCTGTTCGTACTCTATTTGCCCCTTCTTTGATCAGCTTTAGGTTAACTTCAAGATTTTCTCTACTAAGTTAATTCATTGATCAGATATTTTACCCCCGATTAGTTGCCAATAAACGAAGAATGAATGCCAATTGTTCCATTGTGGAGGCAAATGATGCTTGACCTGAGTGTGTGAATCTTTTGGGTATTTTGGAAAGAAATGTTATAGCAGGACTATAAGAATGGGATCATACCTGATTTGAGAGAAATGTTGGAAGTACCATGGTAGAAGCAAGTGATATACGATACGACTAAATTCTTATTTCCCTCATCTGCGACTCCCAAGGGTTTTTTTTTCACTCTTTTTTTAGTTTTTGGGAGGAAGAGAGGTTGTTTTGTGTTTTTCTGATTTGAAAGACTGTTTTCTTTGCGATAAAAAGGAATTGGTTTGTTATTTGCATGCATGATAAAACAGCTATGGCAATGGCCACTGATATGGTGGCAAACTGGCATTGTCATCGACAGTGAAGCTAGCGGTAACCTAGAACTGTGGTGGTTGTGGTGATTATCTCCGTGAGCTAGCTGTGTTTGATATGGAAGACACTGTCTCAAAATTTTCCTAGGACCACCGGAGATATGTTCGGTCATTAAGTTTAGAATCTTGGGACTGATTGAGGTGTTCTAAACTGGTCTGGACACTCGTTTGTAAAATGTTGGCATAATGAGTACAAATGTGGGTTTTGGATTTCCAAATAAAAGTTCTTTCAATTATCCAAGGTTGATTTTGTTTGTCAAAAAAAAAAAAACTATGCAAGGTTGGATTTCGGGTGGGTCTTGTGCCCTTAGGTGCATCATGCTTGTTGTGAGGGCAATTTCGAGCTCGTCCCATGTTTACTAAAGTGATCTGAACTATTCATGTTCAAGTGTTACTTGCAATATACATAAATTTCTTGAAAATTCCCAAGATCCAATCGTAGCGTCGGAGTTTCTGCGTGTCAGTGTCTTGTCAATTTCAACTCACGGTTCTTAGCTTTCCAGATTACTGTGAGAAACACGCGAAACCAGAAGATGCTGGAGCTGCACCAGAATAGACATCGAGCTATAAGGGGCTGACCGAGGATGAATATGACTAGCAATGATGCAGCTGCTGGTGAAACCGATACTTAGGGCAAAAACTTAATGCATTTTGAGTTGTTTTGTTTCTGCACACATGATGATGTAGGGTCTTGAATCTTGATAGTAAAACCTAATTTGCATGAGGCCTCAATTTCTGTAGAAATCCTTGAGTCTTTCATTAATATCGTTAGACTTTATATCGATATATATATCGATACTTATGATTACAATGGGATGCCTGACTGCATTTCTAGGTTGATGGATTGGATTCAGAAATGGAATCAGATAGATTTTCATTATCGTCAGATGACAATATACTGGATTTCGCTGATTTTTTCGCTCTCTATTCTGAATGTCAGTTTGTTTCGAAGAGCCTGTTATAAATTTCACGTACGTGCTACCTCAAAATTTCCCAGAGAGAGAGAGAGAGAGAGAGAGTTCAAACTACTTGAAACCACTCAGGGTTAAGGTGACAGGTAGAAGTTCATACCAAGTGAACACCAAGAGCTTTTATAACCGAACAAAACAGATCCTTAAGTCCCGATCGGAAATGGAGAACGCGTAAGATCACAAAGTCAGTCAATCAAGGCCAGTCAACGATGTGATTCAGACGACGAATTACTGCCAAAAAAAAATTCAAAAAACACAGAATCTGGAAACTGAAGTGATCTCATCAATATCAAAATTGGTATGAACAAGTTCTCCATTCAACTGTCTAAATTAGTCTTATTCTGAAGCTTTGTATGATTCTAATGTAAACTCTGCTTACCAAAAGGGGAAAATGAAAGGAAAACAAATCTATGGCGAAGTATGAATTTGAACATTGGCAAGAAGCCGAGTGAGCTTGGCCAGAGTTTCACGAGCAGAAACGGTATCTGGATGATCCTCTCCGCAGATTGAAGTTCTTATGAAAATTGCCTTCCTAATCAGATCATCCCCTATGTCGAACTGTCCTCCTCTTAGCATCAACTTCACCCGAGTTTCAAGCACGGTGGCTCTTGCTAGTGCTAGCTCCTGCCAAAGGCAAGGATTCAACTGGGCACTTGTCTGAATAGGTTTCCAACACAGCGATTTATCCAACAACTTTTCAACTGGGGTAACAAATGCTTCATCTGCAGCTTCCAATGCATTTGTGCAGAGGCGAAGGAGCTCTAAAGCAGCGCTACACCGCGAGAAAGTAATGAATGTCCTGATAGCGAGTGGTAATATCACTTCTTTTACAAGAATCAACAATTCGGACACCTTCAGCTCAACAGTTACTGTGTCGTTCCCAAATGCAAACAGCAGAAAACATGCTGCCCATATGTGTTCATTGTGGTGGGGAATAGATCCGCACGTAAGAACAGCTTGTACCATGGCCTGTGCAACTCCTGTGACTCCTCTCTTTCGCACATATGTCTTGATCATTTCATTCAACTGGATATGCCCCTCCTTCGTACAATTTCTCGCAATATTGAATCGTAACAACATTGAAGATGCTTCTGCTTCTGATCTCCTACTGTACGATGCTCTAAACCCACAAGTCAGGGAGCGAAAAAACTTTTTCCATAACCTGGTACGGTGGTGTTTTTTGGGTATCTTCTGAGCAGCCAGAGCTAACAGAGAAATTGGAATGGTTGCTGGTGCAAACCAACCACTTGCAAGCACCATTCTAGTTGCCAAACTCCTTGGGCCATCCGAATGGTCAAATATTGAGAAACAAACCTCAATGAGCTGCAAAAGGAAGTTATTTCTTCTCGATGAATGAGTTTCCCTACTACTCCTTGTTAAGTCCCTCGAAGGCATTCGGTTAATGGTGTCCAATAGTCTATTAGGATTTATGGGAAGCTCGGAGAGAATTGCTCCAACAATGGCAATGCCCAAGGTAAGTCTTCCAAGTTTCTCTTCAATAACCCGAAGAGCATCTATCTCTGTGATTGAGTAATCCTTAACAGTTCCCTGCATTAACGACATTGCCTCGAAACCAGACAAGTAAGATAGTTTTAAAGGCTCTAGATTCATTACACGAGGGAGACGCGTAGATATAAGAATGTGCGTTTCTCCTCCAAAACGGGGAAGAAGATCCATTATGAGTTTTTGGTCCCACCAATCCTTTTCACTCTCCAAATTATCAATCACCACTAAAAATGGAATGTTTCGCATAAGCTCTTTCCGAACTCTTGCTATGGCCGAGTCTTCCTGCTCTTCAAAGTTTTTGATCCTGCTTTTCTCCAAGCCACGCTCTACCCCGACATCAACCTCTAGGAATGGCCAGAGGTTCAAATAATTTTGGCGGATGTATCGGCTCTCCCCTCCTACCCACAGAACCATCTTATACCTCTGGTGGAATCGATATGCAAACTCAAGAAGTAGTTCTGTCTTGCCAATTCCCGATTCTCCCGATACACAAGCAATACCTTTTCCGTACACAACTTTGATCGATCTTCTTCTCTGCCTTCCACCACTCTTTAGTTTTGGTGGTTGGTGCTGATCTTCAGTACTTTGCATCTCTATCTCCTTTTCAGACTCTTTCCACACAACTGGTTCTTTTCCCTTCCTTTTACCACTCTCCGTTTGTCGTTCTCTCCATCTTTCCTCTGCAGAATTGCTCCTACCCCAACTAATCGAAACATTCTTTCGCCTACGCTTGGCCTTGGTCTTGAGTTCAAAGTAATCCGTTTCAGCATCTCCACTAACATCACCAAAGAGCATAAACTCCAGCTCGGAGAGTTCCTTCTTTCTGCCAATGAAATTCTCATTTCGAGGGAAAGGAAATTCCTCCTTTTCCACCTTTTCCTTCCATTTGGCTAATCTATCCACAACACTTCTCCTTCCCAACCTCAATGCCAAAATGGTAACAGTCCGCAGGATACAATCTCTCCAGTTACCATCATGAGCCTCTAGTTTCCACTCATCGACACGAGGGAGGGCACTAACAGCATCTTTCCATTCCTTCTCACTTCCTCCATATAGAAGCCAGAGTTCTCCCCCGTGCTTTTCCCATAACTCCCCCCTTCTCTCAACTATGTCCCTCACGAGGCAATCATCTGGACCCAAATCAAAATACACTGGAACCAAATTATTCTTGCCTGAGAAAAATAGTAGCTCCTCAACAGTATAGGGATTCTTGAAGGATTTCCTGGTTAAGATCACAACTCCAAAAGTACATGCATCCATTGCCCTCTCGACAATTCCATGTTTCCGGCTGTTCCTACACCGAGCTCTGTCTGTTACAAAACAACTGAACCCTTGAACTTCCAACTCCCCACGAAGCCAATCAGTAAATCTCATTAGTAACGGTCTCTGACCGTGAAAACCTATGTACACATCACAGCTCCTTAGTCCGTTAGAGGAAAATGAAGTTGGAGCCTGAGTGTATGAAGTACCATGGATTCTCCCAATCTTTTTCTGCTTTTCTCTGTGCTTGAAATACTCATTACCATAACAAGACAGGGTGTTGTTTGAAATGCCAGTTGAGGAAGGAACAAGGTCCAACTTCCAATAGTTACTCGAAGTAGATGCTGCGGGGACTGATGAAATGTCTGAAGAGGGAAATCTGATATTTTCCTGCGATTCGAGGTTTGGAATTCCTAAATTGGGATTCACGGAATCAACATCTCTCTTGGGAATGCCACGTGGAATGTCAGAACGTGTTGGTATTTGACAAACTGGAGATCTTGGGGAGAAAAAGGGTGATTGATTTGCAGAAAAGAATGCTGACGAGGAAGATGATAGAGTCCTTAAAGTCGTGTTGCGTAACGATCCGAATCTGGAGCTTTCCTCATTGAGATCCATATTAATAGGGTCACTGCTTCATATTTGCATGGTCACTGGTTCCTTTCAAGGCATGATATCCCATGCATCCTACATGTAGAGAGTTGTTTTGAGATGGAGAGAAAGCAAGTCTGGTATATAAATGCATAATGGAGCTAAAAAAATGATTTCAACAGAACATGAGTAGTCCATCATGTATAATTATTGTCTCTAAAAGCTAAGAAAATAACATCAAGTTTCTTGTAAAGATGTTCAATCTGAAAATTTTGATAAAGGTAATTTGGAATTGCAGAGGGGGGAAACAAAACAAGGAAAACAAGCTAAGTAAATACAGCATATTGGTGGATAAGCCAACAATTTCGTTTTGATTTTCTCCATTCATTCGATACACATGCAGTCTCAATTGATGGGAAAAAAATCCCGGTTATTTGCCTCCAAAAGAAAAGGGAAGAAACCCTATTGGTTTGACCATTGGAAATGCAAAGGTGCAATGTCTGCGTTGAAAAAAACACATGAATCCTAATGGAGGAGAGCTGCTTAAATTTCAAGCCTATTTGATACATATAAAAACATCCAAGAAATATACATACATAGTGCAAAGAATGTATCTATATATAGGAGCCCCAAGGTTAGTCCGGTTGATTTACTTAAAAGGAAAAAAAAGAGAAGAGGTTAGTTCGGTTTATTAGTTGGTTTGCTCCTCAACTAAGGTTCGATTCTTGGGGTCAGGCCGCAAGAAAAGAGTTTCTCTGCCTTTGACTGCCTGGAGAGGAGATTATTTCTATTTATACATTGTTGAATAGAAACAAGCAATGCCAATCTTTCATAATTTTGTCATCATCCTACTATTTTCGAATGGGTCCATCTCCATTTAATGATGGAAAATCGTCCAATGTGATAAAAGAATCAATTCCAAAAAATCCGCTAAAGCCAATTAGGAATTTGTTGGGCCCTTTAGGGACAGCTTTTAAAATTTCATTTTTTTTTTTTCATTTTACTATTTAAGGACCTATAATCATATTTGGGTAACTAACTATTTACAATTTGACAATTTTAAAAAAACTTTTCAAGTACTTAAATACTATTTAATGGATGAACAGAGGAAAAATTATGATGCCAATCCTTGCAGTAAATCATTTTGAATCCATTCCCCGGACACCCTGACCGTCAAACCAAAAAAAATGTATCCTTAGGTGAAAAAAAAAAAATCATTTTCTCAAAATTGAGGAGAAAAGCAATGAAATCCTCCATGCCAGTCAATGGAGCTGAAAAGACTCAAGGGGCATGATAGATCTAAACGAGTACTTCAAATTACAAAGAATGTTGGAATCTAAAGACTGACTTTTCAGACTAGTGAGAAAACTTTAGAATAAACCAAAAATGGATTCCAAGAGAATTCAGATCCAGAAAAAACTTACTTGCTCCACAATCACCAAGATACGGAAGTTCGATCTTTCTTTCCCCTTCAAAATTCAAATCAAGCAAAACCCAGTCCTCAAATTGAATGATCCCAAAGAAAAATAGAAACTGCTTTCCAAAATCAACAAATGAGACTTCCTGAACCTGCCAAAGGAGTTGTAGAGTAAGTAGGGGGCAATATATTCAATAATGGGAAGCTCTAATGGAATTACCAAAATGAAAAAACAAAGGAAAAGGATTTACCATAAGGAAACAAGATTTCGAAGGAAACCCAATTTTTCAAAAAGTGAGATAAAAAGAGTACCAATGAATCAATGAGATGAATGGGAAAGGGAAATGGGATTTTACCTTTTCCAGAAGAAAATAAATGTACAGTAGGAGGTTTCTTCAATGTTTCACCAGCTCTCTCTCTCAGAGTACGCACTCCCGTCTATGACACATCTCCACTCTCTCTCTCTCTCTCTCTCTGCAGACTAGCTGTTTCTCTCTCTTCCTCTGTCTAAAGATGTAGCAAGTCGTACTCTGAATTTAGTTAGGAGGGATTTTGGGGAGAATTTGGACGACTGATTGACAGGGCAAAAAGAGTAGTACAGGTGGAGCCCAGCAAAAGAAAAGGCCGGATCTGACCGGGACATGGGATGCAATTTTGTTTACCGTCCTTAAAAGAGCGTGAACATTACTCTTTTTTTATTAGTTGAAATGGTGTGGACCCCATCACTTATGGAATTCACACCATTTCAATTAATAAAAAAAAATATAATGTTCACGGTCTTAAGTAGATAGTGAACAAAACTCAAACTCGAGAAGATGTGACATTTCCAAGTCCTACACCACCAAATCTGTACATGAAAAAAAGAGGGGCAAAACAAAGAAAGGGCAATGGTTGTGTTTGTTTGACATTTTAGTTTAGTTTTAATTTAGTTTTTCAATCATTATTATATTTTTTTCTTTAATTATTATTTTATTTTTTCAATTATTACTTTATTATCCCTCTCTACTCATTACCCATATCTCTGATCATTATCATATTTATCTTTTCGTTCACTACCAAAATTAAACTACTAACAATGCCAATATTGATTTTGTCGCTTTATTTTTTATAACCACATTACGATATTTATCTTTTAGTTGTGATTATCAAAAAAAAGGGAAATGATAATGTCAAAATTGTTTTTATTGGTGTCAAAACTCCAGTGCATAAAAGTCTTGTACATTGTAAATGATACAAGTCTTTTGTGCACTAGAGTTTTGACACCAACAAACGGTTTTGACATTATCATTTTCCAAAAATTAAAGGCGGCTGATTTTGCCACTCCCTTTTTTGTTAATGCCACTCCCCTGCAAGTATATTTTTGCATCAAATATGCACTTGCAGGGTAGTAGCGTTAACAAAAAAAGGGAGTGGCAAAATCATTTCCCAAAATAAAGTATCAAAATCAATTACCTAAAGAAAAATGAAAATGCTTTACGGAGACATACGGGGATCCGAATATATTGTGTGTTTAGAAATGTCACTTATTACAATTTTACTCATCTTAAACCTAGTACCAAGGGGTCATCGATCCTCAAGAAAAATAATCCGGTGGTCTTGGCCCTTGGGGGACCACATAAAGGACTGTGTGGTGACCACTGAATAGTTACTCCATCATGTGCGCCATTAACACTTTGCTTATTTAGTCAAAATAGGCCGTTTTGGTTTTTTATCATTTTTTTAAGGTTGCCGATTTATCACTCTCTTTTTTATCACTCCCCTGCAAATGTATTTTTAGTGAAAAAATACACTTGTAGGGAAGTAACGTTAACGAAAAAAGAGAGTGACAAAATCATTTCCTTTTTTTAAGAAATACAAACATAAAGTTTCTTATCATTTTTCTTGGGGGTTTGGTGCCATAGACTTGTGAGAGACTAAGAATTTGTTCGTTTGGGGACATTAAAACTCCTACGCACGTCCGCAATATATTTTTTCTATCTATCTCTCTTCACTCAAACCTCTTTTAAAACAAAAAACGAACAAGCCCGTCTTCAACTACAGAAATTGTGATGTGATGATTGCTCTAGGTTTCTTATTCTTTTTATTGGAAAAACAAATTGTCATCTGCTTATAATATTATGCATATGGATTTACAAATATTTATAAGCAAATCATTCCAAAGTGTATTTTCATTAGCAAAAACACTATCGAAAGTACGAGGGTACTTAAAATGTCGCTTTTTAAACAATTTTTACTCATCGTAAACCTAGTACCAAGGGGTCATCGATCGATCATGAAAAAAAATTATCCGGTGATCTTGGGGCACCACATACAAGAATGTGTGGCAACCACTGAATAATTACTCCATCATCATGCACCATTTACACTTATCATGATATCATCACTTTCACTTTTGAGTAACCCTGGGTACCCATCAATTTTTGTTTGTCCCAAGCATATTGAGTTCTTGGGAAAGTTTTTATTCCATAAAAATTTTCCTGAGAAAACATCGATCCAAGAATTTAAAATTAATGATTGAGATTTACTTGAACGTGTGAGAGAACATAAGTGCTTTTCTGTTCTAGTAAAATGGTTGAGATTGTTCCAAATCTTCATACATGCAAAAGCTATTGCAAAAGATTGCTTAACAAATGTATATATTACTCCAGTTCATAGAAAGTTATCTAAAACAACACATTTCCAGAAAATAATTTACTAGCTTTGGAAACTTTTTTTTTTTTTTTCAATCGGAATGCACGAAACCTAATTATATTGTATCACATATAACACATCGGACAATAAAGTATATCGGTCTCATATAAGGCAGCAAGGCCTCCATACAATTGTAGGATAGAACAACCACAAAGAGAACTAGCTAGCTTGCGACAAGCTAACCTAGTTAGTTGGGTGTCTGTTTCAAGTTCACGAAGATCTGGAATAAGAGACTTGGTGTAATGGTGTCTACTTACTAGGTAGCTTATAATTACTAACTTTTTAACCTATATTGGATGAGTTTTTGCCATTCCTCCAAAAAAATAATAATAATAACCAATCAAAGAAAACACCCACAAAAAGAAAATGAGAGAGAGTGAAAGCGGTAAAAAATTTACTTCTACTTAATTCTTGCATAAGACATTGAGGTAACTAATCAGATCAGAACCAAACAAAGAATAAAAATCCAATATATATATATCTATATTGGGGGAGCACAATGAAAAACACAGATTTATTCTGTACTTGAAATACAAACAGAGATTTTCTATCCTTCAAAAATCAATGATGTTGCTGATAAAGATAACATGAAAAATAATTATTTCAATGCTTTGGGGCATCACGTGCCTAGCCCCTTTTTCACCATACATTATGATGGAATTGATTTCACGATAACGTACAGTGAAAAAGGGACATGAAGCGCCACGTGACTGTGCCGAAAAGGCATGGAGTAATCACTCAGATAACATCCCCATCTACAAAAGGACTAGTACTGGGACAAAGGGAGTGTGCTGCGCAACTCTGTGCTGCGTAGTGTGTTACGCGGCTTTCGGCGCCGCCTTGCCGGCATTGGTTCGACGATCAGAGACGTCCACTGCGTAGAGCTCGTCGAATACTACAAGTGTATCAAAAATTAACCCGATCAAATATCTTTAAGTACTTCATCGGAATACATATAACTTGAAAAAAAAATGAATCCTAATGGATATGAAACACTGGATCAAAACCACTAAATCCATTCTTTTTAATTATATGTGTTCGGATGAGACACTTAACGATACTTGATTGGGTTGATTTTTGGTACACTTGTAGTATTTGACGAGCTCTACGCAGTGGACGTCTCCGATCGTCGGACCGATGCCGGAAAGGCGATGCCGGAGGTCGCACAGCACGTTGCGCAGTACAGAGCTGTACAGCACACTCCCGGGTCCCTAGTACTGCTCGGTTGACTTGAGTGGGTACTGTATTTTGTTTGGCTCCATAAATAAAATAATTCGACAGTATGTCAGGCCAGAAGAGACACTCTTTCTGAGCAAACCAGTTGGCTGCACATGCCTTCATGTGACATAAAATAGGTGCAGTACTCCATGGCTTAGACTGTGACACACAGGAGGGGTTGGTAATGGTTGTTCAGAGATACTCTCTCCGTCTCGGTTTGTTTGTCCCCTTTTTAACTTTTTAAGAGCGTTTAACCTCTCAACGAATTGGCTATAATTTTCAATTCGTAATGTTTTTAATATGCAATATGGATCTTGTTTGATAGATCTCAATTAGTTTTATTATACAAAATCTTCAAAATCATAAAAAAATATTATAAAATGTAAGATATAAATATAATTTTGAAAGACACGTATTTCGACAATTGGACAAACAAACCGGGACGGATGGAGTATTTTAAAAGTAGGTGGAAGCAATCCACTTTGGTTGGTAGTTTAGTTTAGTTTAATTTTGGTAGTGGATAAAGAGATAAATAAATTAATGATTGAAGATATGAGTAATGATTGGAGAAAGATAGAGAGAGATGAGAAAGTAATAATTGAAGAAATATAATAATAATTAAATAAAGAAATAGGGTAATGATTGAAAACTAAATTAAAACTAAAAGGTTAATTAACTGAACAAAATTTGGTAATTTTGGATGTTCTAGTGAACTTACGTGTATTTTGACTCACTTTTGAGCATTAATTTTGTTGTTTTCAAACGGGAGGCCCGACGATAAGGTCGAGGTAAAGTTTCATATGAACTAGGCTCATTTGAGATTTGATAATAATTTGGAAATTTTGAATATGAAACTTTAGTGGGAACAAATTTCTGCATCATAAGCTTTGGTTCATCCTTTTTTTGGGTGTGTGTTTGGTGGTTGTTCAGAAGGGAAAGAGTAAAGTACATTTTGCACCTCTACACTTTACACTTAATTCAACTTTGCTCCATCCACTTCCAATTTCACTTGTCTAAGTTTTCACATTTTCGGTCAAGCATCAATGTCTTGTGTTGTTAGATTCCGTTAGTTTCCATTAGTGAAGATATCAGTTCAATAGTTGTATGTCCAAATACCACTACCACGGAAACTTGAAATGGACATCGAACTCGTATAACTAAAGTTTGTTTTTACTTTGTGACAGATTATTTTTACATATCCGTCACGGAGTATTACTCTTAGCACCACAATTGAAGATGTTCCTTTCTACCAGTTTGAATCTGAAGCTGGGTCCTTATTAGTTTAAGGATCGACTCCAACCTTTGAAAGGCATTTGTCACTTTTCATGAACACAGTGTTGGAATTTTACTTAGCAAAAAATTGAAAACAAATTAGGAGAGTACATAGTGTTGGGTTACAAGCCAACATGGAGCCCGTGTAGTTTTTCAAGGGGAAAACTCCAAATGTGATGGATGGATTCAATATGAGATCTCATTCAATATAACTTGGAGTTATCATTTGTAATCCAGTTGGTCAGTAGGTTTGCGTCCCATATAATTGGCCAATGTTCGATTCTTGTAGTCAAGTTGCAATAAAGTAATTTTTTGTGAATTTTCTAGTCTCAACATGAATGACCTGCCTTTGAATAGACCGATGAAGTGATTAGTTGAGGTGCACGTAAGCAAGTCTGGACACCCCTGACCGTCGGAAAAAAGATAAAAACATTTGTAAATATTTTATGCATGCGCACATGTGTATATAAATACTTCTTTTTATACGGAAATCCTAAAGACACTGACGGGGGTGCATCGATCGGGCACACCCTGACACGCGGGATCCACTTCAGATCCTGCGCGGATAATCCGAGTCGTTCAATAATTTTAAAATAATTTTCCAAGTAGGCCCCTAGAAAGCAGCTCAATCCGATACGTATAGATGTTTGATCCAATTTTTCATTTTTTCATTCAAATTATAGGATCCTATAATCTGAACGTATCGGATTGAGCTGATTTTTCACAAACCTACTCTAATAATTACTTTAAAATCATTGAACGGCTCATATTATTTGTACAGAATTCAGAATGGACCCCACTTGCTGGAGTGTGAACGGTTAGTGCACACCGGGTCAGTGTCCATAGCAGGGTTGCATTTTATATCTAGAGGACCAAGTCAAGTGCATGCACTGGAAACCACCTTTAAAGTGTTCAATTTTTTTTTTTATGCACTGGAGTGGAAAGTGTTAAATTGGATGTACTGAAATTGCACAGTTTCCATTGCTCATTATGAGGCCCATAATCAGGAACCTGCCTAAGGGGCTGTTCCAGTTTTATAAAAAGTTGTTTTTTTCTGGTCCAAAAAGAAGGGGGGTTCCAGATCTGGAGCCTTCCGTTTTTTTAAAATTCATTTGACCAAAACGACGTCGTTTTGGTCTTTGGTCCCCACAGTCCCCTGGTTAAATGACAATACTGTCCTTGGCCCATTTTATCTCCTAGCCCTTGGGCTTCCAGTGTACGGCCAAAAACAGAAGCAAATCTGCAGTTGCTTTCTTGAGCTCCTTCAACTAAAACAACCGATTGACCTCGATCTCGAGCATCTTCTGTATCTCCACTCTCTCGACCAGCTCCTTCATACCGGCCTCCATCGCCAAATTCCTCTCTCTCAGAATCTTCTCTGTCTCCTCTTTGTCCAATCTCATCCGCTCGAGCTTTAGGCAGACCGAGCTGAGCTCCTCCGCCAGTGACACGTCGATCAACTCGATCTTCGTAGGAGTGGCGGCGTAGACCATGTGACGATTGTTGTTATTCTCCTTGTTCAAATCGTCGATCAGCGAGATCTCGATCCACTTCTCTGACTTTGGTTTATTGGGATTTTCTAATTGGTGGTGGGTGGGAGGATTGGCTTGGATATTTCTGGTTTGGAGTGGTTTGCTGCCGCTTTTTCCTGGGTTTCAACATTTCTGCTTGGGCCTAGAGAGAGAGAGGGAGAGAGAGGGCATCTGGGAAATTTAGTTTGTAGAAGGGGCAATATGGTCATTATAGCAATAATCATTTTAAAAAAGAGCAACTATTTAAGGGAAAGTGGAACGGAGGTTCGGTTTTGATACTGTTCATTACCCGAAAAAGTGCTTTGGCAAAAGGAAGCAAAACTGGAACACCTTCTAAGTTCTTTTTTTGGGGGTTAGTATTTGACAAGACCTTAGCTAGATGCCAAACCATATAAACAATTGCACTTAGGCACATGCATCCATAATTATGTTAAACTTGTCTGACGACTAGCTAGTTTGAAAGATCAAGTTTATTGAGTTACCTTAGGTGAGATTTATGTGAAGAACCTGGTAGTAACCCTGTTACCAATTCCTAAAATCATGAAGAATCCTATTTTGATTCATACATGCTGGCCCCTTTACTTTCTGATGGGATATTTGAAGAAAGCCTGCTGAAAAAACATAAGTGCGCTAGCGTTAGGGCCCATCCTGCAACTGATAGAGCGAGATGGTGTTATAGCGGTTTGGACTATTTTTGGGTCTCAAAATGAAATTGGATGTGCCATATATCAAGTTGTGTTCGCAGAAGCGTCATTATTACTAGCAAATACTAAAGAAAATAGGTATCGAGGTTCCATCACTACCATTCGGAATTGGGGTAGGGAGGAAGAACAAAGGTAATCCTTCCAATCCCAGGATCATAGCCAATATGATATCCTCCAAGTGCAAAGCTAGTTCATTTAGCAGACGTTGACAGCAAACCAGTTCTTTCTTCGATAGGAGTACAAATGAGATCAAAAAGGCCATCACTGCTAACAATTCCAATGTCGATATTCAGGCCTCGTTTGATAATAGTGATAAATTAATGAGATTCGTTAGAAGATGAAATTAGAATTGAGATTGATAATGAGAAGGATTGATAATGAGTATGTTTGTTTGGGATGAGATTCGAAGATGAGATTATTAATATTATGTTTGTTTGAGATGAGATTGGATTGATAGAAGAGATTGGTAATGAGAAGGAATTGATAATGAGGAGAGGATGGGTTAGGATTACCAATATCATTTCCAATAGGGTATTCCTAATACCTCCTAATGGCCGGCTTAGATATCCCAACGGACTAATAGTCCGGACCTTTTTTTGTTACCAAACAAAGTATTAATACTCCCAACCTTTTTTTGTTACCAAACAAAGTATTAATACTCCCAACCTTTTTTTGTTACCAAACAAAGTATTAATACTCCCATGGGATTAGTAATCCCATCCCAACCTTCAAACCCATTATCAAACGGGGCCTCAGGTTATTATGCTTAATGACTTAGGTATCAACTAAGTCGTAACATATACTTTTTTGCATAAGGTTAGACCCATTGGTGGGGATTATGACTCGTCAAATTGTGCTTTGCTGACTTCAAATTTAATACATAAAACTTAGTTTATTGACCAATCGTAACATTAATGACCATATGATGTTGTACTCATAAGTTGAATTTAGAATCATTCAACTCGAATCGATTACTCATGTCTTTGTCTCGATTGATTACTCGGCATCAAGTACATAGATTAAATTCCATGTACCTGATGCCGAGTAATTAACCTAATTTTCCCCCATCTTTTCTAGATATACTGTATCATGTTCTTTCTTATCGTCCATATACAATGGCCCGTTTACTAGGATAGTTATCAGGGCCTTAAACATGACCCATGGATTGAAACAAACTTGGGCCCTTTTAGCTTGGGCCATTCGATCCAAGATAGATAGTTCCAAGGAATGGCCCAATTTTCTGTCCAAGAAAAAAGTGACACGTAATCACTGAAACAAAATAGCTTACGATGTTTATGTTTTTTGCCGGTCAAGGTATCTGACCAGGTTACGTACACTTCGATAAATCTCCGATCTGTCCGGTCAATCTAAACACACTTTTATTGACAAATTTTATGTGGCCAACCAATCTAAAACAATTTCGTGATCTCTTTGATAGTATGTAAACGATACACGATTCGGAGTGTATGACCAATATTTTTGATTGACTATTTCTTAGATTCCTATTTTCATATTTTCTTGGATCAAATTTTGGTTATGGCCTATTTGTATGGTTCGTTATTTTTAATTCCCCTCATCCCAATTTGCTAGTTATTTTTGGAAGTTCATGAAAATTTTAAGTTAATTATATTTTTTAATTGATAAGACATATGGCTATAGCGTACTTCTTTTCAATAATTTACTCCTAGTTGTTTGATCTTTTCTATTTTGAATATTTTAGGTAATTCTCTGTGAGTATAAATTTATATAGTAAAATTAATTGAGATCTATTAAATAATATTTATATTACATATAAATAAATATTATCAATTAAAAGATATGATTAATTTCTGTTCAACCAAAAAAAGACATAATTAATTTTTTATTCAATTAAAATGGAACGACAAATAAATTAAAGTACTATTTATTTATCAAAATTTCGTGTTTTTTCTTTTGGGATGGGCCGTTTTGGATAATGCTTACAGCTTGTAAGTACACAAGTATATATCAATCACTTCACAAAAAAACAGTCATTTTTTCCTTCAGCTTAGGTTTTCCGAGGATCCTCTGTTTCCTTCTGTTCTGATCATCAGACAAAAGCCGAAAGGTAATGCCAGGAACCAATCTGGCTTTCAAATTTTCATTTATTCTCTCTCTCTCTCTCTCTATATATACTGCATATATATTTATATTCTATTTATCTGAATTTTCTTGTCCATGATTTGGATTATCCATAGTCCACATCCCTATAAACCTTATAAACACACACACACACTCAAGAGTTTTCTCTGATGGGTCCTTTGATCTAGGGCTTTTGAGTGCATATATCTGAGTTTTG
The DNA here is from genome assembly GCA_019656295.1 of Rhododendron mucronatum var. ripense. NCBI lineage: Eukaryota > Viridiplantae > Streptophyta > Magnoliopsida > Ericales > Ericaceae > Rhododendron > Rhododendron mucronatum. The sequence continues at coordinate 3,763,752 of BPLT01000008.1, read as the reverse complement.
AGCATCTGGGTCTCTCTCTTATCGATGAAATTTCAAACCCATTTGAGTTAGTGTGATAAAGTATGAGTTTTGAGCATCTGGGTCTCATTCTTGTTGGTCAAATTACAAACCCATTTGAGCGAGTGTGATAATTTTTGACATTCTTTACTGATGAAACAGTAAAAAGATTCGTTAGGGTTTTTATTTGTTGGATGATGGCTCGGTTGATTCTACCATGCAAAGGTTCGGGTTTGCCGAAGACATGTATCTTGGGTTTGATCTCCTCTGCTCATGTGATTTCCTAGCTCTAATTATTGATTAGTAATTTCTGTGGGTCCATCCTTTTTTCTTTTTTCTTTTTTCTGGTTGATTATTCTGGAAAGCATATGAAAGGAAATGAAGTGTTTAGAAATGTTATTGCTACTATAGGGCTCAAATTCTGAATTTTCCTGTGTTTCCGCATTATTTCCTCAATGGAGTGTAAAGGTTCAGAAATCATAGTTCTTTTACTTTGTTGTTGTGTCTATCATAAATGATTTTGCCATTGTCGTATCTTTCTTGAGTAGTTATTGGAAATGCCAAAGTACAGTTTGAATGTTGATAGTTGGATTGGATTTCATGTGGGCGTTTTCTGCGCTTTTGTGTTTTTTAGGATTTTTGTTCCTGCTGCTTCACAGTAACTTTTTTGCCTTCGAAGCACCTTAACTATCTTCTGAGAATTTGAGAAAATTTGTCTCTCCTTTGTCGTTGAAGATAGAAAATCCTCTCGTCCGCATTTTTACATTTTGGTCTGATTTTGTTGTTTCCCTCAGCTGGGGGCTGTGAAATTAAAGCCTTTTGATAGAAGAATCTAGCTCAGTCTTGGGTTTCCTATCCCCTCCCAATTTTGTGTAGTTTCCTTTCTTTTTGATGCCCCATCTATAGGGTTGTAGCCTTTTGTGGCCTTTTCCAGTTCCAAAAAAAAAAAACTTCAAAACTACGTGTACTAAACAAAAAGACAAGTGAGTGTGTGCAAGTACGTGGACAAGCTTGTGAGTGAGTGAGAGAGGGAGAGATTCTATTTGTTTGTCTTTCTTTCCATTTCCTCTGTGTGGTTTAAGATTGTAGAGAGTGTAATTGTTATTTTTGCTGGAAGGTCGTTGTGAGTCACTTGTGACTTGTATTGTCTAATTGCAACTCCAATCTTCTCCTGTGTTATGGCAGTTTCAGACCTCTTGTCCTGTCAGATCTGCCGGGCAGTCAGCTAAAAATATCTCCAGATATAGGAATTACCTAAACTTGGAGGTTTGTAGTTTTTATAGCCCGGGTTTTTTATGTTCCTACTATTGCTTCATTTATAGGTTACTTAAAAGTGTTGGAATCTTGAATTATATATTTAATATTTTCTAAATTGAGATAATTTGTCTGTATTGTTAGGTTGCACATAAGAAGTTTCATTGGTTTCCTTATCCTTCATTATCAGTGAGTCGCTATCATTAGTTATCATTTAATAAATCCTTTAGCAAACATTAGGTGAATTTGCATGCTCACTTGTAATGGTTCTTTGCATTTCAACCATTTTTAGAGGGCCAAACAATTCAGCAGGAGGCTAATTTGTTCAGTTGCAACAGAAGCTTCACCGAACCAAGTCGAAGAATCCAAAATGGACACGCCCAAAGAAGTTTTTTTAAAAGATTACAAGTTGCCTGATTACTACTTTGATACGGTATATACCTACTCATCTGATTGATTACTTATCAGAAAATAAAATCATATGCGGTTGAACATGATATGTTAAGATTGGTAATTTTGATTGCTACATTTTTTCTTCTTACATAACCATGGATACTCAGGTGGATTTAAAATTCTCACTGGGTGAGGAGAAAACAATCGTCTGCTCCAGCATAACTGTCTACCCTGGGGTCGAAGGTAATAGCGGTTTGTATGTTATGCCTTCTTCAGGAGTGCATGTTTAACATTTCTCTACTTTTATTTTTTTCGGTCGCTTCTTAAAAATATTGGACATCCTTCGAATGGTATGTTCACGCATTTATGGAGAAATATTTGGTGACCCCATTTTGTTTGTTTCCTAGGCTCTTTCTATTTTCCCCTGGGAGTTCATTTATGGAATGTTTATTTAAAGTGATATATCAGTGCATCATAATAGATGTTCACTAATCTTGTTTTGGGAAACAGGCTGCACTTCTCCACTGGTATTGGATGGGCAAGATATGAAGCTGGTTTCAATCAAGGTCAATGGCAAGGATCTGAAGGTGTGGAAACTGATCAGGATTCTCACTATCTTTTTTCATGTCTTTTGGTATCAACTGCTCACGTGTGCTAATGTTCATCAGCTTCCTTCTTTCTCATTGTTCTCCACTGTTTTGTTCGGCATTATGTTTCAATATGCGATTTTTTCAGTTCAAATTTCACATGGTTGCTTGTTAGCCAATCTTGCATTTTCCGACTGTAAATCGTTGGTATATTTCAGGAGGAAGATTTCCACCTGGATTCACGCCATTTGACTCTCTCATCCCCTCCAAGTGGTAAATTTAAGCTGGAAATTGTTAACGAGATATGTCCACTGAAGAACACATCATTAGAGGTAAAATAAGATGTGTTACCTACTGAATTGCCCTCCAGTTTATGCCTTTATTCTGTCTTACTACCTTCAAACCTCCTTTCTGCAGGGACTTTACAAGTCATCTGGTAATTTCTGTACACAATGCGAAGCAGAGGGTTTCAGGAAAATTACATTCTATCAGGTTAAAAAATGAGTAGTTATAGATTGCAAGATAGTCATATAGTTAGACGTTAACATTTTGGACTGAAATGGATGACTTCCTTTGCGCTATCAGGATCGTCCTGATATTATGGCGAAATACACTTGTCGCATTGAAGCTGATAAGTCATTGTACCCCGTGTTGTTGTCTAACGGAAATCTCATAGAGCAAGGAGACATTGAGGTGAATTGCTTTTTTCATTCGTTAAAACAGATGATGAAGTACTGTATTCGTAGATGATACAAAAGAAAAAAAGATCTCTTTGAACTGTTAAAAGTTTTTGTTTCATTGCAGGGTGGCAGACATTATGCTCTTTGGGAGGATCCCTTCAAGAAACCTTGCTATCTTTTTGCTTTAGTTGCCGGGCAATTGGAGAGCAGAGATGACACATTTATTACTCGTTCAGGTCGTAAGGTTTCTCTTAGAATCTGGACCCCAGCACATGATATACCAAAAACTGAACACGCCATGTATTCTCTCAAGGCAGCTATGAAATGGGATGAGGATGTGAGTTCTATACTTTTTATTTTTCCTTTAAGCAATCCTGTGGACGCATTCTTCGGTCTATCTCCATCATGCTTATGCTAAAGCATGCTCTCTCTCTCTCTCTCCATATAGGTTTTTGGTCTTGAGTATGACTTGGATCTGTTTAATATCGTAGCTGTCCCTGATTTTAACATGTAAGTCTTGGCATACTCTATGCTTCTCCTATACGTGATTTCCCTGAATATTTGATGAGCTTTCTGATTTTTAAGTTATGGATTATGTTTCATGCATTGACTACCAGGGGAGCCATGGAAAACAAGAGCTTGAATGTATGCTTCCTGAAAAGTTAGCTCTTTGTTTCATATTTACTGTCGAGTTCATTTAAGTGATGGTTGTCTGGCTTGATCATTGTCAGATATTCAATTCCAAGCTTGTCTTGGCATCTCCAGAAACTGCTACAGATGCAGATTATGCTGCGATTTTAGGAGTTATTGGCCATGAGGTTTGTTTTCTATTGCATAAAAGAATATGAGCGTGGATATTTGGTTTTCTATCTGAACTGTACTTAGGTGGTTCTTCTTTTGCATATGCAGTACTTTCACAACTGGACTGGCAACAGGTGCTCATAGTGCTACTATTTATCTTCATTAATGAAACCTTGTCACTCTTTCGTGTAACCATCTCTTTGTCTTGCTTTTTCGTACTGTAATACTTCTTTTCTTTTCTTTTTTTCTGCAGAGTGACATGTCGAGACTGGTTCCAGCTTAGTCTGAAGGAAGGTCTCACTGTTTTCCGTGATCAGGTTTGGCCAAAAAATTATTTCCATGTGACTATGAAAACCTTGAGTTTTCTTTTTGGGCCGAGCTTGAAAATCTCTAATGCCTATGCCTTTGGCAGGAATTTTCATCCGACATGGGGAGCCGTACGGTTAAGCGGATTGCTGATGTTTCGAAGCTTCGAAATTATCAGTTTCCCCAGGTATTTCCCCTCGCCCATAACTTCGAATTATGCATTTTGTCATTTTTTAGCATTAGTAGCTCGCTGCTGCTTATAATGTACTGGGAGATTTAAGCGTCAAGGATCATACTCATTTAATTCTTATCAAAGTTACCATTTCCTGTTATTGATTTTGAGTTATTGTGCTGCAAGCGTTAAGATTTGTCCTCTTTTGCTAGGATGCTGGTCCCATGGCTCATCCTGTACGGCCACATTCTTACATTAAGGTATGAAGTTCTTATCTTAAATGACTTCTCCTTTTTTAATATTTATTAGATTACTCTAGGGAGTTATTGACTGCTAAAAAACTAGTGTTAATGTTGGCATCTTTTTCTCGTGACAGATGGACAATTTCTACACAGGCAAGTTTCTGATTACATCATATGGGATGTCATTGTTTTTGTTTACATTTATTTGTGTAATTGACACTAGCTATTTTGGCGGGTATGGAAAACTTATAATTTGTTGACTTTGCATGTTCATTTTGCCCAACTCTTTTGCTGTAATTGGTTGTCATGGCTATTTTGGGACATCCACTGGTTTCAACTTGCAGTGACGGTAGGGCTTCAGCAATTTCTCTCTGTACATGTTATTCTCATTTTCTGCTTTTGTTTGTTAGCCTCCTAACTCTTGTTTTCTTGTTCTTGTCTTTTTGTTTGTTTGTAGGTGTATGAAAAGGTTTGAATCTTTCTTAAGTCTTACATTTACCCGCTCTTATCTTTCTATAGACAACAATTACAATTAACTTATCACTGGTGTAATTTTTGTAATTCACTATCAGGGAGCTGAAGTTGTGAGGATGTACAAGACCTTGTTGGGTGGTCATGGATTCAGAAAAGTAAGGGATTGATTTTAACTAAAGCATTTGATTCTTGATTTATTTCGGACTGTGGGGTCTTCGAGAACTCATTAAACACTTCTTGTTCTCATTTCAGGGCATGGATCTGTATTTCAAGAGGCATGATGGACAAGCCGTAACATGTGAAGATTTTTTTGCTGCCATGCGAGATGCAAATGATGCGGATTTTGCTAATTTCCTTTTGTGGTATATTATCAACTAGTTTTCCCTCTTTTAAAAGAAATTCATCTGATCAATCTGAAGCTTATGCATTTAATTGAGACAATTATTTACAGGTATTCCCAAGCTGGAACCCCTCTTGTGAAGGTCACTTCGTCCTACAATGCTGAGGCTCATACGCATTCTTTGAAGTTTATGTACGAACTGAGAATTTGATTTAAGAGTTATTCTTCACTGTATATTGGCTCATGACATTGTGAATGAAGTGTTTGTTTATTGGGTTTTCACAGTCAAGAGGTGCCGCGGACTCCAGGGCAGCCAGTGAAAGAACCTATGTTTGTTCCTGTGGCAGTAGGTCTGCTGGACTCAAGTGGCAAAGACATGCCTCTTTCCTCTGTGTATCATGATGGGAAGTTGGAGTCTGTTGCGTGTGGTGATCAGGCTGTCTACAGTACAATTCTTAAAATAACAAAGGTAAGTTGAGAACCCTGTAGGCTCCATCTCCAAAACATTTAACTCTTGATTTTTGTGATGTGGAACTAGTATCAGTTGTATCAGCGGAGCCATAATTTTTGTCCGTTGGGGCAGAGATTTCTTGAGAAGGAAGTTTTTTTTCTTTCTCTTTTGCGATCTTGTAAAGCTTTTGTCCTAGCGGGGTAGAAATCTAATGATCGAGGAGAAAATGAAAGAATAATACAACAGTAGTTATATTTTGGAAAAATTTATTGGTGGAAATCAAGATTTAATTAAATTGTAAGGGATATTTTGCGAAAACTTTCAAAACCATGTACAAAAAGACGAATTATGCGAACTCAGTGGACAGAACCGGACCTAAATATTATGTTGGGTGGGGGGGCCATGGAACCCCCTAGCTTTCAAAAAAAATCCATATGTTGGTGTATGTTACATACACTCATTCCTATTCCGCTATTATTGGCATCCCCTACTTCTACGTGGATGGACTTAAGTATGTTTGGGTAATGTCATTGAAAAAGAAAGTAACTATGGAAAATTGATATAGTACTCGAGTTCCTTGGACTGATAATTCTATGTGGTTATTGGATTTTCCTTATTAGAAATTTTCATAATGCAAAATTTTTTCTATCACCATTTTATATCTTAGTTGGATGGTTATTACTGCTATTGTGTTTGGAAAAAACATAAAGAAGAGAAGAAAGGAGAATCATATCTTGTCATGTGCAGAGTGAATTGGAATGGTAAAAAATCAGGGGTATATAACACCTCATTAATGTGTTATATTTTCTTCAAATCAGAATATAAACCGAGATTTAGTTGAAATAAAACTGAAATTGTCAGTGTAATATGCCCTTTCCTCTTGAAAACGTTATCTAAATTGAGATGTTACTAATCCTAAAATGCTATTTCTCTGCTTTAAAAGGAAGAATAAAAAGTGGTTGTGTTATTGGTTTGTACTGAATGAAGAATGAAATTCATGCCCCGCATCTGTTGATGAATATGGATTAGAGAGAACACCATGTTGGCACCTCCACACAATGGGATCCTGGTTTTGTTCCTGTCAATGGGGTCAAACTCTATCTCTACCTATATGGGCTGCAACTTGGATTTGGTGATGGTTATGATAAGGAACTAGTATGAGTTCAGGTTTTATTGTTACCAATGATTCTTTTCTCTTCTTATATTTTAGTAATTGTGAACTTTATGTTGGTGTTGAGCAGAAAGAAGAAGAATTTGTCTTCTCGAATATCTCCCAGCGACCAATTCCATCTTTGTTGAGGGGATACAGTGCTCCTATCCGACTTGACTCTGATCTATCTGACAGCGATCTGTTTTTCCTTCTTGCTCATGATTCAGATGAGTTCAACCGGTAAGTCTTTCTCCTAAAGTCTTCTATCCTACTTTGCTCGTCAACCTTTCTAAAAAGGAATATATGAAGATAATGCCAATAATTTAATGAATAATTGTTCATGCTTTAGTTGGGAAGCTGGACAGATACTAGGAAGGAAGCTGATGCTCAGCTTGGTCGCTGATTTCCAACAAAATAAACCATTGGCTCTGAATCCACAGTTTGTGCACGGGTTCAGATGTATACTCCGGGACTCTAGCTTAGACAAGGTACTAACTATTGATTTCCTTTCTAGCTATTTCCAATGTTTCATGGACTCTTGTACAAGGAACTTGTGTCTTAACTTCGTCTTCATTCAACTCGATTCCCAAGAATGCAAAAGTGCTCCCGCTAACTTGTGATAAACTCTTATCTTAAGAGGGAAAAAATCGGTCCACCGAAGGTACCTGTACCTTTTTCCAACTTGAGATCTCATTTTATAGAGATGTGTGGTGTATTTTGAAAATAAAGATATGCGTAACAGGATGTGAATCTTTTGGCATGTCTACATTTTCTTGAGATGGAAATTAGACGAATCCAACACCTAAGACATATGCCTGCATCCAAAACCAGTACCCGAGTCCATGTAACATACTTATTTTAAGAAATCAAAAACTGCTCCTACCTCCAACGTTAAATGCCTTGTATTATCCAGGAATTCATTGCTAAGGCAGTAACTCTGCCTGGTGAAGGAGAGATCATGGACATGATGGAAGTTGCCGATCCGGATGCTGTTCATGCTGTTCGGTCTTTCATCAAAAAGCAGCTTGCTTCCGAACTGAAAGAAGAGTTTCTGAGCATGGTATACACTTCTTTGGTGGAGTTTTCTTTAAATATGAAGATAATGCTAGTGAAATTAACTCGTCTTTGGCCACTTTCACAGGTCAAAAACAACAGGAGCTCAGAGCAGTATGAGTTTAACCATCTGAATATGGCGAGGCGTGCTCTTAAGAACATTTCACTTGGTATGTGTTATTTAAATCAGTCTTTGCCAGATGGCTTTGTTGGAAATTTTATTAAGTGATGGTATTTTGTGTTAGCCATAGCGATTTGTCAAGTTGGACAGTTAAATTGTATTGTATTTTTTATTATTATTTTGTATGCAGGATATCTTGCATCAATTGAAGAGCCAGAGCTAACTGAGCTTGCATTGAATGAATATAGAACTGCCACAAATATGACCGACCAATTTTCAGCTCTTGCTGCCATAGCTCAAAATCCTGGAAAGGCCCGTGATGATGTTCTGGCTAACTTTTATAGCAAGTGGCAGGATGACTTCTTGGTAACTGTCTTTTTAATCAAGATATGTTTAAATGAGATTTTCATGGGCGTTCTGCTTTAGGGGAGAAATTCTTCTCGGGTAGAGTCGACAGAAAATTACCTGTAATGCCTGCTGAACTACTCAGTAGGCATTCTATGTTTATTGATCAAAGTATAGTGTTGAGAATAAGTGGTTTTGATATATTCCATTTTCTCTTTTAACCAGGTTGTGGCTAAATGGTTCTCTCTTCAAGCCATGTCTGACATTCCTGGGAATGTCGAGAATGTTAGGAAACTCCTAAGCCATCCAGCATTTGACCTGCGCAATCCTAACAAGGTAGGCATCTCTCTCTCTCTCTCTCTCTCTCGTGTATGTGTGAGACACATGTAGACATTCACACAGGCTCATACTCATGCTGCACACACCAGTTGTCTTCCACTCATGTGAGTAATCTGGAAGTATTCGCGTAAGTGAGACTCATTTTTTTGTTTCTTTTGTGGGACAGGTGTATGCTCTAATTGGTGGATTTTGTGGGTCTCCTGTGAATTTTCATGCTAAAGATGGCTCAGGGTACAAATTCTTGGGGGAAATGGTGGTGCAGTTGGACAAACTGAATCCTCAGGTCTGATTAGAGAATTCAGTTTGCTTGTACTATATGAATTGTGTCGTGATGACAACTAAATGGTCTCTCTCGAATGCAGGTTGCCTCACGCATGGTCTCGGCCTTCTCTAGATGGAAGCGATATGATGAAACCCGTCAAAGCCTTGCCAAGGTAATATGGTACCCCTTCTCATTGAATTTCGTACTTGAAAAAGCTTTCCAATTGTGATACTTAAAAAATGAAGGTTTTGGAAGATGATATTTTGTCAAAGCCAGAGATGTTTCCATTTTCTTTTTTGAGTTTTTGAAACTGTGTAGCTCCTCTTTATTTTTTACAGGCCCAGTTGGAGATGATCATGTCCGCAAATGGACTCTCAGAAAACGTGTTTGAGATTGCTTCGAAAAGTTTGGCTGCTTAAAGTTTTTTCTTTACCTGTTTGTGACAAGAACATACCTGTTGTGTTTTTGCTGGAATTGCCATATGATAAGTGGTTGGACTACCGCATACTAGTGCGTTCAAACAAATATGTGTCTTGTTTTCAAAGAAACTAGAGTGGATCTTTGGTAATAAGATTCGGGTTGATAGTTTCAGTGCACTTCTTGTAGTTGATTGCTCTGTGTACTTACTAGTAGCAGGCGAATGCGAATCGCCCCATAGACAAACCAGGTTTAGATTCTCTGCAGTCCAGTTGTAGTGGACTGGTGCAGTTCAATCGCGGGCTTATGATCAATCCATCAGCCCACTCGATGGTTTCATTTGTTCATGCCGTTAGGACTTGTGTAGATTGTCTGAAAATAGTTAACCGGAGACATGTTTGAAAACATACGACATTGTTTCACTTCCATGGTGATGACATCCTGTGGTTATTTTCCTTTCAAGTTGTGGTGGGCTTGATTTCTCCGTCCACCGTCTGGACGATGACAGGAGAGGTCACTCTGATATACGTTAGTCTGTCTTTTTTAGGTGGAAGTACTGAACAGTAGAAGTAGAAAGTGGCGTATCTTTTTAGGTTTCCATTGTGTACTCTACAAAGAGACAGTGACTTGTCCTCCAAGCATCTCGTGTCCTCGTAATGGCATCATGTGCATAAAATCATTATGTCACACGTCGAAAACCTCACGCATGCATGCATGCATGCATGACGTCTGTTGAGCAACACGTTGGTCTTTGCCACGTGGCTTAGCAGTGCCACCATGGCATCCACATTGGGCCGAATGGGTCAGATGGCCCAGACGGGTTGGGCCTGATGTATAGCCGTTCGACCCAATTTCCACATATCTGTCATTTCACGGGTTAGGCTCAAAGCTCCTGACCCAAGCTGTTCTAGATTTACATACATTGATTGAATGTGGTTAAACTTATGAGCATACTTATTTTAGGATTAAGTGCCTGAACTCCATCACTAAATAATATCGTTTAAGAGAATCAATATTTTACATTCTATATTTGTGTTTCTCGTACTTCTTCTTTTGTCTTTTAGAATTTTGCAAATAGGACGCGAGAGCTCAAAATTGAATTCTTATACGCGTTTGTTAGTATCAATTAAAGTTTGAAATTTAACGAGTTTCCACTTCATTCCACGGATTGACTCTCTCGTCACGAGAAAACAGAGTTTGGAAGTGTTTGAAACAAGGGTACTTAAATCTTTGTCCTAATCCCTAGTCTTGTTTAGATAACGTAAAAGTTAAATAACAAGGGTACAATTGCACATTCATACAATTTCTGGATGAGAACTTAATCCGTGATTAAGTCATGGATGAAACCTATGCGAACGAAATTTTGTAGGACTGTGATCTAATTTACTCTCTCTCGGCTAATAAATAGGGGAGCTAGTAAGTCGTGTTCTCTCTCTCTCTCTCGGCTAAATAGGGGAGCTAGTAAGTTAAAACAACTAAAGGGAGTTCGAACTCTCTCCATAAACTCGAACCCCTTCCCCTCTGAAAACAAAAGAGTCCAATAAGATAGACTAAGATTTACCTCTCTCTTCTTTTATTCTTTACCTTGTGTCGTTGTTTACACCATATATTCACCGCCTGTCGATGATCGACCGAAATGTGGCGATTATGGGAATGCAACCTATTTTATTATTATTAAGTATTCGTATTAATATTAGTATTTCTTTTATTATTATTATTTGCATGTAAGACACTTGACATGCTTCTTCCTACACACTTTGAAGTTGAAAAGAAGTTATTTGGACAAGTGGAAGCAAAGGAGAATGAAGAGTGTTGAAAAAGTTATGAAGTTATTTTCTGCACCTCTGTTTTCCTATAAATAGTCTTTTTAGGTCTCATTGTAAATCCTCTCTAACAAATTAAAGTCTTTACTTTGTTCTTAATTGTTGACTTACTAACCCACTTCTGGGTTATAATTAGGAATAGGAATAGGAGTAGGAGTACTTTAATTCCATGTATCGATTTCGTTCTTGAAGATTGGTGCGTGCTTTGCATCACTAATTTTCTTGTAAGTATTGATGCAACCATTGAAGATCGATTAATGTAAGTCTCTTTCGTTTGTCTTCAATTTCGTTCTTAATTTCACATTTGACTCGATTGCCATTTCTCTTCTGGTGAAATCCTGAAATACGGCGTGGAATCACAGGTCCGCCTTTGGAGACAAGCCACATTCGCTCTTATTTTTGCTGTTGACTTTATTTTCCGAAATCACTGTTGATTTCGATGGAGGGAAAAATTGGTAAACAGTAGCGTGTCATTCTTTACCTTATGTAGTGTGGCTTGATTTTTCTAGTTTCCTTTTTAGAAAAATTTCCAATCAAGTAGTCAACCACGACCCATAAAGCCCTTAAAGCTCAATGTGTGAACTACATCAAAACTTTTGGCCATGTGGGATGTTCTGAGGGACCCACCAGTTTAAAAGTTTGTAATAATATAATGAATTACTGGCCTCTTATTTCATGGAATTCAGGCATAAAGTGGAAAAATCTTCATTTGACCCAAAAATGCATTGAAATGGTAAAAAGAGGGAATAAAAGGTTATCAGTTCAAAAAGGCTCTTTCCCATGCAACGCCTTTCCATGTGGGATTATTAAAACTCATCCGAAAGTGAAAAGATAATGCAACAAAGAGGTAAAGATAAAAAGTACAGCATCAGTTTTAAAAGACCCTTTTAGGCATGAGTTTCACAAAAAAAGTTTAAATAAAAAGGGTAGTTGAGAATCACGTAATGGAAACAAAGGAGGTAAGTGAGAGTTATGTGGGAGAAAGGAAGATTTATTTAATCGTCCATAAATTCAATTCTGGCTACTAAAGATTTAAAATTATCTTAGCTACATATAAATTGACTAGACCGATTATAAAAAAAAAAGTGTGAGTGAAAGAGGGACATGAGGCATGCATTAGTAATGTGGCAAACACACTACGGAGTTATAGTGCGCAATGTGATCTTTTGAGATGACATCATTACGATTTTAATTGGTCATTCATAGAGCTTATCGAGCATTTCATTTGCACAAAGAATTCAAGTTAACCAAGCATTTATTACCCTAAGATTGAGAATTTTGTCTTACCAAAAAACTTCTAAACAATATTTGTCATGTGATCATGTCGCCATCGATTGACGGCGAACTAGACTTTTTTTGTACAAATAACGTGTTTGACAAACTCTAAAATGGACAATCTATATAGTGATGATAGTAACTTTTCAAAACTTCTATCAAGGTGCACTATAACCTTTGTCGTGTATTGCTGCACTCTTAGTCGCATAAATTTTCAAAATCCACACTGCCTTCCGCTATCAATCATCGGTCTTACGAATTTTAGTAAATTATAATGTGATTCATTATCATGCAAGCACGCCAAATATGTGACTTTAGGTTGCGCTACATGACTCCAAATTCAAGAAAGAAAGAGGTGTGATCGGGGGAGATGAGCCAGCCGTGCAAGTTTTTTTTTTCACTCGATAGATGTCTACCATATTTCTAAGGAGATGGAGGAAATGGTATCGCTAAGTGGCAAACGGGTAGGGCAACCACAAAGGGCATCAACCACCATACCAAACACTCGTGCTTTTGGCGACAATCGAACCCTCACATTTCATGTAGAATAGACGAGGAAGTGTCGTTGAGTTACAAGCCCGTTGACGTCGTGCAAAGTTTTCAAGTGGCTGGTAAAGGGGGAGAATTTTCTGGGTAGGGCCAACGGGGTGCCGACAGCTCACGAAAGCCATCGAGAAGTGGATGGACACACGTGCACCCATTGACAAAAACAAAAAAGCTTTTCTCGGTAAACACCAATAATTATTAATCTTTTTCCCAACTACTAGTGGCACTTATTAATTGCTTAATAATATTGTACTACTAATCTACATTCACAAATGATTATGGTAGGACAAAACTACCCTTTGGGATCCCATACAAGAAAAACCCCACTTTTTTTTTGCATAATATCTTCATAAATATGAAATAAAGATGGTAATTTTTTTTTTTGATCCGCCAATAAAGATGGTAATTGAGTAGGTCCTTTTGCAATTTAAATATAACCTTGTTTCAATGACTTAGTTGTGCACATAAATTCAATGACTTTAGGCATTGCTTTTTCTTTGCAAAGAAAACGAAGTGTGAATGAAATCTTTGAAGCTATGAATTTTTTAATGTAATAGCAAATAAGACCATAACACAATAACGATAATAACTGAACGAGTTCTGAATCTTCTGATGATTCCTACTAATATGAGTTTGGTATAGCCACATAAAGCATGCACAAGTCATTTATAAGAGTTAATTTGAGCTCATAACCATCTGAAAACAAAGCCCAAATAATCAAGATATCTAAATTTCAAAGACATGCATGCCATACCATTGATTGAAAAACTTGACTATGTCTTAATTATAACTCAGAATAAGCCAATAAAATAAATAAATAGACAAATAAATGTACATAAATAACCCCATTATTGATCAATATGATGAATTTCTATTCAATAGTTACACTTTGCCAGGAGCCATTATAATTGTTCTTAACCTCTGAAAACATATAGCACTCTAACTTGATAGGCACATCATCATGTTTTCACCCGTCGAGACGAGCAGATTTCTGCGTTCAGACACCAAAGCTCGTTTTTCTCAACTATTTTCTTTTTATATTTTGATTTGTTTTTCTTTATTAACTGGACCTTTTTGTGTCCTTTGCATTTGTTGAGTCATCAATATTATATCTTTTTACGTTTCCTAAAAAAATAGACACAATTGAAGGGTGTCAATTTCGCCAAACCCAACTTGTTCAGTTGGTGTGCAACATGGCCTCCCTAGCAGAGGCAAATGTTTGAGCCCTACGAGGGGCACGTTTGGGGTTCAGAGTTATGAATAGTCTCTAGACCCTTGTGGACTAACCTACTAAATAACTCTTCTAATCCCGATGACGTATGATGCTATTTGGCCCAAAAAAAAAATCATTTTCACGTTTGCGTCCTTTCTGGTGTGAGGTTATTCACGTAATTTCACCGCAGCACTCCTGATTGCAAAATCAATTAATTAAACCTCTACAAAAGCTCCTCATAAGCTCCGGTTTCCCGTAAAAATCACATTGGAAGTGAAATCTCTCAAGTCTTTGCCGTGCTTGACCCCAAAAGCGATCGTTACTTTTAGAGAGCGAAAATCCACAGAGAGAGAGAGAGAGAGAGAGAGAGAGAGAGAGAGAGAGAGATCTGATTTACTTCGTCGTTCGCATTCAATTGCTCTGATCGAGCAAGTCGCAGCCTTCTGACGGTATGAAGCAGTAACCGTGGGTTGAAATTAGGTGAATTGGTCGAACGAGGAAAAAGATCGAAGAAGAGAGATGAATAACAACCACAACAACGCTCTGGATACTATAAGCGCGGCCGCGACTGCGATTGCGTCGGCCGAGAGTCGTACGCCTCAAGCTTCAGTTCAGGTAATCATTTCGATTCGACGTCGTTCAGTTCCTTCTGTTTTAAGTATGTATGATTTGCGTTGCTTGTTTGGATCGTCTGATTTGACTGATCACAATTCGATTGGAATGAAATGTTCGAATGTTAAAATCTGGTGATTTGAGTTCAAGATCTCTTGCTTTTATATTCTCGTTGTCGTTTTTTTTAATAACTCGTGTAAAAAAACTGGTGTCTGGGTTAGCTTGGATGCACCTCAACTAATCCCTGGCTTAAGGACTGGAAAATGGCCTCAAAGTTTGGAACTTTTTGGCTTTTGTGACATTTGACCATGTGATCTCTTGGGAGTATTGCTATCTCATGCCAAGAGCTCTTGGGGCAAGCTCTTGTGCACTTCGACTATTTCCAGGGTCTTAAAGTTAACGACCGGGAAAATGGGCCCAAAAGTTTTCAACTGGCCTTTGTGAGATCTGAGTCATTTGACCATGCGATCTCTTGGTAAGCCCTTTGGTTGCTATCTCATGCTACTCCTAACCACTTGGGCTATATTCTTTTGTCCGTAGATCGTTCGGTTTTCTTGATTTTTAGTTTTTGGAACTGTTGATTTTTTCAATTTGGGTTTTCAATGAGATTTGTGTGTGTGTGTGTGTGTGTGTGAGGGTTCTGGGAAAGTTGACTTGGGATTCTGACCAATTTTATGGATTTAGCTTGCGCTGGATCTGAAGCTTCAGTTCTCTTATTTTGCTAAAGAGATTTGAATTTGTTCATACATGGTTTCATGGGTTTAAGGACGGACGCATGGGCGGATGAGTCCGGGCGACTGCCTTACCCACGTTTTAAGTTTTTACTAGAATTATAGTAGTTTTTATCTCAAAAGTATTAAAGTTTATATAGGTTTGCCTGCCCAATATCATTTTGAACAATTCAACACCCACCCAACCTTTGGGAAACAAATTATGGTATTTTAAATATCCTTTGTTCAACTATGTATTTAATAGTAGTTGATAAAATTAATATCGCCTTTAGTATGCTATAATTTTTTTAATGTTTGCCCACCCAACCTTGAAATTCAGTTGGGTGTTATTACATGGAAGATTGTACCATCTTTTTAGTGATTTGGTAGATCTCATGATGATGGCCCAAGTTCTGAAATTCCAAATGTCGGCTAATTTTGCCAATTTTGCAGTAGATATTTGGTCCCAACTCCCTTGACAAACATTGCTTACCTAATTTGAAATTCAGTTGCATATGCATCTTTTTAGTAAAGGAAATGGATTTTACTCGGATTTTGAACAATTGGTTTGAGGTTACTTTGTTAATTGCCTAGACTTAGACTTCTGCAGCAAAATTGGTAGTTGCTACTTGCTATAGTGGTAAATTTCTTTAGCTTCGCCTTTTCTTGTGGTTTGATTTTAAGAAAAGTCATTGGGACTATTTATGGCACATCATCATACATGGAGTCAGTATTTTGAAATGAAAATTGGTTACTGAGTCAGTCATTGCTGTCCTGAATTCAAATTTTGAATGCAGTTTATTTTGCTCTATTTGTACTCTTCTAGGATTTCTGCACATGATTGCGGATATAGTTTTGGGAAAACTTGAAATTTTCTATCATTCTCATGTAGGTTATTAACTTAATTAGATGTTATTTAACGTGTTCCACATCTTCCCGTCAAAAAAGAAAGGGAAAAACATTCAACCAGATGAAGTTAATTCTGGTTTGAGGATAAATTTGGACTTTATTATACTGACCTTACCTGATATGCTTGACGATTGCAGTGACCTCCCTGTTATTTAAACATCAGTACTATCCTTGCTTTGGCTTACTTTTTACACATGTACCCATCTTCCCTTTATATACACTTGTTCTCTACGCCAGGGGTTTTTCTGCTTGAGGAAAGTAGACAGTAGCATTATGTATGCGTTTAGTGCCTGCCTTTCTTGTATTTTGTGTCATATGGTTTCCTGAAGACCTGTTTTACGTGTAAAGTCATTGGTAAAGATTATATCTTGATCAGGGAAAGGGGATTTTTGTCTTTCATGCTTCCATGCTGTGTTTTGCCCTCGTCGTATTTCACTATGATCCAGGCTTAGGCTTGTTCTGGACCACGCGGCTAGATTGAGAGTCTGCTCGCTTATTTTAGGATGACTGCCACTCTCCTATTTGAGCAAGGAATGAATGTTGGACCCTACTGACGTTTCAACTGATGACGGGGCGTAGTGGTGCTTGGGCGGAGATGGATCAAAGTGCCTTTTTGCAAATGTGGTCGTTATCATCAGAAAAAGAAGAAGATAGAAGTAGAAACAAGATGGAGCTTAAGCTTATGATGAACACAAAATTGGAAAAAACACATGCAAGAGCTGATGTGTTTGAGAGACACTAGATAGCAATATCTTTATTCTTAGATCACATCCCACAGACAGCTGACCTCCTGACTAGGGAGCTGTTTGCAGAATTTTCTAATGTGGTAAATGTTTGAGGCTTAAGCACAGAAGCTATGAAGCTCCATAAGTGGAGATTAGGGGCTTAATAAATTGTAGCTACGAAATACATGTGCAGTAAATATTTCAATCTTCTGGTAACTTGTTTATCAACTCAACTCTTCTGATACCAAACACAAACGAACACTTGATTTACTCCAAAATTCCATCCTTGTTTGTCTAAATGGTATTGTAATACAACGCAGCTACATATCCTTTCTAGTGGTATATCATGTAATTTCATAACCATGATCTTACTGCATATTCTATGATAATTGAGATAACTTTGGCTTTCAATATTTGTCCCTCCTATATAAAAAAGAAAATTAACGGTGCTTCCTAGAATAAATGTAGCATGACTCTCAGAATCATTGTTAATTTTGTAAAATGCAGAAAAGAAGATGGGGAAGCTGCTGGAGCATATACTGGTGTTTTGGGTCTCAAAAATCAAACAAACGAATTGGGCACGCCGTTCTTTCTCCTGAAACAACAGTTCCTGGAGCAGCAGTTACTGCAGCTGAAGTTCCACCCCAAGCGCCTGCTCTAGTACTCCCCTTTGTTGCACCTCCCTCCTCTCCTGCATCTTTCCTTCACTCAGAACCTCCTTCGTGTACACAATCACCAGCAGTTTCCCTGTCTATATCTGCCAGCATGTATTCCCCCGGTCCTACCTCCATCTTTGCTATTGGACCTTACGCTCATGAGACCCAGCTAGTCTCACCGCCAGTCTTCTCCACCTACACCACTGAACCATCCACCGCTCCTTTTACTCCTCCTCCTGAGTCTGTCCAATTGACTACACCTTCATCTCCTGAAGTCCCATTTGCTCGGCTCCTTGACCCCAGTCACCAAAATAGAGCATCTAGTCAGAGATTCCATTTGTCCCATCATGAATTCCAATCATATCTTTACCCTGGAAGTCCTGTGGGCCACTTGATCTCGCCCAGTTCAGGTATCTCCAATTCAGGCACCTCTTCTCCTTTCCCCGATCGTGAATTTTCTCCTGGTGGTCGTCAGTTCCAAATTGGGGACCCTCCCAAGCTTTTGAACCTTGACAAGCTGTCAGCCCGCGGATGGCGATCCGAACAAGGATCTGGGTCCTTGACCCCTGATGCTGTGGGACCCAGATCGCGGGACGGTTGTCTTCTGGATCGTCAAAAGTCAGACATTACACCGCTGTCAAATTCATTCAATGGGTGGAGAAATGCTGAACCTATTGTCGATCATAGAGTATCTTTTGAGGTTACTGCTGAAGATGTAGTCAGATGCCTGGCAAAGGTGCCATCTGTGGCCAGGCCTGTATCACCATATCTAGAAAATATAGAAATTTCTGCTGAAATGGATGAGCAAGTTGATCGTGGAGCCCATCCCGGTGAAATATCTGACAACGCCAACGAGAAAGCGTCCGCAGATGGAGAGGAAGGGCAGCGGCCTCAGAGACAACGCTCTATTACGCTTGGTTCTGTTAAGGAATTCAACTTTGACAATGTGAATCGAGGAAACTCAGACAACCCTACTATTGGCTCAGACTGGTGGGCCAATGAGAAGGTAATTGGGAAGGAGCATGAGCCCTCTACGGACTGGGCCTTCTTTCCTATTATACAGTCAGGTCAGACGTGAGCTAACTGATACGGGCATCACAAGTTCCGGGAAGCACAAATGAAGCCTTGGCTTGATTTTGGCATTTCCAATTCCACCGGGGTAGCCCTTTCTTGAAAATATTTGGATTAAATGATGGGGAATTGGGTTTCTTAAACTGGAAAAGATGATATGCTCGGGTGACTACTACTAGAAGGCTGTTTTAGAGAACTTCATCACCTGGAAATCATAGCAGGTACCGTTTTATGAGGATCAGTACGCTTAGTTCATTATCCTTTTTTCCTCCTTTAGGCTGAAGGATATATAAGCTAACTGCTGCATTAAATATGTCTTTTATTGTTTTTGTTTTGTAAGATAGATTATATAGATTAGAAAAGTGGAAGTGGTAAAAATTATGTTGCTGATGGTAACAATGATAGGGTTGAGAACTTGATGTTTTAGACTATTCTTATGGAAATTGAATAATGCCCTTGTCATTTGTAACCTGTACAAATTCAAGTTTCCCAGTGTATCTCCTATTTCTTCTGAAATTTGCAGGCAAGTATGATAGTTTCATTGCGATTTTTTTGTATCTCCCTTGAAGGGTGTTTACAGTTATTAATTTATTTAGTCAAAACACTTTTCCCCCATCTTTCGTTCATCAGGAAATTCTCAGTTGCTGAGCAGAGAAATGTTTGACGGAACCATAGTTTAACCAGGAGCAGGAGCAGGAGCAGGAGGGCCATTTGTTTGGAATAGAGTAGCCGATGATACTAGAGACATGTCCCCCTGTATGTTTTCATACAATTGACCTCATATACGGAAGTAGCACATACACACAACTTGACCCCGTTACCTGGAGGCTGGACACGTTGATGTTAAAAAAAGGTAGACACGAGGAACGTCATAAGTTTATTTAGAATCTAAAATTTATTATATGCTATATATCTCTTTAACAATAACCTAACGCGAGAATCATCACACTGGTAGTGTTTTTATTACTGATGAGCTGTATTTCTAATAAAGACTCGTTGAAAAGTCTCGGTTGCGCCTTTAAGAGTTGTCGAAAAAGCATTGGTGACAGACACAAGTACCAACGCGGCATCGCTGCTTCGTAGGAGTGTCTGTTTTCTCAGCCACATCGAGTTCTAATGATCAAGCAGGTATGTTGATTATAGTTGGAGTAAAGTGGCTTGAGATGCTGAAGGTCAAACAAATAAAGGAGTCCAATGCTCTTGCATATAATCGAATTAGCTTCTTGAGGATAATAGCTGAGAACCTGAAATGGAATTGCCATGCCAATTGAGTACTCAAGTCTCAACTAACTTTGGTTTATATTGCCCCCCTCATCCTGGATAGATATGATAAATATGGAGCCCAAATCCTGAAGACGTGTAGCTACTTACTTATTTTCTTTATTTATTTTTTTTGCAATCGGATGTCTAGGCTGACTTGGTCACACCTCAAATAATTTTAAGACGCTGAAGTTAACGATTAAATAAATCCTTCAGCGGTCTTAAGGTTTGGAATGTTTGAATTCCATGAGAATCCGAAGGTCGCTTGCCTACATGGGCATGGCCAACCAAACCCTTCGGGTTGGCCCTCACTTATTGTTGTTCTGTGGGGGCCACATTAATCATTACTACTATTTTCTCCATCCCATTTTAAATGTTCCTTACGAAAAATCGTGCATTTTCAAACTTCAAAAGAATATAATTCTATACATTATTTTATTGAGTACTTTAATTTGGTGTAAAAAAATAAAATACAGAATTATATCATTTTTGGATTAGAAAATGCATGAATCCTCGTAGGAGATATTTAAAATGAGACGGAGAGAGTACTAAGCATTGTGGGATAATATCGCTCTTGTTTCTTTTTGGTCCTTTTTTTAATCAGAAAGGCATGAAGATCTCCCTAAAAGGAGGAGAGAGCCACCATAAAGGGTAGACGTCAGACCTCCACGCTGGGAGGAAGTAAAAACCTCTACACAAGAGGTCTCAGGCTCCGTTCCAGAACACCTTTTTAAAAAATAAGTACTTATTTCACATTTTTAAACTCAAAAATAATGTAAATAAAAAATAAATTTTTAATTTTTTTTGTACCGTATAAAAGATCTCGATAAAATCTATCAAATAAGATCCATATTGGTAGGAAAATTATTTGCGTAAATACATTATTTTTGAACTTAAAATTGCATTCTTAAAAAATACTCCGTGAGTACTTATATTGAGTTCCGAAACATGGCCTTATTAGTGTAACACAAAACACAAAAGAAAACCTCGACATAGGGAGGAAACAAAACAAAAAAGAGAGGAATGAACCGTCTCTCCGCATCTTTAGCCAAGTTGTTTCCATCTTCGGATTAAGTTGTACCCACCACCACTTGTATAGATCAGACTCTACTTGATCGGGGGTGGTCGCCCATTGTGTGTGCAACATGCATGATGCACCATTGTGGTCAATGGCGTTAGGCGATCCGCGACCAAATTTGAGAAAATAGGGGAGAAAATTTTCCCTCCCCAAACACACACTCAAAGAGAGTTTCTATCGATCGAGAGAGAGAGTTTCTATCGAGAGAGAGAGGGAGGAGGGCAGAGGCGGGGGGGGGGGGGGGGGGGGGGGGGGGGGGAACAATTTTTCTGTCTTTTATATGTTGATGATGATGAATTGGCGTGCAAAGATGGAGCCCATTTTCTGTCCTGACAGAAGCATTACAGTTTAATCCTCTATCCTCGGTTCTTGTTAAGGAGGAATTTTTCAGTGCTGAGTGGGTATTGCCGACGTGGCACCCGCTCGGCGCATCTGAGCCGTCCGATACATTTTTGGACGGCTCAGATTAAAACACTCTCTCTCCTCTCATCCTTACACTTTCTCTCTCATTTTCTCCCTCCAAATCTGAACCGTCCAAATACGTAATGGATGGCTCGGATGCGCGAGCGGGCACCACATGGTACCCGCTCGGCACTGAAATTTTTTCCCGTTTTTAAGAGATGGGAAGTAAAACATGATCGAGGACCCCTATTCTACCTTTTTGAGTTTAGATATTGATCAGGTCAATTGTATCACACATAATATATTAATATGTGTGACAAACAATCGACAAATAAGTGCAATATGTCCATATAAATTAGGGTAGGTCACGTGCTCCTTGTGTGTTGAAAACCGATCATTGTATGCTCTCAAATTGAATCATCGACAAAATTGATATGTAACAATATATTGATGTAACAATTACGTACATAATCATGTTTAATATTCTTGACAACAACCCTAGATAACCGTTGTCAACGAGTTATTATCATCTACACCCTATATTATCTTCAACGTTACCTATTATTGCCAATTAATGAAAGAGATGTTTTTTTTTTTTTTTTCTAAAAATATATTCTCAAGAATCTCAACGCTCTTGATTGTAACAAGTGAGTTTTATACTCATACTATTTATAACTCCCCAATGCTGACAATATATACGATATTCGCATATAGAAATTGTCATTATCTCAACTACCATCTTCAATTGACTTTATCAATTTTGTAATATACTTCTGCCAATTAATCTTTTATATAGTTTTAGCGTTCTGTTTTTATTGATTAACACTGTCCATTTTCTCGATCATAAGGGTATCCACAATGCTATAATCAAAAATTGATAATCAAAAGTTGCCACATCGGCTTTTGATTATTCATTTAAGAGATTGTTAAGGTTAGCAATGTAGATGTTTATAATGGCATAATCAATATTGGATAACCAAAATTTGTCACATCATCTTTTCAAAGTACAAAAAATTAAAAACTGTGAACAGTAGAAAATAGTTTTGAAACTAATAAAAACTATTTACTAGAAATAGAAAATAGTTTTTGAAAAAAAACTATTTTTAAAAACGGTTTTCTAAATAAAAAAAAATTAGTAAAATTTTTATTTTCAAAGATATTGTTCATAAAGAAAGTGAGAGGAAAATGGGAGAGAGATAAAATATTTTGTGTAATGATTGATGTATTTGATTGAGAATATATATGGTCTATTAAATTTGGTTATTGTCAACAGGTTGCTAGTTTTGATTATCAAAAGTCTAAAATTTAATTATTTCTAAGGAGGTTGTTAAGTTTGATTATAGCATTGTGAGCCATATTTTGCACAAACATTGCTAACTTTAAAAACTTTTTACTTTTGATTATAGTATTGTGGATACTCTAATTATTGGTCTTTATTTATGGAAAATGATTTTGACACTCTTTTTTTTTTGTTAACGTCAATTAGAAATGGCAAAAAGCAGCAGCCATATTTATTTAGATATTTTAGTTGCATCAATCTCTTCAGTTATTGATATTTGTTGTCATCATTGTTGATTGAGAATTATCACCATCTCTTTTAATTTATCAAATCATTTCTCTAAGGAAATCAACAGCTTATGAGTGGAAAATAATCTTGCACTTATTACATGTAACATGTTTGATGTGCTAGTATAACCTGAGTACCCTAAATTTCGATAATTCATAAACTTAATTATTTTCGTTATACGGTCTCCAATCAGGGGCCTCCCTATTATACAAATCTAAATATAAATGCTTGTCGAATGGTTTAATGCACGTAATTGCTAAAAAAAAAATACTTCTAATAACAAATTTGTACCTTGAATGTTTTTAAACAAATTTATATCCAACTCTGTTCATTAAATTCCTTGTAAGTTGTACTAACAAAAAGAGTACTTCCTCCGTCCCAATTTAAATACTCCTTACGAAAAATCGTGTAATTTTGACCTTGAAAAATAAAGTACTTTTAGAATTAATTTTTAATTTTATTTTGCATTGTTCAAAAAATCTCGATGAGTACTTTAAAATAATGCAAAAAAATTCCAAAAAATATTATAAAAAATACGAATCTTTTAAAAGTTAAAATGACATGACTTTAAAGAAAGATTCGTGGAGATATGTGCTATACTATATTTATTTCCTCATTGCCCCATCATATTTATGATTCCAGTTAGCATCAGATTGAATGAAAGGGTTTATGATTCCAATTACCATCAAATTGAACGAAATAGGTTTATGATTCCATCAGATTGAACGAAAGGGATGACTAGCAGATGATAGCAAGGCTAAAGAGATTCAAAATTCTTGATCAGATGAGCGGATAGGGCAAGCAAGTACTGTAACGACCCGGATTTTTGCCCTATTTTTTTTTTATAAAGAAATTAGTTTTAATCAAATAGTCTATAGTAACCGATTAACTATTTTAAAGTGCGATTTGATTAAACAAAAACCTAGATTAATTTTTCGTGACTAAAATTAGTTTAGCAAAATTTTAATTCAACTTATAACCGTAACGACCCGTACTTTTTATAATTAATAATATCATTTAAAAAGTATTAGTTGTAATAATTATCTTAATTATAATTATCTAGTAGATATATACAAATAAATTATTTTAGTCTTAATTATCCTACTTTTTTTTATTTAAATTGCATGCATAAAAATCCTATCATCTCTCGCTCTCCTACTCGGTCTCTAATTCATCTCCCTGACTATATTTTCGTTTTATAATTCGTCCATTCCGAAACCCAATAGGATACAACTTCTTTAAATCCAATTCTAACCGAAACTCTCAAAATTCCCTTATATATGCCCATTAATCCGACCCTAGGGTTTATTAGAATACTTACCACGCCCCTCTAGTCCAAAAAAGAGAAAAAAACAGGAGGGATCGGAGCTCTAATCTATGGAGTTCTAGAGAGAGAAAGAAAGAGAGAGAAAAGTGGGTTTGCGATCAAGACTCGACCGAAATCCAATTCGATTATTCCATACCCTTTCTACAATCCCTAGCTTCGTAAAACATCATCCAATTCGGCCCAAAAGTTCCTCAATCGAAGAACCCGAAGCTTTCTTCCCAAATTTTCAAGTTTCGATCGAAAATCAATTTGATCCGATTTAAGGTATTATAATCCCTTCCAACCCTTCCTCTAAGTATATTAAGTGTTATTATGCTTAACCCAATGTCTCGAATGGTCCCATGCATCAAAACCGTAGCAAAAAACCAAAAAAACGAATTCTGGGCTCAACCTTGCGGCCGCAAGGTTCGGGCCGCAAGAACCAGGCCTGACTTTGCGGTATAAGGCCCAGACGCAAA
The DNA here is from genome assembly GCA_019656295.1 of Rhododendron mucronatum var. ripense. Lineage (NCBI taxonomy): Eukaryota > Viridiplantae > Streptophyta > Magnoliopsida > Ericales > Ericaceae > Rhododendron > Rhododendron mucronatum. Next base: position 3,738,736 of record BPLT01000008.1, on the reverse strand, counting down.
CTTTGACCGGTCCAACCTCGCGGTTTGGACAGTTTTGGTTCGAATCGATTTTGCGACCTTCTAAACTTGGTTTTCGACCCCCGAACTATTTTTCCTAGACTTTTCACACCCCAAAGATCATAACTTGTCAAGGCCATATTTTTTTTATTTTATTATCTATTTATTAAATTATTTGTTAGTTATCGTTCAAAGTTTATAAACAAAAATTAGTTACGGCCCTTAAACAAATGTTTTAACACTCAACTAAATTTTTCCAAACTCATTGCATCTAAATTACAGTAACTTGTCAAATTAAATATTTATTTTATTTAATTCGTTATTTATTATTATTTTTAAAGTAATTCCAATCAAAATTACTTTACGGCCTTATAAACATTACTATTAATGCCCGAATAATTTTATTTAGACTCCTCACTGTCCAAATATGAAATTATGTCAGTCTCGACATTTATTTTTATAATTAATTATTTATTGTCCAATTACTTCACTTTCGGTCTTTTTAATTAACTATTTCATGTAATTTAATTCTTCGACCCTCCGAACCCAACTTTTGACATTCAACTGACTGTATAGGACCTTTGGAACTCTTATTAGTGTTATGACTAATTATTCTAATATTTTATCTAATTAATGCATTTAATTAGCTTTTAATTAATCTAATTAATTAGAAATTATTAATAAGAGTCTGAAAATATTTATTAAAAATATTTATAAGAATCTTACATCATTATTGATATTGTGGCCATACGAGAATAAGGGCAACGGCCCATTCATAAAAGGTTGTGTGATTTTATTGCCTGTTAATTGTTTTAATTATTAATTGAATTAATTGTATATTGCATCGATATTTGATTTTGAATGCTAGATTGGACCCTTGAGACATGGGATGGTATGCGAGTAGAATTCACCTAGATGATGTTAGGTAATGGATGAATTGGAAAGTTTTTATTTCTAGAATGCCTGCAGGCGAGAATTTGAGATGTGATGAGATTGTGATGAGATTGAAATTGGCGAGAGTCCAATGATGAATTGAAACTGGCGAGAGTCCAGTGATGAATTGAAACTGGCGAGAGTCCAGTGATGATTGTGAAAGTGGTATATAAGATAGGCGAACCTTAGTTGTGATTCAGGCATGATAAGCTTTCCCCTTGTTGTAGTTATTGGGATGCACGCTCGGTACATAACTTAGGTGCATCTGCGACAGCAAAGGGAAGTGACCTCATGGGACCGAGCATGGCTAGCGGTTGGGGAGGAAAGATTCCGCGGAGGGATCTTAGATTTATACGTGAACTCTAGTTGTGATTCAGGCATGATAAGCTTTCCCCTTGTTGTAGTTATTGGGGTGCACACTCGGTACATAACTTAGGTGCATCTGCGACAGCAAAGGGAAGTGACCTCATGGGACCGAGCATGGCTAGCGGTTGGGGAGGAAAGATCCCGCGGAGGAGATCTTAGATTACACGATAGGATGATGGATAGTAATGAACTGGCTTAGGTGAAAAATTCCTATCCTACTTCTTCGTATCGTTTTATCTTGCTGCTTGCTAACTGTAAAGTAAGAGGGGTGGTTGGGTTGGATTATTCTACTGGGTGATTTTATCACTCACGGGTACGTCTGTATCCTGGCAAATCGTTTGCTTCGGCGATCAATTTGCCAGCAAGTGCAGGATTCAATGGAGGAGCAGTTTTAAGACAAGAGGAAAGCCAAGAGCGAAGATCGAGAATGCTTGGAATCGTATCAAGATTAGAGTCAGCTCTGGAGTCAATGTATTTTGAATCATTAAATCTATCTTGAGTTTGTAATATTTAAAATTTATTTTGGAAAATCATATTTATTTAGCAAAATTTTCTTAAAGAATTATTTTATTTTACCCCCGAAAAGGCGGGGCGTTACAAGTACTACAAGAAGAGTAGACCTCAGAGCGATAGGGTGCTTGAAGAAACTTAGGCTCCGCTCCGAATGACAAAAAAATACTTATTTTTTAAGAAGACACTTTCAAACTTAAAAATCATGTACTTATACAAATAATTTTTCTATTAATATGGATCTTATTTGATAGATTTCATTTAACTCTTTAATATAGTATAAAAAAATTTTAAAAATTATTTTCCATTTACATTATTTTTGAGTTTGAAAATATGAAATAAATTTATTCTCTTTGCTTTTTGAAAAGAATTTTTAAAAATTTTTTCCCTAAATTCCTCTTACTTTTAGCATTTCTTTCTCTCTCTATATCTCTCAACTTATTATCCTTATTATTTTTCAAAAAAAATTTTAAAACACAAACTAAATACAACATTATTTTTTTAAAAAGTGTTTTGAAACGGGGCTTTACTTGTAGCGCTCCTTCACTATTGCGTGCATTGCATTCACCATAAGCATTTAAAATGAGAAAAATGAGACGGGGAGTACTTTCACTATGGTCCATGATGGACTGCTTGAATGACCCATCCTGCTTTTGTTGACCACACACCTCTTTGGACCTTCTAGAAGGCTCCCCACCAATTCTCCTCCTTCAAAACCAGCCTGTACACTTTTCTCCTCTCCCATTTACCAACTCCAGGCTACACTATTCTTCCTCCGCAGTCTTAGATTTTCTTTCTCTCCTTCTTTGGTTTGCTTTCTTTCTTGCAATTTCGACCAAAAGTGGGGATCTTTTCAGGTACCCAATTCTTGGCTTTGTAAGTGTCTTTCTTCTTTTTTTCTCTTCAGTTTCTGTATTTCACTTGCAACAAGAATTAGGGCTTTTCTTGGGTGCCCGTCTTTCATCTGGGTTTGCTCTCATTCTTGCCATTTTGACCAAAAGTGGGATCTTTTCAGGTACCCAATTCTTGGGTCTGTACATTTCTTTTTTCTTCCTTCTCTTTAGTTTCTGAAACCTCTGGTTTCTCACTTGCAACAAGAATTAGGGTTTTTTTTAAGGGGGGTCTTCTTTCATTTGGGTTTGCTTTCATTCTTGCTGTTTCGACCCAAAGTAGGCCCAATTATTGGGTTTGTCGAAATTTTCCGGTGGCAACGAAAATTGGGACTTTTAGAGGCCCTGAAATGCCACCTTCTGCTGATTCAAAGCTGCCTCTGAATAAATTAAACCTAAAAACACCAAACCGAAATACCAACGTCGTCGCCATTGATGTTGGGGGTCAGCTCTTTCAGACCACGAAGCAAACTCTAGACCTTGCCGGACCCAAATCCCTCTTTTCCAGAATTCTCGATTTTTCTGATCAAAGCCCTAATAGTAACCCTCATGTGCCGTTCATTGACAGAGACCCTGAATTATTCTCAATCCTTCTCTCTCTCCTCAGAACCGGTCATCTCCCATCGAAATCAAAGGCTTTCGACTTCGAAGACCTAATCTCCGAATCCCAATTCTACGGCATCGAACCCCTACTTCTGAATTCCCATTCGCACCCATCGCAGTTTGAAGCTTTCAATCTCGAAAAATCGTTGCTTTTACCCTTGAGTGGGCGAGACTCGCCGTCGGCCATCTCCACGACGCCATTTGGATCCGTCCACGTGGCACATGGGAGCAAAATCACCTCATTCGATTGGTCTCTCCATAGAAAATCCACGATTCTGACTCAATTCACGGCCGTCGATTCTCTATTAGCTTTGTCCCCAACTATTGCCGCCGCTGGTGCAACTGATTTTTCTGGGTTACAGGTGATTGATTTTGAGAAGGGTTTTGTTAGAGAGACACTGAATTGGGAAAATGTTACTAGGTCTAGTTCAACAGTGCAGGCAATTGGGTGTTCTCCTGAATATTTATTCACTAGTTTTGAGTCCGGTCGCCGAAATTCAAATTCGATCATGGTTTATGATTTACAAAGTGGGTTTCGTCCAGTTACCGAGATAGGTCATTATGAGATTTTTGGTGCTAATCTTGATTCAGCAATCCCTGCTACAAAATTGAGTTGGGTTTCTAGTAAAAATTTGTTAATGGCGTCGGGGTCGCATAGTGGACCTTCTGGAGTACAGGGAAACATCAAATTTTGGGATATTAGGTCCGGAAATGTGGTATGGGAAATAAAGGAAAAGGTTGATTGCTTTGCGGATGTCACGGTTTCAGATAACCTTTCGGCTATTTACAAGGTTGGTGTGAATTCGGGCGAGGTGTTCTTCGTGGATTTGAGGAATATCGGTACTGAGAATTCATGGGTTTGTCTTGGTGATAGTAGAAAGGTGATCAATGGGAAGAAAGAGGGTGTTGGGAGCAGAATTGAAAGCCGGGGTAATCAAGTCTTTTGCAGTAAAGGAGGGGATTTAGAGTTGTGGTCAGAGGTTCTGATAGACTCTCTGAGGAAAGGCGAACACGGTTTAGAGGACAGGGTGTTCAGAAAGAATTCGGTGGGGAGAGCCAAGGATGTGGGAGGAAGTCGGATAACCTGCTTGGGATTTGGAGGGAACAAAATGTTCGTGACGCGCAAGGATCAGCAATTTGTTGAGGTTTGGCAGAGTTCTGTAAGGGGATTTTGATCTCAATTGTTCTATTTGTGTTCATGAATACAGTGTGATGTATAATTTATTTTTTTATGTATTATTTAGGATAGGGTTCTTCATTTGATTAAATTGTAGAAAATGATACTAATAGAAGATCATATTTTCTGTACTGGTGTTTTTTGTTTTCTATGCAGTTGACTTTTGAATAACATTGAGAATCTTTATAGTTGTTGCTTAATGTGTTCTTACCTGTCGGGATGATGTATATGAAATTATTGTAATGGAAAAATAGTTCTGTTTTCTCATTTTTTGGCATCTCATACAACATACGATAGTAAGTAATCTAAGAGTAAGTTAATTCAGATATCAGTACGATTTTGATACCAGAAATAGATTGAGTTTGTGTTTGGCACCTAATCTGTTCAGGCCTCTCCATCAGTAGACCCTTAATCTAATTCTTAAAGTTGGTTGATGACCGAAGAAGGTGTCTCAGTGCCCATATGAGGTGTTCATTCCTTTCACTTAGGAACTAGGACAGCAACCTTAATGTCTTGTGCTGGTCATCTTTTACACTGATAATCATCTGTTACGTCTTCACAAGTCATTACTGGAAAGTAAACTAAGCAAGAGCTTCTTTCAGCTCTGACTGATTGTTCTTACCTATCCAATTGGTGAGGTTAGGTGGGACCTGACGGCGTTCATAATTTGTTGAACTAGATTGCGTAAGTGATGATGAATTCTCTCATATAGCTTTGAACACTTAATTATCTAGTTTGTTACACATGTCATAGTCTATTTCAGTATTTTGTATGTTAACCCAATGCTGGTGTTGAACGGTCTATGAAACCAGATTGATGCTTCACTTGTGATTACAGATTCACAGGTGATTGTGTCAGCCATTCTCTTATGCTTCAATAAATGATGGTTCAGCCTGCTAAACCTGATGCATGATTCCTTTCCAAGAGAATCTGTAGCCCCTCATGGTTTAGCTTCATCATGGGTGGGAAATTCGACATGTCCATAGCATCCTTCATTGGGTACTAATTTTAGAAAGGGAAAAATTCAAAAAAACCCCTGAACTTTGAACCCAATGTCAAACAGGCACCTGAACTTAAATAAAATTCAATTGAACACCTGAACTTTCACTCTGTTATTCAATTTACCCCTTGCCGTCTCAATCCGTGACTTTTCTAACGGCAACCGCTGAGCTGGACACTAACAGACAGAACAAAACGTTAGAGGGAGAAATTGGAGGGAAACAGCAGTGATCTGACGCCTTTTTAAGGCCCCGTTCGGCTAAATAAGCCTATTGGCTTAATTTTTTGTCTTTATTCAATTTTTTTTATATTTGTTAGGTTTTCGTCAATTTTTTGGAGATTATTGCATCGTCATAACGAGAGAAATCTAAAAAGTAAAAAATTATGATCGAAATTTATTTTTTTAATAAAGACGAAAAAATTGGCTTATTGACTTATTTTTTCTTTATTCAAAAAAATTAGGTTTCGATCGTAATTTGTTACTTTTTAGATTCTTTTTTTATGACGATACAATAATCCCCCCAAAAAATGACCAAAAAATATAAAAAAAAATTGAATAAGGACAAAAAATAAGCAAGTAGGCTTATTTAGCCGAACGGGGCCTTAAAAAGGTGTCAGATCACTGTTGTTTCCCTCCAATTTCTCCCTCTAACGTTTTGTTTTGTCTGTTAGTGTCCAGCTCAACGGTTGCCGTTAGGAAAGTCACGGATTGAGACGGAAGGGGGTAAATTGAATAACGGAGTGAAAGTTCAGGTGTTCAATTGAAGTTTATTTAAGTTCAGGTGCCTATTTGACATTAGGTTCAAAGTTCAAGGTTTTTTTTTGAATTTTTCCCTTTTAGAAATAGTTTAGTCATGCAAATGGTGGGTTGACTACTGCAGGTACCAAGTCAGTTTCTATTAAACATGGAAAGATCTTGAAGATTTTCCTTGACAGATTGCTGATTTCCAGCACAGATTACTGATTTCCAGCATTAACTTAGTGATTTGCTCTACTGTATTTTCCTTGTATAGTTCTCTTGATTTCTGCAGTTTTCCTTGTAAAGCATAACACAATGTATTCTTGTCTTATATATATCAATAACTGAAGGTATCTCCATATACAAGAAGGGAGAGAACCATTTTACCAAGCAACCTTTTCTTCGTAGTATATTCTGTAATATGGTATCAGAGCAGTGAAAGATCTCGACTCTATAGCCATGGCAGACAAAGAGAAAGATAAGGATCCTAGTTCGATTGATGTACTAGGATCTGATGACCCATACTTCATACACCATTCAGACAACCCTACTGCTGTTTTAGTTTCTCCACTTCTTCCTGGAGATAACTACGGAACATGGCTTCGTGCAATGACCATGGCGCTTCACGCTAAAAATAAACTTGGCTTTGTCGACGGTTCAATCGAAGAGCCCAAGGAAACCACCCAACTACGTCAATGGGAGCGCTTGCAATGACCTTGTCAGTTCATGGATCCTCAACTCCACAGAAAGTCAGATCCGTGTTAGCATTCTATACGCGCAAACTGCAAGGGAAATATGGACTGATCTGTTAGATTTCTTGGAGGGTTCCAACCTAAAACCAATTGGCAATAGGTGGAGTAGCCTCTAGAATTTATTAACCAAGCTTGGATGGCTTAGATGAGCGATGTGGGACAAGTCTAACACTCCCCCTCACGTGCAGCCCGGATGCACGTGGATGTGACTGACCAGGAGCTGATTGACTGACTCGGGCAACAGAGATGACAGAAACTTTCCCACGAGAGGTGAGGCCACCCAAGACCTAGCTCTGATACCGTGTTAGATTTCTTGGAGGGTTCCAACCTAAAACCAATTGGCTATAGGTGGAGTAGCCTCTAGAATTTATTAGCCAAGCTTGAGTGGCTTAGATAAGCGATGTGGGACAAGTCTAACACTCCCCCTCACGTGCAGCCTGGATGCACGTGGAGGTAACTGACCAGGAGCTGACTGACTGACTGACTCGGGCGACAGAGATGACAGAAACTTTCCCACGAGAGGTGAGGCCACCCAAGACTTAGCTCTGATACCATGTTAGATTTCTTGGAGGGTTCCAACCTAAAACCAATTGGCAATAGGTGGAGTAGCCTCTAGAATTTATTAACCAGGCTTGGGTGGCTTAGATAAGCGATGTGGGACAAGTCTAACACGATCTACGTGATCGATTCACCCAGACTAACGCGCCGAAAATCTATCAACTGAAGCAATCTATTGCTAACACCACACAAGAAGACTCGTCAGTCTCCACATATTTTACAAAGATGAAGGCGTTATGGGATGAACTCAATTCCCTGTCTACTTTGCTGCCTTGCACTTGTGGCCATGGGAAAGCTAATGCAGCCCTCCAACAAGAAGATCGTGGGATGGAATTTCTTCAAGGCCTTCATGGGCGTTATTCCGGCCTTCGAAGTCAGATACTACTGATGGATCCATTTCCAAATGCCACCAAGATATATGCCTTAGTGCGACAAGAGGAGAAGCAACAAGAGATACATTCTTCAAGACCATCCATCACTACTCCAGAAGCTGCTGCTCTTGCATCGAACTCGGCTGTTACAAATAGTGCAGAAAATAAGTATGTACCTGTCCAAAACCGTGCTAATTTTAGCAGCAATAACAGGGCTCCTTATCAAAACCATCCATCGAACAGTCAAAATGCATATTCCAATCAGCGCAATAGTGGTGCAGACAATCGTCGGATGGGAAAATCACGAATGCATTGTGATTACTGTGATTTGGACAATCATAATATAGACACCTGCTATAAACTACATGGTTATCCAACTGATAAACCAAGGAATTCTCGTAGAAATCAGGGCCATTTGAACTCTCTTTCTTCAGGACCTTCTCGGGCTAATGATCGAGCAATGGTCACTGCTCCTATGGTCACACAAGAACAGTACAACAAAATTTTGGCCATGCTCTCATCAGGTAGCACAGATTTCAATGCTAACTTAGCAGGTATAGCTCTTTCTGCTCCATCATTTTCTGCTTGGATTATTGATACAGGTGCTAGCAACCACATGTGCTCTTCTCTTTTACTTTTCTCATCTTATAAACCTTGCCCTAATCCATCTTTTGTTCAATTGCCTGATGGCTCTGATGCAAAAATCACCCACACTGGAACTGTGGTTATTTCACCAGATTTGCAACTTGATAATGTCTTCTACATTCCATCTTTTAAATTCAATCTATTATCTGTGAGTCAGCTCACCAATTCCCATCAGTACTCAGTTGTTTTCTTGCGTGATCGATGTATTTTTCAGGACCTGTCCGCGAAGAGGACGATTGGATTGGGTAGTGTACATGGCAATCTCTACTATCTTCGAGCATCTTCTGCAAACCTAGTTACTGGAACACCTACCATTGACATCTGGCATTGGCGGCTTGGACACCCTTCCCATCACCGAATGTCTGAACTAGCATAGAATGTTTCCTCTATTTCTTATTCCCCTTTGCATGTTTGTGACATTTGTCCGCAAGCAAAGCAGACCAGATTATGTTTTCCTCATAGTTCCATTTCTACAAGTAAACCATTTCAATTAATCCATGTTGACATTTGGGGTAGTTTCTCCAAACCATCCATGAGTGGTGCACGATTCTTTCTTACCATTGTGGACGATTTTTCACGTTGCACGTGGATATACCTTATGCGTTTCAAGTCTGATATGAAATATCATTTGAAATCTTTTTTTTCCATGATAAAAACCCAATATCATTTTCAAATTAAACACATATTTTTTGGTCAAGGTGAGGAGTTTCTCCCAGAGATTCAACAAATTCGATCCGACAATGGTAGTGAGTTTTTATCCAATGAAATGCAACATTTTTTTTCTTCTTCTGAAAATGGGATTATTCACCAGTGTAGTTGCGTGTCTACACCTCAACAAAACGGTGTTGTCGAACGCAAACATCGTCACCTCTTAGATGTTGCTCGAGCATTAAGATTTCAAGCCAACTTGCCCCTTTCTTTTTGGGGAGAATGTATTCTCACTGCAGCTTATTTAATCAATAGAATCCCTACACCCTTACTTCAGAACAAATCACCCTATGAAGTACTATTTTGCACCCCCGCTTCCTATTCACATCTTCGTGTATTTGGTTGTCTAGTTTTTGCTCACAATGCTCACATAAAACACAAATTTGACCAACGTGGAAAGCCCGGAGTTTTTGTTGGATATCCTTATGCCCAAAAAGGTTATCGGATTTTTGATATCAAAACAAAAAGCATATATGTGTCAAGAGATGTTGCATTTCATGAAACGATTTTTCCCTTCAAAGATATTTCATCAGACTACACTCCACCAGTGGTCATTCCTTTACCTATAGAGGATCATCCACAATTTGATTATGCACCAACTCAGCCCATCTCTTTACCAGAACCAACTCTGCTTCGCCCAAACAGACCACCCATCACCCAAATTTATCAACGCCGCCACCAACCTATCCAAAATGAACCTGTTGAGGTCCAGACTCCTTCAGCTCCCTCAGTTCTAGCAGCCACTACTGAACCTACCACCATGCCTCATGTTGCTGATGATTCCTTGAGCATTGACAATTCCCATGACACCAGTCATACCAATCGTCCTCCTCGTGAGCGACGAAAACCATCTTATCTCAAGGATTTCCATTGTTCTGCAGTTGCTAATGTTACACTCCCAACTCCTACGTCTTTGCAACGGATAGGTATTCTCTATCCTCTTGAACAATACATTTCCTACACCATTTTTTTTGCTAATCATCGAGCCTTTCTATCTTCACTTACCTCCACCGAAGAGCCAAAGTCCTTCTCCCAAGCAGTTAAACTCCGACAATGGCGTGAAGCCATGGCTGCAGAAATCGATGCACTCGAAAAGAACCATACTTGGAGTCTGACTCATTTACCACCCAACAAAAAACCTATCGGGTGTAAATGGGTTTATAAGGTCAAGTTTCAATCTGATGGGACCATTGACCGGTACAAAGCTCGCCTAGTTGCGAAGGGATTTACACAGGTACAAGGTCTTGATTACCACGACACCTTTGCACCTGTAGCAAAACTTGTTACTGTTCGTGCTCTCTTATCAATTGCTTCTATAAAACATTGGTCGCTTCATCAACTTGACGTTAACAATGCATTTCTTCATGGTGATTTAAATGAGGAAGTGTTTATGACCCTTCCACCTGGGTTTGCTCGACAGGGGGAGACTCGAGTTTGCAAGTTACATAAGTCTTTATATGGTTTGAAACAGGCTTCTCGCCAGTGGTTCGCCAAGTTCTCTCAAATTATTCAACAAGCTGGTTTTTCCCAATCACGAGCAGATTATTCCTTGTTTACTCGTATTAGTGGACAGTCTTCCACCTTTGTTTTGGTATACGTTGATGATATTATTGTCACAGGCAATGATCTCACAGCGATTCAGCACCTCAAAGATTATTTAGCGAAGAATTTATTCATCAAAGACCTTGGACGACTCAAGTACTTCCTTGGCATTGAGGTAGCCCAATCACAAAAAGGATTATTCTTATCTCAGCGCAAATACACGCTGGATATTCTCCAAGATGCAGGTTTACTAGGTGCCAAACCTTCTGATTTCCCTATGGAACAGCATCTTCGTTTAACGCCAACTGACGGTGTTCCCTTATCTGATCCGTCCACCTATCGTCGCCTTGTTGGACGTCTCATCTATCTTACAGTCACTAGGCCAGACATTGCATATTCAGTCCATGTTCTCAGTCAATTTATGCAGGACCCCCGCACCTCCCACATGGATGTTGCTACTCGTGTTCTTCGTTACCTCAAAGGTTCTCCCGGAAAAGGAATTCTATTATCTTCAACTAGCTCACTCAATATCAGCGGTTTTTGTGATTCTGATTGGGCTGGTTGTCCCACAACTCGTCGCTCTACGACAGGTTTTTGCATTCTTCTAGGCTCAAGTCCAATCTCATGGAAAACCAAGAAGCAAACTACTATTTCGCGCTCTTCTGCTGAAGCTGAATATCGTGCCATGGCAACCCTCACCTCCGAACTTCAATGGTTAACCTATCTCATGAATGATCTTGGGATTCCACACTCATCGCCTATCAATCTCTATTGTGACAATCAAGCCGCCATTCACATTGTTGAGAACCCCGTATTTCATGAGCGTACGAAGCATATCGAGCTCGATTGCCACTTTGTCCGTGAGAAAGTACAATGCAAGTTGATTTCTCCTTGTTATATCCGATCAACTGACCAAATTGCTGACTTATTTACCAAACCGTTGGGAAAGGACCCTTTCAATCATCTCACTAGCAAGCTGGGCGTTACTCACATACACGCTCCACCTTGAGGGGGAGTATTAAACATGGAAAGATCTTGAAGATTTTCCTTGGCAGATTGCTGATTTCTAGCATGACAGATTACTGATTTCCAGCATTAACTTGGTGATTTGCTCTACTGTATTTTCCTTGTATAGTTCTCTTGATTTCTGCAGTTTTCCTTGTAAAGCATAACACAATGTATTCTTGTCTTATATATATCAATAACTGAAGGTATCTCCATATACAAGAAGGGAGAGAACCATTTTACCAAGCAACCTTTTCTTCGTAGTATATTCTGTAATAGTTTCATAGTTGACCCACTGAATAGCTTGCCGGACCAGGCTTTCAGTGTTTGGTCAGGCAGGTCCATAAATCACTTTGATCACATTACTTCTGGAGGGAAGGTTTTCTACATTTTTTAGATTCTTCTTGGTGATTTTAATTTTTCGAAGAGGTAGATGTGAGGACCTTAGGGTTGTATAAACATTGGTATTTTATCATCTGGAAATGCATTTATCTTTTATATCCCCATTTTATCATTGAAGTATCATAAAAGGAGGAGTTCATGTATGTTGATTATGGATGCTTGCTTGTACCATAAAAAGTCCAAAATGATTTACATATAACTGTGGAAATTTGTGGTTGTTTCCAAAGATTCAACACTTTCTTTGTTAATTTATATAAGACATTATCTCAATATGGGGTCCTCACCGATTCATGACATTGTGTTACTTTAATCTTTTGAATCAAGGTTAGAGGTTGTGAAGTACTAAAAATGGTTTTGCTGCCGCTGATAAAAGCAGTTCTAGACTCATTTGCTTTTGCAGTCTTCTGGGTTTTGGCTGTTTTTTCCAGCAGTTCTTTTTCTTCCCATTGGTAGACACTGTAGGACTCCAGACTCCCTCCTTGGGGCCATGCTTATGGTTATCTTCAGGGTCATGACTCCGGGCCAAGCATATGTGGCCAATTGACCAATCGATTCTTGGCCTTCTCTTTCGAACCATGCTTGTAAGTGTCTATCTAGATGAAGCTGGCATGTTCAAATACTTGGGGGCAAAATGCTCTCATGGAAATCCCAAGGTGCAACGAATTAGCTTTTTTGTAAAATCTGCTTTATTTCCACTATTTCAAGTGTGTTCTATTCAATAACGATACTGGTTTGTAATGATTTGATGGAGTTTGAGAATAATGATTTGATGGAGTTTGTTCTCAAAATTGCGAGGCAAAACAATGTCCCATTCCATCCATATCTACTTGCTTTGGCCTCAAGTGCGGGTACAGGTTCTTCCACAACTCCGATCGGGAACCCTCAAAACTTGGTCATTGTAATTCAAAGTGGCATCTCTGCTGGGCAATTCCTGTTGGGACTTGTGCCCGCTATGGTTGTAGGAATTGTGGTGACTGCTTTAATACTTCTGTGCATGTACTGGAAGGTTTTGTCTGTCAAAAAAAGTTGGAGAAGATGCTTCTGCGGGAGTGATCTCTAAGTTTTGAGTTCACATCATTTCTTGGCCACAATGCCCACAGCTATGTCACACCCCAAGTCAATTCTGAGGGGATGATTTCTACATCCGAAGCTCCCTGTCTCCAATGAAGATATGAGTCAGGGAGAGACTCTTAGAAATAGAACAAATTCAATTGAGATGGATAGGAATTAAAGTGCCTTCAAAGAGGTGGCGAATGGCGATGATGATCTTTCTCAATCTGGGAGGAAAATGCTCATTCAAGTAGGTTTGCAAATGATGGATTACATAGGGGTCTGGATATTTTGAATGATTCTTCAGAAGGTGCAATTCCAATACAGTCTGTGATGGAAGAAAGGGGGTTTGACCAAGGGTTGGAAGAGACTGTTGAGGAAGACGTGTGTTTATCTTGTTACCATAGGAATGCTGATTACTTTTCTTCTGCAGCACTTTCTCTTGTGGTCCTTGATTTCAAGGAGTCCTGCTATTGGTACCGACGGTTTTTTGAACCGATGGGCACGCGGAGCCCACTCCGGGTCCTGCACAAATGATCCGAGCCGTTCGATAAATTTTTTTTTTATAAACCGAGTAGGTCTTTGAAAAATTAGCTCAATCCAATATGTGTAGGTGCTCGATCCAATTTTTTCATTTTTCATTCAAATTATAGGATCGAGGAAGATGTGGGTTGATCTTGTTACCATAGAAATGTTGATTACTTTTCTTCTACAGCACTTTCTCTCGTGGTCTTTGATTTCAAGGAGTCCTACTATTGTAGGATTTAGGAAGACGAGTGTTTATCTTGTTACCATAGGAACGCTGATTACTTTTCTTCCTCTTGTTACCAAAGGAATGCTGATTACTTTTCTTCCTCTTGTTACCATAGGAATGCTGATTACTTTTCTTCCGCAGCCCTTTCTCTTGTGGTCCTTGATTTCAAGGAGTCCTACTATTGGTACCGATGGTTCTTTAACTAATTGGGTACTGATGGGCACGCGGAGCCCACTCCGGGGTCCCGCACATATGATCCGAGCCGTTCAAATTTTTTTTAAAAAAAAATCGGATAGGTCCTTGAAAAATCAGCTCAATCCAATATGTGTAGGTGCTCGATCCAATCTTTTCATATTTCATTCAAATTACAGGATCTTATAATCTGAATGAAAAATAAAAAGATTGGATTGAGTGCCTACACATATTGGATTGAGCTGATTTTTCAAGGACTTACCCGGTTTTTTTTAAAAAAAATTATTAAACGGCTCGGATCATCTGTGCGGGACCCGGGGTGGGCTCCGCGTGCCCGTCGGTACCCCATCGGTTCAAAACCCATTTCTAATATACCTTTTGTCTTTCCCATTTCTAGGAAATACTATACACACATTTTTTTGTCTCTCTCTTGGAAGTTTTGAAATGTGTTTACATGTGTTTCAACTTAGAAGTTCAATACTTCATTGATGTCTTTATGAGAGTAAACTTCTAGATTTGGTTATCTCCCCTTCATGAGCTTGGGATACTTGTAATCTTCTGAAACAAGGTTCCAAAGTACTAAAAATGACCTTTGCTGCTACTGATAAAGTTGTTCTAGGCTCAGTTGCTTTTGCAGTCTTCTGGGTTTTGGCTGTTTTTCCCGCAGTTCCATTTCTCCCCATTGGTAGGACTGCAGGCTCGCTCCTTGGGGCCGTGCTCATGGTAATATTCAGAATTTTAACTCCAAACCAAGCGTATGCTGCCATAGACCTGTCAATTCTAGGCCTTCTCTTCGGAACCATGGTCGTAAGCATCTATCTTGAAAGAGCCGATATGTTTAAATACTTGGGCAAATTGCTCTCATGGAAGTGCCAGGGTACAAAGGACTTGCTTTGCCGTATCTGCTTTATTTCTGCCATTTCGAGTTCTCTGTTCACCAACGATACCAGTTGTATTGTTCTGACAGAGTTTGTGCTCAAAATCGCGAGGCAAAACAAAGTTCCTTTACATCCATTTCTACTTGCTTTGGCATCGAGTGCAAATATTGGTTCTTCTGCAACTCCAATAGGCAACCCTCAAAACTTGGTTATCGCTATTCAAAGTGGCATCTCTTTTGGAGAATTCGTAGTGGGGGTTGTTCCTGCTATGCTTATCGGTGTTGTTTTGAATGCTTTAATACTTCTGGTTATGTACTGGAAGGTTTTGTCAGTTGAAAAGGATGAAGAACGAGGTTCGGCTGAAGTGATCTCCGAGGTAGATGAGAATTCTCATCAATTCTCGCCTGCAACTATGTCGCATCTGTCGTCGTTGGATTCTCAAGGATTGAATCCCACAGCAGGTGCTATTGACCGGCTTGAAAACAGAACAAGTTCAAGGGAAGATGCAATTCCAGTGCAGTCTATGATGGAAGAGGAGGGGGATTTGGGCAACGGAGGGAATAGATGGTTGAGGAAGATGTGTGTTTATCTTGTTACCGTAGGAATGCTTGCTGCTTTTCTTGTCGGTTTAAACATGTCTTGGACTGCAGTCACGGCTGCACTTGTTCTCGTGGTCCTTGATTTCAAAGATGCACGGCCGTGCCTGGAAAAGGTATGTTGCCCTCTTTGGAGATGGTTTTCAGAATGAATTCCGCAAGCGCATTTGAGAAAGCTCTTTGTTTGGTGGTTTCCTAGACTTTCTTTCTAGAATTTTGGTAGACAAGAGCTAATATCCCCCCAAAAAATTCTAAAAATATGTTTTAGTAGTTATCAAAAACCATTTCTTAAGAAAAATGAACAAGATAGGGAAATGCCAGAGTTTTTCTTGTTCAAAAATGGATTCCTGAAGAAGTACTGGGCCTTGTGAGTGTCTTTTTCTTCCTTAAAGATCTGCATTTTTGAATCAGGTTTCCTACTCTCTCCTTGTATTCTTCTGCGGAATGTTTATCACGGTCGAGGGCTTCAACCGAACTGGGATACCTAGCACTTTCTGGAACTTAATGGAGCCCCACGCACGTATCAATCATGTCAGTGGCATCGCAGTGCTTGCCCTTGTTGTACTGGTCCTTTCGAACGTTTCTTCAAACGTACCAACCGGTAAGTTGATTAAAATTTTTTTTGAACAGCACCGATAAGTTGATTCTAGTCTTGTTTTTCATTTATTAGGTCATATTTGGTAAGTCACCATCTTTGTTCTTTTTGAGGGCCATTGTATGCTATTGTGCTTTTAGCAGCATATGCCTTATTTACTCTAACCAGTGCTACACTTGGGCCAAAGGTGGCCATGGCTACACCTGACATTGGAAACACGCATGTGATTTAGAGTAAACTTAGGGTACAAAAGAATTTGTACACATGATTATTCTCCTCTTACGCGTTCTTGTATCTCCTTTGTTTCCTCTCCTTTTTTTACATACTCGTAACTCTATTGTTTCTGTTCTCATCTCCTAGTTCTTGTAACACGGAATTGATCCCACCAATCGTAACCTCAGGTTGCACAACTGTGTAGTTAACCAGAGCCCCAACCACATCCTCTCTTTTTTTTCCGGAACATCGAAATTCACCACGAAAGCCATTGTAGCTCAAGCTTTCGCTTGCAGGGAGAGTGGCCCATAAAATTAAAAAAATGGCTGTTTTTTCCAAAGAAAACTTGTGACGTCTATCTATTTCCAATGTTCCAATCAAGTGTAAACCTTTTTTTACAAGTTGTGTTTTGAATTCGATCCAGTTGGACTATCCTAGTGGCCGAGGTTACATTCTCCCAATGTAGAAACCCAAGTTGCAGTCTTCTTAAGTGCCATACCTGCTAGAAAAAGGGAATGAAAAAAAGGAGGTGTTGGAGTTGGCGGCTGAACAAGCCAACTAGGACCAATGGGATACTTTGTATATTTTCCATTGGAACATTTTTTGTCTTGTGTTCCATTTTTAAGGTAGTGGAGAACTTTTAATAGAGAGAACTGGGTGGAAGTTATTTATGTCCTTTTAAACCATTCAAGAGAAAGGTATCTCTTTTCCTTACTATAGTGTTAAAAAACTGGTTTTAAATAAATACTGTTACATATGGTTTGAGCCGTTACGTAACAAGATTTTGGACCTCCGATACAGTTATTTACTTGCTTATCGGCTGATACAAACCGATACGGTTTGATATCGGCCAATATAGGCCCGTATTGCCGATATCGTAACATTTCCCAATACTGCGGTTTAAAACCCTGGTTTAAAAATTAAAACCATTTTGGGCTTGTTTGTTTTTGGTACTCAAAGTCCTTGTGCACAGTTTCTAATAAATTTTATCTATCCCTCTCCACTCATTACTCTTAAAAACCTTCCTCAAAACCCAAAACGAACAAGGTATTTGAATTTTATGGCGAGTAGATATGAACTGCTGGAGAAACAGTAATCCTATTTATGGCGACCCTCACTACATAAAAGAGAAATTATATTTCCGTAGTCGTTTTCTTGTTTTGGGGGGCCTGTTATCCTGGAAAAATATCTAGTCAATTGGATATCAATAACTTCATGTCAACTTCATCTCAGATGATATCTATTCGGAAGTGTATTTCCAAAATCATATTTGCCGTTCATTTTTTCTTAGAACAATTTACTTTGGTCACCGAGTAGACAGTGTCTCAGATTTTCTGCAGGGTTGTCATACTAGTGTCGATCTCTGCAATTTGTGAACGATTTGATCAAATTTTTGTGATTGTGATAAGCCCTGGTTTTGCTCTCACAGCAGGAACCCAACTCCTGTTTTAGTATATTTGTCTTCCTCTCTTATCCCCACAGTTCTGCTGCTTGGAGCAAGAGTGGCAGCATCTGCAGCAGCAATATCACCAATTGCAGAGAAGAAAGCATGGCTTATATTGGCATGGGTGAGCACTGTTGCCGGAAACTTGTCGCTGCTGGGTTCGGCTGCTAACCTGATTGTTTGCGAGCAGGCTCGCCTTGCTCAGTTTGGTGGCTACACCCTCACATTCTGGAGGCACCTCAAATTTGGAGTTCCCTCTACCCTTATAGTCACCACGGTTGGCTTGGCTCTCATAAGGGGCTAGGTGTTGGGAAAAAATAAAGAGTATTTATTTTTATGTGGTCCTATGCACTGTATTTTCGAAATTGGATTGCAATGTGATTATTGGACTTTAATAGGTTGGGTCATGCTAGTCAAATTATGAGATCTACTTGGCAGCATGATTTTTTTCTATTGGGTAGTGGTTTCCCATTAATATTTGGTGAGATTAAATTCCCACCATTGATTCCATTGTTTCTATGATGGGAAGGAAACATATGGTGTATCCGTTGTAGAGAAGCCGTCCCGGTGAGGTTATTTTTGTGTAAGCTCTTCCTTCGTAAAAGAGGGGCTTACGTTTTCTTTTTCCCATCGGCTGAAAATAATCTCCACCTGGGGTAGAGCTCTCTAGGTTCTTCCAAGGTGGGGTAGAGCTCTCTAGGTTCTTCCAAGATTTGTAGATGATGAATTTCGCTCCAGGTATGTGCAAAGATTTTCCCTTCTCCCTCATTCTTGATAATTTCTGTGAGATATCCCTAAGATTATGCAGTTTTTCCCCAACATTTGGTATCAGAGCGGTACTTAGGGTTTTCTTACAGAAATAGATGAAGTTTGGTCGATTACTCTTCGAAATCTGTTCGATTCAAATTGTCGGCATGTTTTCTAGTTATAATATTGTTTGCTTGTTGGAATCTACCACCCAATATGTGAATCGGTTGTCTATTTTTAATGGAGTCGATTTCTCGTCAATGTGGTCAGTTTTTTGCTCCAGTGGATTTCATACTTGTTTGCTCTCTTGTATATCGTCATTATAATGATGTGAGATTCCATGGCATTTTGTGGTTCCTATTTTGGATTCTTTGCCGCTAACCACACTGACATCACTTAATTGTTTACTGTTTTTTCTCTAATATCGATCTACTCCAGTGGCGTTCCCATCTCAGTGGTATTAAGTTCAGTGCCGAGAATTCATGGGTTTGTCTTGGTGATAATAGAAAGGTGATCAATGGGAAGAAAGAGGGTGTTGGGAGCAGAATTGAAAGCCAGGGTAATCAAGTCTTTTGCAGTAAAGGAGGGGATTTAGAGTTGTGGTCAGAGGTTCTGATAGACTCTCTGAGGAAAGGCGAACACGGTTTAGAGGACAGGGTGTTCAGAAAGAATTCGGTGGGGAGAGCCAAGGATATGGGAGGAAGTCGGATAACCTGCTTGGGATTTGGAGGGAACAAAATGTTCGTGACGCACAAGGATCAGCAATTTGCTGAGGTTTGGCGGAGTTCTGTAAGGGGATTTTGATCTCAATTGTTCTATTTGTGTTCATGAATACAGTGTGATGTATCATTTATTTTTTCATGTTTTATTTAGGATAGGGTTCTTCATTTGATTAAATTGTAGACAATGATACTAATAGAAGATCATATTTTCTGTACTGGTGTTTTTGGTTTTTCTATGCTGTTGACTTCTCAATAACATTGAGAATCTTCATAGTTGTTGCTTAATGTGTTCTTACCTGTCGGGATGATGTATATGAAATTATTGTAATGGAAAAATAGTTCAGTTTTCTCATTTTTTGGCATCTCATACGACATACGATAGGAAGTAATCTAAGAGTAAGTTAATTCAGATATAAGTACGATTTTGATACCAGAAAAAGATTGAGTTTGTGTTTGGCACCTAACCTGTACAGGCCTCTCCATCAGTAGATCCTTAATCTAATTCTCAAAGTTGGTTGATGACCGAAGAAGGTGTCTCAGTGCCCATATGAGGTGTTCAGTCCTTTCACTTAGGAACTAGGACAGCAACCTTAATATCTTGTGCTGGTCATCTTTTACACTGATAACCATCTGTTACGTCTTCACAAGTCATTACCGAAAAGTAAACTAAGCAAGAGCTTCTTTCAGCTCTGACTGATTGTTCTTACCCTATCCAATTGGTGAGGTTAGGTGGGACCTGACGGCGTTCATAATTTGGTGAACTAGATTATGTAAGTGATGATGAATTCTCTCATATAGCTATGAACACTTAAATTATATAGTTTGTTACACATGTCATAGTCTATTTCAGTATTTTGTACGTTAACCCAATGCTGGCGTTGAACGGTCTATGAAACCAGATTGATGCTTCACTTGTGATTACAGATTCACAAGTGATTGTGTCAGCCATTCTCTTATGCTTCAATAAATGATGGTTGAGCCTGCTAAACCTGATGCATGATTCCTTTCCAAGAGAATCTGTAGCCCCTCATGGTTTAGCTTCATCATGGGTGGGAAATTCGACATGTCCATACCATCCTTCATTGGGTACTAATTTTAGAAATAGTTTAGTTATGCAAATGGTGGGTTGACTACTGCAGGTACCAAGTCTGTTTCATAGTTGACCCACTGAATAGCTTGCCGGACCAGGCTTTCCGTGTTTGATCAGGCAGGTCCATAAATCACTGTGATCACATTACTTCTGGAGGGAAGGTTTTCTACATTTTTTAGATTCTTCTTGGTGATTTTAATTTTTCGAAGAGGTAGATGTGAGGACCTTAGGGTTGTATAAACATTGGTATTTTATCATCTGGAAATGCATTTATCTTTTATATCCCCATTTTATCATTGAAGTATCATAAAAGGAGGAGTTCATGTATGTTGATTATGGATGCTTGCTTGTACCATAAAAAGTCCAAAATGATTTACATATAACTGTGGAAATTTGTTGTTGTTTCCAAAGATTCAACACTTTCTTCGTTAATTTATATAAGACATTATCTCAATATGGGGTCCTCACCGATTCATGACGTGTTACTTTAATCTTTTGAATCAAGGTTAGAGGTTGTGAAGTACTAAAAATGGTTTTGCTGCCGCTGAAAAAAGTAGTTCTAGGCTCATTTGCTTTTGCAGTCTTCTGGGTTTTGGCTGTTTTTTCCAGCAGTTCTTTTTCTTCCCATTGGTAGGAACCGTAGGACTCCAGACTCCCTCCTTGGGGCCATGCTCATGGTCATCTTCAGGGTCTTGACTCCGGGCCAAGCATATGTGGCCAATTGACCAATCGATTCTTGGCCTTCTCTTTCGAACCATGCTTGTAAGTGTCTATCTCGATGAAGTTGGCATGTTCAAATACTTGGGCAAAATGCTCTCAAGGAAATCCCAAGGTGCAACGAATTAGCTTTTTTGTAAAATCTGCTTTATTTCCACTATTTCAAGTGTGTTCTATTTAACAACGATACTGGTTTGTAATGATTTGAAGGAGTTTGTTCTCAAAATTGCGAGGCAAAACTATCTGCTTTATTTCCACTATTTCAAGTGTGTTCTATTCAACAACGATACCGTTTTGTAATGATTTGAAGGAGTTTGTTCTCAAAATTGCGAGGCAAAACTATGTCCCATGCCATCCATATCTACTTGCTTTGGCCTCAATTGCGGGTACAGGTTCTTCCACAACTCCGATCGGGAACCCTCGAAAAATGGTCATTGTTATTCAAAGTGGCATCTCTGCTGGGCAATTTCCCATTGGGACTTGTGCCCGCTATGGTTGTAGGAATTGCGGTGACTGCTTTAATACTTCTGTGCATGTACTGGAAGGTTTTGTCTTCCAAAAAAAGTTGGAGGAGATGCTTCTGCGGGAGTGATCTTTAAGTTTTGAGTTCACATCATTTCTTGGCCACAATGCCCACAACTATGTCGCACCCCAAGTCATTTCTGAGGGGATGATTTCTACATCCGAAGCACCCGGTCTCCAATGAAGATATGAATCAGGGAGAGACTCTTAGAATAGAACAAATTCAATTGAGATGGATAGGAATTAAAGTGCCTTCAAAAGAGGTGGCGAATGGCGATGATGATCTTTCTCAACCTGGGAAGAAAATGCTCATTCAAGTAGGTTTGCAAAGGTGGATTACAAAGGGGTCTGGATATTGTGAATGATTCTTCAGAAGGTACAATTCCAATACAGTCTGTGATGGAAGAAAGGGGGTTTGACCAAGGGAGGGAAGAGACTGTTGAGGAAGACGTGTGTTTATCTCGTTACCATAGGAATGCTGATTACTTTTCTTCTGCAGCACTTTCTCTTGTGGTCCTTGATTTCAAGGAGTCCTACTATTGGTACCGGACGGTGTTTGAACCGATGGGCACGCGGAGCCCACTCTGGGTCCCGCACGGAAGATTCGAGCCGTTCCATAATTTTTTTTAAAAAACCGAGTAGATCCTTGAAAAATTAGCTCTATCCAATATGTGTAGGTGCTCGATTAAATCTTTTCATTTTTCATTCAGATTATAGGATCGAGGAAGACGTGTGTTTATCTTGTTACCTTAGGAATGCTGATTACTTTTCTTTTGCAGAACTTTCTCTTATAGGATCGAGGAAGACGTGTGGCTTATCTTGTTACCATAGGAATGCTGATTACTTTTCTTCTGCAGAACTTTCTCTTATAGGATCGAGGAAGATGTGTGTTTATTTTGTTATGCTGATTACTTTTCTTTTGCAGAACTTTCTCTTATAGGATCGAGGAAGACGTGTGTTTATCTTGTTACCATAGGAATACTGATTACTTTTCTTCTACGGAACTTTCTCTTATTGGATCGAGGGAGACGTGTGTTTATCTTGTTACCATAGGATCGAGGATGTGCTTATCTTGTTACCAAAGGAATGCCGATTACTTTTCTTCTGCAGAACTTTCTCTTATAGGATCGAGGAAGATGTGTGTTTATCTTGTTACGATAGGAATGCTGATTACTTTTCTTCTGCAGAACTTTCTCTGGTGGTCGTTGATTTCAAGGAGTCCTACTATTGGTACCGAAGGTTTTTGAACCGATGGACACACGGAGCCCACTCCGGGTCCCGCACGAATGATCCGAGCCGTTCAGTAAATTTTTTTTAAAAACCGGGTAGGTCCTTGAAAAATCATCTCAATCCAATATGTATAGGTGCTCGATCCAATCTTTTCATTTTTCATTCAAATTACAGGATGTCCTCGAAAATCATCTCAATCCAATATGTATAGGTACTCGATCCAATCTTTTCATTTTTCATTCAAATTACAGGATCCTATAATATGAATGAAAAATGAAAATATTGAATCGAGCGCCTACACATATTAGATTGAGCTAATTTTTCAAGGACCTACTCGGTTTAAAAAAAAAATTATTGAACGGCTCGGATCTTCCGTGCGGGACCCGGAGTGGGCTTCGCGTGCCCGTCGGTACCCCGTCGTTTCAATACCCATTTCTAATATACTTTTGTCTTCCCCATCTCTAGGAAATACTATACACACATTTTTTGTCTCTCTTGGAATTTTTGAAAGAGAAAATTTCAAAAAAATCTCCAATGAATACGCACAATGTCCCAAAAAGCCTCCAAACTTATCGAAATATCAATTAGACCTTTGAACTTGTCACTCCGTTAACAATTATGCCTCTATCATCAATTTTTTGGCATGTACAAACGGCAAACGCTAACGTGGCACCCTATGTTTGCAAATAGGCCTCCAAACTTTAGAAACCTCATTTTTCCCTTTGAACTTTAGGGACCGACTATTTGTAACCACAAATTTTCTAAGCGTAACCTATTTATACTATGGTACACATTTTATGTGAATATGAAAATAGGCTATGTTCAAAAAATCTATGGTTGCAAATAGTCCGCCCCGAACTTTAACACCCTCCAATTTACACCCTTACCAAAACGACGTTTTGCCATGTTTAAAAAAGGGCCGGACTATTTGCAACCACAGATTTTCTGAACGTAGCCTGTTTTTCATATGCACATAAAATGTGTACCATAATATAAACAGGTTACGTTTAGAAAATTTGTGGTTGCAAATAGTCGGCCCCATTTTTAAGGGACCGACTATTTGCAACCACAAATTTTTTGAACGTAACCTGTTTATAATATGGTAAGTATTTCAGTTGCATATGAAAAACAAGTTATGTTCAGAAAATTTGTGGTTGCAAATAATCTTGCCCTTAAAAAAAAAAAATTTCCCAAATCTGAGTTGCCTCCCCTCTCTCCCCACCATTACCACCTCCCCACCACCACCATCTTCCCGCCCTCACCACCATGTACAAACGTTGGTTTTTTTTTTTTTCCTTTTTTTTGGTTTTTTTTTAAACGTGGCAAAACGACGTCGTTTTGATAAGGTTTCTAAGGCCTATTTGTAAACATAAAGGTGCCACGTCAGCATTTGCCATTTGTACATGCTAAAAAATTGACGGCAAATGCATAATTGTTAACGGAGTGACAAATTCAGAGGTCTAATTGATATTTCGATAAGTTTGGAGGCTTATGGGACATTGCGCTTATTCATCGGAGGTTTTTTTGAAATTCGCTCTTTTTGAAACGTGTTTACATGTGTTTCCACTCGGAAGTTCAATACTTCATTGATATCTTTATGAGACTAAACTTCCAGATTTGGTTATCTCCACTTCATGAGCTTGGGATACTTGTAATCTTCTGAAACAAGGTTCCAAAGTACTAAAAATGGCCTTTCCTGCTGCTGATAAAGTTGTTCTAGGCTCAGTTGCTTTTGCAGTCTTCTGGGTTTTGGCTGTTTTTCCAGCAGTTCCATTTCTCCCCATTGGTAGGACTGCAGGCTCGCTCCTTGGGGCCGTGCTTATGGTAATATTCAGAATTTTAACTCCAAAACAAGCATATGCTGCCATAGACCTGCCAATTCTAGGCCTTCTCTTCGGAACCATGGTCGTAAGCGTCTATCTTGAAAGAGCCGACATGTTTAAATACTTGGGCAAATTGCTCTCATGGAAGTGCCAGGGTACAAAGGACTTGCTTTGCCGTATCTGCTTTATTTCTGCCATTTCGAGTTCTCTGTTCACCAACGATACCAGTTGTATTGTTCTGACAGAGTTTGTGCTCAAAATCGCGAGGCAAAACAAAGTTCCTTTACATCCGTTTCTACTTGCTTTGGCATCGAGTGCAAATATTGGTTCTTCTGCAACTCCAATAGGCAACCCTCAAAACTTGGTTATCGCTAATCAAAGTGGCATCTCTTTCGGAGAATTCATAGTAGGAGTTATTCCTGCTATGCTTGTCGGTGTTGTTTTGAATGCTTTAATACTTCTGGTTATGTACTGGAAGGTTTTGTCGGTTGAAAAGGATGAAGACAAAGGTCCGGCCGAAGCTCTTCAACTCTTGCCTGTAACTATGTCGCATCTGGTGTCGTTGGATTCGCAAGGATTGAATCCCACGGCAGGTGCTATTGACCAGCATAAAAACAGAACAAGTTCAAGGGAAGATGCAATTCCAGTGCAGTCTAGGATGGAAGAGGCGGGGGATTTGGCCAACGGAGGGAATAGATTGTTGAAGAAGATATGTGTTTATCTTGTTACCGTAGGAATGCTTGCTGCTTTTCTTGTCGGTTTAAACATGTCTTGGACTGCAGTCACGGCTGCACTTGTTCTCGTGGTCCTTGATTTTAAAGATGCACGGCCGTGCCTGGAAAAGGTATGTTGCCTTCTTTGGAGATGGTTTTCAGAATGAATTCCGCAAGCGCATTTGAGAAAGCTCTTTGTTTGGTGGTTTCCTAGACTTTCTTTCTAGAGTTTTGGTAGAGAAGAGCAAATTTTCCCCCCCAAAAAATTTTCAAAATATGTTTTAGTATTTATCAAAGGGTTTTGTTAATGCATGCCCTAGGGGCATATGTTAGTACTCATTTAATGATGTCAACTATATCCAAAATTGTATTGGAACTTCGAAAGGTAATCAAAAGGTCAGGCAACGTTGACTAGGAGAAAAATTTATTTGTGTGAGACCAAATTACCCCTTTAACTTTTCCCTCCATGCTATAATCTTTCCAACTCCTATTAGTTTTCTAGGTCTGCGGGTTTAAGAAAAAATAAACTCATATGCATTATCTATTCTTTGGCTTTAGTGTTGTTTTAAAAATTTTTGATCAAGAGAATTTATTTCATTAATTCATTTTGATGAGAGAAAACGTAAAGGTAAAAGTAAAAGAAGACAATATACAAAAATGTTAAATAAAAGACAACATTAGCCCAAAATGTTTAAAATTTGGTTGACGGAAAATATCAATAACTTGTTTCGCAATGTATTAGTTTTTAGTTATTAAAAGAAGTGCTAGGATTTATTTTCCTTATTTTGGGAGGTTTTGGGGCTTTTTGAGTTTTGTCTTAATTCAAAAAAAAAAAAAAATCCTTTTGTTGTTTTTACGCCAAATTTTTATGGATTATTGATTCCAATGATGAGAGTAATTGTAAAAGTAAAAAATTATGACTGTTACCTAAATATTCAGGCTATATCTTAGATATTCCAAAATATTTGGGTTAAGAGTAAAAAAAATTACTTTTATAATTTCTCTCATCGAGACAAATCAATAATTCATAAAAATTTGGCATCGTAAAAAAAATGAATAAGGATAAAACAAAACAAAAAATTCAAAAAAGCTAAGCTAACGGGAGACTTTCATTTATTTTTTCAAGCTTCACTCTTGCTCTTTTCTTCATTTTTTCCTGCTTAGAGTTCAACGGAATAAATAATTAGTTATTTTTTTTATACCATTTTGGTGACTGATATGGAGTACCCATAGGGGTGTTTTTTTCATTTTTTGTTTTGGCTTAAACCCACAGGAGTTTTTTTTTTTTTTTTAATCCGAACCCAGTTTAAAGACCCATAAAAATAAAAGGAGTTGAAAAGATAGCATGCATGGAGTGAAAAGTACGAAGGGTAATTTGGTCTCACCATAAATAAAATTTTCTCCTAGTAAACGTCGCCTTACTTATTGATTATGTTTTAGAGTTCCAATACAATTCTGGATATAATTGGCATCACTAAATGAGTACTAACATATTAAATGAGTACTAACATATGCCCTTGGGGCATACATTAACAAAATCCAAAAACCATTTCTTAAGAAAAATGAACAAGGTAGGGAAACGCCTGAGTTTTCTTGTTCAAAAATGGATTCCTGAATAACTACCTAGCAGGGTGGGCCTTGTGAGTATCTTTTTCTTCCTTAAAGATCTGCATTTTTGAATTAGGTTTCCTACTCTCTCCTTGTATTCTTCTGCGGAATGTTTATCACGGTCGAGGGCTTCAACCAAACTGGGATACCTAGCACTTTCTGGAACTTAATGGAGCCCCACGCACGTATCAATCATGTCAGCGGCATCGTAGTGCTTTCCTTTGTTGTACTGGTCCTTTCGAACGTTTCTTCAAACGTACCAACCGGTAAGTTGATTATTATTATTTTTTGAACAGCACCGGTTAGTTGATTCTAGTCTTATTTTTCATTTATTAGGTCATATTTGGTAAATCACCATCTTTGTTCTTTTTTAGGGCCATTGTATGTGTTCCGTTTTAGGGTAATCGTAATAGGGAAAACCCATCAAGGTTAATTTTATTCAACGTAAAATATATATACAAGCTGTATAAAAATTTCACTACTGTATAATAATTGTACTACGGTCCTAGATACTTACATTAATTACATGATAAGGCACATAATTACACTAGATACAAATAGATCCATCATCTTACACTCCCCCTCAAGTTGGTGCGAAGATATCAATCAAGCCTAACTTGAACACAATAGGATGGAAACCTTTGCTACCCAGCCCTTTTGTGAATATATCAGCTAACTGATCTCCAAATCTCACAAACGACATATCATTCAACTTTTCCTTGATGAAGTGTCGATCAATCTCTATGTGCTTCATTCTATCATGCTGAACGGGATTATGAACAATGTTAATGACAGCTTTATTGTCGCAGTAGAGTTTCATTAGAACACTGTCAGCAAACTCCAAATCACGTAACAAAGTTTGGAGCCACAAGAGCTCGCAAACACCATGAGCCATAACTCTATATTCTGCTTCTGCGCTAGACCTGGCGACTACCAATTGCTTCTTACTTCGTCAGGTAATCAGATTACCCCCAAGGAAAGTGCAATAGCCAGAAGTATAGCCCATAAAGCGCGTTCTTTAATCTACATACCTTTCCCTCACTTGCAGGAGAAGAGAAACCTGGTGGAATATCCATATAAACTTCCTCTTCTAAATCACCATGGAGGAATGCATTTTTCACATCAAACTGTTGAATAGGCCAATTCAAGTGGGTAGCACACAAGAGGAGAGCTCGCAAAGAATTCATCTTCGCTACTGGAGCAAACGTCTCCTCATAGTCAATACCATAAGTTTAAGTAAAACCTCTGGCAACAAGCCTTGCTTTATATCTCTCAACTGTACCATCAGCCTTTTGCTTAATAGTGAACACCCTATTGGTCCAAATAGCAACCCCGGGGGGGGGGGGGGGGGGGGGGGAATTGGGTATCTCAAATATAACACTGAATTTTAAAAAACTAATTGCAATCTATTCAACTACAATTCCAATTTCAATGATATACTATTCTACTCATGCAATATTGATATGTAAAATGGAAAGTAAAGAGAGTAGAGAAGAGAGAATTAAACGCAAGGATTTATAGTGGTTCGGTCCGCAACTTCACGGCCTAATCCACTCTCCAAGTGTCCAACTCGGGATTTACTGCACTATCTCCAATAGTTACAATCCTTCTAGCTTCGCGGGTGCTAGACAACCTTCACAATAAGCAATCTATCACAATCGCTCTGACTAATTTTGACTCCGGTGCTAGTCACACCTAACTCAACTAGTTTTGACTCCGGTGCTAGTAACATCTAACCACCAAGTGATTTTCTCTCCAAAATCACTCACAAAAAGTAATCACTCACAAGAGTATGAATAAGGGTGTACAATCCCTTCTACAATGAAGATCAAAATAAAAGCTCTCTCACACAAGTGTATGGATATCAAAATATAGAATAGTGTATGATGAGGTCGATCACTGTATGCCTTAGAGTATTTCGGTGAGGCTCCCTTCTCTTTCTTTTTTTCTTCTGTCTTGAATATATGCTTCCACAATTGAACCTTAGAGGCGCGCCATCATATTTGGAAAATTATCCTATACATGTAGTTTCCATTTCTTTTGCACTAGCCATTAGAACCGAAATCAAGTCAACACAAATTCTTCCCTTTTTGCACTAGCCATTAGAATCAATTTAGGTACCAATCAACCATTGTAGTTTCCATTTCTTTACCACTGAAATGTGCAAGACATTTGTAACTTGGGAACTTCCATGAGCCATTGGAAATTGAATCTCACAAAATAATCCAGCTATTAACTGCTCCCATTTGAATAATTCTCTAGCCAATTAAGTTAGGAGAACATTTGTCCTTAATCTTCCTCCTTTCAATTTATCTTGACTATTAAAGATAGTGATTTGGTGTAGCAATCTTTCCGTGTATCCTTCAACCAAATCCTACAAAATAAACATTAATTCAAATGAGTACCGAATATCACAATATTAATTATATTTCTCCATCCATACAATATATTTTGTTATCATCAAAATCAATAGGGTATTCATAGAAACCTTTGGACTAACACACCCACTTGCAGCCCACTGATTTCTTCCCTCCTGGAAGTGATACTAGATCCCAGGTGCTAGTCTTTTTCAAAGTTGTCATCTCTTCTACCATAACTCCTTTCCATTTAGGTATCTTGAATGCATCCTGCCAATTCTGTGGAATAGATATAGAGGAAAAAGAAGAGACATAGGTATGGTACAAAGGAGACAAACGATCATAAGAAACAAACTATGAGATAGGATGCTAAGTACAAGATCTAACACCTTTTCGAATAGCAATAGGAAGATTGTCAGGATCCATAGAAGGAGGTTCAATAAGAGAAGAATCATTACTAGAAGTGTTAGTTGAAGAATTTGAAACTGGAGTGGGTGATTGTGATTGACAATGTGGTAACGCAAATGAAGACTTTCCATTTTTCCGTCTAGCATACCTTTGTAAGCCAACTCCCTACAGTCGTCGTCGTGCAGGTAGTTGTTCCTCAATGTCACCACCAATATCATGTGTTTCCCTTTCAACAGATACTGGTTCCTCTCCAATGTTTTCCTTCTCCCCCTCATTATGATCATAGAACAATTTCTCCCTCTCACTATGATTATAAAAGGTAAACATCTCTTCCTCCTGCTGGTGCTCCCCTTGAAGAGATGGTTTGGAGGGAGAATAAAAAACCTCTGTTTCCCAAAAGGTAACATCCATAGAGACAAATATCTTCCTTGAATAAGGATCATAGCACTTGTAGTCTTTCTGGGTAGGAGAGTACCCGACAAAAATACACTTATGGACTTTATGTCCCAGCTTGCCCCCCAGAAGGTTTGGGGGCATGAATAAAACACACACAACCAAACGCCCTAGGTGGAAGAGTCGTAACTCGACAATTGTTTGGCAAACACTCAATGGGTGTTTTAAAATTAAGGACACTGAATGGCATACGGTTGATAAGATATGTGGCAGTTAAATAGCTTCTCCTCATAAGTATTTGGAAACATTCATAGTGAACAAAAGGAATCGAGTGACTTCAACAAGATGATAATTTTTACGTTCAGCGACTTCATTTTGTTGTGGAGTGTCAACGTAAGTCGTTCGAAAAATAATACCATTATCATTTAGATATGTCCGAAAAATCCTATCAATATACTCAGTCTCATTATCACTTCGAAGAATTTTAATAGGTGTATCAAATTGAGTGCACACCATCTTATGAAAAGATTTGAAACATGAAAATACTTCATTTTTTTGATTGGAGTAAGTATACTCATGTGGCGCGAGAATAACAATTAATAAAAGTAACAAACCTTCGATAACCCTTTAAAGAAGTAACAGGAGAGGGACCCCAAACATCATAATGGATAACCATAAATGGAGAATCACTTCGTTTGTTAATAGGTGCATAAAAAGAGCGTTTATGTTTCCCAAACTCACAGGCTTCACAAAAAAATTGATCCCTAGGACAATGTTTAAGTAAAGTAGGAAAGAGTTTCTCTAATATCCCAAAAGAGGGATGACCCAATTTACGGTGCCACCTATGTAACAAAGAAAGAGTGGAACTCATATTTGCTTGTAGAGCTTGTCCACATGATAAAGATGGCTGAGATGGATGAGGTGCGTGCTCCAGATAATAGATACAATCATGTGCTTTACCATTGCCAATCACCTTCCCCGTTTTCAGTTCCTGAAAGAAACAGTGAGTATGAAAAAATGTCACAGAACAGTTTGTAGAATGAGTAAAATTTGGAATATGGAGGACTGAAGAGGGAAAGATAGAGAGAGAATAGTGAACGAAACCTTTCCCTGAAACAACAGAGAACGACCCATTGGCAATTCAAACCTTATCCTTACTAGAACAAGTAGAATAGGAATAAAAAACAGAGGAACAACCTGTCATATGATCTGAAGCACCAGAATCGATAATCCAAGGAATACCGGAAGAGGCAGTAAATGCATTAGCGGGAATTCCTGAATGAGCAAAATAGGATTCAGTTGGAGCTGCTGTGGAAGTAGAAGCTATAGTAGAGGAAAAATCAGCCTGAGCCATAAGACACCTGAGAGTTTGCATCTCCCCCTAAGAGAAACCACCAACAGAATCAGAAGGTGACTGTCTTATACTGAACCTAGAATCAGACAAGGTAGAAAACTCTGAAACATGTGCCTGAACCTGAGAACGCCCGGGACCACGACCTCGACCTCCACGTCCACTGCCTTGCCCACGAGAAGGACGACCATGTAACTTCCAACAGAAATTCTTGGTATGTCTAGTGTTGTGGCAATAATCACACTGGAGTGACAAACGGTCTATGGTTCCACTGGTAGTACCAAACTAAGACTTTTCATTGCCAGACCCAAACTGTCCTTGTGGAATAGCAACCAAGGCAGAACGATCAGAAGTAGGAGCTTGTAACATAGCACCCCTTCTGCTCTCCTCCTGTTGAACAATGGAATAGGCCCCTCCGAAAGATGGAAACAGAACATGACCCAATAGCTGCACTCTAATTGGATCATACTTCACATCAAGACCAGCAAGAAAGTCATACACACGCTCTTTCTCTATTCTTTTTAACCAAGCACCAGCATCAACAGAGTAGACTGTAACGACCTGCTCGAGGAGGATTGGCATAAATTGTCTCAATGAAAGCTAAGTATCAACCATAATAAGATTCATTCCATAAACGCAAGGCAAAGTCGACTAAGTAGATTACATCTGGCTTCCAAGACAAAATTAACAATGAGAACTATACAAGATGAGTTGCATCCACATATGTTACAACAACTCTCCAAAAATCTATATCACAAAATGTACTATACCAAAAGGACACCAAGTCGACCCTCAACCCAACTCCTACAGCCTGTTAGACCAGTAGTGGACCAAAACTCTACTTCAATTACCTGAAAGGTGTAGTGAGTGTTACTGCTTCATTCAAACGGAGAGCATAAAAACAATTTACAAGAGCAAACATGGATCGAGTAATGCTTCTAATCATACTTAGCAAGAAGCATACTATTTATCGCAAACAATTAAGTAAACAACAATATTTCAAGAAGTCATAGGGTTGCTTCCCTCGCAACCAGGAGTTATGACGGTACCGTGACCTTATGAACATGGTACTTCCAATAATTTATACCTGTTTGTGTACAGCAAACAGACAATTTATACTCTTCTTGTGTACATCAAGAAGAAAAGAAATCCAACCAATGTTTTAGGTATGGCATGCTCTTGAAATGAAAACATGTTTCAAGCAACTTAATCCATATTCACAATGGTTCAAAATTTTTCAACATTTGTAGAAAAAGTAAAAGGTTAATATTAGTTAGCCACTTTAATGAAACAACACTCACCTTAGAGATCCAAAAAGACAAAAGTGATAAGCCTCCTTCTCAACCTTGAGGTAGAGACTCGTCCCCCAATCCTAGAATATGAATGACACTACACTTAATATGACTCATACTCCAACTTATGTTATAATGCAAGAAAAATGTAGGTATATACAAGTTTGATCAATACCCAAAATATATATTAGGTATAAGATAGGGTTTACCTTCAATTAGTTTTCCCCAATTCCTCTTATTGCTCTACTTCTTCTTCGATCTTCTACTTCTTCTTCTTCTTTTTCTTCTTCTTCTTCTTCTTCTTCTTCTCTCTCTCTCTCTCTCTCTCTCTCTCGCGTTTTACAATAGCGGTGAGACAGAGGAAACGATGAAATAACGTGTAGAAGGTTTATCAAGAGAAAGATTATCCCATGAGGTTGGGTGTAGGGTTCAAATGGGCCATTACTCATCTTTACCCTTCATTCCACCTACCAAGACCAATCCTTTTTTTTTTTTTTTTAACTTAATTAAACCCTCAAATTTAATCTTGTAACGCTAGAAAATTAATGAATGATGTGTGAATGATAGCACAACATACGAATCAAATAGCATGACCTATGCAAACATAAAGTTCAATGTCATATGCAATGCACGTGCATGGTCGGATCGGGTGTTTCACAGACTGCTTGAACCCCTGATAATAATCAAATTCTTGCCAGGCCCCACTGAGATTAGCAAAGTAAATAGCAACGGATCGATTGTGTTGATTCATAGTACAAAGTCTCTTTCGCAACTCAAAACATTGAGCATCATTACCTTGCTGAGAATAAGTCTGTTTGGCAATAGTCCAAATCTGATATGGAGTGTCAAGAAGCAAGAAAGGACTACGAATATCAGCCTTCATAGAATTAAACAACTGTAGACACCCCAATCTGGGCTTCCAGATTAGTTTACTGACGGTTTTTGATTCCCCGATGATGAAATGGATCAAGAACACCTTGAGAATGATAGCGTGTTTGAGCTTTGAGTGTTTGCAAAACCCTTGAACCTAACCTAGCCTAAGCTACTTCAAAAACCAAAAACCTTGCTGGTTCGCGCCAGGGCGCATCCATCCCGCGCCCGGGTGCACCATCGCGCGAGGGTTTCACTCCATCGCGCGACAGTGCGCCAGGGCGCACCATCGCGCGACAGTCTCACTCCATCGCGCGATGGTCCAACCTACAACCGACCTTTCCTGAGGAGGACAGTTGGCCACCGATGCAGCCTCAGCCAGGCCTCGTGGACTGGCTGAAGGCCTCTGTTTCCAACCAGATTTGCCCCATCTCCCTATTTATACCCCCCATTTGTTCTCTTTCAAAGGGTTAACAAAAATTGGCATTCAAAGGCTTACACCCTAAGCACAATAAAGAGCATAGCTTGTTTTTCTTCAACTTAAACACCTCAAACAACCTCAACCTCAATTCAAAGCTCAATCATCCGTTCAAACTCGATCTAGGTATAGCATACCTTCTGTTTTCTGTTCTGATCCCTGAGGGGGGCTGGCAGGGCCAAGGCTGGTAATCAATACCAGTCCTGGTCCTAAAGCTGGCGAGGTTTCAAAAACCATCATGGCAAGAACCAGCGCGCGATGGAGCCACTCTCTCGCGCGACGATTTCGATCATCGCGCGACGGTTCTCGTGGGGATTGGTGTCTTGCTGTTTTGTGCTTTATTTACGTATAGATCACTGCAAGCATGTTAAAAACCAGTTTACTGCTTTCCTTTGTTAGAAATTGCTAGTTGTAGTTCAATTTGCATGTTTTCTGTTTTGGAATACCCCTGGGATAATTCTGGATCTGTCCCAAAACCCAGAAAATGTGAACCAAGCACTGGTCTGTCCGCGCTAGGGTGCAACCATCCTGCGCCAGGGCGCACCATCGCGCGACAGACTCAGTACATCGCGCGACAGTGCGCCAGGGCGCACCATCGAGCGACAGTGTGACTCCATCGCGCGATAGTCTGCTCCGACCAGTGACTGGCCTTGCACGGGTAGCTTGGCCTTAAGCCATTATTTTGTCCCCACACTGTTTATGGGGTGTTTTGTCAATTTCTAGGGCTTTTAAGCCTTTAAACTGTATATTATACTGCTATATAAACTGCGTGGTTTGTCCTGGGTGTGCACTGGTCCTTCCAGAGCCCAGAGGGTTTGAGAATAAGAGC
Source organism: Rhododendron mucronatum var. ripense (assembly GCA_019656295.1). Lineage (NCBI taxonomy): Eukaryota > Viridiplantae > Streptophyta > Magnoliopsida > Ericales > Ericaceae > Rhododendron > Rhododendron mucronatum. The sequence goes on along the minus strand of BPLT01000008.1, from coordinate 3,703,667 downwards.
TGTGGGTTTGAACTCACCGGTAAGCGCGTGTTTTAGAATTATGCGCGCAAGAGTGAACAGCATGCAGTGACTCGTTCAGTGCATGCTGATTTCTTCCTGCGCACGTCACTCCAAAACAGGGGCTCCCCAGTTTGTTTAAACTCCCACAGCAGTCTGTTCTCATCCTATACTAACTGCTCATCCATGCTATCTATCACATCTTGCAAGTGTTACAGCTTTAATCCCCATTAAACTGTTCCCCCGCCCTAAATGGCTAAAAAAATGATTAATCAAACAGAATCGCAAACAAACATTTTTCGCAAATGCCTAAGTAGAGACCAATCTCCGGATTGGGCGAGAGGGGTGCCATAAAACCCTTCCCCTCTCGTAACCTGGCTCCCGAACCCAGATATGGTTATGACGGACTGGTTCCTTAACTTTTTCAAATCAAACAGCGCGGCAAGTGCTTCGAAATACGGTTCCTTGGGTGTCGGACCTTCAAACCCAAGTGGCGACTCTGTATCTTCGCGAGCGCTTGTCGTCCAGCTTCCAAAAGCGCTCCCGCGAACCGGCAGCATCTCTCCTTTCTCAAAAGGGTGGGGAACGGAATCCCTTCCCCAGAGGAGAGAAAGATCGGGGTAAATCGCATTGCCCACAGTGGCGACTCTGCTGGGGATCGAATCAATATTGGTCTATACTTAGAAGTTAATACACTTGGGAACAATCCCACAAAATCCTGTCAAAACGGTGAGCTTCGCGCTGCCGAAGAAAGGATTGGTGATTTAACAGGACCTCGTGTCCGGCCATCCAATCTGGGGCTTTTCCGATTATTCTCTCGTGTAGTTTTTTCTAAAGTATTGACTAAATAAAGAGAGCCAAATTTGAAAAGGCATTTGCGAATTTGCGATTCTGTTCCATTAATCAGACTTTTTAGCATTTCTCATTTGCATCGATGTGGGATAAAGCCTCGTTGGATCGTTTTGGCAATCCGACACGGTTTACCGGAGCCTGGGGACCCCGAATGACCAACAACCTTCGACGATGATGAGTCATTCTACCGTTTGACTGTTGCTCTGCGGTTACGCGGGCAGCAGGAGGTATATCTTGGCTTTAGTCCGAGGAACCTGTTACAAGCCAAAACCAGCCTTTGCATATATAAAGCACTAGAACTCTCTAAACTAGGACAGGTACCTACAGGGTAAGATTACTTGCATCTAACCCCCATATACTATCTACGTGTTACTGCTTTCCCTATCGCATGTACTGTACATACATTATTTTGCATAGGAGCATAATTAGAGTGGTTCTCTCTTTCGAGTTTGTCTTGCGCAGTCTAAGACGTTGTTGGACCCGATGAGGAGTCGTTCATTCTGTCGAATGTTCGTTATCAATCGCAAAGTCCTTAGTTCAATGAGACTTTGAGAAATCAAAATTTACTGCATCCTTGGCTTATGTCCGGTTAAGAAATCAACCGAAAATATGGAACAACAAAAGTAGTGATGCCGTGTCACTGGTGCCACCCAGGTTGAAGTGCGAAGTCACTATACACCGCCGTGTTCAAGGTTAAGGTGCCATGTCATCACCACCGAGTTGTTCCAAATTCAAAGTTGAACCTTCAAATGGGACTAGTCAAAGATTTAGTCTATTTTGACATCTTTTAGGATCTGATGATCTACTCAGGAACACATGGCCGAAAAGAATTCTGAGGATTCTGGCAACGTTTGAAATTCGTGAAGCAAACTAGTCTCTATTTCTGTACATACATACCATTTTGCGTAGGAGCATGTTTAGGGCGGCTTCTAGGTTGTCTCTCTTTCGAGTCTGTCTTATGCTTATTAGGACGCTGCCATGGCCCGATGAAGAGTCATGCATCTCGATGGTGCATGTTGCTAATTTTCAAAGTCCTTAGATCAGCGAGACTTTGAGAAATCAAACATTTTTTAAGCCTTTGGCTCATGCCTTATTGAAATTTCAACCAAAAATAAGGAACCATAAAGTATGGATGTCGTGTCACTGGCACTACCCAGGTTGAAGTGCGAAGTCACTATACACCGCGGTGTTCAAAGTTAAGGTGCCATATCATCAATACTGAGTTGTTCCGGACTCCAAAGTTGAACCTTCGAGAACGAAATAGTCAAAGGCTTAGTCTGTTTTGACATCTCTTAGTGTTAGTCGATTCTAACAAAGGATACACCATCGAAAAGATTTCCGAGGATTTTAGCAGCGTCCGAACATCATGAGACAGACTCGTATGTAGTTGTAGAGTCCAGGAGGACACCGACGATGGCAACATGTGCATTGCATTCTAATTGCTGCAGGAACGTCACTGAGCTTTCAATTACTTTACTGTCTAGTTTGGAACCATTGCACCGAACAAGAGAGTACCGAAAGGAAGAGCCAAACCTACTTGGGAACGTCTTCAGCATCCAGTTCAAAGGCTTGTCAGGCTAGGACCCCAGTCAGTTACAACGGAGGCTTCTCCAGATTCACTGTTGGCCGCCCTACAGTTAGGTTCACCATCGATTTTGCAAAAAGTCACGCCGCCGGCTTCCCCATCTTCAGATTCTTCATCAAGCTCCATTGAAAAAACTACGATGGCAGATCAACCGCAACCGCTCACTCTGGAAACCATGCTCATGAACCTCCAGAACAGCATCACTGCTATGCAACAGAGAGCCACTCAGACTGATGCCTCCATCTCCCGTTTGAATGACCTTATCAACACTCGTCTTCCATCAGCAGCCGAAGAGGAAGGCGAGGACGATGAGGATGTTCATGCAGAACCTGTCTTTGTCGAGGATCCAAACCATGCAGGGCGTCTCATTGTTCAGCCCAACCCTAGAAAGGCTCGTGTGCCTGCTCCAAATCCAAACCCCGCTGTTGTTAGGCCTGTTCAAAACCCTGACATAGCTGCACTTATGGCCAAGATGGCTAAGCTGGAAGAAGCTGTTTCAAAATCCGAGAAGATCAGCGCAGGGGGAATTGACCTGGATCGTCTCTGTTTGTACCCTAATGCTAGGCTTCCTGACAAATTCAAGATGCCTGACTTGGTTAAGTTCGACGGGAGCAGTGATCCCAAGACTCATCTCTTTGGCTACCATGCTGCAATGAAGTTGTTGGGTGTAGAAAGTGAGGCCATGTCTCAGCTTTTCCCACAGACTCTCTCTGGGCCTGCCTTCCATTGGTTCATGTCGCTCGACATCTCCAAAAGAAGAACTTGGGAGGATATTGGGGTTGCCTTTATTGCACAGTACAACTACAACTCTCTGCTCAAGATGACTACTCGTGAGTTAGAATCCACCAAAATGGAAGCAAATGAGTCCTTTGCGGATTTTGTTAAGAGGTGGAGAGCCAAAGCTGCATTGATGACTGAGCGCCCGAGCGAGAGGGATCAACTTCGTATCATCTCTCGCAATCTTCAACCTGACTTCGCCAAGCACCTCGTGTTGGTTCAAGCATCTGCAAACTTTGAGACTTTCTTTGAGTCTGGCCTGGCCATTGAAGATGCACTGCAGAGTGGAATTCTGCCAAGGGGGAGTCTTCCTCACAAAAAGCTAAGCCGAGCGCTTACTCTGGAAACAGTAGCACACTGTTTGGTGGCAGCGATTACGCCAATTCAACTACAAATGGGGACAACGCTGCTGCTTCCTCCAATCACGCTGCCGATGTCAATCAGGTTCAAAACGCCCAAAGCTATCGGGCCCGAACCCAACCTCGAAGTTTCTCTGTCTTTGAGGCACCTCTATCCGCAGTGATGGAAAAACTTGTCAAGTCTGGGCATCTCAAACCCTTCATCCCAACTTCTCCGCCAAAAGTTCTACCTTCTGGTTACAAGCCTCACCTCTTCTGTGCCTTCCACCAAATGCCTGGCCATCCCACTGATGCATGCTATCGTCTTCGACATGAGATTCAAGATCTCATTGACAATGGCACGGTTCATGTTCCACCAAAGCCTAACGTCATTTCCAACTCCTTGCCTCAACACAACTCTGACCCTCTGGTTGGTCAGATATCTATCACCTCCACTCAAATCAACCCGAGCTCCACCATATTCAACCCTAGCCACTACATCGTCCCAGCAAATCAACCCAAACCAATCGTATCCATCCCGTTTGAACCAGAGGTTAACATGATGGCTGTAGGTTGGGCAATTGAGGTCTTCGCTGCCGACACCTGGATTGACAGTAATGAGGAGCTTACAAAGGAGAAGACTGACCGGCTGAGGTCCATTGTTCAAAGGAGCACCGAGTAGGTTTGGTCAAAGAAGCTGAGGAAGCCAAAGTGCTGTTGCTTGGGCCTGACACCCGCTGGATCCTACCTCTTTTGTGGAAGCTATGGGTAGCTTTTTAAATATTGCATTTTCAAACCGCGTCTAGTTTGCATTGGCGTTTTGTCTGAGTTTGACACAGAGTCGTTTGCATTTGTCTAAGTCTAGCTCTGAGTCGGAGGTTGTGCCTCTTGGCCCTCCATGTCGTAGCTTTTATTCGAGTCCTTTGCTGTACTTGGCAACCCCGAGGGGCTTTCTCTATAATATGCATTATCTTGCTTCTAAGTACTTCGCTGATTTTTGAATAAACCGTGTCGACCCTGACGACGAAGGGATAGATTTCGATGGGATCATCCCCAAGGAAATGTGTTCCCTCGCCGAAAGGGAAGACAAAAGGCATGCTCAGCCTGTTAATTGAAATAGTAGTTTTCAAATAAACTTGAAAGATGAAGTAGACCTCCGAATGGTTCAAATTGGTTCAAAGCTGTTCCCAGAGGAGCATTGTGTCCAGTCAGACAGGCTCAAAGAGTTCATCAATGTTTTGGCAGGGTCTCTCAAATGACATGCCTAACGTTGACCCTGAGATAAAGGAACATCAAATCCCCCTACTACCAGGCGCCAAACCATACAAAGCAAAGCTCAGAAGGTCTAGCACCTCATACCATCCTCAAATTTGCAGGAACAGCTTTCCGCCAAGCACAAGTTTGAAAGTTCAAAATTGGCCTGGAGCAAGGCATGTCAACTGAAGCACTTTGGACCTTGCATCCATTTCATCTGAGGGTGCGGCCATTTCATTGACCTCGACGGCAATAAATTCAAATACCTTGGTCAGCATGGATCAATTCAAAAGCCTTTTTCCTGAGAGAAGCTCGTTGGGCTGAAAACCCCAAGGGTGGGCAGTTCCAAGCAAAAGTTAGAGCAGCCTATTAGACTAAAAACCTATGAAGGTGGTCTAAGCAAAAGTAAAGGCAATATTTGAAAGCTCGCTAGACCGAAAACCCGAAGTGGCGGTTCTAGGCAAAAGTTAGAGCATAAAAGGTGAGGTAAAATACTCGAGTGAACCTTAGCCTGAACTACGTTTTGACCTAATTCCCTAGCTTGGGATACGTAGGCAGTCTCTCCTTGAGACTCGGTCACAATCTATCAATTTGATCCATGGTTGACATTTGGTACACATCAAACGTCGAAGAGGATCGAAGATCAAGCTACATGGGAGGCGTCTGAAAGGGGGAAAACCTTTTGTCTTTCAGTTTTATTACAAACTACTACTTCAATTTCAAAGCTGAGCATAAAGCCTTAAAAGAATTTAAGCATCAAAAACAGAACGAAATGCTGGCGAGGCCTAACGGCTCACAGTTTATTCTAAGTTCAGCGAAGTCTGATGTGAGCAGTTGCAGTAGCTTTGCAGTCATGTGCGCTAGTTTGAGGTTCACGCGCACTTGATTCGTAGTTATGTGCATTGGTCTCAACCCTGCGCGCACTGTTTCAATTCGTACAGCAATCGATAGCAGTTAGCTACTGCCTTCGAGTCCTGTTCAAGGGGCTTTTGCCAAGTTAGGTCATGCTGTGTAGACTTAATGTGACTGCACGAGGGTGTCGGTTTCAGTCCGGGCCTATATGTGTCTTCATTTGCGTCTTATGTCCGTCTTTGTGGCATTTTTCTAGATTTCAATCCATTGTCATGTTAAGATGCTTTTCTCAGTTCATCCAGGTCACCGTACATATGTTTGACCTTACAAGTGTCAGTTTCATCTGTCTAAAGGGATATTGTGAGTTTTGGCATGTTAATGCCCAAAATTTCATTATTTTCCATGTGTCCAGGGTTCGCATTGTTCCCTGGGGCTCTTTCCCCCTTTTCGTTTGAGCTAGGCAAGTCTGTACATATATGTGTGTCTGTGTTGACTCAGGCCGCTTATCAATGCAAATTAGATATTAACGCATAGTTTATATGTTAATAAACTGAAAAATACAATTTTTATATTGCTATCCTATCTTCTGTAATCCATAAGCTGTGGAAATCTCGTGAACGGCAAGGACACGTCCGCCTAAGGCCAAGCAAAGCATATCTCTGGGGCTTATCCACCCAAGCATCGAAGAAGGGGCATGCAGGCCCAATGCCACACCGCTCCTAAATGTCAACTGGGCACGCCGGCCCGCTCAAGCGTCTCTCTATCTGGATGCGCATCTCAGAAGCAAAAGACAGTAAAGTAATAGGGCTCAGTGGTAGTCCTTAGGCATTGTTGTCCTCCTAGGAGCCGCCCTTAGCTTGCATCTGCTTTTTCAATTTGTGCATTTTGTTAGTATACATATATCAACTGTTGAAAACAGGAAGGTGGCCAGAATGGTCGCCATCAAGACTTTGTTTACCAAAGGATGCGATGCAATCTCCGGCGGTTTTGTTATTGTTGGTCAGCGAATGAGAAGAAATTTCCCTGAATCTCACGATTTGTTTCCCAAAGGATGCGATGCAATCTCCTGTGGTTTCGTTATTGTTGGTCAGCGGATGCGAATAAATCTCCCTGAGTCCACGATTTGTTCGCCAACGGATGCGATCGAAAATCTCTTGCGGCATTGTTCTCATAGCAGGATGCGATAAAATCTTCTGCATAACAAATCAACGACAGCCGGTCCTGTCCATTTTTCAACGGCTCGATCATTCTGCACACTGATCTGCCCGTCTCAAATCAACGACAGCCAGTCCTGTCCAACTTCAACGACTCGATCATTCAGCACACTGATCTTCCTGTTTATAGATCAACGACGGTCAGCCATATCGTCCTTCTCAATTCAACGATGGTCAGCCATATCATCAATGACAATCAGCCATCGCATGTCTCTGTCCATTCAGCGATAACAACCTACCACGTCGCCTGTCTCTGTCCATTCAGCGACGACAACCACATCGCCTGTCTCTGTCCATTCAGCGATGACAACCTACCACGTCGCCTGTCTCTGCCCATTCAGCGACGACAACCACATCGCCTGTCTCTGTCCATCTAGCGATGACAACCAGCCATATCGTCCGTGTTCGCCCCGATCAACGACGATCCGAATATAATTCAATGGTCCGTCCATTCGCAACTAGTTGTTCCCCAGGAGAGTCCGCCTCGGCCTGCCCTGAACAACTACCTCTGCATCAGTCTAGCTTCACGCGCATCTTCCAGCAGCCTTATTGCTCTGTCTCAGATGGTCTTTGATAAGGAGATTGGCTCTGATTCCCAACAGATGGAATTCAACCTGCCTGACACGACCTACCTGTGTTTGTTGGAATACTTTGTGCCGAGGATAGTTTGATCCCCAGCAACGACGGCCTGTCCCGTCCACATCTGCAGCGACAGCTTGTCCTGTCCAACTTTGATCAACAAGCGGCGATTCGCTCGTCCACTTCTACTTCCATCCCTGGCAATGGGCAGACAGTCCATTCCACCGATCAGGTTCCTTAAATTTACTTGTCTACTTTGCTAGTATGCTTTGCTCTGGATTGCCTTGAGGGGTGTCTAGAATTCTTTGACATTACTTGTACCAAGTCGATGGTGCTTCAAGTGCCGTCAAAGAGGGGCTACTGTAGACACCCCAATCTGGGCTTCCAGATTAGTTTACTTACGGTTTTTGATTCCCCGATGATGAAATGGATCAAGAACACCTTGAGAATGATAGCGTGTTTGAGTTTTGAGTGTTTGCAATACCCTTGAACCTAACCTAGCCTAAGCTACTTCAAAAACCAAAAACCTTGCTGGTCCGCGCCAGGGCGAATCCATCCCGCGCCCGGGCGCACCATCGCGCGAGGGTTTCACTCCATCGCGCGACAGTGCGCCAGGGCGCACCATCGCGCGACAGTCTCACTCCATCGCGCGATGGTCCAACCTACAACCGACCTTTCCTGAGGAGGACAGTTGGCCACCGATGCAGCCTCAGCCAGGCCTCGTGGACTGGCTGAAGGCCTCTGTTTCCAACCAGATTTGCCCCATCTCCCTATTTATACCCCCCATTTGTTCTCTTTCAAAGGGTTAACAAAAATTGGCATTCAAAGGCTTACACCCTAAGCACAATAAAGAGCATAGCTTGTTTTTCTTCAACTTAAACACCTCAAACAACCTCAACCTCAATTCAAAGCTCAATCATCCGTTCAAACTCGATCTAGGTATAGCATACCTTCTGTTTTCTGTTCTGATCCCTGAGGGGGGCTGGCAGGACCAAGGCTGGTAATCAATACCAGTCCTGGTCCTAAAGCTGGCGAGGTTTCAAAAACCATCATGGCAAGAACCAGCGCGCGATGGAGCCACTCTCTCGCGCGACGATTTCGATCATCGCGCGACGGTTCTCGTGGGGATTGGTGTCTTGCTGTTTTGTGCTTTATTTACGTATAGATCACTGCAAGCATGTTAAAAACCAGTTTACTGCTTTCCTTTGTTAGAAATTGCTAGTTGTAGTTCAATTTGCATGTTTTCTGTTTTGGAATACCCCTGGGATAATTCTGGATCTGTCCCAGAACCCAGAAAATGTGAACCAAGCACTGGTCTGTCCGCGCTAGGGTGCAACCATCCTGCGCCAGGGCGCACCATCGCGCGACAGACTCAGTACATCGCGCGACAGTGCGCCAGGGCGCACCATCGAGCGACAGTGTGACTCCATCGCGCGATAGTCTGCTCCGACCAGTGACTGGCCTTGCACGGGTAGCTTGGCCTTAAGCCATTATTTTGTCCCCACACTGTTTATGGGGTGTTTTGTCAATTTCTAGGGCTTTTAAGCCTTTAAACTGTATATTATACTGCTATATAAACTGCGTGGTTTGTCCTGGGTGTGCACTGGTCCTTCCAGAGCCCAGAGGGTTTGAGAATAAGAGCTGTGGGTTTGAACTCACCGGTAAGCGCGTGTTTTAGAATTATGCGCGCAAGAGTGAACAGCATGCAGTGACTCGTTCAGTGCATGCTGGTTTCTTTGCTGCGCACGTCACTCCAAAACAGGGGCTCCCTAGTTTGTTTAAACTCCCACAGCAGTCTGTTCTCATCCTATACTAACTGCTCATCCATGCTATCTATCACATCTTGCAAGTGTTACAGCTTTAATCCCCATTAAACTGTTCCCCCGCCCTAAATGGCAAAAAAAATGATTAATCAAACAGAATCGCAAACAAACATTTTTCGCAAATGCCTAAGTAGAGACCGATCTCCGGATTGGGCGAGAGGGGTGCCATAAAACCCTTCCCCTCTCGTAACCTGGCTCCCGAACCCAGATATGGTTATGACGGACTGGTTCCTTAACTTTTTCAAATCAAACAGCGCGGCAAGTGCTTCGAAATACGGTTCCTTGGGTGTCGGACCTTCAAACCCAAGTGGCGACTCTGTATCTTCGCGAGCGCTTGTCGTCCAGCTTCCAAAAGCGCTCCCGCGAACCGGCAGCATCTCTCCTTTCTCAAAAGGGTGGGGAACGGAATCCCTTCCCCAGAGGAGAGAAAGATCGGGGCAAATCGCATTGCCCACAACAACCAGGTAATGGCTAAAGATCGATGAAACTTAAACGTCTTGAGTTCAACATCAGTAGTAGGCTCAGTAACAGAGCCTTCAATGAACTCAGACATCCCTTTAGCTTCAATAGCTATTGTAAAAGTATGAGACCAAAGTAAATAATTTGTGTCATCCAGTTTGATGGGACAAATGTCCAGTGGAGAGTTATCCAGAGCCCCTACACGACTCAATTCATCCTTGCCACTAGTGGAAGCTTGTTTTTCTCTTATGACATCTTGAAAGCAGAACAATCATGCCAAATAAATAATAAACAATGTTCCCATCAGTTTTAGAACTCCAAGAATAATAAATAAAGGTTTCAATAGCCCTAAACCCACAAAAAACACCAACTGAATACCTTCGGATTTGATTGAAACAGTGCTGAAACTTCGTGAGAGAAGAAAAAACCGATCTAATCGGCGAGAAGAAATATAGGGCTGTATTTCCGATATCGTAACATTTTCCAATACTACGGTTTAAAACCCCGGTTTAAAAATTAAAAGCATTTTGGGCTTGTTTGTTTTTGGTACTCAAAATTCTTGCACACGGTCTCCAATAAATTTTCTATATCTCTCTCCACTCATTACTCTTAAAAACCTTCCTCAAAACCCAAAACGAGCAAGGTGTTTGAAACTTTATGGCGAGTAGATATGAACTGCCGGAGAAACAGTAATCCTATTTACGGCGACCCTCACTACATAAAAGAAATATTATATTTCCGTAGTCTTTTTCTTGTTTTAGGGGCCCTGTTATCCCGAAAAAATATCAAGTCAATTGGATATCAATAACTTCAGGTCAACTTTATCTCAGATGATATCTATTCGGAAGTGTATTTCCAAAATCATATTTGCCGTTCATTTTTTCTTAGAACAATGTACTTTGGTCACTGAGTAGACATTGTCTCAGATTTTATACAGGGTTGTCATACAAGTGTCGATCTCTGCAATTTGTGAACGATTCGATCAAATTTTTGTGATTGTGATAAGCCCTGGTTTTGCTCTCACAGCTGGAACCCCAACTCTTGTTTTAGTATATTTGTCTTCCTCTCTTATCCCCACAGTTTTGCTGCTTGGAGCAAGAGTGGCAGCATCTGCAGCAGCAATATCACCAATTGCAGAGAAGAAAGCATGGCTTATATTGGCATGGGTGAGCACTGTTGCCGGAAACTTGTCGCTGCTGGGTTCTGCCTCTAACCTGATTGTTTGCGAGCAGGCTCGCCTTGCTCAGTTTGGTGGCTACACCCTCACATTCTGGAGGCACCTCAAATTTGGAGTTCTCTCTACCCTTATAGTCACCGCGGTTGGCTTGGCTCTCATTAGGGGCTAGGTGTTGGGAAAAAATAAAGATTATTTATTTTTATGTGGTCCTATGCACTGTATTTTTTAAATTGGATTGCAATGTGATTATTGGACTTTAATAGATGAATATGTTGTTGATGTATCATTTATTTTTTCATGTATTATTTAGGATAGGGTTCTTCATTTGATTAAATTGTAGACAATGATACTAATAGAAGATCATATTTTTTGTACTGGTGTTTTTTGTTTTCTATGCTGTTGACTTCTCAATAACATTGAGAATCTTCATAGTTGTTGCTTAATGTGTTCTTACCTGTCGGGATGATGTATATGAAATTATTGTAATGGAAAAATAGTTCAGTTTTATCATTTTTTGGCATCTCATACGACATACGATAGTAAGTAATCTAAGAGTAAGGTAATTCAGATATCAGTACGATTTTGATACCAGAAAAAGATTGAGTTTGTGTTTGGCACCTAATCTGTTCGAGCCTCTCCATCAGTAGACCCTTAATCTAATTCTTAAAGTTGGTTGATGACCGAAGAAGGTGTCTCAGCGCCCATATGAGGTGTTCATTTCTTTCACTTAGGAACTAGGACAACAACCTTAATGTCTTGTGCTGGTTATCTTTTACACTGATAATCATCTGTTACATCTTCACAATTCATTACTGAAAAGTAAACTAAGCTCTGACTGATTGTTCTTACCCTATCCAATAGGTGAGGTTAGGTGTGACCGGATGGCATTCATAATTTGTTGAACTAGATTACGTAAGTGATGATGAATTCTCTCATATAGCTATAAACACTTAAATTATCTAGTTTGTTACACATGTCATCGTCTATTTTGTACTACTTTAACCCAATGCTGGCATTGAACGGTCTATGAAACCGGATTGATGCTTCACTTGTGATCACAGATTCACAGGTGATTGTGTCAGCCATTCTCTTTTGCCTCAACTAAATGATGGTTGAGCCTGCTAAACCTGATGCATGATTCCTTTCCAAGAAAATCTGTAGCACCTCATGGTTTAGCTTCATCATGGGTGGAAAATTCGACATATCTATAACATCCTTTATTGGGTACTAATTTTAGAAATAGTTTAAGTCATGCAAATGGTGGGTTGACTACAACAGGTACCAGGTCTGTTTATAGTTGACCCACTGAATAGCTGGGCCCAGACTTTCAGTGTTTGGTCAGGCAGGTCTCCATAAATCACTTTGATCACATTACTTCTGGAGGGAAGTTTTTGTGGAGTACATTATTTTTTGAAGAGGTAGATGTGATGGCCTTAAGGTTGTATAAACATTGGTATTATATCACTTGGAAATGCATTTATTGTTAGAGATTTTCAAAATAAAGGAGTCGTTGTTTTGGTTTTGTAAAATTTCCTTGTTTCCTTAGAATGCTTGTTTTTCCTCTTTGTGAGCTTTGTCCCACATTGGATAGTTGAGAGAAGTTGGAGTGGTATATATTAGGAAACATTCCTAATATGAATAAACAATGATCAAGTGTGGTGCAGCCCTATGGTGCTTCACACCATACCGGCAGAGCCGGTACACACGCACACGCGCGCGCGCGGTGTGGGCAGTGTGGCGTGGGCTGTGGTGCATTATGGCGCTTTAGCAGCGCACTTTGCACGTCAGCGCTAGGCGCCTTGTAGGCGCCATTTCTTATTGCGAGTTGGCGGTAAGGTGGCGCTGACATGGCATGCCGCGTGTCGCACAAGTGGCAGGTGAGTCACACGGAGCGGTTCCGATCGGGTGCAACTCGAGCCTACAGGTGCGTTGGTTCGTAGAGTTGCGATATAAACCGTCGATCGCGAACCGGCACGATCCAACGGATTGGATCAAATCCGATTGGGTGTGAGCGAAACAGTACACCTGTTCGGTGTGACTGGATGTGACTAGTCGATCTAGACCATAGGATCTGATCCAACTGTCAGATTAGATCGGGTGCGTACCCATTCTCAATGGGTGCGTAGTGGCCTATAAATAGACCACTACTTGTCAAAATCCGTGGTTACACTCTTGAAATCCGAATTTCTCCCACATCTCTCTCTATAGTTTCTAGCATTCATTATGCGTTCTGTTTTGCTGCAGAAAATAGAACACAGTGGTTCTCGGTTCTTATATTCATTCTAGCAGGTATTCTGTCCGTTTCGTTAGTGCAAACGAAAACGGAAAGAACTTCGAGTTCGGGCTTCGGATTATCTTGAAGGCAGATTTGCTGTAACCCTTTGCATACCAACTGGTGGGGGCAAATACTGTCTTTAGGAAAGCGACACAGTCGTGACTCGAAGCGTATTACAGGTTTGGTGGAGATTTCGTCAACAGTAAAGATTGCAGCGGCCAATTTTTTCAACAATCTAAAGACAGTATTTTGCAATGGCGATGTCTCTACAAAAGATGACGCAGGACTTTCTGAAATTGGAGAGGTTTGAAGGCGGGAATTTCAGGCGTTGGCAGAAGAAGATGCACTTCTTGTTGACTACCTTAAAGGTGGTTTATGTTCTGACTACTCCGAGTCCGGAGATACCGGAGAATCCGGATGATGAAACTATGGAACAAGCTCGTGAAAGGGGCAAATGGGAGAATGATAACTATATCTGTAGAGGACACATTCTCAATGCATTGTCGGATGCACTATTCGATATCTATCAGAATTCAATGATGGCAAAGGAACTTTGGGATGCGCTTAACGATAAGTATCTTTCTGATGACGCTTCAAGTAAGAAATTTCTTGTTAGTCAGTTTATGAATTATCGCATGGTTGATACAAAGCCTGTTATTGATCAGTTGCATGAGATTTAGTATATCCTTAGTCAGTTTAAGGTTAAGAATATGCATATGGATGAATCTATTATTGTCTCCTCTGGTATTGACAAACTGCCTGCATCTTGGAAAGACTAAAAAAAGGAACTCAAACACAAGATCGAGGAATATACCCTTGATCAGTTGGCTCAACACCTTCGGGTGGAGGAAGAGACAAGGCGTTAGGAGGGTAAGGATAATTCTACTTCTAAGGTTCATGTGGTGGAAGAAAATTCTAACAAGAAACGCAAGAATAAGGGCAGTGACAAGTCTTCTGGTAAATGGAAGAAGCAAAAACTGGATCCTACCGATACTGGTTGCTGGCATTGCGGCAAACCTGGGCATCTTAAGAAAGATTGCAAAACCCTGAAAAGGAAGAAATCTGGTGGAAATCCAGGGGCATCTGGGGCAAAGAATTTCAAATTCATTGCTGTTGTTTCCGAGGTGAATATCCTCGAAGATGCTGGAGATTGGTGGTTTGATTCTGGTGCGACAAAGCATGTCTGCAATGACAAAAGGTTTTTCATTGAGTATAAACCAGTTGCAGATGGTATCATTCTGTTCATGGGAAATGCATCAACTGCACCCATTAAAGGTAAGGGCAAAGTGGATTTGGAGTTCACTTCTGGCAAGACGCTGACTCTTACTGATGTGTATCATGTACCGGAAGTTAGGAAGAATCTCGTGTCTGCAAGTCTACTTAATAAGTATGGCTTTAAAGTTGTATTTGAGTCTGGCAAAATTGTTGTGTCCAAGGGTGGTGTGTTTGTTGGCAAAAGCTATGTAACCAAGGGGATGTTTAAGCTTAATATCAATAACACAGTTATTTCTGCTTATATGTTTGATTCTTTTTCTTTATGGCATACTCGTTTAGGACATATTAGTACAAGGAAAATGGATTGCATAGTTAAATCTGGACTAATTCCTAATTCTGATAATGATATGGTTGATAAATGCAAGATTTGTATGGAATCAAAGATAACCAGATTCCCTTTTCCTAAAATTGAGCGGACTTCTTCATTACTTGAATTGATTCATAGTGATGTATGTGATTTTCATAGTACTCCAACTAGAGGCGAAAAACTTTATATGGCAACATTCATAGATGATTACTCGAAATTTTGCTATGTCTTTTTGCTTCATTCCAAGGATGAAGTGCTTGATAAATTTGTTGCATATAAGACTGAAGTTGAAAATCAATGTGGTTTGAAAATAAAACGTCTTAGGTCTGACAGGGGTGGTGAATACCACTTCCCTGATTATTGTGAATTAGTAGGGATAATTCATGAAGTAACTGCACCTTATACACCACAACAAAATGGAGTGGCCGAAAGGAAGAATAGAACTTTGTGTGAGATGGTGGTTGCTATGCTAAGCAATGTAGGATTAAGTAAAGGTTTGTGGGGCGAAGCCATACTTACTGCTGCTTATATCTTGAATCGAGTACCTCTCAAAAAGTCTAACATTACTCCATATGAGCTCTGGTAAAAAAGGAAACCAAACCTAAGTTATTTTAAGACTTGGGGGTGTAGGGCGATTGTGAGATTGCCTGGACCTAAAAGGAAGAAACTAGGTCCAAAAGGAATCGAGTGTGTATTCCTTGGATATGCTTTGCATAGTAAAGCATATAGGTTTCTAATGGCTGAGCATAATGATGTTGTGTCTATCAACACCATCATTGAATCTCGAGATGCAGTGTTTTATGAAAACAGATTTGACAGAATTCCAAGGTTAAAATCTAGTAAGGATTTGGAATCTAACAAAGATTCGGAAGAGTTTCCTTTGGTGTCCGAAGAGGACAATGAGCCTTTTGAGGTTCCAGTTGAAGGAAATGAACCTGAGGAACAAGTTGAATTGAGGAGGAGCAAATGAGTTCGGACAGAGAAAACGTTTGGTCCTGATTTCATAGTTTTTTTAGTTGAAGGCACTAGAGAGACTTCATGTGTTCACAATGTATTTTCACTTCACGTGAAAAATGATCCTTTGACATTTGAGGAAGCAATGAAATCGCAAGACGTGGCTTTCTGGAAAGAGGCTATCCAAGATGAGATGGACTCTATTATGGGTAATAATACATGGGTTTTGGCGGATTTACCACCTGGTTCTAAACCAATTGCTTGTAAATGGATTTTCAAAAAGAAAATGAAAATTGATGGAACTATTGATAAGTTCAAGGCCAGACTCGTAGCCAAAGGTTTTACCCAGAAAGAGGGTATTGATTACTTTGATACATATGCCCCGGTTGCTAGAATCTCAACAATTAGAGTTTTAATTGCTCTTGCTTCTATATACAAGTTTGAGATACACCAAATGGATGTCAAGACTGCATTCCTTAATGGTGAGTTAGATGAGGAAATCTATATGCAGCAACCAGAGGGGTTCGTTGTGCAAGGTTATGAGCACAAAGTTTGCAAGCTTATAAAGTCTCTTTACGGACTTAAGCAAGCGCCTCAGCAATGACACGAGAAGTTTGACAAAGTGATTGTGTCAAATGGTTTTACAATACACCAAGCTGATAAATGCATGTATAGTAAGTTTAATGGCAAACGAGGAGTTGTTATCTGTTTGTACGTAGACGATATGCTCATTTTTGGTACAGACCAAGAAAGCGTTCAGAGTACAAAAGATTTTCTTTCTGCTAACTTTAGTATGAAAGATATAGGTGTTGCTGATGTAATATTGGGAATAAGAATTAAAAGGAATGGTGGTAATTTAATTCTATCCCAGGAACATTACATTGAGAAAATTTTAAAGAAGTTTAATTACTTTGAATGCAAACCAGTGTCTACTTTGTATGACTCTTAATCGCCATTGGATCATAATGAGGGGAGAGCGGTGTCACAACTAGAGTATTCTAGAGTGATTGGCAGTTTAATGTACGCCATGACAAGCACAAGACTGGATATTGCATATGCGGTGGGGAGGCTTAGTAGGTATACTAGTAATCCTGGGCATGTACATTGGCACGCAGTACATAGGGTACTACAATACCTCAAAGGTACTATAGATTATGGAATAGTCTATAGTGGGTATCCTTCGATTCTAGAAGGATACACGGACGCTAATTGGATTACTGAGCGGAATGATCACTCTTCAACGAGTGGTTGGGTTTTTACACTTGGAGGAGGGTCAATCTCCTGGGGATCTAAAAAGCAAACGTTGATAACAGACTCGACCATGGCAGCCGAGTTTGTAGCATTAGCTTCTGGTAGTAAAGAGGCAGAATGGCTAAGAAATCTATTGCTGGAAATTCCAGTGTGGCCTAAGCCTATGCCACCTGTATCGCTGCATTGTGATAGTCAAGCTACGTTGTCACGAGCGTATAACCAAGTGTATAATGGGAAGTCCAGGCATATAGGACTAAGGCATAGCTATGTGAGACAATTGATTGTTGATGGGGTGATAACCATTGATTTTGTTAAATCAAGTCAAAACTTGGCGGATCCTTTTACGAAAGGCCTTGCAAGGGATTTGGTGTTGAAAACATCAAGGGGAATGGGACTTTTGCCCAATTAGTTTAATCACTCCCGGTGGAAACTCAACTCAACCGGTTGATACTCTCAATCTCTTGAGTTCAATGAGAAACTACACCACATGTCGTGATTGGAAACACTTTAAAGTTATTTTGACATTCCAAGGTAAAGTGTTTTGTACCTATAATGTGAATACAAAGGAGGTTGAACTACTTAGTTCTTAATAGATTGTTTGTGCTGTGTTATAGGAGCACGGATAGCGATCTACCTATGTGAATGTGGAGGTGGTGCCGCTTCCTATAGGTCACAGGGGCTAGACCTTAGAGCGTTCATGAATTCAAGATAAAAGACCCAAAGCCAGTTCATGGGTCAACCGATTAGGATATCTGCATTATTTGGAGGTTTATGTGTGAAACACGTCCGGTTGGTCAACAGAGGACAACTAGTTCAAAGATACGTCTACTATGTTGCCCTGACTAGCTTTGATATGTTTTCACTAAGTGAGTAGTTGAAGTCGCGAGACACTATTTATGTATGCATAAACCTTGTAGTAAGAACCAAGAATATTTCATCGGTATTTCGAAAATGGTGGGGGATTGTTAGAGATTTTCAAAATAAAGGAGTCGTTGTTTTGGTTTTGTAAAATTTCCTTATTTCCTTAGAATGCTTGTTTTTTCCTCTTTGTGAGCTTTGTCCCACATTGGATAGTTGAGAGAAGTTGGAGTGGTATATATTAGGAAACATTCCTAATATGAATAAACAATGATCAAGTGTGGTGCAGCCCTATGGTGCTTCACACTATACTGGCAGAGCCGGTACACACAAATACGCGCGCGCGCGGCGTGGGCAGTGTGGCGTGGGCTGTGGTGCATTGTGGCGCTTTAGCGGCGCATTTTGCACTTAGCACGTCAGCGCTAGGCGCCTTGTAAGCGCCATTTCTTATTGCGAGTTGGCGGTAAGGTGGCGTTGACGTGGCATGCCGCGTGTCGCACACGTGGCAGGTGAGTCACACGGAGCGGTTCCGATCGGGTGCAACTCGAGCCTACGTGTGCGTTGTTTCGTAGAGTTGCGATATCAACCGTCGATCGCGAACCGGCACGATCCAACGGATTGGATCAAATCCGATTGGGTGTGAGCGAAACAGTACACCTGTTCGGTGTGACTGGATGTGACTAGTCGATCTAGACCATAGGATCTGATCCAACGGTCAGATTAGATCGGGTGCGTACGCATTCTCAATGGGTGCGTAGTGGCCTATAAATAGACCACTACTTGTCAGAATCCGTGGTTACACACATGAAATCCGAATTTCTCCCACATCTCTCTATAGTTTCTAGCATTCATTCTGCGTTCTGTTTTGCTGCAGAAAATAGAACACAGTGGTTCTCGGTTCTTATATTCGTTCTAGCAGGTATTCTGTCCATTTCGTTAGTGCAAACGAAAACGGAAAGAACTTCGAGTTCGGGTTTCGATTTATCTTGAAGGCAGATTTGCTGTAACCCTTTGCATACCAACTGGTGGGGGCAAATACTGTCTTTAGGAAAGCGACATAGTCGTGACTCGAAGCGTATTACAAGTTTGGTGGAGATTTCGTCAACAGTAAAGATTGCAGCGGCCAATTTTTCCAACATTTATCTTTTAGATCCCCATTTTATCATTGAAGTATCATAAAAGGAGGGGTTCATGTATGTGGATAACGGATGATTTCTTGTACCATAAAAAGTCCAAAATCACTGTGGAAATTCGTGGTTGTTTCCAAAGATTCAACACTTTCTTCTTTATTTTCTATAAGACATTATCTCAAAATGGGGTCCTCGCCGATTCATGACGTTGTGTTACTTTAATCTTTTGAAGCAAGCTTAAGTTCTAAAAATGGTTTTGCTGCTGCTGATAAAAGTAGTTCTAGGCTCATTTGATTTTGCAGTCTTCTGGGTTATGGCTGTTTTTTCCAGCAGTTCTTTTTCTTCGCATTGGTAGGAACCGTAGGACTGCCGACTCCCTCCTTGGGGCCATGCTTATGGTCATCTTCAGGGTCATGACTTCGGGCCAAGCATATGTGGCCGATTGACCAATCAATTCTTGGCCTTCTCTTTCAAACCATGCTTGTAAGTGTCTATCTCGATGAAGCTGACATGTTCAAATACTTGAGCAAAATGCTCTCATGGAAATCCCAAGGTGCAACGGATTGGCTTTGTCAAATCTGCTTTATTTCCACTATTTCAAGTGTTCTATGTTAGGAATGTCTTGTATTCCTTAGTCCCACATTGGTTAATTATGTTGTTCCCTTTTTCGTAGCCTATTATAAATAGGGCCTTTGCGGAACTTCTAAAGTATCTTTTGGGCTTTCATATTTGTGGCATTTCTAGAGTTACGGATTACAGCCGGCTCTTTGTATCTCTTCTTCACGTTGGTTAGTGCATCCTCTCTCTCCTCGCCCGTGGACGTACCCATCTTGAGGAACCACGTATATCTTGTGTCTTTGTGATTTCTTGTTTAGTTTTCAATTTCTCGTTCTTAGCTTGCATTCATAGCGTTCGTTACAACAAACTGGTATCAAAGCTCTAGGTTACAAAACTAGGGTTTCGTTTCCGATTGTGGCTATGGCAGCTAAATTCGAGATTACGGTTTTGATGGGCAACAACATGGCCTGTAAGACTGTTGGTTCAGGAACGATTCAGCTTAGGATGCATGCTGGTATTGTTAGGACTTTATCTGAGGTTCGACATGTTCCAGATTTGAAGAAAAATCTTATATCCCTGGGTGCTCTTGATTCTCATGGTTGCAAATTCCTCGGTGAAGGTGGAGTTTTGAAAGTCTCAAAGGGTGCATTGGTATTGATGAAGGGTCAGAAGCGTGGTAACCTCTATACACTCCAGGGCAGTACAGTTTTAGGTGTTGTAGCAACGGTTGCTTCATCCAAGGTTTCAGATTCAGACTTGACTCGTTTGTGGCATATGCGCCTTGGGCATATGAGCGAGAGGGGGATGACAGTTTTGAGCAAACAGGGTTTGCTATGTGGCCAGAAAACTGAAAAGCTGGATTTCTGTGAGCATTGTGTCTACGGCAAGCAGTGCAGGGTAAAATTCAGTACAGCTGTTCATCGCACCAAAGGCACGGTTGATTATTTTCACTCGGATCTTTGGGGTCCCGCAAAGGTAACTTCTAAAGGTGGTTTTCGTTATTTTATGAGTATTATCGATGATTTCTCTCGTAAGGTTTGGGTGTATATGTTGAAACATAAGAGTGACGCCTTTAATACATTCAAACAGTTTAAAACTTTGATTGAGAATCAGACTGGTAAGAAAATAAAACGTTTGAGAACTAACAATGGTATGGAGTTTTGTCTTGGCGAGTTTGATAGGTCCTGCAGTAATGAGGCATTGTGAGGCATCACACAGTGAGAAAACCCCTCAGCAGAATGGTGCGGCTGAACGAATGAACAGGACTCTTTTGGAGAAGGCACGTTATATGTTGTCCAATTCCGGATTGGGCAAAGAATTTTGGGCCGAAGCTGTTTCCACGACATGCTATTTGGTGAACAGGTCTCCGTCGACTGCTATTGAGTGTAAGACTCCTTTTGAGGTATGGTCAGGTCATCAAGCTGATTACTCTATGCTGTGTGTGTTTGGGTGTCCAGCTTACGCTCATGTGAATGAGGGTAAGTTAGAGCCACGGGCCAAGAAGTGTATTTTCTTGGGTTATCAGGCAGGTGTGAAAGGGTACAGATTGTGGTGTCCTGAAGATTCAAAGTTTTTGATTAGTAGAGATGTTACTTTTGATGAAAACTCTATGATTAAGGTGTCTAAGCAAGTTGATGATACAGTTCAGGAACAGAGTGTTCCAAAACAGGTGGAGTTTTTGAGTGAATCTTCCAACTCAGGGAAGAAGCACATTGAGAAGCCAATTGAAGAGGAGTTCAAGAGTTCAGACACAGAGGTTGATGCGTTAGTTGAGCAACCACGCACTATTGCTAAAGATAGGCCAAGGAGGGAGATTCGGCCTCCTGAAAGGTATTCGACTTATTCTGAGATGGTGGCCTATGCTTTATCAGTTGCTGAGACAGTTGAGTATGAGGAGCCTTCAAGCTATACGGAAGCTGTTTCAAGCATTGAGTATGCACAGTGGTCTGTTGCTATGAGTGAGGAGATTGAGTCTCTTCAGAAGAATCAAACATGGGGGTTAGTAGAACTGCTGAAAGGGAAGAAGATTGTTGGGTGCAAGTGGGTCTTCAAGCACAAACCAGGTATTCCAGGGGTAGAAGATGCTCGGTTCAAAGCTCGGCTAGTGGCGAAAGGATACAGCCAGAAGGAATGTGTTGATTACAATGAGGTATTTTCACCAGTTGTAAAACATAGTTCCATTCGCACTTTACTTGCTATTGTTGCATGTTATGATCTTGAGTTAGAGCAACTTGACGTCAAAACTGCGTTTTTGCATGGCGAGCTTGAGGAACAGATTTATATGCGTCAGACTGCGGATTTATTGTTTCTGGTAAGGAGGATCACGTTTGTTTACTTCGTAAATCTTTGTATGGCCTTAAACAATCCCCTAGGCAGTGGTATAAGCGGTTTGATACTTTTATGATAAGCCAGTCATATTCTAGGAGTGAGTATGACAGTTGTGTGTATTTTTGAAAACTTTCAGATGGTTCATTTGTTTATCTACTGTTGTATGTTGATGATATGCTTATTGCTGCCAAGAGTGTATCAGAAATCAACAGGTTGAAACAACAGTTAGGTGGTGAATTTGAGATGAAAGATTTGGGTGCGGCAAAACGTATTTTGGGTATGGAGATTTGCAGAGATCGAGTAGCTGGCAAATTATTTTTGAATCAGAAGTCTTATGTTCTTAAAGTGCTTGAGCGCTTTGCCATGCAGAACTCGAAGCCAGTTAGTACCCCTTTGGCAGCACACTTTCGACTTTCAGTTGAGTTGTCACCACAGTCGGAGGATGAGGAGAAGTATATGTCTCAGGTTCCATATTCGTGCGCAGTTGGGAGCCTTATGTACGCGATGGTATGTACTCGTCCTGATATTTCACATGCAGTTAGTGTCGTTAGTCGTTATATGGGGCGTCCAGGAAAGGCACATTGGGAGGCTGTGAAATGGATACTACGTTATTTGTGCGGAACTGCAGGTGTTGGTTTATTATTTGGGGTTGCCAATTCTGGTGATCATGCTGTTGGTTATGTTGATTCGGATTTTGCTGGTGACCACGATAAGAGGAGGTCTCTGACAGGTTATGTTTTTACTCTGTCCGGAAGTGCTATTAGTTGGAAAGCTACTTTACAGGTTACAGTCGCGCTGTCTACAACAGAAGCGGAGTATATGACCATTGCTGAAGCTGTGAAGGAGGCATTGTGGATGAGAGGTTTGCTTTGTGAGCTTGGTCTTGCACAGGGTGTGAGTTCAGTGTTTTGTGATTCGCAGAGTGCTATACATTTGACTAAAAATCTGATGTATCATGAGAGGACTAAGCATATCGATGTCAGGTATCACTTCGTTCGGGATATCATCTCACAAAAGCAAGTTGAGGTGAAGAAAGTGGGTACGGCAAATAACCCAGCAGATATGTTGACTAAACCGGTTCCGGTTGCCAAGTTCAAGCATTGCTTGGGCTTGCTTGGTATTTGTAGTTGATCGCCCCTCGGGGGCATTTGGCGAGTGAGAGGTTAGAAGGGGAGAGCTGTATTTGGTGATTTGGTTCAGTGGAATTCAAGTCAAGGTGAAGAATTGTTAGGAATGCCTTGTATTCCTTAGTCCCACATTGGTTAATTATGTTGTTCCCGTTTTCGTAGTCTATTATAAATAGGGCCTTTGGGGAACTTATAAAGTATCTTTTGGGCTTTCATATTTGTGGCATTTCTAGAGTTACGGATTACAGCCGGCTCTTTGTATCTCTTCTTCACGTTGGTTAGTGAATCCTCTCTCTCCTCGCCCGTGGACGTACCCATCTTGAGGAACCACGTATATCTTGTGTCTTTGTGATTTCTTGTTTAGTTTTCAATTTCTCGTTCTTAGCTTGCATTCATAGCGTTCGTTACAACATTCTATTCAACAACGATACCAGTTTGTAATGATTTGATGGAGTTTGTTCTCAAAATTGCGAGGCAAAACAATGTCCCATTCCATCCATATCTACTTGCTTTGGCCTCAAGTGCGGATACAGGTTCTTCCACAACTCTGATCGGGAACCCTCGAAACTTGGTCATTGTTATTCAAAGGGCAGAGAAACCCTCGAAACTTGGTCATTGAATGGCATCTCTGCCGGGCAATTCCTATTGGGACTTGTGCCCGCTATGCTTGTAGGAAATGTGGTGACTGCTTTAATACTTCTCTGCATGTACTGGAAGGTTTTGTCTGTCGAAAAAAGTTGAAGAAGATGCTTCCACGGGAGTGATCTCTAAGTTTTGAGTTCACAATGCCCACAACTATGTCACACCCCAAGTCAATGCTGAGGGGATGATTTCTACATCCGAAGCTCCTGGTCTCCAATGAAGATATGAATCAGGGAGAGACTCTTAGAAATAGAACAAATTCAATTGAGATGGATAGGAATTCAAGAGCCTTCAAAGAGGTGGCAAATGCCGATGATCTTTCTCAACCCGGGAGGAAAATGCTCATTCAAGTAGGTTTGCAAATGATGGATTACATAGGGGTCTGGATATTGTGAATGATTCTTCAGAAGGTGCAATTCCAATACAGTCTGTGATGGAGAAAGGGGGCTTTGGCCAAGGGATGGAAGAGACTGTTGAGGAAGACGTGTCTTTGTCTTGTTACCATAGGAATGCTGTTTACTTTTCTTCTGGGTTGATATTTGTCGCTTACTGAATCACTTTCTCTTGTGGTCCTTGATTTCAAGGAGTCCTACTATTGGTACCGACGGTTTTTGAACCGACGGGGTACGACGGGCACACGGAGCCCACTCCGGATCCCGCACGGATGATCCAAGTCGTTCAATAATTTTTTTTAAAAACAGAGTAGGTCCTTGAAAAATCAACTCAGTCCAATATGTGTAGGTGCTTGATCCAATCTTTTCATTCAAATTACAGGATCCTATAATCTAAATGAAAAATGGAAAGATTGGATCGAACAACTACACATATCGGATTGAGCGGATTTTTCCCAGACTCACTCGGTGTTTTTTTTAAATTATTAAACGGCTCGGATCATCTGTGCGGAATCTGGAGTGGGGTCCGCATGCCCGTCAGTACCCCATCGGTCCAAAAACCGTCGGTCCCCTTAGCATTAGGGAACAGGCCTCGGAAATACTATACTCATATTTTTTGTCTCTCTTGGAATTTTTGAAATGTGTTTACATGTGTTTCCACTCAGAAGTTCAATACTTCATTGATGTCTTTATGAGAGTAAACTTCTAGATTTGGTTATCTCCACTTCATGAGCTTGGGATACTTGTAATCTTCTGAAACAAGGTTCCAAAGTACTAAAAATGGCCTTTGCTGCTACTGATAAAGTTGTTCTAGGCTCAGTCGCTTTTGCAGTCTTCTGGGTTTTGGCTGTTTTTCCAGCAGTTCCATTTCTCCCCATTGGTAGGACTGCAGGCTCGCTCCTTGGGGCCGTGCTCATGGTAATATTCAGAATTTTAACTCCAAACCAAGCGTATGCTGCCATAGACCTGTCAATTCTAGGCCTTCTCTTCGGAACCATGGTCGTAAGCGTCTATCTTGAAAGAGCTGACATGTTTAAATACTTGGGCAAATTGCTCTCATGGAAGTGCCAGGGTACAAAGGACTTGCTTTGCCGTATCTGCTTTATTTCTGCCATTTCGAGTTCTCTGTTCACCAACGATACCAGTTGTATTGTTCTGACAGAGTTTGTGCTCAAAATCGCGAGGCAAAACAAAATTCCTTTACATCCGTTTCTACTTGCTTTGGCATCGAGTGCAAATATTGGTTCTTCTGCAACTCCAATAGGCAACCCTCAAAACTTGGTTATCGCTATTCAAAGTGGCATCTCTTTCGGAGAATTCATAGTAGGAGTTATTCCTGCTATGCTTGTCGGTGTTGTTTTGAATGCTTTAATACTTCTGGTTATGTACTGGAAGGTTTTGTCGGTTGAAAAGGATGAAGAACAAGGTTCGGCCGAAGTGATCTCTGAGGTAGATGTGAATTCTCATCAATTCTCGCCTGCAACTATGTTGCATCTGGCGTCGTCGGATTCTCAAGGATTGAATCCCACAGCAGGTGCTATTGACCAGCTTAAAAACAGAACAAGTTCAAGGGAAGATGTATTTCCAGTGCAGTCCATGATGGAAGAGGCGGGGGATTTGGCCAACGGAGGGAATAGATTGTTGAGGAAGATATGTGTTTATCTTGTTACCGTAGGAATGCTTGCTGCTTTTCTTGTCGGTTTAAACATGTCTTGGACTGCTGTCACGGCTGCACTTGTTCTCGTGGTCCTTGATTTCAAAGATGCACGGCCGTGCCTGGAAAAGGTATGCTGCCCTCTTTGGTGATGGTTTTCAGAATGCATTCCGCAAGCGCATTTGAGAAAGCTCTTTGTTTGGTGGTTTCCTAGACTTTCTTTCTAGAGTTTTGGTAGAGAAGAGCTAATTTTCCCTCCAAAAAATTTTTAAAATATGTTTTAGTATTTATAAACCATTTCTTAAGAAAAATGAACAAGATAGGAAAACGCCGGAGTTTTCTTGTTCAGAACGGATTCCTGAATAACTACCTAGCAGGGTGGGCCTTGTGAGTATCTTTTTCTTCCTTATAGATCTGCATTTTTCAATCAGGTTTCCTACTCTCTCCTTGTATTCTTCTGCGGAATGTTCATCACGGTCGAGGGCTTCAACCGAACTGGGATACCTAGCACTTTCTGGAACTTAATGGAGCCCCACGCACGTATCAATCATGTCAGCGGCATCACAGTGCTTGCCCTTGTTGTACTGGTCCTTTCGAACGTTTCTTCAAACGTACCAACCGGTAAGTTGATTAATTTTTTTTTTTTTTGAACAGCACTGGTAAGTTGATTCTAGTCTTGTTTTTCATTTATTAGGTCATATTTGGAAAATCACCATCTTTGTTCTTTTTGAGGGCCATTGTATGCTATTGTGCTTTTAGCAGCATATACCTTATTTACTCTAACCAGTTGCTACACTTGGGCCAAAGGTGGCCATGGCTACACCTGACATTGGAAACACGCATACGATTTAGAGTAAACTTTAGGATACAAAAGAGTTTGTACACATGATTATTCTCCTCTAACGCGTTCTTGTATCTCCTTTGTTTCCCCTCTTTTTTTTTTTGACATACTCAAAACTCTAATGTTTCTGTTCTCAATCTCCTAGTTCTTGTAACACGGAACAGATCCCACCAATCGCAACCTCAGGTTGCACGACTGCGTAGTAAACCAGAGCCCCAACCACATCCTCTCTTTTTTTCCGGTACATCGGAAATTCACTACCAAAGTCATTTTAGCACAAGCTTTCGCTGCAGGGAGAGTGGCCCATAAAATTAAAAAAATGGCTTGTCTTTTTCCAAAAACTTGTGCTGTCTATCTATTTCCGATGTCCCAATCAGGCGTAAACCTTTTTTAGAAGTGTTTTTAATTCCATCCCGTTCGACTATCCTAGTGGCCAAGGATGCATTCTCCCAATATAGACACCCAAGTTGCAGTCTTCTTCAGTACCTTACCTGCTAGAAAAAGTGAATTAAAAAAAAAATTGAGGTGTTGGAGGTGGCGGCTGAACAATTAACAAGCCAACTAGGACAAATGGGATACTTTGGATATGCTCCATTGGAACATTTTTTTGTCTTGTGTTCCAATTTTAAGGTAGTGGACAACTTTTAATAGAGAGAACTGGGGCGGAAGTTATTTATGCCCTTTTAAACCATTCAAGTGAAAGGTATCTCTTTTCCGTACTTTAGTGTTAAAAACTGGTTTTAAATAAAGACCGTTACTGATGTAGGACAGAAATTTAGAGTTTTTGTATTTTATTTATTTGTTTTAGAATAAGATTTTAGTTAGGAATATTTTCGTTTAGGTTAGAATTTTTAACTTTCCGTATTTGGTTTGATTTTGATTTCTACCTTTATTAGGATTCTTGGTCTACAAGAATTAGGATTTTATTTTAATTAATTAGGAAATGTCTTTTATTTAATGCCGCTTGTTTTGGCATGATTTATTATTTCTTTTACAGTAGGATTTCTAGGATTAAGGTCTTATAAAAAGGGCTGTAACCTATTCAATTATTTAAACTTTTAAGCTTTTTGATTAATAATATTGCAGCGATTTTCTCTTCATTCTTGTGCGCAAGAATTGTTCGTTGCGACGGGTTGTTTATCTCGTTTGGATTAGTACGCTAACTAATCTCTCGTGAATTCCGCCGCGTCAAGTGGTATCAAAGCAAGGCTTTTCCTGGTTCAATGACACGAAACAAAGTTGAAGACACACCCATTGACGTTCGTCGTGGTGAAGTATTTAACAGGACTCGCACCAAGGGATTTGCCCATGGTCAACCTGTTAAACGCAAAGTTGATAGGAACCGCGTTGAGGGATTTGCCCACAACCAACCTATTAACCAAAATGTCTCCAGAGAATATTCTTATTATCACTACGATAGTAGGAATAAATTTGAAGGCGAACTATTTAAAAATCGTGATGATTATCAGTTGACAAAGCGACAACCAAATTTCAGGTTTTACGATAGTTTACCAAAATTTAGTGGTCTTGAATTTTTTAAAGATCGTTTGGATTGGATTCTAGACATCGAAGATTCCTTTGAGTATGCAAAAATTCCGGCAGAACAAATGTGGAGGTATTTGTTAGTGAAGCTTACGGGTCCAGCGCTACGATGGTGGCTAGATTTGCAATTTCTAAGAGATCGATTGGGTAAGCGTCGAATTTATGCATGGTACAGAATTAAAAAATGTATGATGGAGAAATTTTTACCAAGGAATTATGAGCAATTGTTGGAGGAAAGATATAGGCCAGAACAGTATCATGCAGAACCAATTATTGTAGAAGCCGTGGGAGAGGTCAAAATAGAAGTTGAAGATCAAGACGAAATTCACATTGATGCATGTCTGCAAGAGGATACTGAAATTGTTTCCAATGTGGTTACGGGGGAACAAAAGAATATTCCTTTGGAGGTGGTTGATACTAATATTAGTGTCAATGAGGAGATTTTGGTTAGCGACATTGGTGCTCCAGTTGAACTTCACAACATCAAGATGAATAGTTGTTATAAAGGGGCCCTTAAAGTTGCTACAGTTGATAGGGTAGAGGACGACACAGCTAAACCGAAGGAAGGAAAAAGCGTTGAGTTCACTGTGAATACTACGAGTACGGTGGACGAACACTCCTTGGAGCCCATTCAATTACCAAAAATTGGAGTATATGTGCCACAAGAAAAGAACACTTTTATGGCTGGTAGTAATTTTCTAGACATAAAGGTTGCTAACAATACGGTTGAAGATGAATTGGTAGAATTGCACCATGCAACACCAATTGTGAAGAAACTATTTCCAACTGCCCTTAATAGTACGGGGCCAATTCTTGAGGGGTCAAGCAATTTTGAGATGGAACAAAATCAAGAGAACTTGCAACATCAACTTAAGATTCACTTTGTTGATTTTCTTGGGGTGGAGCGGTTTGAATTAATTGTCAATGCCCGTTTAGTAAATTATATCAATGAATTGAAGTATGAGGAGAAAAAATCATTGCATAAACACTTTTTTTTGAATGATTTTTGGAAGACGAGCGAGAGGTTGAAGTATTCCATATATCTGTTTCTTTGGCATGGAAGATGACAGATTCCCAATAAGAACTCGAGGTCGAGTTCTTTTGAAGAAAAGGAGACTGATATAGGACAGAAATTTAGAGTTTTTGTATTTTATTTTATTTGTTTTAGAATAAGATTTTAGTTAGGAATATTTTCGTTTAGATTAGAATTTTTAACTTTCCGTATTTGGTTTGATTTTGATTTCTACCTTTATTAGGATTCTTGGTCTACAAGAATTAGGATTTTATTTTAATTAATTAGGAAATGTCTTTTATTTAATGCCGCTTGTTTTGGCATGATTTATTATTTCTTTTACAGTAGGATTTCTAGGATTAAGGTCTTATAAAAAGGGCTGTAACCTATTCAATTATTTAAACTTTTAAGCTTTTTGATTAATAATATTGCAGAGATTTTCTCTTCATTCTTGTGCGCAAGAATTGCTCGTTGCGACGGGTTGTTTATCTCATTTGGATTAGTCCGCTAACTAATCTCTCGTGAATTCCACCGCGTCAGTTACATATGATTTGGGCTGTTACGTAACAGGATTTTGGACCTCTGATATAGTTATTTACTTGCTTATCGGTTGATACGGACCGATACGGTTTGGTATCGGCCGATATAGGGCCTTATCGCCGATGTCGTAACATTTCCCAATACTGCGGTTTAAAACTCTAGTTTAAAAATTAAAACCATTTTGGGCTTGTTCACTTTTGGTACTCAAAATCCTTGCACACGGTCTCCAATAAATTGTCTTTATCCCTCTCCACTCATTACTTTTAGAAACCTCCCTCAAAACCCAAAACGAACAAGTTATTTGAAACTTTATGGCGAGTAGATATGAACTGCTGGAGAAACAGTAATCCTATTTATGGCGACCCTCACTACAAAAAAGAAAAATTATATTTCCGTAGTCTTTTTCTTGTTTTAGGGGGCCTGTTATCCCGGAAAAATATCAAGTCGATTGGATATCAATAACTTCATGTCAACTTCATCTCAGATGATGTCTATTCGGAAGTGAATTTCGAAAATCATATTTGCCATTCATTTTTTCCTAGACCAATGTACTTTGGTCACCGAGTAGACAGTGTCTCAGATTTTCTGCAGGGTTGTCATACTAGTCGATCTCTGCAATTTGTTAACTATTCGATCAAATTTTTGAGATTGTGATAAGCCCTGGTTTTGCTCTCACAGCAGGAACCCGAACTCTTGTTTTAGTATATTTGTCTTCCTCTCTTATCCCCCCAGTTCTGCTGCTTGGAGCAAGAGTGGCATCATCTGCAGCAGCTGTTGGGGATTCAAACGTTCAAACCCACAAGCAAACGCACACAATCGAAGAATAAACCAAGAACAGAAAACAATATAAAGCAGGAAAAGAACAAGACACAGAGATTATGTGGTTCCAAATTAAGTTGATTGCTTAATCGTACGTCCACGGGGTGCTGGGGTGTTTCACTATGATAAAAATATGTCAGAGTTACAAAAAGGAGGCAGCCCTAACTTTGCTTTTATATGTGCAAGCAAGTTAATACTAGAAAACCCTAAAAACGCTAAAACCTGCGTTGGGCGGGACCCAAAACCTTCCGGGTCATTTTTTACTAAAACTCTAAAATTGTCTTCACATCTCAACAATCTCCCACTTGAAGACATGATCAAACAT
Source organism: Rhododendron mucronatum var. ripense (assembly GCA_019656295.1). Classification (NCBI taxonomy): domain Eukaryota; kingdom Viridiplantae; phylum Streptophyta; class Magnoliopsida; order Ericales; family Ericaceae; genus Rhododendron; species Rhododendron mucronatum. The sequence goes on along the minus strand of BPLT01000008.1, from coordinate 3,672,930 downwards.
ACAGCCAATTATCAACTATCATTAACACCACCAGCACCCAGCCTCCCACTGAAGCTTGGAGACCCACAGAAGCTGAACAAGACTTCAGCTTCTTCACAGTAACCACCTTAGTAAACATGTCTGCCGGATTATCCCTTGTGTGAATCTTCTCCAAAGTGAACTGTCCATCCTCCAACAAAGAGCGAATAAAGTGATACTTTATGTCAATATGCTTGGTCCTCGAATGAAAAGCTGCGTTCTTCGCCAGATGTATTGCACTCTGACTATCACTGAACAATTTGCAATTGTCCTGTTCCTTACCCAACTCTTTCATGAAGCTCCTTAGCCATACCATCTCCTTGCACGCCTCCGTGGCTGCAACATACTCCGCCTCTGTTGTGGAAATAGTCACTATTTTCTGTAGTTGCGAGACCCAATCAACCGCTGCACTCCCCAATGTAAAAACATACCCAGTAGTGCTCTTCCTGCTGTCAATGTCCCCTGCTAAATCCGAATCCACATATCCTTGCAAACAAATATCAGAACCCCCAAAACACAAAGCCAAATCAGAAGTACCTCTCAGATACCTCAAAATCCACTTGACTGCCTCCCAATGCTCCTTGCCTGGATTTGCCATAAACCTGCTGACAACTCCCACTGCTTGAGCAATGTCTGGCCTCGTGCTAACCATAGCATACATCAAGCTGCCTACCGCCGAGGCATATGGAACTTTGGTCATGTAGTTCTTTTCTTCATCAGTTACTGCCTCTTTTTCCCTCGAAAGCTTGAAGTGACTTGCCAACGGTGTGCTAACAGGCTTAGCACCTTCCATGTTGAACCTTTTGAGCACCTTTTCAACATATTCCTCCTGTGACAACTTCAACTTCCGGTTCACCCTGTCCCTACTGATTCGCATCCCAAGGATTTTCTTCGCAGAACCCAAATCCTTCATTGCAAACTCCCTGGACAGCTGTGCCTTGAGATTAGCAATCTCATCCATGCTTGAACCTGCAACAAGCATATCATCTACATACAACAAAAGTATGAGATACGATTTACCAAGCTTCTTAAAATAACAACAGTGATCCCCATGACATCTACTGAACCCCGTATTTGTCATAAAGGTATCAAACCTTTTATACCACTGCCTAGGCGCCTGTTTCAACCCGTATAGACTCCTTTGAAGCTTACATACCTGATCCTCTTTCCCTTTGACAACATAACCCTCTGGCTGATGCATATAAATATCCTCCTCCAAATCCCCATGAAGGAAAGCACTTTTAACATCTAACTGTTCTAAGTGCAAGTTCTCAACAGCCACAATATTAAGAATGCATCTAATTGTACAAATCTTTACCACAGGAGAAAAGATTTCGGTGTAGTCAATACCTGGTTTCTGCTCAAAACCCTTTACTACCAACCTCGCCTTGTACCGTTTGCTCCCATCAGATTCTTCCTTAAGCCTGTATACCCATTTGTTGTGCAAAGCTTTCTTTCCCTTGGGCAACTGAACCAAGTCCCAAGTCTGGTTTGATGAGAGAGAATCCATCTCATCATCCATTGCTCGCTCCCACTCTCCCTTGGTCTCCACCTGCAATGCTTCCTTAAAACATTCTGGTTCACCACTATCAGTTAACAACAAATAGTGTAAAGCAGGAGAATAACGCATTGGTGGTTTAACAGTACGTGTAGACCTCCTGAGTGGAGGAGTCTGTGGATCTGCCTGTGGAGTAGGTTGCATATTAATATCCTGAGGCTGTAAGACATTACTGTCAGGGATCCCCTCAAACTCTACAAAGTCTGAATTTTCATTAGCCTCCTCGGGTTGATTCTGTCTGTTTCTATACAAAACAGACTCATTAAATACCACATCCATACTCCTGCGTGTTTTTCGATTTTCAAAATCATATAGCCTATACCCATAGCTATCAGTACCATAGCCTATGAACACGCACTTTCGAGACTTTGCATCAAGTTTACCCCTATCACTCGATTCAATATGCATATAGACCATGCAACCAAATATTCGTAAATGGGATAAATTTACCTCTTTACCTGACCAAGCCTCCTCCGGCAATCCATTGTTCAAAGGAACTGAAGGTCCTCTGTTGATCAAATACGCCGCTGTATTTACTGCATCCGCCCAGAATTGCTTAGGTAACCCAGCATGTAGCCTCATGCTCCTTGCGCGCTCTAGGATCGTCCTATTCATGCGCTCAGCAACTCCATTCTGCCTTGGCTTCTTTGGGATCGTTTTCAGCCTTCGAATCCCATTTGCAGCACAGTAAGCCTCAAACTCACCATCACAATACTCGCCGCCATTATCAGATTTCAGACACTTCAATTTCTTTCCTGTTTCATTCTCAACTAATGCTTTCCAATTCTTGAAAACACCAAACACATCAGATTTATGCTTGAGAAAATAAACCCATAATTTCCTAGTAGCATCATCAATGAAAGTAACAAAATAATGTGAGCCACCAAGAGAAGATACCTGAGATGGTCCCCACACGTCTGTATGAACCAGCTCCAACTTCTCTGATTTTAGAGTCCTTGCCACCTTTGTAAAGCTAACTTTCCTCTGTTTCCCGAAGATGCAATCCTCACAGAAGTCCAAGTCCAGCGACTTACAACCCTGCAATTTTCCCTTCGATAACATTACTTTCATCCCCTTTTCGCTCATGTGACCCAGCCTACGATGCCACGTAGTACAATCAATTCCTGATGCTGCCACTGCGATGCTACCGTAAGTACCCGAAGATACATATAGGGTTCCTTCTTTTTTACCGCGAGCCACAACCAGTGCCCCTTTGCTCATCTTCCAAGCGTCTGATGTAAACGATGTGACCACTCCACCCTCTGACAACTGACCCACCGAAATAAGATTCCTTGTTAGACAAGGCACATGTCTAACATCCTTCAATTTCAGTACTGTCCCGTCTGTCTGAGTCATATACACATCCCCTTTCCCAACTATGTTGCAAGCTTCATCATCACCCAGATAAACTTTTCCATAGTTTCCCTGCACATAATTCTGTAGCACATCCATGCGTGAAGTAGCATGGAATGAGGCTCCTGAGTCTACAATCCAAGACTCATTGCGAGAATCCAGCGAACTAATCAAGGCTTCATTATCCGATTCCTCGGAAACGTTAACGGTGTTCTTACCCCCCTGATTATTCCCGTTCTGCTGCTTTTTCGGTGGTGCCTTACAGTCTCGCTTCCAATGCCCCATGTGACCACAGTTCCAACAACCTTCAGGTTTCACTTCTCTACTGCGAGATTTACTCCTGCCCCTGTTCTTGGAACTCCCTCTTCCCTTGCCCTTATTGCCTCCCCTATTCGCAGACCTGCCTCTGTCCTCCGTACTAAGTGCTGAACCCGAAGCAACATCCTCACCCGATGCTCTCCTCCTAGCCTCTTCTCATAATATCAATCCAGTAACATCCTCCAATTTTATTGTTGCAGACCCGGAGGAATTACTAACTGCCACGACAAGTCCATTCCAACTTTCTGGCAAACTCGATAGTAGAACAAGAGCTCTAATCTCATCATCAAAATTAATACCCACAGATTCTAACTGATTTGTGACCGTATTAAATTCATTCAGATGTTCAGCAACAATAAAGTTTTCAGGCATCTTTAGGTTAAACAACTTTTTCATAAGATATACCTTGTTCACCGCAGAAGGTTTCTCGTACATCTTTTCTAGGGCTTTGAACAAATCTGCTGTAGTCTTTTCTTTGGCAATATTTGATGCAACCGACGGCGCGAGGCTCAATCGCACAGTCCCCAAAGCTTTGCGATCCAAAATATCCCAATCTGCTTGCTTTATGGTTTCTGGTTTCGTGCCACTGATCGGAAGATATAGATCCTTCTGATACAAAATATCTTCCATCTGCATCTTCCAGAAAGCGTAGTTCGTACCATTGAACTTCTCGATCTTGTATTTTTCTTCAGCCATTGTGTAAACCCTTGACCTCCTAACCCGGAGCTCTGATACCAGTTGTTGGGGATTCAAACGTTCAAACCCACAAGCAAACGCACACAATCGAAGAATAAACCAAGAACAGAAAACAATATAAAGCAGGAAAAGAACAAGACACAGAGATTACGTGGTTCCGAATTAAGCTGATTGCTTAATCGTACGTCCACGGGGTGCTGGGGTGTTTCACTATGATAAAAATATGTCAGAGTTACAAAAAGGAGGCAGCCCTAACTTTGCTTTTATATGTGCAAGCAAGTTAATACTAGAAAACCCTAAAAACGCTAAAACCTGCGTTGGGCGGGACCCAAAACCTTCCGGGTCATTTTTTACTAAAACTCTAAAATTGTCTTCACATCTCAACAGCAGCAATATCACCAATTGCAGAGAAGAAAGCATGGCTTATATTGGCATGGGTGAGCACTGTTGCCGGAAACTTGTCGCTGTTGGGTTCGGCTGCTAACCTGATTGTTTGCGAGCAGGCTCGCCACGCTCAGTTCGGTGGCTACACCCTCACATTCTGGAGGCACCTCAAATTTGGAGTTCCCTCTACCCTTGTGGTCACCGTGGTTGGCTTGGCTCTCGTTAGGGGCTAAGAACATGTATTTCGGGAATACCCATTCGTGTTTTGTGGACTGCTTAATGACAATGGTCTGGACTTGGACAGTTGGCCCGATAATCGTGTGTTGTGAAGTTCTGGGTCCGGCTCTATTGACACATCTCGCAGTAATCTACGGGTGAAAATGACGGCTCAGGACGTGTTTTGATAATTCATACTCTTCAAAAACATGCTGAGAACACTTGTTATTGCTGAAAATATCCTTGGCGAGTATTAATTATTAAAACACATCATTGGCCGTCATTTTCCCTAATCTATGTTACTGCCAATTCTCCCTCTAGCAACAGAAACAAGCAAAAGAAAATTGTAGCAATGGCCCAGAAATTGATTTTTCGGCCATTGCTACAAATTATATGATTTGAACGAGATCCATGTAAACCTAAGGTTGGGTTTGGAGTTTAAAATGGGCCTCTCTTTCTTTTTGTATTCAAATTATGCAGCTCTTAATTCCAACTATTGCCTCCTAAAAAAAACAAGAATCCAGTTCACCTAATTGCTGCTGTCTAAAAAATAAAATATCCTACATATATTTTTTTGCAATCTGAACTATAAAATATCGGGTGCCGAGCAAAAAAAATTATAAAATGTCGAGGTGAACAGCCGAAGTTGAATTGCACTAGTAGCTTCTTTGGAGTCCGCTGCTACGAAAGCGAAATCCCAATACCCAAAAATAAAGCTTCTTGTTCAATTCATTTTTCTATCATTTCTAAGCTGATTTCAAAACAATAAGCGGATAATGTGATCCTTTGATATGATTCTGTCTTTTTTTTATTATGTGGAGAGAGGACAAAATATAAAAGACGAAGAAATTAAGGAGTAAAAATATTTGTTTTTTTTTGGGTGTCCGGTTGGCTTGGGAAACCAGAACAAATTGGAAAATAGTTGTCAAAAGATTATATGTTTAAGTAGTTTCATTTTACTATCATGTTTTTTGAATTTAAAATCCAAACATAGGATACAGTACAGTGTTTCAAGTCGACAAAAAGAAAAAGAAAAAGATATTGAATATGCAACGAGATTTTGTAAATCTAGGGCGGAAAAGCATGTCAGTTTTATAAGTAATCCTATCCATTGAATGCTTTCTCTTAGGTTATGCAAATAAACACTATCCTTAAAGGTCATATGTCACGGTTATTGAGGACGATTGAAGAATCCTCTTATTTTAGTAGAAGTCGAGGACGATTGGAGAATCCTTTTATTTTACGAGAGAGAAGTGAGAGAAGCCAACTAAGACTCCAACATCTAGATTATGATACGGGTAGAGTCTCATTTGATGCAACTAAACTTTTTACAATAATTTATTAAGAAAACCAAGTAATCTCACATCTTGTAAGGTATAAACTAAGATTTATTATCTAATTTATTAGTGTATGTACGTTTTGTAACTTGGCAATCGATGAGGACTATTTACCTCCATTTATAATGCCTATAAGCAAAAACAAAGAGTTGGTTAGAGTGAGCGAGCTTCCTCGCCTAGTATGAAAATTTAACCACGAGTTTCACTGTTGCAAGTTGCATTTTTCAATAAAGTAAAGAAGTCCAAGCACAGTCAAAAAAAAAAAAAGAAAAAAAGAAAATGCCTTTCTAGTCTACTTTCTAATGAAAATGTAGTGTATCATCTGACCAAGATAGCTTCAAGATACATTAACCACAAGGAAACTAGCAGGAAGAGAAATATGTTGACATTTAGAGCACAAGACCGGGGTGGTAGTGTCAATCTTACAATGAATAATGACCATTTTAGAAATAAACTCAAATTCAAGGGGTCTTGCAGTGAAACCCGAATTGCTTATAAATCATTGTGATTGATTGAAAATAATGAGAGGAGCAATGATCACATGCACTCGGTATCATCATAAAGCACACCTGACCATGTGACTGATAGTGCGACTCAGCAGCTGAGTCACGAGTGATTATTCAGTGGCTTCGGGGCACCGTCACATCATGTGAATCATGATCGTTCTGAGATTTTGGGTAATGAGTAGAGAGATAGATAAATAGATAGATAGAGAAATGAGAGTAATAATTGAGATAAAATTTATTGAAAATCGCGTGCAGAGAGAATCCAAAATTTCAAAACGAACATGGTCACACTTATCTACAAGACTACAACGGTGAGATACTCCCTCCGTCCCCATTTGTTTGTCCCTTTCCACTATTTGGGATCTCTTACAAAATTATTTATATGTTTTGGTATATAATGTTTTGTATATGCAATATGAATATTATTTGGTAGATCTCGATTATGTCTATAATACGATGTTTTCAAAATTATATAAAATATTATGGTTGTGAGATATAAACAATTTTTTGAAGGGCACGTATGTTAAAATTGGACAAACAAATTGGGACGTAAGGAGTAACACATTAGTATTGAGTCCACGTAAGTTTGTGGTGAATAAAAGAGCACTGATACATCACGTGACAATATCCTAGGACCGCCAGATAATTTTTCCTAATTGACATCATATAAGTATCATAACGTACAGATTACTGCATCAGTGGTACGTCATAATCATACATCACCGTCCGTAATAATCATACTCATCCACGAAATCAATTTACCGGTAGTCAAAAAAAGCTAAACAGAAGAAGATGGCATAGGTTTAAAGTTTTCCCAATGTCTCGTGAATTAAAATGGGACCGGTCGCGATTCATTTGAGGATCCGAATAATTCATTTTTGTGAGTCTTGATTTTTGTAACGTCCATGCATAAAATTTAATTCTAATTCATTGGACATCGATATCCATTTGAACGAATCTATTTTGTCACAAGATAGTCAGACGCTAACGGTTTTATTTCTCTTCAGACAAATATGCTTAGACTAGTTTTCATCAATCTCTGATCAACTTGATTTTGGGCATGAATGTTAAACTCATCGAGACCTATTTTCATGAACAAACAGATTGTGACAATCTAACCATGACAACTCTCATTTTGCGTCACATAAGAAAAAATACATGCATAACTTATGGACTAAACTTACATTTTAACTGCTCAGATCATTTGATAAGATCTAAAATTCGGTGCCGAACACCAAAAGAAAAAGATCTAAGATTCGGCCAGGATATAAGTGCGATAGATTCATGACATATTGTTGTGTATTAATGAAACCCAAACAATTTGACATATTATTGTGTATTAATGAAACCCAAACAATTTGGCAAGCATGTGACTCATGTGAGGTTATCTATCAGCATATCTATTATTTTAAAATAGATATATTTTTAAAATTTTAAAATCTTAATTCTATTTTAATTTATTTATTTTTAAACGTAAATATTGAAAGAATAAAAAGACTGAATGAAATTTAAAAGAATTCAACATAAAATAAAGCTCGACAAACCATGTCATGTCATGCTAGGCTAAGCAAAACATGATATGACTTGTGTTTGTTTTTGGACTAGAAAACACATTGAAGTAATGCCTTGACACAACGTGTTCTAATTATCGGGGTAGGCTTGACATGACATGTCAATGGACAAGATAAAGAATGACATGACGTACATGTGCACATCTCTCGCCCAATTAAGGTACGATGTGACACAAGACATGACATAGCAGACTAAACAAGAAAGTCATAAATTAAATATAAAAATAAGTCACATGTCTTATCTTAAGTTATTTTTAATATTTAGTTCATAGAAATTGATATCCATAATGCATCTTTTACTTTTGAAATTCCCACAAATCTATAAAAATACTGAATGAAAATGAAAGAAATTCACAACAAAATGGAGAGATTATTAACTATTTAGTCCGGGCGCATGCGAATCCAAAACAAGTGTGTAGGCTTCATACCAAGATCGATACGATAAAAAAAAGGCCGGAGACGGCACGTGATAGTTCCTTACAGACATTTAATTGTATTTGACAACAAAATAAATCACAAAAACTGAAACATTAAAATACGGAAATGATTTTGCCATTTTTTTTTGTTAACGTCACTCCCCGCAAATGTATAGTACAAAAATACATTTAGGAGAGTGATTTAAACAAAAAAAAATTGGCAAAATCAGCGGCTTCAAAATATCCCAAATCCAATAATGTATACATATACATGCATACACATTTTTATTCACAATCTCTCTCTCTCTCTCTCTCCATACAAAATTATTTTTCACTGTCTCTATATCTTCCATCCCTTTCTGCGTGTCTGCTTTTTCAGTTTCGCTTCGCCTTGTCTCTCTACCCAAAACCGACACTGTCGCACCGCCACCTATCTCAATTTCCTCCGGTGAGTCGTTTTAAGGGTTTCAGTCACTGTGCTAAGCTCGATTTCAACTACTCCAATTGATGAATTTTCATGTATTAGCTCATGTTTTCTGTCTCTCTTTATCTATATATATATACACGTGTATATATATGTAGTCAGTGGTGCCTGAGGAGTTTTATCAAGAGTAAAGAACTACTGGTCTCTGTCTTTGGAAGGGTTTTTTTGGTTGAAATTTCTGTTTTATGTACTCAGGAGCTTGATTTTCCGATGAATTTCGAAAACGTTGTGATATATGAGTTTTTCAGTTTTTTTTCCTCCTTAGGTTACGCTTTTCTCCTAAACACGCCTGTGGAACCTAGCTATACTTTAAGTACGTTTTTTGGGTACATGTTTGTGTGCATAGTCATTGGTCACGTTTGGGGTTTTTGTAGGTACGGTTTTTGGAGGGTTATCTGGTTGTTTGTGGCTTCAATTCAGTGAAATATAGGGTTTTTTTTTGATTACGTAGCTTCATTTTCAGGTGAATTTTGACTAGGTTGTTAATATTCTAGGGAAATTTTGATGCTAAATGTGTTTAAGATGGACATTTCTCCTGGTCTGGGATCTGTTTTTTTTTTTTTTTGGGGATATAAGGATAATAAACACATAGTATTTAGATAGCCAGATGCAAACACAAATACGTTCGAAACCCCAAGGGGTAGTCCGGTTGGTTGGTGGGTTTGCGCTCTACACAATTGGTCAGGGTTCTGTTCGGTTCTTGGGGTCAAGCCACAAGAAAGTAATTTCTTGTGAGTTTCCTAGTCCCGGCGTGGCTGGCCTGCCTTTGAATTTACTGGGGAGGGGATTAGGTGAGGCGCGCGTAAGTTGGCCCCGACACCCATGATCGTTGAACTAAAAGAAAAAAACACAAATACGTTTGCTTTGAACATTGTGATTTTTCAGAATGATTGGTCGAAAGTGTGGGTTTGTAAGCACTGATTGTGCTTGGATTTTGATTTTGAGTTTACTTAGAAGCATTATTGGCTAAAGGGGGGAGGGCGGGTGTCAGGGGTTGGATCTGTTTCAGTTATGGTTTATGACGGTGGAGCTCTATTTTGGTAGTTACGTACTAGGAAAAAGTTTCTGGAGTTACTCCGTTTTGTTGCGACTTGAACAATTTGGCTTTCTGAAGTTTTTGTTTTTGTCGGTACTTGTAAAATTGACATGGAATGATCAGTGTAGAAAATATAATTTCTGGTGATACAAACATGTGCCAGTGGTTAAGATCAGGTATGGTGGTAGAGGTAGAAGGCTGCAGGCATTTCTTTTGGTAATCTTTTTGTCTCTTCTTGTAAAGTTAGGTGTTTCTTGAGTTAATTTTTTTCTTGTATCTTGTAAGATTGCTATAGAATTGTTGATACGGAATGTATAGTTTTGTGCGACACAGCACGTGGCAGTATTGGTTAGGAAGGATCCTATATGACCTTCGGATCTGAATCAGGGGAGTAGTAAATGGGGGCCGATATGCAATTTAAGCAAACATACAGAAGAATTGAATAGGTGAAGTTTGAATGACTAGGTTGTCAATCTCCTTCATAATTGTTTGTTTCTATATGTCCGCATTGATTACTCGATGTCATACTTTATATCGTAATGTGTTGAACTGTTTCAGTATAGTGAACTTGTTTCTTCTCATGCATTGTCGTATAAATATTTCGAGTATCGTCCAACTATAGTTTGTTCTTTTGAGCATAGCCTAATTGTGCTAGTTCTTGTTACTAAATTGTCACTTCAGTTTATTTTTTAATAGTTGTCTGCAATATACCTGTGTATTATCCAACTGTTCTTTTTCTCCCAGTAAAAAGGCTAAGATTGTGAGTCTTGCATGCAGGGTCTTCTTGTGCGCATCCTTTGAACCACCCTTGTACAGTCTGGACTGTCTTAAAAGGAGTTTTTGGCTTTCAGCCTGGAAATTTGTGGAGAAGGCTATTAAACATGCAAGTTTAAAAGCCAGTAACCAGCTTGATGTAAATAGATAAATAGTTCTTTAGATAGAGTCATTTGTATCTGAGATCTGAGGCTTGGAGTAAATTTTGCTTGTCCTTTCTATAAGTTTGCTGCATAATCATGGCTCCATGGTGGGGAAAATCTACCTCCAAAGATGGAAAGAAGAAAGGAAACAAGGAAACTATCATGGATACAATACATAGGAAATTTAAGATTTATTCTGAAGAAAAGTGCAGCAGTAGGTCTGCAAAATCTCAGAGATATTGCAGTGATACTGTTTCGGAAAAGGGATTCCTGTCTCATGCACAGTCGAGATCACTTTCACCTTCAACACAAGTATCACGCTGTCAAAGTTTTGCAGAAAGGCCTAATCCCCAACCACTTCCACTTCCTGGAATGCACCTTACTGATTCCATAATCGATGCCTCAACAAAACCAGGATTTGACAAAGGCTCCAAGCCATCATTTTTTCTTCCTATTCCTGTATCTGTAAATCTTCCAAACAGGCCAGATCCTTCAGATGCCTATGGTGATTTAGCGACAGCTTCTATTTCTAGTGATGGTTACGTAGATAGTGACGATCCATCTGAATCACGTCTCTTGAGCCCTCAGGCATCCGACTATGAAAATGGGAACAAAACTACTATGAAGGGCCCTGCGAGGTGAGTTTGCATGTTTATTGTTAGTAGTCAAGTTGTATTTTCTAGTTAGTGCTCTGCCTATCCCTTTTGGTTTGTTCATTTTTTGACTTTTTGATGCCCAAATTGTTTGTCCATTATTAAATGTCAAATAAAAACTGAATTCCCTTTTGCCCGTTTCTCTTCATTTAAAGTGACATGAAGGTCATTTTTGTCAAGTTGAAATTTGTAAATCGAAATGAATGTTCCCTTAATAAGCAGGGTTTGCCAAATTAAACAAAAAACATTGGAACGTAGGGAATATCATTGTTCAGTTAAGGATGTCCTTGTTTATCAGCATTGTCATTGTCTTTCTTCTGGTATCTTTTCTGTTCCTTCTGTAACTAACATAATAATTTCTTCCTTTTCCTCTTCTGAAGCGAAAAGCGGGAGCAAGACCCTCCTCCCAACCAAAAGGCCTCAAGGGAGATGTTGAAGCTAGACAATGTGTTGTTGAATAACCAGACTCACCGTACCTCACCTAAGAAAAGAACTCACTTGCCAAATTTACAAATTCCCGTACGCGGTGCTGTCTGTAGTGCTCCGGATAGCTCAATGTCAAGTCCTTCTAGAAGTCCAATGAGAGGATTTGGTCATGAACTAGTGATGAACTGTGGTTTCTGGGCAACAAAGCCCTACCCAGATGTAGCTTTTCTTGGGTCTGGACAGTGCTCTAGTCCAGGTTCAGGTGTCAATTCTGGGCACAATTCAGTTGGAGGAGACATGTCTGGACAGGTGATTTGGCCACACAGCAGGTGTAGCCCAGAGTGTTCGCCAATGCCTAGCCCAAGAATGACAAGCCCTGGGCCCAGCTCCAGAACTCACAGTGGTGCTGTCACCCCTCTGCATCCGCGGGCTGGACTGGCAGTGACAGATACACCAGCAAACTGCTCTGATGATAAGAAGCAACAAAGCCACCGGTTGCCCCTTCCCCCAATAACAATCTCTAACTCGTGCCCCTTTTCGCCTTCATATTCAGCGGCGGCATCTCCACTGTCAAGAAGTCCTGGCAGGGCAGAAACTCCAATGAGCCCTGGTTCACGGTGGAAGAAGGGACGGCTGCTTGGCAGAGGCACATTTGGACATGTGTATCTTGGTTTTAACAGGTTTGTATTCAAAGGGGTGCATTTTCACTTCTTTTTTGTTCCCAGTGTCAAATATCTATTGTACATATTTTTCTCCCAGTTGGCGGTACAGTTTCTGGGTTTGATGATATACTCATTATTGGTCAGAGGGCATTCCTTTGTTTTGTAGAGATTTTTGCTATTGTGATCTTTCCATTTGTGCGTACTTGCTTATATGACCGATTCTTTCCTCTGGTTTTAGCAAATAGTTATGCATCTCTGACTTTTTCTTCCTTGCCTGGTCTGCAGTGAAAGTGGTGAGTTTTGTGCAATGAAGGAGGTGACACTATTTTCAGACGATCCAAAGTCAAAGGAAAGTGCACAGCAGCTGGGACAAGTAAGTTTTTTGGGTAGCTATGTTGGGATTATCAGCTTTAGGAATAAAATTATTATTTTAACTTGAGGGTAAAACTTCATGGTTGCAATTTGTATTTGACAGGAAATTGCTTTACTGAGTCGCTTGTGGCATCCAAATATAGTGCAGTATTATGGATCTGAGACAGTACGCTTTTTGTGCTCTTTTTTGTGGTTATGCTCTTCATTTTCGTAGTCTAATGTAATTTTGTTTGTGAGGGTGTGCGATTTAGCATTTCATTTGTGAAGCTCTTCACTCCTAAAATGTGTCACGTGTCTTCTGATTTTTTTGGTACCGTCCTGTTTTTGTAGTATATTGTGCTGACATGCATAAACGGGTATTTATGTACATGCATGTGTGCATATATAATGATGCTTGAAGTGCTTTATTTTATTATCACTAGTAGTGAATTTTCTGGGCCTCATGTAAACTTTCAGGCTGCATGTCTCTGTGACTTTCATCATGAGGAATATTTGTTTTGTAATTGGCTTTTCCGTTTCTAAAGTTTTGAGATAGAGGCAATGCTGTATGTTGTGTTCATGGGTACATTCTCAATGCTTTAGGATTACTTCTCCTATACCTATATAAAAATGCTTCATTAAGTGTTGTGACGTGGTAATGTCTTCACTTGAAGTACTATTGAATCGTTAAAGGGCATTGACTGTTGTCGATGGCTATTTGTTCTTTCAACAGATAGATGACAGACTATATATATACCTGGAGTATGTATCCGGTGGTTCCATCTACAAACTTCTTCAAGATTACGGTCCATTGGGTGAAATAGCTATTCGTAGCTACACTCAGCAAATATTGGCTGGGCTTGCGTATTTGCATGCTAAAAATACAGTTCACAGGTGATTCCTAGGTCGTGTTAGTTATTGTTTGCTTCTTATTATGTTGTAGTTCCAATAATTTGTTTTTCAATCATCTCAGATCAGTTATCTCTAATTATCAACCTTTTGCCTTCAGGGACATTAAAGGAGCAAATATACTGGTTGACCCCATTGGCCGTGTAAAATTGGCAGATTTTGGGATGGCAAAACATGTAAGTGAAAACAGCTTATTATATTTCCGTTTGACCAAAAAAAGAAGAAAGAAAACAGCTTCTTATACCTCCCGGATGTGAGTGCATGTTTGAACAATAAGTTTGGTCATCAGCATTCCATCTAAATGAAGGATGCTGTCGCTGTTAGAAAATTATATGCTGATAATTGCTCATAATTTATCCTCCTCAGTGGATATGAGAACTATGGAAGTTTATAGCTGGACTTCACCTGTCCAAGGATTGATGAAGGATTCACCCATTTTACTATTTGGGCATACTATCATTAACAGTTAAATTAGACAAGCAAATAAATACACCGTGAAATTTAAAGACCGTGAGGAAAGTTAGTAATCTTTCAAAACATGAGGAGTGCATGCAGCATGCATATTCTACAAGGTAATATAATGTTGACTGATGTGAACTCGAGGCTCTAATTTCATGAAGACCCATGTGCACCTGCATCATGAATAATGTTTTCAAGTTACGATTGTTAAGGTGTGTATGGGAAAACTTCTGTCTTTGTATCGCTAATCTGGATACACAACAATATTCCACCTGGTTGTGAGTGCTCCCTGTCTTGGTAGGAAACCAGTTCCAGAGGAGAAATTAGAAACCACTTTTGTATGCATGAAAGATGAAGCAAAACAGGTTTCAGGGTGAGCTTGCTTTTCTATCACGAGGGAGGGAAGGAGACCCTTGGGTTTCAAGCTTATTTAAGTGGAGATGTACTGGAAATGTAGCAGAGGTGTGTTTGTAATTTACACCTTTGCGTAATATTCCTAGCCTATTTTATTCTGATTAAAAGTAGATGGCATGGTTAGTATACGCAACCGATCTTGTTGAAGTTGGTGTTTGTAACACAGACTATATGCTGTATAGGTGGCAACAATTCTTGTTGACATTTGCAGATTGTATGTCAACAGTGATGTGAATGCCAATCTGTATGCATGGCCAATTGAGAAGTTTGGAATAAGATTCCTTTTTGTGCGTTAGCGTGCACACAAGCGCGCGCGTGTATGTTGGGGGTGAGGGGTGAATAATTGCATACTTTAGGACCATCATGTGATGTGCAGCTGGTGATTGTGTAATTCGTTTCTGCTTCTGTTAAAGTTCTCATGTAGTGGCAGAGGGGACTTGTGATACCTGCTCTTTATACAAATTGTAACACTTTGTGCCATCTTTGATGGAACTGTATTCCTTTGTCTCCTTTAATCAACTAATTTGCAGGTTACAGGACATTCCTGTCCATTGTCATTCAAGGGAAGCCCTTACTGGATGGCACCTGAGGTTAGCATGTTCAAACAATAATAGGTTTTCTTGCTATTCTGGACAAAGTTTTTGGGTAATATTCCTTTGTTGCATTGCTTGTTCAGGTTATAAAACATGCAAATGGCTGCAATCTGGCTGTGGATGTATGGAGCCTTGGGTGCACAATTTTGGAGATGGCTACAGGGAAACCACCTTGGAACCAGTATGAAGGGGTTAGTGGATCTGAACATGAAAGCTGGAAAGCTTAGATTTGTTATTTGTTATGTTGCATAGGCATTGTTGAGTCACCGATAGCTGACTACTGCATGATTTTGTGTTGTATGCTATTTCCTGTGCTTCTTTAAAAGGTTGCAGCCATGTTTAAGATTGGAAATAGCAAAGAACTTCCTGCAATCCCGGAGCATCTCTCGGATGAGGCCAAGGACTTTGTGAGGCAGTGTTTACAGCGCAATCCGTTACACCGTCCTACAGCTGCTCGGCTTTTGGAGCACCCTTTTGTTAAAAATGCTGCAACTTTGGAGAGACTGGTTCTAAACGCTGACCTGGTATGACTAGCCTTTCGTTTTTGTGTACATGTCATTGTCTGATCTCTTTCCAGCTTTTCTGCCGTATGCCAGTAATTGCATTAATGCAAACTGTAACTTGCATTGTTGGGAAAAAGAACTGTATTATTGCCCAGATTCTTTTTTTCTTCTTCACAATAATGGATCAATAAATGATATGTACCTTCATGGTGTGACTGCTTACCTTTGGCACTATTTCTACAATGTGCCTGCTCTCATACTCAATCTTGTCTTCCTATGCTAGGTTGCGCGAGGTTTTACCACCATAATGACGAAGTGGTACTCGCGGCAACATAAACATATGTTTGATTAGCCCAACGGTTGTGTAGCTATACTGTTGTGTAGACGATGTGCCTCTATTTCTTTGGTGTTTTAATTTCATTTGGTTCTTGTTTAAGCATCCAACTCAATACCAATTGGCAACGAGTGGAGAGGCTGCCCAGGCTCATATACTAGTTTTGGAGGAGATAATTTACCGATGTGGGACAATTTTCAACACTCCCCCTCACGTGTGACCCGCGACTTGTACATGGAGAGGTAAACAAATGATCCATAACACTTGGATTACAACAAACAATGGTGCACTTATGGCACAATCAAGGGGGGAACAAATTCTCCGAAAACCTAGCTTTGATACCATGTAAAAGCATCCATGAAGAACGGGTTATTTTGCAAAAAAAAACTAAACTTCCTGAATTCTTTATAGCTGTTACTATAACGATTCAGCTTGTTAAAGAGCACATAGAACTTCGATAACGCGACAGGGCAGCCGGCACCTTGGCATAACTGACTGCCTTTTCAACCAAAAATTTCAAATCAACTAGGTCATCCATCATCGCATCTAAGTGTCCCTTAAGACCTTGCCGCTAGGAATAAAAATCAAAAGCTTCGTTGCATAAATCACCTCGTTAGTCTTCATCACCATTATTCCATTCTGAAGATTACCATGACCCAAGTTGTGATCATGGTAATGGCTCAGCTGTGTTAAGATACTTTTGGGGAATTTCACCCAAGCAGACGCCGGTTCTCTCCAAGCCTCCCATTTTGCTAAGGTCATTACTTCCATCACTCACCTTTTTCCAAAGTCTTTTGCAAAACAAATTTCCAAAAAAAACCAAGAACATCAAGAAGCAAGGTTCTAGTTAAAAGAAGGTAGAAATACTTTCACTCTCGAAGCAACAGGCTGTTTTCCTTCTAAGGGAGGTTCTCAGCCTACTCCAGTTCTTCATACTGGGTATGAGGTTGAGTGACCTTAGTGTAAAAACAAGAGAAAAAGATCACAAAAACAAATTTCTGCCAGTTGGAGGCACTCCTGAGTGCTCTACCGCCTCATTCGTTTGCCGACGATAGACAGTCGAATGGTGCACTTGAATCTTGAATTCTTCGAAGAGCTCCAGAGCCTTCCCTTTGAAGTGAACCCCATTATCTGACACAAAAGCTTTGGGAACCCGTATCGATAAATGATGTTCCGTCAGATGAAGTGAGCCACTTGGACAGTTTTCAAAGTCTTGAAGGAGGCGGCTTCCACCCACTTAGTGAAATAATCGATTGCCACCAAGATGAATTTGTGGCCATTAAAAGTTGCGGGAGTGATCTTTCCGATGACATCAATGCCCCAGGCTGAGAATGGTCAAGGTGTTGCCATAGAATGCAGTTCTGAGGGCGGCACATGGATGAGATTGGCACAAGTCTGGCATTTGTGGCACCTGTGCACATACTTAATACACTCTGTTTCCATGGTTGACCAATAGTATCCCAGCCTTAGAACCTTCTTAGGGCGGCACATGGATGAGATTGGCACAAGTCTGGCATTTGTGGCACCTGTGCACATACTTAATACACTCTGTTTCCATGGTTGACCAATAGTATCCCAGCCTTAGAACCTTCTTGGCAAGCATCATCCCATTCATGTGGGGTCCACAAATTCCTTCGTGAACTTCCTCCATTACTGCTCTCGTGTCATTTCCGTGCAGAGATTGGTTCGGCTTGAGTCTCAGACAGATCCCGTCAACATCTTTGATTTGTGGGTAGAAATGAAACAGCTAGGAGGAAATCCGAATGGGGAGAATCTGAATGGGGAACATCCAGCGGGAAATCTGAATGGGGAGCAGCCAAATGAGTTAGAACTGATCCGAACCTCCATCCGTCAAATGGGTGAGCGAACCGACAATCAGATTGCCCAACTCATGCTCATGATAACAGGGGTGGCCCATCGACTTCTCCCTCCTAATCCGGAACACCAGCCTCATGAAAACGAGAACCCTCAGAACCCTGCTATTGCAGCTATCCTTGCCAAGATCACTCAGTTGGAGCAATCGGTGGCGAGAAACGAGAAGATCGCCATGACCGGGTTTGACATTAACAAGCTGGGCCTATTTTCGAACGCTAAGTTGCCAGAAAAGTTCAGGCCCATTGACTTTGCGAAGTTCGATGGGACGGGTGACCCAAAGGCACATCTGACCGGTTACATTGGGGCTGTCTCCATGTGGAGTGTTGAGAAGGATGTCATGGCCCAAATGTTCTCTCAAACCCTCGTGGGCCATGCCTTGTACTGGTTCACGTGCTTGGATGAAACGAAAAAAAGATCATGGGAAGACATCTGCGCAGCTTTCATCGCGCAGTTTGATTACAACATCCAACTCGAAGTGACCACTCGCGAGTTGGAATCACTAAGATGGAGGCCAAGGAGTCCTTCATGAACTTTGTTAAAAGATGGAGGGCAAAGGCTTCACAAATGAAAGACAAACCCACGGATAAGGATCAAATCCGGATGATCGTCCGGAATCTTGAACCAACATTGGCCAAGCACATGATCATGGTGCAAGCATGTTTTGACTTCAAGACGTTCTTCGACACAAGCTTGGCCGTCGAAGAGGCAATTCATCTCGGCATTCTTGATAAACCTAACCCCGCTTCCAAAAACAAAAAGCATACTCCGGCAACAGCAGCACGTTGTTCGAACATACCCACTTCACCAATCTACCTTCCACTTCCACAAACACCACCCAAATTGAGCCCGTGAACCAGATAGCCACCCAAAACAACCAGCCCAGATCACAGCCTCGAGTTTTCTCCCAGTTCTGGGCACCTCTTTCTACGGTGCTCGAGAAGCTGGTTGAAAGTGACATCCTTAAACCCTTTGCTCCTATCCCTCTTCCGCAAAAACTCTCGGCATCCCATAATCCCAACGCTTACTGTGCTTACCATCAAAACATTGGTCATCCCACCGACAATTGCTTTCGACTTCGCCACGCCATCCAGGACCTAATCAACAACAAAACCATTCCTACCCCACCTCAAAAACCCAACACTGTTTCCAACCCACTACCTATTTCAAACCCACTACCTAAGCACCCGAATCCCCGAGCCAACCACATTTCCATTGAGCCGGTTGTCAACCCCAACCTCTACATCTACATCATCCCCATAACCCAACCAAAGCCAACCGTTGAGATGCCAACCAAATACATAGTCTGCGCCAGTGATTTAAAAAGCGCGCGAAGCGCGCGCTATAGCGCAAGGCGCAGCGTAGCGCAAGGATTGCGCTTCAGAACTGTGGGCTATAGCGCATAACACAAAGGCGCAAGAAAGGCGCTGAGGCGCGCGCTATAGCGCGAGGCGCCAAGGCGCTGAGGCGCGCGTTTTTTGCTGTGAGGTAAAAATCAGTCTCACGTTCGCGATGCACTGAATAATTTCTTCCTTTAAATCGATGGGAGCCCTATTCGATCGACAAACCAGATCGAGCAGCAGCCTCGTCGACGATTCAGTGTCTCGGACGGTCGGACCCAACTTCTTCTTCTCCGGTCTCCCGCTCCCTCTCCCTCTCTGATTGTCGACTCCAGGTAACAACTTCTTCCTCCTCCTCCTCCTCCTCCTCTTCCTCCTCCTCTCACCATCTCACGTTTGCTTCTCTGTTTCTGCTTCTTCTTCTCTTCTCTTCTTATTCTTCTTCTTCTTCCTCCTCCTCCTCCTCCTCCTCCTCCTCTCACCTTCTTCTTCCTCATTTTCTTTCTATTTTCACCGATTGTCCAGGACCCCCATTTTCTTTTCTTTCTTTTTTTTTTTTTTTTCTAGTCACAATCCCCTTTTCTTTTTCTTTTCTTTTTCTAGTAATAGGACCCCCCTTTGCTTTTTTTCTTTTTCTAGCCATGGCTCACATGTTTTTTTTTTTGTTTCCAGCTCTGTTTAAAGTATTTGTTCAGTTTGTTGTATTTATTTGTACTTGTTATTTGTAGATGACATCTGAAAATTATAATAATGCCTATGCATGCCTTTAGATTTTATTGTCTTTAATCCTTTTGTTATGTCTCTAAGGCTAAACATTATTATTTTAGCTTTTCATGGATGATATGTTATGTTTAGTGTTTGGTACTTTCGTTTAACCATTGACATGTTATGTTTTATGACATTTGAAAGTTTTACAAGTGTTTATTTGTGTTGAAAAGTTGTTCTAATAAAATTTGCCTTGTTGCGAAGAATTTTTTTTTTCTGCGCTTCGCGTCAATAAAGCGCGCGCCGCGCCTTGCGCTTTGCGCTAAAGCCCCAAGGGATCGTTGCGCCTCGGTGCGCCTTTCGCCATTTAAAACACTGGTCTGCGCAGTTGAGACCTTGGATTTGGAGCACGAGATGAGATGGGGGAGCGTGATTCAAACCTTCTTGGAAGTGGAGAACCAAGCTCTATCCGACTGAGTGTTGCCTGTTCAGCACATTCCTCGTGCTCCGGTGGAAGAATTGGAAAATGGTGCCAGGAGGCTGGACCGGGAAGAGATGCAAGCAGACCCATTGGATGGATATTCTCTTTTTGCACTGTACTTAGAACCGAAACCGGTAGCTGACGAGGATGAATAAGAATGAGAACCTAAACCTGCTGGCTGGCACTGGATGGCCGACGAAGACCCTTTGGACGGAACCACCCTGTGCCTTCTATTCAAAGAACAGAAAGTACAACAAGGACCTGATCTACCTGATTTGTTGGATTTCCGTTTACTCTTTCAACTCCCTTGCTATAAGACAATCGACGCTGTCGAAGAAGATTTGGAAATTTTTGATGACGCCTTGGAATACGCGTATGGGCCGCAATCCTACATCATCGATGAGTCCCTCCCGCGGCCGATCGTAAGGATCCCCGATGAGCCCCATGTTTCCATACTGAATTCTGAAGAACTTTGGGAAAATGCGGATCTGGTAAGCATCTGGGTAGATGGTGAGTTCACTGTCAACAAGGCCATGGTTGATGAAGGACTGATCAAAAGTAACAATTTCTGAGACTTGCTGGAGGAGGAAAACCTTTGGAACACTCTTGAGATGGAACTTCTCAATGACACCTTGGAAAAGACGATGCTAGACAAAGGCAAGAGGAAAGCTGAAAATTGACCTCGCAAATCTATGGGATGATCCCTGGTGGGAACCTTTTCCAAAAATAGTTAGCAACGTTACAAGTAGCGGTTGGATTTACCAACATGCCAACCTCCAAGAAAGGAGCTCAACCCGAGCACCCCTTCCACAGCTAAACAACCCTATCAACCCAAATAACCTTGTCACTCATATTCACTTAAACAACCCCATAAACTCTGCCAACCCTAGCAGTTCCACCAACCCAAATAACTCCGCAGATCCTAGAACCATCTCGCCCAAACCCAATTCCTGAAGTTGATCTCATCCTTTAACAGCTCGAAAAAACCCCGGCCAAATGTCCATTTGGGGGGTGTTGGCGACGTCCCACGAGCATCGCCGTAGGCTTGTCAATACCCTTTCTAAATTGGAGGTGTCATCCGATATCGCCCCCGAGGCCGTGGTCACTCTAATCACGTCCAACCTCACCAAACACACCCTGGCCTTTACCGAAAAAGACCTTCCACCCGAAGGAGTTGACCACAACAAGCCCCTCCACATCACCATGAAGTGCTTGGGCAAGTGGGTTCCCGCCATCCAGTTTGATAACGGCTCCGCTATTAATGTTTGCCCGCTTTGGACAGCCTATTGCTTGGATCTCAAGAACAAAGATTTCACGCAATCAAGTTCGGAACAGACTTGAACCATTCGAGGGTTCTCCTCATCACCCAAGTTTATGGAGATTGTTTTTTCTTTTAGAGGCTGAGCATGCCTTTCATTTTCTCGTTCAATGAGGGAACGAATTTCGTCGAGAACATCCCCGTTGAAATCCATTCCTTCATCTTCGGGATCTACACAATTTATTTCAAAATTCGGCAAGTAGGCGAAATTGACGTTCATTTCATTAGCAAACTCCGCGAAAGGAAGGAATACAACAGTGGATTCAAATTCGAAGTAAAAGCTACGTCAGGGAGGGTCGATAGGCACAAGCTCCGACTCACAGCTAGACGTGGAATCAGTGCGACTCAGACTCGGATTCAGTGTTGTGGGTGTGCTTTACAAAAGGTATGAAAGTGCAATTTTCGTAAGTGCCTACGACATCTACAATGAGCACAGTGGGATCTTCCGGGGCGTCTTTCTCTTCCCAACATCAGCACGGCGGCTTCGTCATACATACCCTCTGGCCTTTCACCCCCAAACAGTGACTAGAGACTGCCCTGGTTAAAGACTTTGGTCCAATCAACTTTCAGCGCTTTAGTAAGCTCCTCCGTCTTTTCAGTTTCAACCTCGCTGTCCCATGTGTCCTCAGCAAAGATCTCAAACCCGGGGCACTTCACCTTTGACTCCATGTCCAAGAACGGCTCTGGCTGCCCCTAATACAGTGCCTTCTCCTCTTCAGCTACGAAGTTAACTATCGACTTCCGTGCGGCGGCATGGGCTTGAGCGCGGTTACGCCACCTCTTCCACTCTTCTTTGGCACATACCCCAAGCCGAAGCGATGACTGTTCTCGGGAAAGAGGGAAACTCAGCAATTCCCTGTTGGATACGGCCCAAGCCCAGGCCAGGCATGTAGTTCATCTTTCTCATCATTTTAAGGGCCGCAGAGCTCACTAAAAGGCCATCATCCGCTTGAATGGTACAGATTTTTCCGGAGGTTACAACAACAAATCCTCCCATGGCTACATCTTCCTCCTCGTGCATGATCTCTAGGAGCGGGCGTTGTCCTCAGTGTGTGGGTAGATTCCAGAGTCTCCATGGATGATTAGAGTTCCGGAGTCTAGTCCCAGTATAACCTTTTGGTGGAGAGTAGAAGGTACCCCTATGACGTCAGGATGATGGAGCCATGGCGTTCTCAACAGCAGATTGAAAGACGCAGGGATGTCCAGCACACAGAATTCCACCACGGTTTTGAATTTCCCGGTCACCAACTCTAGGTTGACCGTTCCTACAACATCACGGCGTGAAATCCTTGTTCTTGAGACCTAAGCGATAGGCTGTCCGGAGCGGGCAAACATTAATAGCGGAGCTGTTATCAAATAGGATGGTGGGACCCGCTTGCCCAGGCATTTCATGGTGATGTGAAGGGGTTTGCTGTAGTCAACTCCTTCGGGTGGGAGGTCTTTTTGGGTAAAGGCCAGGGTGTGTTTTGGTGAGATTGGAGGTGATTAGAGTGACCATGGCCTCGAGGGTGATATTAGATGACACCTCCAATTTAGAAAGGGTATTGACAAGCCTACGGCGATGCTCGCGGGACGTCGCCAACACCCCCCACCGAGGTTTTTTTTGAGCTGGTTAAGGATGAGGTCAACTTTAGGAATTAGGTTTGGGCGAAGGATGGTTCTGGGATCTACGGGGTTATTTGGGTTGGTGGAGCTGCTAAGGTTGGCAGAGTTTATGGGGTTGTTTAAGTGAATAGGAGTGACAGAGTTATTTGGGTTGATAGGGTTGTTTAGCTGTGGCGAGGGTGCTCGGGATGAGCTCCCTTCTTAGAGGTTGGCAGGTTGGTAAATCCGATCGCTTTTTGTGATATTGCTGACTGTTTTTGGAAAAGGTTCCCACCAGGGATTATCCCATAGATTTGAGAGGTCAGTTTCAGCCGTCCTCTTGCCTTTGTCTAGCCTTGTCTTTTCCAAGGTGTCATTGAGCTGTTCCATCTCCAGAGTGTTCCAAATGTTTTCCTCCTCCATCAAGTCTAAGAAGTTGTTACTTTTGATCAGTCCTTCATCAACCATGGCCTTGTTGACAGTGAACTCACCATCTACCCAGATGCTTACCAGATCCGCCTTTTCCTCAAACTTGGAATGACTTGGTGTGAACGAAGTGACACCATAACCGGAATGGCATGAGCGGTATAACGTTATTAGCCAGATCGGTGTGGATGGCTTGGCACCTTAACCTGGACGGTGTTGGTGTCATGGCATTTGTTTCCTTGTCATTCTTCAATTTTTAGTTAAATCCTTGCTTAGGCATTACTTCAGGACTTAGCAAAATTTTGGTTTCTCGAGGTCTCATAGTTCTAAGGATTCATGTGATCAAAGCAATGAGCACCAAGGCACGTGACTCTTCATCGGATCTCGGCAACCTCTTATAGACCGCGCGAGCGAGTCTAGGAAAGCATGGCTTTAAACAGGCAGCATAACAGCGTAATATGGATGAGATGTACAGTGCAATGTAATATGTAAACAGGATATATCACATAATTCTACGCTGCGGGTCCCTGTCCTAGGTTGGAAGGTTCTATTGCATTCTACACACGTATGAAGGCCGGTTTTGGTTTAAAGGGGAGTAGGGTCCATGGCTGCTGAAACTGTTGCCCCTCTCCGCTACACAATTCTTGATGCATTGAAATTAAATGTCGATAGTCCGATGGTATCAATCGTGTATCGTGGCTGTTCGTCCTTTTTGGGTTCAAAAAAAGATCTTGAAGAAGACGCTTTGATATATGATTGTGAGATGAAGGAAGAGGGTAAGAAGAATTTCTCCATATTGGGGCAACTTCGTGGAAATCAGATTTTCAACCCCGATTTTTGAAGAGCCCACTATACGCCTTGCTGTGCCCTTAGTCCATTTAATCTTTGTAGTTCTTTTCAAAGATTAATGAATTTCTTTGGCCTAGACCAAAAAAAAAAAAAAAACGGTTGTGTAGCTATACTTAGGTATAGTGAGGTTGTGAGTTCAACTCCAGAGGATTTTGGTACACTCGTTACTGGGTTGGTTTGTGGTAGGGACAGATGTAGTGTAATATAGCAGCTTCTAATATATGCTGGAAAAAAAAAAAAGAAAATTTCTCTCATTAAACGTTGTGCAGTTCTATTACTATGTATGAGCTGTTTTCTGGTGTCCTGTTGAACTTCGATGGATCAGTGTCTTCTTGTAATTCCAATTAACTTCTGCTGTGCTGTGTTTTTCCTGGGTTAACTGTTTGTTGACGTACTTGATGTTTTTAGGGCATTGGACATACCAAAAGCGTATCATGCATGGACCCAGAAGGAACAGCTATTCATCACCCCAGGCGTTCGAAAACTAGTTTAGGATTCAGGTCTCTCACTCTCTATATCTCTCACATACACACGCACCTGAGGGCGTCTATATGCAAGCATTATATATGTGAATTAATAATGTCTTGTTGCATTTTGATTTCTATTGATTTAGATGTTATTCAATATGTGCATGTTGGTTCCTTTTTATTGATGTGTCAATGGGAATATAACTTGCTAGTTGTTATTATCTCAACATAAGTTGTCTTACCTCATTTGTTGCAAGGTTGATGACTATTATTTTATGTCAATCAAACTTTTCTGGTTTTGCTACGACTATGCTAAAAAACGTAGGTCAACTTTTGTCAGGTTTCTATAAATTCAGAGTCTGATTATTTATTTTTAACCTAATATGTATGCTGTTTTCTGGTTAAACACAGCCTATCGTCGTTGTAATCATCCTAATTCCTTAGGCGTTTCTGATGAGATTTGTTGGTCACATTTTTTGCTATTTCCAGTGATGCCCATTCTCATGTGCCGAGGAACATATCGTGCCCAGTTTCTCCCACTAGGAGCCCTCTTCTGCATTCAAGATCACCACAAAACATGAGCAGAGTTATGTACAATTCCCCCTCTCCTATTTCCAGCCCTTGCACCCCATCTGGTTCATCTACTCCTCTCACTGGGGGTAGTGGGGCCACTCCATTTCATCTGCTAAAGCAACAAACCCACTTGCATGAAGGCATGGGAACCTTTGCGAGGCCCCAAAATACCCTCCCCTTGGAAGTCGGTGCCTCTTATCATGACCCTAAGCCTGACCTATTTTCCATGAATTCACAAACCCCTCATGTTTTCCGGGAATTGGCTTCATCTGAAAATGGTTTTCCGGGAAATCAATTTGGACTATTTGTCCAAGGGGACACAAGGAAACCATATGACGGGCAGTTGGTGGCTGATCGCGTTTCCCAGCAGCTCTTGAGGGATCGTGTGAAGTTGAGCCTTAATCCAGGTTCTCCAATTCTTGGTCGCACCCACAGAATGTGACTTTGAACGGTCAACCGCCTTATCAGAGCTGGCTCCCAGGCACACACATAGTCAACATATCATAAAAATCGGAAACGTAAGAAGAGAAGCTATAAAGCTTTCTACATCCTTTTGCAACCTGAAATCGAAGGGTCGAGGTTATATAACATGACCATAGCTTTTGATGGTCAGTTCCCTTGGTAAGTAATATATAAACGTTTCGCTGCAGTTTGGTTGAATTTCTGATCCTATTTTCTGGTAACTACTTTTTAACATCTTGGATGTACATAACTGATATGGTTACTTCATGTTTTCAGAGAGATGATCTGTGGGGGCTCAATCATCAGCTATTCGTTGCAGAGAACAATTAGGCATTTGATGAAACTGTACATTTTCGAGTAGTCATAGATAGAGGAGAGAGCACAAAGTACATTGGAGCTTTTGGCCTTCATTGACTTGTTCAGTGCTTTATTTCTTTTTTCTTCTCTTTTGGTCGGTGGGGAAAAGGTGCAAGGAAAATAGTGTGTAGAAAAAGAAAACAAAAAAAACTTGGGCACTAATGCAGAGTCCTGATTTCGTTGTGAAGGCAATTTTTGGAAATGTTGGGGCTATTGTGTTACTAGTTTGTGGCTGCTCTGGTTGCACATTTGTACTGCTCTTCGAAATGCAACATTTAACGTGCAACATGAGCTGCCGACACTCATTCCATTGACCTTGGACCATTGTATCATCTTTAATTCCTCTACCCTGTGATCACCACCTTGGACGTCCCGAGGTGGGTCCAAGTGAGAGCTAGTTTTGTACCTGCATTTTTCTGACAGAGTTGGGGATTAGAAGCTACATAATGGGGTTGATTATGAGGGAAGTTTTCTGAACTTAGTGATATAACCAAGTAATGATGGTCGGAATTGTATGCTTCTATATATGCTGTGTATCATTCAAGCTAACAAAATCAAGTACAACACCACTCTAGGTACTCAAGTATAACACCCCTAGGGGTTCATCAACTTGGGAATCCAGGAAAGTTTCAAAGGCTTCACAGAAATCAATTCAACAAAAACCGTCATTTGGAATCGGTCAAGGTCACGCTGAAGTCCCACAATTTCTTTGCCAACTCTTCATCCTTAGCCAAAGCACTTGGTTTTGCTAGATTGCTGTCTGAAAAATACTCCCCGCTTACCCCCTTAACTTGCGGATGCAATGCCACGTAGCATGTGGTTGCTGCTCCCTAAAACCACAATGAACAAAATTAATTAGCAAACCATGTCACACAAATGTCCTAACAGACTGCCAAGCGACTTATTTTTCTAAAGAAACAGTCGTTTTTTTCTTCCCCAAAGAAACGTCAGTCTGCATCTTAGAAATAACTAACCTGTGGACAATCTTTCATGAAATATTTAGCAACCATGTTTGCCAAGCCTGCAAGCAGACAGAAACCAAAACATTAATTTACACAAAAAATTGAAATTCATTTGGTAGAAGATGAATTCATGAGTTTCAACTACCCATGGCTTATCTTGGAGATGACCTCTCATATTCAAGAGTTCAAGCATGTTTGTAACGTGACTTCCCGTACCCTTCCCCAAGCACTGCGGTAGGGGACTAGGAGGAGCCCTGTGTACTGGGTAGGTCTTTTTACTATCCCTAATAAAAAAATAGGTATGGTCCGTATGGAAGTTATACATTTAAACCACCATCGAATTTATAGAAGCTTTGGTTTATATACTCTTAAAGTACTGACTCTAGACAATAATTTTTTCCCCTCATATTTTTTTTCGAGAACTGCCTAAAGATAACATGATTCTCGCATGCGATTGAGTCCACCCCCGTCAAATGAAGGAGCGCCTTCCTTTATCCTTTGAGGTCCGACCTCTCTTCCACGTTCCACTTCCCTAAGTTTGTGGTCATAAGATATGTCTCATGTTATCGTAGGCCACCCTTGCATTTACGACTTTCACGGCTAGGGCCTTATTCGGAGCGATGACTGATTCACACAAAATCTTTCCATGTAACTACTTTGAGCATATGGTCCCCCCTTCTAGGGATCCAAACCATCTACCATGCCTTTCTTTGTTCATGGATAGATATTCTAGGGTCATAGGCGTATAAATTCCCTAAAAAAAAGAAGACAGAAAAAGTTTAATACCCCTCGTGTACATTACCTTTTCAAAATGAAAAAGAAACAAAATGAAAAGCTTAACACCCTTCTTTTGCTTTATCAAAATGAAAACGAAAAAAAAAAAAAAAAAATGAGACGGTCATCTTATTCAAAACCCCAATCATGACATCTATTCTCTTCTCTCCACTTCACACCTCGAAACACACCATTCTTATAGAGAGAAACATGCTTTCACATCTTCTAAACCAGAGCATCTACGGAGTTAATTTACCCACTAAAATATCACTAGTCTCTACCCAAGATCCTAGCATCACAATTCCAACTTTGTCTAATTTGCTTAGTAAATTGGTAGAATCCCGGCCCGTTTTGTTGAATTCAATTCCTACACTGATGAACACTTCATCCATCCCAATTTGTTTATCACTTCAACCATTGCAGAACTCTTAGATAGAATGATTTTCTATCTAATATGCATCTTATTTGATAAATCTCAACTGCTTTTTTTTTGGGCTCTGCTGCATCTTAACCACGAACAACAGGAGGCCAGGAATAAATCTCAACTAGTTCTATGAGATAAGTTCTCAATAAAATACATTATAATTTGCATGATAAATAAAGCTTTCTTAGTTGCACGAATACCAAAATTGACATACAAATTGGGACGGGTGAGTATTAGAGCAAATGCAAGGGTACGGCAATGCATATGCAAATTAGGAAGCCTGAAAAATGATCCCAAATAAAGGAAACATCTCTGCATCTTGGCTCTATATGGAATTGAGCAACCACTAATCCTACAAATATGTATTCAGAAACATGCTTTAAGAACAATAGCCATATAGGTTCAATCATTCAGAGATATACCATCAATGATGCTATGGTGACGCAGAAGCTTGGTGGTGGGAATGGCTCCTGGATGAAGTGAATTAGCAGTAATCTCCACCCCTTCTTCCTGGTTAATTGTCAAAAGAAATCATCCATTAAAGCTTTTAAAGAAACAAGATTTTAACAAGTAATCATCTTTACATCAAATAGTTACTGGGTCACTCCCTCTTTTCCAGGATTGAGGCTTTCGTTGGTTCTCAGTTCTCACAGTTTGGCAGCCTATGGCTGTAGCTCTCTGAACAACTTAATCCATGCAAATGGTACTAATCAAAATAGGCTGTTTCCTAAGTGCAACAAGTGATGCGATGGTAACCTTGGGAGAATTTCATAGCACCGATTCTAACGGTTCTCATATTTTCTTTATTTATCCATTTTAACTGTATTCCTTCCACATATGTGTATCATAGCCAACCAAATGTCCAATTTCTGGTCCTTGTTTCATAACCCTAAGTCCTGAGACTCTGATAAAAGTGGAAAGTCTCAGATGTGCATACCCAATTGCAGACACATATGAGAAGAACATGGTTCAAGTAATTGGCAGGCACAAAAATTCCATTATATTGACATTTTCAATTATAGAAAGGAAAAAATTCCATTATATCTCAAATTCTCAATTATAGAAAGGAAAAAAGAACTTCTGTCCATTGCAATAAAGCTTGGTTATTTATTAATAACAAGACCTTGAAGCTGCACAATTTGCAATAAAAGCAACCAGCACTGATATCAATTTCTTGGATAATTGACTAAGAAGAATATATTGGTTACCTTAAAGCGCTTTGCCAGCTCATTAGCATGCAATATGTTAGCAAGCTTTGATTGTCCATAGGCAGATATGGGGCTGAAACTGAAACATAGAAAGTGACAAGGAAAATTGTTTAGTGCAAGTGAACTCAACGAAATTTAATCAGCAGCTCAATTTCGAAAGGGCAACCCTATAGCCAGAGAAAAAATAATGTGAAAGGACAAAAGTGTCCCTCCAAGTCATACGTAATGTTTGATTTGGACGGACCTTCTCTTTCATGAATTTTTAGACAAGTCAACTGTGCTACCTATATAATCTAAATACAAACCACGGTACGCTGTGAATATGGAACAATTAGAAACAAATAATTCCAACCAGGACTAAAAACAAATAAATCAAAACTGAAAAGACAAAGGAAAAAATGTTGTTAGTAATTACCTAGATTCATCATTGATTTTATCAAAACGAACCCCTTCACGGTATGCATACCGATGACCCTCTGATGACACATTAACAATCCTTCCTTCTTTCTGGCTTTCACGTGCTGTACTTTTCATGGTTTCCAACAAGAGATTCGTCAAGAGAAAATGACCTGCAAAAAGTCAAGATTTATCTTTTCATAGGGAATGCATGTTGGTATACATCTAACAAGAGAGTAGCATATAAATTTAGTACCTATCGAGTGGAAAACAAAAATCGATAGAACAAAACATATGTGGGACTGAGCTTCACAAAAATCATCGACAGAAAACTAAACAAGAATTGTTGGGCAATTCCAATTTTAGATAAACTGTCACTCTCATTTACAGATGCTCTTAACAAAAGCAATAGAATAAATAAGTGACAACATCCAAAGATAAGAAATATATTTTCAGTTTCAAGTGAGAGATTGATAGCAGTCAATTATCCCTATTAACGGTAGCTGAAATAACTAAAAGCAAACAAAGGAGAAAAGAAAAAAAATACTAGATGGTTGAGCCTACAAGGTGAGAATTAGGAGTTGTTCTAGAGACAAGATGTTAAAAGAAGCCAGATGGGATTGGAAGACAGTAGTCCTTGGAGAATTGAAAGTGAGAGGTCCCACCTTAAGTAAAAGCTAAAAGAGAGTGCTTTTCAAAGTGACAGAAGGATAGGAATGAAGACCATTAGGAGCTATAAACAAGTCTCCAAGGAGGCTTAGAAAGCCGTTGGAGTGTGAGAGTAGTATTTAGTATTTCTTGTTATTGTCTATTTGATTGTTGAAAGGGTAGTGTAGTCTTTTAGTTGTTCTAGGGTTCGCCTAAGGTTAATAGGGTTTGCCTATATAAACCATCTTAGCTTTGTGTGGTCTTTGTTTTACTTCTATTCAATTTATTTCAACAAAGTAGGAGATGCTCCATCCGCCCGCCTGTAGCAGAGGGTATAATCTTTAAACTCTCACAAAAATGCAATTATGCATTCATCGAATACTACTATAATGAAGCTATTAAAGAAAAACAATCCTACTGCAATGAATCTAAGTTGGATTATAAGAGAAATCTAATTTGAACTTGAAACTCCTCTCTTGCTAGTTGTTATAGAGGATATAGAAAAGAAACCATTCTTGCAAACTTTTTTTTTTTTGGCAAGATTCCTGCAAACTAATTTCCAACATTTGTATAAACAAATTTACAGCACCAGCGGCAATTAAAAAATCCAATGATTTATGATTCTTACCGATATGGTTAGTTCCAAACTGCAGTTCTAAATTGTCTTGTGTAAGCATGAAAGGTGGAGCCATAACCCCTGCATTGTTACTTTCAACAACAAACAAAATATTTCATTCCTTGTTAAGTTCAAAAGTAAATTGGTAGAGTCCATTACAAGTCATGTCCTCCATACATTAAAAAAGGACAAAAGCCGAGCTAAATGAGACAGCAGCATATTTAATTGCTTCATTATTCTTACATGAGGAGGTTTAAAGGAAGGCCCGAGGACTTGTATTCCGAAGCAAATTTCCTTACAGATGCCATTGAACCGAGATCTAATTCCATAACATCGAGTTTAGCATTTGGGTTTTCCTTAAGTATAGCTTCTTTGACTTTTCCACTGGTATCTCTATTTCTAACAGCCATAACTACATGTACACCACGCAAGGCGAGGACGCGTGTCGTCTCTGTGCCAATACCGCTTGATGCCCCTGAAATTGGACAAAGTATAAGCAATAAAATTATCGGATTCGTCCAACAATGAGGTTCTGAAGTCAACACCGGAGGAATAAATTCCAGTGGAACTTATTTCTGAAAAGACACCACTTGATTCAGTAGAACTACAAAGTACAAGTAAACTAGGTAAATATACCTCAGCAAAACAATTTTTATGAATCACCAAATCGTATGGTGGTGCAATTTTTTTTTTTAAAGAATAAGTTGGCCAAAACTTTTTATAAGCACACTAGCTCTTGCCATCACTCTTCACCAAGTGTAAAGATTTCAGTGACTTCAAATTATGGCTTTCCCCAGGTAACAACTGCGACGACATTTATATGACACATAAACCCAAGAAAATTAGAAGTCTACCCACACTTATACAAATAGAATGGAATAACGCGCATGAAAGTGGCCGAACGTGGCTACAAATGGAGCCATAACCAAACCAAACCGAACCGAACCAAACCGAAACTTAAGTTCCAATCAATTGGGGGTCGACTGCATGAACCGGTAACAAAACTCACACCCAAATGAGAAGTACAGACATAGACGTGGGAAACCAATCAAAGATTCAACACCAACCCGTTATATATAGGAAGACAAATCAAATTGGAAGATAAAGTCTAGTAACCTCTCATCATAGCCGTGTTCTTGAATCAGAAAGGCATAATATAGTAGATACTCCAACAAACCCACAAACCCATCAAAGAATGATCCAGCACGTGCATACTTGCACAAATAATGCGAGAGAGAGAGAGAGAGAGAGAGAGAGAGAGAGAGAGAGAGAGAGACCTGTAACAATGGCAGTGAGGCCAGTCCCATCAATTCCTTGAGTAACTTCCTCAGCTGTAGAACAGGCTGAGAACCCAGATGGACCTTTTCTTCCAAAAATCCACATTTCGCTGATTTGATTCGATCCCCCCACAAAACCCAATTTAAACCCTAATTTTGTACTACTTCAAAAAACTACTGTTGTGTTGTATACACGAGAGAGAGAGAGAGAGAGAGAGAGAGAGAGAGAGAGAGATGCGGAGTGCCGGACCAATGTTGGATCCTCCGTACTTTGAATTCCAGGGTGAGAACATTAATTTCTTTTCTTATCTGAACATTAAATATTGTTATCAAAGATTTATCGAGTATAGGTTGTCTTCCACCATACTCGTTCCAAAAGATAATAGGATGATGCTATGGTGTCCCCGGTCATTTTGGGGACACCGTAATTTTTGGCATAACTTTACCATTAGGAGCATAACAAAAATCATTACAAGTATAATAGAACCATAACATGGCATAACCAAGGCATAACCAAAAACCAATCAAGGCATAACAAAAAATCAACCAAGGCATAACCAACCAAGTTATGCCTTATTATGGTTTTGGTTATACTTATAATGGTTTTGGTTATGCTTGTAATGAATTTTGTTATGCCTATAATGGTTTTGTTATGCCAAAAGTTACGGTGTCCCCAAAATGACCGGGGACACCGAAGTCATTCCCTAAAATTACAAATAGGATGATGTTACGGTGTATTCGATAATTTTGAAGATACCGTAATTTTTGACATAATTTCATCATTATGAACATAATTGAAATCCATTACAAGCATAACAAAATTCAAACACGGCATAACCAAACCCAATTGTTATGCCATGTTATGATTTTGTTATGCTAATAATGATTTTTGATTATACTTATAATAATTTTGTTATACCAAAAGTTACGGTGCCTCCGAAATGACCGGGATACCGAAGCCATTCCCTTAAAAATAAATAGGGAATGACTTCGGTGTCTCCGGTCATTTTGGGGACACCGTAACTTTTGGCATAACAAAACCATTATAAGCATAACCAAATTCATTGCAAGCATAACCAAAACCATTATAAGTATAACCAAAACCATAACAAGGCATAACTTGGTTGGTTATGCCTTTGTTGATTTTAGTTATGCCTTGATTCGTTTTTGGTTATACATTGGTTATGCCATGTTATGGTTCTATTATACTTGTAATGATTTTTGTTATGCTTGAAAGGATTCTGTTATGTCAAAAATTACGCTGTCCCCAAACTGACCGGGGACACCATAGCATCATCCAAATAGATAAACTTGATGCAAAATTATTTATAGATGCAGACAATTTGTTGAGGAGACCGGTTATTGATTTTCAGCCGCGGGAGTAATATGTGTAACAGATAGAGACTCCTGAGCATTTTTTTTTTGTTTTTGTTTTAGGACAAATGATATATAATACAGAAAGACATATCTCGGTTCTACTTGAATATGATTTTTTGTGTTCATTATTTAGGTAAAAGATCAACTTAAAAAATAAGTAGCTTATTATTTGCAATTTTAACACAATATTTGGCTACTTGATGTGTTCATTATTTAAGTAGAAGATTAACTTTAATGAACACATCAAGGCATATTCAAGTAGCAATATTCAAGTAGCCATATTTATGTTTACAATCGGTACACTAGGGACCAAAATGACACTCGCCCAATATATTGAGTACCAAAAAAGGTAAATAAACCGCGAATAAAACTGCAGTCTGAACAGGACGTGGAACCCAATCCCAGGTTTTGTTACTCATGTGAGAAGTCCTTCACGAAGTCAGGAATGAAAAGGCACAACAATGAATTTCATGGTCTCCAAACTCACAAATGCAATTTTTCGTGGGTGTGAAAATATGTTTGGGTTCGCACTGACCTTGGAGATCACAAGGATAAGGTGAATCACTAAACAGGTATGTGAATTTTTCAATATGTTTTATGGGCGCTGGCTATGTAGTCGTTGTAGTGCCATAATGTAGGCGAGCGTGGGGGTGGAAAGCGAGGACGTGCGTTGAGGTAGAAGTTGGGCGGTGGAGCGGTTTCGGGCTAGGCAAGTGTTCTCTCTTTCTAAACGTCTCCTTCCTCCTCTCTCTCCTCCCCTCCCTCTCCAACTCACCCCCACCACCGGCTTCACTAAACCCCCCCACCTCCTCACTGCACTCCTTCCAAATCTCATCCTTCACCTGGCCAAAAACCACTCTACCGCCCAACCTCTACCTCAAAGCAAGTCCTCCCCTTCCACCCTGCACCCCCACATCCCTGCCATCATCCACTACATGATGGCACTACAACGACCATAGCATAGCCAGTGCCCATAAAACATAATGAAAAATTAACATACCTATTCAGTGATTCTCCTTATCCTTGTGATCTCCAAGGTCAGCTGCGAACCTAAACATATTTTCACACCCACGGAAATTGCATTTGTGAGTTTGGAGATCGTGAACTTCATCGTTGTGCCTTTCCATTTCTGACTTAGTGAAGGACTTCTCACAGGAGCAACAAAACCAATTGACAATCAACATTTGCTGATGCTTGAGAGACTTTCTCGAAGGGGGAGAGAGTGCGATTAGAGTTTGTGCCGAGGGATTGGGTTCCACGTACTGTCTAGACTACGGTTTTATTCGCGGCTTACCGATTGTACTTTTTTTTTTTTGCCAGAGTAAAAAGAGTTCCATTGATAGAAGAAAGACAATTACATTAGGGGGCTAGAGTTGCCATGTACAAATAACTCCCACTTTTGGCCACACACTGTACCACAGAGTTACCGACACATCTCATCCAACTCACACTGAGTTGAACAAACAACTAACCCAAACGACACCAACAAAGGGTGAGGAAGACCCGCGAAGGGGAGAAAGACCCACGTAGGGGAACCATAGCTGAAACAGAAAATAACAACAAAAAAACCCAAAAACCTAACACAGAAATACCACCACTGCCAGGAAACATAACGGTCGCCACACCATAGATCCGCCGCCCTCAAACCACCAAGCTGGCAAGCCGATGTGACCATGGACAGGAATGCCACTACCAGTCGACGTAGATGGCAATGCCACCACCACCAGATGCCTCAGACGACAACCCACCCCATGCGGACGGTGGAGCCCAAACAGAGGAGGAAAGCACAGAGGTGGATGGGGAGGAATCGGCGACCATCAGAACCACAAGTGGATTGATGGGAGATGGGAAAGAACCAGACAGGGAGAGGGAGAAAGGGAAGGGAGAAAAGAAGAAAGAGGGAAGGGAAGAACCGGACGGAGGGCCGCAGAAAAGATTCGATTAGAGGAAGAAAGGCCTCCCCTCCCTTCGCTGCATTTAGGGTGGAAACACTAGGAGAAGGAGGGAGGGGAGGGAGGAAGCTAATAGAGAAAGCGACTAGGGTTCGCAGAGTTTAAAGAGAGAGAGAGGGGGGAGAGAGAAATATGGCTACTTGAATATGCCTTGATGTGTTCATTTAAAGTTGATCTTTTGCCTCAATAATAAACGAATGGTGCTACTGGTACAGACACAAATCCCTTTTTGGACTCATTTTGGGTCTCAAAAAAATAATTGAAGTCGCTCATTTTGTTTAAAATACTTTGTTTATGGTCCCTAAAAAAAATAAACTTAATCTAGTATCGGTAAGAGTATTTACAAAACATCCAAACTTTGCTTTATTGAATTCTTGAGCAAAGTTTGGATGTTTCGTAAATACTCTTACCGATACCAGATTAAGCTTATTTTTTGTAGGGACCATAAGCAAAGTATTTTAAACAAAATGAGCGATTCCAATAATTTTTTTGATACTCAAAATGGGCCCAAAAAAGGATTTGTACCCACTGGTACAGATTTTTAGTCTGTACCAGTAGACTTTCTGATAATAAACATATAGTCCATTTACTTAATGATGTTCCACTAAGAACTTTTAGAACTTTTTCTTATCTTGTTCTTATTTGAATTTTTTTCGCATTTGTTTGTTTCAGGCCACATTTTTTTGGTTTTTCAATTCGTCTCGTCAAGACGATTTGGAAAAGTAAATTTTGGTTTACTTTTACCCAAATATTTTGAAAGATAACCATTTTTCAGCAAAAATAGACAAATTTTTTTGGCTAAAAAATGGTTATTTCCCACAATATTTGGGTAAAAGTAAAAGAAAATTACTTGTCCGAGAATCAATAATCTACAAAAATTTGGCGCAAAACTAACAAACACGGAAAAAAATTCAAATAAGGATAAAAAATGCTAAAAGTCAAGCGGAACGGGATCTACGTACTTATTTTTTGAATTAAATGTGACGTATTGGTGAGAGAATGACCTGTCTCATAAAGTAGAAATTAAGTACTTAAACAATAAGAACCTTAGTGGAATGGGACCTAAAAATTCAAAAGATTGGAAAGAAGTATTTTTAATGACCTGTACTAATTAATGTTACGTCTTTTTTTATCATCAAGAAGAAATATTACAATTGTATATTCAAGATGCGCAACGGCACTTACATATCGTAAACTTAAAATCAAATACAACAACATTCTAGGAATATATTAAAAAGTATGTCGCACATAGGGGTTTCATATCGTAAACTTAAAAATCCAAAAAAATTTCACAAGGCATCGCAGAAATAAAATCAACAGAACCATCATTTGGGATCCGTCAAGCTCAAGCTGAAGTTCCACAATTTCTTTGCCAATTCTTCATCTTTAGCCAGAGCGGTCGGTTTCGCTTGATTACTGTCGCAAAAGTACTCCCCGCTCACCCCCTTAACTTGCTGATGCAATGTCACGTAGCATGTGGTTGCCGCTCCCTAGAACCATAACGAACAATATTAATAGATAACCATGTCACACCGATGTCCTAACAAACTGCTAAGCATCTCAAACATCCACATTCTTACCTATTTTTTTTTTTTTCTAAAGAAATGCTATTCTGCATCGTAGAAAGAACTAACCTGGGGAATGCTTTTCAAGAAATATTTAGCAACCATGTTTGCCAAGCCTGCAACCAGACAGGAACCAAAATATTAGTCCCCAAAAGGTTGAACTTCATTTAGTTGAAGATGAACTTGTGAGCCAACTTTTAACTGCCCCATGGCTTATCTTGAATATTACCTGTCAAATTCAAGCATGTTTCTATGTAACTTCTCGTATCCTTCGCAACTGCAGGAGCCCCGTGTGCTAGGTAACTCTTTTTGCGATCCCCAGTAAAATAAACAGGTCTGGAAGTTATAATTGTGAAACCACGATCGAATTTTCACAGAAGCTTTGGTTTATAGATAGATCATAGTATTAACTCCAGACGATAAACCTTGCCATGTCACTGCTTTGGGCATGGTCCATCTTTTGGGGATCCGAACCGTATATCATGCCTTTGTTCGTTCATGGTTCGATTTATAGGGTCCTAGGCGCATAAGTTTTCAACTAAAAGAAAAGGGGAAAAATAAAAAGCTTACCATCCCAACTACTACTAGTTCTATGCGATGAAGTTTTCAAAATCAATAAGAAACATTATAAATTGCAAGATATGTAAACCTTTTCAAAAGCACCAAAGCCAAAATTGACATATGAATTGGGACGGAGGGAGTGCTAGCGCAAACGAAAGTGCAGGGCCATGCATTGATGCAAATTAGGAAGCCTAACAAAGATCCTAAATAAAGGAAACATCTTTGCAGCTTGGCTCCATGTGGAATTGAGCAACCACTGATCTGAAAAATATGTATGCAGAACATTTTAAGAACAGATAGCCATATAGATTTTAATCATTCAGAGATATACCATCAATAATGCCATGGTGACGCAAAAGATTGGTGGTGGTAATGATTCCTGGATGAAGTGAATTAGCAGTAATCTCCACCCCTTCTTCCTGGTTAATTGTCAAAAGAAACCATCCATAAAAGCTTTTAAAGAAGCAAGGTTTTAACAAGCAAGCATCTTTACATCAAATTGTTACTGGGTCAATCGGGAGGCATTCACTGGTTCTCCATAGTCTTGCAGCCTATGGCTCTAGCTCTTTGAACAACTTAATCCACCGATATGGTACCATTCGAACTAGTTTGTTCCAGAGTGCATCAAGTCATATTATGGTAACACTCAGAGAATTTCATAGCCAAGGTTCCAAGGGTTCTCATTTTTTCTTTCCTCATCTTTTTCTCAGTGGATTTCATCTACAAATTTGTCATAGCCAAGCAATATACCGATTGCTGGTCCTAGTTTCATAACCTTAAGTCCTGAGATTTTGATCAAATTGGAAAGTCTCAGACGTCCATACAAAAATGCAGACACTCATGGGCAGAAGCCACAGAACATGGTTCAAATAATTTGCAGGCGGAAAAATTCGATTACATTGGTATTATTAGAACAGCATGTATCTGAAATCTCAATTATGAAAAAAAAGAACTGCCACTACTTACAATAAAGCTTGTTTCAAATTCATAACAAGACCTTGAAGCAGTATGTTAGCAAAAACAACCACCTTGACATCAATTTCTTGGATAGTTGAGTAAAAAGAATAGATCGATTACCTTTAAGCGCTTTGCCAGCTCATTAGCATGCAATATGTTTGCAAGCTTTGATTGTCCATAGGCAGGCATGGTGCTGAAACTGAAACGCAGAAAGTAAAACAAGGAAAATAGTTTATTGAGAGTGAGCTCTACGAAATCAAATCAGCAGCTCAATTTGAAAGGGCAAACTTATAGTCAGAGCAAAAATTACGTGAAAGGATAAAACTGTCCTTCCAAGTCAAACGTGATGTTTGATTTGGACGGACATTTTTCTTTCTTTGAAGAAGGCAATTGTGCTACCTATATCTTGAATACTATGCATGGTATGTTTTGAATATAGACAAGGCAAAAACAAGTAATTCACACCAGGATCAAGGGCAAATAAGTCAAAGTTGAAAAGATACGGGAAAAAAGGTTGTCACTAATTACCTAAATTTGTCATTGATTTTATCAAAACGAATTCCTTCCCGGTATGGATACCGATGAACCTCTGAAGACAAATTAACAATCCTTCCTTCTTTCTGGCTCTCACATGCTGTACTTTTCATGCTCTCCAACAAGAGATTTGTCAAAAGAAAATGACCTGCAAAAAGTTAACATCTATCCTTACATACGCAATGCACATTGTTATACATCTGACAAGAGTAGGGTATGAACTTAGTACCCTATGGAGTGAGAAACAAAAATAGAAAGAAATCCTTTGCGAGTCGAAAGGGAGTTCCCAACTCGAAAGAAACCTGGTGGCGGACTGGCAAGGTCCAAACTACAATAAAAGCTAAAAGAGAGTGCTCTAAAAAGTGGCAGAAGGCCAAGAATTAATGAAGATAATTTTAGGAGCTATAAACAAGTCTCCAAGGAGGCATAGAAAGCCGTAGGAGAAGCTAAGATTGGAACTTAAGGCTCAGATGGGTTTATACTGCACAAGTGCAGGAGAGTAAAGCTTAATGACCTAGTAGCAACTAGCTGTGGTCTTCGTTTTACTTTTATCTTATTTCATTCCACAAAGTAGGACATTGTCCATCCACCTGCATGTAGCAGAAGGGATAATCTTCAAACTCTGATGTGGTCTTCGTTTTACTTTTATCTTATTTCTTTCCACAAAGTAGGACATTCTCCATTCGCTTGCGCGTAGCACATGGATAATCTTTAAACTCTTACGAAACTACATTTATCCGTCCAACGAATACTTCTGCAATGAAGCAAATAAAAAAAAGGATAATACCTCAATGATCTAAGTTGAAACTCTAGTCGATTATAAAAGAAATCTAAGTTGAACTTGTAAGTCCTCTCTTGCTAGTTATCATAAAAGAATTACAGAAAAGAAAACAAATTTTCAACATCTGCAGCAACAAAGTTATAGCACCACAAGAACAGAAAATACAGGGATTTATGATTCTTACCTATATGGTTAGTTCCAAACTGCAGTTCAAAGTTGTCTTTGGTAAGCATGAAAGGTGGAGCCATAACCCCTGCATTGTTACTTCCTACACCGAAGAAAATATTTCACTCGTAAAGTTCAAAAGTAAACTGGTGGAGTCCATGGTAAGTCATGTACTCCATACATTAAAAGAGGACAAAAACAGAGCTAAATGAGACAGCAACATAGCAATTGCTTCATTATTCTTACATGAGGAGGTTTAAAGCAAGGCCTGATGACTTGTATTGCGAAGCAAATTTCCTTACAGATGACATTGAACCGAGATCTAACTCCATAACATCGAGTTTAGCATTTGGGTTTTCCTTAAGTATTGCTTCTTTCACTTTTTCACCGTTACCAGTATTTCTAACTGCCATAACTACATGCACACCACGCAAGGCAAGGACGCGGGTAGTCTCTGTGCCAATACCGCTTGATGCCCCTGAAATTGTCAAAATGCAAGCAATAAGGTTATACGATACCTCCAATACAACGAGGTTCTGAAGTCAACATCAGAGGAATAGATTCTAGTATAACTTCTTATTCTGAAAAGACACCACTTCATTCAGTAGAACTACCAAGTACCAGGCAACTAGGTGAATAAACCTCAGCAAAACCATTTTTATGAATCACCAAATTATACTCTGGTGTAATTTTTTTACAAGAAAAAGTTGGCGAATACTTTTTTTAAGCACACTTAGCTCTAGCCTTCATTCTTCACCGAGTTTAAAAATTTTCAGCGACTTAAAGTCATGGTTTTCCCCCAGGTTAACACCTTGAACGCCATTTATATGAAACATAGACCAGAGTGGATTTCAACTCTACCCACATTTATTCAAACAGAACAGGATAACTAACACCCATGGAAGTGACCGCGCCTTGCAACTTTAGCCGTAAACTACAACAATTCACGAAACTCTTGAACAAAACAAGAATTAGATAACACCCATGAGAGTGACCGTGCCTTACAACTTTAGCCGTAAGCTACAACAATTCATGAAACTCTTGAGCAAAACAAGAATTAGAGGTGCAGACAAGGAAAACTGATTAAAACTAACTGCATAACACCACACCACAACTGCACAAGTGCTTCAGATTGTAATTTCTCATACTATTTGTCACTCTTACATGACAGATTGACAGTTTGACACCATGAATAAGTTAATTGAAGCCCATACTTGACACTCACAGAATCCATCTGCAGAAGGCTTCAATCTAACTTAAAAGCTACATTTAAACTCTCTCTCTCTCTCTTTTTTTTTCCCAATCGGTAGAGAGATCATTACATTGAAGTACAAAGTACAAATCATGGGACACTATATCGATTGTGTGAGAATCCACAAGAAAACCAAGCCCAAGAACTGAAATAAGCCCATCAAAGGGACCACAATGATAGAATGTGAAGACGATCATTTTTTGTGACCTTGGTCCGGACCACCGTGAGACTGGTCCGGACCACCGCGGACAGAATTCAGTTTTTTGAAGCTGCTGGAATTTTGGTCCGGACCAAAGGTAAAGCTGGTCCGGACCAGCGGGACCCAACAAACGTTTTTTTAGGGTTTTTTGGTGTGCTAACTTGCTTGGACTATAAAAGCAAAGTTAGGGTTGCCTCCCATCATAATATTTGTTCATCTTCTTATCATAGTGAAATCCCCCAACACCCCGTGGAGTACGATTAGGCAAATTGCTTAAGTCGGAACCACGTATATCGCGTGTCTTGTTCTTTTGATTGCTTGTTTCTTTTCCCTGTGTGTGTTCTCTTGCCCTAACAACTGGTATCAGAGCACCCAGGTTGAGTGGGAGCATCGATGGCAGGAGAAGAAGGAAAAGTAAACGGAATCGAAAAGTTCGATGGTTCAGACTACGGATATTGGAAGATGCAGATAGAGGATTATCTGTATGGAAAAAGCTTGAACGCACCGTTGGAAAAGAAGAAACCAGAAGGGATGAAAGATGAAGACTGGAAAACCCTAGACAGGAGAGTCTTGGGGATTATTCGTTTGACGTTGACAAAATCGGTGGCCTACAACGTCGCGAAGGAGAAGACCGTTGGGGATAT
Organism: Rhododendron mucronatum var. ripense; assembly: GCA_019656295.1. Lineage (NCBI taxonomy): Eukaryota > Viridiplantae > Streptophyta > Magnoliopsida > Ericales > Ericaceae > Rhododendron > Rhododendron mucronatum. The sequence goes on along the minus strand of BPLT01000008.1, from coordinate 3,630,090 downwards.
GATGGCGGTCTTGTCAAGTATGTATGAGAAACCCTCGGCGAACAATAAGGTACATCTCATGAAGAAGTTATTTAATCTTAAGATGTCGGAAGGTGCTGCAGTTGCCAACCATCTTAATGAGTTTAATACTATTACGAATCAATTGTCTGCTGTTTCAATTGAGTTTGATGATGAGATACGTGCCTTGATTGTTTTGGCTTCATTACCCAATAGCTGGGAGGGTATGAGAATGGCTATTAGTAACTCCGCTGGCAAGGAGAAACTCAAATACGATGACATTCGAGATTTAATCTTGAGTGAGGAGGTTCGTAGGAGAGATGCAGGAGAATCCTATTCGTCTAGTTCGGGTTCCGCTTTGAATACCGAGACTAGGGGTAGGAGCCAGAATAGAGGTTCTAATAGAGGAAGGTCGAGGTCGAGGAAAGGAAGGAGTGGGTCAAGGACCCCTCTGCATGAGGTTCAGTGTTGGAACTGTAACAAGATGGGCCACTATAGGAGAAACTGTAGGGAGCCGAAAAAGCAAAACAACGAGTCTGCTAATGTTGTTGCTACTGAAAATCAGGATGCTTTGCTTCTTTCAGTTGACAGTCCGATAGACTCTTGGGTGTTGGACTCAGGAGCTTCGTTTCATACCACTGCACACCGAGAAATTATCGAGAACTATGTTGTTGGTAATTTTGGGAAGGTGTATTTGGCTGACGGTGAAGCGTTGGATATTGTGGGTATGGGAGATGTTCGAATCAGACTGCCGAATAGGTCTTCATGGTCACTACAGAAAGTCAGACATGTTCCGAATTTGATGAGAAATTTGATTTCTGTGGGGCAGCTAGATACAGAGGGTCATTCAATCTCATTCTTCAATGATCAGTGGAAGATTACAAAGGGAGCATTGGTTGTGGCTCGTGGGGTCAAGACAGGGACGTTGTACATGACACAGAGCACAAGGGATACAGTTGCAGTTGCTACTGCAAGTTGTGATGCAGACCTTTGGCACCAAAGATTGGGTCACATGAGTGAAAAGGGCATGAAGGTACTTCTTTCCAAGGGTAAACTTCCAGGGTTGAAGTCGGTTCAGTTTGACTTGTGCGAGGGTTGTGTTTTTGGGAAACAGAAGAAGGTTAGCTTTCTGAAAAACGGCAGGACTCCAAGGTCAAGGAAGTTGGAGTTGGTCCACACAGATTTGTGGGGTCCCGCTCCTGTTGAATCGCTTGGTAGGTCAAGATACTACATGAGTTTCGTCGATGACTCAAGCAGGAAGGTATGGGTTTATTTTTTGAGAAATAAATCTGATGCCTTTGAAACTTTTAAGAAGTGGAGAGCTTTGGTGGAGAATGAAGCGGGCCTAAGACTGAAATGTCTAAGGTCAGATAATGGAGGTGAGTATGAGGACAAAAAGTTCAAGGAATATTGCGCTGTTAACGGGATTAGGATGGAGAAGACCATTCCGGGGACACCACAGCAGAATGGTGTGGCCGAGCGCATGAACAGGACCCTGAATGAGCGAGCAAGAAGCATGAGGCTGCATGCTGGGTTGCCAGAAACCTTTTGGGCTGATGCAGTGATCACTGCGGCTTACTTGATAAATCGAGGACCGTCGGTTCCTTTGAATTTTAGATTGCCCGAGGAGGTTTGGAGCGGAAAGGAGGTAAACCTTTCGTTTCTTAAAGTTTTTGGCTGTGTTTCATATGTTCATATTGATTCTAATGCTCGTAATAAATTGGAAGCTAAGTCTAATAAATGTTTTTTTATTGGCTATGGCGATGAGGAATTCGGCTATCGATTTTGGGATGCGCAAAATCGAAAGATTGTAAGAAGCCGGAATGTGATATTCAATGAGCAAGTTATGTACAAGGATCGTGATAGGACAGAACATGCTGATTCTGTGCCAGAGGTTGAGAAAAAGGATGTGGTCGATTTGGATGAGCTATCTGAGGGTTTTGTGCCAGACAGCAGCCAGGAAGATGAAGAGATTGTTATTCCGCAAGAGAGACAGAGTACGCCAACTAGTGCTGTCAGAAGGTTGTCTTCCAGGGTTAGCAAACCACCACAGCGTTTTTCACCGTCTTTGTACTACATATTGCTCACTGATGCTGGTGAACCAGAGTATTATGACGAGGCTTTGCAGAATGAGAGTTCAATCAAGTGGGAGTTGGCCATGAAAGATGAGATGAACTCTTTGTTGACAAACCAGACGTGGGAGTTGACAGAATTACCAGCCGGTAAGAAAGCTCTTCATAATAAGTGGGTTTACAGATTGAAGGAAGAGCACGATGGTAGCAAGCGCTATAAGGCTCGACTAGTAGTCAAAGGCTTTCAGCAGAAGGAAGGGATTGATTACACCGATATTTTTTCTCCAGTTGTGAAGTTGACGACAATACGGTTGGTATTAGGAATTGTGGTTGCTGAGGATTTGCATTTGGAGCAGTTGGATGTGAAGACTGCTTTTCTCCATGGAGATTTGGAGGAGGACATCTACATGCATCAGCCACAAGGCTTCGCAGTTAAAGGGAAGGAGAAGATGGTTTGCAAACTGAGCAAGAGCTTGTATGGGTTGAAGCAAGCTCCAAGGCAATGGTACAAGAAGTTTGATAGCTTCATGTGCAGCAATGGGTTCAAACGGCTGGAGGCGGATCATTGCTGTTATACCAAGGGGTTTGGCAAGTCTTATGTGATTTTGTTGCTATATGTTGATGACATGCTTATCGCAGGGTTTGATATTGGGGAAATCAACAAAGTGAAGAAGGCGTTGTCGAAACAGTTTGCAATGAAGGATTTGGGAGCGGCTAAGCAAATCCTTGGAATGAGAATAATCCGAGATAGAGCAAAGGGGACTTTAAAGCTATCACAGGCCGAATACATCAAAAAGGTGCTCAAGAGGTTTAGCATGGGTGATGCAAAACCTGTTGGAACACCTTTGGCTAGTCATTTTAGACTAACCAAGGATCAGTCACCGAAGACAAACGAGGAGCGTGACTACATGGGTAAAGTTCCGTATGCATCAGCGATAGGGAGTCTTATGTACGCTATGGTTTGCACACGTCCTGACATTGCGCATGCAGTGGGAGTAGTGAGTAGGTATATGAGTAATCCAGGGAAGCAGCATTGGGAAGCAGTGAAATGGGTTATGAGGTATTTGAGGGGTTCTACAGATGTCTCATTGTGTTTCAGAAGGGCTGGCCTGAAGTTGCAAGGTTTTGTTGATGCAGACTTGGCGGGTGACATGGATAGTCGGAAGAGTACTACCGGGTTTGTATATACTTTGGGTGGTACAGCTGTGTGTTGGGGCTCTAAATTGCAGAAAATTGTTGCTCTCTCAACTACAGAAGCCGAGTATGTGGCAATCACGGAAGCTGGAAAAGAGATGGTATGGTTGCAAGGATTTCTGGATGAGTTGGGGAAGACGGTTGAGAAAGGAGTGCTGCATAGTGACAGTCAGAGTGCCATCTTTCTCGCCAAGAATCCGGCCTTTCATTCTAGAACGAAGCACATACAATTGAGGTATCACTTTATCCGTTCTTTGATTGATAGTGGACAGTTGACACTTGACAAGATCCGTGGTGCGGAGAATCCAGCAGATATGTTGACAAAGGCTGTGACTGTTGATAAGCTGAAGCTGTGCGAAGCTTCAGTTGGTCTCCAAGCTTGAGGTTGTGGAGATGGGTGTTGTGGGTGTTGAAGATAGATGGTGTCTGTTGACGACCATTGAAGTTTGGGAAGCACCGTTGATCAGTCTTCAAGTGGGAGAATTGTTAGAATGTGAAGACGATCATTTTTTGTGACCTTGGTCCGGACCACCGTGAGACTGGTCCGGACCACCGCGGACAGAATTCAATTTTTTGAAGCTGCTGGAATTTTGGTCCGGACCAAAGGTAAAGCTGGTCCGGACCAGCGGGACCCAACAAACGTTTTTTTTTAGGGTTTTTTGGTGTGCTAACTTGCTTGGACTATAAAAGCAAAGTTAGGGTTGCCTCCCATCATAATATTTGTTCATCTTCTTATCATAGTGAAATCCCCCAACACCCCGTGGAGTACGATTAGGCAAATTGCTTAAGTCGGAACCACGTGTATCGCGTGTCTTGTTCTTTTGATTGCTTGTTTCTTTTCCCTGTGTGTGTTCTCTTGCCCTAACACACAATCACCATAAGCTCAACTCAACTACAAGCCCCATTAAGGGGAGAAATAACACCAAGAAATACAAAGGAAAGAACACCCACACGTAGGTGGAAAGACTCGAACTTCTGACCTCCTAGTGAGATGCAAGAGTTCTGGCCAACTGAGGTAGCCCCAGTTGGTTAACTGCATTTAAAGTCTTACCCTTGCCATTTTCATACATTAGAAACATACAATAAAAAGTCAAAGACAAAATCTTTGTAGTTTTCCAAAAATATCCTCCACAAAGGGGTGGGAAACTTTGAAATTGAGGGACAATTTTCTTCAAAAGTAGCTTTCTATGTGACTTGAAATGCATTAGATATGTGTTCCATTGTAAAAACTTGAACTCCCCAAAAAGACTAAAATTATGGGACGGAGGGAATATTTGATATTCGAACGAGAGTAATTATCCAGCGTTCTCGGAGTACTTAATGACGATGCTTATGTGGTGCTTCCAACCATTTATGTAGCAAAAAATCATGGGGTAGTAATATTATCATTCACTTTTGTTGGGTGGTTGGGACTAGAGAGACAAGAGACAACCCATATTATGTGGGGGCGATCTTTTGTTTGCGAGGAGTACCACATGGCGATGCCACATGTTATCCTGGGATTACCCAATAATTGGCCTTCAAACATACCCGTTAAAGAGTAATACATCGCCTGGATGTTTATGAATACAACAAACAAAAACGCCAATCTAAGTAAGGCCATGTTTCCACTAATAATTTTGGGCAACAAGTTATGAACTTTTAGTTTGTGTTCACACTAAGCAATAAGTTTTGCATCCCATCTACAATTTATTAGTCAGTGGAAACAACTTGACATTATACTCTCTCTCAACAAACTTCAAAATTTCAGCAACTTATTGGTTAGGGAAAACACCACGACATTTTTTAACAACTTATTGATTAGGGGAAACAACTTGACAATTTTTAATAACTTATTGATTAGCGGAAACGACTTGACATTTTTCGATAACAACAAGTGCTCCTTTAAGTTATTGCCTGCAGGAAACACCAGAGAGAGAGAGAGAGAGGAAGACCTGTAATAATGGCAGTGAGGCCAGTTCCGTCAATTCCTTTGTTAACTTCCTCAGCTGTTGAGCAGGCTGAGAACCCAGATGGACCTTTCCATTCAAAAATCCACATTTTGCTACTCTGATTTGATCCCCACCAAAAACTCAAATTGAACCCCAATTCTGTAACTTCTCTGCTACTACTTCACAAATCAATGTGTAAGTTCTCCACTATATTTAGGGTCTGGACTCTGGACCCATGCCAAGCTTTTTCATTTTCACTATATATATTTTTGCGTTTGTCTATGTTGGCTGCTAAAAATCGTGTCGCCATTTTGAATTCCAGCCGTTGGATTAATCAATAACTCTATGGACCCCCAAAGGTTTTCCCAAATGTCCCTGAAAGTGAAATTATTGATAAGACTTTGATGCATGTGGGACCTGACATCCAAGTGAATCTGAATTACTAATTTTATTTTTTGGGTATCTCTTCGGAGAAATTTTTCAGGATCCCTAACATTGCTCTTGAATAAATAGGTCTAGATGTGTTGATGATTAATTACCGGATAACTCATGAGATCTTTTGTTCATTTCAGGACAAAAAATGGGATCACCTTTTTTACCAAGAAAAAGTCCTGGGTTCGATTCTCATTATGGAGTTTCATTTCCCACCTCCGAGGATGTAGGTTAGTTAAGTTTCTTACATGTACTTAAACTAATAAAAAAAGATGAAAAATCAAAGGATTCTGATTCTATATTTCATTCACACGGAACCTTGAACTGGACATGATCGCCTAGTATATTTATCAATTTTGGGCTCATATACATTTACACAAACAAATGGAGACGAGAAAAATTCCAACCGATCCAATCCGATCCGATCCGATCCTCGTCATGTATGGTTACGATCTAGATGATAAGAAAACTTGTCGGGCTTTGGTTCGAGTTTGATTTTGATATCAAATTGTTAATTCTATTGGATTTTCTAATAAGCTTGGGTCAACTGTATCCTTGTCATAATTACGATATTACCTAATTTTGTTGCCATTAAAAGAAGACTACAAAATCTTATCTATCTATCCACATCTTATCATGTACTCGTTAACGAAAGGAACTATTCAGTGAGAAGCATTATGAGAATTTCAAGTGGCATGCACAGATTGACCAACAAAATTAAAAAAAAAAAAAACGAGTCTAGTGCTAGTTTAGTCTTTTTCTATAGGAAGGAATTGAGCTCGTCATATCATTCAATAAACTCTCTCTCTCTCTTTTTTTTTTGAATGGCAAAATATTTTTATTAATCATTCAATAAACTCAACCATGTATATAAAAAAACACTTCGCATACACACTTTGAACTTAACCCACGCTCGTAAGGTTTGATTGTATCAAGATTCTCATGAATTTAGTTGTAATAATCCTTTTGAAATTCGTTTGTCATGCGAGCGTTCTCATTGTAAATAAATTTGACCAATTTAAGGTAATGCAATTCGATATCAACTTTGCTACAATAGACTTTTCTTCCTTTCATTTTTTGTTTCTCAAATTAGCAAGTTCTTACGAAAACAGATTAAACTCTGTTTAAGACAAAATTAATGGGTGATTTGTCACCTCATAAAGAAAAACAAAATCCATACTAGATCTTCAAAACTGTAATCAAGAAGTCGAGAGAAGAACAGAGATATAGAGAGAGAAAACTCTTTTATTTCATCTTTTTTGTTCGAATGACTTGTCAACAGAGCACTTCTGCTTTTATGCCCAAAACCAAACTCCACCGACCTAACTACTGCCACTAAACAGTTGTAACAACTCATCACCTAATTACAGAAAAACCCTGCTACAAACAACTAATTTTACATAGACCCCTTAGTGACTTTTGCTTACACACCCCTGCAAACTCATGGGGGTATCAACCACCATGAGTTTGGACTTTAAAAATTGAAAACGAGCAACAGAAAGAGGCTTGGTAAATATGTCTGCAATCTGATCAAAAGTCCCAACATGCTGCACCACAATTTGTTTGGACACAACCTTTTCTCGAATGAAATGGTAATCGACCTCAACATGCTTGGTTCGTGCATGAAAAATAGGGTTGGACGCAAGAGCAATGGCAGACAAGTTGTCACACCAGACAACATGAGGAAGACGAGGTGTTAGAGACAAATCAAGGAGTAGCTGTTGGAGCCATGAAACATCGGCAGCCGTATTTGCTAAAGCTTTGTATTCTGCTTCTGTGGATGATCGAGCGACTATAGGCTGTTTCTTTGCACACCAGGAAATCAAATTAGAACCAAGAAACACACAAAACCCTGTGGTGGACCTTCTATCAAGATGGTCACCTGCCCAATCAGCATCTGTGAAAGCAGTGATATGCAAAGGACCAGTCACAAAATGCAAGCCTTGATGTAAACTCCCTTTAACATATCTCAGAATCCGTTTAACAGCAACAAAATCACTCTGTTTGGGATTATGCATGTGCTGGCATGCAAGATTTACAGCAAAAGAAAGCTCAGGTCTTGTTAATGTAAGTTACTGAAGTGAACCAACTATAGCCCTATACCAATGCTGATCAGGAAAAGCTAAGTCTGGTTCCAATAATGCAGGTTTGGTAGAGCAAGGAGATGGACTTGGTTTACAGTCAAACATGCCAGCCTTGACTAATAAATCTGTTGCATACTTAGTTTGAGACAAAAGAAGTCCAGTACCATTGGTCAATACCTCAATCCCCAAGAAATAACTAAGAGAGTCGAGATCTTTCATAACAAATTTGGAACCCAGAACTTTGATCAATTCAGAAATATATGCAGTGTTACTTCCTGTGATTAAAATGTCATCCACATACACAAGCACCACTGTTATGCCTTGATCATTCTTTTGAGTAAACAGAGATGCATCAGCTCTACTATTGACAAAGCCTTGAGCAAGAAGAAAACCAGAAAACATAGCAAACCATGCTCTTGGAGCCTGCCTTAAACCATAAAGTGCTTTCTCAAGTTTACACACATAATGAGGATAGTCTGGATTTTTGTATCCCAGAGGTTGTTTCATATACACTTCTTCTTCCAAAACACCATGAAGAAAGGCATTGGTCACATCCAACTGCCTTATGGGCCACTGAAAATGAACAACCAGACTAAGCACTACCCGGATAGTAGGTTGCTTAATCACAGGGCTAAAAGTTTCAGAGAAATCTAAACCCTCAGTTTGTTGATTACCATTAGCCACTAACCTTGCTTTATAACGTGCTACACTGCCATTTGAGTGCCTTTTTATCTTATAGATCCACTGACAACCAATTATGTTACCATGGGAAGGAGGAGGAACAAGTTTCCAAGTCCCTTGCTGTACTAAAGCCTGATATTCTTCAGCCATGGCCTTTTGCCAAGCGGAATAATGAACAGCTTCAAAAAAATGTTTGGGTTCAACTTGTGGGAAAGAATCCATATCACTAACAGCAACCATGCTAAAGGGAATTTTTGGTTTGAAAATACCATGTTTAGATCTTGTGGTCATGGAATGAGATGGAGGATTGATGGCTGGAGTAGAGGGTTGATATGCAACAGAAACTGGAAGTGAAGAAGAGACAGGAGAAATGATAGACCTAAGAGATGGACTAGCAGACTCAATAGGAACTGAATCTAGAATAGACACTGATTGGGAATCACAAGGTGTTGAATGGGGCACAGAAGAAGAAATTGAAGGAATTGTTGTGGCGACAGGAGTTGGAAGAGAAACAGAAACAGGAATGATTAGATCTTCAAATGTAGTAAGAGGCACTAAGAATGTGGATGTATCAGAAGTGGAAGAAATAGAGTTTGACACAAGAGCAGAATAAGGAAACTCTTCCTCAACAAAACGAACATGTCTAGAAATATACACTTTATTAGTACTAGGGTCATAACATCTGTAACCCTTAGTATTAGCACAATAACCCAGAAACACACAAGGTTTGGATTTAGGACACAGTTTATGATCATTATAGGGCTTTAACCAAGGATAACAACAACATCCAAAAGGTTTGAGAGAATGATATTCTGGTGAAGTTTTGTATAGCATGGTATAAGGAACTTGAAAAAGAAGAGAAGTGTGAGGCAGTCTATTAACCAAGTAAACTGCAGTAGTCAGAGCTTCAAGCCAAAAAAGAGTAGGTAAACCAGCTTGAAGAAGAAGAGTAATGCAAGTTTCTATAAGATGTCTATGCTTTCTTTCTACTGTACCATTTTGCTCTGGTGTGTGAGGGCATGTAGTTTGATGCACCACACCAGTAGAAAGAAACAAATGAAGAAGAAAATTATTGATAAACTCCCCTCCATTGTCACTCCTGACCATTTGGATAGAAGTGTGAAATTGAGTGTGAACATAAGCTTTGAAATTAGCTATGACATACTTAACCTCAGATTTATAATGAAGTGGAAACAACCAACAATATCGTGTGTAATCGTCAACAATAAGAAGATAAAATCTGAAACCTTTATGAGAAGGGATAGGAGAAGGACCCCACACATCCATATGTACAAGTTCAAAAGGAGCTTTAGTATGAGATTCAGACATAGGAAACACAAGCTTATGACTCTTAGCCATCATACAAGATCGACAATTCACAGATTGTGGCTTAGAAACAGGTAAGCCCTGTTGTTTTATTAAAGCAGAAAATAAAGGGAAACTTGGGTGTCCAAGTTTTTGATGCCACAGCAAGGCAGAAGAAGAAGTATTCACAAGAGCAGTAGGAGAAGACACACCAGGAGAAGACACAGCAGAGAACTGCTTAAAGGAGGTCAGTAGTGGATACAGACCTTTGTGACATGGACCCTTGTACAAGACTCTGAGTGTGTTCTTGTCCTGAATAACAAGACCAGAAGAATCAAAAATGAGTAAACACTGATTATCTCTAGCAAAATGATAAACAGACAATAGGTTGTGGGTGATGTGAGGAGAATGTAACACATGAGACAACTGAAAATTAGCTGAAGGAGTTGGGAGTAAACCTTTTCCAGTATGAGTAACAGGAAGAGTAGATCCATTGCCAACTAGAATCCCATTTCCAGTAGATGCCTGTTGTGGTTGCTGTAGATACTGCATGTTATTAGTGATATGGTTGGTAGCTCCGCTATCAAAATACCAAGGTTGAGTGCCATGAACCACTGGAGAAGAACCATGTGAGGAACCAGTACTCAGGGCAGCATTGTAATCTCCAAGAATACTCTGACCTGTAGTTGCTAACGGTGGAGAAGAACTAGGATGACCATATGAAGAACCTGAGGAACCTGGAAGCATATAAGAGGGAGTGTAGGCCTCAGTAAACCCATGTGACCCAGTGAAACCATTAGAATTCATTGGAAACATGTGTGGTAAGGTATAGGCCTCAGTAAATCCTGCAAAGGATGACTGAGATGTAGGGGAATTAGTCATTGGAGTGTTTTGCATTGGTGCCCTTGTTCCAGAAAATGGTACAGTAGATATTGGCATAGAAGCCCCAGGCCTAAACATTGGTATCCCTGGTGGATAACTAGAAGTCATCCATGGAGGAGTAGCAGAACCTCTCCACTGATCAAAAGGAAACTGAACTTGGCCTTTGTAATAGCAGAAATTTGTTGAATGATTATGTCTGCCACAGATTTCACAGGGAAGTCTTGGACCTCGCCCCCTGCCTCTAGTGAAAGGTCGGAAATGTTGTGTTGGATAATAAGAAGGTAGGAAAGGTAACTGAGTTTGAGACTGAAAAGGAGGCAAAGCATTAGAAAACTGTGGAGTTTGCATTGCTACTCCAAGCTGTGATGACATAGGTGACATAATCGGAGATGACTGTAGAGACTGCATTGGAACACCATACTGAGAGGGAACTGTAGGCATCTGAAACTGCAGTGGTGGTAGAGAGGAAGAGGAGGTAGTGTCCCCTGGAGATAATGCCTGAACAGATTTGTTGCCATGAGTTGCAACTAACACAGATGAAATTTCAGTCTCTGATTCCTGTAGTAACTGAAGATCTTCACCATTCAGCATGTTTACCAACTCTGCAAAGGTGATTGTTCCTCCTCGTGTTCTTATTGCAGTCTTAAAGCCATTGAAGGCTTTTGGTAAACCTCTCAGTGTATGAAATATTAGATCATCCTCAGTAACCGGACTACCAGCTGCACCTAACCTCTGTGCATAAGCCTTGATTGTGTCGATATACTTGTCCATTGTTGAAGTCTTGGTTACGCTATACAGTCGAGTCCGGAGTTCTTGAACATGACTATGCGACAATGAATTGTATCTATTTGACAAAGACTCCCAAACTTCATGTACATGTCTTAAACCGAGAACGTATGGCAGAGTAGCTTGTGAAATAGATGCGGTGAGACAGGACAGAAGTTGAGTATCAATTAGCTTCCACAAAGTAAAAGCAGGATTCACAGAATCTACACCTTCAGTATTTCGGATTGTAGGAGATGGACATGCAACTGTTCCTTCGAGGTACTCGAGATAACCATTGGCCAACATAACGTTTTCCACTTGAATACGCCATAACAGATAATTTCCACCATCAAGTTTAATGTTGACTAAAGAATGAAAATTCGACACTAGAAATGCAAGAGAAGGAGGTAATTGAACAGTTACAGTCGTCATTGATGAAGAAAATCACTACTCAATGTTAGGGTTTCGAGTTAGGGTTTCAAACCAGTAATGAATGGTGAAGACTGTGAAGAGGAAATCTAGCCGAAGAAGATGCCACAGAACCGTAGGACTTGCGTCTAGAATGCTTTGATACCATAAAGAAAAACAAAATCCATACTAGATCTTCAAAACTGTAATCAAGAAGTCGAGAGAAGAACAGAGATATAGAGAGAGAAAACTCTTTTATTTCATCTTTTTTGTTCGAATGACTTGTCAACAGAGCACTTCTGCTTTTATGCCCAAAACCAAACTCCACCGACCTAACTACTGCCACTAAACAGTTGTAACAACTCATCACCTAATTACAGAAAAACCCTGCTACAAACAACTAATTTTACATAGACCCCTTAGTGACTTTTGCTTACAATTACTATTCCCCCCCCCCCCCCCCCCCCCCTTTACAGTTTGTTTTTCTTGATTTGAAAGCCCATTAATTTGTTTTGTTTTCTCCATAGAAAACATGCCTAATTGTAGAACCAGCCAAAGCAGCCATAGATTAGAAACAAAGTTTGAGGAGTGTTTTTTTTTTAATGTGATGATTAGGACAACCAAAACATGAAGTATCACCTGGACATTTAAGCAATGTATTTGTAGAGAGTCTCGACCAATGACAAATTTTCTGTTTATATAACCACATAAATAAATGTGTACTACAAACATCAGAATCGATACCCATGAGTACATCAAAGCCATTTCGAATCTCACGAAGATGATCGGTGATAGGCGTGCGAAATTCATGGATTTTAGCGCCTAAGTAGGGAGATTAGCGCGTTAGACGTGCATTTAATTCTTATTTTCCATTTAATGCGTGCACGTGGTTGGATTTTGTGTTTGTGCTTAATTTGCAGGAAATTGAGATGTTTTGGCGCTAATGAGAGGTATCCGGAAAGTCCGTGATGGAGCTTGAGAGCGAGAAGGGCTGTGGAGACTAAGTGTTGAAGTGGAATTCGCGAGGAAATGAACAGAGGGTTTGTGAGCGCTACATGAAAAGTGGTATAGCGCTCAAACGTAGCATAGTTGTTGCTCGAAGTGGACAGAGAGTTAGCGAGCGCTACACCCTTTTTGGTGTAGCGCTACCTTTGAAGTTAAAGGGGTCAACGCCAGCAACGGTCAACGCGATCTCAAAAAAAGAGCTAAAGGGTTAGGTAGCGCTACACCCTTTTTGGTGTAGCGCTACCGAGAGCTTAAACGGCCCAGGAACGGCGGCGTTTTGTACTATGGCGGTTCCCATTTCGATTTATGTTAGGATTTTAATAGGAATTAGTAAAAAAAAACCCCGTTTTTAGCTCAGAATTAACTTACGTTTTTACTTAGGATTCTAGCAGCTTTTCATAACGACGTTTTTTTTGTTGATTTTTCATCGCTCTTAACTTTTGGCTGCTGTTTTCTAAGTTCTTAATTGCAGATTCAAGTTTTAATTGAAGTTCTTTCCAGCTTTAGTTCCTGTTATTCTTCAGTAATCGAATCCGTTACTCTTCCGTAAGTCTGTATTCCGATTATTCGAAGCATGTTTAGATCTAGGGTTTTAATTATTACTGCGTTTAATAAAATTATGAGTGAGTAGTTCTGTAGAGTGCGGCCACGGGGCAAAGGCGTCTCGTGGCTAGTTTGATTAATGGTTTTACCTCGGGATCGAATTAATTTAATCTTTAAGCAATTTTAGAAGACGAAAACTCTTCTAACAAACAAAACCCAGGCATCGCCAGAATTCGAATGCGCACGGATACTGGTGACAGGTGGTGCGCATTTGTTAGGGATCCTTTTTCCTATTCTAAAATCAACAAAGTGAATAATTGTGGCCCGAGTAAACATTGGTTAGACTAGTTGCGGACGCTGAGTTCCCACGGCTGTACTCTCCTTTTTAAATCCTTATTTAATTAATTTAGTTTGGTAATTTAGTTAGTAAATCAATCTCATTGAACAAGGGGTGGCTACCTAAGAGCCAAATTAAACTAGAATTCAACACTTTTGAGTAAACACCGTCCGTCCGTCTCTGTGGTTCGACTCCGGTACTTCCGGAATTATTGTGCTACACTGGTCGAGAGTCCTACGCTTGGGACGCGTTTTTAGTTTAATTTTATTAACACCTGGTCGGTCAAGCAATCGGAGCTGTCAATTTTGTCGAGGAACCTTGTAAAAAATCAGCTTCATCGAATATTGGTAGAGGCATTTACCAAACACCCAATTTTGCTTATGAGTCCATAGGTGGATGTTTTGTTATATATAGGCCTATATTCTATTAAGCTGATTTTTTAGAAGGATCCCAAACAAAATGGGCAGATCCGACCATCTTTGTGAGATCCGAAATGGTTCTCAAATCGATCTGTACGCATGGGTACAGATGTGGGTTCTGTACCCATAGCAGCAATGCAACATTGTAGACATAAAAGTACAGTATTTGTCTGTTCGGAAAAAAAAAAATTAAAAATCTTGGAAAATTTCACAAGGCATCACAGATATCGATCGATTCAACAAAGCCGGCCATCACTTGGGGTCTGTCAAGCTCAAGCTGAAGTCCCACAATTTCTTTGCCAATTCTTCATCTTTAGCCAAAGCGATTGGTTTTCCTAGGTTACTGTCTGAAAAGTACTCTCCACTCACCCCCTTCACTTGCGGATGCAATGCCACGTAGCATGTGGTTGCCGCTCCCTAAAACAACAATGAACAAAATTACTAGTTAGCAAACCATGTCACCCTAATATCCTCAAACAAACATGCTAGACATATCAAATTTTGCCACATACATTGACTTATTTTTCACAAGAAATGTTGTTTTGCATCTTACATAAGAGACAGAACTAACCTGTGGAATACTTTTCACGAAACATTTTACCACAGTGTTGAACAAACCTGCAACCAGACAGGAACCAAACCATTAATATACGCCAACATATTAGCTTTAGTAAAAGATGAACTTATAAGCCAACTTCGAACTATCCATGGCTTATCTTGAAGAAGCCCTGTCAAATTCAAGCATGTTTGGAACAAAACTTCACCAACGGAACCCATTCCTCTACAGTTATACATATCCAAAATTTCCGCCTGATAAGAAACAAGAACAAGAATAGACCGGCATCCTTTGTATTGCCGTATTGTTTTCCAGAAATAACTTACATCTGCTACTAGTTTTGGTTTATGATGTTAATTTACATCCACAAAGCTCTCTTGAATTGTATGCGATTATACGGTCTCTTTCAATTCTAGCTACAAGAACAGCAACATAATATAACCCATCTAGTCCCTAATCATTGAGGGTATGTGCGAGGGATGATTGGAGACAGGCCTAACATTTGGCAATATATACACAAAGTGGTTGCTCTCAGAATACCACTGAAACAGTGGTCCCCCTAGACCTCCTAGAACCGAGGAGCTACATGGACGTTTTACTGTAGAACCATGCCCCCAAATCAAAGCCAAATGACATCAGAGATGGCAGACCTAGAAACCCAAATCATTTATGTGCACATTACTAAGCTTCCTTCATTGATAGTCTAGAGCATCAGTATGCACATTACCAGGCTTCCTTCAATTCTAGCTAATGCTTACAATATCATGGAGTCCGGTGAACTGGAGTACTTCCACCATTCCTGTCCCACATGGTTATATGCTTTCTCCCAAAGCATTCTACAGTAATAAACTCTTTGGGATGCAGTGATGAACTAAGTTCAAATACAATAAGAAACAAATGAAACTGCATGGCCCAGCTTTCAGATTAAAGCTAATTAGGAAGCCCAAAAAAAGATCCTTAAAAAGTAAACGTCTCTGCATGGTATTGAACAACTACCAATCCAACAAATATATGTTCCGAAATAGCCCAAAAAAAGATCCTTAACCAAGAACATAACCATATAGAGTCCAAACGTTCAGAGGTTTACCATTAGCAATGCTATTGCGATGCAGAAGGTTGGTGGCAATGACTCCTGGATGAAGTGAATTAGCAGTAATCTCCACTCCCTCTTCCTGGTTAATTGTCAAAAGAAATCATCCATGAGGGCTTTTAATAAATCAAGGTATTAACAAGTATATAATCATTTTCACGTCGAATAGTTAATGGGTCAATCTCTCCCTTTGAACAACTTAATCTACCGATATGGTACCATTCAAACTAGGCTGTTCCTGAGGGCAACAAGTGATGGCTCTAAGGGTTCTCATATTTTCTTTCTTTATCTTTTATTTTTAACGGATATCTTCTAAGAATATGTCTCAGAGCTAAACAAAGTGCATACCGAAATGCAGATACCAAACGAACATGGGAAGAACATGGGAAGAACATGGTTCAAAATATCAATGGCACAGAAATTCTATTATATTGACATATTTAGAACAACATGTACCTAGAATTCTCAGTTATAGAACGAAAAAGGAGCTGTTGCCTTGTACTAAAAAGCTCAGTTATAGAACGAAAAAACAACATGATTCTTTGGTCCACTTCATAAAAAGACCTTGATCGAAGAAGATGTGCGATTTGCGATTATAAACAATCATCTTGATATCGATTTCTAGCATAGTTGAGTAACAAGAATATATGGATTACCTTAAAGCGCTTTGCCAGCTCATTAGCATGCAATATGTTAGCAAGCTTTGATTGTCCATACGCATACACAGTGCGGAAGCTGAAAAGTAGAAAGTAAAACAAGGAAAACGGGTAATCAAGTCAGCTTTACAAATCTGATCAGCAGCTCAATTTTGAAAGCGCGACCCTATTGCCATAGAAAAATGACGTCAAAGGACAGAACTGTCTCTTCAAGTCATATGCTAAGCTTGAGTTGGATGGAACTCTTTCTCTTCCATGGATTTTTCAGAGGCAATTGTGCAAAGAAAATTAAGAGAAAACTGGAAAGGTAAAGAAAAAAGTGTTGTTACTAATTACCTAGATTTGTCATTGATTTTGTCAAAACGAACTCCTTCAGGGTATCTAAACATACGATGACCCTCTGATGACACAATCACAATCCTTCCTTCTTTCTGGCTTTCACGTGCTGTACTTTTCATGGTCTCCAACAAAAGATTTGTCAAAAGAAAATGACCTGTAAAAAGTCTACATTTATCCTTCATACGCAATGCATGTTGTGGAACATTTGACGAGTGCATAGTATATAATTAATTTAGTATCCTATGGAGTGAAAAATGGAAAAGAACAAAACATTCATGAGGAGGAGCTTTATGAAAATCACCGACACGAAAGCAAACAAAACATTGGGCAATTACAATCATGGATAGACCCTGACCCTCTCATTTACAGATGCTCTTAACAAAAGCACTAGAAGAAATAGTGACAAAATTCAGAAGAGAAGAAGCATGCACGAGGATGTTTTCCATCTATATTAACGGACAAAGTATTAAGAGACCGATATACCCTCATCATGTCTCTTGATTCTTCTTTTTTTTTTAAAAATCTAATCACACCATCCATTGTACCAAAAATTAAATCCAAACTGTTGGTATTGTAAATTTTGACGAGTACTACATCTATGTCAAAATTCATGTCAATCAAAAAATAAAAGCCCATGATCGAATCAAATTTGTTATGAAATTAAAATTTCAAATTTGAATTTACTAAAAATTAGATCACTGGGTTATTGATGCCTGATCGAGATAATTTTTATAGAGATACTCTATTCTTTACTTAATACATTATGAACGATTCAGATTATATTCTAGAGGCGTGTGAGATACACCTCCGTTAATATGGATGGAAACCATGACAGCAGTGGGTCTATCCGCATATTTTCAAAACAACAGGTAGATTATGTGTTCAATTTTGAACTATGAGGGAGGTATCCGCACATGGCAATAACCACAGGGAGTGAAAGTAGACTTTGCTCTAAAAACTAATGTCATAATGTGTGGTCTTCCCTTCTTTTTTTTTTTTTTTTTAATTTCTTACCCACAAAGTAGGACATTCTCCATCCGCGCGCCTGCTAATAGCAGATGGAATAATCTATAAGCTAGCTCGGAAAAACCTGCATTTATCTTTTCAATGAATCTAAGTTGGAACTCCGACCATTTAGGAAGTGAATCCAATTTACATACATTCGAAACTCCTATCCTGCTTCTTTAGAACATTTTGTAGCCATTGAGCAGACATGCTGTTATAACAATTTTAAAGCATGCACACAACAAGATTTTAAAAAACCCAATAATGAATGATTCTCACCTATATGGTTTGTTCCGAACTGCAGTTCTATATTGTCTTGGGTAAGCATGAAATGAGCCATGACCCCTGCATTGTTACTTCCCACAAACAAAGCAAAATATTTCACTCCTCGTATATAAAGTTCAAAAACAAACGGCAAGGTCCATAATAAGTTATCCATTTTGCATATTTAAAGATGAGAAAAACCGAATTAAGCTAGCTAAATGAGATCGATAGCAGCGTATTCAATTGTTTCGTTATGATTACATGAGGAGGTTCAAAGGAAGGCCCAAGGACTTGTATTCCGAACCGAATTTCCTTACAGACGCCATTGAACTGAGATCTAGCTCCATAACATCAAGTTTAGCATTTGGGTTTTCCTTGAGTATAGCTTCTTTCACTTTTCGACCTGCATCAGTATTTCTAATTGCCATAACCACATGAACACCACGCAACGCGAGGACACGTGTAGTCTCTGTGCCAATACCACTTGATGCCCCTGAAATTGGATAAAATACAAACAATGATATATCATCTGATAACCCCAATTCCATGAGGGTCTGAAGTCAACATACATCAGAAGAATAGAATTAGGGAGTTTATAAATGCAACTGCAAATTTACTGCATGTAACGTTTACTAAACAAAACCACAAAAATTTATAAGAATTTGTTACATACAACCCAATAAATAATCATAAACTTCCAAAATTACCCTGAGTTATCCCATTTAACTCTCCCCATCCCCCTTTTCTCTCACGTCGTCATATTCGAACTTTAGAGTTTGAAATTTTGGCAGCATTTCAAATTTTAGAATATGATATTATTAGTAAGTTTCGAACTCAAGAGTTTGAAATTTTGTTATAATTTCAAGTTTTAGAATATGATATTATGCATAGGTTTCAAACTCTAGAAACTCTTGAGTTTGCAAACTCTAGACAATATGAAGGAGTGATAAGTTTCAAACTCTAGAGTTTACAAATTTAGTATGATTTTAAATTTTAGAATCTGAAAATATCGGGACAGAACCAATTTAACCATGGAGGAGTGGTTATTGTCTACAATATTCAAACTCTAGAGTTTAAAATGTTGGCATAATTTCATGTTTTATAATCTGAAAATATCGAGCCAGAACCAGTTTAAAAATGGACTAATTATTGTCTACAATTTTCAAACTCTAGAGTTTGAAATTTTGTCGGAATTTTAAGTTTTAGAATATAATATTGTTGTTCATTTTCAAACTCTAGAGTTTGAAATTTGGCATAATTTCAAATTTTAGAATCTGACAATGTCGGGACAGAACCAGATTAAAAATGGAGGAGTGATGAGTTACTTGTTGTTGTGATTTCAGCTCTGAAACTACAACATCCATGGCTACATCTTTCTTGTCAATTTCCATTTCCATTGCACAACCTTCTAATCCCCAATCAAAATGCATATTGCTCTCATATGTTGGGTGAGAGTTAGGAGGTGTGAGGTGAGAGTTCGGAGGCAAATGTGGACTGCGTTTATGGTGGGAGATGGGAAGTGGAAGCTCCTGGAATGGTGGTGGTGACTGGTGAACCTGGAACAGAAGTAGGAAGATGAAACCTGGAAGAAGAAGATGGGAAAATATGGAGGGAAATGTGGGTTATGGGTATATGTTTTAGATGTGGTTATATATTTGTGGTTGTATGTAATAAAAGCAAGGGTATTTTTGTCCATTTTTATAAGGGCATTTTTGTCCGAATATTATTTACTTAAAAACAAGTTACATGCAGTAAATTCGTAGTTGCATTTATAAACTCCCTATAATTAAGTTAGTAGAACTTCGTATTCTGAAACGACACCACTTTATTCAATAGAGTACCAAGTACCAAGCAAATAGGTAAATAGACCTCAACAATCCATTTTAACAAGTCACCAAATTCTTTTGGGAGTAATTTTTTTCAATAAAATAGTTGGCCAAATCTTTTTATAAGTATTCTTGCGATCATTTTTCACTCAGTTGAAAGATTTTTAGTGAATTCAACGCCTAGAAGTGCTTCTAACACTACTCATTACTCTTACACGAAAGATGCAGGCTCCGTTTGTTTTGATGTAAAATATTTTTTTAGAAAATAAATTTCAAATATTTATTTTCGAGGAAAGTCCACTTTCACCCCCTGTGGTTATCGCAATGTGCGGATACCCCTCTTGTGGTTTAAAATTGACCACATAACCTACTTGTGGTTTTAAAATTGTGCGGATAGACCCCCTGCCGTCATGTTTTTCATCCATATTAACGGACACAATATTAAAAGACCGTTGTACCCTCATCACGTCCCTTGATTCTTCTTCTTTTTTAAATCTAACCACACCATCCTGTATACCAAAAATTGAATCCAAACCGTTGATATTGTAAATTTTGACGAGTACTACGTTTATGCCAAAATTCAAGTCAATCAAAAAATGAAAAGCTCATGGTCAAATCGATTTTGTTATGATATTAAAATTTCAAATTTGAATTGACTAAAAATTAGATCACTGGGTTATTGATGCCTGATCGAGATGATTTTTTACAGAGATGCTCTATTCTTTATTTAATACATTATGAACGACTCAGATTACATTCTAAAGATGTGTGAGATACACCTCCGTTAATATGGATGGAAAACATGACGGCAGGGGGTCTATCCGCACATTTTCAAAACCACAGGTAGGTTATGTGGTCAGTTTTGAACCATAAGGGGGGTATCCGCACATTGCGATAACCACAGGGGGTGAAAGTGGACTTTCCTCTTTATTTTCCGGTGTTTGGTTGGCACTTGAAAATATTTTTAGAAATCAACAAAATAGTGTAGAAAGAGAAAGAGGGGGCTTAGACGGTGGAGATATATGAGATAATTGGAATTGAACGTGGGTCAGGACCGACGATCGAAAAAACTGAGCAGTGAGAATTGCAGTAGAAGATAACGGGTTCATTTCAGAAAATAACTTACGAAAAATTTAAGGATAAGTCATTTTCATCCAATTGATGAAAAATGTTTTACATGTAAAATGTTTTCCTCATTTTTGATACAACTAAACACTGAAAAATAGGTAAAACAATTTATAGGAAAATATTTTACTTCCAAACGGAGCCGTATTTCAAATAAATTTGGAAATGGAAGTTGATGACCCAAATTCCATCAGTACCTCCCATATGATCAATGTATAGCATACTTATGACTTGCACACAAATAGGAAGACAAGTCAAGTAATTTCTCCTCATATATAGCCATGTTCTTGAATCAGAAAGCATCAAAATAGTTGATATTCCAACAAACTCATCACACACACACAGAGAGAGAGAGAGAGAGAGAGAGAGAGAGAGAGAGAGAGAGACACCTGTAACGATGGCAGTGAGGCCAGTTCCATCAATTCCTTTGGTAACTTCCTCAGCTGTAGAACAGGCTGAGAACCCAGAAGGCCCTTTTCTTCCAAGAATCCACATTTTGCTGATCTGATGTGATCCCCACCAAAAACCCAAGTTAAACCCCGATTTTGTAAGTACTACTCTACAAAACCAATGCATGGTTGTGTAGACTATAAATAGGCAGGGACGGACTGAAGCAGGGGCACATGCCCCCATTCGAACGGGTGCCTCCGCTCAAAATTAAAATATATTTTTTGTATAACTTAGCATAATTATGAAAGTGTGCTAATATGTAAACATACACACTTGCATATATCTCAAAAACACACATATAGAATGTGTTATAAATTTGATGGTGAAATAATGAAAAACGGAAAAACTATATTTTTTGGCAGTTTAAACTGTCTAAACAGGTTGAAAAATGTGTTATAAATTTCAATCCGTTTGAATCGGTGGAAAGATTTTAATTTTCTGATCATTTTGTTTTAAGTGATCATAATTAAATTTTGATTATAGGGCTCTCGTTGATTAACCCTAAAAAAGTTGTAGAATCAAATATTTTTTAGGGTTAATCAACGAGAGCCTTAAAGTTAAAATTTAAGTATGACCATTTAGGATAAAATGATCAGAAAAATAAAAATTTCCCAACCGTTCAAACGGATTGAAATTTAAAACATTTAATTTTTAACTATATTTTTTAATATATAAATTGTCTAAAGAGATTGAAATAACGTATTTTTTAAAAAATAAATTATATATTTTTGAAATCTATTTAACAAAACTTATCAAACAAGTCTAATATTGAATATGAATATGAAACTGTCGTCCCAGCGGATCTATATTCATTACTTAGTCAATATTAAACTACCACAAGTTTTGGTTCTTTGCATTTCTTGTATTCCCGATAAACTTTTGATAATCTTTCTGGATTCATGTTAGTTTCAAATTACTTTTTCTCTTAAGTTTTATTGTTTTATTCTTCCATTATATTCAGATTTTTGCATGCATCTGATGCATTTGGAATGTTGAACCAATTATCCGAACTTATTTTTTGTTATTTTTTCTTTGTTTAATTAATAATGTTTATACTTTGTATTTTTTTCCTTTTTTATTTATTTAAAATTATTTTAGTGCTCCGAATTTCAATCCTGTTGAATCGGTGAAAAGATCTTTTTTTATAATCATTTTATCTTCAATGGTCATAGTGAATTTTTGGCATCGCAGAATCAAATATCTCTAAGGGCTAATTAACGAGAGCCTTAGAGTCAAAATTTAATTATGGTCATTTATGATAAAATGATAAGGAAACTAAAATCTTTCCACCGGCTCAAACGGATTGAAATTTGGAACATTAAATTTTATAAACATAATTTTTAATATATAAACTGTCTAAAAATGTTGAAATCACTTATTTTTTTAAATAAATTTTATATTTTTGAAATCTACTAAATGAAATCTATCAAACAAGTCTAATATTGAATATGAAACTGTCGCCCTGGCGGATCTATGTTCATTACTTAGTTAATATTAAACTACCATAAAAATATAATTTTTCCGTTTTACATTATTACACATCAATATTAGGCTCGTTTGATAGGTTTCGTTGAGTAAATTTCAAAAATTTAAATTTATTAAAAACAAATAGGTGAAAAAAAAGTTATTAGTATTTAAAATTTTACAATAAAAAGAGAAAGAGAGAGTGCGGTGAGTGAGAGAGAGAGAGAGAGAGAGAGAGAGAGAGAGTGTGCGGTGAGAGAGAGAGAGAGAGAGAGAGAGAGGTGAGGGTAAAAGAGGGAAGGAGGAGCCGTGTCAGGGCGGCCTGACACGGGGGAGGGGGGCGATTAAACTCAACCGCGTATACAAAACAGAGATCACAGCTCACAGGTCAGCGAGCAAAAGATTTTTTTTGGGGCGAGAAATCAAACCCACCTCTGATTTCGGTATTGTCAAAGAGGAGACCTGCCATTGAAATTGATTTCAACCAGACGCACCGCCAGACAACTTGACAGATTCCATTTACTCCTACCTTTCTATTTCCCATAAATAGCTGGTCCACAAAGAGCATTCAAGTGTGGCCTAATCAGTGGGGTTGCCGAAAGAGAAGAATAATCAACAATGCTTCGACAAGCTCTGGGGAAGTGGGTGAGTTGATTAAAACTAGAGTTGCAATGTGGGTGAAGGCAAAATATGACATTAAGGTGTGTTCGGTGGAGGACTTTAGGATTTCCTTGGATGGAATTAGATTGTTGAAGTTGTAATATATTTGGGCTGTGAGGTGTCTGCCATCCAGTTTTCTGTTGGAGGGTTTTGGTTAGCCGATCCTTAGTTTTTTCTTTTGTGTTCGAGTAAGTGGGTCACTTTGCCCCCGAGCACCCCTGTTAAATTTCCCTCGATGTATCCGTTCGAGTTGTTATAAAAGTTTCGTTTGCTGATAAAAAAAAAAGAGAGCAGAATAATCCAGTGTAGCTGGAACACAGTTCCAACAGGCCTAAGTAAAGCTCACTCAAAATAAACTATTTTGAGAGAGACAAATGAAATGTCAAACATGGATACGATCGCCTAGTATATTTATATGTGGGCCCTTATACATTTACGCAAACAAACGGATACGAGAAAAATCCCAACTGATCCGATCCTTGTCATGTACGGTTACGATCTAGATGATAAGAAAACTTGTCTGGGCTTTGGTTCGAGTTTGATTTTGATATCAAATTGCGAATTCTGTTGGATTTTTTTAATAAGCTTGGGTCAATTGACTCCTTGTCATCTTTACCATATACCTAATTTTGCTGTCCTTAAAAGAAGACGACAAAATTGTATCTATCTATCTATCTCTCTATCTACTTCTTATCATGTACTCGTTAATGAAAGGAACAATTCAGTGAGAAGCATTATGAGAATTTCAAGTGGCGTGCACAGATTGTCACAGCATTCAATAAACTCTTTTTTTTTTTGAATAGCAAAATATTTTTATTAATCATTCAATAAAACTCAACCGAATTTCCGTTTGACCGAAAGAAAATAAAAAAAAAACTCAACCGCGTATACAAAACACTTCGCATACACACTTTGACCTTAACCCACGCTCGTAAGGTTTGATTGTATCAAGATTCTCATGAATTTAGTTGTAATAATCCGTTTAAAATTCGTTTGCCATACGAGCGTTCTCATCATAAATATAGTTTTGATCAATTTAAGGTAATGCAATACGATATCAACTTTGCTACAATTGACTTTTCTTCCTTTCATTTTTTGTTTCTCAAATTAGCAAGTTCTTACGAAAGCAGATTAAACTCTGTTTAAAACAAAATTAATGGGTGATTTGTCGCCTTATTACTACTCCGTAATTTTTTTCTTTCCCTTTCTACAGTTTATCTTTCTGATTTGAAAGTCCACTAGTGCATGCCCGTGCCTGAAGGCACGGCTCGCCAATTTTGTCTCTCTAGCCTCTTGAAGACCAATGCCCCATTCGCAAAATTTGAACTAAAAAAATAATAGCTCAAGTGTATCCACCAATTAATTTGAATCAACACAAAACAAACAATTGTAGTGTTCATGCTAGTGGGTACCTATAGCTAGCCATTTTGAATTCACAGTATGTTGATCACGCTATCAACTGTTGATTGTAATTAGCAGTTCGTGCTTGTGGGGTACTTATAGCTAGCCATTTTGAATTCACAGTATGTTGATCAAGCTACCAACTATTGATTGTAATTGGCAAAAATTTGCACACAACAATTAATGGATTAGGAAACCAAGCACAACATATAAAAAAAAAGATGGCGCTTCAGTTCTCATCTAGTAAAAATAAATAAGTAATAATGTAAGAAAATATAATAAAAATTGAATATAATAGTCTAATTAGAAGTGTTTGGGTTGTGGATTAAAAAACTTAGGGTTCAAAAAGTAGACTTTGCTGAACACGAAGAAAAGAGGGAAACTTACTTCCTCTATGGTAGATGGTCATGATAAAAAAGGTGAGAAAAACTGGTGAATCTTGTGAGCCCAAGCATGAGTGATTGAAAAACAAAAAATAAATTAAGTCGAAGTATAGAGGCTATGATAATAAAATAAATAAATAAAGTCTATGTCAAAAAGAAGAATGATACCAATATTACAGCAACCCTTGTTGTTGTTGAGAAATTAATGAGAGATAAGAGAGGAGAAGAAAAGGAGAGGAGAGAGAGACAAATGAAATGTCAAACATGGAAAGTAAGAGAGGAAAAAAATTTCCATATTTTTTGCCATAAAAGAGGAAAGAATCGGAAATTAAGGGAGAAAAATAATGGATTTTCAAATTTCGAACCCAGACAAATGATAACCCTTGGATGGATTGAATTTTAGCCCTCAAACCCTTTATTTAATCAGAGCCCTTCAATCTGCCACGTAGGACAGTTGTGAGAGAGACATTTTGCAAAACCATTCTGTATTGTAATGTAAGAGAGACATTTTGTAAAACCATTCTGTAGTGTATGCTTGTACCTGAAGGAATGGCTCAACCAATTGCCACACACAAAATCAATATTGGCTGGGCTTACATACAACATCACCCAATAGGGGTTCCAAACCCAATATATATAAGAAAGTTTTACGTTGAAATAGCGGCTCCCAATACCTTCGAAAATTGAAGAGCTCAATGAACACTATGTCATTCAACTGACAAAATCGACCCAACTAAAATCAGTAATCCATAACCGAGGAATAAAATGATAAAACCTTAAACAAAAATACTTTGTGTCGAACTCACCGTTTATGTTACGGCCTGGAAATTTTATTTATCTCATTAGTTATTTTGGATCATTATTAATTGGAAGTGTTATGGTGTGGGTCCCAATTAATTATTTTGTGCGTTCTATGGGTATTGTTGTCGTGTTATAATTTTTGGAGCATGAGTTTGATTTTGGATTAAGTAGTGGTACCTAATGGTAATTTTATAAATTGTGATACGTTTTATTTAAGTTTTGGTAAACTGATTAGCTATAATTTAGGATACAACGATAGTAGTGGGTAGTTTACAAACATACCTTTAGGAGATATTTACACCGAATAGGGTTGTACTGGAGAGAACTTTGGGAGAAGAAGTTTGATAGAACTGTTGTGAGAAGAGAAACCGACGAAGTGAGAAGAGAAACCGCCGTCAACTGGTTCGTCGGGTTACTAATCAATCATCGAGTAAGTGATTTGTCCTATTCATTCTTTGCCCCTATTTTTCCTTTCGTTCCCTTTTTCGGCGTTTCAATAGTTGAGTTAAACTGGGAGAACATATTGGATTTGTTGGTGGTGTGAATCGGTGGAGTCAGTAAAGGAAAAACAGATGGGTTTTTGTCGTTTACTTTTTAATGCTAATGGACCATGGAGTTTGGAAGTGGTTTGTGCGGTGTGTGTGGGTGATGATCTGTTGATGTGGGGTTAGGTGTTTTGCCTCGTAGAGAATCTAGTTATGTTATAAGGGTTTGTTTTGGAGTAATATTGGTCCATGGAGTAGAAGAGTTTCGGCACATGGTACTGCCATGAGTTTGTGCGTGGACCCTTAGACTTGGGATTAAAGTGTAGGGTTTTAGTACTAGGTAAGGAAAATATTATTTCTAGGTAGTTCCTTATTGTTGTCGATAGATACAGTTAATGATAATTTTGTTCAGGTTAGCATGTCGATAGATACAGTTAATGATAATTTTGTTCAGGTTAGCATCGTTTTGTGTGATTCGAGTTGCATTACTTTTGGACCCAGGTGAGTAGTTAAATATGTTACGTATTTTTGAAAGATTCCTATGTCCCTTAAAAGTATTTCCTTTAGAAATTTATATGAATGTTATTCGGAGACTCAAAACTGTTTATAAGTTGTTCTATAAATTGACATGCGATGAATTTTCTGAGATTAATTGTTAATATTCTTTTTGGTGAGAACTTGGTGGATATTAATGGGAACATTTATTTCGGAAGTCCAGGGAACTTATTCCTTCTCGTGTTGGTGACCCTGGCCATTGGGGAAAAGACTGTGTTAGGCCGGTGACCCTAATGCTCAACGGCTTTCTTTCGCCGGATCGTCTTAGGGAAAAGTACCATGGGCTGCCAACCCTGGTGACTCTATGTTCGATATTGGATCCAATTTTGTTGAGATTTATTTTGGCCATGGTACTGGTTGATTGTGGTTCCCCATTGTTGATGGAGTTAATATTGTGATCGATCACCACCAAGAATATTTATTTGGTTAAATGTTTCATTGATTAATTTATTATTCTATTGGACATCTCGTATGCCAAATTATGTTTAATGGTAATTTATTTTCATCCCCACTTTCAACTTTATTTAATATACATACTTGCTATTCACTGAGCTTGTCAGCTGACGGATTTATTCCAACTTCTCTTTCAGGCAAGTTGGGGAATTAGAGAAGGACTCTGGCGGCATCTTGGGGATTTTCTTTTGTTGACCTCCTTAGGGTGTCTCATTTTAGTTTTATTTTAAAAATCGCTTCCGCATTTGAAACAATTTGACAGATAACAAATTCTTTTAATTATTGTGGGATTATTGGATATTATTTGGTTCATGGGATGGTTGTGCCCAATGTTTATGATGAGACATATTTGGTTGTTGATTTGATTAATAATGATAAAGGGATCATTTGATTTTCGCTTATTTTGATTTATTTAGGCTGCGTGTTCCATAGATTAGCCTCGTGGTTCACAGCCGGTCACTTCTCATTTTTGGGGCGTGACAGTTTAAAGCTTCATAGGAGAGGTCAGCCCTGTCAAATGACCGAATGAAAAAGAAGAATAAAAAGAGAGGAATAGAAAGCATCTCAATCTTGAAAATTATCTCATCCCTACCGTAAAGAGGAAATCTTCTTCCATATGGGGTTTGAATTTTGAACATGAAAAGATTCCATATGGGGTTGAATTTTGAACAGGGAAAAATAAGAACCCTTAGATCAAATGAACATCAAAACTCAAATTCAATCTCCGACATTCAAACTGCCACGTAGGACAGTTGTGGAGAGAGGCATTTTACAAAGAGTTGTGTAATGTAATATAGATTAATTAATTTGTTTTGTTTTCTCCATAGAAAACATGCCTAATTATAGAACCAACCAAAGCAACCATAGATTAGAAACAAAGTTTGAGGAGTGTTTCTTTTTTTTTTTTTTTTTTAATGTGGTGATTAGGACAACCAAAACATGAAGTATCACCTGGACATTTAAGCAATGTAGAGGGTCTCGAGTCTCTCGACCAATGAAAAATTTTCTGTTTATATAACCACATAAATAAATGTGTACTATAAACATCAGAATTGATATCCATGAGTGCATCAGAGCCATTTCGAATTTCACAAATATATATGATCGGAGCTACCCATTTTGTTGAGAAACCTCGTAAAAAATCAACCGAATCGAATATCGGTAGAGGCATTTACCAAACACCCAATTTTGCTTATGAATCCATAGGTGGATGTTTCGATATACACAGGCCTATATTCGATTAATCTAGTTTTTTAGAAGGACCCTAAACAAAATGGGCGTCTCCGACCATATTTGTGAGATCTGAAATGGTTCTCAAATAGATCTGTACGTGTGGGTACAGATGTGGGTTCTGTACCCATAGCAGCAATGCAACATTGTAGACATAAAAGTACAGTATCTGTCTGTTGGGAAAAAAAAATTAATACTAAAAATCTTGGAAAATTTCACAAGGCATCACAGATATCGATTCAACAAAGCCATCACTTGGGATCTGTCAAGCTCAAGCTGAAGTCCCACAATCTCTTTGCCAATTCTTCATCTTTAGCCAAAGCGATTGGTTTTGCTAGGTTACTGTCCGAAAAGTACTCCCCGCTCACCCCCTTCACTTGCGGATGCAATGCCACGTAGCATGTGGTTGCCGCTCCCTAAAACAACAATGAACAAAATTACTACTAGTTAGCGAATCATGTCACCCTGATATCCTAAAACAAACATGCTAAACATCTCAAATTTTCCACATACAATGACTTATTTTTCACAAGAAATGCTGTTCTGCATCTTACATAAGAGTCGACAGAACTAACCTGTGGAGTACTTTTCACGAAACATTTTACCACCGTGTTGAACAAGCCTGCAACCAGATAGGAACCAAAACATTAATATATGCCAACATATTTATACTACTTTAGTGAAAGATGAACTTATAAGCCGATTTCGAACTATCTGTGGCTTATCTTGAACAAGACCTGTCAAATTCAAGCATGTTTGTAACAAAACTTCATGAACAGAACCCATTCCTCTACAGTTATACATATCCAAAATTTCTGCCTGATAAGAAACAAAAACAAGAATACACCGGCATACTTTGTATTACCGTATTGTTTTCCAGAAATAACTTACATCTGCTACTAGTTTTGGTTTCTGGTGTTAATTTACATCCACAAAGCTCTCTTGAATCATGTACGATTATATGGTCTCTTTCAATTCTAGCTGCAACAACAACATAACATAATCCATCTAGTCCCCAATCATTGAGGGTATGGGCGGAGGATGATTTGAGACAGGTCTAATCTTTGGCAATATATGCACAAAGTGGCTGCTCTCAGAATACCACTGAAACAGTGGTCCCCCTAGACCTCTAAGAACCGAGGAGCTACAAGAACGTTTTACTGCAGAACTATGCCCCCAAATCAAAGCCAAATGACATCAGAGAAGGCAGGCCTAGAGACCCAAATCAATTTATGTGCACATTATCAAGCTTCCTTCATTGATAGATTAGAGCATCAGTATGCACATTACCATGCTTCCTTCAATTCTAGCTAATGCTTACAATATCATGGAGTCAGGTGAACTGGAGTACTTCCACCATTCCTGTCCCAGATGGTTATATGCTTTCTCCCAAAGCATTCTACAGTAATAAACTCTTTGGGATGCAGTGGGGAACTAAGTTCTAATACAATAAGAAACAAATGAACTTGCATGGTCAAGCTTTCAGATTAAAGCAAATTAGGAAGCCCAAAAAAAGATCTTTAAAAAGTAAACGTGTCCGCATGGTATTGAACAGCCACCAATCCAACAAATATATGTTCCGAAATAGAATGTTTCAAGAACATAACCATATAGAGTCCAAACGTTCAGAGGTTTACGATGAACAATGCCATGGTGACGCATAAGGTTGGTGGCTATGACTCCTGGATGAATTGAATTAGCAGTAATCTCCACCCCCTCTTCCTGGTTAATTGTCAAAAGAAATCATCTATGAGGGCTTTTAATAAATCAAGGTATTAACAAGTATATAATCATTTTCACGTTGAATAGTTAATGGATCATTCTCTCCCTTTGAACAACTTAATCTACCAATATGGTACCATTCAAACCAGGCTGTTCCTGAGGGCAACATGTGGTCGATGGCTCTAAGGGTTCTCATATTTTCTTTCTTTATCTTTTATTTTTAACGGATATCTTCTACGAATATGTCTCATAGCTAAACAAAGTCCATACCGAAATGTAGATACCAGACGAACATGGTTCAAAATGTCAATGGCACGGAAATTCTATTATATCGACATATTTAGCACAACATGTACCTAGAATTCTCAGTTATAGAACCAAAAAGGAACTGTTGCCTTGTACTAAAAAGCTCGGTTACCAATTGGTCCACTTCATAAAAAGACCTTGAAGATGTGCGATTATAAACAATCATCTTGATATCAATTTCTAGCATAGTTGAGTAACAAGAATATATGGATTACCTTAAAGCGCTTTGCCAGCTCATTAGCATGCAATATGTTAGCAAGCTTTGATTGTCCATACGCATACAGGATGCAGAAGCTGAAAAGTAGAAAGTAAAACAAGGAAAACGGGTAATCGAGTCAGCTTTAAAAATCTGATCAACAGCTCAATTTTGAAAGTGCGACCCTATTGCCAGAGAAAAAATGACGTCAAAGGACAAAACTGTCCCTCCAAGTCATATGCTATGCTTGAGTTGGATCGAACTCTTTCTCTTCCATGGATTTTGTGGGCATGCGCCCCTGAAAATTTTTATGAAAAACTTGGGTGCGGCCCTTTTTCAGAAAAGCATGGCGAAATGCTTCGATTCAGAGTCGCCACTCGGGTTTTAGCGATGAAATACCCCAGGAACCGAACTTGAAACGTTTGCTACGTGTTTGATTTGAAAAGACTTGTAGACTAGACCGTCGTCACCTTCGATATCTGAGGTTTGGGAGCCAGGTTACGAGAGGGGAAGAGTTTTATGGCACCCCTCTCGGCCAATCCGAAGATCGGCCTCTACTCGGGCATTTTATAAAACGTTTGCATTTTTCTCTCATTAGTTATTTTTTAGCCAGTTAGGGCGGGGGAACAGTTAATGGGGGTTAAACCTATAACAAGTTTGCAATATGTGACAAAATGACATAGATGATTTATTGAAACAATTATTATGGATTGAAAATAGATAGTTGTATGAGCGAATTAAACAACCTGAAGTACGCTGACCCGAAAGAATGTGTGCAGGCAACACACCAACATGCACTGGCCAGGCATGCTAGCAAGACCTGCGCACGCTACTATCTTACTGGTGTACTTCAGTTGTCTCAAACTCACAATTCCTGTTTTCAACACTCTGGGCTCTAGAAAGGATCAGTGCACACCCAGGACAAACCACACAGTCAATATAACAAGATATATACAGATGCAGGCAGATGAAGTGGCTTCGAATCATGAAAATAAACAGAACACCCCATAAACAGTGTGGGGGAATAACAAGGGGCCAAGACTAAACTAACATGCAAGGGCTAGCCACTGGACCTTGACATAACTGCCGTACGCCAGTCATTTCAGACCGTACGCCGGTTACATCTATTGTCCAGTGCTTGGCGTTGCATCATCTGGGCTCTGGAACATGACAAGGAAGATCCCAGAGGCCTTATAAGCAAGAAAAAAAATAGGTATTGAACACTACAATTAAACAGTTCTAGAATACAGAAAACAGTAAACTGGTTCTTATCATGCAATAAGGTGATAAAAGAAAAACATAAGTAAGAAATGAATGATCAATGATCCCCACGCCAGTGGTGCATGTACTACCATAATTGGGGTACGGCTTGGGTTCACTGGCGTGCGCCACTGGTCACGTCATACGATCTTTGAGATCTTGCCAGCTTTAAGGCTAGGACTGGTATTGATTACCAGTCTGTACCTCACTAGCTCCCCTCAGGGGTCAGTACAGATTAGCACCAAAAGGTTGTATACCTTTGGTTTTAGAGGTTGATGGAATGAAAGAGCTTTGAGGTTGAAGATGGAGATGGAGATATGAATGATGTAAGTAATGAGATGAAAAGAGTGCATGGAAGCTTCTTGCTTTCTCTTTCAAGAAGTGGAGGACAAGGAAGCAAGAAACCAAAGAGAGGGAAAGACTTGGAGTCTTAATGGTGGTAACCCCTTGCATGTGAATGCAAGGGGGGTATTTATAGGCAAAGAGTGTTGGTGTGTGAGTGCAACCAGCTTAGGTTGAGGGCTGGTTGAGTTAGAGGAGAGAGTCTCCATGCATTAAATGCATGGGACTTGCATGAAAGGGCTTGTAGAAGAGAGGGGAACATCCCTTGCATGATTATAATCATCAGGAGACTGTTCAGTGTACTGGGGTGGTCGCAAAAGTCTGGTGCACGTGCTGGTATTTGACTGGCTTTGACCGGCGTATGCCTGAACTATACCTGCGTGCACCAGTAGAAACTAAGTCAACGGTCGATGACTGACACGTGGCAGTTTACCAGCGCATGCCAACACAGCACTGGCGTAAGCAAGTAGAGTTTTGCTGAGGCCATTTGGTTCTGGCTCGAAAGGTTTGAAATGGAGTTAGACATGGTTTGGATGAGGTTCGGAATACTCAAAGCTCAAACACACCGACAATCTTGAGATGCTCTTGACCTTGTTCATCATTGGGGAATCAACGATCGTGAGTAAACTAAATTGGACGGTCCAGAATATGGTGTCTACAGATTTTTCAGAGGCAATTGCGCAAAGAAAATTAAGAGAAAACCGGAAAGGTAAAGAAAAAAGTGTTGTTACTAATTACCTAGATTTGTCATTGATTTTGTCAAAACGAACTCCTTCAGGGTATCTGAATAGACGATGACCCTCTGATGACACAATCACAATCCTTCCTTCTTTCTGGCTTTTAAGTGCCGTACTCTTCATGGTCTCCAACAAAAGATTTGTCAAAAGAAAATGACCTGTAGAAAGATAACACAGCAATGCACGTTTGCATGTGAGATGAGAGAGCAATGTATCAATGTTGGACTTAGAGTGTGAAAAAAAAAATAGAAAGAACAAAACATACATGGGCAGGGCCTATACAGAAATCACTGACACTTGCAAACTACACATGTTATCATTTACAATTTGGGATAAACTCTCTCATTAAGCTACAGAAGCTCAAAAGCAAAAGTATGATGGATTTAGATTTAACAAGCTTTTTAACGGTAAGAAAGTAGATTTGGTTAGAAAGTAGAGTTTAACAAGCTTTTTAACGCTTCAAACCACATTAAAACAGGATTTCGGATGTGTCCGTGTCGAACCCGCAAAGTTTAGCATGTTTTTAAGTGTTAAGTGTTAAAGATGCGCCCAGGGCGCACTAAAGCTGGCTAACATACCAAACTTTGCAGGCGTTTCCCGGACACTCCAAAATTCAGATTTGTGCGTGGTTTGAACGGTTATTCAATCTACTTTCTATCCCAAGTAGTTTGGATAAATGTGTGGTAAAATTCAGAAGAGAGGACTAAGCAATTTTCAATTTCAAGTGAATATCCCTATTGACCTTAGATGTAAAAACCAAAACAAACAAAGGAGAAAAGGGAAAAATACAGTACAAAGTTAAAGCTTCAGTTTATACTACTGGCTACCAGGTGAGAAACATTTTATGGATGATACGTGCTTACAACACCACAAGGGAGCCGTTAATGTTAAAATTACATTGCATTCCTCTGCTAGAACTTGCAGTTATCGATTAAACGACAACCACACTGAATCTAATTTAGAACTTTAGTCGAGACGAAAACAAAATCTATTTCGTCGCCTATAGCAATCTTGTGACCCGTCTTCTTAGCTTTCCGAAAATTATTCTAAAAATTAAACAAACAGTTGCTGTTACTAAATTTCAAGCATTTGTAACTGTCGAGCACAGATGCTGTTTAACAATTTTGTAGCTCCTGACACGAATAAACATCAAATGGTTAATGATGCTTACCTATATGGTTAGTTCCAAACTGCATTTCTATGTTGTCTTGAGTGAGCGTGAAAGGAACCATGGCCCCTGCATTGTTACTTCCACAAAATAAAGAAAAATATTTCAAATTTTATCAAGTTCCGAAAAGGTCCATAAGAGGGTTTGTATTTCCAGGCATTCAAAGAGTAAACCTAATTAATGAGACAATGATCATCTTCAATTGCTTCTTTAAAGGATGCTTACATAAGGATGTTCAAAGGAAGGCCCAAGGATGTATATTTTGAAGCGAATTTCCTAACAGATGCCATTGAGCTGAGATCTAATTCCATAACGTCGATTGTAGCACTGGGGTTTTCCTTTAGTATAGCTTCTCTGACTTTTCCACCCTTATCTGTATTTCTAACCGCCATAACTACATGTACACCACGCAAGGCGAGGACGCGTGCAGTCTCTGTGCCAATACCACTTGATGCACCTGAAATTCGACCAAGTACAAGCAACAAGATAATCAAGAACCCCAAATTTCACTATGTTTTGAAGTCGACATCCAATGAATAGATCATATATGTTGGAAATTGTCCAACATTGGCTTATTATAACCTCGAAAACTAGTATATCAGCCTGGGCGACCTCTCCTTCCATTGCCAAATGGCATCCAAAAATCTGTCTTAATAGTATTATTTTAATTTGTGGTGAAGAGGTTTGTTCATTGTTTTTAATTTTTTAGATTTCTTACGTCGAGATGAACCAATTATCAATAAAAAAAAATTGTCTGAAAAACTAACAAAATTGAAAACTTTGAACGTAAACAACGTAATAATCCTGCTGAATTATTAAGCCAAAACATGCCTTTATTTGCCTTTTAGGTTATTGCTTTCACTATCGTTATTTATTAATGGGGCCTCCGAGTTTTAAGGCAGATTAGTACTTAACGTTAAAAGAAGACCCGGGCGGGAAAAGATCCCTCAAACTAATCACTTTGACTTTTCTCCTTCTCTATTCCCTTTGGAAAAGTAAAAGTGGCTTATTTTTTGTCCTTATTCAAATTTTTTTCGTATCACTTGGCTTATTGTCAATTTTTTGGGGATTATTGCATCCTCATGACAAGAGGAATCTAAAAAGTAAAAAAATTTGACCGAAATCTAATTTTTTTGAATAAAGACAAAAGGAGTGGCTTATTGGCTTATTTTCGTTTTTTTGTGGGTTTATTTGGCTCATTTTTGGAGGGAAAGCCAGTGGCTTTTTTAGAAGAACAACCCCTAAGTGGTTATCTTTTGTAAATTTCTACCCCCTGACACACACCCCCTCCAGGCCCCACCTCCCTTTTCCGGCATTACCCCCGCTCCCCTCTCTCTCTCTCTCTCTCTCTCTCTCTCTCTCCATTTTCTTTCTTTCTTTCCAGTTTGTTTTTCTTTCTTTTTTTCCTTTTCTTTTCGGTTTGTTTTTTTTTTCATTTTATTTCTTTTTCTTTTTTTCCGGTTTAAATTTTTTTTTCTCCTTAATAATAGGTTCAAATTTAATTCTAGGTTTTGTAAAGTAATTGAGAGAAAAAAAGAATTATAACCCATTAGAATTAAATGATCAGAAAAATAAAATCTTCTCACCCATTCAAACGGATTGAAATTTGGAACACTTAATTTTTCAACCTTTAATTTATATATTAAAAAATATGGTTAAAAAATTAAGTGCTCCAAATTTCAATCAGTTGCAACCGATAGAAAGATTTAATTTTCTGATCATTTTATCCAAAATAGTCATAGTTAAACTTTGACTCTAGGACTCTCGTTAGTTAGTCGTAAGATATTTGGTTGTACGATTTTCTTAGGACTAATCAACGAGAGTCCTAGAGTCAAAATTTAATTATGACCATAAGGATAAAATGATCAGAAAAATAAAATCTTTCTATCGGTTCAAACAGATTGAAATTTGGAGCACTTAATTTTTTAACCATTTTTTTAATATATAAACTAAAGGTTGAAACCGATAGAAACTTAATTTTTTTTAATATATAAACTTAATTTTTTAACCATTTTTTTCAATCAGTTGCAACCGATAGAAAGATTTAATTTTCTGATCATTTTATCCAAAATAGTCATAGTTAAACTTTGACTCTAGGGCTCTCGTTGGTTAGTTGTAAAAGATATTTGATTCTACGACTTTCTTAGGGCTAATCAACGAGAGTCCTATAGTCAAAATTTAATTATGACCCTTTAGAATTAAATGATCAGAAAAATAAAATCTTCTCACCCATTCAAACGGATTGAAATTTGGAGTACTTAATTTTTTAACCATTTATTTAATTTGAAGCCAAAAATTTATTACGACCATTTAAGATAAAATGATCAGAAAAATAACATATTTGTACTGGTTCAAACGGATTGAAAGTTAAAACACTTATTTTCGTAACTATATTTTTTAATCTATAAAGGACAAAAAAAGAAAAATAAAACAGTCGGATAAACATGATCATTTGAATTTATTTTTTTTCTCTTAATTACTTTACAAAGCCTAGAATTAGACTTGAACCTTTTATTAAAGAGGAAAAAAAATCAAACCGGAAAGAAAGAAAATGAAATAAAATGAAAAAAAACTGGAAAAAAAAGAAAAAAAGAAGAAGAAGCAAACTGTAAAAAAAGAAAGAAAGAAAAGGGAGAGAGAGAGAGAGAGAGAGAGAGAGAGAGAGAGAGAGAGAGAGAGAGGCGGGGGGCAGTCCTGGAAATGGGACGTGGGGCCGCGGGGGGGGGGGGGGGGGGGGGGGGGGGGGGGGGGGCGGGGTTAGTAGCAGCTCTCTTATCTTTTTGGAAGACAAAATTTTTTTACTAATCTTTAAAAATGGTTATAAAGACTAAGAGAATAATGATTGACGACATCATATCTTTGAATAAGAATAATTATGTGCCCAAGAATTTGAGATCCAAATTCGAGTTTTGACAGGGTGCCAACCGAGAAAACACTCATTGAAAAAAACCCACACTTATAGAACCAAGCTCAGAACTTAGAAGAAAAAACTCTAACCCTACCACAACAACTGAGCCGCCATCCCCCTCCAAGACCGGAGTCCACCAGCAGCCTTCAACCACCAACTGTAGCAAACATTCCACCACCGCGCCGTGATCTCTTCCAACTGCAGCCACCACGCCACCGGACCACATCACCAAAACCAGCCAACATCAAACAGCAGCTTCAATTGATTGCAATTTCGATCCATTGGAGTAGATCATAGCGGAATTTTTATCCATCTTCCACGTTCATCATGAATTCGCTGGCCTCTCATAAATTCACAACTAACAACTTAATTCAGCTGAACAACCTAGTGCCAGGAACTCAGCAAAGCCATTGTACGACTCGCCAAATCATTTTGTGGATTTGTTCTTATATTTTGGCCAAAACTTTTGATAATCACTATAAATTCTCACCAACTACAGAGCCAGGATTCTTTGTGCCGAAAACTCTGTGCCTTCGTACCGAGGGGTTTTCCGGCCATTGGATTTAAACAATAAAAAGAAATACACAATCTAACGGCTGAAAAATCTCTCGGCACAAAGGCACAGGAATTTTCGGAACAGAAGAGATCGGACTCCCAATCACGTTCTCTAATGTTAAACAGTGACCCCACCCCACCCCAACCCCCCCCCCCCCCCCCCACCCAAAAAAAAAAAAAAAATCACATTTGACCAAGGGCTCGGGATCGGAATTTCTTTTTGTCATTGTAAACTCTTTCACTACATTGGAACTCTCATCGAGCTATGTATTGAAGCAAATGGGCCCAACCATGTAAATTTTCTACTTCTCATTTTTCTCTTTGGCTCTGTTCAATTGCTGGGCAAGGAAAAGGAAGTACACGAATATATATAGCAGAAAGTTGTGGAACCAAGAAAAAGTCACGCAAAAACTTTTGCAAGATTTTACAGGAATTCTATTTTCCCACGAGTTTCCTACGCAATTAAAATATCGTTTTCCAACCTTTCTACAAATTCTTTTATCAAATGAACCAAGAAAAAAGCATTTCCTTTTTCTTTACTTCACTCCACTAAAACTAAAACTTTTCCCAGAACAATATTCATCTATCAATTTCTTGCCAATTGAATCGAGCCTTTGGTGTGCATTAGTTTGTTGTTTACTTCCTTTTTGAGTCATGGAAAACAACATATATATAGGTGTTTGTTTATGAGAGAGAGAGAGAGAGAGAGAGAGAGACCTGTAACTATAGCAGTGAGGCCAGTACCATCAATTCCTTGGGTAACTTCCTCAGCAGTAGAAGAGGCTGAGAACCCAGATGGGTTTTTTCTCCCAAAAATCCACATTCTTGCGTGGATTTTTGGTTTGAGTTCTTCAAAAACTCAAACCAATTCCCACTTTCGTTTCTACTTTCAAATGCACTCTATATATAGAGGGAGCAGAGCGGTTCGACCTGTGTGTGTCGGGGGTGGGGCCCTAAATCATACTATACACCACCCTGAAGTTCTCCTCAAGGACATTGTACCCATGAGCTTCTGAAAATTACCCTCTTCTCCCCTGAGGTTTATAGTCACAGTCTTATACATAATCCTTCAAAATGCTTTATGCTCGCGATCTCAATTCTCGTTGTGCTCTCGCACTTTCAATTCTCACATTCACGAATTTTAGTTATTTTGGAGATTTTTTACAGACGCTTTCAAATTCGTGCTCCCGTATTCGCACCTGCTCACGCTTTATGTGACTTTGGGCATAGTACATCTTTTCCATCACAGATTAAGTCAAATAATAATAACAATAGATTATGCTAGCATGAAAAGTCACAAAAAATGCCAATTTTAACTTTCTTTTAAACAACCCCCCGCAAAAGCTCTCAGGAACCTCGCAAGCCAATTGTCAACCTCCACTATCTACTCAAACTTCATTGCTTTCAAACCCATACACTTCATCGTGTTCCGATATTCAATCGCGGTGTATGCATACACAAAGCCAAAAATAAAATAATTGTGAAGATATGAGATGAGATGGGAACCACCTCTTAAAGTGCCATAGTGCTTCATTTGGTTTATCCTCTTACAAGACTAATATTGTTGTGCGCCACCAATAGAGAGTAAGCCAAAAGCAAAATGTCTCTGTCAACTTTATCGACGAACACAACGATTCAAGCAATTGTCTTTTCCCTAATCTAACATATTATATTCTCGTGCAAAATCTCTATCCGAAAACCAATAGCCAATGCTAAAATAGTAAAAGTGGTTGGCTCCATTTAGTCAATGATTTAGGAGTAGAAAGCTCTCATTGACAACTTCGTCGACCAAAATGCTCCATTAAGTCAATGAATATGAGTTATCTAACATAGAGATTTGGTGGTCTATGTTGTGATTTGGTAGATTTGGCGGTAAATTATGTGTTAGAAGGGGAAAAAAGATGACAGAATGGTAATGAAATGAGTAAAGAGAGGTAATTGTTGGTAGTAGTGTTTCGATTCTTGGGTTGGATCTGGATAGCCGTTTGGCCTTAGATTGTGTAATTGTCGGTTTCTCTCACCGGTCAGGCATTGAGGGTGGTTCGCTGCTTTGTCTAGTTATTTTAATATTGCTTAGTTTTTTGATGTTTTTCTTTGTTCCTTTTGTCACTGTAATACTCGCATTTCAGTGATAGTAAAATTTTTTACTTAACAAAAAAAAAGAAAAAGAAGAAGAAGTAGATAAGCCAAAGAGATACTCCAATAAAGGCAAAGGTCAAAAAGGCTGAGAAGGAATATTCTCCATATGTCTGTGACAGGGTATTATGGTGACTTTAATAAATTAAAGTTAAGGAGACCATCTTTTAATTGGGGAGTTACTGGAATTTCTCATAGCTCAAGGGAAATCTATCATTTGATCAAAGTTTAGGGGAGGTTAGTGTAGATTGACATAAATTGTATTTTACGCTCATGTTTTTGTTTGGGGGCGACCATTTGTGTTGGGTGGAGGAATATTGATTACACACTTATAATATATGAAACTCATAAGAGAATTGTACAAACACACTCACAATATATTGAACTCACGTAATTTGAAAAATAACATACAAGGAGGAGGAATTTCTGCCTCTCTCTGTAACTCTCTTATTCTCTTACTCCACTCATATCTTTTACATAATCAAAATACATTCTTTTATAGACAAATCAAACAGACGAGTAGATAACCTTGCAATAAATGCAAAGATCACAAATTGAAATACGAAAGCTTAAATTCAATACCCACGTTTTTGTTCTTGCTCTTCTTGTAGGTTTATCTAACTTTCCTTCTTCAGCAACTTGCCCTTCTACTTGCAGGCAATCATAGCCTCCAAAATAATAGTTCCACACATTCCAAATCAAGCTTCGTCAAGTCCTTGGTAGATGATAGACCTGGCTTTGTAATCCTTCTTTCGCTCGGGACGGAGCGTAGTCTTCTGTTTCTCCTTTAACGTTGTTTCAGCTTCTTTTGAGACAGGTTCATCATAACCTTCTTCTACCACCTCCATAACATCTTGAGCACCGAGTAGTGCTCTCATTTGGATGGACCAATTATCATAATTGTCCTTGGTGAGCTTTAGAATGACAGCTTGAGATGTTCTGTTAGCCATCGAACCTGAAAAACAACGGGAATATGTCTGGCGAGGATTGAACTACAATCTTTCAAACTCCAGGGACCTAAGGTTTAATTAGGCCGGTTGGATCTATGTTCCAGATGCATTGGATTACTCCTTCTTCTTCAACTTTATCAGACTTTAACGCTTGGCAACTACCAAACTTCAATGCTCTGCTTGAAACATCTATTCTATTCTAATATATAAAGGGAGAGCACTTCTTTGGTGTCTCCCCTCCTATCATGTATTTTCATTTTCCATAAGTACCCTTACAGTTACAAAATTCTTAACCCCAATTCTCAAGGATATATTCGTACAACAAAGTTTAATAACTTCTTATACACAATGCAAGTAATTGCCACGAAATGGGCGACCCACGTACAAACACTACTTGCGGTTACTCATCGAACAATTACTCTTCACATTCCGCAGCCCAATCCCAAAATGGTAGAATTTCATTTTACTGGCTGCTGGCAAAAGCTTTGTATACCTACAAAGTAACTCCAAAAGAGATAATCTATGCTTCACACAAAAATCAAGAAATCAGAAGAAGTTATCCTTCGTCCTCTTTCATGGTTCCTATGAGTTCCTCTTCCAGTTTTTGTGTTTTTTTATGAATATCTCTTCCAGTTCATGGTTCCCATAAAATGGTGTTCTCTCTCTCTCTCTCTCTCTCTCTCTCTCTCTCTGTACCCGTTAATTTAATAATCAGTGTTGGTAAGTTATGTCTAATGCTAAGCCTCTCATTCTATAGATTTTGGTTAATTTGTTGTCAGAGAAGTCGTTTGAGGTTTTTGGAGAGCCAGAGAAGCAACGGTTGTGAAAAAGGGTAATATATTTGATATTCTCCATCTTTATGTACCCTAAACTTTCTTCACGCCATCGGCACCGTCCATAATGATTATCCATTTTTAATAATTTTGTATTTGTTTTTTTTTCCCTAATTTCAGTTTCTTACAGAAGAAGAGTTTTAAACCGTGGAGGGACTTTGAAATACAGAGTTGCGTCAAAAACACCCCTTATATGCACATGCCATTTCTAAGCTTTGTTAACCGATCGAAAGGGGTACACATGTAAATGAAGCACTCAACTATAACTGTCGGCGGTTCTCCATGCCATTAAACTCCACTTGGACCACTTCAAAGACACACTCCACTCCAATAATTGCTATGGAGGAAGTTGAACAGGTAGAATTTTGGAATTTTATGTCAATGTATTTTTTCCCCAATGTCGATGTATTTAATGAACATGAGCCCCTTTGGGGTTTTTTTTAATCCCTATTTTAAAATTCAATAAGTCTAGGTACACTACATTCAACCACTACATTTTTATAGTGCTCATCCCGGGTTTCAAAAAATACAAAAAAATGTTTATAAATTTTAAAATAATTATTATGGAGTCCTGTAAAAAATTAGCTCCAACAAATATTGGTAAGTATTATTTCTTGATTCTTAGAGGTAAAACTGTGCAGTTAAACAGTTCCGTCCCTACAAATCAAGAAATAATACTTACCGATATCCGTTGGAGCTGATTTTTTACAGGACCCATAAAATATTATTCTAAAATTTATGGATATTTTTTTTGTATTTTTTTGGGAACCGGGATAAACCCCACAAAAAATGTAATGGATGATATAGTGGATGGATGGTAGTATATGTAGCATCTCTTTAAATTTAGGTACGTTAGAACCCCATTGTATTGGTGATCATAAGCGTGATGTGTTGTATTACATGCTCAAGAGAATAACGAGGTGTGTGACTATATATCCATAGTTTATTTTTTCGCTTTTCTTTTATTCTTTTCTGAGAATAATATGTGCAATAAGTATTTTTTTTCCATGATCGATTTCGTACAAGGCAACGTTGGCGCATGAGACAAGTTTTCTAACTTAGATTTTGAGGTACAAAATTGAAAGAGATAAAACAGATCTTCTCTTCTGTCAGTGGTATATATATATGTTATATATAATATTCATCTTCTTCATTTTCCCCCCTGTACTTTGTTTTATCTTTTTGTTGTTAACGTCACTGTAATTTCACTTAAACCTTTACGATCATCATAA
The DNA here is from genome assembly GCA_019656295.1 of Rhododendron mucronatum var. ripense. Taxonomy (NCBI): domain Eukaryota; kingdom Viridiplantae; phylum Streptophyta; class Magnoliopsida; order Ericales; family Ericaceae; genus Rhododendron; species Rhododendron mucronatum. The sequence continues at coordinate 3,586,947 of BPLT01000008.1, read as the reverse complement.
TTTTATGCAATTGAATTGTTAATCTATCTTAGCATAATTTTTAAACTAGAGGCCGGGACACACGCAATGCGAGTGCAAGTCAAATTTCCACAACATTTTTGTAAAAATGTTTTCCACTTATTGTTTGATCAAATTTTTACAAATATTGTGAAAATCCGACTTGCACACGCGATGCGTGTGCCCCGGCCTCTCGTCTTCTTAACAGCAAATTGGATCAGACACACAAGCGGTGGGGTCAAAAAATTTTGGTTTTTGATTGTCTTGGAGAGGCAAACAGATTCCAAAGATCGAGCTATGAGGCCGAGGACTTCTGGGTCTCGAATGAAACAGAGGCTGCTCGATTTTCGTCGCCGGACTCGAAGGCGATCAACTCGTGTGGCTGAGATGATCTTGAATTTGCGCTCAAAAATCTGATTTTGAGGGAGCTATTTTCTGGTTGGAAATTAGCAGGCCGAAGGTATGTTTCTTTCAGTGAGTGAGAATTTTTCGGATAAGAGCCTAGAGCTCCGATACCAATTTGTTGGGTGGAGGAGTATTGATCACATACTTATAATAATGTATGAAATTTAATAGAGAATTGCACAAACATACTCACAATATATTGAACTCACTTAATCTGAAAAATAACATACAAGGAGGAGGAATTTCTCTCTCTGTAACTCTTTTATTCTCTTACTCCACTCATATCTTTTACATAATCAGAATATATTATTTTATAAACAAATCAAATAGACAAGTCGATAACCTTGCAATAAATGCAAAGACCACAAATTAAAATAAGGAAGCTTAAATTCAATACCAACGTTTTTGTTCTTGCTCTTCTTGCAAGTTTATCTGACTTTCCTTCTTCAGCAACTTGCCCTTCTACTTGAGGCAATCATAGCCTCCAAAACAATAGTTCCAAAAGTTCCAAATCAAGCTTGCTGGTTTTTCAACAATTCGAAGCCTCGTATTTTCTCCCTTAGCCCGTTAAAAATTTTCAATTATAATTGACAGTTAGTTACCAAATTGAGATACATTTTCAGCATACAATTATCGAAATATAATATTTTTTTCAACAGCTATTTACCGAAAATATATGTTCGGCAGTTGTTTATCGAAGGTTGAACATATTTACGACATATAGTTACCGAAATATAATCTTGTTTTCGACAGCTATTTATTGAAATGTTATGTATGATTTTCAACAACTACTTACCGAAATGTAGTAGGATAAGGGAGAAAATACAGAGCTGCGAATAATCGCCCCTTTTTGTTTCTTTATTTAAGTAGTGTTGCTATAAAGAAGAAATAAACTACAGTATTATTACTTATTATTTTATTAGCCTAAAACATCACTAATGACAAACTGACCCAAAAAATACATCACAAATGCGTTGGTGGCAATACCAAACGTCATGAGTGACATAGTGTTTTAATGTGATTTGCAACCCTAAACAGTCACTTTTTTTTTTATAACTTAAGTGTCCGTACTAGCTTACGTGCATCGCGATTAATCCTAATGGACCAATCTCACCAGCTATTTGTGGCTAAACTTTGTATGAGCTGACTCCCCAAAAAGAGTTGATAGCAACTAAGAGGTTTCATATACGAAACCTTAAGAAAATGTTAATTTTTAAATCTTAGGCCTTGACTATTAGGTTAACCCGGATTAGTTGGTTACCCCAACAGTCACTTTTGTTTTCTTCCAAGAATCCACATTTTGCTGCTCTGATGTGAACCCCACCAAAAACCCAAGTTAAACCTCGATTTTTTAAGTACTACTCTACAAAACCAATGCAAGGTTGTGTACACTATATATAAGGTCTGTCTCAATGTAAATTTTGGTTTATAGATTTATATATTTTATTTTCTTGCAAGAGGGACAATTTACTGAATATATAAGGTTTTCTTGTAGGAGGGACAATGTTTTCTTGCAAGAGGGACAATTTATTGTATATATAATGTTTTTTTGTAGGAGAGACAATGTATTTTATATTTTGATTTAGTTTCAGGGCAACATGGTCTTCAATCAACTAATGGAAATGCCCATGGAGGCAATACGGGCCCACGATGTTTATCCTATTTGTTTGTAGATTCAAAAACAAAACAAACAATGAAATAAAACAATTGTGCCAACCTTTTATTAGATATCATGTCGGTAATGGGGCAAATACCTTTCTTTGGCCAGATAACTGGCACACTCTGGGACCTTTGTATGCTAAATTTGGTGAGAAGGTTGTATGAGTCTTACGTGTTCTTTGGCTGCTGCTGTTTATGGGCTTTGGAGAGAGAGGAATTGTTGAATTTTCCAGGGGAAAGCTATGGGGCATGATCAGGTAATGAAAGGCATTGCAGATGGTGTTAGAGATTTCCTTAGCACAAGGATAAACGTAAAGCAATCTCTAAAGAATCTCTAAAGAATTAAGACCTTTGCAGGCAATGGGGCTTACCTCATAGGATTTTCTTTCTTGTACAGTTTTCTTTTGTTAGATAAGTACGGGCTGTTTTTGTGGTTGTATTTGTTGGTTGTTGTATGGAATTCCATTCCTCGATAGTGATTTTTGTCGTTGAGCTTAATCAGATTCGCTCTTATTAAAAAAAATTAAATAAATAAATAATATATATATATATATATTCGCTCTTTTTTTTGCTGATTTCTCGCGAGTACTCTTAAAATCACGTTCTGAACACATTGAGCGGCTCGGATCATCGAAATTTGATCAGGAAAAGGAGGTCCTTATTTTATTAAGTTAAGGTGGTCCTTAGGAGAAGGGAACTATATATATATATATATATATATATATATATATATATATATATATAAAACAATGAGACATGATAACTAAACGGTCCCTTATTCTTATCCCAAAACAACAAATAGAACCTGTTTGTTTGTTTTCTTATTTTCTGTCTTAATCAAATACAAAATAAGCAGATAAGGCAACAAGGTAAAATAACCAAACGAGCCCGTAATCTTATTCTGATGACATCGTGGTTGGTACATTGGATTTTTACCACACATACTTTAATCTAAACCCTTACTCGCAAGATTTGTACCTGCAGATTCCCATTAGTTGAGTTTTATTGCATATTCATGAAGTATCACCTGCACATTTAAGCAATGTGGTATTTAGTATTGCATATTCATGGGAATCGCGAGAACGGTCCCGGCCACCCCTGTACTGATTCTCTCGATCCTCTGTCCGAACTCCTTTCTTTACCATCTCCACCTCTCGATCACATGATTATTGATGGAAGAACTGGTTGACGCACTTATAAAACTAAAATGCATATCGAACCTGATCATATACTATGAAGTCATAACTCGTTAAGCTAAGTGTCAAGAACTGAAGAAGACAATTACCCTTTTAAAAAGCTTCTTCCATGGTTTCATTGTTTCAAAAGGGATATAGTCTTCGAAAGGCAACAATTCTACTGTCTGTTCCCTTTGCAGCTTGATTTCCATTTTAGAAGAGTGTAACAAGCAATAGAAGATACAAATAGGGCAGTCCAAGGAAAAAGTATCTACCAAATCACCGCGGAGACCCCTCTTTCAAATCCAAAAAAAGCAAAGATCGAAAGCATGGGGAGATTGGAACTACAACAGCATACGAAAAATCAAGTGGAAAGCGAATTTCATGGGATGTACTTGCTGTCCTCTCCAAACAGGACCCATTTCGGGTCTGGAGAATAAGCTGGACAATTCGTTGTGCAGAAGATCATCCCTGTAAAAAATCAAGTTGAACAGCAATCTGTGACCAAATGTAACCATATGGCTTGTGGCCTTTTGACGTTGCCCTACCTTCGTGTCTAAACCTCCATGTTGCGGGTTACAGTATCGTCTTCCTCTCTACTCACAAGTGACTCTTAATGTTTCTTTGTATATGACAGAAACAAAGGCAGGGTTACTTGAAGGAAGGGAGCAGTCTCTATTTTCTTGCACCATACGGTTCACTCACCCAACTTATATGAACTGCCGGAAATTCCGAAACTATGTTGCCTGTATGAGAATAACTAGACTGCCTCAATAAGAATAGGTGAAGACAACAATTCAGGAATTTTTATTCATAAGCTGCCTTTACAAACAAACGACAATCTATGCACAAACTATATAATACAAGAATTCCAGATATTGAATGTGATACAAACGGGTTTCATAAAGAAAATTATGTACAAGCTCGCAAAAGCAGGGTAGCAAAATCAATTCGGCAACAGGCTTCACTTGGTATTCGTCAAGCTCAAGCTGAAATCCCATAATTTCTTTGCTAATTCTTCATCTTTAGCCAAAGCACTCCGTTTTGCTAGATTACAGTCAGAAAAAAACTCTCCGCTGACCCCTTTAACTTGCGGATGCAATGCCACGTAGCATGTGGTTGCCGTTCCCTAAATCCATGAGGAACGGAAGTAATTAGCAAATTATCACTATAGAAATGTTCTAGCAAAAATGCTAAACATCTCAAAAATTCAAATACTAAATTTTTTCTTGAGAAATATAGTGCATCTGGCGTCAGAGACACAAAACCTACCTGTTGAACATTTTTCCCCATGTATTCAGCAATCGTCTTCACCAAACCTACAAGACAGTTACCAAAGCAATTAATATATACCCAAGACAATACAAAAACTTCTAGTAAAAGAGGAAAATTATGATCCAATTTGGAACAATCCGTGGCTTATCTTGACGATGGCCTGTCAGATAGTATATATTTCTAACTATACTTAGCTAACAGAACCCATCCTGTAATTTTCTTATTCTGTGAATGCCTGAGAAAACATAAAAAACAACGTTGGTCCCATATTGTTTTGATATTGATGTTTTCCGGTCTTTTCAATGTACCACAAAAACATGGGACCTGCATGCTACTCTGACCGGAATATTTCTCAGCAAAAACTCAATAAATTGAATGAAGGCTCAACCAACATGACCCAAAATGTACAAATCTAAGTTACTACTAGTAGCCCACAAGAATTTAGGTACAAAAGACTTTACTTCTCATCTCCCGTGGATGTAGAGACATCACATATCACAGTTAGTTTCTGTTAATTGTAATAATTTGATGTATAGAATAGTATCTTAAAAATCATCTCTTGAAAGTTTGTACGCGCTCTTATAGTCGTAGTGATACCGGACGTAAGTGCAAACGAACCAACAGCAGAAAGAAAGAGAACTAATAAAACAAAACATTCCCTCTAAACTTAATACCTACTCTTAATCTGAACAGTACCTAACAACGAAAACAAGCATATGAACAGCAACCAATCCAACAGATACTCAGAAACACATTTTAAAACTATAGCTATATAACATTCAAAGGATCAGAGGTTTACAGCTGAAAATGGTACGTTGACGCATTAAGTTGGTTGCAATGATTCCAGGATGAAGTGAATTAGAAGTTATCTCGACCCCTTGTTCCTGATAAATTGCAAAAATGAATACAACGTACTGTGTCATATTCTGCCGAGCATATTATCATAAAAAATAACTGAATAAGAAAAGTGCAAGCAATTGTTCTCATGACCAATTAATTGTAGGTGTAGGTGATTCGTCGCCTAAGTTAACATACTGCGATCCCGTTCCCATTCCCGATCCCGTTCCACGATCCTGGTAACCCTGCCTCTATTTTCTAGTAGTTAAAAGGTTCAGAGATTCTCAATATTTTGCAGCCTATAGCTATTATTTTGTTTTTTGTCTCTTTGAACAGCAAAAGACAAAGGGAAATGTAGCTATTGTTCTTTGAACAACTAATCCTATCAAAATTGTAAAATTCAATTTAATCCGTTGTAATTATGACCAGAAAAACCAAGCTGGTGTTCCTAAGTCCACTAAATGATCTTTATGGCAAGCATGATAGAATTTCATTCCGTGGGCTCTTTCGTTTTCATATGTTTTCTTTTCAGTGAAAATCTTCTGCATATGTATCACGGCCAAATAAATATCCTTTTTCCAGTCCTTGTTTCAAGACCCATTGTCTTGAGAATTTGCTCAGATGGACATGGGAAGAACATGGTTCGAATAATTCATGTACAAATATATACTATTGGATTGACATTTATTAAACTGCTGCTCCTTACAACAAAGCGTGGTTACCTGTTCATAACGAGACCTTGACGATTTAAAATCATCTCTATATCAATGTCTTGGATAATTGAGTAACAAGAATATATTAATTACCTTCAAGCGCTTTGCCAGCTCATTAGCATGCAATATGTTGGCGAGCTTTGATTGTCCATAAGCAGAACACATCCGGTAACTGAAAAGTAGAAATAGGAAAATAGTTTAGGAAATCTCATCAACAGCTCAATTTCGAAAGGGTAACCAAATTGCCACAGCAAAAATGACATGAAGGGACAAAACTGTCCCTCCAAGTCATGTGTAATGCGTGATTTGGACAGAACTTCCTCCCTTTCATGGACCTTTCAAAGGCAATTGCGCTACCTATAGTTTAAATAAAAAGCATAATATGTTTCGCATATCGAAAAGTTAAACCAAATAATTCTAGACAGAATCAAAGAAAAATAAGTGAAAGCTAAAAAGATGCAGAAAGTTGTCATAGTAATTACCTAGATTCGTCATTGATTTTTTCAAAACGAATTCCTTCATGGTATGGATACCAATGAGACAATGATGACACATTAACAATCCTTCCTTCTCTCTGGCTTTCAAGTGCCGTACTTTTCATGGTCTCCAACAAAAGATTTGTCAAAAGAAAATGACCTGTAGAAAGATAACACAGCAAAGGACGTTTGCATGTGAGATGAGAGAGTAGTGTATCAATGTTGGACTTAGAGTGTGAAAAAAAATAGAAAGAACAAAACATACATGGGCAGGGCCTATACAGAAATCACTGACACTTGCAAACTAGACATGTTATCATTTACAATTTGGGATAAACTTTCTCATTAAGCTACAGAAGCTCAAAAGCAAAAGTGTGATGGATTTAGATTTAACAAGCTTTTTGACGGTAAGAAAGTGGATTTGGTTAGAAAGTAGAGTTTAACAAGCTTTTTAACGCTTCAAACCACACTTACACAGGATTTCGGGTGTGTCCGTGTCGAACCCGCAAAGTTTAGCATGTTTTTAAGTGTTAAGGATGCGCCCAGGGTGCACTAAAGCTGGCTACTATACCAAACTTTGTGGACTTGTCCCGGACACTCCAAAATTCAGATTTGCACATGGTTTGAACGGTTATTCAATCTACTTTCTATCCCAAGTAGTTTGGATAAATGTGTGGTAAAATTCAGAAGAGAGGAGTACTGAGCAATTTTCAATTTCAAGTGAATATCCCTATTGACCTTAGGCGTAAAAACCAAAACAAACAAAGGAGAAAAGGGAAAAGGTACAGTACAAAGTTAAAGCTTCAGTTTATAATACTGGCTGCCGTTAAAGTCAAAATTACATTGCATTCCTCTGATAGAACTTGCAGTTATCGATTAAACGACAACCACACTGAATCTAATTTAGAACTTTAGTCAAGACGAAAAGAAAATCAGAGACGAAAACAAAATCTATTTCGCCTATAGCAATCTTGTGATCAGTCTTCTTAGCTTTCTGAAAATTATTCTAAAAATTAAACAAACAGTTGCCGTTACTAAATTTCAAACATTTGTAACTGTCGAGCGCAGATGCTGTTTAACAATTTTGTAGCTCCTGACAAGAATAAACATCAAATGGTTAATGATGCTTACCTATATGGTTAGTTCCAAACTGCATTTCTATGTTGTCTTGAGTGAGTGTGAAAGGAACCACGGTCCCTGCATTGTTACTTCCACAAAATAAAGAAAAATATATCAAATTTTATCAAGTTCCGAAAAGGTCCATAAGAGGGTTTTTATTTCCAGGCATTCAAAGAGTAAACCAAATTAATGAGACAATGATCATCTTCAATTGCTTCTTTAAAAGATACTTACATAAGGATGTTCAATGGAAGGCCCGAGGACGTATAATCTGAAGCGAATTTCCTAACAGATGCCATTGAGCTGAGATCTAATTCCATAACGTCGATTGTAGCACTGGGGTTTTCCTTTAGTAAAGCTTCTCTGACTTTTCCACCCTTATCTGTATTTCTAACTGCCATAACTACATGTACACCACGCAAGGCGAGGACGCGTGTAGTCTCTGTGCCAATACCGCTTGATGCACCTGAAATTCGACCAACTACAAGCAATAAGATAATCAAGAACCCCAAATTTCACTATGTTTTGAAGTCGACATCCAATGAATGGATCATATATGATGGAAATTGTCCCACATCGGCTTATTATCACCTCGAAAACTAGTATATGAATCTGGGCGACCTCTACTCCCATTGCCAATTGGCATTGAGTTGGATGCTTTAACAATATATGATAATATCGGATGATGCTATGGTGTCCCCGGTCATTTTGGGGACACCGTAATTTTTGGCATAACAAAACTCTTACGAGCATAACAAAAATCATTAGAAGTATAATAGAACCATAACATGGCATAACTAAGGCATAACCAAAAACCAATCAAGACATAACCAAAAATCAACCAAGGCATAACCAACCAAGTTATGCCTTGTTATGGTTTTGGTTATGCTTATAATGGTTTTGGTTATGCTTGTAATAAATTTGGTTATGCTAATAATGGTTTTGTTATGCCAAAAGTTACGGTGTCCCCAAAATGACCGGGGACACCGAAGTCATTCCCTTATCATATTAACCTCAAACTATAGAGCTATCAACGCAGTAGAACATTCAGATAGACATAAGCTGCAGTTTCAAAAAACAAAGAAAAGATAGACATAAGCTGGGGAATGGTGGGGAAATGCCCCGACTGAAACAACCAAATTTGACTTTGGAAGAAGATCTTAACTGATTTAAAGGGATTCCTCAAAAGTGACCCTAGAAGGAGAAAGATGTAATTATCCATCTTCCACGTTCATCATAAATTAGCAGGCCTCTCATAAATTCATTACTTAATTCAGCTGAATTACCTAGTGACAGGAACTCAGCAAAACCATTGTACGACTCGCCAAATCATTTTGTGGATTTGTTCTTATATTTTGGCCAAAACTTTTGATAATCACTATAAATTCTCACCAACCATAGAGGCAGGATCATTTGTGCCGAAAACTTTGTGCCTTCGTGCCGAGGGGTTTTCCGGCCGTTGGATTTATACAAGAAAATAATACACAATCTAACGGCTGGAAAACCCTCGGCACAAAGGCACAGGGAAAAACCCTCAGCACAAAGGCACAGGAATTTTCGGGATAGAGGAGATTGGACCCCCCAATCACGTTCTCTAATGTTAAACAGTGACCCCTCCCCCACCCAAAAAAAAAAAGCAAATGGGCCTAACCATGTAAATTTTCTATTTCTCATTTTTCTCTTTGGCTCCGTTCAATTACTGGGCAAAGTAAAGGAAGTACACGAATATATCTGACTTTCTTGATTTTTATGTGTTCAGTTAGCAGAAAGTTGTGCAACCAAGAAAAAGTCACGCAAAAACTGCAAGATTTTGCAGGAATTCTACAAATTCTTTTATCAAATGAATCAAGAAAAAAAACATTTCTTTTTTCTTTACTTCACTCCACTAAAACTAAAACTTTTCCCAGAACAATATTCCTCTATCAATTTCTTGCCAATTGAATCGAGCCTTTGGTGTGCATTAGTTTGTTGTTTACTTCCTTTTTGAGTCATGGAAAACAACAGATGGATAGGAGTCCGGCTCCACTCCAATCCACAAGGAATGGAGAATCCTTCAATTCCAATTCGATGGTCAAGATTACTCTAGTAACTCAAGCTCCAAAGTTCATATGGTATTCTACGGGCACCCAATTACTCCCCAAATATTTTTCAATTAATAAGCGTCTTCTCTCCCCATTTTTTTTGAGCGGCGAAAAAAATTCATTAACCTTCGAAATTTATAAAAAAATTCCTTCAATTTTTTTTGAACGGCGTCCTCTTTCCGTTAAACCTGCCTTTGAAAAACTTTTTATATAGCTCATCATGAGGATTTTTTTACTAATATTATATCAATAAATTTTTATTTCAGCATGGTTTTTTTGTTGTTGATATTATATTATTATGTAGCTTATGGGATTTTTTTTACTGAAACTAATGTATTATCATTTGTGCTGCGCACTGTATTGTGTGCTCATTGATATAGTTGTTCTTGTATATAAAGAAAGTTGAAATTAAAATTCAGTTATGGAAATTAGAAAGAAATCGTAAGAGTAAGTAATTGAACGTAATATAATTTTTATAGAAAAAATATTTTAGAAGAAATACAAAAGGAGTCTTTGATTAACCTTGTGAATCTGATAGTTTTTTGAACTTGCATCAATTATTAAAGTTACGAAATGAAATTTTACTAATGTTTGGAATTGGTTAAATTGGTGCACGAAATATAATAATTGGAGAATATTTAGGGAGTAATTGGACGCCCATAGAATACCATATGAATTTTGGGCTGGAAATACTAGAGTAAACCTGACCATCGAATTGGAATTGAAGGATCCTCCAATTCCCTGTGGATCGGAGAGGAGCTGGACTTGATGCGTAGGTGTTTGTTTATGTGAGAGAGAGAGAGGGAGAGAGATAGAATACCATATGAATTTTGGGCTGGAAATACTAGAGTAAACCTGACCATCGAATTGGAATTGAAGGATCCTCCAATTCCCTGTGGATCGGAGAGTAGCTGGACTTGATGCGTAGGTGTTTGTTTATGTGAGAGAGAGAGAGAGAGAGAGAGAGAGAGAGACCTGTAACTATAGCAGTGAGGCCAGCACCGTCAATTCCTTGGGTAACTTCCTCAGCAGTAGAAGAGGCTGAGAACCCTGATGGGCTTTTTCTCCCACAAATCCACATTCTTGCTCTGATTTCTTGTTCTTCAAAAACTCAAACCAATTCCCACTTTCGTTTCAACTTTCAAATGCACTCTACATGTAGAGGGAGCAGAGCGGTTCGACCTCTGTATGTCGGTGGAGGGGCCTTTAAATCGTACTATACACCACCCTGAAGTTCTCCTTAAGGACATTGTATCCATGAGCTTCTGAAAATTACCCTCTTCTCCCCTGAGGTTTATAGTCACAGTTTTAGACATAATCCTTCAAAATGCCCTATGCTTGCGCTCTGAATTCTCGTTGTGCGCTCGCACTTTTAATTCTTACACTCATGAATTTCAACTGTTTTGGAGATTTTTTAGAGACGTTTTCAAGTTCGCGCTCCCACATTCGCACCCGCTCACGCTTTATGTGACTTAGGGCATAGTAAACCTTTTCCATCACAGAAAGTCAAATAATAATAACAATAGATTATGCTAGTATGAAAAATCACAAAAAATGCCAATTTTAACCTTTTAAACCCCTCTCTCTCTCTCTCTCTCTCTCTCTCTCTCTCTCTCTCGCAAAAGCGCTCAAAAACCTCGCAAGCCAATCGTCACCCTCCACTATCTACTCAAACTTCATTGCTTTCAAACCCATACACTCCATTGTGTCCCAATATCCAACCACGGTGTATGCATACACTAAGCCAAAATAAAATAATTGTGAAGATATGAGATGAGATGGGAACCACCTCTTAAAGTGCCACAGTGCTTCATTTGGTTCATCCTCTTGCAAGACTAATGTTATTGTGCACCACCAATAGAGAGTAAACCAAAAGCAAAATGTCTTTGTCAACTTTATCGACGAACACAACGATTCAAGCAATCGTCTTTTCCCTAATCTAACATATTTTTTTCTCGTGCAAAAATATCTATCCGAAAGCAATCGCCAATGCTAAAATAGTAAAAGTGGTTGGCTCCATTTAGTCAATGATTTAGGAGTAGAAAGTTCTCAATGACAACATCGTCGACCAAAATGCTCCATTGAGTCAATGAATATGAGGTATCTAACTTAGAGATTCGGCAGTCTATGTTTTGATTTGGTAGATTTAGCAGTAAATTATGTGTTAAAAGGGAAAAAAGGTGATATAATCGTAATGAAATGAGTAAAGAGAGGTAATTGTCGGTAGCAGCGTTTCGATTCTTGGGTTGGATCTAGTGAGTCGTTTGGCCTCAGATTGTATAATTGTCGGTGTCTTTCACCGGTCAAGCATTGAAGGTGGTTTGCCGCCGGTGAGGGGTGGGTATCTAGGGCCCGTAGCTAACTAGGATTTGGTCTAGGGAGGTAGAGGATGAATCTAAGCTTTGTGCAGTTATTTTAATTTAGTCTTTTGATGTTTTCCCTTGTTCCTTTTATCATTGTAATACTCGCATTTTAGTGATAGTAAAATCTTTTACTTAACAAAAAAAAAAAAAAGGTAGATAAGCCAAAGAGATACTCCAATAAAGGCAAAGGTCAAAGAGGCTGAGAAGGAATATTCTCCATATGTGTGTGACAGGGTATTATGGTGACTTTAATAAATTAAAGTTAAGGAGACCATCTATTAACGGGGGAGTTAACTGGAATTTCTCATAACTCAAGGGAAATCTATCATTTGATCAAAGTTTAGGGGAGGTTAGTGTAGATTGACATAAATTGTATTTTACACTCATGTTTTTGTTTGGGGACGACTATTCGTGTTGGGTGGAGGAGTATTGATCACACACTTACAATGTTTGAAATTCACAAGAGAATTGTACAAACACACTCACAATATATTGAACTCATGTAATCTGAAAAATAACATACAAGGAGGAGGAATTTCTCTCTCTCTCTCTCTCTCTGTAACTCTCTTATTCTCTTACTCTACTCATATCTTTTACATAATCAGAATACATTTTTTTATAGACAAATCAAACAGACAAGTCGATGACCTTGCAATAAATGCAAAGATCACAAATTGAAATACGAAGCTTAAATTCAATACCCACGTTTTTGTTCTTGCTCTTCTTGCAGGTTTATCTGACTTTCCTTCTTCAGCAACTTGCCCTTCTACTTGCAGGCAATCATAGCCTCCAAAACAATAGTTCCAATACACATTCCAAATCAAGCTTACTAGTTTTTCAACATCCCCCCTTAAGCTTGATTCTCAGAGATTCTTCATTCCAAACATTGCCTTCATTTTTACGAAAGCTTCATGTTTGATGGGCTTCGCCAAGATATCAGCTGCTTGATCATATGTCCTGCAAGAAACTAATGCCACTTCCTTTGCTTTTATATGCTCTCTCATGAAGTGGTAGCGGGTATCGATGTGCTTGCTTCTTTCATGATGAGTTGGGTTCTTTGCAAGCGCAACTGCAGAGCGGTTGTTGACGTAGATCCCTGTGGGCAATTTTTGCAGAAAGCCCAAGTGCTTCAGCACATTCCTTAACCATATAGCATAACAAACAGCTGAGTTTGCGGCAACATACTCAGCTTCACAAGATGACAACGTCACAATCGCTTGCTTCTTGGATGTCCAAGTGAAGATAGTATCTCCAATGAAGAAAACAAACCCTGTTGTGCTCTTCCTTTCATCCAAGTCTCTTCCCCAATCGCTATCTGAATAGCCGAAAAGATTCAGGTCACCACCTGACTAATAGAACAGTCCATCACTATGAGTCCCTTTGATGTAGCGGAGAGTCCACTTTGTTGCGAACAAGTGTGACTGATCTGGTGTCTCCATGTATCGGCTGACTAGCCTAACACCATAGAGTATGTCTGGCCTAGTACAGGGCAAATATCGCAGACTTCTAACCAGGCTTTTGAAATAGGTTGGATCAACATTCCTAGTATCACTTTTCTTCAGTTCCAGTCCACTGTCGACTGGAGTCGTCACTGGATTGCACGTCTCCATCCCATACTTTTGCACTATCTCCGTGGCTTACCTACTTTGGGAGATAAAAATTCCTTCTTCACTTTGCGTCACTTCAATGCCTAGGAAATGAGCCATAAGTCCGATGTCAGTCATTTCAAACTCTTGAAACATCGTCTTCTTGAATGTTTCGAACATGGTTGGATTATTGCCTGTAAAAATCAAGTCATCAACGTAGAGGCATACATACAGCTGGCTTCCATCAGTTTCTTTCTTCATATAGAGTGCATGTTCATAGGGGCACTTCTCGAATCCATTCTCCTGGAAATACTTGTCAATTCTGGTATTCCATGCACGAGGCACTTGCTTCAGCCTGTATAGCGCCTTTGTCAATTTGTACACTTTGTCTTCGCGACCTTTCTTCACATATCCAAGTGGCTGCTCAATATAGATTTCTTCTTCTAGAAATCCATTCAAGAATGCTGTCTTGACATCCAACTAGTAGATCTTCCATCTCTTCTGAGCAGCTAATGCGATCATTAGCTTGATCATTTCCATTCTGACAACAGGGGCAAACACTTCACCATAGTTTATGCCCTCTCTCTGTTTGTAGCCTTTCGCTACAAGTCTTGCCTTGTATCTCTGAACCTCTCCTTGAGCATTCTTCTTAGCTTTGTAGATCCACTTTACTCCAATTGAATTGTTACCTTTTGGGAGGCTGGTCAGCTCCCAAGACTTGTTCTTTTCTATGGACTGAATCTCTTCATCCATAGCCTTCCTCCATTTGTCTTCTCCGTTAGCTTCCTCAAAACTAATTGGATCACAACTGATTTACAGACAGAACATGGTGAAATCTACATCCATTTGATCTGTATTCTGATACAGATCATTCAAGTTCCTAATTCCTCTAGGCCTTATATCTGAAATTTCTCGTTCAACTGGTAGGATGGTTCACCTCGTTGTGGTGAAGGGAAACCACGAGAAAATGCTGGTTAATCTTCTGGTCTACCAAGTACATCTCTGGTTTGTACCCGTTTTTCATCTTCAAGTTTCTGCTCCATATTCCTTGTGGCTTCTGTTTGATCCAAGCTCCAAGATTCATTTTCCTCGAAAATGACATCTCTGCTGAAAATCACCTTCTGAGTCATGGGATTATACAACTTGTATCCCATCGTTCTATCACCATATCCAACAAGGATACACTTAACTCATTTGTCTTCGAGTTTGGTTCTGTTTGCCTCCGGAACTTCGGCATAGACAATCCAACCAAACACTCTGAGATGACCCACACCTGGCTTGTGAGTGGACCATGCTTCTTGTGGTGTCTTCGGCTGCACATTCTTCGTAGGACACCTGTTAAGTAGATAAACTGCACACTGAACTATTTCGGCCCAAAATCTCTTGGGCATGTCTTTATCTTTCAACATGCTTCTAGCCATGTTGAGAATGGTGTGATTCTTCCTCTCAACTACACCGTTTAGCTGAGGAGTATAGGCAGGTGTGCACTGGTGTCTGATTCCTTGTTGCCTAAGGAATCTTTCAAATTGATCTCCAATGTACTCTCCTCCTTGATTTGACTGCAACGTCTTGATGTGGTAGCCACTTCCTTTCTCAACAAGAGCTTTGAACTCTTTGAACTTTTCAAATACTTTTGACTTCAATTTCAGAAAGTATACCCACGTCTTTCTGATATAGTCATAGATGAACGGAAGGAAGTATCTGTTCTGACAGTTTGAGATTGGCTTCAACGGACCACAGACATCTGTGTGTCCTAGCTCGAGCGGCATGGATGCTCTTCAATCAACTTGCTTTCCAAAGTTATTGCGATGTTGTTTGCTAAGAATGCAACTTTCGCGTACCTTATTTGGACGTTGAATATGAGGTAAGCCCTTTACCATCTTCTTATTTGCCAACAACTTCAAGCTTTCAAAGTTGAGTTGTCCATATCTGAGATGCCATATCCAATCTTTGTCGTTGATAATGGCATTGAGGCACTTTGGTGTGTCATGAAGAACAGTTAGCGGAAACATCCTGTTTTTTGCCATTTGTACTTGAGTTATCAGCTTCCCTTGAGCATCTGCAAGACTAAGAATATTAGTCTTCAGTTGCATTTCCTTTAGGCTAATTTGATAGCCTTTTTCCAGTAGCTAGCCAAGACTAAGAATATTAGTCTTCATATCTGAAACATAGTAAACATTGGAGATGAATGCATGATCTCCATTCTTCCTTTTAATTATAATATCACCTCTCCCTTGAATTGGTATTTTAGAGAGGTCACCAAAAGAAATATCTCCCTGAACCTTTTCATCAAGTTCAGTAAAAAGCTGCCTTAAGCCAGTCATATGATTACTGACTCTAGAATCAAGAAACCATGTACCTTGATCCTGCTCGGTAGGACTGTGTGCCATGAGACTCATTAAATCTCCTTCTGTTGGCTCTTTGTCTGCATAGTTGGTTGTTTCGCCAACTTGATCTGATGTTGGTCTTCCTTGGCACTCATTGCTATAGTGGCCATACTTTTCTCAAGTGTAACACTGAACTTTACTTTTGTCAACGTTCGAACGGTTGTTGTAACCGCCTCGTCTGCCTTGTCCTCCTCCTCTTGGATTATGACATTGCTGTCCTCGTCCACCTCCTCTTGGAGCATAGTTTTGTTGTCCTCGACCACCTCCTCTTAGAGCATGATTTTGATTCCCTCCTCTGGAGAATCCTCTGCCACCTCTGCCTCTGGAATTTGAATTTCCAGAGCCTCTTCCATGGGAACCATAGCCTCGTCCTCTCTGAGATGTCCCCCCTTGCTTGTACCTTCCTTCATTGAGGGATAACTTCATTTGTAGAGCTTGTTCCGGGGCTCTATCATCGTCTCTGTGCAACTTCTGTTCATGGGCTTGCAATGAACCCATGAGCTCTTCAATAGACATGGTTGAAACGTCTTTGAGTTTTTCCAACGTAACAACAATGAAGTCGAATTTGCGATCCAACGAACGCAAAATCTTCTCTATAACTCTCGTGTTGGTGAGAGCTTCGCCATTTCTCCTCATTTGGTTTGCAACCACCATGATTCGAGCATAATACTCAGAAATAGATTCTGAGGATTTCATTCGTAAAGACTCAAATTCACCTCGTAAAGTTTGGAGGCGTATCCTCTTTATTTTGTCAGCACCTCTGAAGTCTTCTACAGCATCTCCCAAATTTCTTTGGAAGTTTTGGCGGAAGCGATGATCTCGAATGTGACTTCGTCAAGTCCTTGGTAGATGATAGACCTGGCTTTGCAATCGTTCTTTCGCTCGGCACGGAGCGTAGTCTTCTGTTTCTCCTTTAAAGCTGTTTCAGCTTCTTTTGAGACGGGTTCATCGTAACCTTCTTCTACCACCTCCATAAAATCTTGAGCACCGAGTAGTGCTCTCATTTGGATGGACCAATTATCATAATTATCCTTGGTGAGCTTTGGAATGACAGCTTGAGATGTTTCGTTAGCCATCGAACCTGAAAAACAATGGAAATATGTCTGGCGAGGACTAAACTACAATCTTTCAAACTCCAGGGACCAAAGGTTTAATTATGCCTGTCAGATCTGTGTTCAGATGCACTGGATTACTCATTCTTCTTCAACGTTATCAGACTTTAATGCTTGGCAACTACCAGACTTCAATGCTCTGCTTGAAACATCTATTCTATTCTAAGATATAAAGGGAGAGCACTTCTTTGGTGTCTCCCCTTCTATCATGTCTTTTCATTTTTCATAAATACCCTTACAGTTACACAACTCTTAACCCCAATTCTTAAGGATATATTCGTACAACAAAGTTTAATAACTGCTTATACACAATGCAAGTAACTGCCACGAAATGGGCGACCCCACGTACAAACATTACTTGCGGTTACTCACCGAACAGTTACTCTTCACCTTCCGCAGCCCAATCCCAAAATGGTAGAATTTCATTTTACTGGCTGCTGGCAAAAGCTTTGTATACCTACAAAGTAACTCCAAAAGAGATAATCTATGCTTCACACGAAAATCAAGAAATCAGAAGAAGGTATCCTTCGTCCTCTTTCATGGTTCCTATGAGTTCCTCTTCCAGTTTTTGTGTTTTTTTATGAATATCTCTTCCAGTTCATGGTTCCCATAAAATGGTGTTCTCTCTCTCTCTCTCTCTCTCTCTCTCTCTCTCTCTCTCTGTACCCGTTAATTTAATAATCAGTGTTGGTAAGTTATGTCTAATGCTAAGCCTCTCATTCTATGGATTTTACTCCCTCTGTCTCTTTTTAAGTGTCCTGCTTCGTAACTCCAACTTATTAAAAAGATATCATCATTATATTTTTCACATCAACTTTTTCCTCCACTTTCCCTAATTACCCATCATCATTACACTTTTACTCAATTACTTTTCAAAATGAAATTTACTTTTAGGGACAAAATAGCTAATTCACCAACTTTTACCCACTAACTTTATAAAATGGACACTTATTAAGGGACTGCCCAAAATGGAATACCGGACTATAAATAAGGGACGGAGGGAGTAGTTAATTTGTTGTCGGAGAAGTCGTTTGAGGTTTTTGGATAGCCAGAGAAGCAACGGTTGTGAAAAAAGGTAATATATTTGATATTCTCCATCTTTTTGGACCCTAAAATTTCTTCACACCATCGGCACTGTCCATAATGATTAGCCATTTTTAATAATTTTGTATTTGTTTTTTTTCCCTAATTTCAGTTTCTTACAAAAGAAGAGATTTAAACCGTGGAGGGACTTTGAAATACAGAGTTGCATCAAAAACACCCCTTATATGCACATTCCATTTCTAAGCTTTGTTAACCGATCGAAAGGGGTACACATGTAAATGAAGCACTCAACCATAACTGTTGGCGGTTCTCCATGCCATTAAACTCCACTTGGACCACTTCAAATCCACACTCCAATAATTGCTATATATGGAGGAAGTTGAACAGGTAGAATTTTGGAATTTTATGTCAATGTATTTTTTCCCCAATGTCGATGTATTTAATGAACATGAGCCCCTTTTGGGTTTTTTTAATCCCTATTTTAAAATTCAATAAGTGTACACTACATCCAACCACTACACTATCCACTACATTTTTATCAGGATCGATCCCGAGTTTCAAAAAAATACAAAAAAATGTTTACAAATTTTAAAATAATATATTATGGAGTCCTATAAAAAATTAGCTCCAACAAATATTGGTAAGTATTATTTCTTGATTCTTAGGAGTAAAACTGTGCAGTTAAACAGTTTCGTCCCGACAAGTCAAGAAATAATACTTATCGATATCCGTTGGAGCTGATTTTTTACAGGGCCCATAAAATATTATTCTAAAATTTATGGATATTTTTTTGTATTTTTTTGGGAACCGGGATAAACCACACAAAAAATGTAATGGATGATATAGTGGATGGATGGTAGTGTATGTAGCATCTCTTTAAATTTAGGTACGTTAGAACCCCATTATATTGGTGATCATAAGCGTGATTTGTTGTATTACATGCTCAAGAGAATAACGAGGTGTGTGTCAAATTTCCACAACACTTTTGTAAAAATGTTTTCCACTTATTGTTTGATCAAATTTTTACAAATATTGTGAAAATCCGACTTGCACACGCGATGCGTGTGCCCCGGCCTCTCGTCTTCTTAACAGCAAATTGGATCAGACACACAAGCGGTGGGGTCAAAAAAATTTTGGTTTTCGATTGTCTTGTAGAGGCGAACAGATTCCAAAGATCAAGCTATGAAGCCGAGGACTTCTGGGTCTCGAATGAAACAGAGGCTGCTCGATTTTCGTCGCCGGACTCGAAGGCGATCAACTCGTGTGGCTGAGATGATCTTGAATTTGCACTCAAAAATCTGATTTTTGAGGGAGCTATTTTCTGGTTGGAAATTAGCAGGCCGAAGGTATGTTTCTTTCAGTGATCTTGAATTTGCACCGAAAATATATGTTCGGCAGTTGTTTATCGAAGGTTGAACATATTTACGACATATAGTTACCGAAATATAATCTTGTTTTCGACAGCTATTTATTGAAATGTTATGTATGATTTTCAACAACTACTTACCGAAATGTAGTAGGCTAAGGGAGAAAATACAGAGCTGCGAATAGTCGCCCCCTTTTGTTTCTTTATTTAAGTAGTGTTGCTATAAAGAAGAAATAAACTACAGTATTATTACTTATTATTTTATTAGCCTAAAACATCACTAATGACAAACTGACCCAAAAAATATATCACAAATGCGTTGGTGGTAATACCAAACGTCATGAGTGACATAGTGTTTTAATGTGATTTGCAACCCTAAACAGTCACTGTTTTTTATAACTTAAGTGTCCGTACTAGTTTACGTGCATCGCGACTAATCCTAATGGACCAATCTCACCCGCTACTTGTGGCTAAACTTTGTATGAGCTAACTCCCAAAAAAGAGTTGATAGCAACTAAGAGGTTTCATATACGAAACCTTAAGAAAATGTTAATTTTTAAATCTTAGGCCTTGACTATTAGGTTAACCCGGATTAGTGTTACCCCAACAGTCACTTTTGTTTTCTTCCAAGAATCCACATTTTGCTGCTCTGATGTGAACCCCACCAAAAACGCAAGTGAAACCTCGATTTTTTAAGTACTACTCTACAAAACCAATGCAAGGTTGTGTACACTATATATAAGGTCTGTCTCAATGTAAATTTTGGTTTATAGATTTATATATTTTATTTTCTTGCAAGAGGGACAATTTGCTGAATATATAAGGTTTTCTTGTAGGAGGGACAATGTTTTCTTGCAAGAGGGACAATTTATTGTATATATAATGTTTTTTTGTAGGAGGGACAATGTATTTATATTTTGATTTAGTTTCAGGACAACATGGTCTTCAATCAACTGATGGAAATGCCCATGGAGGCAATACGGGCCCACGATGTTTATCCTATTTGTTTGTAGATTCAAAAACAAAACAAACAATGAAATAAAACAATTGTGCCAACCTCTTATTAGATATCATGTCGGTAATGGGGCAAATACCTTCCTTTGGCTAGATAACTAGCACACTCTGGGACCTTTGTATGCTAAATTTGGTGAGAAGGTCGTATGAGTCTTACGTGTTCTTTGGCT
This sequence comes from Rhododendron mucronatum var. ripense, assembly GCA_019656295.1. NCBI lineage: Eukaryota > Viridiplantae > Streptophyta > Magnoliopsida > Ericales > Ericaceae > Rhododendron > Rhododendron mucronatum. Next base: position 3,566,168 of record BPLT01000008.1, on the reverse strand, counting down.
GCTGCTGTTTATGGGCTTTGGAGAGAGAGGAATTGTCGAATTTTTCAGGGGGAAAGCTATGGGGCATGATCAGGTGATGAAAGGCATTGCAGATGGTGTTAGAGATTTCCTTAGCACAAGGAGAAATGTAAAGCAATCTCTAAAGAATCAAGACCTTTGCAGGCAATGGGACTTACCTAATAGGATTTTCTTTCCTGTACAGTTTTCTTTTGTTAGATAAGTACTGGCTGTTTTTGTGGTTGTATTTGTTGGTTGTTGTATGGGATTCCATTCCTGGACAGTGATTTTTGTGGTTGAGCTTAATCAGATTCGCACTTATCAAAAAAAATAAAAATAAAAAAAATATAAAACAATGAGACATGATAACTAAACGGTCCCTTATTCTTATCCAAAAACAACAAATAGAACCTGTTGGTTTATTTTCTTATTTTCTGTCTTAATCAAACACAAAATAAGCAGATAACCAAATGAGCCCGTAATCTTATTCTGATGACATCGTGGTTGGTACATTAGATTTTTACCACACATACTTTAATCTAAACCCATACTCGCAAGATTTGTACGGTTGTACCTGCAGATTCTCATTAGTTGAGTTGTATTGCATATTCGTGAAGTATCACCTGCACATTTAAGCAATGTGGTATTTAGTATTGCATATTCATGGGAATCGCGAGAGCGGACCCACCCCTGTACCGATTCTCTCGATCCTCTGTCCGAAGTCCTTTCTTTACCATCTCCACCTCTTGATCACATGATTATCGATGGAAGAACTGGTCGACATACTTATAAAACTAGTACAATGCATACCGAACTGATTGATAGGCGCACAAATGTTCACATAAGCGCCCCTTAATTTATCTTTGTTAAGTCCCATTTATTTTATTATTAAGAATTTAATGCTTAATTTGTATATTGTAGGTATTTGGTGGATTTGGTGCAAAAAGTGCAAAATTGAAATATTAAATGGTGTTCAACGTTGGGCCGTTCGAATTCAATCAAGGTGTGGACTGCAATCGAATGTAATGATTCGCAAATTAAATTGGCGGAGGATTGTTTCAATGTTCACTGAAAGATTAAGGCTTGGACTTGTGACTAAAGGGTGGGCCCAATGTTCACAGTACTTTTGTTGACTAAATGGTGGGCCTTTCAAAGCTAACTCTCGTTCTGGGAATTAACAAGAAGAAAAAATATAGGTTTTTCTTTTAAGTCGGTACTTCACATATAAAAGGGGGATTCCACGGACGAAGAAAGAATGTGGGCAGCCATCGAAAGCCAAGACCGAGAGCCAGAGAACAAGGCGCTGGGATATCTTCTTGGATTCCCACGTACGGACAAAACAAAGAAAGGGGCTGCCGTGATATCTTCTTGGAATCACGCTGTCAAAGAACGAAGAACAGAGAGGCTGCGAGGTTTAGCTTTTTGTTCCGAATATTGGTTTTTGTTCCAAGTTTTCTTCTTTGAAGTTTTCAATTTTTTGTTTAAGTATTTAAGCATGCAATAACTAGTTTTAATTTCTGTTCTTATTAAAAGTTGTTCGTTTTGTTTTTGTTTGGTTTAGATCTCTTGTTTATTTTATTTCTCAAGTATTAGAAGTATGATTCGAATTAGGGTTTCTTGTGTTTCTTCTTCAATGCATAATGAGTAGTCGTACAGGTAGGGTCACGGGGTGATTAGCACAGCGTGGCTAGTTCGGGGCATTGCTCCTTTTATCAAACAATGAAAAAAACGATTTTAGATTGGAAAATACTTCCCGCGGACGAATCCGGGCATCATCGGAGCCTATGTGAACGGGGGAATGGGGGTCCAAAACTCATTCGTCGCTGCGCATGGGTATACGGAGACCATAGGGTCTCGCATCTTGCGGGGTATCTTTTTGAATCTAAAATTAAACATTTTTAAGAACTCCAACCAGAGCAGGTTAATCCGGACTAGTTACAAGTGCTATGAATCCTACGACCGTACCTTCTTTTAATTATTTAAAAAGAACAATCAATTTTTAGGTTTTTAGTTAATCTCAATCAATCATACAAGGGGTGGCTACCTAAGAGCCCATTTAAATTATAACAACCCGAGTTCTTAAATCAGCACACATCATCGTCTTTGTGGATTCGACTCCGGACTTACCGGATATTATGCTGCGTCGGTATCCGCCCTACGCTTGGGGCAACCCATTAATTTAGGACTAGGAATCGGTCAAGCACTGATCATACACTATGAAGTCATAACTCATTAAGCTAAGTATCAAGAACTGAAGAAGACAATTACCCTTTTAAAAAGCCTCTTCCATGGTTTCATTAATTGTTTCAAAAGGGATATAGTCTGCGAAAGGCAAACAATTCTACTGTCTGTTCCTTTTGCTGCTTGATTACCATTTTAGAAGAGTGCAGTGTAACAAGCAATAGAAGATGTCCAAGGAAAAAGTATCTACCAAATCACCGCGGAGACCCCTCTTTCAAATCCAAAACAGCAAAGATCAAAAGCATGGGGAGATTGGAGCTACAAAAGCATACGAAAAATCAAGTGGAAAGCGAATTTCATGGAATGTACTTGCTGTCCTCTCCAAACAGGACCCATTTCGGGTCCGGAGAATAAGCTGGACAATTCGTTGTGCAGAAGATCATCCCTGTAAAAATTCAAGTTGAACAGCAATCTGCGACCAAATGTAACCATATGTCTTGTGGCCTTTTGACGTTGCCCTACTTTCGTGTCTAAACCTCCTTGTTGCGCGTTACAGCATCGTCTTCCTCTCTACTCACAAGTGACTCTTAATGTTTCTTTGTATTTGACAGAAACAAAGGCAGAGTTACTTGAAGGAAGTGAGCAGTTTCTATTTTCTTACACCATACGGTTCACTCACCCAACTTACATGAACTGCCGGAAATTCCGAAACTATATTGCCTGTATGAGAATAACTAGACTGCCTCAATAAGAATAGGTGAAGACAACAATTCAGGAATTTTTATTCATAAGCTGCCTTTACAAACAAACGACAATCTATGCACAAACTATATAATACAAGAATTCCAGATATTATATGCGATACAAACGGGTTTCATGGAGAAAATTATGTACAAGCTCACAAAAGCAGGGTGGCAATCAATTCAGCAACAGGCTTCACTTGGTATTCGTCAAGCTCAAGCTGAAATCCCATAATTTCTTTGCTAATTCTTCATCTTTAGCCAAAGCACTCCGTTTTGCTAGATTACAGTCAGAAAAAAACTCTCCGCAGACCCCTTTAACTTGCGGATGCAATGCCACGTAGCATGTGGTTGCCGTTCCCTAAATACATGAGGAACGGAAGTAATTAGCAAATTATCACTATAGAAATGTTCTAGCAAAAATGCTAAACATCTCAAAAATTCAAATACTAAATTTTTATTGAGAAATGTAGGCATCTGGCGTCTGAGACACAAAACCTACCTGTTGAAGATTTTTCCCCATGTATTCAGCAATCGTCTTCACCAAACCTACAACAAAGACAGTTACCAAAGCAATTAATATATACCCAAGACAATACAAAACCTTCTTGTAAAAGAGGAAAATTATGATCCAATTTGGAACAATCCGTGGCTTATCTTGACGATGGTCTGTCAGATAGTATATATTTCTAACTATACTTAGCTAACAGAACCCATCCTGTAATTTTCTTATTCTGTGAATGCTTGAGAAAACATAAAAGACAACGTTGGTCCCATATTGTTTTGATATTGATGTTTTCCGGTCTTTTCAATGTACCACAAAAAACATGGGACCTGCATGCTACTATGACCAGAATATTTCTCGGCAAAAACTCAATAAATTGAATGAAGGCTCAACCAACATGACCCAAAATGTACAAATCTAAGTTACTACTAGTAGCCCACAAGAATTTAGGTACAAAAGACTTTACTTCTCATCTCCCGTTGATGTAGAGACATCACATATCACAGTTAGTTTCTGTTAATTGTAATAATTTGATGTATAGAATAGTATCTTAAAATTCATCTCTTGAAAGTTTGTACGCGCTCCTATAGTCGTAGTGATACCGGACGTAAGTGCAAACGAACCAACAGAAGAAAGAAAGAGAACTAATAAAAAAAAACATTCCCTCTAAACTTAATACCTACTCTTAATCTGAACAGTACCTAACAACGAAAACAAGCATATGAACAGCAACCAATCCAACAGATACTCAGAAACACATTTTAAAACTATAGCTATATAACATTCAAAAGATCAGAGGTTTACAGCTGAAAATGGTACGTTGACGCAGAAAGTTGGTTGCAATGACTCCAGGATGAAGTGAATTAGAAGTTATCTGGACCCCTTGTTCCTGACAAATTGCAAAAATGAATACAACGTACTGTGTTATATTCTGCTGAGCATATTATCATAAAAAATAACTGAATAAGAAAAGTGCAAGAAATTGTTCTCATGACCAATTAATTGTAGGTGTAGGTGATTCGTCGCCTAAGTTAACGTATTGCAATCCCATTCCCATTCCGGATCCCGTTGACGATCCTGGTAAGCCTGCCTCTACTTTCTAGTAGTTACAAGGTTCAGTGATTCTCAATATTTTGCAGCCTATAGCTATTATTTTGTTTTTTGTTTTTTTGAACAGCAAAAGACAAAGGGAAATGTAGCTATTGTTCTTTGAACAACTAATCCTATCAAAATTGTGAAATTCAATTTAATCCGTTGTAATTATGACCAGAAAAACCAAGCTGATGTTCCTAAGTCCACTAAATGATCTTTATGGCAAGCATAAAGATCATTATGCGAATCCGTTGTAATTTAATCCGTTGTAAAATGATCTTTATGGCAAGCATGTTAGAATTTCATTCCGCGGGCTCTTTCGTTTTCATATTTTCAGTGAAAATCTTCTGCATATGTATCACGGCCAAATAAATATCCTGTTTCCAGTCCTTGTTTCAAGACCCATTGTCTTGAGAATTTGCTCAAGTGGAAAGTACCAGATGTGCATTGCCAAAATCAGATGGACATGGGAAGAATATGGTTCGAATAATTCATGTACAATATATACTATTGGATTGACATTTATTAAACTGCTGCTCCTTACAACAAAGCTTGGTTACCTGTTCATAACGAGACCTTGACGATTTACAATCATCTCGATGTCAATTTCTTGGATAATTGAGTAACAAGAATATATTAATTACCTTCAAGCGCTTTGCCAGCTCATTAGCATGCAATATGTTAGCGAGCTTTGATTGTCCATAAGCAGACCACATCCGGTAGCTGAAAAGTAGAAACAAGAAAATAGTTTATTGCGTGAAAGCTTTAGGAAATCTCATCAACAGCTCAATTTCGAAAGGGTAACCCAATTGCCAGAGCAAAAATGACATGAAGGGACAAAACTGTCCCTCCAAGTCATGTGTAATGCTTGATTTGGACAGAACTTCCTCCCTTTCATGGACCTTTCAAAGGCAATTGCACTACCTATAGTTTAAATAAAAAGCATAATATGTTTCGTATATGGAAAAGTTAAGACCAAATAATTCTAAACAGAATCAAAGAAAAATAAGTGAAAGCTAAAAAGATGCAGAAAGTTGTCATAGTAATTACCTAGATTCGTCATTGATTTTTTCAAAACGAATTCCTTCACGGTATGGATGCCGATGAGCCAATGATGACACATTAACAATCCTTCCTTCTCTCTGGCTCTCAAGTGCAGTACTTTTCATGGTCTCCAACAAAAGATTTGTCAAAAGAAAATGACCTGTAGAAAGATAACACAGCAATGCAAGTTTGCATGTGAGATGAGAGAGTAGTGTATCAATGTTGGACTTAGAGTGTGAAAAAAAAAAATAGAAAGAACAAAACATACATGGGCAAGACCTATACATAAATTACTGACACTTGCAAACTAGACTTGTTATCATTTACAATTTGGGATGAACTCTCTCATTTAGCTACAGAAGCTCAAAAGCAAAAGTATGATGGATTGAGATTTAACAAGCTTTTTAACGGTAAGAAGTAGATTTGGTTAGAAAGTAGAGCTTAACAAGCTTTTTAAACGCTTCAAACCACACTTAAAACCGGATTTCAGGTGTGTCCGTGTCCAACCAGCAAAGTTTTAAGGATGCGCCCAGGGCGCACTAAAGCTGGCTAACATACCAAACTTTGCGGGCTTGTCCCGGACACTCCGAAATTCAGATTTACACGTGGTTTGAACGGTTATTCAATCTACTTTCTATCCCAAGTAGTTTGGATAAATGTGTGGTAAAATTCAGAAGAGAGGACTAAGCAATTTTAAATTTCAAGTGAATATCCCTATTGACCATAGACGTAAAAACCAAAACAAACAAAGGAGAAAAGGGAAATACAGTACAAAGTTAAAGCTTCAGTTCATACTGCTGGCTACCAGGTGGAATTTTTTTATGGATGATACGTGCTTACAACACCACAAGGGAGCCATTAAAGTCAAAATTACATAGCATTCCTCTGATAGAACTTGCAGTTATCGATTAAATGACAACCACACTGAATCTAATTTAGAACTTTAATCGAGACGAAAACAAAATCTATTTCGCCTATAGCAATCTTGTGACCAGTCTTCTTAGCATTCTGAAAAATTATTCTAAAAATTAAACAAACAGTTGCTGTTACTAAATTTCAAACATTTGTAACTGTCGAGCGCAAATGCTGTTTAACAAATTTGTAGCTCCTGACAAGAATAAACATCAAATGGTTAATGATGCTTACCTATATGGTTAGTTCCAAACTGCATTTCTATGTTGTCTTGAGTGAGCGTGAAAGGAACCACGGCCCCTGCATTGTTACTTCCACAACATAAAGAAAAATATTTCAAATTTTATCAAGTTCCGAAAAGGTCCATAAGAGGGTTTGTATTTCCAGGCATTCAAAGAGTAAACCTAATTAATGAGACAATGATCATCTTCAATTGCTTCTTTAAAAGATACTTACATAAGGATGTTCAAAGGAAGGCCCGAGGACATATATTCTGAAGCGAATTTCCTAACAGACGCCATTGAGCTAAGATCTAATTCCATAACGTCGATTGTAGCACTGGGGTTTTCCTTTAGTATAGCTTCTCTGACTTTTCCACCCGCATCTGTATTTCTAACTGCCATAACTACATGTACACCACGCAAGGCGAGGACGCGTGTAGTCTCTGTGCCAATACCGCTTGATGCACCTGAAATTCGACCAAGTACAAGCAATAAGATAATCAAGAACCCCAAATTTCACTATGTTTTGAAGTCGACATCCAATGAATGGATCATATATGTTGGAAATTGTCCAACATCGGCTTATTATCACCTCGAAAACTAGTATATGAGCCTAGGCGACCTTTCCTCCCATTGGCAATTGGCATCCAAAAATCTGTCTTAATAGTGTTATTTAATTTGTGGTGAAGAGGTTTGGTCATTGTTTTTAATTTTTAGATTTCTTATGTCGAGATGAACCAATTATCGATAAAAAAAAAAAATTTTTGCCTAAAAAACTAACAAAATTGAAAACTTTGAACGTAAACAACGTAATAATCCTGCTGAATTATTAAGCCATAACATGCCTTTATTTGCCTTTTAGGTTATGGCCTTCGAGTTTTAAGGTAGATTAGTACTTCAAAATCAAAGAAGCATGCTGGCAGTTTGTGACCCGAATGTTTGGTTGGGACTTTGTAGGCGGGAGAAGACCCGGGCGGGAAAAAACCTGGGCGGGAAAAGACCCCTCAACTAATCACTTTGACTTTTCTCCTTCTCTATTCCCTTTGGAAAAGTAAGTGGTTCTCTTTTTGGAAGGCAATTTTTTTTACTAATCTTTAAATATGGTTTTAAAGACTAAGAGAACAATGATTGACGACATCATATCTTTGAATAAGAATAATTCTGTGCCTACGAATTTGAGACCCAAATTCGAGTTTTGACAAGGTGCCAACCCGAGGAAACCCTCATTGCAAAAAGCCAACACTTATAGAACCAAGCTCAGAACTTAGAAGAAAAAACCCTAACCTACCATAACAACTGAGCCGCCATCCCCCTCCAAAACCGGAGTCCACCAGCAGCCTTCAACCACCAACTGTAGCAAACATTCCACCACCGCACCGTGATCTCTTCCAACTGCAGCCACCACGCCACCAGACCACATCACCAAAACCAGCCAACATCAAACAGCAGCTTCAATTGATCGCAACTTCGATCCATTGGAGTAGTTCATAGCGGAATTTTTATCCATCTTCCACGTTCATCATAAATTCGCAGGCCTCTCATAAATTCACAACTTAATTCGGCTGAATTACCTAGTGCCAGAGACTCAGCAAAGCCATTGTACGACTCGCCAAATCATTTTGTGGATTTGTTCTTATATTTTGGCCAAAACTTTTGATAATCACTATAAATTCTCACAAACCATGGAGGCTGGATCCTTTGTGCCGAAAACTCTGTCCCTTCGTACCGAGGGGTTTTTCGGCTGTTGGATTTAAACAATAAAAAAAATACACAATCTAACGGCTGAAAAACTCCTCGGCACAAAGGCACAGAGATTTTCGGAACAGAGGAGATCGGACCCCCAATCACATTCTCTAATGTTAAACAGTGACACCCCCCCCCCCCCCCCCCCCCCCCAAAAAAAAAAAAAAAAAAAGAAAAAAGAAATCACATCTGAGCAAGAAAAAGGAAGTACACGACTATATCTAACTTTCTTGATTTTTATGTGTTCAGTTAGCAGAAAGTTGTGGAACCAAGAAAAAGTCACGCAAACACTGCAAGATTTTGCAGGAATTCTATTTTCCCACGAGTTTCCTACGCAATTAAAGTATCGTTTTCCAACCTTTCTACAAATTCTTCTATCAAATGAACCAAGAAAAAAGCATTTCTTTTTTCTTTACTTCACTCCGCTAAAACTACTGTAAAACTTTTCCCAGAACAATATTCATCTATCAATTTCTTGCCAATTGAATCGAGCCTTTGGTGTGCATTAGTTTGTTGTTTACGTCCTTTTTGAGTCATGGAAAACAACGGATGGACAAGAGTCCGGCTCCTTTTCCAATCCACAAGGAATTGGAGGATCCTCAATTCCAATTTGATGGTCAAGATTACTCTAGTAATTCAAGTCCCAAAGTTCATATGGTATTCTACGGGCACCCAATTACTCCCCAAATATTTTCAATTACATAAGCGTCTTCTCTTTCCATTTTTTTTGAACGGCGAAAAAAATTCATTAACCTTCGAAATTTATTAAAAAATTCGTAGGTGTTTGTTTATGAGAGAGAGAGAGAGACCTGTAACTATAGCAGTGAGGCCAGCACCATCAATTCCTTGGGTAACTTCCTCAGCAGTAGAAGAGGCTGAGAACCCAGATGGGCTTTTTCTCCCACAAATCCACATTCTTGCTCTGATTTCTTGTTCTTCAAAAACTCAAACCAATTCCCACTTTCGTTTCTACTTTCAAATGCATTCTATATATAGAGGGAGCAGAGCGGTTCGACCTGTGAATGTCGGTGGAGGGGCCCTCTAAATCATACTATACACCACCCTGAAGTTCTCCTCAAGGACATTGTACCCATGAGCTTCTGAAAATTACCCTCTTCTCCCCTGAGGTTTATAGTCACAGTCTTAGACATAATCCTTCAAAATGCCCTATGCTCACGCTCTCAATTCTCGTTGTGCGCTCGCACTTTCAATTCTCACACTCACGAATTCTAGCTGTTTTGGAGATTTTTTAGAAACGCTTTCAAGTTTGCGCTCCCGTATTCGCACCCGCTCGCGCTTTATGTGACTTAGAGCATAATACATCTTTTCCATCACAGATAAGTCAAATAATAATAACAATAGATTATGCTAGTATGAAAAATCACAACAAAAATGCCAATAGCCCTCTTATAAACCCCCCCCCCCCCCCCCCCCCCCCCCCAAAAAAAAAAAAAAAAAAAAAGCTCTCAACAACCTCGCAAGCCAATCGTCACCCTCCACTATCCAACCGCGGTGTATGCATACACTAAGCCAAAATAAAATAATTGTGAAGATATGAAATGAGATGGGAACCACCTCTTAAAGTGCCATAGTGCTTCATTTGGTTCATCCTCTTGCAAGACTAATGTTGTTGTGCGCCACCAATAAAGAGTAAGCCAAAAGCAAAATGACTCTCTCAACTTTATCGACGAACACAACGATTCAAGCAATCGTCTTTTCCCTAATCTAACATATTATAATTTCGTGCAAAATCTCTATCCGAAAAGCAATCACCAATGCTAAAATAGTAAAAGTGGTTGACTCCATTTAGTTAATGATTTAGGAGTAAAAAGCTCTCAACGACAACGTCGTCGACCAAAATGCTCCATTGAGTCAATGAATATGAGGTAGCTAACTTAGAGATTCGGCGGTCTATGTTGTGATTTGGAAAATTTGGCAGAAAATTATGGGTTAGAAGGGGAAAAAAGGTGACAAAATGGCAATGAAATTAGTAAAGAGAGGTAATTGTCGGTAGCAGCGTTTCGATTCTTGAGTTGGATCTGGTGAGCCGTTTGGCCTCAGATTGTGTAATTGTCGGTGTCTCTCACCGGTCAGGCATTGAGGGGGATTTGTTGCCTGTGAAGGGTGGGCATCTAGGGCCGGAGCTACCTCAGATTTGGTCTCGGGAGGTAGAGGATGAATCTAGGCTCTGTTTAGTTTTTTAAACGTTGCTTAGTTTTTCGATGTTTTCTCTTGTTCCTTTTGTTATTGTAATACTCGTATCCGAGTGATAATAAGATCTTTTGCTTAGGGAAAAAAAAAAGAGAGAGGTCAAAAAGCCAAAGAGATACTCCAATGGAGGCAAGGTCAAAGGGTGCAAGGCAAGAGGTTAAGAAGGAATATTCTCCATATGTATGTGACAGGGTATTATGGTGACTTTAATAAATTAAAGTTAAGGAGACCATCTTTTAACGGGGGAGTTACTGGAATTTCTCATAGCTCAAGGGATATTTATCATTTGATCAAAGTTTAGGGGAGGTTAGTGTACATTGACATAAATTGTATTTTACGCTCATGTTTTTGTTTCTTTATTTAATTTAGGGCACGGCTATTTGCAGCCCTTTATTTTCTCCCATAACCCATTAAAAATTTTCAATTATACTCGACAGTTAGTTACCGAAATTGAGATACATTTTCAGCACCCAATTACCGAAATATAATTTTTTTTGAATAGCTATTTACCGAAAATGCATGTTCGGCAGTTGTTTAACATGTAGTTACTGAAATATAATTTTGTTTTCAACAACTATTTACCGAAATATTATTTATGATTTTCAACAACTACTTACCGAAATATAGTGGGCTATAGGAGAAAATAAAGGACTGTGAATAGTTGTGCCTTTAATTTGAGTAGTGTTGCTATAAAGAAGAAATAAACTATTATTACTTATTATTGTAAAGAAAGCAATAAAGCTTTTTTATTATTAGCCTAAAACATCACTAATGACGTTGGTGGTAATACCAAACGTCATGAGCGACATAGTGTTTTAATGTGATTTGCAACCCTAACAGTCACCTCTTTTTTTTTTTTTATTATTCAAGTGTCCAGACCAGTTTACATGCATCGCGACTAATCCTAATGGACCAATCTCGTCTGCTACTTGTGGCTAAACTTTGTATGAGTTGACTCCCCTAAAAGAGTTGATAGCAACTGAAAGGTTTCATACACAAGACCATAAGAAATAGTAAATTTTTACTAAATCTTAGGCCTTACCTAATAGGTCAAACCGGGTGGTTGGTACCCTAACAGCCACTTTTGTTTCTTCCAGGAATCCACATTTTGCTGCTCTGATGTGATCCCCACCAAAAACCCAATGTATACCCGATTTTTTAAGTACTACTCTACAAAACCAATGCAAGGTTGTATGCAAGGACGAAACCAGGATTTTACCCTAGCAGTGGCGAAATATATACTAAAAAAATTTAGTGGTGGCGAGACCATATAAGTTGAGCATAATTTTTTGTTTTACATATAATAATTGCTTTTTCTTGTCGTGGCGGTCGCTGGCACTAAACCCACCTGAACCCATCCTTGATTGTGTGCACTATATATAGGTTTTGTCTCAATGTAAATTTTGGTTTATAGATTTATATATTTTGTTTTTTGCAAGAGGGACAATTTACAGAATATATAATGTTTTCTTGTAGGACGGACAATGTTTTCTTGCAAGAGGGACAATTTATTGTATATATAATGTTTTCTTGTAGGAGGGACAATGTATTTTATATTTTGATTTAGTTTCAGGACAACATGGTCTTCAATCAACTAATGGAAATGCCCATGGAGGCAATATGGGCCCACGATATGTTTATCTTATTAATTTGTTTGTAGATTCAAAAACAAAACAAACAATGAAATAAAACAATTGTGCCAACCTCTTATTAGATATTGTGTCGGTAATGGGGCAAATACCTTCGTTTGGCTAGATAATTGGCACACATTAGGACCTTCGTATGTAAAATTTGGTGAGAGGGTTGTGACTAATTTGGGCAGAGCTTTATGGGCTAAAGTGATTACTATCATTGACCAAGAAGATTGGTGCTGGCCCAGATTGAGAAATCAGTCCATTCAAGCAATTATGGCTCATATTCCTCCCAGTTTGAGACCAAACCCTAATGGTGAAGACTCTATTACTTGGATACCTCACCCAAGCGGCGTTTTCACTATTCGGTTAGCTTGGAATGCTATTAGGAAAAGGTATCGTATCCTATTCAGCCTTGGCACAAGGTTATATGGATAGGTTGAATAGTTGGGGTTTGCACTTGGATGGAACTTGTTCTCTCTGTAATTCGGCTGCTGAAACTCATCAACATTTATTTTTTGAATGCTCATTTTCAACTATTGTGTGGCAGTATCTGGTTAATAAGAACATGGTTTTGGATATGCCTAGCAACTTCATGGAGGTCCTTGATTAGTATGGTGTGTAGGTGAAAGGTAAAAGCTTAAGGTGTATGAGTCTTACGTGTTCTTTGGCTGCTGTTGTTTACGGGCTTTGGAGAAGAGGAATTGTCAAAATTTTCCAGGGAAAGCTATGGGGCATGATCAGGTGATGAAAGGCATTGTAGATGGTGTTAGAGATTTCCTTAGCACAAGGAGAAACATAAAGCAATCTCTGAAGAATCAAGACTGTCGCAGGCAATAGGGCTTACCTAATAGGATTTTCTTCTCTGTGTAGTTTTCTTTTGTTAGATACATGCTGTTTTTGTGGTTGTATTTGTTGGTTGTTGTATGGGATTGCATCCCTAGACAGTGATTTTTGTAATTGAGCTTACTCAGATTTTCACTTATCAAAAAAAAAAAAAAAATGAAACAATGAGACATGATAACTAAACGGTCCCTTATTCTTATCCTAAATCAACAAATAGAACCTGTTGGTTTAGAGAAATGATATTGGCGCGCACTTTAAAAATTGATGCAGACACGTCAAAATCAATGTAATTCCAAAGTCATTTTCCTTTGTTTTTTGAAGTGCTTGCATTAATTTTTGGAGTGCCAATATCATTTCCCTTAGTTTATTTTCTTGTTTCCTGTCTTAATCAAACACAAAATAAGCAGATAAGGCAATAAGATAAAATAACCAAACGAGCCCGTAATCTTATTCTGATGACCTCGTGGGAATCGCGAGAGCGGACCCAGCCCCCTGTACTGATTCTCTCGATCCTATGTCCAAAGTCCTTTCTTTACCATCTCCACCTCTCGATCACATGATTATCGATGGAAGAACTGGTTGACGCACTTATAAAACTAGTACAATGCATACCGAACCTGATCATATACGTACTATGAAGTCATAACTCATTAAGCTAAGTGTCATGAGTGACGTACTTAGTGATTTATTTGGAACCCTGACAGCCACTTCTGTTATTTTATAACTTAGGTGTTCTGATCAGCTCACGTGCATCGCGATTAATCCTAGGGGACCAGTCCCACCCGCTACTTGTGGGAGTACCAATTAAAGTCAAAGCAAAATTTAATTTGTATGAGTTGACTCTCCAAAAGAGTTGATAGCAACTAAGAGACTTCAAATACGAAACCTTAAAAAAGAGCAAATATTTTAGATGAGAGAAAAAAAAAGGGTGTGCATTCATAATATATTTTCAAAACACTTTAGATGAAGTGTTTCGAACGCGAGAACTTAAAAGGGAGCAAATCTCTACCGAATCGTATGGTGTTTTGGTGGAAAACGGTCAGAAATAAAATAGAATGTGTATGAATTTTGGATTTTTTTTTTTTCACAGAAAACAATTATGAATTCATACACTTTTTCAATTTCACCTATTTTATTCATTCAAGGAAGCGAAACAGTTGCCTTCCAAAAAAAAAAAAAAGGAAGCAAAAGGGTTCGGGGGCGTTTGGTAACCATTTTGTTTTCAATTTTTAGTTTTTGTTTTTACTGTTTTGAAAACTAATGAAGAAAACTTGTTTGTTTCTACTTTTTTGTTTTCCATAAATTAAACGATTTTAAAGTTTTTGTAAATTATGGAAGGTGACTGTGGTGTTGTGGTCTTGAAAGGAAAACTATTGCACAGTTTTTCTAGATGAGTACCCTGTCAAATTCAACCATGTTTGTACCATGGTGGGCATGTTGGGGGCACCTGCACCCATAATTAGGCTATAGTTTGGATCAAAGTTATAGAACAAACATTTTGGGCTCAAAATATGTGTACTAATTATTTCCACCTTTTTGGCTTGACCCCAAACAAGGCTCTGTTTCTTTTGCTCCTTGGTCACCATTGTAAAACAGAAAATAGAAGTGATAGACTTTCGTCCAGATCCAATAGTAAGAAGACCGCACGTCTAGCTAGGGGCGGGCATCGTATCATGTTCGTTTCAGAATTCTCTTAACCCTAATCAACCTGTTTATCTTTTTCGTGTTATTGATCGTGTCTTTTCATAAATAGCCGACCCTAAATCACAAACTTCGCGGCTGGTTTGTGTCTTGTTATCGTGTCTTTTCATAAATTTCCACCCCGCATCATGTTCGTGTCGCATCATCTCGTGTTCGTGTCAGAATTCTCTCAACATTAACCTGAGACCTGTTTAACTTCTCGTGTTATCTTGTCGTGTTGTATTCATTTTCTGCGCGCGTCAAAAATAACTGACCCTAACCCGCGAACTTCACGTCGGGTTGAAAATTCCCACCCCTACGTCTAAGTCCAGTTCAAGTGAACATAACTTCCCTATAAAAACTTTTGGCTGTTTTTTTTTTCCCTATAATACCACCATGAATATCTCTTCCTCTATAAAAGAGTAAACAATGAGAAAAAGACCTAAACATGCATGAAAAAATTCGAAGATAAATTAGTTTAAAACTTAGGACCTACAGAAACGGTAGTCAAAGGAAAGGGTATCTACCAAACCAGACCAAAACATGTTCATGGTATCGTGTTAGCTGCGATGCTCCATCTATCCATCCATGATTGATCTTGATCTGATTTAAAATAAGGGTGATAGCAGCTTTTTTACCCAAATAATTTGTCTACGACCCACTAAGGGTAAAATGATAATTTTCTTTGATGTACTAATGATTGTGGATCCAAACAACTTTGGTAAGAAAGTAGATTTAATACTCTTTAACGGTATAAACCACGCTCAAATCAGATTTCGGGTGTATCTGTGTTGAGCCCGCAAAATTTAGCATGTTTCAAAGCATTAAGAATTCGCCCAGGGCGCAAGGGTGAGCGCCTGAGGCGCATCAAAATGCGCCTGGGGCGCAGTAAAGCTTTCTAATAGACCGAGCTTTGTGGGCTTGTCATGGACACTCTGAAATTCATATTTACGCGTGCATTGAATCATTAAAAAGCATGTTCAATTTACTTTCTATCTCAAGTAGTTTGGATCCAAAATCATTTATACATAAGAACCTGTGACCATTTTACCCTCAGTGGGTCAAAATAAAATTCATTTCGGTAAAACGCTATCAACTTTCTCATATTAACTTGGATCAAGATCAATTATATATCAATAAATAGGGTTTTTAAAGTTCTTAAAGGTGGTGGAACACAACCATAAAAATATTTAGATTTATTTCATGAAAAGTGGGCATAAAGGAGACCATTAGAAAATGCATTCGAAACCTTTAAGGCTAAGACACGTTTTGTCCTTCTTTCGGTGGTCAAATCTGTAGTTCTTAGGTAATTATTCGTTGTTTAAGTGGTTCTTCGAAAATTCCCATTAGTAAATTTATGATTTAAAAATAGAGTTTCTCTCTGTGTGTCTTATGTCTATTTAGTTACGAAATGTTCTAGAGGCGCAAATGTTCTCGTGAGGAAAGTCATATGAATACCTTAGGTTAGGAAATTTTTTGTTGAAATCTCTGATGATTCGAGGAAGTGTGAAAAGCTCTAAGATTTTTGCAACTCTTACAGAAAGAAAGAGTATCCTAGAATTAGGAATGTGTGTTCGGAATGGAACTGAGAATGTGTAGAGAGCTAGCGCACAAACGTTTTTAGTTTTAGTGGCTCCGATGATCTTTGAATCGGTTTACTTTTCATAAATTTTACTTCTTTAATTCTATTGTTCCTTTTCATCATATTTGAGTAGTTTAAAAACCCTATCTATCCATCCATAATTAGTCTTGATCTGATTTAGAATTGGGTGATGCGAGCTTTTTATCGAAATAATTTATCTTTCGACCCAGTAAGGGTAAAATAGTAATTTTCTTTGATGTACAAATGATTCTGAATCAAAACAACTGTGGTAAAAAAGTAGATCTAACAAGCTTTTTAACAGTTCAAACCACGGTCAAATCGGTTTTCAACCCAATAAGGGTAAAACGGTAATATCTTTTGACGTACAAATGATTTTCAATCAAAACAACTTTGGTTAGAAAGTAGATTTAATAAGCTTTTTAACACTTCAAACCACGCTCAAATCGAATTTCAGGTGTGTCTGTGTCGAGCCCACAAAGTATAGCATGTTTCTAAGTGTTAAGAATGCTCCCGGGGCGCAAGGGAGGGCGCCTGAGGCGCATCAAATTGCGCCTGGGGTGCACTTAAGCTACCTCACAGTCCAAACTTTGTGGACTTGTCCCCGACACTTCAAAATTCAAATTTGCGCGTGGTTTAAACCATTAAAAAGCTTATTCAATCTAATTTCTATCCCAAGCAATTTGGATCCAAAATCATTTATACATAAGAATATCTGACCACTTTACCCTCAACGGGTCAAAATAAAATTCATTTCGCTAAAACACTGGCACCTTTCTAATATTAAATAAATTGGATCAAGACCAAATATATATCGATAAATAGAGTTTTTAAAATTCTGAAAGATGGTGGAACACACAAACATTTAGATTTAGTTCATGAAAAGTCGGTATAAAGGAGACCATTAGAAAATTTTTTGGATCGGATGATCTTTGAATCGGTCTGCTTTTAACCAACTTTTCATAAATTATACTTCTTTAATTGTATTGTTCCTTTTCATCATATTTTAGAAGTTTAAAAACCCTACCTGTCCATCCATAATTAGTCTTGATCCGATTTAGAATCGGGTGATATGAGCTTTTTACAGAAATAATTCATCTTTCGACCCACTAAGGGTAAAATGGTAATATCTTTTGATGTACAAATGATTTTGAATCAATACAACTTTGGTAAGAAAGTAGATTTAACAAGCAATTTAACGGTTCAAACCACGTTTAAATTGGAATTCGGATGTGTCCGTTTCGAGCCGCAAAGTTTAGCATGTTTCTAATTGTTAAGGATGCGCCTGGGCCGCACTAAGCTGTCTAACAGACTAAACTTTGTGGGCTTGTCCCGGACACTCCAAAATTCAGATTTGCACGTGGTTTGAACAGTTAAAATGCTTGTTCAATCTACTTTATATCTCAAGTAGTTTGGATCCAAAATCATTTATACATAAGAATATGTGACCATTTTACCTTCAGTGGGTCAAAATAAAATTCATTTTGGTAAAACGCTAACAACTTTCTGATATTAAATTGGATCGACACCAATTATATATATCAATAAATAGGGTTTTTAAGGTTCTGAAAGGTGGTGGAACACAACAGTACAAACATTTAGATTTAGTTCATGAAAAGTCGGTATAAAGGAGACCATTAGAAAAAAAATTGGAGCCTTTAAGATTGGTCCCTCCCTGTCCTCTTAGCCAATTGGAGAGAGCATTTTGTTCACCCTCCTTTAGGGAGGATGAACAAAATTGCACTCGAAAAAAAGCAGTCTAGTTCTCACATCACATTGTTTCACTCACCCAGCTTGAACTGTCGAAAACATGCTGTCAAGGCTACAATGCCAATGTATGAGGATCCTCGATAAGAATGGGCTAATTAGGTGAAAACATGAAGTATCACCTACACATTTAAGCATTGTATTCCGTACTGCAAACTGATTGGAATCGAGAGGGCAAATCCGCTATGTTGATTCTCTCGATCCTCTGTCGTCCCTTTTTGTTCCATCTCCATGTCCACCTCTCTATCGATATAAGAAACAGTTGAGACAGTTTACAAATTCTGATGCAAAAACAACTAAAATACTACGAAGTCATTATTCATTAAGCTATGTGCCAAGAACCGGAGAAGACAATGTCACCTATTGAGAATTTCTTACATGTTTCAGTGTGGAAAAAGGTATTGTCTTCATAAGACAACAATTGTAACGTATGTTCCTTTTGCTGTTTGGTATGGGCTCAGCTCCGGTTTCCTCCAAGTAGCTGTCTAACAGATCAAACTTTGTGGGCTTGTCCCAGACACTCGGAATAGAACTGAGAATGTGTAGAGAGCATGCAAATGTTTTTAGCTTCAGTGGCTCCGATGATCTTTGAATCGGTCTGCTTTTAACCAACTTTTCATAAAGTATACTTCTTTAATTCTATTGTTCCTTTTCAGCATATTTTAGTAGTTTAAAAAACCTATTTATCCATCCATTATTAGTCTTGATCCGATTTATAATAGGGGGTTACGAGCTTTTTACTGAAATAATTTGTGTTTCGACCCACTATGGGTAAAATGGTAATATCCTTTCATGGACAAATGATTTTGAATCAAAAACAAGTTTGGTTAGAAAGTAGATTCAATAAGCTTTTTAATGGTTCAAAATGCGCTCAAATCGGATTTCAGATGTGTTTGTGTCGAGCTCCTAAAGTTTAGCATGTTTCCAAGTGTTAAGGATGCGCCGGGGGCGCAAGGGGGAGCGCCTGAGGCGCGTCACAATGCGCCTGGGGTGTACTAAGTTGTCTAACAGACCAAACTTTGTAGACTTGTTCCGGACACTCCAAAATTCAGATTTGCGCGTGGTTTGAACCATTAAAAAGCTTGTTCAATCTACTTTCTATCTCAAGTAGTTTGGATCCAAAATCAATTATAGATAAGAATATGTGACCATTTTACCCTTAGTGGGTCAAAACAAAATTCATTTCGGTAAAACGCTTGCAACTTTCTTATATTAAATTGGATCAAGACCAATTATACATCGATAAATAGGGCTTTTAAAGTTCTGAAAGATGGTGTAACACATACAACCGTACAAATATTTAGATTAAGTTCATGAAAAGTGGGTATAGAGAAGACCATTAGAAAAAAATTTGGAGCCTTTAAGAGTTGTCCCTCCCTTCCCACTTAGCCAATTGGTGAGAGCCTTTTGTTCACCCTCCTCGAAAAAAATTGCACTCGGAAAAAAGCAGTCTAGTTCTCACATCACATTGTTTCACTCACCCAGCTTGAATTGCCGAAAAAATGTTGTCAAGGCTACAATGCCAATGTACGAGGATCCTCGATAACAATGGGAGAACGAGGTGAAAACTTGAATTATCACCTGCACTTTTAACCATTGTTTTTCGTACTGCATACTGATTAGAATCGAGAGGGCAAATCTGCAATGCTGATTCTCTCGATCCTCTGTTGACCCTTTCTGTACCATCTCCACCTCTCTATCCATAGAAGAAACGGTTGAGATAGTTTACAAATTCTAATGCATAAACAACTAAAATACTACGAAGTCATTATTCATTAAGCTAAGTGCCAAGAACTGGAGAAGACAATATGACCTATAGAGAACTTCTTCCATGTTTCACCGTGTAAAATGGTATTGTCTGCATAAGGCAACAATTGTAATGTATGTTCCTTTTGCTGCTTGGAATGGGCTTGGCTCCTAGTTCCCTCCTGGTAGCTCTACTCGTCCTCCTCCGCCTACCAGTAAAAAGTCACTAGGCTGGTGGCAGCCTAGTGATCCTCTGAAATCCAAAACACCAAAGATCAAAAGCTTGGGGAGATTGGAATTTCAAAAGCCTGGGAATAATCAAGTGGAAAGACAATTTCATGGAATCAGGGTAGTTGTTGTGCTTTCCAAACGGGACCCATTTCGGTTCCATAAATTTATTAGCACAATTTGGTGCGTAGAAGATTAACCATTCAAAAAAATATGTTGAACAGAAGATGGTAACCATACGAGACTAAACGTCGGCGTTTTAACATTGCCATACTTTCGAGCCTGAACCTCATTGTTTCAGATTACAGCTTCCTCTTGCTCTATTCACTCCTAATGTTTCTTTGTATTTGCCAAAATTAAAGGCAAAGTTACTTGAAGATAGAATTCTGGGTTTTATTCAAGTTCAAACCAAATACAGTGAAATTAATGTTTCATATTGTTGGCACTGTATAACCAAATCCATAAGGGCATTCCGTGCCCAACAAAAATATTGCACAGTTTTTCTTGATGACCCTGTCGAATTCAACAATGTTTGTAACCAAGGGTGAATGCACCATGGGGGCATGTTGGGGGCACCTGCACCTATAATTAGGCGCGCTAGTGTTTGGATCAAAGTCATAGAACAAACATTTTGGCCTCAAAATATGTACTAATTATTTCCACCCTTTTGGCTTGCCCCCAAACAAGGCTCTGTTCCATTTGCTCCTCACTCACCATTTTAAAACACAAAATAGAAGTGAGAAACTTACGTCCAGATCCAATAGTAAGAAGAACTGCACGTCTAATTTGGAGTGGGTATCGTGTCGTGTCATCTCGTGTTCATGTCAGAATTCTCTTTATCCTAACCTGACATGTTTACCTTTTCGTGTTATTGTGTTGTGTCATATTCAAATAGCCGACCCTAGACCACTAATTTCGTGTTTGGTTGGTATCGTGTTATCGTGTCCTTTCATGTTTAGCATTTCGTGTTATCTTTTCATGTCATATTCATCTTTTGCGTCAGAAATAGTTTACCCTAATCCACTAACTTCATGTGGGTCAACTATTCATGTTATCGTGTTGTGTCATATTCGTATTCTGTGTAGAAATAGCCGACCCAAAACCACTAACTTCGTGTCCAGTTGGTATCGTGTTATCGTGTCCTTTCATATTTAGCTTTTCGTGTTATCTTGTCGTTTCATATTCATCTTTCGAGTCAGAAATAGTTGACCACCCTAATCAGATAATTTCGTGTCGGGTCGAAAATTCCCACCCCTACGTCAAAGTCCAGTTCAAGTGAACATAACTTCCCTATAAAAACTTTGGCTGTTTTTTTTTCCCTATAATACCACCATGAATCTCTCTTCCACTATAAATTTCTCAGACTTCCATGGGACAAAAGAGTCAACAATGAGACAAAGACCCAAACATGCATGAAAAAATTCAAAGATAAATTAGTAGTAGTTTAAAACTTGGACCTACAGAAACGGTAGTCAAAGGAAGTGTGTCTACCAAACCAGACCTAAACATGTTCATGGTATCGCCATAGCTGCGATGCTCCATCTACCCATCCATAATAGATCTTGATCCGATTTAAAATGAGGGAGATACGAGCGTTTCTATAGAAATAAATTGTCTTCGACCCACTAAGGGTAAAATGGTAATATCCTTTGATGTACGAATGATTTTGAATCAAAACAACTATGGTAAGAAAGTAGATTTAACAAACTTTTTAACGGTTCAAACCACGCTCAAATCGAATTTTGGAAGTGTCCATGTCGAGTCCGCAAAGTTTAGCATGTTTCTAAGCATTAAGGATACGCCCGGGGCGCACTAAACTGTCCAAACTTTGTGGACTTGTCCTGGATACTCCGAAATTTAGATTTTCGCGTGGTTTCAACTGTTAAAAAGCTTGTTCAATCTACTTTCTATCCCAAGTAGTTTGAATCCAAAATCATTTATACATAAGAATATGTGACCATTTTACCCTCAATGGGTCAAAATAAAATTCATTTCAGTGAAACGCTCCCAACTTTCTCATATTAACTTGGATCAAGACAAATTATGTATCGATAAATAGGGTTTTTAAAGTTCTAAAGGTGGTGGAACACAGCCATAAAAATATTTACATTTAGTTCATGAAAAGTGGGTATAAAGGAGACCATTAGAAAAAAAATTCAGAGCCTTTAAGGCTAAAACACGTTTTGCCCTTCATTCCGTGCTCAAATCCCTCGTTAAGTAATTATTCGTCGTTTAAGTGGTTCTTCGAAAAATTCCGTTCGTAAAATTTTGAGCAAAGAATAGAGTTTCTCTCTGTGTGTCTTATGTCTATTTAGTTACAAATGTTCTAGAGGCGCAAACGTTCAAGTGAGGATAGTCATATGAATACCATACGTTATGAATTTTTATGTTGAAACGATTTTTGATGATTCGAGGAAGCGTGTAAAGCCCTATAAGATTTTGCAACTCTTACGAAATGAACGAATATCCTAGAATTAAGAATGTGTGTCCGGAATAGAACTGAGAATGTGTAGAGAGCGCGATGTTTTTAGCTTTAGTGGCACAGATGATCTTTGAATCAGTCAGTTTTTAACCAACTTTTCTTAAATTATATTTCTTTAATTGTATTGTTCCATTTCCTCATATTTTAGTAGTTTAAAAACCCTATCTATATATCCATCCATAATTAGTCTTGATCCAATTTAGAATAGGGTGTAATTTGTCTTCGACCCAGTTAGGGTAAAATGGTAATATCCCTTGATGTACGAATGATTTTGAATCAAAACAACTATGGCAAGAAAGTATATTTAATAAGCTTTTTAACGGTTCAAACCACAATCAAATCGGATTTCGGATGTGTCCATGTCGAGTCTGCAAAATTTAGCATGTTTCTACATGTTAAGGATGCGCCCGGGGCGCAAGGGGGGCGCCTGACTCGCATCAAAATGCGCCTGGGCGCACTAAGCTGTCCAAACTTTGTGGACTTGTCCTGGATACTCCGAAATTCAGATTTGCGCGTGGTTTCAACTATTAAAAAGCTTGTTCAATCTACTTTCTATCCCAAGTAGTTTGAATCCAAAATCATTTATAAATAAGAATATGTGACCATTTTACCCTCAATGGGTCAAAATAAAATTCATTTCAGTGAAACGCTCCCAACTTTCTCATATTAACATGGATCAAGACAAATTATATATCGATAAATAGGGTTTTTAAAGTTCTAAAGGTGGTGGAACACAGCCATAAAAATATTTACATTTAGTTCATGAAAAGTGGGTATAAAGGAGACCATTAGAAAAAAAATTCAGAGCCTTTAAGGCTAAAACACGTTTTGCCCTTCATTCCGTGCTCAAATCCCTCGTTCTTTAAGTAATTATTCGTCGTTTAAGTGGTTCGCTGAAAAATTCCGTTAGTAAAATTTTGAGCAAAGAATAGAGTTTCTCTCTGTGTGTCTTATGTCTATTTAGTTACAAATGTTCTAGAGGCGCAAACGTTCAAGTGAGGATAGTCATATGAATACCATACGTTATGAATTTTTATGTTGAAACGATTTTTGATGATTCGAGGAAGCGTGTAAAGCCCTATAAGATTTTGCAACTCTTACGAAATGAACGAATATCCTAGAATTAAGAATGTGTGTCCGGAATAGAACTGAGAATGTGTAGAGAGCGCGATGTTTTTAGCTTTAGTGGCACAGATGATCTTTGAATCAGTCAGTTTTTAACCAACTTTTCTTAAATTATATTTCTTTAATTGTATTGTTCCTTTTCCTCATATTTTAGTAGTTTAAAAACCCTATCTATATATCCATCCATAATTAGTCTTGATCCAATTTAGAATAAGGTGATATGAGTTTTTTTACCGAAATAATTTGTCTTCGACCCAGTTAGGGTAAAATGGTAATATCCCTCGATGTACGAATGATTTTGAATCAAAACAACTATGGCAAGAAAGTATATTTAATAAGCTTTTTAACGGTTCAAACCACAATCAAATCGGATTTCGGATGTATCCATGTCGAGTCCGCAAAATTTAGCATGTTTCTACATGTTAAGGATGCGCCCGGGGCGCAAGGGGGGCGCCTGACTCGCATCAAAATGCGCCTGGGCGCACTAAGCTGTCCAAACTTTGTGGACTTGTCCTGGATACTCCGAAATTCAGATTTGCGCGTGTTTTAAACCGTTAAAAAGCTTGTTCAATCTACTTTCTAGTCCAAGTAGTTTGGATCCAAAATCATTTATAAATAAAAATATGTGACCATTTTACCCTCAATGGGTCAAAATAAAATTCATTTCAGTAAAACGCTCGCAACTTTCTCATAATAACTTGGATCAAGACCAATTATGTATCGATAAATAGGGTTTTTGAAGATCTAAAAGGTGGTGGAACACAGCCATAAAAATATTTACATTTAGTTCATGAAAAGTGTTTATAAAGGAGACCATTAAAAAAAAAATTCGGAGCCTTTAAGACTAAAACACGTTTTGTCCTTCATTCCGTGCTCAAATCCCTCGTTCTTTAAGTAATTATTCGTCGTTTAAGTGGTTCTTCGAAAAATTCCGTTAGTAAAATTTTGAGCAAAGAATAGAGTTTCTCTCTGTGTGTCTTATGTCTATTTAGTTACAAATGTTCTAGAGGCGCAAACGTTCAAGTGAGGATAGTCATATGAATACCATACGTTATGAATTTTTATGTTGAAACGATTTTTGATGATTCGAGGAAGCGTGTAAAGCCCTATAAGATTTTGCAACTCTTACGAAATGAACGAATATCCTAGAATTAAGAATGTGTGTCCGGAATGGAACTGAGAATGTGTAGAGAGCACGATGTTTTTAGCTTTAGTGGCACAGATGATCTTTGAATCAGTCAGTTTTTAACCAACTTTTCTTAAATTATATTTCTTTAATTGTATTGTTCCTTTTCCTCATATTTTAGTAGTTTAAAAACCCTATCTATATATCCATCCATAATTAGTCTTGATCCAATTTAGAATAAGGTGATATGAGTTTTTTTACCGAAATAATTTGTCTTCGACCCAGTTAGGGTAAAATGGTAATATCCCTCGATGTACGAATGATTTTGAATCAAAACAACTATGGTAAGAAAGTATATTTAATAAGCTTTTTAACGGTTCAAACCACAATCAAATCGGATTTCGGATGTGTCCACGTCGAGTCCGCAAAATTTAGCATGTTTCTACATGTTAAGGCTGCGCCCGGGGCGCAAGGGGGGGCGCCTGACTCGCATCAAAATTCGCCTGGGCGCACTCAGCTGTCCAAACTTTGTGGACTTGTCCTGGATACTCCGAAATTCAGATTTGCGCGTGTTTTAAACCGTTAAAAAGCTTGTTCAATCTACTTTCTAGTCCAAGTAGTTTGGATCCAAAATCATTTATAAATAAAAATATGAGACCATTTTACCCTCAATGGATCAAAATAAAATTCATTTCAGTAAAACGCTCGCAACTTTCTCATAATAACTTGGATCAAGACCAATTATGTATCGATAACTAGGGTTTTTGAAGTTCTAAAAGGTGGTGGAACACAGCCATAAAAATATTTACATTTAGTTCATGAAAAGTGTTTATAAAGGAGACCATTAAAAAAAATTTCGGAGCCTTTAAGGCTAAAACACGTTTTGTCCTTCATTCCGTGCTCAAATCCCTCATTCTTTAAGTAATTATTCGTCTTTTAAGTGGTTCTTCGAAAAATTCCGTTAGTAAAATTTTGAGCAAAGAATAGAGTTTCTCTCTGTGTGTCTTATGTCTATTTAGTTACAAATGTTCTAGAGGCGCAAACGTTCAAGTGAGGATAGTCATATGAATACCATACGTTATGAATTTTTAAGTTGAAACGATTTTTGATGATTCGAGAAAGCGTGGAAAGCCCTTTAAGATTTTTGCAACTCTTACGGAATGAACGAATATAGTAGAATTAGGAATGTGTGTCCGGAATGGAAATGAGAATGTGTAGAGAGCGCGCAAACATTTTTGGCTTTAGTGGCACCGATGATCTTTGAATCAGTCAGTTTTTAACCAACTTGTAGACTCCCCAATTTGGACCTATTAATTATTCTTAATTTGTGCCCTTGAGGCTCCCCGATGATGAAAAGGAATCAAAATGTGACTCGGCTAAAGCTTGGACGATGCTTCTTGGACTTTTGCAAACCAAAGCCATGCCTTTTTCCGATACCCTAAGGGTAAAATTGACACACATTTCAGTGTGTAAAATATATTTCTGTGAAACCAATAGGGTTAGAAAGAGGACTTAACTAGCTTTCCAACACTTCAAAAAACACCCAAATCCGAGTTCGGGAGTGTATGTGGCGCCCTTCTGAAGTTGGGCAGTCACTACTAAGCGCTCGGGACTTCACTCTTGAAAGCTTGAAAGTACTAACAGGGCGTTGGATGTTGAGCTTAATCTTTCACCACGTTTTTGTTCAGATTTTAAAATTGCAGTTCAAAACTGCATGTGCCAGATGTCTGCCTGAGCCAACAGAAGACCAGTCATGTCTGTTTTTTCCCCCCCCAAAACTATTTTCCTATTTTATTTTCAAAATTTTTTGAACCTATTCTCTCCTCCCCTATAAATACTCCCTTCATTCTACATACAAAATGGGGGGCACGAAATCTCTCTCTCAAAAGCTCCCCTATTTTCTGAGAATGTTCTCTCTCTCTCTCTCTCTCTCTCTCTCTCTCTCTCTCTCTCTCTCTCTCTCTCTCTCTCTCTCTCTCTCTCTCTCTCTCTCTCTCAATTACTCCAAAATTTCTTTCAAAAATCAAAGCAATTTCAAGGAAATCATTGGAAAATCCAAGAGCTTAACCTTAATCAAGTTCTCATCTTTCTATAATTTTTAGACCACTTTCAAGCATCCAAATTAGTCCAAGAATCCAAGTTCAAGTCAAGCAAAGGTATAAAGGCTCACTTTATACTCCAAAATTTACTATTTTTCTACTTCTGAGGAGAATCAAGGGCTCATGCCAGTTTCTCATACTGGTTATGAGTTATATGATTTTAGTTCAAGCAATAAAAGCAAAAGAAATACAAAGAAACAAAATATTTTATGGGCACTGTGTTCACTTCCAAGCGCTCGGGACCATTCCTGAGCGCTCAGGAGTGCTACTGCTCACCAAAATCCTATTTTGTCACCCACGATTTCATTTCCTGTATTTCAGTAGATACTGAGTGTGCACTGGTCCTTTCAGAGCCCAGTTAGGTTTATTTTCTGTTTGCAAGGAAGCAATACTTGTATATTCAAGACCTGGTCTTGCTTGTTTGAGTTTAACGTTGAGCAAATCTGCCTAAATGTTGTTCTAATTTATCTCTCACTATTTGTATATCCTGTTTGCATCCATAAGTGCTAGGTTCTGTTTTGTAGGAGATAAGAGGTCCTGGTCGCTCAGGACCACTTCTGAGCGCTCGGGAGTGTTTCCAGTAGCATTGTCCTAATTTTCGTATTCTTTCATTCCATATCATGGCATGTCTATATCCTGTACACCAATCACATGCATACACCTTTACTTGTCATACCTGTAAATTCATGCTAACTGTTTTCATAAAACAAAATATTTTTAATAAAATCCCACAAACATTGAGTAGAGACCGATACCGCGTCGGGCGAGAGGGGTGCCGTAAAACCCTTCCCCTCTCATAACGTGGCTCCCGAACCCAAAACAATCTCTGTTTTTCAATCTCAAACAAACATTTTCCATCAAAATGGTTTCTCGGGTGGCAAACCATAAATCCAGGTGGTGACTCTTCAATTTTTCAAAATTCGGGCGGGTAGCCAACACAACTTTTCTTAAACTATACATCCTTAATTGTATTGTTCCTTTTCGTCACATTTTAATAGCTTAAAAAGCCTATCTATAATTCCATAATTAGTCTTGATCCAATTTAGAATACGGTGATATGAGCTTTTTTACCGAAATAATTTGTCTTCGACCCACTAAGGGTAAATTGGTAATATCCTTTGATGTGATTTTGAATCAAACAACTATGGCAAGAAAGTAGATTTAACAGGCCTATTAACGGTTCAAACCACACTCAAATAAAATTTCGGATGTGTCCATGTCGAGTCCGCAAAATTTAGCATGTTTCTAAATGTTAAGGATGCGCCCGGGCGCAAGGGGGGCGCCGGAGGCGCATAAAAATGCGGTTGGGGCACACTAAGCTGTCCAAACTTTGTGGACTTCTCCTGGATACTCCGAAATTCAGATTTGCGCGTGGTTTGAACCTTTGAACAGCTTGTTCAATCTACTTTCTATCCCAAGTAGTTTGGATCTAAAATCATTTATACAAAAGAATATGTGACCATTTTACCCTCAATGGGTCAAAATAAAATTCATTTCAGTGAAACGCTCCCAACTTTCTCATATTAACTTGGATCAAGACCAATTATGTATCGATAAATAGGATTTTTAAAGTTCTAAAATGTGGTGGAACACAGCCAAAAAAATATTTACATTTAGTTCATGAAAAGTGGGTATAAAGGAGACCATTAGAAAAAAATTCGGTGCCTTTAAGGCTAAACCACGTTTTGTCCTTCATTCCGTGCCCAAATCCCTCGTTCTTTAAGTAATTATTCGTCGTTTAAGTGGTTCGCTGAAAAATTCCGTTGGTAAAATTATGAGCTAAAAATAGAGTTTCTCTTTGTGTGTCTTATGTCTTTTAATTTACGAAATATTCCAGAGGCGCAAACATTCAAGTGAGGATAGTCATATGAATACCATACGTTATGAATTTTTATGTTGAAACGATTTCTGATGATTCGAGGAAGCGTGGAAAGCCCTATAAGATTTTTGCAACTCTTACGGAATGAACGAGTATCCAAGAATTAGGAATGTGTTTCCGGAATGGAATTGAGAATGTGTAAAGTGCGAGCAAACGTTTTTAGCTTTTGTGGCTCTTATGATCTTTGAAGCAGTCTGCTTTTAACCAACTTTTCTTAAATTATACTCCTTTAATTGTATTGTTCCTTTTCGTCATATTTTAGTAGAGTAAAAACCCTATCTATCCATCCATAATTAGTCTTGAACCAATTTAGAATAGGGTGATATGAGCTTTTTTACCAAAATAATTGGTCTTCGATCCAGTAAGGGTAAAATGGTAATATACTTTGATGTATGAATGATTTTGAATCAAAACAACTATGGCAAGAAAGTAGATTTAACAAGCTTTTTAACGGTTCAAACCACACCCAAATCGTATTTCAGATATTTCCATGTCGAGTCCGCAAAATTTAGCATGTTTCTAAATGTTAAGGATGCGCCCGGGCGCAAGAGGGGGCGTAGGAGGCGCATCAAAATGTGCATGGGGCGCACTAATCTGTCCAAACTTTGTGGACTTGTCCTGGATACTCCGAAATTCAGATTTGCGCGTGATTTGAACCGTTTAAAAGATTGTTCAATCTACTTTCTATCCCAAGTAGTTTGGATCCGAAATCATTTATACATTAGTAAATGTGACCAATTTACCGTCAATGGGTCAAAATAAAATTCATTTTAGTGAAACGCTCACAAATTTCTCATATATATTAACTTGGATCAAGACCAATTTGTATCGATAAATAGGGTTTTTGAGGTTCTAAAAGGTGGTGGAACACAGCCATAAAAATATTTACATTTAGTTCATGAAAAGTGGGTATAAAGGAGACCGTTAGAAAAAAATTCAGAGCCTTTAAGGCTAAAACACGTTTTGTCCTTCATTCCGTGCTCAAATCCCTCGTTCTTTAAGTAATTATTCCTCGTTTAAGTGGTTCTCTGAAAAATTCCGTCGGTAAAATTATGAGTTAAAAATACAGTTTCTCTTTATGTGTCTTATTTCTTTTAATTATAAAATATTCCAGAGTCGCAAACGTTCAAGTGAGGATAGTCATATGAATACCATACGATATGAATTTTTATGTTGAAACGATTTCTGATGATTCGAGGAAGCGTGGAAAGCCCTATAAGATTTTTGCAACTATTACGGAATGAACGAATATCCTAGAATTAGGGATGTGTGTCCGGAATAGAACTGAGAATGTGTAGAGAGCGCGCAAACGTTTTTAACTTTAGTGGCACCGATGATCTCTGAATCAGTCAGTATTTAACCAACTTTTCTTAAATTATACTTCTTTAATTGTATTGTGCCTTTTCGTCATATTTTAGTAGTTTAAAAACCCTATCTATCCATCCATAATTAGTCTTGATCCAATTTAGAATAAGGTGATATGAGCTTTTTTACCGAAATAATTTGTGTTCGACCCAATAAGGGTAAAATGGTTATATCCTTTGATATAGGAATGATTTTGAATCAAAACAACAATGGGAAGAAAGTAGTTTTAACAAGCTTTTTAAGAGTTGAAACCACACTCAAATCGGATTTCAGATGTGTCCATGTCGAATCCGCCAAATTTAGCATGTTTCTAAATGTTAAGCATGCGCCCGGGCGCAAGGTTGATCGCCTGAGGGGCATCAAAATGCGCCTGGGGCGCAGTAAGCTATCCAAACTTTGTGGACTTGTCCTGGATACTCCGAAATTCGGATTTGCGCGTCGTTTGAGCCATTAAAAAGCTTGTTCAATCAACTCTCTATCCCAAGTAGTTTGGATTGAAAATCATTTACACATAAGAATATGTGACCATTTTACCCTCAATGGGTCAAAATAAAATTCATTTCAATAAAACGTTCGTAACTTTCTCATATTAACTTGGATCAAGACCAATTATGTAGCGATAAATAGGGTTTTTAAAGTTCTAAAAGGTGGGGAACACCGACAAAAAAATATTTACATTTAGTTCATGAAAAGTGGGTATAAAGGAGACCATTAGTAAAAAATTCAGAGCCTTCAAGGCTAAAACACGTTTTGTCCTTAATTCCGTGCTCAAATCCCTTGTTCTTGAAGTAATTATCCTAAATATTTACTTTAGGAATTTTTATGTCAAAAAGACTTTTTGTGATTTTGTAATTATGCGTGGAAAGCCCTGTAAGATTTTTGCAACTCTTACGGAATGAACGAATATCCTAAAATTAGGAATGTGCGTTCAAAATGGAACTAAGAATGTGTAGAGAGCGAGCAAACGTTTTTAGCTTTAGTAGCTCCCATGATCTTTGAAGCAGTCTGCTTTTAACCAACTTTTCTTAAATTATACTTCTTTTATTGTATTGTCCCTTTTCGTTATATTTTAGTAGTTTTAAGACCCTATCTATCCATCCATAATTAGTATTGATCCAATTTAGAATAGGGTGATATGAGCTTTTTATCGAAATAATTTGTCTTCGACCCACTAAGGGTAAAATGGTAATATCCTTTGATATATGAATTATTTTGAATCAAAACAACTATGGCAAGAAAATAGATTTAACAAGCTTTTTAACAATTCAAACCACACTCAAATCGGATTTCAGATGTGTCCATGTCGAGTCCGCCAAATTTAGCATGTTTCAAAATGTTATAGATGCGCCCTGGCGCAAGGTTGGGCGCCTGAGGAGCATCAAAATGCGCCTGGGGCGCACTAAGCTGTCCAAACTTTGTGGACTTGTCCTGGATACTCAGAAATTCAGATTTGCGCGTGGTTTAAACCGTTAAAAAGCTTGTTCAATCAAATTTCAATCCCAAGTAGTTTGGATCCAAAATCATTTATACAAAAAAATATGTGACCATTTTACCCTCAATGGGTCAAAATAAAATTTATTTCAGTAAAACGCTTGCAACTTTCTCATATTAACTTGGATCAAGACCAATTATGTATCGATAAACAGGGCTTTTCTCATACTAACTTGCAACTCTTACGGAATGATCGAATATCCGGGAATTAAGAATGTGTGTTCGAAATGGAACTGAGAATGTGTAGAGAGCGAGCAAACGTTTTTAGCTTTAGTGGCTCCGATGATCTTTGAAGCGGTCTGCTTTTCACCAACTTTTCTTAAATTATACTTCTTTAAGTGTATTGTTCCTTTTCGTAATATTTTAGTAGTTCAAAAACCCTATCTATCCATCCCTATTTAGTCTTGATCCAATTTAGAATAGGGTGATATGAGCTTTTTTTCCGAAATAATTTGTCATCAACCCCCTAAGGTAAAATGGTAATATCCTTTGATGTACGAATGATTGTGAATCAAAACAACCATGGCAAGAAATTAGATTTAACAAGCTTTTTTACGGTTCAAACCACGCTCAAATCGGATCTTGGATGTGTCCGTGTCGAGCCCGCAAAGTTTAGTATGTTCAGAGCGTTAAAAATGCGTCCGGACGCAAGGGTGGGCGCCTGAGGCACATCTAAATGCGCCTGGGGCGCACTAAGCTGTCCAAACTTTGTGGACTTGTTTCCGGCGCTACGAAATTTAGATTTGCGCATGGTTTGAACCTTTAAAAAGCTTGTTCAATGTACTTTTTACCCCTAGTAGTTTGGATCCAAAAACATTTATACGTAAGAATATAAGACCATTTTACCCTCAATGGGTCAAAATAAAATTCATTTCATTAAAACGCACGCAACTTTCTCATATTAACTTTGATCGAGACCAATTATGTATCGATAAATTGGTTTTTTAATGTTCTAAAAGGGGGTGGAACACAGCCATAAAAATATTTACATTTAGTTCATGAAAAGTGGGTATAAAGGAGACCATTAGAAAAAAATTCGGAGCCTTAAGGCTAAAACACATTTTGTCCTTCATTCCGTGCTCAACTCCCTCAATCTTTAAGTAATTATTCGTCGTTTAAGTGGTTCTCCGAAAATTCCGTTTGTAAAATTTTGATCCAAAAACAAAAATTCTCCCTTTGTGTCTTATGTCTTTTAAGTTACGAAATATTCCAGAGGCGCAAACGTTCAAGTGAGGATAGTCATATGAATACCTTACCTTGGGAATTTTTATGTTGAAACGATTTCTGATGATTCGAGGAAGAGTAGAAAGCCCTATAAGATTTTTGCAACTATTACGGAATGAACGAATATCCTAGAATTAGTTATGTGTGTCTGGAATGGAACTGAGAATGTGTAGAGAGCGCGCAAACGTTTTTAACTTTAGTGGCACTGATGATCTTTGAATCAGTCGGTTTTTAACCAACTTTTCTTAAATATACTTCTATAATTGCATTGTTCCCTTTCGTCATATTTTAGTAGTTTAAAAACCCTATCTATCCATCCATGATAAGTCTTGATCCAATTTAGAATAGGGTGATATGCGCTTTTTTACCTAAATAATTTGTCTTCGACCCACTAAGGCTAAAATGGTAATATCCTTTGATGTACGAATGATTTTGAATCAAAACAACTATGTTAAGAAAGTAGATTTAACAAGCTTTTTAACGGTTCAAACCACACTCAAATCGGATTTTGGATACGTCCATGTCGAGTCCGCAAAATTTAGCATGTTTCTAAATGTAGTTGATGCGCCCGGGAGCTAGGTGTAGCGCCTGAGGCGCATCAACATGCGACTGGGGCGCATTAAGCTGTCCAAACTTTCTGGACTTGTCCTGGATACTCCAAAATTCAGATTTGCGTGTGGTTTGAACCGTTAAAAAGCTTGTTCAATCTAGTTTCTATCCCAAGTAGTTTGGATCCAAATCATTTATATATAAGAATATGTGACAATTTTACCCTCAGTGGGTCAAAATAAAATTCATTTCAGTAAAACGCTCGCAACTTTCTCATATTCACTTGGATCTAGACCAATTATGTATCGATAAATAGCGTTTTTAAAGTTCTAAAAGGTGGTGGAACACATCCATAAAAATATTTATAATTAGTTCACGAAAAGTGGGTATAAAGGAGACCATTAGAAAAAAAGTTCGGAGCCTTTAAGGCTAAACACATTTTGTCCTTCGTTCCGTGCTCGAATCCCTAGTCCTATAAGTAATTATTCGTCGTTTATGTATTTCTCAGAAAAATTTTGTTAGTAAAATAATGATCTAACAACAGAGTTTCTGTGTGTGTGTCTTATATATGTCTTCTAAGTTGCTAAATATTCCAGAGGCGCAAACCTTCAAGTGAGGATAGTCATATGAATACCTTAGTTTTGGAATTTTTATGTTGAAATGATTTTTTGTGATTCGAGGATGCGGGGGAAGCCCCGTAAGATTTTCGCAACTCTTTCGGAATGAACAAATATCCTAGAATTAGGAATGTGGGTTGGAAATGGAACTGAGAATGTGTAGAGAGCGAGCAAACGTTTTTAGCTTTAGTGACTTTGATTATCTTTGAAGCGGTCTGCTTTTAACCAACTTTTCATAACTTATACTTCTTCAATTGTATTGTTCCTTTCCATCATATTTTAGTTGTTTTAAAACCCTATCTATCCGTCCATAATTATTCTTTATCCGATTTAGAATAGGGTGATACGAGCTTTTTACAGAAATAATTCATCTTTCGACCCACTAAGGGTAAAATGATACAGTAATATCCTTTGATGTACAAATGATTTTGAATCAAAACAACTTGGCTAAGAAAGTAGGTTTAACAAGCTTTTTTATGGTTCAAACCACACTCAATTCGGATTTCGGGTGTGTCCGTGTCAATCCCGCAAAGTTTTGTATGTTTCAAAGCGTTAAGAATGCGCCTGGGCGCAAGGGTAGGCACTTGAGGCGCATCTAAATGCGCCTAGGGCGCACTAAGCTGTCCAAACTTTGTGGACTTGTTCCGGACACTCTGAAGTTCAGATTTGCGCGTGATTTGAACCTTTAAAAAGCTTGTTCAATCTACTTTCTATTCCAAGTAGTTTGGATCCAAAATCATTTATACATAAGAACATGTGACCATTTTACCCTCAATGGGTCAAAATAAAATTCATTTCAGTAAAACGCTCGCAACTTTTTCATATTAACTTGGATCAAGACCAATTATGTATCGATAAATAGGTTTTTTTTAATTTCTAAAAGGTGGTGGAACACAGCCATAAAAATATTTACATTTATTCATGAAAAGTGGGTATAAAGGAGACCATTAGAAAAAAAATTCGGAGCCCTAAAACACGTTTTGTCCTTCATTCCCTGCTCAAATTCCTCGTTCTTTAAGTAATTATTCATCGTTTAAGTGGTTCTCCGAAAAATTCCGTTAGTAAAATTATGATCCAAAAACAAAGTTTCTCTCTGTGTGTTATGTCTTTTAAGTTACGAAATATTCCAGAGGTGCAAACATTCAAGCGAGGATAGTCATGTGAATACCTTACTTTAGGAATTTTTTTGTTGAAATGATTTTTTGTGATTCGAGGATGCGTGGAATGCCCTGTAAGATTTTTGCAACTCTTACGGAATGAACGAATATCCTAAAATTAGGAATGTGTGTTCGAATGGAACTGAGAATGTGTAGAGAGCGAGCAAACGTTTTTAGCTTTAGTGACTCCGATGATCTTTGAAGCAGTCTGCTTTTAACCAACTTTTCATAAATTATACTTCTTCAATTGTATTGTTCCTTTTCATCATATTTTAGTAGTTTAAAAATCCTATCTATCCATCCATAATTAGTCTTTGTCCGATTTAGAATAGGGTGATACGAGCTTTTTGCAGAAATAATTCATCTTTCAACCCACTAAGGGTAAAATGATACAGTAATATCCTTTGATGTACAAATGATTTTCAAAACAACTTGGGTAAGAAAGTAGGTTTAACAAGCTTTTTTACGGCTCAAACCATGCGCAAATCGGATTTCGGATGTGTCCGTGTCGAGCCCGCAAAATTTAGTTTGTTTCAAACCATTAAGAATGCGCCCGGGGCGCAAGGGTGGGCGCCTGAGGCGCATCTAAATGCGCCTGTGGTGAACTAAGCTGTCCAAACTTTGTGGACTTGTTCCGGACACTCCGAAATTCAGATTTGCACGTGGTTTAAACTGTTAAAAAGTTTGTTCAATCTACTTTCTATCCCAAGTAGTTTGCATCCAAAATCATTTATATATAAGATTATGTGTCCAGTTTACCCTTAGGTGGTCAAAATAAAATTCATTTCGGTAAAACGCTCGCAACTTTCTCATATTAAATAGGATCAAGACCGATTATATATTGATAAATAGGGATTTTAAAGTTCTAAAAGGTGGTGGAACACATCCATAAAAATATTTAGATTTAGTTCATGAAAAATGGGTATAAAGAAGGCCATTAGAATCAAATTCGGAGCCTTTAAGGCTAAAACATGTTTTGTCCTTCATTCCGTGCTCGAATCCCAAGTTCTTTAAGTAATTATTCGTTGTTTATGTATTTCTCAGAAAAATTATGTTAGTAAAATTATGATCTAACAACACAGTTTCTCTGTGTGTATCTTATGTCTTCTAAGTTACTAAATATTCCAGAGGCGCAAACCTTCAAGTGAGGATAGTCAAACGAGTACCTTACGTTAGGAATTTTTATGTTGAAACGATTTTTTTTTATTCGAGGAAGCGTGCAACGCCCTGTAAGATTTTTGCAACACTTACGGAATGAACGAATATCCTAGAATTAGGAATGTGTGTTCGGAATGGAACTGTGAATGTGTAGAGAGCGCACGAATGTTTTCAGCTTTAGCAGCTCCGATGATCTTTGAAGCGGTCTTCTTTTAACCAACTAATCATAAATTAAACTTCTTCAATTGTATTGTTCCTTTTCATCATATTTTAGTACTTTAAAAACTCTATCTATCCATCCATGGCCACCTCTCTATCGATAGAAGAAACGGTTGAGACGTTTACAAATTCTGATGCATAAACAACTAAAATACTACGAAGTCATTATTCATTAAGCTAAGTGCCAAGATATGGAGAAGACAATGTGACATATTGAGAACTTCTTCTATGTTTCAGTGTGTAAAAAGGTATTGTCTGCGTAAGGCAACAATTGTAATGTATGTTCCTTTTGGTGCTTGGCATATGGGCTCGGCTCCTGGTTCCCTCCTGGTAGCTCAGCTCGTCCTCCTCCGCCTACCTGTAACAAGTCACTAGGCTGGTGGCAGCCTAGTAACCCTCCGAAATCCTAAACACCAAAGATCAAAAGCATGGGGAGATTGGAATTTCAAAAGCATGGGAATAATCAAGTATTCAAGTGGAAAGACAATTTCATGGTATCGGGGTAGTTGTTGTGCTTTCCAAGTCGGACCCATTTCGGTTCCAAAAATTTATCAGCACAATTTGGTGCAGAAGACGGTAACCATACCAGACTAAACGTCGGCGTTTTAACATTGCCTTACTTTCGAGCCTGAACCTCATTGTTTCGGATTATAGCTTCCTCTTCCTCTACTCACTCCTAATGTTTCTTTGTATTTGCCAAAAATAAAGGCAAAGTTACTTGAAGAGAGAATAGGAGAATTAGGAAGCTGCTGATCAATTTTTCGACGAACTCTCTGGCAATATGCGGTGGGTGGGTGAATAATTTTTATTTAATGTAAGGGTATTTTTTTGGAAAAATGGAGCCAAATATCCTTGTGCCCATGATGTAGAGCACGTGTAGGCCCAATTTCATGATCAGCTGAACTGAGCCCAGCCCTGGAAGTCCAAACGGTGTTTAATTTCAGATTACTCAAATTGGCTAAATTCGGACGAGCTCGGAATAGGCCCAAACTTGGTGGACTGACTTATTTTCGCGCTTCGGTCCATACTCATACTTTCAATTGTGTTGATGATGAATGGTGTTTTTCTTCCTAATTCCTTCGTTTATATTTTCAATTGCGTTATTTTGCCGTTTTAGAAACGATTTGTTTCATTAATAACTCTTAGTCCGTAATTCCTTTTAAGTTGATTCTTTTTGGGAAAGTCTTGTTTTTCTTTCCCGTTTTTAGTTTTAGGAAAAGCCCCAAATTATGAGACTTTTTATTTTCCAAGTTTAT
The DNA here is from genome assembly GCA_019656295.1 of Rhododendron mucronatum var. ripense. Classification (NCBI taxonomy): domain Eukaryota; kingdom Viridiplantae; phylum Streptophyta; class Magnoliopsida; order Ericales; family Ericaceae; genus Rhododendron; species Rhododendron mucronatum. The sequence continues at coordinate 3,528,277 of BPLT01000008.1, read as the reverse complement.
TTTTAGGGTTTTTAGAGTTTCAGCCTATATAAGGGGTTGTAACCTAATATTTATGAAACTTTTCAACTTTTATCAATAATATTGCAGAAATTCCCTCTTTCTTTCTTGTGCGCAAGATTTACTCGTTGCGACGAGTCGCTCATCTCGTTTGAATTAGTACGATAACTAGTCTCTCGTGAATTTCGCTGTGCCGATCAGCCTATATGGAAACTATAAATGTCCTCACCGCATTATAAGACACTATATTATGGGCTATTGGCCGAAGCTCCCAATTACTAAGTTCAATCAACCTATTCAATAAGCTTTTTTATTTCAAGCTGTCAATTCCATAAAACTCAGCAATTCAATAACGGCAGTGCAACTATGCAACTCATGGGGTCATGTCGATCTAATGCGGGACGACAAATAAATGACAATTTAAAAAGCTCATGGGATCCGCTCTATAAGGCGGCAAGTCAATGAAAATCAATAATAGTTTATGTGACTTTTACATTAATACTAGAGGTCGGTGGCAATTTTAACCCATATTTTTGAATCTGTCCAAATCTGCACACTTATATAACCGAACCAACCCGCCCATATTGTATAATGAGTTGAACGCGTATCAACCTATATTTATATGAATTTAAATAAGTTCAATATGAGTTGGAATTAAAAGACACGTGGAAGAAGATCCTGAAATCCCCGTACTGGTATGTCGTGATTTTCTCGAACTAATGACAGCAAAAACAAAAATTTACTCCCAACTCCCACCTATCAGCCAATATCCTACGTGGATGGTGGGGCCTCCCTTTTTCCCCTCTCGTTCAAATTTACTCTCACACACACATTTTCTTTACATTCCTTAATTGCCAACAAAAATTTACATTTGTTAATTTTGTGATTTTTTGATTCTTCTCGTTGAAAGTAATCAAAAAGGTAAAATTATTTTTTTAAATTAAAGGTAATATATTGTGAGAAAATGACATATCTCTCTTAAAAGGGGAAATAAGTATGCAAAAAAAAAAAACCTTAGCGGAATGTGATTTGAGTTTCGATCATAATTTGATGCAAAACATTATTGTGCTAGGAGATAATGTTAACGACTTCGGCATAATTGGAAATCATAAAAGTCAATTATCGATTAAAGCCCTTTCATTTTAGGTGATCATTTTCCAATTTCTGATCCAAAAGTTTTGTTTCTGACTTTCGACTACAGAAATTAGAGGATTGTGGCGAATGTCCATAACAGACAAACAAAGTTCCAAAAGCTTAAACATCCAATATAAAAGCCCAAAAGGTCGGTTTTGGGGATTTATCTTGAATATGACAAAAAAAAAAATTAGGGTAAAAGTACAAAAAAATTACTTTTTCGATTCTCTCGTGAAGAAGAACTAATAGGGATAAAAAATTTCTCACAAAACAAATACAGATAAATTGAATAGAGACAAAAAAAAAAGTCACTTGACTTTTTAATTCAAACCTCAGCGGTGGCTTCGGCGAACTCAACGAAGACTGAACTGTACAATCGGTGCAATCATCGCCTTCTAGACAATACGAAAGAGGATGCCTCTGACTCCTCATTGAAGTTCGGAAAAAAAAGTAAAAACCTAATTTGTTAAATTTTTAGCCTCTAATTGCTTTATTTTTTTTCAAAAGTTTTAATCATAAAATTATTTTATTTTTCGGGGGGAGGGAGGGGAAGGAAAACCCAAAAAAAAAAAAAAAAAAGGAGGAAAACGGGTTGGGCGGATTTGCGTTTGGTAGGGCCCATATTCGACCCGACTCATTTCAACCCGAAAAAAGACACATATTCAACCCGTCCATATTTGACCCACGACCCATTTCAACCCGTTCAAATCCGCCAATTTACCACCTCTAATTAATATTGTGTGCAGAAGGACTTGAAGCACGCACCGTGTGAATACTGAATAAATCATTCGACAACCTCGTTTCTAGTGGTGATCTGATATTTGGGTTGCCCAAATCCAAGCCCAAGCTTGATCGTCATTTATCATTAAATCATAAAAAAATACAAGTCAAAAAACAAAACAAAACAGAATTTAGGTTACATTTGCGCTTTTAACATGAATTACACTAAAATTAATCAAAATCAAATATAATCCTTACAGTGCTTTATGATTAGCACGATTCGATTCGAAGGAAAAAAACTTGTCGAGGTCTTGTGGGACTTAACCGGGGCCGCTCGGCCCATTCCCCGAAGTGTTGACTAATGTGAGACAGCAAACGATTGATTCTTTTTGACAGCAAAAAACCGTTGATAATTAGCAAAGTCAACACTGGACTTGTTTTATGCAAAGTCTACTCTCTTTTTCTCATTATGGTTTTCAGTGTCTTACTGCTTCTCCAACTAAGGTCCCGTTTCCACCAACAACAAAAAAATATTAAAAATTTAACTTATTTTTCATCTCGTTTCTACCAACAAAAAAATTTCAGCATTTTACCATCTTGTTTTTAGGAACAAAAAAGTTATCAAAAAAACTATTTTTGCTACACTAAATTTACTCAAAAACCCATCAACAACTTATTCACTACTGGAAACAACTTGACACTTCTCAACAACTTATTCACTACCAGAAACATCTAACAACTTCTCAACCACAAATAAAAATCTATAAATTTTCACTACCGGAAAGACCCTTCATTCTTTATATATACGTGTCTCGTCTCAACTTGTTTCTTATCTTCCTATGAATACAGCCAGATCGATCATCGTCCAAACTCTGGTACTTTTAGCTGTGACTAGCTACTCGTTTCCAATCCCTCGAATTAAACAGACTCTCTCTAGTCAGAAATTGCCTAATGGAGGACCGGAGGTGGTAAGTGGAGTTTACCCTCTTATCGTTCCGTGTTAAAAAAGTCATGGCCACTAGGACAAGAGAAATTCACCTTATTCAGGGAATTATGAACTATAGCAGTACTCAACAACTTATCACGTTTCAACAATGTCGGAACAATTGACGACAATAACCCTAATTTCGAAGCACAAGGCCGGAGAATTCAAACGCATTCGAGGAAAACCCTGATACATTTAAGACTTAGGGAAATTACATTCTTTTTTCTTATAGGTTTAAGTACTCACTTAGATCTCTTTGATTCAGCGCTGGCGGAAGACGCTCCATTGGTGAAGACGAGAGAGAGGAGAAAATGGGTGAAGAGGAGAGAGGGAGAGGGGTAGCGAAAATGGGTTTGATCCTCGGCTTCCCGCTCTCGTCCTAAAACCCTTCTCCTTTTTAGAGCATTAGTGAAGGGGCATGTTTGCCCACATAAACACAACATTCAATTGTGCATTCGCCAACAATTATAATCAACGATCATAATTGTTTGTATTTTATTATAAATCGAAATACATGATTGTTGAAGTCCAAACTAATGTGTGTTAGAGGAAAATATTGGATAAAAAAAGCATATTAAAAAAAATCAAAGTACATGGTTTGATGTAACATATGTGTAGAATGTTTGTTCCTCAAAATTGGGTTAATCCTTAAAAAAAAAAGTGTAGAATTGGGTCTAAAGTTGAACACATTTATGCCACTAAAGTCGAGTTCCTCTTTTTTGATCTGGTTCCTGTTCTTCTTTATTGCTGGTGCATTGGTTTGAGGTTGCTTGCATGAATAATTAAAAGGTGGTTTTTATCATATATTTTATTACAAGTCCAAATAGTCTATTTGGCAGTGTAAGTAAGAACCATACCTCTCTGTCTCCAATAAAGAAATTCCATAAGCATTCTGATAGTTTTTGAAGGCCCTTGCATATGATTCACCATACCCGGCCTTGCATTATTACTCTGCATATGGGGTATGATTATGTTTGACAATGATTGGTTGTTATGATGCTCTTTCATTCTCCTCTTTGGTATTGGATGTGGGTTGATTAGTATATGCATCTTTGTGAAATTATTTTTCTTAAACTCAGCCTCCTTGATTCTTTTCATCAAAATTGCACTGTGTAACTCCCATTTGAGATCTTTGACCTTTGCTTGGAAAGCCTCCTCTATCACATGCTGGATTTCTTTGGGGAATTCCGCCTTCACTTGATGTTGCTTTGCTTGGAAAGCCTTCCCTATCATATGGTCTATGTCTTGGGGTAATTTAGCCTTCAGTGTTGTAACTTTGTCTTCATCTTGGTCAACGTTGCAACAGATTGTTATCCAAGTATCTTATTCAGTACCTCTTAAAAACGATGTCGAGTCTTCTAATATTTTGAAGAACTCCATTTTTAAAATTTTATGATTCATTTCCTAAGCCAGAAAACCAAGTGTAATGTTAGTTTGTATTAGTAAGTGCGTCTTACAATGGCACAATTTAAAACTGTAGTGAAGGGAAAATAATAGGAAAATTTATGCCTAATCAGAACGTATTAATTATGTAAGATGGTAATGGGGTTTCACGTAGAGATGTATCTTTTGTCTGCTATGGGAACCAATTAAATAAGATGGTAATGGGAAAACTTGTGGACTATTAGTCAGATTCGGAAATCTACATAAGTAACGAACTGTGTTGATCAAACTAATTAACCAAATGTTATTACAGATTTGGGGGGGAGCAAGTATATCGGCAAACTACTTGAACAAGTAATTAAAGTAATGTGCATGCGAGCGGATTAGAACACGATCAGCTTGATGGGAAGTAAAACTCACAAACAGTGACTCCGGAGAATACGACGGATATCGACCCCAACGATGTGTCCCTCAAGTGAATTTTGCTCTTGCCAAGGTGCTCCCGATTCTTGATGTTTTTTTCGTAGGATCGATGCAACGATCTTTATGCAAGATAATGCAGCACTTTGAATGTGCAGCCCCCTAACTGGAACTATTGCGAACTCTCACGGATTGTATATGCGAAGTGTTTGGGTGCTCGTGGTTTTTTGGATGCATGAAATGGCTGGACATAATCTGTTTTTAAAGGCAGACAAGTGGCTGTCCGAACAGGTTTGTTTTGGTTCACAATGGGCCTCGCATGAAGAGGTTGCACTTTTTCAGAAATCAACTGTTGCAATGGTTTAAATCTGGCAATGGTTCGGCTTTCTTCCGGAAAACCTCTTATGAAAAGAATCATTAAAGTAGGTGCAAATACTTATGTTCAGGTTCTATTGAGGCTAAATTGCATGGTGAGGGAGTTGAACTGGTTCGGAAGTTTCCCATTGTAAACTTGAGTTAATTAGACCTTACCGGATACCTTATGAGCATGTGCTGAGCTCTCTGTTGTCCAAGCGGGTCGTCCGGAACAAGCCAAAATGATAACTGCAGTTCCTAATGGATGAGGTGATTTTTCTTGTTCTAATTGCCCTGTTAACCATGTTTATTCCCCTGTGTTTATCCTATATATTCTCGCAACAATTCTCATGGACATGGCAATTCAGATGTTAGTATAATTGCTCATCTCTTTACCAGTGTAAGTGTTACGTGACCTCTTCTTTTTTTTCTGGATAGGACGTAGACAAGGCTACAAGAAGTATTTTCGATACTGGTAGATAGGACGTAGACAAGGCTACGAGAAGTATTTACTGACCGTTGTGCTTTCCAAACAGAACCGAATTTCGGGTCTGAAAAAATTATCAGCACAATTTGGTGCGTAGAAGATTAACCCAGTAAAAAAAACTACGTTGAACAGAAGTCGGTAACCATACGAGACTAAATGTCTCGCGGCTTTTTAACATTGCCATTCTTTTGAGCCTGAACCTCATTGTTTCGTATTACAGCATCCTCTTCCTCTACTCACTCCTAACGTCTACTCATGCACCCAACTTACATGAACTGCCGAAAAATTGGAAACTACAAATTAAAACTCAGCATGTGTGTCAAGAGACTCAAGACCGACCACAGTGCGAACGGATGAGAATAACTAGACTCTCCTCCGAGAAGAATAGGAGAATTAGGCAAAGACAACGATTCAAGAATTTTTCATTTCATAAGGGGAAAATGACGGCCAAGGATGTGTTTTGATAGTTTACGCACAAACAATACTAGAGAACACAATACAAACATTTCAGCAGTTAAAGTGCGATACAAACAGCTTATGTAACACAAAAATTAAGAACAAGCTCACAATGGCAGCGCGGCAATCAATTCCGCAATAGGCCTCACTCGGTATCCGTCAAGCTCAAGCTGAAATCCCACAATTTCTTAGCTAATTCTTCATCTTTAGCCAAAGTAGACCGTTTTCCTAGATTATTGTCGCTAAAATATTCCCCGCTCACCCCTTTAACTTTCGGATGCAATGCCACGTAGCATGTGGTTGCTGCCCCCTAAAACCATGAGGAGCAGAAGTAATTAGCAAATGTGTTGGTAGAAATATCCTAACAAAAATGTTAGACATCTCAAAAGTCCAAACACTTCAATTTTTCATGAGAAATGTTGTTGTGCAACTTGCACTGGAGACAGAGAACCTACCTGTGGAATACTTTTGAATACATGTTTCAAAACCATATTTGCAAAACCTGCATTGCCACAAAAAGTAATTAATTTACATCCAAAACAATGTGCGGTTGTTAAAAGCATCCAACTCAGAACCAATTGGCAGTGAGTGGAGAGGCCGCCCAGGCTCAAATACTAATTTTGGAGGTGATTATTAACCAACATGGACAAGCTCTAACAACGACATTCAATCAAAGGGGAAACATATGAGCCAACTTGGAACAATCCATGACTTCTCTTGAAGATGACGACATGGCCTGTGTGTCAAATAGCATATGTTTGAAACCATACTACAGAATAGAACCCTTCCAGTAAGGTTACTTATTCTGTAAATATGCATGAGAAAACGTATAAAACGATGTCAGTCCCATATTGTTTTGATCTGATATAGCGTTCAAAGGCTCAAAGGTTTACCAATGGTAAGGCGGCTACGGTGACGCACAATGTTGGTGACAATGGTTCCAGGATGAAGTGAATTACAAGCTATGTCCACCCCTTCTTCCTGTATCATTTGAAAAAGGAACAAACCCAACTTACTAACCGAAAATTAGTTAAGCAAGGGAAGAAGCATGGTTTCCAAAGTAATCACTTCTATGTGTTGTAGCTACTAGGTTCGGTAGTCCTCATAGTTTTGCAGCCTAATAGCAACTGTTCTTTGAACAACTAATCTCTCGAAATCGAACCTAGTTCTCATAGTTTTGCAGCCTAATATCAACTGTTCTTTGAACAACTAAACTCTTGAAATCGTAGCAATGAATAGTAAGTTTTGGTTCTTAAGTCCAATAAATGATCTTCGTGGTAAGCTTGAGAAAACTTCATGGCACTGGCTTTATGGTTTTCGGATTTCGTTTTTCTTTTTATCTTCTACAAATGTGCATCATAGCTAAGCTAAATAAATATCCTCTCTTTCTGGTCCTCGCTTAAAATCCCATAGTCTTGAGAATTTGCTCAAGTGGAAAGGGTAAGATGTGCATACCCAAATGCAGACATGTTTCTTTATTTTTTTCTCGTAACGCAGAGTGTCCCCGGTCCAGCTTACATGCACCACGTGACTAAATCTCTACAGCCTACTACCAGCCTGCGGGACATTCTTATGGGAGCCCGTGGGGTGGCCCTTAGGGGTCTCGAACTGGGGACCTGGGCTGGGGGAGCAAACCCCAGGCGTTAACCAACGTTGACAACCCCTCGGGTTTGCAGATGGACATGTTGCTCCCTACAACAAAGCTTGATTACCAGTTCATAACTAGACTTGCAGAAATACTTCTAAAACTAAAGAAAATGTTAACAAGAAATAGAGGTAGCTTGATACCTATTTCTTGGACAGTAGAGGTAACAAGAAAATGTTAATTACCTTTAAGCGCTTTGCCAGCTCGTTAGCATGCAGTATGTTTGCAAGCTTTGATTGTCCATAAGCAGGCCATTCCCAGAAACTGAAAAGCAGGACATACAAAAAATAGTATAGCGCGAGTGAGCTTTATGAAATCTACGGGCAGCTCATTTTGAAAGGGCGACTCCATCGCAAGATCAATAATGACATGAAGGGACAAAACTGTCCCTTCAAGTCATACGCAATGCTTGATTTGACCGGAACTTTATCTCTCTCGTGGATTTTATGAAGGCAGTCGCGCTATGGTCGCTACCTATAACCTAAACACTGAGCATAGTATGTGTCGAATATAGGAAAAAGTCGTCAAAACTGAAACGATGATCCTAATTACCTAGATTTGTCATTGATTTTATCGAAACGAACTCCTTCACGGTATGAGAACTTATGAAACACTGAGGATACAATAACAATCCTTCCTTCTTTTTGGCTTTTGCGTGATGTAGTTTTCATGGTCTCCAACAGAAGATTTGTCAAAAGAAAATGGCCTGTAAACAGATAACACACCAATGCATATTTGCTTAAGAGAGTAATATATCGAAGTCCCACGCTAGAGCAAAGCAAAAATTTAAACATCAATGACATAAGATGGAAGGACCTTTAAAAAAATAACAGACACAAATGCGAACCAAATCCATAAAAATGACAAAATTCAAAAGAAAAGAGTAAGCAATTTTGAATTCCAAGTGAAGATCCTTCAATAGACCTAAATTGACATTAGATGTTATTGTGGCAAAGATACGAGTCTCATGGGCTTGAGTGAACAAGTGGCCCTTAACGGAGCTTAATGTGTAAAAAAAAAGATTCATGTAACCGGCCCGAATTGATTGGGACTTACGGCTCGGTTTGATTTGATTTACTACTTTGGAACTAAATTCGTCAACTAAACAAAATCTATTTCGAATTTGAAACTCCAGTGGCCAGTCTTGGTAGTTTTCCTAGAAAAATTATAAAGAACAAAAAACAATGCTTAATTTTCTAGCATGTTTATATCACCCAACATGTGGGGATTTGTCCCACATCAGTTAATTATCTCCTCAAAAAACTAGTTTATGAGCCTGGGCGGCCCCTCCACTCTTTGCTAATTGGTTTGGAGTTAGATGCTTTAACATGGTATCAGAGCTAGATTTTCGAAGGCTTTTCCCCTTTGTTTGTGCTATAGTTGCATTCTGTTTCATTGTGATCCGTGTGTTATGGATCCTTTGTTTACCTCTCCATGTGTGAGTCGGGGGTCGCACGTGCGGGGGAGTGTTGGGATTTGTCCCACATCAATTAATTATCTCCTCAAAAAACTAGTATATGAGCCTGGGCGGCCCCTCCACTCTTTGCCAATTGGTTTGGAGTTGAATGCTTTAACACAACAAGAATAAACATTGAACGATTAAACGATCGATTCTCACCTATATGGTTAGTTCCAAAGTGCAGTTCTATGTTGTCTTTGGTGAGCATGAAAGGAGCCATAACCCCTGCATTATTACTTTCACCCAAAAAAAAAAAAACAGCTTGTTTAGTTTGAAACCAAACTGGTATTTTCCACAAGAAGTTTTGCATACTTGCGCATTCGAAATGGAATAAATTCTAAACCAAGTGAGACGGAATAATCTTCAGTTGCTTCTTCAAAGTATTCTTACATGAGGAGGTTTAAAGGAAGGCCCGAGGACTTGAATTCCGAAGCGAATTTCCTTACAGACGCCATTGAGCCGAGATCTAACTCCATAACATCGAGTTTGGCATTTGGGTTTTCCTCAAGTATAGATTTTCGAACTTCTCCGCCAGCATCTGTGTTTCTGACTGCCATAACCACATGCACGCCGCGCAAGGCGAGGACGCGTGCAGTCTCTTTGCCGATACCGCTTGACGCACCTGGAATCAGACAAAGTGCAAGCAATGGGATGATCAGATCACCGGAAATTCCTTGTTTTGAGAAAGAGAGAGCTAGGGAGAGACCTGTAACTATGGCGGTGAGGCCGGTTCCATCGATTCCTTGGGTAACCTCCTCAGCTGTAGAAGAGGCTGAGAACCCAGATGGGCTTTTTGTCCCAAAAATCCACATTCTTGCTCTGATCTCTTGTTCTTCAAAAACTCAACTCAATTCCCACTGTCGTTTCTTGAAAACCAAAGGTTCACAAGATATATAGAGAGGTCTCTCTTTCTTGGACGAGGGGCTTCTAAATCATATTGATATATATCACCTTGAAGTTTTCCTTGATGACACAAGTACCTCTGCAGTTCTGAAAATTACCCTCTCTTACCCGAGGTTTATAGTCGTGCTACAACTTCCCCATTTGACCAGTAAGTCAAATACTAGAAATGTATGGTTTAGGAGTGGAGTCAATGATTTAGGAGTAGGAAGCTCTGGACAATAACAACGTCGTCCAAAATGCTATGAAAGTCAAAACGCAATCATTGAAGATGAGATTAATTATTTAACTTAGAGATTATTTGACGGTCTATGTTGTTATTTGGTGGTGTTAGAAGGCCAAAGAGATCATGAAATCGTGGGAATGTGAGCAAAGTGAGGCGAGAGACTCAAGGAGAAGATGGTATAACGAAAGACAGGGGTTAAAGCACAAGAGGGCAAAGGGTAAGAAAGTATTTTACCCCGCCGTGTAACGGTGTTATGTTAATTTCCATTATCTTTAGTTAGGGAGACAAATTTTAATAGGAAGTTATTGTAATTTCTTATAGGTCAGGGGAACTCTTCTTATTGAGACAAACTTTAGGGGATGTTGGTGTATTATATGCTTATGTTTCGTGACAAAACGCAGCCTTCTAGTCAACTGATAGTCTGATAGAGTGATGACCCTATATAGAAATAGTGATAAAAGAAAACTGATATATATATATACACACACACACACGCGGGATTGTTCGTGCCTAAAGGCACGAAACAACGTGTTTTGAACACAAAAAGTTTTTTGTCACATTTTTTTTTTGATCTCTCATCGCTATTTTCAATTTTCTAATCTAGAAACCCAACACCCTATACAACTATCGGATCGAATTTTAAGAGATTATATCTATCTGTTTGAGAATATACTTCCTAATATAACATTATGACTGGTAAATTCTTTCAATAGATTGCTTTTAGGTTTTTTCTTTAAAAGGCTTGATTATCTTTTTGAATTTAAATCAACTCAATAATTGATTTCCCTCTAAAGTTGATTTCCTTATAGTCAATTCAATATTTGCTTTTAAATTGTTTCCTTTTAGGTTGATTTCCACATGTGGCTAAAAAATATTGAATTGAATGAATGTATGGAATCAACTTTAGAGGGAAATCAATAATTGATTTGATTTAAACTCAAAAAGATAATCAAGCCTTTTAAGGAAAAAACTTAAAAACAAAGAATTTACCAGTTATGAGGTTAGAAGGTTTATATTAGGAAGTATATTCCAAAGATATGACTTTGCTAAACTTGCATGCACTGTTCCAACTCTTGTACCTCGGGGCACTGAAGGGAGAACTTGGTGGAAGTCTCCTCCAAATACAATAACTTTGCCTCCCAACACAAAATTATTACTCGTAATATCTTTCAAGCTTCTATCTAATGTTTCAGTAGCGAAAAGTTTAATTTGGTTGTATGAAAATGGATATTAGTCACACCACTTGAATTTACTTTCATACTCCCCAACAGGTTATCCCAATCACATAGTAAGAGTACATTACAAGACTCTATAAAATGTGAAAGAAATTCGATATGTATGGACAACATTGTTTCTCGATCACAGCAAGATTTAACACGTCTAGTGATCAGTGTGTAGGCAACCATATCTTTTCTTTGGCATTCGTATGAATCGTGCCCCCACCATACCAATAAAAACATGCAGCAAACTTATCATGGCACAGGGACACTATACGACTGCTAGGTCTTATTAGAGAGTGGGGAGGTAATCACACTGTAACACTAATGTCTATTTAAGTGAGTACATACAAGTAGATTAGTGGGTACTTGGCTGCTGAAAATTCTATTCTTCCCTTTATTTTGCAGATTTCAAGTTAAGCTCAGAAATGATGGAGTTAGGCAAAGACAAGGTCAAGCATTGCAGGGGTCTGCCGTTGGCCATTGTGGTATTAGGAGGACTTCTCGCTACGAAACACACACTAGATGAGTGGGAAAAGGTGAGTAGAAACCTAGAAAATTACTTAGAGAAGGGCAGATACAATGACTTGCCATACCATCTCAAGGCATGCTTTTTGTGTTTGAGCGATCTTCCAGAAGATGAAGGTATACGCCCTATAAAATTGGTTCAAAGATGGATGGCTGAAGGCTTTGTGTCTTTACCCGTACGGGCACGACTAGGAGAAGTAGAAGACGAGACATTGTTGGATGTTGGGATGAGTTACTTGGATGAGCTACGTCAGCGCTGCATGATTCAAGTAGGTCAATTAACACGGTTTAGTAGAAGGGTTAAATTTTATCGCCTCCACGATCTTGTGAGAGACTTGTGCTTGTTGAAGGCACAAGAAGAGAATTTTGTCAAGGTTGTGTTAATAGGGAATGACTCTGCCTCTGCTGCTTCATCTTCGTCTTCTTCAACTACAATTCGTAGACTTGGTGTGCACTGCAGGGCTAACCAGACTGTTGGTGATACTGGGAGAAGAGGATATATTAAACCCCTCCGTATAGAAGAAATATATGGCCTCCATCAAGTTAGGTCATGCCAATTTTACTTCTTTGGCAATAGATTAGAAGATTCTGATTTGGTACGTATAGAATCAGTCTTCAAGGGCTTCAAATTGCTTACATTTTTGGATCTCAAAAAATGTAATTTCTTCTATGGATACAGGATATTGCCAGAAGCAATAGGGAACCAAATCCACTTGAGATATTTAAGTATATATACGAAATACTCTCCACAAAGTCTTGCCTTCTTCTATAGGCAACTTGTGATTCCTCAAAACCTTAGATTTACGGGTCGGAGATATTAATCTAAAAGTACCCAATGTGCTGCGGAGGTTGGAGCAATTGAGACATTTATATCTTCCTCAACACATGGGCTGGCATTTCAAAGTTAAGTTGCGATTGGACGGCTTAAGCAAACTCGAGACACTCGAAAACTTTAGTGCATACACATGTGATGTTAAAAGCTTTTCCATGCTCACAAATCTTCGAAAACTTGGAATTGTAGTTGACGGCCCAAAAGACTTGGCTGCAATTCTTAAATCCCCCAGTCAAAGCAACTCAAAGATTCTTCTAAGATATTCATCCTTCGTCATTTGGGCATATTCTCCAACACTAGAAGAGCACAACCTTCAATAAGGCAAGTTTTAGGGTATCGCCATCTTCATGAATTGGTTTTTGGAGGACCCCTGACTGAATTACCAGACGCATTCCCTCCAAACCTCACCCACTTAAATTTGCATACTTCTTTGCCTGGACTAAAGGAAGACCCAATGCCAACATTGGAGAAATTGTCCAACTTAAGAAGCCTCACGGTGGATGGTAAATGGAAGGAGATGGCTTGTTCTGCTGGTGGTTTTCCTCAGCTCATATACTTAGAACTCTTTTGTAAACATGGCATGGAGGAGTGGAGAGTGGAACGAGGAGCCATGCCCAGTCTCTTGCATTTAAGTTATAGAGGAGTATCATTGAAGGAGATTCCGGATGGATTGAGGTTTGTCACTACCCTCCGGGAATTTGAGATCTATTGGGCATCTCAAGAACTCAAAGATAGGCTTCGAGAAGGGGGAGAGGACTTCTCCAAAATCCAGCACGTGCATTCCATGACAATCCACTGACAAGGTTTTTGCTTAGTCTCTCTCTCTCTCTCTCTCTCTCAGGTTGCCTGTGCTTTTCCTAACTCCCTCTTTTTCAACCTTATGATACCAGGTTCTCTCTTATTCCGATGACGACAACTGCAGGTGCCAAAAAGTGTCGGGTATTCTATCAAAAAGGCATCTTTACAGTTTGACATTGGATCTACCTGATCCGGGATGGTTTCTTTGTGATGGAATTCCCAGGAGGACTTACTCCTACTGCCTTCTGTTAGATCCTAGAACTTTGGAAAACTTTCTTTATTACTCTTTTTGGTGAATTAGTGTTTTTCCATGCTTTCTTTGTTTTCTTGTACTTGTGTTGGAATTATTTATAGGATTGCAAAGAGGAAAAACAGATGCCTTGTGTGTTTTATGCAACCTTATTGTCATGTACATTATAATTTGAAATTGAATTGAATTTCTATTCCTATATTCGGTTTTATATTTTCTGGTTTTAGTTTCTTTATAGCAATCGGATGTCCTGCTTTTATCCCTGAGCCAGGTTCCGAATGGTGAGATGATCAAATAAGTACGTGAGGTTTTCTAAGCATTGGATCTCGTCCCACAAGTCTCTAGTACATACCTACGACACACCAGAATTCTCTTAATTCTGGATCAAGTTGATTATGATTGTAAAAGAGGGCGGCAGGAAAAAAGAAAGAGAAAAAATGGAAAATGAAAAATGAAAAAAAAATAACCCCTATAGTTTGTAAGCCATAAGTTAAACCATTAAAGTAGGTGCAAATACTTATGTTCAGGTTCTATTGAGGCTAAATTGCATGGTGAGGGAGTTGAACTGGTTCGGAAGTTTCCCATTGTAAACTTGAGTTAATTAGACCTTACCGGATACCTTATGAGCATGTGCTGAGCTCTCTGTTGTCCAAGCGGGTCGTCCGGAACAAGCCAAAATGATATCTGCAGTTCGTAATGGATGAGGCGATTTTTCTTGTTCTAAATGCCCTGTTAACCATGTTTATTCCACTGTGTTTAACCTATATATTCTCGCAACAATTCTCACGGACATGGCAATTCAGATGTTAGTATAATTGCTCATCTGTTTACCAGTGTAAGTGTTACGTGACCTCTTCCTTTTTCTGGACAGGACGTAGACAAGGCTACGAGAAGTATTTTCAATACTGGTGGATAGGACGTAGACAAGGCTACGAGAAGTATTTACTGACTGTTCTGCTTTCCAAACGGAACCGAATTTCGGGTCTGAAAAAATTATCAGCACAATTTGGTGCGTAGAAGATTAACCCATTAAAAAAAACTACGTTGAACAGAAGTCGGTAACCATACGAGACTAAATGTCCGAAAAATTGGAAACTACAAATTAAAACTCAGCATGTGTGTCAAGAGACTCAAGACCGACCACAGTGCGAACGGATGAGAATAACTAGACTCTCCTCCGAGAAGAATAGGAGAATTAGGCAAAGACAACGATTCAAGAATTTTTCATTTCATAAGGGGAAAATGACGGCCAAGGATGTGTTTTGATAGTTCACACACAAACAATACTAGAGAACACAATACAAACATTTCAGCAGTTAAAGTGCGATACAAACGGCTTATGTAACACAAAAATTAAGAACAAGCTCACAATGGCAGCGCAGCAATCAATTCCGCAATAGGCCTCACTCGGTATTCGTCAAGCTCAAGCTGAAATCCCACAATTTCTTAGCTAATTCTTCATCTTTAGCCAAAGTAGACCGTTTTCCTAGATTATTGTCGCTAAAATACTCCCCACTCACCCCTTTAACTTTCGGATGCAATGCCACGTAGCATGTGGTTGCCGCCCCCTAAAACCATGAGGAGCGGAAGTAATTAGCAAATGTGTTGGTAGAAAGATCCTAACAAAAATGCTAGACATCTCAAAAGTCCAAACACTTCAATTTTTCATGAGAAATGTTGTTGTGCAACTTGCACTGGAGACAGAGAACCTACCTGTGGAATACTTTTGAATACATGTTTCAAAACCATATTTGCAAAACCTGCATTGCCACAAAAAGTAATTAATTTACATCCAAAACAATGTGCGGTTGTTAAAAGCATCCAACTCAGAACCAATTGGCAGTGAGTGGAGAGGCCGCCCAGGCTCAAATACTAATTTTGGAGGTGATTATTAACCAACATGGACAAGCTCTAACAACGACATTCAATCAAAGGGGAAACATATGAGCCAACTTGGAACAATCCATGACTTCTCTTGAAGATGACGACATGGCCTGTGTGTCAAATAGCATATGTTTGAAACCATACTACAGAATAGAACCCTTCCAGTAAGGTTACTTATTCTGTAAATATGCATGAGAAAACGTATAAAACGATGTCAGTCCCATATTGTTTTGATCTGATATAGCGTTCAAAGGCTCAAAGGTTTACCAATGGTAAGGCGGCTACG
Source organism: Rhododendron mucronatum var. ripense (assembly GCA_019656295.1). Classification (NCBI taxonomy): domain Eukaryota; kingdom Viridiplantae; phylum Streptophyta; class Magnoliopsida; order Ericales; family Ericaceae; genus Rhododendron; species Rhododendron mucronatum. The sequence continues at coordinate 3,512,316 of BPLT01000008.1, read as the reverse complement.
GTGACGCACAATGTTGGTGACAATGGTTCCAGGATGAAGTGAATTACAAGCTATGTCCACCCCTTCTTCCTGTATCATTTGAAAAAGGAACAAACCCAACTTACTAACCGAAAATTAGTTAAGCAAGGGAAGAAGCATGGTTTCCAAAGTAATCACTTCTATGTGTTGTAGCTACTAGGTTCGGTAGTCCTCATAGTTTTGCAGCCTAATAGCAACTGTTCTTTGAACAACTAATCTCTCGAAATCGAACCTAGTTCTCATAGTTTTGCAGCCTAATATCAACTGTTCTTTGAACAACTAAACTCTTGAAATCGTAGCAATGAATAGTAAGTTTTGGTTCTTAAGTCCAATAAATGATCTTCGTGGTAAGCTTGAGAAAACTTCATGGCACTGGCTTTATGGTTTTCGGATTTCGTTTTTCTTTTTATCTTCTACAAATGTGCATCATAGCTAAGCTAAATAAATATCCTCTCTTTCTGGTCCTCGCTTAAAATCCCATAGTCTTGAGAATTTGCTCAAGTGGAAAGGGTAAGATGTGCATACCCAAATGCAGACATGTTTCTTTATTTTTTTCTCGTAACGCAGAGTGTCCCCGGTCCAGCTTACATGCACCACGTGACTAAATCTCTACAGCCTACTACCAGCCTGCGGGACATTCTTATGGGAGCCCGTGGGGTGGCCCTTAGGGGTCTCGAACTGGGGACCTGGGCTGGGGGAGCAAACCCCAGGCGTTAACCAACGTTGACAACCCCTCGGGTTTGCAGATGGACATGTTGCTCCCTACAACAAAGCTTGATTACCAGTTCATAACTAGACTTGCAGAAATACTTCTAAAACTAAAGAAAATCGTCTTGATACCTATTTCTTGGACAGTAGAGGTAACAAGAAAATGTTAATTACCTTTAAGCGCTTTGCCAGCTCGTTAGCATGCAGTATGTTTGCAAGCTTTGATTGTCCATAAGCAGGCCATTCCCCGAAACTGAAAAGCAGAACATACAAAAAATAGTATAGCGCGAGTGAGCTTTATGAAATCTACTGGCAGCTCATTTTGAAAGGGCGACTCCATCGCAAGATCAATAATGACATGAAGAGACAAAACTGTCCCTTCAAGTCATACGCAATGCTTGATTTGACCGGAACTTTATCTCTCTCGTGGATTTTATGAAGGCAGTTGCGCTATGGTCGCTACCTATAACCTAAACACCGAGCATAGTATGTGTCGAATATAGGAAAAAGTCGTCAAAACTGAAACGATGATCCTAATTACCTAGATTTGTCATTGATTTTATCGAAACGAACTCCTTCACGGTATGAGAACTTATGAAACACTGAGGATACAATAACAATCCTTCCTTCTTTTTGGCTTTTGCGTGATGTAGTTTTCATGGTCTCCAACAGAAGATTTGTCAAAAGAAAATGGCCTGTAAACAGATAACACACCAATGCATATTTGCTTAAGAGAGTAATATATCGAAGTCCCACGCTAGAGCAAAGCAAAAATTTAAACATCAATGACATAAGATGGAAGGACCTTTAAAAAAATAACAGACACAAATGCGAACCAAATCCATAAAAATGACAAAATTCAAAAGAAAAGAGTAAGCAATTTTGAATTCCAAGTGAAGATCCTTCAATAGACCTAAATTGACATTAGATGTTATTGTGGCAAAGATACGAGTCTAATGGGCTTGAGTGAACAAGTGGCCCTTAACGAAGCTTAATGTGTAAAAAAAAAAAAGATTCATGTAACCGGCCCGAATTGATTGGGACTTACGGCTCGGTTTGGTTTGATTTACTACTTTGGAACTAAATTCGTCAACTAAACAAAATCTATTTCGAATTTGAAACTCCAGTGGCCAGTCTTGGTAGTTTTCCTAGAAAAATTATAAAGAACAAAAAACAATGCTTAATTTTCTAGCATGTTTATATCACCCAACATGTTGGGATTTGTCCCACATCAGTTAATTATCTCCTCAAAAAACTAGTATATGAGCCTGGGCGGCCCCTCCACTCTTTGCCAATTGGTTTGGAGTTAGATGCTTTAACATGGTATCAGAGCTAGATTTTTGAAGGCTTTTCCCCTTTGTTTGTGCTATAGTTGCACTCTATTTCATTGTGATCCGTGTGTTATGGATCCTTTGTTTACCTCTCCACGTGCACTCTATTTCATTGTGATCCGTGTGTTATGGATCCTTTGTTTACCTCTCCACGTGCGAGTCGGGGGTCGCACGTGCGGGGGAGTGTTGGTTTGGAGTTGGATGCTTTAACACAACAAGAATAAACATTGAACGATTAAACGATCGATTCTCACCTATATGGTTAGTTCCAAAGTGCAGTTCTATGTTGTCTTTGGTGAGCATGAAAGGAGCCATAACCCCTGCATTGTTACTTTCACCAAAAAAAAAACAGCTTGTTTAGTTTGAAACCAAACTGGTATTTTCCACAAGAAGTTTTGCATACTTGCGCATTCGAAATGAAAAAAATTCTAAACCAAGTGAGACGGAATAATCTTCAGTTGCTTCTTCAAAGTATTCTTACATGAGGAGGTTTAAAGGAAGGCCCGAGGACTTGAATTCCGAAGCGAATTTCCTTACAGACGCCATTGAGCCGAGATCTAACTCCATAACATCGAGTTTGGCATTTGGGTTTTCCTCAAGTATAGATTTTCGAACTTCTCCGCCAGCATCTGTGTTTCTGACTGCCATAACCACATGCACGCCGCGCAAGGCGAGGACGCGTGCAGTCTCTTTGCCGATACCGCTTGACGCACCTGGAATCAGACAAAGTGCAAGCAATGGGATGATCAGATCACCGGAAATTCCTTGTTTTGAGAAAGAGAGAGCTAGGGAGAGACCTGTAACTATGGCGGTGAGGCCGGTTCCATCGATTCCTTGGGTAACCTCCTCAGCTGTAGAAGAGGCTGAGAACCCAGATGGGCTTTTTGTCCCAAAAATCCACATTCTTGCTCTGATCTCTTGTTCTTCAAAAACTCAACTCAATTCCCACTGTCGTTTCTTGAAAACCAAACGTTCACAAGATATATAGAGAGGTCTCTCTTTCTTGGACGAGGGGCTTCTAAATCATATTGATATATATCACCTTGAAGTTTTCCTTGATGACACAAGTACCTCTGCCGTTCTGAAAATTACCCTCTCTTACCCGAGGTTTATAGTCGTGCTACAACTTCCCCATTTGACCAGTAAGTCAAATAATAGAAATGTATGGTTTAGAGTGGAGTCAATGATTTAGGAGTAGGAAGCTCTCGACAATAACAACGTCATCCAAAATGTTATGAAAGTCAAAACGCAATCATTGAAGATGAGATTAATTATTTAATTTAGAGATTATTTGACAGTCTATGTTGTTATTTGGTGGTGTTCGAAGGCCAAAGAGATCATGAAACCGTGGGAATGTGAGCAAAGTGAGGCGAGAGACTCAAGGAGAAGGTGGTATAACGAAAGACAGGGGTTAAAGCACAAGAGGGCAAAGGGTAAGAAAGTATTTTACCCCGCCGTGTAACGGTGTTATGTTAATTTCCATTATCGATCTTTAGTTAGGAAGACAAATTTTAATAGGAAGTTATTGTAATTTCTCATAGGTCAGGGGAACTCTTCTTATTGAGACAAACTTTAGGGGATGTTGGTGTATTATATGCTTATGTTTCGTGACAAAATGCAGCCCTCTAGTCAACTGATAGTCTGATAGAGTGATGACCCTATATAGAAATAGTGATAAAAGAAAACTGATATATATATATATATATACACACACACGCGGGATTGTCCGTGCCTAAAGGCACGAAACAACGTGTTTTGAACACAAAAAGTTTTTTGTCACATTTTTTTTTTGATCTCTCATCGCTATTTTCAATTTTCTAATCTAGAAACCCCACACCCTCTACAACTATCGGATCGAATTTTAAGAGATTATATCTATCTGTTTGAGAATATACTTCCTAATATAACATTATGACTGGTAATTCTTTCAATAGATTGCTTTTAGGTTTTTTCTTTAAAAGGCTTGATTATCTTTTTGAATTTAAATCAACTCAATAATTGATTTCCCTCTAAAGTTGATTTCCTTATAGTCAATTCAATATTTGCTTTTAAATTGTTTCCTTTTAGGTTGATTTCCACATGTGGCTAAAAAATATTGAATTGAATGAATGTATGGAATCAACTTTAGAGGGAAATCAATAATTGATTTGATTTAAACTCAAAAAGATAATCAAGCCTTTTAAGGAAAAAACTTAAAAACAAAGAATTTACCAGTTATGAGGTTAGAAGGTTTATATTAGGAAGTATATTCTCGAATAGACAGATATAAACTATTCAAAATTTGATTCGACGGTTGTAGATGGTGTTGGGTTTATATGAGTAGGTAAAAACTGTTATATTTTATAATATAGATTATGTTCAATTCAATATTTGCCTTTAAATTGTTTCATTTAAGGTTGATTTTCACATGTAGCTAAAAAATATTGAATTGAATGTACGGAAATTAATTTTAGAGGGAAATCAATAATTGATTTAATTTAAACTCATTATCTTTAGTTAGGGAGACAAATTTTAATAGGAAGTTATTGTAATTTCTCATAGGTCAGGGGAACTCTTCTTATTGAGATAAACTTTAGGGGATGTTGGTGTATTATATGCTTATGTTGCGTGACAAAATGCAGCCTTCTAGTCAACTGATAGTCTGATAGAGTGATGACCCTATATAGAAATAGTGATAAAAGAAAATTGATATATATATATATATATATACACACACACGGGATTGCCCGTGCCTAAAGGCACGAAACAACGTGTTTTGAACACAAAAAGTTTTTTGTCACATTTTTTTTTTTGATCTCTCATCGCTATTTTCAATTTTCTAATCTAAAAACCCAACACCCTCTACAACTGTCGGATCGAATTTTCAAGAGATTATATCTATCTGTTTGAGAATATAGTTCCTAATATAACCTTATGACTGGTAAATTTTTTCAATAGATTGCTTTTAGGTTTTTTCTTTAAAAGGCTTGATTATCTTTTTGAATTTAAATCAACCCAATAATTGATTTCCCTCTAAAGTTGATTTCCTTATATTCAATTCAATATTTGCTTTTAAATTGTTTCCTTTTAGGTTGATTTCCACATGTAGCTAAAAAATATTGAATTGAATGAATGTATGGAAATCAACTTTAGAGGGAAATCAATAATTGATTTGATTTAAACTCAAAAAGATAATCAAGCCTTTTAAGGAAAAAACTTAAAAACAATCAATTGAAAGATTTACCAGTTATGAGGTTAGAAGGTTTATATTAGGAAGTATATTCTCGAACAGACGGATATAAACTATTCAAAATTTGATTTGACGGTTGTAGATGGTGTTGGGTTTATATGAGTAGACAAAAACTGTTCTATTTTATAATATCGATTATGTTCAATTCAATATTTGCTTTTAAATTGTTTCATTTAAGGTTGATTTTCACATGTAGCTAAAAAATATTGAATTGAATGTACAGAAATTAATTTTAGAGGGAAATCAATAATTGATTTAATTTAAACTCAAAAAGATAATTAAGCCTTTTAAGGAAAAAACTTAAAAGCAATCAATTGAAAGAATTTACCGGTCATAAGGTTAGGAGGTTTATATTAGGAAGTATACTCTGGAACGGACGGATATAAACTATTCAAATTTGATTCGACGGTTATAGATGGTGTTGGGTTTATATGAGTAGATAAAAACTGTTCTATTGTATAATATAGATAGATGGTGGTGCGGTGGGTCCCTAAAAGATAATCGTAGTGTTCCGGAGCAATATTCTGTGGCGAAAGTGACGCTATACTATACATGCTCTCCAATTTTATACACCTAGAAAAAGGGTTAAAAAACATCGACCCGATTCCATGATTTGAACCTTGAATGAAACCTTTTCATAATTAATGTCGTTACAAAGAAGGAATAGAAAGTGTGGTAATACCCTGACGTCATAAATGACAATGTGGTTTAATCAGTGCCGGCTCTAGGGTAAAGCCGGAGGTGCGCCATTTTAGGCCTCCAAAATTTAACAAGAAACTGGTGGTACTACCCTAACGTCATGAATGCATTTTCTTTTTCTCTAATAAGCCATGTTGTTTGAGCATCTCCGATCACACAAGCTTCATTTTGAATACTCAACTAAGCTACTATTAGATTAAAAAAACCAAAGTTTAGAGAAAACAGTTCACCATTTTCAAGGATCCGGGGACACTACCATGCACACCCTACCTAGCACCCTGCCAAGCACCTTAAAACGACGTCGTTTTGACCAAAAAAAGGGCGTCATCAATACTATGCAAAACTATGTCATTTTGAGTGGGAAAAATAGCATCATTTTTGGACCTACAAAAGGGCTGCTGTGTTGATTTTAATTCCTTATTTATTTGGTTGGCATTCCATAACAAGTGTGATTTTTTGTGTGGGCCTCGTTACTAATTCTAAAAAAATGATTCAAACCACAAGTTATTTTTAAAATATTTCCTATGGGTTCTTGTAAAAATAGCTCAATCCAATATCTGTAAGGGTTGTTTAGAATTTGTAGGGAGTTCCAGAATTTGTGGGTGCCCTATGAAAGCCTTAGAGTCAAAAATTAATTATGACCTTTTAGAATAATATGATCAGAAAAATAAGATTTTCGCACCGGTTCAAACGAATTGAAAATTGGAGTACTAAATTTGTTCACCATATTTTTTAATATATAACGATCTAAAAAATATGGTGAAAAAATTTAGTGCTTCAATTTTTTAGGTCAAAAAACGGTGCTCTTTTTCTCACTCAAAACAACATAGTTTTGCATAGTATTAATGACGCCCTTTTTTTTGGTCAAAACGGCGTCGTTTTAAGGTGCTTGGCAGGATGCTAGGTAGGGTGTGCATGGTAGTGTCCCCGGATCCCATTTTCAATCTCTAAAACTTTATTTCACTTCTTTACACTAACTAAAATCATTCAACATTACACTCTTTCGGAAGGTATTGGCATTTTTCAATGGTACATGATATGTCAAGTACCGACATTAGATCGGATATACTCTGTTCGCGGCCAAGGGAGAGTCGCAATAATGGCGATTTTTTTGTCGGAAGCTGAGGAATTACAAAGACTGCACCAGAAACTACAAGGAATCTCAGATAAACAGGAGTGGTCATGACTGCATTGAGTGGAAGTGGTATTCCAAAAAAAAAAATTTGTACTCAATCAGGTCAGCATGTGCAGAAATCAATTGCCGAGTTTCATTCTAAGGGACTTTTCCTTTCTTTCTTTGTTCTTTTCTATTATGGGCTTATTTCTTGTATTGGTTGAGTTGTTATTAAACTCCGTTATATCATAAACTCTCATAATTGATGTGGTGTTCCCGGTTTTTATACTTTGTACTTCATGATATAAACGATCACTCCTGTCGATGTATAGAAAAATTATAGAGGAATTTTAATTGTAATTAACAATCCTGGAGATGTGGGATGCCCTCTATGTCACGATGAAGTGGAAACTCTTAACTCACTTAATGATCCATTGCCCCTCTGCTTGGTTGGTTTGGTCTCAATACTTGATGATGTTGTTTTCAATACCAAATTGTTTGAGAAGGCAGAGGTGGTGGATTTGGTAAAGACCAGAATGGCAATTTTTTTTTTTTTTTTAAAACCAACAACATAACTTATATTAGGTCAGAAGGAGTACAAGAGTGATAGTTTTTTACAAAACGAGGAACTATATATTCCTCTCTGGTCCTTATACAAAGCTGGTAACAAAAAAAAATTGGGAGCAGCGCTATGTTAAACAAAAAACACATTGAGTTGTTGCTAAATTCTTGGCTAACAAGTCAGGGACCCCGTTAGCTCTCCAATAGCAAAAAGTGACCTGCACTAAAGAGAACTCAGAAACCAAAACCTTAACCTCCTGGAGCATGCATCCTCCTGGGCTGGCCTGCTTGGACAAGGATGGCGTTTTGAAAGGGAAATACAACCTGAATGAGTACTACTCGATTAAAGAATTTAAAAGGTGTTTATCAGGGATTAGGAAGATCAAAGTATAGTGTAGACACCTCAATCCGAACTTCGGAGGTTCTTTAAATACCCCGATGATGAGATAAAGGAAATAAATACCTTCGAGAACTTGAATTTGAATGAGGGACTCCCATAACCCCAAAGCACAAAAGAAAAGATAATCCCAAATGCCCAGAACTGAACCTTTAGTACCACGCGGCACACCTCTATACCACGTGGTGTAATAGAATTGATTACACCGTACAAGGTCATAAGGTTAACCGCACGGCATTTTAGGTAAGGTTCTGACTGGCTCAGAAAACTATCGGCCATACCCACTTGAGCCACAGCTACAAAACGACTTAGCTAAAAATGCACTTCCAACCCGCCCAGAAGACACCTCCCCTATTTTGAATTGAAATCTTTGGCTCTTACCTATAAATACACCCCTCCACTCAAGTGAAAGGGGTCCCTAACTTCTCATTCTCATCTGGCCCCTACACTCATTCTCTTTATTCCCAAGCCTAGAGAATGTTGTTCTAAAAACATTCTCTAGGCCTTTCCTCAACATCTCTTTTTTTTTTCCCTCACATTCCGAGTTAGTCTTTTACTATCTTTGAGACCCCACCCATCTAAACATCCAACAAACCGCGTATACCCACACATCCACACGCTTTCATCTACAACCGCCCACCTTCGTTCAAGCTCAATATCAAAGGCAAAAAGCAAGTTTCCTTGGGCTAGGCCCTATCTTGGCCCAAAGGGGACTTTTCTGCAGTCAGACTTGACCTCTTTTGGGTTGAGTATTGACTTAAAAATCATTTTTAGAAACTAAAATGATCATTGCACTGGACATACCATGCCGCATTGTAAAGACCCATAATTTTAGAAAATGTCTAAAAGGCTTACTTGATGTTATAATTGAGAAAAATATGACATTTATTAAATTTATTTGATTTGGGGCCAATGTGATAGAATTGGAATGTTGAGTGAGTGTGAGTTTAATTTTGAGTGGGTGCTAGTATATATAGGTGAGTGTGTGTATATAGGATCAAAATCTTCATCTCATTCTCTCTCATCTCTCACGTCTCTCCCACTCCCTCCATACGTCTCTCTCTCTCTCTCTCTCTCTCTCTCTCTCTCTCTCTCTCTCTCTCTCTCTCTCTCTCTCTTGCTCTACTGAGCTCAAAACCCACCAATCAACCTCCATCTCCACATATTTTGACCTTCAATCCATCTCCTACGTATGATTCGAGCCTTGGATCGCGTGGGTTTGTGCTTGAACTCATTTTTGGTGGATTTCAAAGTTCGGAGAGCTAGGACTCGCTCAAATCAAGTGGGTTTCGATCCTTGACTCAAGGTAGGGAATTCTTACTCTCTCTACATGTTTATGAGTTGATTTTGTGCTTTGTTCATGCCCTAGATTGGTGTGTTTTGTTGTTGAGTTGATAATTGGAAAATCTGCAAAATCAATGTCGTAACGTTCAGGCATAGATACAACCAAACTGGTTGTATGGATACAGCTAGCTTATCAAAATTACAGCCGCTCCCGTATCGATACAACAAAAACTGTTGTATGGATACCAGTCTCTTACGAGACAATTTTGCCTTTGCTTATCCCGCTTCGATTGTTTTGGTTCCTCATCACTTCTAACACTCTTTGAACACCTTCAAACCACTTCCAAAGAATCGTCATTGAACATTGTAGGCTATAAAAGGTTTATCGTGGGGTGTATAGTTGATTGATGTTAGCTTGTCTAATAGTCCGAATGATAATAGGGTCACTTGTGTCATCATGATTCATCTTGTTAATCCTCCTAAATTACTTTGGCGCTCATTCTATAGGATTCTTGTATAGGACCTAGTGGGTGGTGCGTTGTAAAGTTATTTGTGGGTTCGGTACGTTACATCGGGCATGGTGTTATACTCGAAGAAAAGGTGTGAACTTGTGTATTTGTTGATTTATGACATGGTTGATTGTTGTAATTATATGGGATATGAATGACTGTTTGAGGTTACGGACATAACAAAAATTTGACACTACGGGTATCACCACTCGGTGGTGAGACTACCGGAATTGACACTACGGTTATCACCATGGACATTCAGTGAGATGACCGGACCACGCAAATGAACGGGTATCACCATGGACATTCGGTGAGATGACCAAAAACGAGCGATACATGCGAAAACCTTGTTTGTTATAATATGAGATTATCAGAAAAGGGAAGAAGGGTTGGTTTTTATCAAGTTGACTCATTTCAAAAGGGAAACTTTTTATAGATAAAGGGGTTTGATGATGAACGATGTGGAAATGTGGAGGATTATGGTCTCGTACGGGAAACAATGAGATGATTGAGAATTGGTAATTGGTTAAAGTAGACTAATGTGAGTTTATTAATGTTGCTAGTTTGATATGTGAATATCAAGGAATACTTTTAAGACGTCTAGAACTCTGAAGTCGTAGCCCGCTTGTTCATTATGGTAAACCTTAGTTTCTTGTGTTCGCTTATTGGAATTCACTCACCCTTGGTGCATATTTCTTCGCATTTGCATATAGTTTGAGCAAAGATTTCTCTACTGAGCTAGTGTAGCTCAACCTATTATTATTTTCAGGTACATCTTAAGGGCATTGATGTGGAGTGCTTGATGTGCATACGACTTCATCATTTGAAAATTAGCATGGAAGAATTACTTTGGCATCTTTGTAAACCTCTTTTGAGAAGATGTAATTGTAATTTTTTTTGGAACTAATCTTTGATTTGGAAATCATGTAATCTCTAAGCTTATCACCTTTTGTTTAACTATGAAATTTGGAGCCGGAGTGCCATTATTGTAAACCTTTAAACTTGACTGTTCTCTTGGATGAATTATGGGAACATTTTGGGATATTATGAAGTATTATCGTGATGGACTTGTATTGGAAATGCTATTATTATTATGTTGAAAATCAAGGGTGTGACACGCGTGGTGCTCTGTTGCATCGCACGGTGTAGTATGTTCAGGCGCATGGTGTTTTACTGCTTATTGTTTATTCATCCAAACTGTCTGGATCATGGCAATTCATTGTCAGGACTGTCTGTCATCGGTGCATTTCAGAATGAGGCCATATCTACAAGCTATGTTTCACTTTCTAAATGAAATCTTCTTGATAGTTCCAAGTGATTGGATGAATCAAATGGTTGTTTTATATTCATGGCTTGAAGGAATGGTGTTATTTTAAGGCGGATCATGAGTTATATACCGTTCGATGTCTTTAAAAAATATCGTGCTGGATATACGGTGCACCAGACGTTATTCTGAGTAATGTTGATAGTTTGATAGCAGGAAGGATGGACCGCATGGCGTATCACAAAGCTGTGTGCGGCATTATGGCATTATGGTAAGCCGTGTGGGAAATGTTGTGATCTGGATAGTTTGCTGATTAGCTCTTTTATTTTTCACGTCATCATTCATTCATCATTTCTGTACAGCAAGCACCACGTGCACGCCAATGTGATATATCTTCCCACGTCCCTTTCCCCTTGACTTGTTTATTAAAGAGTTTGATTTTCCAAAGGATATTCAAAGTTTTTCCCTTTTGAAAATGTTTAGTAGAGATCGGTTTTTACCGGGCAAATGGGGTGTTTTTCGACAAAACCTTTCCCATTCGTAACATGGCTCCCGAACCCAAAGTCTCAACGTTTTCACTCAGACCAAAAGCCTTTGTCAAACGAGTTCTCGATTTCTCGGATCATCCATCTCAAAAATCCGGGTGGCTACTTGCTTCGACTCTTCCGATATAGAAGAATATTACCCCAAGCGTAGGGTTTAATACGTCAATTGAAGCATAATAATTCGGTGAAGTCCGAGATCGTACCCAAGGGAATTATATTATGACTTGGTTGGATTTGTAGAAGTAAGCAAGGATTTCGGCTGTTGGTAGCCAACCGAGTTTTACTTTCAAACGGTGGAAATTAAAAGGCTAAAGCGAATAAACTAGATTAAAAGTAGGTTACATCTAGGGATTCCTAACATCCACGGCCCAAGCTAAATCGCATTGTTCACCAAATTACGCGGTTCGAACCGGAAAATAGAGATTCAATAATCAAGCTAGCTCTAGAATTCATTTGGTAAACACCTCATGCGACAGAGCTCTAAGCATCATGTGTGGTGAGTAGGCGATGCTCCCACCTACACATGATCAAAGAGGTTAACACCTCGGTAATCTACCAAACGAATCCGAACCCCACATCAATTTTCAAATCCAAAAATTAAAGCTTTATTGGTGAAAAATGCAACTTTCGCCCAAGCCATGGGATGCTAATCATCCCATGACCTAACTCTTGAAACTACTCACACATATCTATGAAGATAAGAGCAAGCAAAAATCTACTTAACATAATTGAAAAGCAAGACTAGAATTAAACTAGAGATTAAGATAGATCGGGAATAAAGAAACAACTTTAATTAAGGCAAGAGTAGCAAAAGGAAACTAATTAAGGCTGGAAATTAAGAAATAAAGTTGCTGGAAATGAAGAACAAAATAAGAACAATGCAAAAAGCTGAAAAGTATCCAAGCTAGATCTAAAAATTGTACTCCCTAATCTATGCTACTTGTTTTTCTTTGGATCTAATTACATCACGCCTTATATTCCGCGCTTGGAATATTCCCAAGATGCTCTGAAGATGCCCCGCTAAGCCCTTCGGTACTGATTGCCCTAGCATTACATTACTGAGTTTAAGAGCTCGATACCGATTGGAGCTATTCTTTCCAATCAATGCAGAAGCAGTTAGGGCCGGTGTTAAGCAGCTCGGTACCGATTGGAGCAATTCCCTTCGATCGATAGCGACTCCTTATCAGTACTGAACCTTGTTTTCTTTCCGCCTTGGCCACGCCTTGCCTTGCTTTGGCAATTCCCTTGTCTTGCCTTGGCGTAGCTTTGGCTGGATAACTTCTGCCTTGGCAATTCACTGGCCGTTGCTCTTCCGCCTGGCCTGTTCTACTTCTGCCTTGGCTGGGTCATGCCTTAGCCTTGGCTCTGCTTTGGTGGCTCTTAAAGGTTCCTTATTTGGCGATTCTCCTACAAAATGGCATAAACAAACTCTACGAGCAAACATAATCAAAGACAACTAATTAACAACTAAATTGAACAAAACCTAGACACTAGCGCACCCTTTCATTACATTTCCGGGTGCTTATCACTACTCTTCGAGGGCGCGCCGGTTGGGGGAGCACACATATAGTTACTTGTAATAGTCCATTTGGAGGTCATGATTTCGATGTTCTTTTGGTTTTCTCTGGGGTTAGTTAAGTTAGCATATGATCTCCTACCCTAGTTAAGTTAGCATATGATCTCCTTAGCAAGAAAATTTGTCATGCAACAGTTATTTGTAACACCGTTGCATTGCCAACTGCTTTTGGCATCTTTGTCCTAAGTGTGATGCTTCTTCGCACTTTTCTTGATACACCGTCTCAAATTTTTAATAAAATTGTTTCTCTTTTGATCAAAGAAAAAATGATGAAGCCACAAATAAGTTTGTTTCTTACAAAATTCTTCGAAAACGACCCGATCATGTTTTGTTTTTGTTTTTTTTTTTTGGTCACTTGTTAATTCTTACGCGACATTACACTATTGGGGGTTGAGGGAGGAGGCAGGGTTCAAACCCTGGATGAGTGTGGGGCAAGGGGAATACCCTTCCACTTGGGCTAGGCCAGGCCACCACCTCGACCCAACCATGTTTAGTATTGTCAAAATCTTACAATTAGATGCGTTTATATAGCAATTAATAAAATCAATACGTATCTTTACACGAATGGTATATTTAAAAATCTCTTATGATACAAAATCAAAATGATACAAATCTCATGGTTTAAAACTGGCATACGACTCGATGAGATACATGGTGTAGAACAAATCTTGGACGATATTATGGAAAGATTGGACAAGGACAAGTAAAAGGAAGAATTATTCATTGAGATATTTAATTTATTATGACAACTTTGGTAAGTTTTCTTCATATAAACTTACTAGTAATTGTCCATGCCTTTAAATGCGTTCTAAACATAGTCTAAATGAATATCAAACCTCACTTTTTCGAAGGGTTCTTTTGGATACAACGGTACTTTTTAATATCATCTCACATGAGTTGAGTCTCGAATATGCGTATGGTCTCACCTCATGAAACTCCAAATCATCTAAATCAATAGCTCAAGTTGTATTGAACAACAATTTTGTTATCTTACCTATTAGTTAAAAAGAAAAAGAATTTGACGCGAAAAATTACTATTGGCTGCAAAATATTACTTCTGGCCACGAAGAAATATACTTCGCTGCATCGAATTAGTCCTGCCACGAAGAATTACTTCTGACCGAACGAAATTGCTATTGGCCACATTGAATTGCACTTGGTCGCCTTGAATTGCACTTGGCCGCAAAGAATTGCGAGACCATAAAGTAATTCGATGCGGCCAAGTATGATTCGATACGGCCAAAAGCAATTCAATGCGGCCAAGAGAAATACGTAGCGGCCAAGTGCAATTTGATGCGGCCAAGAGCAATTTGATGCGGCCAAGTGAAATTCGATGCGGCCAAGAGGAATTCAATACGGCCAAAAGTAATTCTCGGCTAAGAGTAATTCTTTGCGGTCACGAGTAATTCATTACGGCCAAGAGTAATTCATTACGGCCAAGAGTAATTCTTTGCGGCCAAATTTAATTCATCGCGGCCAGGAGTAATTTTTTGCGACTAGGAGTAATTCTTTGAGGCCAAGAGTAATTCTTTGTGAACTTCTAATCTCAACCATTGGCTTCAATGGTTGAGATAGAATGTAATTTTTTGTTTTTCCAGAACTCTCCCCTATATATATATATTCTTCAAATTAGCACAAAAATTTGGAAAGTTTTGGTATTCTTCTCTCTCTGTCTTTTCTTTTGAAGGAGTAAATAAACCCACGCGGCAATTATGTAATATGTGCAACAGTATCAACACTTTATTGAAAGGAGGAGAATGAGCCCAAACCATTGGATCAAAGTAATCATCCATTGCAACAACTTATTTTTTGTTAAGTATGCATGGATGGACCCTACACCCTTATGTTATGTACTATAAAAAATTAAGTTAAATAAGAAAATTGACTCCAATGCAGAAACACAAGCACATGTATATTTACATTGATTTTTAACTTTCTACCCGATGAAGGAGCAGATGAAACTATGACTTAGAATCAAAATGCAACAAAATCAATACATTTGCTGCCACCAACATATTGCAATGAATCAAATAACCAAATATATAATTAATCAGTTTTTTCCCCTCAATCACTCAACCAACTAAACATTTAGCAATTGGGGAGAGAAAACAGTTTTGGATTCAAAATTGGAATCCGTTTTGGAATTAACATGTGAGAGAGAGAGAGAGAGACAGCCCTAAATCAGAGAGAGACAGCCCTAAATCACGGTAATCGTTTTTGACTGATAACTGTTAGGAAAGTAAGGGAAATTCAAAAATAAGAAATCAGAATAACATTTGGAAAACATTAATTTTATTTTCTCTTTCATCATTCTTCAAATATTCATTCTTTCCAAGTATATTTCTAGTCTTACTACCCGTAAATCTCAACTATAGAAAATATATCTACAAATCCGATGATCCAAAATATAGAGAATTCAAAAAGCATTGCTCCATATTATATAGATATTTCGGCATGATTTGGGACCTAATTTAAATATTTTACTAAGCTGCTGTTGTGGATTCCACCTTCCTCCCCCCTATTTACTCTACGTTTCCTTTTACTTGGAAAATAAAGGCAAAGTCCCATAAAGACCATCTATATAGTTTGTATCGTCGCAAATTCAGACCACCTAACATGGCTCAAAATGCTCAAGTCAAAGTTACCAGCTTAGCCGATTGCTTGTCACCGGGCAAGACAAGATAGGACACAACTCTACTAGATTTCCTTGGCCGTTTTCCTTCAATTCATCGTGCTTTCACATCCTGTGGATAATGCTTCGAGAAAACACCGAAAACAACATGCTCTTTTGACCAGTCTAGCCAAGGCATGGCAAGCCGATTGCTTTTTAGTACCATCCAAGATCACCCATGTAAACTTTTGATTTGGGACGTTCCTTATATATCCAAGATCACCTATGTATACTTTCAATTTGGGACATAGTTCTTACACCACATTTCAGTCAGCAATGCTGTCGAGGCCATAGTGCCAATGTATGAGAATAAATAGACTCTCCTCAATAAGAATAGGATAATTACTTAAAGACCCCCATTCAATAACTTTTCTTTCACAAGTTGCCTTTACAAACTAACGATAATATACAAACAAATCATACTTCCTACATAATTCGAGTTAATATTAAAAGTGTGACACAAAAGGTTTCACTAAAAAAAAAATTTCCAGGACAAAATTACAAAAGGCAGCACATCAAACAATTCAGCAAAAGGCATGATCAGTTGAGTTGAGTTTTGTTCACCCTCCACTTAAGAGGGTGAACATTACCATCCTTTCTATTGGTTGAAATGATGTGGACTCCACCACAAAGTAATGTCATGCTTACCAAAAAGTGTATTGCATGGTAAGCATGACATCACATTGTGGTGGGGTCCACACCATTTCAATCAATGAGGGAAAGGATAATGTTCACCCTCTTTTAAGGAGGGTGAACAAAATTGCACTCTGATCACTTGGGATCTGTCAAGCTCAAGCTGAAACCCACAATTTCTTTGCTAGATTTTCGTCTTTAGCCAAAGCGGTCCGTTTTCCTATATTACTGTTGGAAAAGTACTCCCCGCTCACCCCCTTAACTCGAGGATGCAATGCCACGTAGCACGTTGTCGCCGCTCCCTGTGACCACAAGGAGCGGAAATAATCAGTTTTTTTATTTTTTTTGACATGGGAAATAATCAGTTGTTAGTGTTGGCAGAAATATCCTAATTCTTAACAAGCATGCTAAATGTCTCAAAAATCCAAAAACTTGGTTTTTCTTGAGAAATATTGTGCATCTTGCATCAGATATGAGAACCTACCTGAGGAATATTTTTCACCAAATATTTAATGAACATATTCACCAGACCTGCAACAAAGCAGTCACCAAAGCAATCAATATAGACCCAAAACAATGTGAAATGCTCTTCGTAAAAGAGGGAACTTATGAACCGATCCATAGCTTATGTTGAAAATGAACTATGAAATAGCATAGGTTTTTTTTTTTTTTTTTTTTTTTTTGAACGGCTTTTTTTTTTTTTTAATCTTTGAAATTGTTACAAAGATTAAAGGAACAAGGATTTGACAGCGTCAAAATAGCATACGTGTGTAACCATACTCGATGAACAGAACCCTCACACGAAATGTTTCTTATTCTGCAAATATGCATGAGAAAACGTGTCGAACAATGTTAGCCCTGTATTTTTTCTGATTCGACGTTTTTTTGTTTCCATCTACATCTTTCTGTTACCCGATTATATTCCACAAACAAATGATTTACATCTCCTGCTAGTGTAAGGTCTGGAGACTCTGTACTAGTCTAAACAATCAAAAACAAGTGAAGATCAATTCCACCGTCCTCAAGTCATGTAGGTGCGGGCCATCTTAGGCCTCACGCGATCCCCATAATTCCTCCCCCGCAAGTTAAGGGGGTGAGCGGCAACAACATACTTCGTGGCATTGCAAATTAACTTGCGGATGCATTGTTGCAAATTAGGAAGGCACAAATAAGTCCTAAACAGAGGAAACATCTCTGCACAGATTGGGTCTAATTTGAGCAGCCAATCCGACAGATAAATATACTTCAGAAATATGCTCACGGAATGCAGCTACGCATCGTTCAAAGGCTCGGAGGTTTACCGTTGACAATGCTATGGTGACGCATAATGTCGGTGGCAACAGGTCCAGGATCAAGTGAATTGCAAGTTAGGCCCACTCCTTCTTCCTGTTTAGTTGTAGGAAGGAAAAAAACCCAGCATACCATGTCATATCCTTCCCAACAAATTATCTTTGAAGTAATCTAAAAAAAAATGAAGCGGTACAGCCAACTTCGATGTGAAACAGTTCATCATCTAGAGCTCGTGGAGACCATCAACCATGCCGAAATTCGCGTTGATTTACCTTCAAGCGGTTGGCCAGCTCGGTAGCATGCAATATGTTGGCGAGCTTTGATTGTCCATAAGCAGACCATACGTTGAAACTGAAAAGCAGAAAGGCAAAACAAGGAAAACAGATTATCAAATATAGAAAAAATGAAATCTGAAAAGATACATGATTTTAGTCAATTACCAAGATTCGTCGTTGATCTTATCAAAACGAATTCCTCCACGGGGCACAAACCGATGACCCTCTGAGGCCACGATGACAATCCTTCCTTCTCTCTGACTTTCGCGTGCTGTGCGTTTCATGGTCTCGAACAAAAGATTTGTCAGAAGAAAATGACCTGCGAAAGGGTAACGCAATAATGCAAGTTAGCAGTGATGAGAAGAGACTAGTGTATCGATCTGAGACCTTAGAGTGCGGGAAAGTAATCGAATGAACGAATATACACGGGAAAGACCTCTGCAAAAATCCCCGACGACCCAAATGCAAATCATTGACAGTTTGAGATGAACCGTAAAAGAGCAAATACGTGACAGAATTCGAAAGAGAAAAGTAAACAACTTTCAATTTCAAGTGAAGATCCATCAATAGCTAACCACCAAAACAAGCAAAGGAGAAGAGTTTACACAATCATCTGGAAAAACAGCGGTAGAAAAGAAAGAATGGTGCTATAGGAGGAGCAGTTAATGTCGAAAATTTACATCGCTCGACGCTGAAGAACCACAGTTACCGACTCAACGACAACTACTACACAGCATCTACTTTGGAGCTCTATTCAGCAAGAAAACAAAATCTATTCCAAAATTGGACACTCCACTCATGCTAGTTTTCATGGAAGAACTACTAAAAGTAAACAACTGCTGTGAATTCTTTTCAATATTTGTGACCATCGGGCACACATGCTGTTGACAATTTTATAGCACCGAACGAGGATGAACATGAAATGATCAATGATTTTACCTATGTGGTTAGTTCCAAACATCAGTTCTATGTTGTCTTCGGTGAGCGCGAAAGGAGCATTAACCCCTGCATTGTTACTTCCACAAAAAAGAGAGAAAGGAAAATATTTCAGTTGTTATATAAAGTTTCAAAGTAAACAGGTATGTAAAGGTTCATAAGAAGTTTTGTATCCTCATGCATTCAAAGAGTAGAAAACATCTAAACCTCAAATGAGACAGCATTTCACTAAATTATTCTTACATGAGGAGGTTTAAAGGAAGGCCTGAGGAAATATACTCGGAAGCGAATTTCCTGACAGATACCATTGAGCTGACATCTAATTCCATAACATAGATTTTAGCACTGGGATTTTCCTTAAGTATAGCTTCTTTCAATATTGTACCACGATCTGTATTTCTGACTGTCATAACTACATGTACACCACGCAAGACTAGGACACGTGTCGTCTCTTTGCCAATACCGCTTGATGCCCCTGAAAAATTTTGGAGAGGCAAAAATAAGGCAGGCAATGAGATAATCAAATGCCCGAAATTTCGCTATGTTTTGAAGTCCAAGGAATAGTTCTTAGCCCTGCCAACATGTCATTATCGCGCTTAACTCTTTGCCAATCCCTGACTGAAACATACTGTGATTGAAACAACCAAAGTTGGCTTAGGATGATCTTGACAGAATTAAACCACCCGATGATGGAAATTTGAAGGGAAGTACGGCTCAAAAAGCAAACTGACGATGAGAAAGATGTGGAAATTATCCATCTTCCATGGTTCAATGTAAATTCGCTTCTCAACCGATGAAGGTGGTATAATTCGTCAGTCAATCAAGGGATGAGAAAGAGTGCACAGCTTGATTCTATTGAATTTACCCATTTCCAGGGACTAGGAGCAAATAAACCTCAGCAAAACCATTGTACGACTCACCACATCATTTTTTTGTGGATTTGTTCTCATATTTTGGAAGACTAACATCAAGCATAAAGCTAAGAAAAACATCTGTACAAATGAAGTACCGATAACACCCATGAACTTTTTTGTTTATAACTCGATTTCCACCTAATCTGGGGACCAAGCAAAGCCCAATATGGACTAGCATGTAGGCGGGGCGAACTCCCTCAGACCATAAGCTTGTTGAGGTCCTCAGCCAGAGCAAAGCCCCGTATGGATTAGCCGAATACAAGAATCAGAGTTGAACCCCCAAACCAAAGGCTTGGTGAGGCACTCCTTGCCAAGTACTTACGACCACTGCGCCAACCCGTTGTAAATCGCCAGATGGTTATACCAAGAAAGACATGGGAGTTTTTGGGCATTGCTTGGGCCGAAATTTTTCTAATGAACTGGCTATTATTTTTATTTGTTACAGACAAGCGAATGGGTTCGACACACATCGGTGAGGACTGTTTCAGAATTCTGAAACAGCCCTTACCATATGGTATACCTACCACGACTCATATACACCGTCTGAAGGGGGGGGGGCTGGGGGAAAGGCTTCCACTTGCTAAAAGTTGCATCTACAATTATCTCCTTATGTTCTTAAATCGGAAACATGTGTCTGTGTTCGCTTTGGGTCTCTAGAACCAAACCCTATCTCTGCGAACGGTTCCCACCAAGTTCTCTCTTCAATTAGTATATATCTCCACTTGTTACACCAAAAATCTCCCTCAAAACCCAAACCAAACAACAATTGTTCATTATCAACAACCAGCGAAAATGGCACTTCATAATTCAAATTCGAAGAATCCCATCAAAGAATAACATGTGATGTGTGCGTGTTTGAGAGAGAGAGAGAGAGAGAGAGAGAGACCTGTAACTATAGAAGTGAGGCCAGTTACAGGTCTGGTAGTGAGTTAAACCATAAATGTGCTAAGGTGAAATGGGCTAATGTTTGTGCTCCAAAAGAAGAAGGAGGTTTGGGTTTTAGACGTCTGAAGGACTGTAATGTTGCAGCTATGTGTAAACTTCTGTGGGATTTAAGTAAAAAAGTTGATTCCCTTTGGATCAAATGGGTTCATACCTATGTTATTAAAGGTCAGAATATGTGGCACATGGTGATACCTGCTGATTGTTCCTGGACTATTAGGAAAATCTTCCAACTGAGGGAGTTATGTCAACCTCTTATTCTGTATAGAGTTGGGAATGGTAATTCTACTTTTGCTTGGTTGGATAATTGGCACCCTTTGGGTCCTCTATACAAAAAGTATGGTACTAGGGTTTGTGCTGATATAGGCCGGTCTCTTTTAGCTAAAGTTTCTTCTTTAATTCATAATGGTGGCTGGAAGTGGCCTAGGGAGAGGAACAGAATTATGAGGGAGATCAAAGACTTCACTCCAGAAGGGTTTCTACCTGATGTATCTGTGGAGGACTCTGTGATATGGATTCCATCCAAGAATGGCATTTTCTCTATGAAATCTGCATGGCATACAATTAGGAGAGCCTTTCCCGCTCAAGAATGGTGTAAGGTTGTGTGGTTCAAAGGGCATGTACCAAGATGGGCCTTCATTTTGTGGATGGCAATGCAAATTCGTTTAAACACGAAGGATAGATTGTCATTGTGGAGAATCGTGTCCGAATCTTCTTGTGTTTTGTGTGATTGTGATCTTGTGGAGTCCCACAATCATCACACAATCATCTATTCTTTGAATGTTGTTATTCTCGTGCTGTTTGGATTGAAGTTTTAAGGCGCAATCATGTAGGTAGAGCTCCAATGCGATGGGATGATGAGAAGGAGTGGTTTAATCTACATTCTAAGGGGGATAGTATGAGGAAGTGTGTGCTGAAACTTTCCCTTGCTGCTGCAATTTACTTTATTTGGCGAGAACGCAATTCTAGAATCTTTCAACACCAAAGGTTGGACTCTGGATCTCTTGCTGCTACAGTTTGTAATTCCATTCGTGATGCTTTGCTATCTTGGAGGATGTTGGATTCTTCTCAAGGAAACAAGGACATATGCAGGGAATGGAGTATTCTCTAGTGTTTCCTTTTGTTCATATGTTTTCTTGTTAGTGCAGTGTTGGGGGTTGGCTCTTGTGCCTTTTACTTAGGTTGTTTTACTCTTTTGCTTGGTCTTACATGACCTGCTAGGAGTGGGTTTTTGTTTTCATTCGTTGTACTATTTGTAAATGTGTTTGGACTTTTTAATGATAAAGGTACCTTTACCGAAAAAAAAAGTGAGGCCAGTTCCATCAATTCCTTGGGTAACCTCCTCAGCTGTAGAACAGGCTGAGAACCCAGATGAGCCCTTTCTTCCAGGAATCCACATTTGTGGCTGCTCTGCTTTGTTCGCCAAAAATCCAAACCAATCGCTCATTTCTACTTACAAAACCAAAGGCCCTGTATATAGCTGCTGGCCCTCTGTTTCTTGGTTGGAGGGGTCCTTATTTTTATTTTATATTCATCTAATAAACAGATCAACTCTGTCTTACATGAAAGTAAAAGATTAGTGGAGAATGAGTCTTACATGAAAGTAAAAGATTAGTGGAGAATGAGTAGTATAACTACTCCCTCCGTCCCATAATCTTTATCGGGTCCGCGAAACGAGAACTATAAAATAATACATTTCTTTCAAAAAAAAAATCAAATTTTTGTCATAAGTTAAAAGAACTCGTCGAGATCTAGTAAATTGTTGAATTTTTTTTCCAACTTTTCTTACAAAAATAGTATTATTTTTACGTCTCCGTTTTGCGGATCAGACAGATTATGGCCGGAGGGAGTATTTTATAATATGGTAGAATTGAGTTTTGAGGTGATGACCTGCCCATGGGTTGACTTTCTAGATTTTTTTTTACTTTATCTTGGATATTTTTAAAAACATTTGGATAAAAATCTTAATTTTTTACTTTTCGGTTTGTCTTGACGAAACGAATTAATGATTCACAAAAGTTAGGCGCAAAATTAATAGACACAAAAAAAATTTGAATAAAGACAAAATAAAAAAAATCCCAAAAAGCCCTCAGCGGAATCCAACTTGAGATTTGAAATAATTATTTCTTTCTGTAAGCTTTGAATAGGCTTATGCTTACAAAGAATCCCTATGGATGCAGGATACCTTTTTCAAATGAAATCGTTTCCCAATCACTGCTCAAAAATTGAAATTGTTATTCTCGATTTGTATTGTAGGCGATATATAAAATCATTAGAAATGGGTTGCCAAAGAAAGAAATTTATGTATTCTTTTACAATACATTTTGATGTTCACAAGATATTACATCAAATATTGTATACCTTATTTTTTTGAACCTCTAGTATTATATATAGAGCTTATTAGTGACCGGAATCGGAGGCGACATGTAGAGATTCGAAATTTATTATAATTTTAGAATTTGTTTAATGTGTGAAAGGATTGTATCATTAATAAAGTCGTAAGTGTGTTTGTGGGAGGTGTACGGATATACGTATTCGGTTGTATATCGGACTCTCGGAGAATAGTAAAATGTAAGTTTTGATGTTGTAATGTTGTTTGGAGATGTTCGTATCAAGTTGGGTCCTTCCGGAGTCCGTTGAACATTTTTCACTTTTCTGCCTAGCCGGTACCGGTACTGGCTTTTCCCAGTACCGGTATCCACTCTCCAGAAGGTATTCAAAATCGATATTTTGAAGGCTCCAGTATCGGTACTGGGAGTCGCCCAGTACCTGTACCCGCTGCATTTTTCTGCAATTTTCAGCACGCTTTTTGAACTTTTATAAATACCCCACTTTTGTCATTTCTCACTCTAAAACCCACGGAAAAACACTAGGAAACATCCCCTCTCATCTACTCAACTTCAATCTCATCCAAAACTCTTGATTTCAATCTCAAATCTCCAAGATCCAAGAGTTTTCTTCTTCAAAATCACAAGATTCTTGCATTTGGTGAACCAATGGTGAGGTTTGTGTTCTTGTTCTCACTCCTTGATACCTATACACGTTTTTCTCTCTCTCCTCGATTATTTGTTGATCTTTACTTGTTATTCTTGTTTTTGGGCCTTATTTGCTCTAGATCTTGTGTCCAAGCTTGGGTGAAGCTTGTCTTTGGAGGATTCGAGCTTATTGTTCTTGGTAGACTTAGGGTTTTGCTCAAAACCCATTTTGGTAGGGATTTCTCTCTTCTTCTATATGTTTTGCGATGATTGTGCGTGATTTTAAGTGTTTATTTGCCATAAATGGTTGAATGGAATGTTTTATGATTCGAGAATTGCGTATTCTTTGAAAGTAGTATTATGGACTTGAGTGTTATGATTCATGTGTTATATGTGACGTATTTGGTTGTTGATGTGAAGCGGGGATGGAGAATATTGTGTCGCAAGGTGTGGGAAACACAATTTCGCGAGGAGTGGAGAATATTGTGTCGCAAGGTGTGGGAAACACAATTTCGCAAGGGGTGGAGTACATTGTGTCGCAAGGTGTGGGAAACACAATGTTGCGAGGAGTGGAGTTTATTGTGTCGCTAGGTATGGAAACACAATTTTGTAAAGGGTGGAGGACTGTTGGAAGGTGTGTGTGTGTGTATATGTGTATGAGCATGTTATGATAATTTGTAAGTGGTGTTAACGTACATTCATTTGGATTTGATGTTAAATTTGGTTTGCTGCATTCATGTTCATCATCTCGTTACATATAGAATTTGTAGAGAATTTTCTACTGGGCTTGTATAGTTCAACAAAATCCTTCTTTTCAGGTTCAAACGCAGGGCAGTAGGTTGCATGACTTGGTGTTTTCGGAAACGAAGATTTTTTGAAAGCTAACATGATTTAGTTACTCATCCATCTTTGTATTGGTTTACTTTTGGATAGAAATGGTATTGTAACAAATTTTCGTTGTTTGATCTTTTGACAAAACATTGTAATATACTTAAGACTTTGTATATGTACTTAACTTAATTTGGGCCGTGGTGCCAAAGTTGTAATTTCTTAAACTTGTGGACCTTGTCGTAATTAAGCAGGTGGGAAATCTCATTTTGGGTATTATTCATATATTGCGAGAATCTTCCTTGCATTAGTTATTTATTTATGTTGAAAATCGAGAGCGTGACACAACAAGTTAAAAAATGAAATTGGTAAAGAAAATAGATATTTCTAATTGGATGAATAAGTAGGGAAGTCCTATGGCACACACCACCGAATAACTTATAGATTTTTCTAGAGATCGTTCCTTTTTAATATGTACTCCAGTCCAAAACTGGTTACAAAACTGGTTCTGAGTTAAAACTTGTGTTGTGGTCGCTTTAGGCCTTCAAAAAATCTTGAATTTAAAGAGCTTTCCCTACTTTTTTTTATCCCTTGTTATAATTCAACAAAAGAATCTCATCTTTAATTTTCGTTTTAAGCCTCCGAAAAGTCATCGACTGCTTTGGTCCAATGATACTACCGTTTGGATCTTTAACCGATCGATATGCCATCATTGGTTGTTCTGACTAATTAATTTCCTAACTTAATACTAATATTTTCCAACAAACAATCTAATTGTCTATTTAGTTACAAGATTTGTGGGGTTTAATTGCATATTTTTCAAAGAAATCATAAGTCATTTCTCCCTCATGTTCCCTCATCCTAACTTTCTTAACAATTATCTGTTAAAAATGATTACCGTGATCTAGGAGTCTCTCCCTCCACACACACACACACACACATGTGTGTGTGTGGGCCTTGTCATTTTTTGAAATGTATTCAGATTGCTAATGTTTAGTAATTGGTTGAGTGATTGAGGGAAAAAAAATTGATTAATTATATATTTGGTTATTTGATTCATTGCAATATGTAGGTGGTAGCAAATGTATTGATTTTATTGCATCTTGATTCTAAGTCATAGTTTCATCTTCGTCTTCGTCTTCATCGGGTTGAAAGCCAACGAAAATATACATGTGCCAGTGTTTCCACATTGGAGTTAATTTTCTTATTTAACTTAATTTTCTATAGTACATAATACAATGGTGTAGGGCCCATCCATACATAACAAAAGACAAGTTGTTACAATGAATGATTACTTTGATCCAATTAATGGTTTAAGCTCATTCTCCTCTTTTCAATAAAGTGTTCACACTTTTTTTATGTATTACAGAATTGCCGTGTGAGTATTTACTCCTAACAGCTGTACATTAATATCTAAAAAAAACATAGAGAAGAATACCAAAACTTTCCAGATTCTGGGCTAATTTGAATAATATATATAGGGGAACGTTCCGGCAACACAAAAAAAAAAAAAAAAAACACTCCATCTCAACCATTGAAGCCAATGGTTGAGATTAGAAGTTCACAAAGAATTACTCTTGGCTACGATGAATTACTTTTAACCGCAAAGAATTACATTTGGCCGTAAAGAATTACTCTTGGCCTCGAAGAATACTCTTGACAGCATCGAAATGCACTTGGCAGCAGCGAATTGCACTTGGACGCATTGAACTGCATTTGGCAGTATCAAATTACTCTTGGCCGCATCGAATTGCACTTGGCCGCATCGAATTATTCTTAGCTCCACCAAATTGCACTTGGCCGCATCAAATTACACTTGACCACTGCGAATTGTTCTTGGCCGCAGCAAATTGCTCTTAGCCGCTACAAATTCCTCTTGGTAGCATTGAATTGCACTTAACCACATCAAATTGCACTTGACTGCTACGAATTGCTCTTGGCCACATCGAATTGCTTTTGGCCTCATCGAATTGCACTTGGCCGCATCAAATTACTTTATGGTCTTGCAATTCTTTGTGGTCTTGCACTTGGCCGCATCAAATTCTTTGTGACCAAGAGTAATTCTTTGCGACCAAGAGTAATTCTTTGCGGCCAATAGTAATTCTTCACGGCCAAGAGTAATTGTTTGCAGTCAGAAGTAATTCATCACAGTCAGGAGTAAGTAGGAGTGATATTTTGCAGCCATGAGTAATTCTTCGTGGTCAATATAATTCTTCGTGTTAGATTCTTTTTCTTTTTAACTAATAGGTAAGAGAACAAAATTGTTGCTCAATACAACTTGAGTTGTTAGTTTAGATGATTTGGAGTTTCATGATCTGTGTGGGAAAGATTATAGGTTTTTTGTTAGAGCCTTTAAGGTAGACAGAGTTTCAAACTCTACTCCTTACTTGGTTATATGTAATATTTGAACTATTTTTCTTTTTCTATTTTTCTAGATCAGTTAAAGAGCAAGTGTGATATAGGTGTCACTTTTGAATGAGTAGACGTTCAAAATATTAAATTCGAGTTGAAATCCCGCATGCTTATACATTCTTAATACCTCTGATGCTATCCCTGAATGCAACTAATGGAATTAAGCAGATTTGGTAACATTTGTTGTGTTAGACAATTTTATGAACTTGGCTAAATGGACCATATTTGAAGCTTATTTTTAAAATGAAAATTTCCGAAAAGTATATTTTGTTGGGTGAAGGGAATTTTTTATAATTCACAGTTATTTGTAATGCTCCTCTCGCATAAGGTGGGATCATACGCATATCTGGGACTCACCTCATGTGAGATGGCGTTAAAAAGAACCGTTGTATCCACACACAAAAACTTCGGAAAAATGGGGTTTAATACTTCATTTAGACCATGTTTAGAAAATATAAAGGCATGGACAATTACTAGTAGTCTTATATATTGAAGGAAATACATTTTAAAAACTGTTAAGTGGAGCATATTTTTATTAATTCAAACATAGCACAACCGTTTTTTTAGACTCTGAATTCAAACTTCATGAATTGGTCTGTAAAGTCCATATTTTGGCAAATTCCATGACAAAATCTTTTTTGATTTGTATCCCATTAATTGTGTTGTATCTTATTGTTCTAGAGCACCTGTTTTAGGAAAGTTTTTCAATTATATTATGTAATTGATAAATAGAGGATGTCAAAGGAAAGTTGATTTGTAAGGAAATCAATTTGACAAGGAATCGGCATCGTAGCAGCTGTCAAAGGAAAGTGCATCTCGGAATCAAAGGGGGAAATAAGGGAACGTGAAATTACTTCAGTGCTTGAGCAATTCTAAAAGGGTTATCACTGTGCTTGAGCAATTGGACAGTTTTTGGCTCTACCTATTTATATATGCTTGGCTGGGATTTCTATGGTACCGAAGATTTGAGAGCTATTCACCTTTGTCTCCAATACCAAGTAATATCAAATGGTGACTGGTTCTTATCACTCGGAGTTACACATGATTCAATGATCATGAACCTTTCTACATAAACTCCAAGTGTTTTCAACCATTATATTGTTCCTACTTCTTGAAACTTTCTTCCGGTGGATTCTGGAAGTATATTGGAGGACTTGTGGATTCAAGGTGTGCGGCAATCAACCACTTGGTGCGGTGTACGTGGATTCGACAAATCGATCTTTGGTCAGTTGGTGAGGATTCACAAATTGTTTTAATTAAGATCGTTTGTAACTGCACAATGATTACTTTTAGTGGTTCGATTTCCTCCCGTGGTTTTTACCCTTTTTAAGGGGTTTTCCACGTATATTCTTGTGTTCACCCATTATTGCTTTTCGTTCCTTTATTACGTTGTTTTTGAGTATTTGATAGCGAAAAAGGAATTTCAATTGGTATCAGAGCGGGTCGCTCATTTTTTTTGTGGATTTCGTCCTAGAGCGGATCTGTAGCAATAATGAATATGAATACTAACATGAATCATCCGTCGAGTCGCACACCTATTTTGGATAGTGAAAATTTTGATTACTGGAAATCTAGAATAAAGGCTATCATGAGGTCTATGGATGAGGAAATTTGGAATTCTTGCATTAATGGATATAGTTGTCCTATGAAAACAGTAGAAGGAAAACAGGTCCCCAAAGCTACTTCTGAATTAAGTGCCACGGAAAAAGCTCCTTTACAAGCTAATAATCGTGCCTTAGACATATTATTTAGTGCTGTTGATGTTAATGAACATCGTAAGATAGCAAATTGCGAGATTGCTAAAGAGGCATGGGACATTCTAGTAACTTGTCATGAAGGAACACATGTGGTTAAACAATCTAAGTTGCAAAGACTCACTACTGAATTCGAGATAATTAGGATGCAAGAAGATGAGACGTTTAATCAATTTTACTCTAAATTGATCGCTATTGTCAATAGTTGCGAAACCCTCGGTGAGCCTATTCCTCCATTTAGGGTGATTAAAAAGATTTTGAGATCCTTGCCAGAAAGATTTAAAATGAAGGTCACGATGCTTGAGGGTAAGCGTAAGCTAAATGAAAAATCTGTTGAAGAAGTGGTAGGCATCCTCCAAACATATGAGGCTGATATGTTACAACCTGAGTCCCAAAAATCTAAAATTAAACCTTCCGCTAAGTCGATTGCTTTTTCAAGCTCTCAAAGTGAGTCTAGGGATTCTGATTGTGATGGTGAATATGATCTTGAAGCTTATGGCGTTGTTTACCAAAAATTTCAAACAATTTTTCAAGAAGAAAATGACTGATAGTGATGGGAATAAGAAATTCGGAAATAGAGGAAAAAGTGAGTTTTTGAGTGCTAAAGAAAAGAAAGGGATAAAAGGTCCTCCTACAGGCCCTAAATGTTATGAGTGTCAAGGTTATGGTCATGTTGCTCATGAATGCATAAATAAATTAAAGAAAAAGACTAACTTCAAGGCCAACATAACCTGGGATGACGATAGTGAGTCTGATAACTCCGAAGAAGAACAAGTTGATCACACTAACTTTATGGCGTTTGGAGCTTCTTTAAAGTCGAGTCTTAGTGATCATGAATCCTCAGACGATAGTGAGAATGAGGGAAGGGATGAGGAGTTTAGTTTCGATGAGTTGAAACAATCCTACAACATGCTATTTAAGGAGAGTATTAAAATTAATGAGGCTAATTTGAAAATGGCAGAGAATTGTAATAAGTCTAACATGGAGTTAGTGACTTTTAAAACTCAAATGGAAGAATTAAAAGGATTGTTGAACAATGTCACGTGTGAAAAGAATAGTTTGTGTCAGGAAGTTAAGAGTCTTCAAGATAAAAATAGAGTCCTGGCGGAGTTAAATACTGCCTCAGAAGGAAAAATAATTATGCTAAAAGCTGAGGTTGATAAAGCTAATATTCTATTTGAGCGTTTGAATACAGGGTCAAAGACATTGGACGAGATTCTGAGTATACAAAGACCAGTAAGTGACAAAACAGGGCTTGGTTTTTATGAAGCTTCGTCCTCAAAAACATTCGGAGGTATTGCAAATGAGTCGGAATCAAAGAAGGTAAAGCTCAAACCCCATAGTACGGATAATGCAAAAAATATGTTTGGAAAGACTCATGACATTAAAAAGGGCATGTTTACTAGATTCATTCCCACTTGTCATTTCTGCCAAGTCAAAGGGCACATTAAACCAAAATGTTTTCAATTGTATGGGTATCCTCAAGTTTTTCGTCCCTTTAAAATGCTACCAAGAATGGCAATATAAATGGTATGTCTAGTCATGATAAACATAAAAGGGTAAGGAGTTTGCAGTCAAAACCATTGTATGAAAATCAAAAGAACTTGAGTAAAATTCAAACTAGACAGATCTGGGTTAGAAAAAGAGATTTGAGCTGTAGGTTTGTTCACACTGCGTTTAAGGCTCGTAATTCTCATGTGTGGTATCTTGATAGTGGTTGTTCTCGTCATATGTCTGGAGACAAGTCCGTATTTGTTAATTTTGAAAATTATAACGGAGGTATAGTGACTTTTGGTGATGGAAACACTTCGAAAGTTGTTGGTAAAGGAACCATACAAGCTCCTGGAATAACTCGCCTTGAGAATGTACTATATGTGGACGGATTAAAAGCTAATTTGCTTAGTATAAGCCAAATGTGTGATTCTCATCATGAAGTTCGATTTTCCAAAAATGATTGTTATATTTTGGATAAAGAAGGAAATAGTGTTATGCATGGTACTCGTACTGATGATAATTGTTATGGTATACTTCCTTCTAATGAGATAATGTGTCACTCTACTACATTAGGTGACACTGAACTTTGGCACCAACGTCTTGGTCACATTAATTATAAGGATTTATCTATGTTGACTAAACGTGAAATGATTAGAGGTGTGCCGAAACTCAGCAAACCGAAAAATCATGTCTATGGTCCTTGCCAACTCGGTAAACAAACCAGGGCAGTTCACAAAAAGACCACTGGGATAGCTACCAAGAGGCCCCTTGAACTCCTTCACATGGACTTGATGGGTCCTCCTAGAGTTGAAAGCATTGCAGGTAAAAAATATATTTTTGTGGTTGTAGATGATTTTTCTCGTTTCACTTGGGTGAGGTTTCTTCGTGAAAAATCCGAGGCGATATCTATGTTTAAAGTTCTTGTTAAACATATTCAGAATGAGAAAGGAATGAAAATTGGTTGTATTTCACATATTCGTTCAGATCATGGAAAAGAGTTTGAAAATTCAGAATATGCTAATTTTTGTGATGAACTCGGTATTCGTCATGAGTTTTCTACTCCTAAAACCCCACAACAAAATGGTGTGGTTGAGAGGAAAATTCGTGTGATACAGGAAATGGCACGAGTAATGCTACATGCTAAGAAAATTGCTCGTAGGTTTTGGGCTGAAGCAGTTCATACTGCTTGCTATGTGATCAATCGTGTTTATCTTAGACCAGGTACTATGAACACACCTTATGAGCTATGGAAAGGTAGAAAACCAAATGTTAAGTACTTTAAAACTTTTGGTAGCAAGTGTTTTATCATGAGAGACAGGGAACAATTAGGTAAGTTCGACTCTAGAAGTGATGAAGGAATTTTCCTAGGCTATTGTACAGACAGCAGAGCATTTAGAGTTTATAATAACCGTACTCGAAGTGTTATGGAGTCCATAAATGTAGTTGTTGATGAAAGTCCATTAAATGAAGCAGATTTTATCTCTAATGATGTATATGAGACTTTAAGTGATCAGGACACAGGTGATGCGGTAGAGGAAAATTCAAGTGATGCAGATACAAATATTTCAAAAGAAGAAGAGCGCAAAGATGATGAACAAGATTATGAAAGCCACGACGAGCCATTAAACCCAACAGCTCGAGTAAAGCTCAATCATCCCACGAGTCAGGTAATTGGAAATGTTGCAGACCCGATGAAAACTCGCAAACAGCTCAGGGATGAGGTATCGTATGTTTGTTATGTTTCATTAGTTGAGCCAAAAAATATTAAAGAAGCCTTAATTGATGAGTGCTGGGTTGATGCTATGCATGAAGAGTTAAATCAATTTGAGCGTAATAATGTTTGGGAATTAGTTCCAAGACCTCCGCACACTAACATTATTGGTACAAAATGGATTTTTAAAAACAAATCTAACGAACAGGGTATTGTTGTTAGAAATAAAGCCCGTCTAGTAGCTCAGGGATACACACAGGTTGAGGGAATTGATTTTGATGAAACATTTGCGCCTGTAGCTAGGCTTGAGTCTATCTGTATTATGCTAGCTGTTGCATGTTTTTTGGGCTTTAAATTATTTCAAATGGACGTTAAGAGTGCTTTTCTCAATGGTGTCATAAAAGAAGAAGTCTATGTTTCTCAACCTAAAGGGTTCGAAGACCCACACAAAACTGATCATGTATATCATTTAAACAAAGCTCTCTATGGCTTAAAACAAGCTCCCCGAGCTTGGTATGAGAGGTTGACAACTTTTCTGTTAAGTAAAGACTTTGTTAGAGGAAGTGTCGATAAAACGCTCTTTGTCCAACATAAGGGAAAACATTTACTTGTAGTTCAAATTTACGTGGATGATATTATTTTTGGGTCCACATCTCCTGCTCTTGTAACTGAATTTTCTGAGTTTATGCAAAGTGAGTTCGAGATGAGCATGATGGGCGAGCTTACTTTTTTTCTTGGGTTACAGGTACGTCAATTTGAACATGGGATTTTTGTATCTCAAACTAAGTATGCCTCAAACTTAGTTAAGAAATTTGGTCTTGAATCTGCTAAACACTCATGCACACCGATGAGCACTACTACAAAATTGTCAAAAGA
Source organism: Rhododendron mucronatum var. ripense (assembly GCA_019656295.1). NCBI lineage: Eukaryota > Viridiplantae > Streptophyta > Magnoliopsida > Ericales > Ericaceae > Rhododendron > Rhododendron mucronatum. The sequence goes on along the minus strand of BPLT01000008.1, from coordinate 3,479,370 downwards.
TTTAGATGGCATATCTATAGATTAGACTCTTTATCGTAGCATGATTGGTAGTCTCCTCTATTTGACTGCAAGTAGGCCTGATATTGCATTTAGTGTTGGAGTCTGTGCTCGTTACCAAGCCAATCCTAAAGAGTCTCATCTTACAGCAGTTAAGCGTGTTATTAAATACATTAGCGGAACCATGGGTTATGGTATTTGGTTATCTAAAGATACTAATTCGAACTTAGCTGGTTTTTCGGATGCCGACTGGGCTGGGTGCGCTGATGACCGTAAAAGTACTTCCGGGGGATGTTTTTACATTGGGAATAATCTTGTAGCATGGTTAAGTAAGAAACAAAATTCTATTTCCTTATCTACCGCCGAAGCGGAGTACATTGCGGCGGGTAGTGCATGTACACAACTTCTTTGGATGAAACAAATGCTGGACGACTACGGGTTACCTCAAGAATGCATCACTCTTTACTGTGACAACACAAGTGCTATTAACATCTCGAAAAATCCTGTGCAACACTCTCGCACAAAACATAGTGATATTCGTCACCATTTTATCCAAGATCTCGTAGAAGATGGTACGGTCACTCTTGAATACCTTGACACTACTCATCAAAAAGCTGATCTTTTCACCAAACCCCTTGACTTCCATCGTTTTGATTATCTCCGCAAGTCGGTTGGGGTATGTCTTCTTGATTGAGTTTATTTTTGATTCTCATTTTTTTTGGTTTTATTATTTTTAAAAAAAAAAAACTAAAATTCTGTGTTGGATGTAGCATGTGATTTCAATTGTGAGTAATCTTCCATGGGTTTCACATAAATGCATTTTCTTTTTCAACTGCATGCGTACTTCTTGTTGTTCTCCACTCATGCGCTTAATTCGGACATTAACTGCGTCATGCCTTATGACTCTATGATCGCCACATCCACACGTCAGGATTAGAGAGATTATTCAGATTGGATAGTTGGTTCTCATGTCCATTGGAATGTCTCATTTTGTTTCCTCAGCGATTGACCTTTTAGCATCTTGGTTGGATACGGTGTTCTCTTGGTTTTGTTAAAAAAAAAGAAAAAGAAAAAGATAAAGATAAAGAACAAAAACTTATAAGAAAGACAAAAGTCTATTTGTGAGTTTTTTTTTGGCTTATCCTGGCGTTCATCGAGTACCGGACAATTGGGGTGAGGTACTCTCCCTCTGAGCGTTCGTGTCACAAAATGGATAGACTTTGTGAAGGCTTCCGTGTTGGACCACTCGCTTAGTAACCGGGGATTGGGTATGAGGTACTCTTATTTCCAATATTCGTGTCAAAAGGCAGTGGGGTAAAAATACTAAAACACGTGTATTTGTTTGGAAGATTCTCTAAAAATTGATATGGCAGAATACTCATTGGTTGAGGGGGAGTATTTACTTGTTGAGGGGGAGTTTGTTAGGCCTTGGGATGTCATTCATATCATCATGTCTGGTTTGACTTCGTGGGAGAAAGGGTGGTTGCTATTCTCATGGAACACGAGAAATCTTGTATCCAAAAATGGTGGTCTTAATATTTCTGACGTGTCACACACCCACTATTGTCATAGACGCATATTGCATGTTGTACTTAATTCCAGATTTATTCATGCTCGGAAAACATACAAGTTCATTCATGCATTTCAAAAATTGCAGTGCCATTTATTGATTCTCATGGTTGGGTGTTCATCTCTTGGATTCATGTGTTTGTCTTGCTCATTTTTTTTGACAAACAGAATATCTTCAGTCAGCAGTTACTAGCGTTTAAAAAAAGTATATTTTGTTGGGTGAAGGGAATTTTTTATAATTCACAGTTATTTGTAATGCTCCTCTCGCATAAGGTGGGATCATACGCATATCTGGGACTCACCTCATGTGAGATGGCGTTAAAAATAACCGTTGTATCCACACACAAAAACTTCGGAAAAATGGGGTTTAATACTTCATTTAGACCATGTTTAGAAAATATAAAGGCATGGACAATTACTAGTAGTCTTATATATTGAAGGAAATACATTTTAAAAACTGTTACGTGGAGCATATTTTTATTAATTCAAACATAGCACAACCGTTTTTTTAGACTCTGAATTCAAACTTCATGAATTGGTCTTTCAATCCATAGCATTAATTCCATTAATCTCTCATTTCCTCCAATTAATTTACAAAAAGAATTTGTCAAATTTCAAAGGCAACTCTCTCTGCGTGTAACTATTCTCTTTTTAAAACGACACAATCTCTCTCTTTTCCTATCGAAAATATTCAGACTTTGTCCATTAAGCGCAATCCAATTGTGCAGCCCAGTGCTTATTTTACAAACAACATAGTATAAAATTTAAGAATATAATTAATCCTGCATAGCATAGCACGGATTGACTGCTAGTACCAAATAAAAGAAGGTAACAAAAGACGCAAGGGATACCATAGAAAAACAAGTTGGATAAGTTGTGATGGTGGTGATTATTTAAGAAAGCTAGAAAATGAAAAAGGCGGCTAATCAACACATTTAGAATGCACGGTATAGCTTTGTAGAATGATAATGAGGCGGGATTGATTGAACGACCTAGATCATTTCATCTCGGTCGAACAAATCTCAGCCGTCAGCCGAAATAAGATTTGAGTCGTCCATTGCCGAACATGACAGCTCAAATAGGCCCAACACACATGTTGTCCCTAAACTCCCCCGATTCGATCAAAAAATATGTTTATTATGCCTAGAGAGGATTGGACCGAAATCAATGGTTTCCACTTCACCCTTGAAAGAAAAACACCAACACACAGATGGCATTTTTGGCAATGTATACATGAGGGAGGGAATTGTGATTAACAATTCCCCAGGGGATGGCTAATCTCCCATTTAGGAAAAACAACCCGTGGTACTAATAGTCCAAGACCATTTTACCAAACCAAACAAAGGATTAGGGCGCCTACAAAAAATTCTCTTAAGCACTGTAATAAGGATAAGAAACTAGAACACTAATTTTTCATTCATTGACCACAACTTTGTGGACTTGTCCCGGACATTCCAAAATTCATTTCGGTAAAACGCTCGCAACTTTCTCATAGATACTTGGATCAATGCCAATTATATATCGATAAATAAGGTTTTTAAAGTTCTAAAAGGTGGTGGAACACAACCATAAAATTATTGAGATTTCGTTCAAGAAAAGTGGTTATAAAGGAGACCATTAGAAAAAAAATTCGGAGCCTTTTAGGTTAAAACACGTTTTGTCCTTCATTCGGTGCTCAAATCCCTAGTTCTTAAGTAATTATTCGTCGTTTAAGTGGTTCTTCGAAAAATTCCGATGGTAAAATTATGATCTTAAAAAAAGTCTCTCTGTGTGTCTTATGTCTATTTAGTTAGAAATGTTCCAGAGGCGCAAACGTTCAAGTGAGGATAGTCATATGAACACCTTACGTTAGGAATTTTTATGTTGAAACGATTTCTGATGATTTGAGGAAGCGTGGAAAGCACTGTAAGATTTTTATAACTCTTACGGAATGAACGAATATCATAGAATTAGGAATGTGTGTTCGGAATGGAACTGAGAATGTGTAGAGACCACGCAAACATTTTTAGCTTTAATGGCTCCGATGATCTTTGAATCGGTCTGCTTTTAACCAACTTTTCATAAATTATACTTCTTTAATTGTATTGTTCCTTTTCATCATATTTTAGTAGTTTAAAAACCCTACCCGTCTATCCATAATTAGTCTTGATCCGATTTAAAATAGGGTGATACGAGCTTTTTACAGAAATAATTCATCTTTCGACCCACTAAGAGTATAATGGTAATATCCTTTGATGTACAAATGATTTTGAATCAAAACAACTTTGGTAAGAAAGTAGATTTATCAAGCTTTGTAACGGTTCAAACTACGCTCAAATCGGATTTCGGATGTGTCCATGTCGAGCCCGCAAAGTTTAGCATGTTTCTAAGTGTTGAGGATGCGCCTGGGGCGCAAGTGAGGGGCGCCTGGGGCACACTAAGCTGTCTAACAGACCAAACTTTTTGGACTTGTCCCGGACACTCCAAAATTCAGATTTGCGCGTGGTTTGAACTGTTAAAAAGCTTGTTCAATCTACTTTCTATCCCAAGTAGTTTGCATCCAAAATCATTTATACATAAGAATATGTGACCATTTTAACCTCAATGGATCAAAATAAAATTCATTTCAGTAAAACGCTCACAACTTTCTCATATTAAATTGGATCAACACCAATTATATATCGATAAATAGGGTTTTTAAAGTTCTGAAAGATGGTGGAACAACACCGTACAAAACATTTAGATTTAGTTCATGAAAAGTCCGTATAAAAGAGACCATTAGAAAAAAAAAAATGGAGCCTTTAAGAGCGGTCCCTCCCAGTCCTCTTAGCCAATTGGAAAGAGCATTTTGTTCACCCACCTTTAGAAAATTGCACTTGGAAAAAAGCAGTCTAGTTCTCATATCACATTGTTTCACTCACCCAGCTTGAACTGTCGAAAACATGCTGTCAAGGCTACAATGCCAATGTATGAGGATCCTCGATAAGAATGGGTTAAGTAGGTGAAAACATGAAGTATCACCTGCACATTTAAGTATTGTATTTCGCACTGCAAACTGATTGGAATCGAGAGGGCAAATCCGCTATGCTGATTAGCCTGATTCTCTCGATCCTCTGTCGTCCCTTTCTATACCATCTCCATCTCCACCTCTCTATCTATATATATAAGAAACAGTGGAGACAGTATACAAATTCTGATGCATTAACAACTGAAATACTACGAAGTCATCATTCATTAAGCTAAGTGCCAAGAATTGGAGAAGACAATGTGACCTATTGAGAACTTCTTCCATGTTTCAGTGTGTAAAAAGGTATTGTCTGCATAAGACAACAATTGTAATGTATGTTCCTTTTGCTGCTTGGTACGGGCTCGGCTCCTGGTTCCCTCAGTCCTAGTAGCTCTGCTCGTCCTCCTCCGCCTACCTGCAATAAGTCACTAGGCTGGTGGCAGGCTAGTGACCCTCTGAAATCCAAAACACTAAAGATCAAAAGCATGGGGAGATTGGAATTTCTAAAGCATAGGAATAATCAAGTCGAAAGACAATTTCATGGAATCGGGGTAGTTGTTGTGCTTTCCAAACGGGACCCATTTTTGTTCCAAAAATTTGGCGCAATCTTTCATGGATTATTATTTCGTCTTTGTCGAGGCGAATTGGAAAACTAAAAAATTACAAATTTTTGAGTTTTACCTTGGGTATTTCCAAAAATGTTAGAGTAAAAGAACTTTTTAACTTTTCTTATTCCACTCGTTGAGATGAATTAATTACCCACAAAAATTTGGCACAAAACTAAAAAAATAAAAAAATTTAAATAAAGAAAAAACTCAAGTGGGCAAAACTTCGGACCAAAAAACACAAAAAATAAAAAATAAAAAAAATACGACAGTTGACGGTCAGGGTAGGGGTTTTTTCCACTTTGGTTTGGACCGAATCAAACCGATCAAATTTCTATTCAGTCTTTACCTGGAAATATCTCCGGACCGAACCAAAATTATATGGACCGACTAGTACCGAACTAACTATATATTTTGGTATATGTTTTACATTAATCTGGTCCGTTCATCTATTTTGTGTTTAATCTTGACCGTCCATCACAAGATTTCATTCAGACCGAAATCCCCAACCGGACTGATCCCACCCTGAACCGAACCAAACCAAACCGAACTTAACTCCAGTCGGGATCGGTCCTAGAAATAATTGTGATTAACAATTCCCAGGGGATGGCTAATCTCCCATTTTAGGGAAAACAACCCATGGTAGTAATAGTCCAAGATCATTTTACCAAACCAAACAAAGGATTAGGGCGCCACGGGATCGGTATTTGGGAGTCCACTCCCATTCTCCAAACCTCGTACCAAAAATTCTCTTAAGCACTGTAATAAGGATGAGAAACTAGAACACTAATTTTTCATTCATTGACCACAGGCCTAAATACAGACAATTCGCAAACATAACTAACACCTCCACACCAAAGCCACAAGCGGAGACGATGAAAATACGCGACAAAGAGAAGGAAAGAGTGCGAAAAAGATGTGTGGAAATGGTAAGCTTCAATGTAAGCTGTGTGTTATTCAAGCTAACAAATGCAAATGCCAAACAGTTCCAATTACTAAAGGGTTTCATAAACAACCCATGTAAGCTGTGTGTTACTATTAGTCGTTGTGTCTATAGAGAGATATTTTTTATAGGAGATTACAAATGAAAACTATCATGCATCATTTCCAAAGTACTAAAAAGTCATAGGGGTTAATTGAAAGCAAAGTGAACTCTCGTGTTTCTATCCCCAATATAACAGAATAAGAACACCAGCCAATCAGCCCAAACGCAAACGAATGAGAGAGTCGTAAGACAATGACAAAGATGATTTGAACAAATTCAGCACTCTGAACCCTAGACGTGCCAGTTAGAGAAGCAAGAATGTGTATGTTCATTTATTCTTTCAGTAATTAACTGTAAACAAGTTTCCAATTGCGGCTATTGCCAATAGTTTTCAGCATTTACACTTAAAACAAGAAGATTCCAACGAATTCAATTCAAAAGAATGAGAAAGTGGCAAGACAATGACAAAGACCATTGAACAAATTCAACACCCTAGATATACCAGTTTTACGAGACAAGCAAGAATGTGAGAGAGAGAGAGAGAGACGAACCTTGCGCTGCTGTGAAGTCGATGTCGGGAGAGATTGGCGGGAATTTTTGTGAAACACAGTTCTGTTTCAACACCAGTAAATACCCGCGGTTACGGGACACGCTTTTAGCTCGCTCGTATTTTAATTGGATCTTGGCCGCCACAAACTACACTTGGCCGCTTAAAATTACAGTTGGACGCTTTTAATTACATCTGGCCGCGAAATATGAAAAACGTGATCACTGTACACGTTTCATTTGTGATTTACAAGTGCTCTTGGCCGTGTATAATTACACTTGGCCGCATTTAATTGCATTCGGCCGCTCAAAATTACATCTGGCCGCGAAATAATGAAGATGTGATCACTGTACACGATTCTTTCGTGATTTACAAAGCCCTTGGAGGATTTACACTTAACCGCCTATAATTAAAAAACTTACTCTTGGCTGCAAAGTCCTACCAATCTCTTGAATATTTTGGGTGAGTCGCCAAGTTTACATTATATTTTTTTTTTTTATATTTTGTTTTCTTACTTTTAAGTTTCGAATTTCGTATTGATCATTCGTCTCGATGAGAGAAATCTAAAAATAAAAAATGATGAAAAAGAATAAGAAATAATGTCACTAAAGTGGATAAAATCTCAAACAATTAATATTTTTTATCTACAATACCGTCTTATGTGAATGTTTTTCAACTTCGGTCCTTTTTTTTTTATTATTCCTCTTGTCGGGGTGAACAATTAATTCCAAAAATTTAAATGAAAAGCTAATAGTGAGGCCTTGTTCCTCTAAGAGTTTTAGTGGCTTCTTGAACTTTTTGAGTTTTGTTTTTTTTCAAAAAAAAATTTGCGTCAATCTTTCATGGATTATTGTTTCATCTTTGTCGGGACGAATTGGAAAACTAAAATATTATGAATTTTTGAATTTTATCTTGGGTATTTCCAAAATTGTTTGAGTAAAAGTACTTTTTAACTTTTGTTATTTCACTCGTCGAGACGAATCAATAACCCACAAAAATTGGTGCAAAACTAAAAAATAAAAAAAGATTTAAATAAGGACAAAACTCAAGGTGGGCAAAACTTCGGACCAAGAAACACAAAAACACAACCAAAAAAAAAATGACGATTTTCGGTCAGGGTAAGGGGGGGGGTTTCAACTTCGGTCTCGGTTACCTGGAAATTTCTCCGGACCAAACCGAACCAAAATGATATGGACCGACTAGTACCGAACCGACTATACATTTTATATGTTTTCCATTAATCTAGTCCGTTCATCTATTTGTGTTTAATCTTGACCGTTCATCTCAAGATTTCGTGCAAACCGAAATCCCCAACCGGACCGATGCCTCCCCGAACCGAACTTAACTTAACTCCGGTCCGGATCGGTCTTGGAAATAATTGCCCCAAACCGAACCGGTCCTCAAACGTTTCACCCCAAACCAACCGAATCCGAACCGAAATCACCCCTACTCATAATTATTTGGTTACAAAGTTAGGGTGGATGAGAAGTTAGAAATCCTAGGATGTTTTTCCAAATTCGAATTCACCGTCTATTTAGTTTTCTAATTACTTGGATTATTTTAGATAACTCAAACTCTATTTTTCTGAATTAAGTTACGAAACTTAACCCATTGATCCCCTTCGAGTACCATGCCTGGACTCATGGACTTTAACCTCTAATCTTTCGTTAAAACAGAAAACTTATGGGAATTGATTTATACACCCCTCTTTTTGATATTCACACTCCCTTTTTTAACCATTAGAATTATTGTTTTATGCCGTTTTTACACCACCATTGTCCAGGTGGTTTTCTATGTTGTGATTTCATCTTCTTCTTTTCTAGCAATATTACTCTATTGTCAATTTTGACATGGATCAAAAAATAATAATTTTATTTGTGCACTTGAAATTACAATGTACAACAAGGCGTAATGAGAAGTATAGCTTTTAAAAGTAAAGCACCCAACACCTCAACTCTTTCTTTGGAGAACATCTATTAGCGGTTTATGATATCTAGTCTACTTCTAAGGCAAGCAATGCCACCGAGCGGCATAATTAGACATACCCACGAAGGAAGTGTATATGTGTGGGGACATACCGAGCACCTCCCAATTTGAACCCCCACCTCCCAAATGGAAGTATGGCTGTATGGGAGAGATACCAACCGACCTACTTGGTCGCAAGCACTACCACCAAGAGGCATAAGCAGACATACCCGCGAATGAGGTGTATATGTGTCGGGAGATACCGAGCACCTCTCAATTCGAACCCTCACCTCCCAAATGGAAGTATGGGGGAGATACCAACCGACCTACTCGGTCGCAATGCCATATCTATGCCGGAGAGCTATATGAACTTCGTCGCTCGAAAGAGCTTGTTACAGGGCTCAACACCTGTTGTTTCTTTACGACATACTGGAAAGAGGATCTTCTTGCTCTTGAGGATTTTTCAAGTGCTATCATAGGTTATCTAAAAGAAGTTGCAGCTAGCTTCTTTCCTCCAGTTGCCCCAGCGCGTCAAATACGATAGCTATCAAGAAAACAACACAGAATGAAGGTGATACACTGTCAAGGAGAATTTCCTGATAACTAAGCACTTGAAAGCAACACAGAATGATTATGCTGGTGTTGAACCTGAACGCCCCAACGGTGGACTGGTGGAGGCGTGAGTGTTGGTGGGGTGAGGCTGCCGGACGGATCAAAGAAAGGTCATTCACGTTGCAACTAGGAAATTCCCAAGAAATTTCTCTGTTGTGCCCGACTTCAATTGGTTTAACCTTTGGTTTCTCTAGTTCCTTGTTTCTTTTAAGCCAAGCATCTCTCACACACACACACTCATCAATAAAAATCTCATTCATTTGCTAGACCTCCGTTCGTTGCATCTCCATGGTGGCTGCACCGATGGGGAACCGACCGGCACGCATGGCTTATTCTGGATTTCGCATCGAAAATTCAAGCCGTTCAATAATTTAAACACAAATATCGAGTGGCCCTGAGAAAAACCAGCTCAATTGAATAAGTGTAGATATGTGATTTAATCTTCCCATTTTTTATTCAGATTACATGAGTGGACCCCGCATGCCAGTCGATTCCCTATCCTATTTTTTATTTAGATTACACAAGTGGGCCCCGCGTGCCGTTCGGTTCCCCATCGGTGCAGCCAGAGTCGGTGGCTTTAGCATAAAATTAAACAGGGGAACATTATTGTATAACTCTGTAATAAAAATTATAATAGACAGATTGACCCATTTTTTTAGACAGAGGAACAACTCATGTTTTTTATTATAAATGGAATAGGCAATATTTATGATGAATGGATTAGTTTGGTAGTCTTGAAACTAAGTTGATGGAGAGAAAAAGAGAGCAAGAAAGTTTCGAGACCCCTACCTCTAGCTTCCTCATTATGAAAAGTTGTCTCTTATATTCTGTCATGTAAAACACGAAATTTTTTACAAGAATTAATACGTCCACTAATTCTTTTTTCACGATTTTTTTTGGAAATTTTTAATATAAACAATTTCACTTAAATTGGACGACATCATCTAGAAATCCATGAACTATCTTCATTTCATACGAAACAATTGCTTCAGCTTTAATGGCTTTATTTGGGCTCCCTGTAAGTGGACGGTGGGATTGACCCCCAGGATTAGTAGAGATGCGCGTAAGTTGACCTTTGCACATGAGTTATCAATTTTCACAGTACGATACCCTGACAGTAACTAGCAGTTTAAACTATTTTCATTCATAAGCTGCCACAGGCTTACATACAGATAATTTACAAGCACAATTAACACCTCAGAACCAAGTCCACATCAAGATAACAACAGAACACACCAACAAAGTGAAGGAAAAAAGGGTGAAAAAACAAGACAAGTTGGATAATAAACAAAGATGCAACAAACTGATTAGGCCCTGGATGTGAAAGGAAGGGCTCTGATAACAATCTGGTGGTAAAGGGCAGCCAGAGCAGCTCCAATGAAGGGTCCTTCCCAGAAGATCCACTGTAATCACAGACACATCAGAAACATTAGATTAGTGTTTTTTTTTTTTTTTGGGCAAAAGTCAGCATTATTAGAATAATTAGATTACACCTTGGAGGAGGAGTTGAACTCCTGGCCTCCTTTCTCTTAGCACTAAAGCCCTTGATGCCGTTGGGCCAAAACCCTCTTGGCAACATTAGATTAATGTTATAATGGGAGAAATATTATCGTTATAATCGTGTTAAAAAGGAGATGAATAATCTCCTATTAACCAAACTGAAAACAATAATCTCATTTGTGAAGTCATAATGATATATTGATGTTTAATCTGGTTAGAAAGTAAAATGAGAAAACAGAGAAATCATATTTACATGGTCATCCCATGCATGGTCTCTGTTGAAGACAATGGCGGCTCCAAGACTCCTGGCCGGAATTATGCCTGTTCCTGTGATGGGGATGGTGGCCAAATGAACCAAGATCACCTCAAACCCAATGGGGAGAGGAGCCAAAATCTGCAACTCCAGATAATTAAAGCACGTATCGGCAACCAACTACAACTCCAGCAACCAACTACAATTTATGCATGCCCAGTTTTTGGAACAGGTAAAAATTAAAGAATTGCTAAAGTTATAAATGTGCAACAATAAAATAAAATAAAAAGCACAACCTTAAGCATCTATAAAGGGAAGCGACCCAGGACTCCGTGAGCAATTATAAAATGTATCAGAGCCAAAACTTGGGATGTGAATTATCTGAACAGCTATGCAAAAAAATATATTTGAAAAGAACTTCGTCTTCACCCTTATAGGTAATATCAAAAAGGTGAAGAAAAAAGCAAAATGCCAGCATCATGTTTCACACTGTCAATAGTAAAATCATCCAGCTTAGAAGCAAGAGGAACCTGATGATAATTACTCGCTCCTAAACTGCTTTGCACCACGTATTAGGCGGCTGGTGAGCAAAGGAAAATAAAGTTGGACTTGTCTAACACTGAAGCTGAACTAAACCTCAAACTTCAAAGCATCATAAAGTTTATATAGAGCAGTAATTAAAGTTCATTCCCGTTCATTTTAAAATCTTGTACACTAAACATGGCAGCATGATTTTATAATCTTAACACTCAGCTAAGTTGCCCGCCACCAAAAAAGTTGATGGTTTTTCAATTTGCTTGGGTGGAGGGCACGATCCTAAACCAAACCGAGCCCAGCCTTGCATCCCAATCAATTGGGGTTGGCTACATGAATCTTGTTTTTCCATTGAGCTCTGTCTAGGCCTACCTCATCACTTAGATTTAGTAAGTACAAGTCCAACTGTATCACGGTATCCAAAGTCAGTTTAGGTCTTCCTCTTTCCCCTAGCCTGACTATCCACTAATATCATGTCACTCTTCTTGACTACTGTGTCTGCAGGTCTACAGTACATATATACAAACTATCTTAATCTATTTTCTAATCAACTTATCCTGGAGGACACGATTCTCAACCACTAAATTTTAACGACAACCAAGTTTCACAAATTAGGGTCCACAATCAAAGAATTTTTCCCCACCTTTCCTCTCACTAACATGCAGCAACTACCTTCAGCGTTTGATAAACTTGCTTCAAAATCTAGTTTGGTTCAGCATGTATGATACTAAATCTACGAGTCCGTAGAGGAAGATACCGCACATGATTATTCTTTTTTAAAGCCTTCTAAAAAAACCAAGAAGTTTTGCAAGCCTAAAGGACATTATGAAAGATACCTTCCATACATCTCCCATACAGTTGCACGAACTAAGTACGATGAACCCAGTAATTGCAGCACAGACCCAGGAATAGAACTTGGTAGTGCACAGAAATGAAAAGCATCAGATTTGCTTCCCGATCCATTATCTTGGGAGAAAACTGAAGGACTTGTTGACTTCTGAAAGTTCTTAAGCCATGCCATGCTGAAAGCACCGTCAATTATCATTGTAGAGTTTTCACTGCTATACTCACTAAACACATCAGAAGAACTCAGCCTCAGTTCCTGCAACAATCATAAAAAGAGAGAATAGGCGTTGCACATTCTGCAAATAATAGTAATGGACCAGTTTAGATTTATGTAAAAATAACATTTAAGGAGAATAAATTACAAAAGAAAACAAATCCTCTTGCTTGATCCTTGCCAGTCTCCATAATGTCACTCGTAAAGCATAAACATCCAATGAAGCAGAAGTTTAGAATAACTCTCCCGACAACATTCTTAGGTATGTCAATACCTTGTTCGGGGTTTCCCTTCCATGAACATTCCCACAAGCTCACTTGAATCCAATGCAATCCACACATCACACATTTGAGTACTTAGTGCCACAATATTATCTCTAATCAAGTAAGGAATGCTGTGTGATGCAGGCCGAAACCTGCGAGGTTGGGATAGTCCCGGGAAGCCACTCGACCAGGGGCAATGGAAGTCACTCGACATTGCTAATCGCGGAAGACACTCACGCGACCAAATCACACACTTGATTATCAGAGGAATCACTCACTCTCAAGCAAATAATACTTGCACAATATTTTCATAAACTCAAACTCCGATCTTTTCATTCATTAGAACTCATTTAAATAGGCATAACAAAGGATGACTCAACAAGACTCAATAAAGACTAGACAACTTCCTAGACAAATACCTAGACAACTCTTAACGAAAGACACAACTTACTAGATAGTCAAAACACATATTTTTAGACTAGAAATTAAAAGACATTGACTAGAAACTAAAAGACACTTTGAACTAATTAAGATAACCGTTCGTTTTTCCGATTATCATTATTTTGCTCCTCCGTCATACTCCCTTTCTTCAAAAGAACTCATCCTCGAGTTTAACTTCCCATGGTCCATGGGTTGACCAATGAGGCTTTCCATCCTTTGCTTTTGCCTGAGATGTTGCTTGAATTTTGGTTTGTGACCAACTTGCGAGTAGGACACTTTCATGACTCTTGAAAATTGGCCATCAACCATCTGCAATGGAAATTGTTGGGATGGTTCAGTTGCAGGTAACTCCAAGTTATCAATCATTTCATGACTAATTTACTCCACCAACTTTTCTTTTTCCCAAAATTGAAGTTGGCTTCAATAGTAGAGTGTGTGAGACTTTTGGAGCAGATAACTTTATTGTCTCCTTATGTCCATCATAGTTGAAAGGTATGGAACACTCAACTATGGTCTTTCCAGTTGTTATCGAACTAGAGTATTGATGTCGTTTGATGATTAAGAATCCTTCTGCAGTGTACTCATCATAGATTGGAGGCAAATTCCAATCCACCAATGGTTGTGAAATTGTAAAATCTTCATCGGAAAAAATTACTTCCCACGCATGATCTTTCCTCAGTCTTTCACTCACGTGCAACATTTTATCTCAAAATGCCACGGGATGAAAACTCAGCAGGGCAAGATCACCGCTCTAATACCAATTTGATGTAGGTCAAAACCTGCGAGGTTGGGATAGTCCTGGGAAGCTACTCAACCTGGGGCAATGGAAGTCACTCGACGTTGCTAATCGCAGAAGATACTCACGCGACCAAGTCACACACTCGATTATCGGAGGAATCACTCACTCTCTAGCAAGAAGTACTTGCACAATATTTTCATAAACTCAAACTCCGATCTTTCCATTGATTAGAACTCATATAAATAGGCATAACAAAAGATGACTCAACAAGACTCAATAAAGACTAGGCAACTTCCTAGACAGACTTTTCAAATACCTAGACAACTATTAACCAAAGACACAACTTACTAGATAGTCAAAACACAAATTTTTAGACCAGAAATTAAAAGACATTGACTAGAAACTAAAAGACACATTGAACTAATTAAGATAACCCTTCGTTTTTTCCGATTATCATTATTTTGCTCCTGCATCACTGTGTTCTCCAAATGCGTTTGAATGGACCACATTCCAATCCACAAACACAGCACTGGAGTGGAGTGGACATACGTATGTATTCAAACATTGACCCAATCCTATAATAGATCTCTCTGCATGAACGTGCATGCTACGAACATTTCATTACAGCCTACAACAGCTGTCAAGCAGAAGTGCAGCAAAGGATTTTCCCCAACAAAAATTATCCAAAGCAGTTATCAAAATTCGTACCGTGAGATAAAATTTAGCCATTCAAACATGATTCCAAGCCACAAGCCTTTTCAACTTGAAACTTTCTGCTTTCTTAAGGGACCTTCTAAATAGCACAAGCAATTGTTGCTGAATTGACAGAAAAGTCCCAATAGGAGTCCCAGGTGAGTTCGATGTTTCAAGAATTCCGGAAGTGCCTGAGATGCCTACTTCAGACAACAGGTTGCAGATACCAGCTAATGTATAAGCAAGGCAGGTATCATCATTATGCTGCACAAGAGGCAAAATGAGAAAAATTAAGCAAAAAAATTAAGTACACCATAAGGCCACAATAGTTGACAAAGGAAAATGGTATATGTAAGAGCCTCCACGAATATGTTGCAGTTCACCAAATCGGGTTAGAGGAGAGGAAGTTTGACTAGTTGTCTCGTATAATACATGATGATGCATGGCATTTCTAATATAGAATCCAAATCTATTTCCAAAAGAACACCCAAAGGACATCATTTTCTGACATGGTTGCAATGGAAACAAGTATTTGGTCATTGAATATGATTCTGCGGATCAAAAAAAAAAAAAAGAAATATGATTCTATGAACAGACACCAAACAAACAAACAAGTTGTCGATTAAGTAGGCTAAGTAGCCCAGTGAATTAACTGTACAATTCCTTGGATGAATTTACAAGTTCTTGTTTTATTAACATGAAATTACAATATCAACATAAATGTAGCGGAAAATTCCTTTGTGCATAATAACAAGAAAAAACTACAGGGGCCGGTGCTTGTGCATATTCAACTGACAGAAATATGATGCTGTCACATATACCCTCTTAGACGGCAGGAACAGTGGGTGCTGTCACTTTTTCCCTTTTACACGGCTGAAAGGAGCCACGCATGGGTAACCCAGATTTAATAGACGAAATACACGGCTTAAGAAAAACAATGCGCGAATTTGCCTCGAATTATGGGTAAATGTACCAAACCGCGACCTCAGCATGCATGGGTCAGCCTAAACACACAAGCTGTCTGACTAAGGGCATCATTATCACTTTTACTGGTGCTGCAGCAAAACGCAAATTGCCAGAAGTCACTAATAGCCCAGTGAAATCAAATATTGGAACACACATTCTGAAATATGGTAAACCCACATTAGGAAGTAGTGTATTTAGCGATCCAGAAAATTTTCCTCTTCATTTGCTGAATATATTTCCTACTAGACGAAAATAAAACGTATCGAACTAAAAAATAGAGCTTCGATAGTACATATAAAAAAGAGAGTTTGTCAAAATGCTTATAGAAATACGTTCCCACTCTCTTGAGAAAAATAATACTCTATCTATTTGATAAGTACATTCCTGCATTGTTATCTATAAAAGTCTACCCCTACCATACCAAAATTTAAGGCATATGGCGTACTGCGTTCTCGTTCTCGTTCCCATTCCTCGTATTGGGACGATTCACATATCATAGAGCAAAACAAGATAGAAGTTAAAGCAAAGAACCTTATTCCACTGACCTTAGCTTAGCTTAACTCTTGTGCAACCATATACTAATGAGACTGGCAAGGGAAAAAAACAGTATAACAATGAATCAAACTAAAGTATGGATTTTCTGGAGCCTTTTGACTATATTGGTGTTTAAGACAACATAAATCGAAAATAAGAGTAGCTGAAATGAGAAAGTTGAGATGGAGGAATGGTGTTACAAGAAATTACAGCATACAAAACAAGTCCTACGGGATTTAGCTAGACGTGGCCATGGGCGGAGGGATGTTGAGACAAGTGGGGTCACCTGCTCCAATTTGTCACTAGGGCTTTGTATACTTTACAATTTACACCCAAAGTCTACTTATTTGACCCCACTTTTAATTTTTAAATTGCCCCAGCCATAATGGAGTTCTGGTACTTAGAAAACGAAGGGTCGTAAAAAGAAACTCCTTACCCAGGCTCTCCCACAGGAATCCCCAAACTTTTTTTTTTTTTTTTGATAAGCACAATTTCATTGAAAAGCTCAAACGAATTACAAACTAAAAGGGGCATTCCCCAATATGAACACTACAAATGAAATAGAGGTATCCCCATAGGAAACACAAACAACTATAAGGTATCTACGATCTATACAAAGAATCAACATTTACATTGGAGAAAAAATACTATCCGGAAGCCTCCATTTGTCACCCAAAGCCGTATTCAAAGTGGAGTTCTTAACACATCTTCTGGAGCAAAGAAAATCTCTGATAGAGTTAACCACGTTAAGGGACACAACATCAACTTGTTTGGAAAGGCCTTGAAACACTCTAGTATTCCTCTCAATCCAAACACCATACACTGTAGCTGCTAAGGAACTATGTAACACTAAATTCTTAAGATCCTTGGACGTCCCATATTGGACAAGGCAGTCCACAATGTCCATGAGGGTGTTGGGAATGCCTGGCACCAAAGTCCTCACTAGAACTTGCTGCCAGACCATAGAGGAGAAGGGACACTGGAAAAATAAATGGTGGTGGGTCTCTCTATCGTTAGTGCAAAGCACACATTTGTCGTCCACCTGCATCCCCCAATTAGCTAACCTGTCCTTGGTACACAGCTTGGTTTGAACAGCCAACCATAAAACGAAGGCCCAACGAGGGACCATTTGTTTGGACCAGACAATTGCTGCCCAAGGTGGGTTTGGCCTTCTGATTCGGAGAGCTTCCCATGCAGAGGCAACAGAATAATGGCCACTAGGATGAGGGACCCAAACAACATAATCCTCCCTCAAACTATCTGGCTTTAGAGTACTGGGGGTATTCCTAATTATCTCTTGAGTAACTCTATTACGAATTCGAGGCCATCTCCATTCTCCTTGGAAAATAATGGAGGACACTTTTGCTTGAAGAGATCTCCCCATATTGAAAACCACTTCTTCCCCGTATCTCTTATGCAAAGGCCCCAAGGGATGCCAATTGTCATACCATAAGAAAGTCCCTGCACCATTTCCAATCCTATATTGGATCAAAGATTGGCCCAAGCCCCTAATGCCAAACAATTTCCTGATGGTTCATGAAGCATCACTGGGAGTCCTCATTGTCCAAATATTCTGATCTTTTATGATATAGGTATGAATCCATTTTACCCAAAGGGTGTCTGCCTTCATACACAAGGCCCACAGATGTCGTATCATTGCAGCTTTGTTCCAGTCCTTTATCCTTCTAAACCCCAAGCCACCTTCTGCTTTTGGACAACAAACATGCTCCCATTTAACCTTAGCTGATTTATGATTCATGTCAAAACCTGACCAGAGAAATGCCATGAGAGTACCCTCAATCTCCTTTATCGTTTTACTAGGGATGATGAAGATAGAACTCCAGTAGACTTGAATACTAAACAAAACAGACTGAATTAGCTGAGCTCTCCCGCCATATGTCAAACGCATGTGGGACCACCCATGAAGACGACTAACGATTTTTTCTTTAAGCACAAGACAATCAACAGCTCTTAACCTGGTAGAGATGAGGGGAACCCCTAGGTATTTCACAGGAAAGGTAGCTTCAGGAATAGGTAGAATGGCCCTTAAGGACCCCTTAATATCCTCAGAAACGCCGGCAAAAAAAGTAGAGCTCTGAGCCATATTTGGTTGAAGGCCAGAATAGTCATGAAAATCCTTAAGCAACTGGTTAATAAGAGAGAATGAAGGACCAGTAGCACCACAAAGAACAAATAGATCATCAGCAAACACTAGATGGTGGAGATTAATCGCATTACATCTGGGATGATAGGTAAACTGACCCGAAGCAACTCTGTATGTCAACAATGCAGAGAAGGCTTCCATGACTATAAGAAATAAGTAAGGGGAAATGGGATCCCCCTGCCTTAAACCTCTTTGCCCTTGAAAGAATCCCTCCAAAGACCCATTTATCACCACTGAGTATCTGACTGTTGTAATACATTGACGGACCCAATGGATATACAAAGTTGGGAAGCCCATAATTCTCATGGTATCAAATAAGAAAAACCAATCCATTGAGTCATAGGCTTTCATCAAATCAAGTTTTATGGGACAGCTAGGGACAGCAGTATCTCTATGATACCCTCTCACTAACTCTTGCATAAGAAGCACATTATCAATGATAGATCTGCCTTTAATAAAGGCAGATTGGGACTTGTTTATGATTGTAGGAAGAATAGCTTGTAAGCGATTTGCCAAGACTTTAGTAACACATTTAAGTGTAACATTGCAACAAGAAATGGGCCTAAAGTCTTTAGCACTCAAAGGGGCACTCACCTTGGGAATTAAAGAGATTGCGGTAGTGTTCCATTCCTTTAACAAGAATCCAGTATTGAAGAAAGCTGAAACTGCAGCAGTTAGACTAGGACCCACCACCGACCAATTCTTCTGGTAAAACATAGAATTATAGCCATCTGGCCCTGGAGCTTTATCCCCATGTATAGACCACAATGCTTTCTTAATTTCCTCTCCAGGAATCCCCAAACTTTGTTCGTCTAAAAATAAAGAAACCCCCAAACTTCGCTTGTTCTTATCAGGGAACATGGACTCACTTACCAATCGCCATGGATAATCCACCGAATGGCAGAGGCAAGAACTCCCTATTTCTCTCTCTCTCTCGGCACACCCGAAACAATACTAGAGCTTAACCTTGTACTAGAGTAATGTTGGTAATCGAATGTATGATGAATGGATGCATGTTATTAGTCGTTGTGTCCATAGAGAGATATTTTTGATAGGATTACAAACGAGACTATCATGCATCATTTCCAAAGTACTAAAAAGTCATAGGTGTTAATTGAAAGCAAAGTGAACTCTCGTGTTTCTATCCCAATATAACAGAATAAGAACACCAGCCAATCAGCCCAAACGCAAACGAATGAGAGAGTCGTAAGACAATGACAAAGATGATTTGAACAAATTCAGCACTCTGAACCCTAAACAAGTTTCCAATTGCTAATAGTTTTCAGCATTTACACTTAAAACAAGAAGATTCGAACGAATTCAATTCAAAAAAATGAGAAAGTGGCAAGACAAAGACCATTGAACCAATTCAACACCCTAGATATACCAGTTTTACGAGACAAGCAAGAATGTGTGTGTGTGTGTGTGTGTGTGTGAGAGAGAGAGAGAGACGAACCTTGCGCTGCTGTGAAGTCAATGTCGGGAGAGATTGGCGAAAATTTTTGTGAAATACAGTTCTATTTCAACACCAGTAAATAGCCGTGGTTACGGTACACGCTTTTTGCTGTTTTACAAGGCTCCTACACGCGAGAAAATACACTTGCCCGCTTATAATTACTATTAGCCGCTCATAATTACATCTGGCCGCGGAATAGTGAAAGCGCAATCACTAAACACGTTTCTTTTGTGATTTACAACTTACTTTGCTGCGAGGAATTACACTTGACCGCATATAATTACATATGGACGCTTGACACTACATCTGGCCGCAAAAATATGAAGGCGTGACAACTATACACGATTCTTTCATGATTTACAAGGTCCTTGGCCGCGAGGAACTACACTTGGCCGTATATAATTACACATGGACGCTTGAAACTACATTTGGCCGTGAAATATTGAAGACGTGATCATTGTACACGATTCCTCTCGTGATTTACGATGACTTTGGCCGCTATAAATTACACTTGGCCGCCTATAATTACACTTGACCGCACTGTATTGAACACGTGATCCAAATGCACGATTCTCTTATGTTTTACATGCCTCTTGGCCGCGAAAGATTACACGTCGCTGCAAAAAAAATTACTCCTGGCCGCAAAGTTCTACCAATCTCTTAAACATTTTGGGTGAGAGCTGAGTTTTACATTATATTTTTTGTTTTTATATTTTTTTTTCTTACATTTAAGTTTTGATTTTCGGATTGATTATTCGTCTCGATAAGAGAAGTCCAAAAATAAAAAATGATGATGAAAAACAAGAAATAGTTTTACTAAAGAGGAAAAAATCTCAAACAATTAATATTTTTTATCTACAATACTATCTTATATGAATGTTTTTCAACTTCGGTCCTTTTTTTTTCTTTATTCCTCTTGTCGGGATGAACAATTAATTCCAAAAATTTCAACGAAAAGCTAATAGGGATGCCTTGTTCCTCTAAGAGTTTTAGTGGCTCCTTGAACTTTTTGAGTTTTATTTTTTTTCAAAAAAAAAATTGCGTCAATCTTTCACGGATTATTGTTTCGTCTTTGTCGAGACAAATTGGAAAACTAATTTTTGAATTTTATCTTGGGTATTTCCAAAAATGTTAGAGTAAAAGTACTTTTTAACTTTTCTTATTCCACTCATCGAGACGAATCAATAACCCACAAAAATTTGGCACAAAACTAAAAAATAAAAAAGATTTAAATAAGGACAAAACTCAAGGTGGGCAAAACTTCGAACCAAAAAAAAAAAAAATCTAATGATTTTCGATTTGGGTAAGGGGGGGTTTTTCACTTCGGTTTAGACTGAACCGATCAAATTTTTGTTCGATCTCGGTCACCTGGAAATTTCTCTGGACCTAACCGAACCGATCCAAAATTATATGGACCGACTAGTACCGAACCGACTATATATTTTGTGTTTAATCTTGACCGTCCATCACAAGATTTCGTGCAGACCGAAATCCCCAACTGGACCGATCCGACCCCGAACCAAACCGAACTTAACTCTGGTCGGGATAGGTCCTGAAAGTAATTACCTCAAACCGAATCAACCCTCAAACATTTCACCCCAAACCAACCAAACTTGAACCAAAATCACCCCTACTCATAATTATTTGGTTACAAAGTTAGGGGTGGATGAGAAGTTAGAAATCCTAGGATGTTTTTCCAAATTTGAATTCACCGTCTATTTAGTTTTCTAATTACTTGGATTGTTTTAGATAACTCAAACTCTATTTTACTTAATTAAGTTAGGAATTGACTTGAAAGTAATGAAACTTAACCCATTGATCCCCTTGGAGTACCATCCCTGGGACTCATGAACTTTAACCACTAATCTTTTGTTAAAACAGAAAACCTATTAACCATTAAGAGAAGTATAGCTTTGAAAGTAAAGCACCCAACACCTCAACTCTTTCTTTATAGAACATCTATTAGCGGTTTATGATATCTAGTCTACTTCTATGGCAAGGAGAAGCAGTGCCACCGAGCGGCATAATCAAACATACCCACGAAGGAGGTGTATATGTGTGGGGAGATACCGAGCACCTCCCAATTCGAACCCCCACCTCCCAAATGGAAGTATGGGAGAGATACCAAGCAGCATAAGCAGACATACCCGCAAAGGAGGTGTACATGTGTGGAGAGATACCGAGTGTAGACACCCCATTCTGGACTGTCCGGATTAGTCCTTTTACTTTCTTTGTTGACCCGATGATGATAAACGGTCGAGAACAGTTCAAGGTCGATGGAAGGATTTGAGCTTTGAGCGTTGAACTCTCTCCCTTCAAACCCACCTTCAAGCCCATTTCAAAACCCTTCAAAACCAGAGCCAAATAAGCCCTAGCAAAACCGTACCTTGCTTACGCCAGGTTCTTCTTGGCGTGCGCCAGCAAATTGCCACGTGTCGGACATCGACCGTTGACTCAGTTTGACCTGGCGCACGCCGGGTTATAGCTGGCGTACGCATGGTCAAGACCGGTCAAATCACTGCTATACTGTCACGTGCTCGAAACTTTGCAACCGTCTCAGTACGGCGCAGAGTCCCCTGATCATTGCATTTTGCAGGGGACGTCCCCCTCTCTCTCCTACACAACCCATCACCTAGTCCCATGCATTTAATGCATGGGAGCTCCCTTCTTAACCTAACCAAACCCCTAACCCCAGCTGATCACCCCTGGACTCAGCCTCTCTCCTCTATAAATGCAAGCCCTTGCATTCATTTGCAAGGGTTAACCTCATTTAAGAAACCAAGCCCATCCCTCTCTTCTCTCTTGTTCTTTATTCTCCCATTGAAGGAAAGAGAGAAAGAGAAGCTCAGTACACACTCCTCTCCACTGTCCAGTCACTTCACACCCTCCATCTTCAACATCCAAAGCTCAATCTATTCTTCTATCTCTTGCAACCAAAGGTATACCACCTTTGTGTTGCTTTCTGTTTTCAGTTCCTGAGGGGAACCAGAAGGGTTCTGGCTAGTAACTGATACTAGTCCAGACCCCTCTCTGGTAAAATAAATCAGTCGTAGAGGCCACTTCATGGCGCACGCCAGTTTAGCCATGCCGTACGCCACCTTTGGCTGTATGTGCACAGCTGGCGTGGGGATCATGAAACGTCCTTTTGTCGCTTATCTTATTTCTGTCATCACCTTACAGCATGCTAAAAACCAGTCTAGTGCTTTCTGTATTTTAGAACTGTTCAAATGTAGCTTTCAATACTTGTACTTTCTTTGTTCTCAAGGCCTCTGGGGTACTTCTGGTCTTGATCCAGAGCCCAGATGATGTAAAGCCAAACACTGGTCAACACACAAACCTGGCGTACGGCTCCTGTAGGTGGCGTACGGCACGCTTGTTAAAGGCCAGTGCCTGGCCCTTACATCCTAGCTCAATCCTGGCCTCTTGTTCCTCCCCACTCTGTTTATGGGGTCTGTCTTGCTATTTCCCTGGCTACTGGCCATCCTATTATGTCTGTATCTGTGTATAATCAATATTATAGCCTGCGTGGTTTGCCCTGGGTGTGCACTGGTCCCTTCCAGAGCCCAGAGGATTGAGAGTAGGAGCTGTAAGAAATTGAGGTGGTAGTGTACGCCAGCCTGAAGGTGGCGTGCGCAGGGTATGCTGGCGTGTCGTGGCTTTGCCATGGCGTGCCAGCATGTCGCCTGCTCACGCACCCGACGGGCAGCGTACATCATCCTGTTGAGCTTCTGGCAGCGCTTGTTCTCAATCTATGCTCTTACATCTACTTTAATTCAAGCAAGCAAATCATCATCCATCAACATTTTTGTCATATAAAACCGCAACGTGTTACAGTATTAAATCCCTATTAACTGTTCCCCCGCCCTAACTGGCCAAAAATGATCAAATGAGAGAAAAATGCAAAAGTTTTAATAAAATGCCCGAGTAGAGACCGATCTCCGGATTGGGCGAGAGGGGTGCCATAAAACCCTTCCCCTTTCGTAACCTGGCTCCCGAACCTCAGATATCGAAGGTGACGACGGACCAGTCTACGCCTTTTTAAATCAAATCGAACATTTTTCAAATCAAAGCAAAACGTAGCAAACGTTCTCGAGTTCGGTTCCTTGGGTATTCTTCCGCTAAAACCCGAGTGGCGACTCTGAATCGAAGCGTTTCGCCGCGCTATTTTCCAAAATGGGCCGCCCCCCGAACAATATCCATTCCAAACCAAAATCGGGCGATTTTCGGGGCGTGTGTCCACACCGAGCACTTCTCAATTCGAACCCTCACCTCCCAAATGGAAGTATGGAGGAGATACCAACCGACCTACTTGGTCGCAAGCATTGCCACCAAGCGGCATAAGCAGACATATCTGTGAAGGAGGTGTGTGTGTGGGGAGATACCAAGCATCTCTCAATTCAAACCCTCACCTCCCAAATGAAAGTATGGGGGAGATACTAATTGACCTACTTGGTCGCAATGCCATATCTACAGCCATCGAATAAAAAGTTTCTGCTGCCAACTCATGATACTATAAACAAAATACGTTGTCATCTCACCAATGATAACCGTATCTCAATAAAGAATCCAATAAAAAGGGATTAAATTGAAAAATTTTGCGCATAAAACAAAGGCAGTCCACAGTCTAAATATTGAAGCTCTTCAGCTGCTTGGCTTAAGGGATCCAGCACTACCTGAGAAATCTTCAAAAACTGGAGACATATAGCACAAATCAACACATCTTTCCCCAATAACTAGTTCTAAGTAGCGCTAATGCGGACGGTGGACTGGTGGAGGAGTCAGTGTTGGTGGGGTGAGGTTGCCGATCGGGTCAAAGAGAGGTCATTCATGTTGTAACTAGGAAATTCCCAAGAAATTTTTCCGTTGTGCCCTACCTCAACTGGTTTGACCTCTGGTTTCTTTTGTTCCTTGTTTCTTTTAAGCCAACAATCTCACACACACACACACTCATCAATAAAAATCTCATTCATTTGCTAGACCTCCGTTCGTTGCGTCTCTCTCTAACACACACACACTCATCAATGAGCATCTCATTCAAGACTCAAATACTGTTGATAAGCAAGTTTTTTATGAACTCGTCTATGGCCACCGACGGTGGCTGCATCGATGGGGAACCGACCGGCACGCAGGGCCCACTCCCGATTCCCAGCGAAAATTCGAGCCGTTCAATAATTTAAACAAAAATATCGAGTGGCCCTGAAAAAAACCAGCTCGATTGAATAAACGTAAATGTTTAATTCAATCTTTTCATTTTTTATTCAGATTACATCAAGTGGACCCCACGTGCCGGTCAATTCCCCAACTGTGCAACCACAGTCAGTGGCTTTAGCATAAAAAAATTAAACAAGTGAACTCATTGTATTACTCTGTAATAAAAATTATACTAATAGACAGATTGACCAATTTTTTTAGACAGAGTAACAGCTCATGTTTTTTATTATGTAAATGGAATAGACAATAATTATGATGAATGGATTGGTTTGGTAGTCTTGAAAATAAGTTGTTGGAGAGAAAAAGAGAGCAAGAAATTTTTGTCATGCAAAACACGAAATTTTTACAAGAATTAATACGTCCACTAATTTTTTTTCAAAATTTTTTTTTGGAAAATTTTAATATAAATCATGAGCTATCTTCATTCTATACGGAACAATTGCTTCGGCTTCAATGGCTTTAATTGGGCTCCTAGTGAGTGGTAAGTTGGCCCGAGCACCTGCGTGATCAATTTTTACAGTACAAGACAGCATGAAAGTAACTAGTAGTTTAAACTAGTTTTCATTCATAAGCTGCCACAGGCTTACGTACAGATAATTTACAAACACAATCAACACCTCAGAACCAAGTCCACATCAAGATAACAACAGAACACAACAACAAAGTGAAGGAAAAAAAGGGTGAAAAAACAAGACAAGTTGGATAATAAACAAAGATGCAGCAAACAGATTAGGCCCTGGATGTGAAAGGAAGGGCTCTGATAACAATCTGGTGGTAAAGGGCAGCCAGAGCAGCTCCAATGAAGGGTCCTACCCAGAAGATCCACTGTAATCGCAGACACATCAGAAACATTAGATTAGTGTTTTTTTTATCGGCAAAAGACAGTATTATTAGAATAATTAGATTACACCTTGGAGGAGGAGTTGAACTCCTGAACTCCTTTCTCTTAACACTAAAGCCCCCGAGGCCGTTGGGCCAAAACCCTCTTGGCAACATTAGATTAATGTTATTAATGGGAGTAATATCATTATAATCGTGTTAAAAAGGAGATGAATAATCTCCTATTAACCGAACTGAAAACAATAATCTCATTTGTGAAGTCATAATGACATATTGATGTTTAATCTGGTTAGAAAGTAAAATGAGAAAACAGAGAAATCATATTTACGTGGTCATCCCATGCATGGTCTTTGTTGAAGACGATGGCGGCTCCCAGACTCCTGGCCGGATTTATGCCGGTTCCTGTGATGGGGATGGTGGCCAAATGAACCAAGAACACCGCAAACCCAATGGGGAGAGGAGCCAAAATCTGCAACTCCAGGAAGAGATAGTTAAAGCACGAATCTGCAACCAACTACAATTTATGCATGCCCAGTTTTTGGAACAGATAAAAATTAAAGAATTGCGAAAAGTTATAAATGTGCAACAAACATAAAAAAGCACAACCTAAAACATCTAAAAAGGGAAGCATCCCGGGACTTCATGAGCAATCTATCTCGCTTTATAATCCACAGAAGATACTTCCATCTCGGGATGCCTAGCCTAGGGATTTCGACTTTTGCTACTAGTCTAACCAAAGTTGTCAATACCGTACCGGTCAGCGTACCGTTTTCACTACTGGAATGGTACGTACCGGTACCGGGCTGTATTCCGGTACCGTTCCGGATTTACCGCAATTAATATTATATATATATATTTAATATATATCTACCATTTTTTAAAATTTTAAGTGTAAACATATACAAAATCTTAAAATAAAAAAAAAAAAAAAAAACGTAATTTTGTACCGGCCGGAACACCGAAAAATGGCCGGAACAGACCGGAACAGGCCGGTACACCCGGTATCGGCCGGAACAGGCCGGTATTTCAACCGGAACGGAACATGCCTTTTTGCGTTCCGTTTAAAGGCCGGTACGGTACGTACCGGCCGGTACCGGCCGGTACGGAACGGATTTGATTACTTTGAGCCTAACATAAAAATGCTACAACAAGGGTCTTGCATTCAGCATGTGTTATCATGTCATGTTTAGGATACATGAGAATAAGGTGCTGTAATTCATTAGAAAGGATATCCATATACCAAAGCTTCTTTGTACGAACTCGGCGAAGTAGAATGCAATAATACCATCGTCACATCAAACACTTGCCATAAGTAGACAAAAATTAAGGCTGGTTTGACCTAATATGTGAGTTGGCTTATTTTTTTTGCCTTTATTCAAATGCAATTTTTTTTGAATAAAGACAAAAAAATAAGCTAAGTGGCTTAGTAAGCCAAACCACCACTTAATCCATGAGGACTAGGACTTTTCTAGTCTTCATGTAAAAACATCCTTCGGAAGGAACCAAAGATGTGATGGTCATATCTTTTGGAATACTAGCAAAGCAATTGTCATTCAGAAATATTAGAGAACTACCATTTTGATCTTAGAATTTCTAATGCATTCTAAAGAGAAGCTAAACACTAGTACAAGACCAATGGTACCGGAGCCCTTACAGCCACACATTTGTGTGAGTCCCACACACTTGGTGGTAGATCCCACACATTTGATTGAAGAATTGTGTAGAGCTTACCACCAAGTGTATAGAACCCACACAAATGTGCGATTGTAAGAACTCCGAGACCAGTTATCATGAACTAGTGAATAAGTTTCCCACCCCTAACGAGATGAAAGGCAAACATGACATTACGGCGTCGAAGTATATGTTCGAGAGGCCACTTGCTCTCTTTTTTTCCTTTCTAAGCTAACAGAATCTTATCTCAAAACACCACACAGTACATTTGCTATTGTTTTGGTTATTGCATTGCCATTTGTAAAAGAAAAGCCATGCAAACCAACTCAATTACAGGGAAAAAATAAACCAACATCTGTGGGAAAGAAGTTTTTGAAATTAACAGTATAGCCTGATTAATTCCAAAAATACCACAGTTACTTTGTTGGGATAGTTTCTTATGCAAACTCGATAGCAAATATAATGACAGTTTTTGCTCACAACAGTTTCTACATCTACCACCTAACTTGGCAACCGAACTGTTTTAATTGTGGAGACGAAGCCAAATTGCAGCAAAAGCTTAATAGCATAATAGTATATGCCACCAACCAAATTTGCTTAGCAATTCATTCACACTTTCATACACAAGACTATGAAATCCACAAAAAGAAATATGTATGAATCTCAATCTGATGCGTATGCAAGGTAGAGAAGTACCGGTAAGGCTTCTAATTTCTTTGTAGCCAACAAACCAGCCAAGATGGAAAAAGCTACTTTGGTATTTTGTCTTGGATTTGACACCTAAACTTAGTTTTCCAAAGTTTCGGACCACCACGTCATTTTTAGTCCCGACATATTTTGGTAGAAGAGACCATATCCACCTCATACTTTTCATTTCTTGAGGATTACTCCTAAGTAGGTGCATATGCCTGGATGGGCCCGACATATTTTGGTATAAGAGACCATATCCACCTCATACTTCTCATTTCTTGAGGATTACTCCTAAGTAGGTGCATATGCCTGGATGGGCTCAATGGCAGAATGTTTTTCGCGTTACGTTTCTCCCGCACATATGTCAAGTATGACCCCATTCTACCATGTTGGTCAAGACCAAATACGACGTGGCGGTCCCTAACAATGAAATATTGGGTCTCGGAGTCCTTAGAACCACACAACTTAGTAGAGTCCGTAGACCGTACTATTAAATGCATAGTACACACAAAAAATTTTGGTTCTTGGGCCTTCGGGACCTATGGTCCACCAAAGAATGGTTTTTTCCCAAACCACATGCAAGCATCATTATTTTCCAAAAGCAAAAGAAAAAGCCAACCATTCTAATCCCTCTGGTCAAAAAGTAAGACCAAATATACTCCCTGGTCCACCTTCACACTGGTGCAGCAATTTTTATGAAACCACAAACAAAAACCTAAGACTGGGTTTGGAGGAGGGGAAAAACTATAGTAATCCTTCAAAACTATCCCAGTATCTATAAATTTTTCAACACAAACACCAAAATAACAGGATATAAGATGAATCTAACGTTATACTGCCCAATATACACCTACTTAAACTGTTTCAAAAGATCCTAACACCACTTCTTTAGGATGTGAGAAACCAAGCCAAGAGGCCTTTGGCCAAACGGCATCACACATGAGGTTAGGAGTTCAACTCTTCTTCCAAGGTACTAATCTAACTACTCTTGCAAAACTGACTTTCGCCGATCAAACAAAAAATAGATCCGAGAAACAAAAGCATGTCCACAAAACTCAGATGCACAAGTCACATACCCAGAAAAATCTAGTCCAAGTTAAAGACAATGACGCTTATCATGCACAGTAAGAGAAAGAGGAAAAGAAGGCATACAGGGACATGTGAGTCTCTGGCATTTCTCTTGGCATCAGTGGCAGAGAAGACAGTGTAAACAAGTACAAAGGTACCGACAATCTCAGCACCAAGGCCATCCCCCTTGGTGTAGCCATGGTTCACAACGTTTGCCCCACCACCCAGTAGCTGATACTGGGAAGGTTGGAACCCCTTGACCACACCAGCACCACAGACGGCACCCAGGCACTGCATCACTATGTAGAAGACGGCCCTGGTTAGGGACAACTTCCTTGCCAGGAACAAACCAAAGGTCACTGCTGGGTTTATGTGTCCTCCTGTTACAAGAAAACTTTTGATCAGAAAAGTTTTGACAGAGGAAATATACCAAACTCTGAGGGAAATAAGGGTACGTCTCCCCAAAAAAACCGACTTGTTTCTTTTCTTTTTTTTGTCTTTCAAAAAATTATCTCTGCATTTGTGAGTCATTTGTGAGTCTTGCGCCAAATTTTTGTGAATTATTGGTACATCTCGATTAGTGGAATCGAAAAAGTAAAAATTATGACCGAAACCCTTCTTTTTTTTTTTAAATCCAAGAAAAAGCCCAAAAATATTCCAAACAGATCAACACATGAACAAGCAGATCTACTAAGTACCCACAAGATGTTCTATAAATCCACAAGAAACTGAGTGATCCAACCCATACAGAAGGGAAAAAATCGGAAAATTAGCCCCAAAATAGGAAAATAAATCGCTGGTCCTTGTTTAAGTGAGTCTTGGGGCCGGGGGGGGAAGGGAAGGCAACCCACTGATCCACTAAATATCTACCAAAAATTTCCACCAAAATTAACAAGAGAAAAAAGGGTGAAACTCAGCATGATGGGGAGGAAAATGAAAATAAAAACACCCAAAGAAACAAGAAACAAATTACTGGTCCTGGTTCAGGTTCAGGTTCAGGTGAGTATTAAGAGGAATTTCTTTAAAAAGTAACAAGAGTAACGCTACAGACTCAAAGTAACTGGAATAACTAAATGAAGAGTCTGCAATAAAAAAAATTCAAGAAGGAGAGAATTCCAAACCTGAAATACCAGCAGTGCAGTAGACAAGGGCAAAGATCATACCACCAAAGGCCCAAGCAATCCCTTGGATACCCACAGAGGCACACTTATTAGGTGCCCTGGAAACACCCATGACAGTCAAAACAGTGATGTACAAGAAGAGGAAAGTGGCCATGAACTCAGCAATCCCAGCCCTGTAGAAGGACCAAGACAGCAACTCCCCTGGCTCAAAGAGGGGAGCTGGGGGTGGCTCCTTGTAACCCTTGTCTGTTTGAGCTGATGTACCCAGTGGTTGCCTCTCTGGGAACTTGTTGGCTCCCAGCTTCACATCCTCCTCCTTGCCCTCCATTTTCTCAGAGACTGTGCTCTCTCTCTCCTCAAACTCTCCTCTCTCTCCTCAAACTCTCTCTTTTTCAGACTCCCTCAATCAGACTGATGAGTAGCTCCGCTGGAGGGACGTGGAGTAGTGGGAAAGGAAAGGGTTTTGGGTTGCTTTTATAGATGCTAAATCATGGTGCTTTTCAGGTTTGGTTTGTGAGTGGAGTATTTCTTTTTCATTTTGGAAACTAAAATGGTTATTAACCACTCCAATTTTTAACAAGAAAATAGGAGTGAATATTGTTTTTTTCAAGAATTGTCTGTGCTCCATGTCAAAAAAGAATTGTCTATGCTTCCGAAATTGGCTGAAAGTACTAAAATAAAGTAAAAGTGCTTTTTTCATCACTGAAATAGCTTTTTTCCTTCACAAAATACGTACAACTTTAACCATTTTCAAAAAAAACACCCCTAAGGAATTTTAAATTCAACTAAAAATTAAACAAACATTTCGGGACGCATGGAATATTTTAAAAACTAATTTCAAGAGAGTAATGTTACGTGTACATATTCATAGAATAGATTCACTAACAAATTAGTTTGAATACATACTCCTAATAACATCACTCACACGTGATGAGACTTTAGACTTCAGTCTAGACATATATAAATACAGTGAAATCCCCTACATATAATAATGTGTTGTGACAAGACAATGTTCTCTAGCGTGACGGAGACCATACATGGCCATTTATCAGGACCGCAAAGTAAGATAACAGAAGCACCAAAAAATAAAATAAAAAGAAGTAAGAGCAAGTGGCTTATTTTTTTGTTCTTATTTAAATTTTTTTGCATTTATTAGTTTCTCGTTAATTTTTTATGGATTATTGCTTCGTCGTGACAAGAGAAATCTAAAAAGTATAAAACTATGATCAAAACCTATGTTTTTTGAATAAAGACAAAAATAAGTCAATAAGCCAATTTTTTTCGTCTTTATTAAAAAAATTGAATTTATATCGTAATTTTTTACTTTTTAAATTTATCTCGGACAAAGCAATAATCCAAAAAAAATTTACAAAAAACTAGTAATAAATACAAAAATAAATTAAATAAAGATAAAAAAATAAGTCAATTAACTTATTAGCCGAACAACCAAATCTGTGCGGGATAAATAAAAAAAAAAACAAAAAAACAAATCTGTGCACAGTGCACACTTCCCCATTTTAATAACAGCAGTCAGACTGCGGGCATCATAAACAAAAGAAAATGGGTACACTTTAATTTATATTTATTCCTTTATTCCTGGGCTTGGACAATTTTTATAGTATATAATTTAATTAATTGTTAGTAAATGTAAAGCACTGTACTGAAGTAGATTAGGGTATGTTCTGGAAAGACCAGTGGGGATGCTGACATAGCTCTGGATGATTTGTCTTCTTGTTCTTAGAGGGCTGCTTTCCCCCCCACCCTCCCCCCTCCCTCCCCCCCCCCCCTCTGACACAGCCCCCCTGGACCCCACCCCATCCTTTCCCGTTCTACCCTCCCCCACTTCTTCTTCTTTCCAGTTCTTTTTTCTTCTTCTTCGTTTTTTTTTTTCCTCTATTCCCCCCTCCCTCTTGTCCTTTCCAGTTTTAATCCTTTTTTTTTTCTTCTTTTTTTCCTAATTTTCAATTCTTTTCTTTATTTGTTTCCTTTCCCGTTTTCCCTCTTCTTTTTTTTTTTGGTTAACTCAAATTCTATTTTCAATTAACTACTACAATACCATATTTAAGATCAACGCTTCGCGCCCAAGCTAATGGATCCGGGGGCTCTGCTGTGCCTCATG
This sequence comes from Rhododendron mucronatum var. ripense, assembly GCA_019656295.1. Lineage (NCBI taxonomy): Eukaryota > Viridiplantae > Streptophyta > Magnoliopsida > Ericales > Ericaceae > Rhododendron > Rhododendron mucronatum. The sequence goes on along the minus strand of BPLT01000008.1, from coordinate 3,446,781 downwards.
ACACAGTACCTCCTACCCACACCCCTAAACTATGCTGTTTTGCATAAAAAAAAATATTAGTTATTAATTTGCAATCCTATGGAGTAAAAACGTGATTATGAGAATTTTAGAGATAAAATTTAATTATGTCTCTATAGAATAATATGATCAAAATAATAAGATCTTCACACTGGTTCAAACTGATTAAAAATTGGAGCAGTTAATTTTTTAACCATATTTTTTAATATATAAACGTTCTATAAAAAATTAAGTGCTCCAATTTTTAATCCGTTTGAACAAGTGCGAAAATCTTATTTATTATTCTGATCATATTATTCTAAAAATGCATAATTAACTTTTGTCTTTAAGGTTTTAATAATCATGTTTCTGTTCCACAAGATCCTAAATAAAGAGCATATACTTAATTATGAGAGTTCTAGAGATAAAAATTAATTATGATTCTTTAAAATTATGTGTTCAAAATAATAAGATCTTCGTACTTGTTGAAACGGATTAACAATTAGAGCACTTAATTTTTTTACAACGTTTATATATTAAAAAATATGGTTAAAAAATTAATTACACCAATTTTCAATCAGGTTGAACCAGTGTGAAGATCTTATTATTCTGATCATATTATTCTAAAGAGACATAATTAAATTTTATCTCTAAAACTATCATAATCACGTTTCTGCTTCATAGGATTGCAAATTGATAACTTAATTTTTTTTTAATGCAAAACGGCACTTAGGGGTGTGGGTAGGGGTACGGTCATAAGTCACAACAGAGCCCCACGATCCAAGCTAATATATCTTTTATGCTTTCAAAAATTTATATAAAAAATGAATATGTATAAGTACAATATTAACCAGTCTAAACATATTTTCTCTACTTTTAAAATAGGAAATTGATAATGCCAAAACAATTTGAGTCCGTGCTTGGATTGGATCCTGACTGCGCTAAGTAAATTTTTTGCTCTAAGTCATTTCAACGAACACACTAAGATTCTTTATTTGGTTTCAGGATTGTTTTAAGGTGTTCATTGAAAGGCCTTGGAGCCAAAAATTTATTACGATCATTTAGGATGAAATGTTCAGAAAAATAACATCTTTGTACCGGTTCAAACGGATTGAAAATTGAAACACTTATTTTTTTACACCGTTTATATATTTAAAAATACTTTAAAAAAAAGTGTTTCAATTTTCAATCTGTTTGAACCGGTGCAAAGATGTTATTTTTTCTGATCATTTCATCCTAAATGGTCGTAATAAATTTTTGGCTCCAAGACTTTTTAATGGACATCCTAAGAGAATCCTGAAACTAAATAATGAGTAATAGGGTACTCATTCAAAGCCTTGGGGCAAAAAATTTATTATGACCATTTAGAATAAAATGATAAAAAAAAATATAATCTTCGCCCCGATTAAATTGAATTAAAATTTGAAGCACTTAATTCTTGAATTATGTTTTTTAATATAGAAAGGGTGTATTTATAGAAATTAAATAAAAAAGATAAAAGTAATTAAATAAAGAAAGAAATTAGAAACGGTAAACAGAGAGAGAGAGAGAGAGAGAGAAAAGAGGAGGGGGGTAGTCCGGGAAAATGGACGTTGGGGGGGGGGTTGTGGTGTCAGGGGTGGGAAAGGCAATTTGCTTGTTCTTATCTTTAACAGGGAGTAGGGACCGGAAATGTTGTCGAGCGGCATCTTTGAAAAGCGGTACCAAACGATTGATTCGGCCGTCATTTTGGTATGAATGACTTCAATTAAATTTGAGCGCATATAAATTTGAATTGTTAATTTTTTAACTATATAAACAACATAAAAAATTAAATTAGGCCCTGGCTTTGTTCGGAAGCCATTTTAGTTTTAGTTTTCATTTTGTTTCTAATCATTACTCTACATTTTTTTTCAATCATTACCATATTTTTTCAATTATTACTTTCTTATCTCTCTCTATCTCTCTCCAATCATTACTCCTATCTTGAATCATTATCCTATTTCTCTCTCCACCCACTACCTAAACTAAACTAAACTCTCAATCAAACACTACCTAAATTTTCCAATTTTCCCTCCGTTTGAATCGGTGCAAAGATCTTGTAAATGATCTTTGCACCAATTCAAACGGAGGGAAAATTTCAGCACTTAATTTTACTTAATTTTTTATACTGTTTATATATTAAAAAATATACTTAAAAAATTAAGTGCTTCAATTTTTAATATGTTTGAATTGGTGTGAAAATCTTATTATTATGATCATATTATTCTAAAGAGACATAATCAAATTTTGTCTCTAGAGCTCTCATAATCATATTTCTGCTCTTTAGGATTGCAAATTGGTGGTTAGGATTTCTTTTAAAAATCAAACGGTGCCGTTTTTGTGGGGTGGGTAGGGGCTACTGCGCCCCCGGGCAGCAGAGCCCCTGAGTCCTCAACAGGGAGTAGGGACCGGAAATGTTGCCGAGCGGCATCTTTGCAAAGCGGTATCAAATGACCGATTTGGCCGTCATTTTGGTATGAACGACTTGAATTAAATTTGAGCGCATATAAATTTGAATTGTTAATTGCTCAACAAAGAACCAAACTATCGATTACCGAGATGAACCGGCACTATCGATTACCGAGATGAACCGGCACCCGCTCTGGAGAGGTTGTAGCATCCCCATTCCGTAGTCACCATTTTCTTCGTACAAATGAGTTTGATTAGTTGTTCTGGGCCCACATTGTTAACCTAATCATGAGAAAGATATTCCAATAGTAATTAAAAAATTACTATTGGAATATCTTTTTCAAGATATTCCAATAGTAGAAAGATATTTCAACAGTAGTAAAAAATTACTATTGGAATATCATGAGAAAGATATTCCAATAGTAGTAAAAGATATTCCACATTGTTAATTGCTCGACAAAAGTCGTTCGGCTAAATAAGTCAAGTGGCTTATTTTTTTATTTTTATTCAATTTTCTTCACAATTGTTAGTTATTCGCCAATTTTTTGGAGATTATTTCTTCATCATGACGAAAGGAATCTAAAAAGTAAAAAATTACGATCAAAATCTAATTTTTTTGAATAAAGACAAAAATTAGCCAATAATTCAATTTTTTCGTCGTAATTAAAAAAAAATTTAGATTGCGATCGTAATTTTTTACTTTTTAGATTCCTCTTGTCATGAAAAAGCAATAATCCCAAAAAAATTGACAAAAGCCTAACAAATGCGGAAAAAAAATTAAATAAGGACAAAAAAATAAGCCAAGTGGCCTATTTAGTTGAATGAGGAGTGACTATAACTGGGTGCATGATGTAATACATAAATGGGGAGTGATTTTTGCAAGATAGTGAGGATGGTAAAAAAGAGAGCACGTACGATGACGAATGGAACGTAGATGGTAGCAAGTGGAGTGGAGTGCAGTTGATACATCCCTTATTTTCTCATTCACATGGGCAGGGTTCGATTCCTGTAAGCACCCACCCAATCCCCCTTCCCAAGTCCCTTAGGATAGTAAATTATGATTAACGACTGGCAAAAAAAAAATTATAGATGGTAAAAAATGTGGAGTGCAAACCATAAAAGTGATGGATTTTTTGATGATTTCTCCAATGTTGGGAAAAAAATGGAATGTATATGGTACTCTCTTCGTCCCGTTTTAGTTTTACTAGTTTAATTTAAAATTTTTAACTTTTTAAGGGGCATAATGATTACTACATAAAAAAATATGTAACCTTGAAATTATACCCATCAAAAAGTGATTTGATTAATGTATATAGTATACTTCAATTTATGCATCAAGGTAGTAATGGAATTTTATCAAGTTTTTCTCGTTGATTTTGAAAAAGTAGACACCTATTTTGAGGCATTCTAGAATCAGCAATGATACACACAGAGAAAATACACAGATTTTGTGCACAGATTCATTGTGGGGCCCATTATGGGTCCTACACAAACAATTCGAGCCATTCATTAAATGTAAAATATTTTTTTAAGGGCCTCCGTGGAAAATCAGCTCAATTAGATACCTATAGGTGCTCGATTCAATCGTCTAACTTTTCATTATCCTAAAATCTGAATGAAAAGTAAGATGATTAAGTCGAGCACCTATAAGTATCGGATTGAGCTGATTTTTTGAGAGAACCCTTAGAAAAAATATTTTACATTTAATGAACAGTTTCAATCGTTTGTGTGGGACCCATAGTGGGCCCCACAACAAATCTGTGTATAGAATCTGTGGATTTTTACTGTGTGTGTAGCATTAATGTTCTAGAATGGAATATGAGACCATAAAATTGGGACAAATGGAGTAAATTTGAGAAGAAGAAAAAAAAGTGTTGAGCTGCCCGAGAATTTACTCTTTTAGGAGACTGTTGGGAAAATAAGAAAATCCATGGAACAGCATGCGTGTTTGCCTCATCTAGAACGTCTATATTCGGCAATGGACAGCATTCGTGTTTGCCTCATCTAAAATGTCTATATTCGACAATGGACGGCAAATTGGAAACAATCACAGCCACAAAATTGAAAGATTACGTATGGAAGAAATCCAAGGGGGCTGACAAATGTAGCCGTTTTGAAGACCGTTGGGAGGGAAAAGTGGACAACCTGGAATGAGGCCTTGGCTTCAAAAATAAGCTTGAAGTTTTTTTTTTTTTGATAATTACACTTTAATAGTAGTATTTATTAGTTTTTAGTATTCAAAATACACATGGCAATATGCAAATAGTGGAGTGTGATTATTATAAATTGGAGTGCTAAAATTATTGTCCTTTTTTTTTGTTTTGTTTTTATTCAAAAAATTTGTATTTTTTAGTTTTGCATCAAATTTTTGTCCATTATTGGTGCGTCTTAACGAAAGAAATTGAAAAACTAAAAAAATTATAAATTTTATCCAAATGAATTTGAAAATATCCAAATTTTAGCACTTTTAGCTCAGTTTTTTTGGGCTAAAACTACTAAACTTTGAATATTTTTATAAAAATTGGATAAAATTCATTATTTTTTATTTTTTTATTTCTCTCAAACAAATCAATAATCTATAAAAGTTTAATACTACGAGTATAAACTAAAAAATACACACACACACACACACACATATATATATATATATTAAATAAGGACAAATAAAAAAAAAACTCCAAACTTTTAATTCAGCATGAATACCCCATCGTCACAACCTGGAATGATGACGGAGCAACGGCTTTCCAAAATCTGAAATTCCCCATCGTCACATCCAGCGTGGTCCCACTTCCCTCCAGAGTGATCCCGGACAATAAAGTTTGAATGTTTGTTGGGGGAATTTTGGTGGGATAAATTATGGGTCTCAGTTCAAATAATTAGCTCATATTTTCAAGAACTTTAGCCGGATACACTTTCCTACATAGACTTGCAAGTAAATAAAAATGGGTCATACTTAATAAAAACTAAAGAATAATTTTTTAACTGACCCATAATTTATCCATTTCGTGGTGGGGCTAAACTCATTGGATGTTAAAAAAACAAAGACAGTCCTCATTGTTCTTAAATCTTTTGTGTATTCTCCATGAAAAGGGGTAAGGTTCAACAAATATACTTCCACCATCCCCCTTCTTTAGTTTTTTTTTTTGGAAATTTGTACCACTTTTCAATTGATTATATTTTACAATTTATAATTTTTAAATAATTTTCACCGTTTAAAGGAACTAAGTAAAATCTATCAAAATAGATTTATATTATACATAAATAAAATCATCAATTAAAAATTATAATTAATTTTTTTATCTAGTTAGATGAACCGAGAGACAAAAGAATTGGGGGACAGATGGAGTACTTACGAAAAGGGTAGCGCACTCATGCTGGACAGCTCACCCTCATGGGAAGACCCACTTGGTAGGGTATTGTACTTACACAACCTGCAGCCTTTTTGATGGACCCAGTGCCAACCGTGAGAATCCATAAATACCATGGGCCCCCCTTTATTAGGGGCGAAGGAAGAAGGATGAACTAAGCCTTGTCATTTAGCCCGACGGCCCACGGTTCGTCTTTAGTCTGCCCAGCCCATCGGGCTTTTACCCGGCTCGAACCTGAAAAATGGGCGAGTTAGCCCGGCCCGTAATTTGTAATGAGTGGGGCTCGGGCCTATGAATTTTTACTGGGCCCGCGCCGTAGGCCCGGCCCGTGAGCCCGCCCGGCATACCCGTCCAAAAGCCCGCCAACGGGCCCGCCCATGAGCCCAAAATCCCAAAAAATCCTTTCTTTTTTCCCTTGGTTTAGTTTTACCCAAGGAAATTTAAAGCCCGCCCGGCTTTTGGCCCGCCAATTGGGCTAACCCGTGAGCCGGGCTTGGGCTTCAATTTAGGGTAGATGGCCCGGCCCGCCAAAAAGAAAAGGCCCGATCGGCCCGACCGTGGGCGGGCTTGGGCCGAGAATTGACGGACTGGGCCGGCCCGGCCCGATGATGACCCTTAGGATGAACTCTTGGTGAGTTGGTGGTGGCGGGAGGAGGAGGATTGGAGGTTGTTGTTGCACTACACCTGAGTGCGGATGATTTGGCCACGCATCTTAACAATGGATAGTTCAGTTTTTTATCCGAATAATGGACGGGTTAATAATTGTAGGAGGATAGATTAAATTTTAGCACGAATTGGCCGCACTATTCGAATGAACCATCCAATGGATGAAAATCCGAATCGTCCATTATCAAGATGGACGGCTGAATCAGCGGAGGGTGCACTAAAGCACCCCTCATCTGGGAGAAGGAAGAGGGAGAAGAGAGGGTGCTCGGGACTGAACACCACCACACCCGAGGATTAGCCAATTCAGGCAGGATTAAAGATCGAATTACCCTTTTTTTCAATATATATTATCAATGCAATAATTTAATGAGGACAATCAAGTAATTTATCACATAATCCACTTTTATCCGCCCACACTTATCCGCTCTTATAAAGTACTAGTCAAACTAAGTACTCCCACCGTCCTAATTTAATTGTCACTTTTAGAAGTTTGTGTCACTTTTCAATTGATTATATCTTATAATAATTTATAATATTTTAGGTGATTTTGAAAACATTGTGTTATAGAACAAATCGAGATCTATCAAACAAGATCCATATTTGATATAAAATTCATTACCAATTTAAAGATATAACTAGTTTTTTCATCAAGTTAAAATAGAACTGGAACAAGTAAATTGAGACGGAAGGAGTAGAAGCTAATCATTCACACTTATCCACCCATATTTTGTATTGATTCTAGAAAAATTGATAGCATCTTAGAGCTTTCAAAATTTTGAACTCATAACTAACCGGTCAATCACCTTTAGGTCAAGGGATTAGGATCATCTTTTGATGGGAACAATGAATATTAGGACCGGGGCTTTAAATTTTTCCATGGTTGAATATTATTTGATGGCTGAATCATGACATATGATACCCATTTTTATAAGTTTAATTTAAGAGTCCAAAACAGCTTTAGATGCCGGTGCTATAAGCTATAGAACTGTTCTACGCACACAGCAATCTGTGCACAGATTGTGCACAGATTTTGTTGTGGGGCCCACCACGGGTCTCACACAAATCATCCGAGCCGTTCATTAAATGTAAAACATTTTTTCAAGGGTCCCCGTAAAAAATAAGCTCAATCCAATACTTATAGGTGCCTTATCCAACCATCTAACTTTTCATTCAGATTTCCGGATAATGAAAAGTTATATGATTGGATCGAATACCTATAGGTCTCAGATTGAACTTATTTTTTACGGGGACGCTTGAAAAAATATTTTACATTTAATGAACGGCTCGGATTATTTGTGTGGGACCCGTGGTGAGACCCACAACAAAATCTGTGCACAGATCTGCTGTGTGGGTAGACTTTCTGTAAGCTATATAGTACTTAATACTATTCTAATATAGATTGGTTTCAGCATGTTTGGTTGCAGGATTATGGAATTGAAGCTCGCCAATTTGGCCTGTTTGGTTGCAGAGGTATATTCTCTTCTACTTTAGAGGATACAAAATTATGCCCAGGACCTTGTCATGAATAGAGTCCATTTCTTGTAATGAATGGAGAGAGATAAAAAAAAAATTATCGGAGATTGAGCCCGAGTTTTGAGACTCCAAAACAAACGAGCTTGATCTCGGCCTTAATTTTTCACACATTGTTTATGTAGTACTTTTTTTTATAACTCTGGTATATGTCTGAATTAGTTTATACGTATTTTGACTAATCCTAGAAAACTAATCCTACCGTTCACTTGTGGGAGACCCAATTGAAGAACAGGCGGAGTTTTTTTTTTTTTTTTTAGTACTTTTTTTTTGAAAAGTACTTGAATGAACTAAAACCACACTTTTCCTCATCTAGACTACGTATTTTCCAAACCCGCACATAGGTTTCGTCTCTTTTTTCCAAAGAGCAATGCTACAAGCACATCTTTTGGAGTACACAATTCCGGAAACAACTGAGTTCGGAGCCGTTCGATTCACACGGGTCCACAAAACAGAAGACGACGAAAGTGGATACATGATTAGAATTTTGTCAGGGACGAATTCATTGAACAAATCACATGTAAAATCCACGTTAGGCTTGTTCTTTACTAGAAGTCCAGAACATCGATGTTACATTGAACTTAACACTACACAAAACACAGTAGAATTACAGCAATTAGTCTCATTTCTGTTGGCTAGATTCTTCAGTGTGTCGGAGTCGGATACCGGTGCAAACACAATACAGTCTCATTTCTCAGGGCTAGGTTCTTCGGTGTGTTCGAGTTGGATATGATGAGTGCAAACCCTTTCCGGTTCGCCTCTCGTCCACAGAACCTTCAGATCCCCTCTCTTCCTCCCCAGCATTACCAAAGTCCCTGCATCAAAATGTGTGAAAATCCTCGAATGGGTGAGTTATAAAGCCACTTTTGGCATATAAATTTTGTCTATCCTTTGCTTATTGGGATGAAGATTACCGAGTGTGAATGGAACGATATATAGCAAAGCCGGCTGACCATGACCATCCATCAGGTTTAGTGCTACATAGGTAATAAGAAGACCTACAACATATTTCAGATCAATTACACTGGGCATATCGCGATTTGCAACCAAAAGTAAACTAAAAATTGCAATATTGGATTATGAATTGAGGAAACACAAGGACTTGGGCATGGATGGTGTTATGCAGGGGGTGCACAGCACCGTGTTGTGCACACCATCTGAGCCATCCATTTGGCAATCCAACGGTCCAGATCTCATCTCGGCACCAAGTAGCATCCGAGCCATTTATTGCCAAGATTAAATCTGGACCATCAGATTACCGAACGGACAGCTCGGATGGTGCATAGCACGCCCCCCCCGGTTCAAGACATGGGCATGGATGGTGCTGTGCAGGGGTGCAAAGCACAGTGAGTAGATACTGTACTGCTCTTTTTACCTCATCACAGAAAATTACTTTGTCAAATACCCTTGTAGAAAAAATCAACATGATTTCTGCACTGTTTCTTACCTAATCCATAAGCACACATTGCCCACAAAAAGTATCCTGATCGAAGATTCCTTTTTGCCAGCCAATCATACCTGCAAGTATGACCCAAATCATTTGGATTAATTAAGTAGTCGTCGTTGATCAACCAACCGTTCCCAATGATTAAACTGTTACAAACTGGGACACACAAAGTATACCAAGATATCCAGTCACTAGCTGGAAAAGTATGAGCAATTGTTTCTCCACTTTTTTAAAAACTTCTCAAAGCTACAGCTAATCGACTATTAACAGGGCAGGAAATGATATTTTGGGATTTGCAATTCCGAGAAAAAGAATGCACCAAGTTGTTGCAGTTTATGGTCCAAATGTTCCAGTTTAGACATGCTTCCAGATCCCCCTTCTTTAGTGACACTTATAGCCTGTTTGACAGGAGTCAAAGGGAGTCAAAGGGAGATGCCCAGATATAGAAACCTGGATGCTTGAAATCCGATGTTTGTTTCACTTTTTAGCCCCGGATAAGTATATACCCTCCAAGGGAGATAAGATTTGGATACCCCAACCCATGTCCAAAAATTTGGACCCTCTATATCTGGGTTGTAATAACAAAAATGCCGCTATAATTTATGAAAATTCGGAACGGGAAGACGGTGAGGCTGGTCAAATTACTGCTGCTGTCTTCATTACCGTTCGCGTATTATCCCTGTGGAGCTTATTTTCATGTGCAAAGGTGAGTGCCCACCCAACGCCTTGTGTGTCGTCCTTGGACAACCCGGTGGTTGAGGTCTGTGTACCCAACGATGGGCTCTGGATGTTGGGATTTTGTACCCTCCGAGCAATTTTCTGTTCTTTTTGAGCAATGAAATTGTCTTTTTTGTCCCAAAAAAAAAATCTATATCCCCTTACCAAACAAATCTCATATAACTTATTACTCCTTTATAATAATACCACCTTATACCATATCTCCCCTCTTGCCCTTGTCCCCTCTAAAATTTGGACTGCTAACGAACAGGCCGGCAGTTAAAAAACCTTCCCATGGGTGGTCCTCTGTCAGAAAAGCATGTTTCTTGCATTTTTTTTGCAAGGAACATCTGCCATAGATTGGAAACTATTCCAAATCCAAAATTTTAGGAAATATGCCCAGCCAAACAAGTGCAGAGAGAGAGAGAGAGAGAGAGAGAGAGAGAGAGAGAGAGAGAGAGAGAGAGAGACCAGTGAAATAATAAGCAAATAAACATCACTTGTAGAATTGTCAAAATTAGCAAGGACCAGAAACGAACATATATCTTTTTCCCCCAATTTTATGAATACTAATACCATGAAACAGAATAAAGTCTCTTCTGTAGAGAGATAAATGTGCAGAAGTCATACCTGATTGAAAATGCTATTAGCAATCCTGGTAAAAGGATGTCACCAAAGCCTATGATGCTGTAACCACCCCATGGATCAAACATCCGTGGAAACTTCAGTAGCATCGGGATACCATCCTCTCCACTTTTATCACCACGAGCCACCTATAAGTGCATTACTCTTGAAATTACTCATAGCATTCCAAAGTGCAATTATTCTGAATCAAATTAATCATGCTCTAGCATGGCGGCAACATGAAAAGGACTACCCCCCCCCCCACCCCGAAAAAAAAAAAAACAAAAAAAACATGAAAAGTGTTACTTACCACAATCATCACACTTTCATGGAACAAATACTTCGAAGCAAACACCCAAAATATGTCGTACAAGAAGGCACAACTGAGAAGAACAGTACCCACCTGATTCACAAAATCACACTGAATCATGTCAACAAGAATACACTGGCAACCAGCAATGCTTTTGATTTCCAAACTCACTCATCCAAAATAATTGCAGGGTTCCACGTAATCAAGAAAAGTGAGTTTAACCAGCTTTAGGCCTAAAAATTGAGTTTTTTCCCCACAAATAATTGAGCCTGTATATTAACCGAGCCAAGAATTTCCTTAGGCCAATGACTCCTATCTTAAACAGATTGTTAGCCCAAAGAACTGGAAAGGAACTCTCACGAGCACCTATTACAGGGAAGAAATACTCAAACAATCAGCAAACAAACAAAAAGGAGAGAAAGTGGTTATTTTGCTTATCATACATGGGGGTACTTAGGCATGCCCATAAACTCACCAACTCCAAGTCATTCTTCCAAGGCTAACATAATGGTGCTTCTCATGTTTCTTTTCTTTGGAGTCAAGAGGAAATTTTAGCTAGCTGTGCAGCAATCCATTCACAGCCAATAAAGCCGAGCCCACTGTCTGTGAATAAACTTTTTGGTAGGTTACGGGGCAGACAACAACCTACATTAAACTAGGTCACAAAAACTTGAGTGGTTTACAAGCAGATTGGTCGGTTACAAGCCTTCTTCCTATAAGCAGCAAGCATTAGAAGAGACAAATGCAAGAAAACCAATAATTTTATTGGGCATCAAAATATCTTCACAAAAAAGCAGGACTGCAAACATGAACTGCATGTTTTCTTTTCGTCAAGGACAGTTCTTTCTCTTGTTTAATGGATCTTTGCTAACTCGAAATTTATCCAAAACAAAATTACTTCCACAATTACACAAGGAGATGGACATTTAAACTCAGTACCTCAACTATGTTAACATGAAAACTTACAATTAACAAGAACCACACTCGTCACTTCTTGAGGCTTTTCATATAAAAACTTGGCGCACATTTTAACAAGACACTTCCACAAAGAATCATTCACGATGCCATTCAAAGAGGAAAAAACTCAAGGCACTGCCTAAAAACTCTTAACCAAGAAGGATATAAATTTGGGCTCACATTCACATAGGTTCCAAGTGCAAATACATGTCATCGTGCCAAAACTGTAACTTTTTACAACTGCTTTTATACAAACACTTCTCAGCTTTGAAAGATTACCACCAATTCATCCAAATGACTTGGAAACATTACCTTCAGATTAGGTATGCGCACAATCTGAAGAACTGTAAGTATCAGCGTAATGCCCTGATCAAAGAAGATATAAAAGAGAAGTGTCACTATTTGATGCTGCAAGAATTCAGAAAACAAAAAACCAATATCAAAGGAAAAAATATATTTGACAGTGCAGGGGGAAATTTCAAGGTCTAACTATGCCAAGAGGAATTTTTTTTCACATTTGCACTCGAAATACTGCAAATTTTATGCAAGACAAGTTCGAAAATCAAAACACAAAAGACGTTTGTCCTTACAAGTATGTCTTGACCTATCCAGCCAAAGGAGAGATTTCGGTAAACTGCCCAAACAACAGCAAATGTTATGCAGAATGGAGAAACAGCCAATGTAAGATAGGATACAGCTCCCAAGAAAGGTACTTTAATGAATGTTTCTGCAGCATGTTTGCACCACCTGGAAAAAATATTGTCCACTCAGTCCCAAATTCCAAAAAGAACATCTAAAAAATCAGAACTATATAGAAGGCCCCAATCAATCCACTACAACATCCACCAAAAAAGAAATTTCCAAGAATTTATAGATCCCACGTTCAGATAATCAGACATTGTAATCCTCAATTTTTAGCTGCGTGAAACATGCCAATGTCTTATAGCAAGCAGCCTTAGATCTGGGAATAAGGGACATCAAGGTCTATGGAGACTATACCCTCATTATTTTTCTACACAGCGAAAGTGCCGACAGTGTGGCTCAAATTCCCATATGAAAATAAGTTCACTAATAGCGTTGAGGCTTGAAACACATTTAAAATCGAGCGGGAGTCTGGAGAATTAAACAAACTCTTCTATTCTACATCTGGAAGGCTTGTTGAGATAGAAGATAAAAAAAAAAAAGCAAAAGCTTTGGTTGTTTCGCCACCACGCTGTCCTTACTCCTTACCTTATTGCATGACTCTTGTTGTTGATTCGATACTAGATCCACTATAAACATGTTACAGTTTATCCTCTTCTCGTTATTGGGGGTTTAATGTTCTGTCAACATTTAACTAAGTACCATAAGTGTTGCAGCTTCATACATACGTACTACATCTTAATTGCAATATTGTTTTTCCCTACAAGCACACACAGATGCTTTTGCAATAATTTTCAAATTGAAGAATAAGCATAGGGTAATGGATCAAGCGCATAGTGACAGAAAAAAGTTATCATCATTTGTTGCACAACAAGCTTGTATCAAGGGATGCAGACTTTTGCAGAGGGATGCAGACTTTTGCAGAGCGATGAAGAGGCAAATTTTAAGAAGAGAAGAGTATTATACCTTGATAGCAAGGCAACCAAACAGGTTTGCAAGCCCTGCAAGAACAAAAGAAACTAAGCATCAGAATTTAATACAAAATAAAGGAGAAAGTAAGAACGGGAAACTAGCCAACATCCAGTGTATTCACATTTCAATGTCTAGCTGTAAGTATAAGGTTATGGAAAAAGATAAGCAAGGTAATAGATGAAGGCAACTTATGCCAACAAATCTATACACAAGTGGACACATTTGTTTTCTGTTAGTGAGCTCTCATACACACATTCAATATTATAGGGAACGGAAAGGGACCTCTGCACCACCAATGGCGAAAAGAACCACCAAAAGTTCAGCCAACCAGGAGGACATGAATTTGTAAATTACAATCAGGAAGCATGAAGCAATGACAACAAACAAGACTGCTGATGTTGCACTAATGTCCACGGCACCACCTGTACCGAACTCTCTGGAAGTGGTAGATTCATCGAAAGCGTCCTACAAGATTGAAATAGATTTGTATACAGTTAACAAACAAAGATGGTAGCAGAGACGGAAAAGAAAAGAAAAACTTGTTGAAAAGGAAATATACAGACTTTTAATAGCTTGTCCTGTTCAATAGCTGCTTCTCTTGCACTCCATGCAGACCAATAAGATGCACACAGAATGGTACCAACTGCCATAAGTGTTGGCACATAAATTTCAACCAAAGATTGATGGATATCATTAATTGGGCTTGCGGACTAAAAGGCATATAAAGAGCCTAAAAGCATGTTGACCCAGCAAGCCCGGGAATCAACAAACACATGTTGGTCCGACAAGCCTAACAAGTATATGAGCCTGCGGAAGAACAGTAGCAGGACTACAAATCAGTTGAACCATGTAAGCCCATATCTCGTAAGGCCTACAAATCAAATATTCGGTTGACCCAGCGGACCTGCGAATCAACAAACACGTGTTGACCTGACAAGCCTAACGAATATACCGGCATGCGGAAGATTACAAATCCGTTGAACCATGTAGGCCTGCATTTCGCAGGGCCTACAAATCAAATATTGGTTTAAACCATGTAGGTCTGCATTTCGCAGGGCCTACAAACCAAATATGGGTTAACGTCTCAAATCAATCAAATAAAACGTATAGCCCAAGAAAATACTTCTGTGCAAGCAGAAGAATATTCCCATGTGAATGCCATCTGATGCAACAACTATTCAAAATTTGAAGAGGCTGAGAAGATAGGATATCATCTATTCTTTAGCAACAACTATTCAAATTCAAATAAATTATTTGGCGGCCAAACATCGGATGATGAATGAAGCTCCTATAAATATGAGGTCCGTCATCTAAGGAAAGGGACCTCGATCTCAGATCAAACCTAACTTCTCTCATCTATCTCTCATCGACCCCAAGATCTCAGACTTCAGATCTCATACTTCAACTTTTCACCATCATACCTCTTCTCCCTCAACGTAGAAGATATACAGAGAGAGAGAAGATATACTCCATCCAAGGAAAACCACTACAATCCACAACCACCAAGCAACCTACTCGCTTACTATCACGGGCAATCTTCAGCAAACGTCGAAGATCCAGTAAGAGAGTAAGCATACCAAGTTATAGGTAAAGGGTTCCAATCCCTCTAAATAGATTCAATATTTTCTGTTTTGATGTAAACAAGGGTTTTAAACCCCAATCATCAATAAAATTAAATTATTCTAGTCTATTTCCTGTTCTTTATTCTTTATTAATCGGAGGTTTTATCTTTTAGTATGTAATTAACGATTTGAAATCTTAATCGGAAATAGGAGCCTGCATATAAAAAAAAATCAACACTGTTCGCTTGAACAAGCGAACAGTGGATATTTGAGATATGGATTTCAAAGCGTGGGTAAATTCTACGGTTGAAAATTTATGTCTACAAATTTCTGGCACGCCCGGTGGGACCTATTTCTCCTCCCATCTTTTGAAGAATAAAACAGACTATAAAATTCATTATTCTAACAGCGTCCCTCACTTCAACAGATTCGAATATGGAAGCTGCAATCATGAAGGCCAACAATGGACTCGCTGTGAAGACACCGATGAATCCTACGACGGGGATTCAAAAATCTTGGAGGGATGTGTTAGTCTCTCCGGCACCTGCTTACTGGAAGGCTCCAGAGCGCAAGCTCTTGGCTGTCTCACCAGAAGTCCCTGCTTACTGGAAGGCTCCAGAGCGCAAGCTCTTGGCTGTCTTACCAGAAGTGCCTGCTCATCGGGAGGCTCCAGAGCGAAAGCTCTTGGCTGTCTTACCGCGAGCTCAAACAAACAATAGCACTTCGCTACTCCAAAAGGCTGAAAGCCTCAAAGGGGTAGCCGAAGATCTGTTGAAGGCTGCCAAACAATATATGGTAGTAAGAGCAACAAAGTGCTCGTGGGACTTCCTTGGAAAAGCGAAGGCTGCTAAGGAAGCAATAGCAGTCGCTGTTATCCTGGCCAAGGCCCGTACAACTCAAAGTACACTGGGTCTTTTGATTACACAGGCGGAGCATTCGATTACGATTGCGGAAAAAGCTCAAAAGAGGGCGTCTGTGGAAAACTGTTCTATCATCAAGAATATTGGCAAGGAGATGATCAGTCAAACCCGAAATCATGCTAATTCGTTAGCCCAATCGAAAATGGTGGATTCATTGGCTCAACGAAAGATTGGCAGCCAAACCCGAAATCATGCTAATTCGTTAGCTCAATCGAAAGTGGTGGATTCGTTGGCTCAACGAAAGATTGACAAAGAGATGATCAGCCAAACCCAAAATCATTCTAATTCGTTAGCCCAATCTAAAGTGGTGGATTCGTTGGCTCAACGAAAGACCAACAATTTGACGGCTTTGCCGAATTGTCGACTCGTAGGTCCAATTGTGAGAAACGCTACATCACTCATAAAAATCCAGGAGACACAGGTTTTCTCTTCCATGCCTGTAGGGGTTCGGCCAAAAACCCCCACTAAAACCTCAAACCCAAAGAGACAGAGGCAGAGGAGGAATAAAACCCTCAAAAAGGGAGACCAGAAGTCTGTAGCAGCCAACGTTATGGGAGCAATTGAAAAGGCTCTTGGTAGTTACAATGACGAGCTGGAATATTCCACAGAATCAAGTGAGTCAGAGTTGAACTCTTTTGATGGTGAGAGGGATTCTGTTTCCACCACTACGGAGGAACAATTTGCCAAATTGGTGGAACAAGCAAAGAGAACTGCTACCTTGATGCCTATGCCAGGGACAGTAACAAGGTCTATGGTCAGGCAAGAACAACCAAAGGGATTAAATATAAGCGAAGAGGATGACTCTGTCTCAGTGTATTCGTCATCCCCCGCGAGCAGTAAATCATCATCCTCCACAAGTAAGAAGCCCAGAAGTGTTACAAAAGCCGTTTCTGTGATGGTGACGGAAGTGGGTGATGAAGAAAGTTCAAACCCTCAGCTGTGGGAGGAAAAGGTAGCTTCGCTGCAAGAACAGCTAGCAAAAAGGGACCAAGAAATGTCTCACTTGGTGGAACAGATCAAAAGTTTGCAAGCCCAAGTAACAGAAGGCAAGCAGAAAGCATCTGCCTTTGAGGAGGGATCATTCGAAGTCCCGAAAACAAAGTTTACTGGGGGCAACGGACATTTCTTTGCTGACCCAATGAGCAGTAATTTGAACCCGATGCTTATGGCCATGATCGATGACATGGTGAAGAAGCAAGTAAAGAAAGCTAAGGAAAAGGATGACGAAGGCTTTCGGATGATCACAAAGCCCTACCCAGCATGGGTGGATACCGTTCCATTCCCGCCTGGCTTCTCCCAACCGGAATTCAAAATGTTTGGAGGAACGGGAGATCCTAGACAACATATTGCCCATTTCCTCTCACGATGCGGGCCAATAGCACAGAATGAAGCCTTGTGTTTACAGCTTTTTGTGCAATCTCTTGAAGGTTCTGCATTTACCTGGTATTCGAATCTCCCTGAAGGATCAATCCAAGGTTGGGATTTCATGGTTAAAGAATTCCTCAAACAGTTCTGCAATACCCAAAGGCGTGTTGGGGTACCAGAACTCATTGAGACCAAACAACGAGATAACGAACCTGTCACCGACTTCATTGCGAGATGGCGAGCTTTGACGTTTGCATGCCCTCAAAAGTTCACGCAGTTGGAACTCATTCGTATGTGTCTTAACAATTTTCGACATGAGCTTTCTACGGCACTCATGGCTCAGACCTTTGAAGGGTTCAATGACTTATGTACCAAAGCACATGACATGGAATTACACTTGGGCAAACGAAGAAGACCGAGGGTTGTAGATAGGCTTGAAACCTCAACGGCTGCAATAGTTGAAACCAAGAAAAGAGTTCCAGTGGTGATTGGGGCACAAAGACCGAAGGAAACTAAAAAGGTCACCATGAAGGAAAGATTGGAAAAGAAGTATTCTTTTACAGATGATTTGGTAGAGGATATGTTCGAAGACCTCTTGGAGCAGAAGTTGATTACGCTCCCCGATGTGAAAAGGCCGCATGAAGAAGGCAAGAAAAATGATCCAAAATATTGCCCATATCATCGCCTTATCAGTCATCCGTTAAAGGATTGCTTTGTCTTGAAAGACAAGATTCAAGAACTCTTTGACTCGAGGGTTATTGAGCTTCCCCCTCCTGAGAAAGTGACAGCAAACCCAATTACGGCCGATGACGATGAAGAGGGTGAATGGGTTGTTTATCAATCAAAAGGAATGAAGAAAAGACGAAGTTTCTCATCTAAATCCAAAGTGCCCTCTGTTCCGAAAAGAGCGCAAAAGCCAAAAACGTCCAAAAAGGTAAAAAGGACCAAAGTAAGTAAAAGCGCGAGGAATAAGAAGAAGAGCCAAAAGAAAGCAAAGCAAGTGAAGCTTGTCCCCGATGAGCCTTTGAAACAATCTCCTCGCATTACCATCACATTTGAAGAATTTTTACCTGAAGAATTTCAATCTCCAGAGCTAAAAGCTTATTTTAAGAGAAAGAAAGACGAGGCAATAACCCAAGTCCCATGCCTTAACATCATTGTGATAAGTGACGATGAAGAAGAAGAAGAAAGCAGTGCTTCAAGTCCAATTCACATACCGGATTCCCCTATTGTGATAAGTGACGATGAAGAAGGAAGCAATGTTTCATGTCCGATTCATATAGCTGATTTTCCTACTTCACTAAATCTCGCGGTGGGAGAGTTCATGGTAACCCCTAAGGCTCGTGTGACTCCAAAAAGGACAATGGCTTCACCAAAGTTCTCCCCTGTAGCTCCTATGCTCTACATGAACACTCCAGAGTATGTAGTAAGTCCATCTCAAAGAAACATGGAATACGGATCGGATACGGGACTTATGAGAACTTCTCGAAAGCGGCTTCGTTTTGAAGATGAGAAGTTGAGCCTATCGGATGGCGAAATGTGGAAACATTCTACTCAATCCCCACATATCCTCGAGTCATCCGTAGACTCTGATTTCTCTCCTAGATACCCTTCGCCAGCGAGAACATACGATGGGGAAAGTGTGTCCAGCGACCATTTTGATTTTTCATGCAATGTAATTTCGGTGGATGTGAATTTTCAAGATGCGGATATACAAATCAGAAGTTGTCCAGAGGATGATGAAAAAGCAAGAGTTTTTGCTCGAAGGGAGGGAACAAATCAAGCGAAGATAATTGTAGCTTTGAAAGAGGAAAAGTCCAGAATTCCCCGAAACTATGCAATTGGTGGGGAACACATTTTAAATCATCCATATCCTGAATGGGTTGAAATGGTCTTATTCCCAAGAGGATACTCCATACCACATTTTCCCTTGTATAATGGAGTTGGATGTCCAAGGCGCCATTTAGTGCATTTCCTAGCACTATGTGGAAACACAATACGAAGTCAAGCACTACTCCTACGGCAATTTGTACTCTCGTTAGGAGGATGGGCAGCTGATTGGTATTTTAGCCTTCCTCCCAATTCAATTCTTGATTGGGACACAATGGCAGAACGGTTTTATAGGAGGTTCTACACACCATGGCCAATGGAACTTGAAATGTGGGAGCCATTACCGGATGAAAGTGTTTCATTTCAAACATATGAGTTGCTAGAAGGGACCGCGGAGCGGAAGCTCGAATCCGCGTTGGACCAACGAGACATGGGAAGTATGAGACCTAGAGATGTGCTCCCTCCATGGGTTCAGCAAACACCGTTCCCTGTAGGATACGAGCTCCCAAATTTCTCTATCTATGAAGGGTATGGTGATCCTAAAAAGCATATAAATCTCTTTTTGAGACAATGCGGGGAAACTGCTCAAAATCAAGCGTTGTGCCTACGACAGTTTCCTCTTTCTCTAGATGGGATTGCATTTGATTGGTATTGTTCTCTTACTGGGTTTATTGTACCTAGTTGGGAAGTCATGAAAAGTGCTTTCATACAATCCCAACACTTCTATAGATGGGACTCACGATATTTGAGAAATGCAAAGGAAAGGCATCCCCAAGGAGGAGAAATGATCATTGATGACGAAAATTCATCTGTTGGATCAGTGAACATGGTGCAAATAAACGATGAGCCTAAAGAAGGGGATGGGAAGGAGGTTGTCCATGTATGCAAGACATATTTGACTTATAAGAGACAGCCCCGCAATCAGCCAAGTCAAAATTTGCAAGAACCAGATACACAAAGAGAAGTCCCAAAAGAAGCAGAGCAAGTGAAATATGATGTTCTTGCTCATCTTAAGAAGATCCCAGCTCTAGTAAGCATATATGATGCCTTGATGATGTCACCAGAACTTCGAAAGTCATTGAGTTATGCCTTGTCCAATCCAGATGATTTTTGCAAGGAGGTCCAAGAAAAGGGGCAAAAGAGCACAACTACATGCCTGTCCACAATAGCATTTGGTGATGAGGATATGTATGCAGAAACACCAGATCACAATCGACCCTTGTTCATCACTGGTCTTATTCTTGACACCAAAATCTCTCGGGTTTTGGTTGATGGTGGGTCCGCAGTAAATCTACTACCGAAGAGGGCTTTGGGCATAATAGGGGTTCGATTATCCCAATTACGGACATGTCATCTGGTGATCCAAGGGTTTAATCAAAATGAACAACGCCCCATGGGGAAAATCAAATTGCGAACTAAATTTGGTGGCATCGAGGAAGATACTGAGTTTCTGGTGATTGATGTAGACACTTCCTACAATGCCCTGCTTGGGAGACCATGGTCACATAATCATATGGCGGTGCCCTCTACCTACCATCAGTGCATCAAGTATCCATTACCTCCACCTATAAACGAAGGGATAATTGTTGCTGATAATGATCCCTTTAATGGGGTTGAAGCTTACTATGCGGATGCTCGTTTCTACACAAAAGCTTCGCAAAGTAAAGCGAGGGGCTCAACAGAAATAGATACTAAAAGCATGAAAGCTCAGACAAGGAGGGCATTTCGCTACATTCCAAAGTCTCAGAGGAAGTCGGGGGCAAGCGCTTTAGCTCCGATAGATCCAACTTCAGAGTTAAAAGATGCATTTGTCTTGCCATTACGGAAGGCAGAATGCACATATGTGGAGAACTATCGTAAATTTGTAGTCCCTGCGAAAGCAAAAGGCATGAAACCTATAGTATTCCATTCACTTGGTGACATGGAAAAGAAAGTTCAGGATGATAATCTCAAAACTATAGAGTTATCGAGTCCAATAAGACCAAATTATGCTGCAAACGTTACAAAAATGTTAGTGAAAGCTGGTCTTGATCCTGAAAAAGTATCCACACAAACAGTAGCACCTTTTGATTCCGTGTTAACTCATGCACAAGCCAAATCCCTTCAGCAAGGAAGTCCTATTGTGGCCACAAGGGAAGGATTGGGCTATCAAGCCGCAGATGAAAAGCTCTCTGTAAATATGATTACAGAGGAAGGGGTCTTGGATGATGGGATTGAAGATGAGACATATCCCATACCAACACAATCTGAAGAAGGAGGTCAGGCTACAATTGACGAACTTCGCGAAGTCAATCTTGGTGATGAAGGAGAGAATAAGCCAACTTTCATAAGTGCAAACTTGGCAGAGGAAGAGGCTCAAAGGTACATCTCTTTTCTGAAGGAGCATCGCGATGTGTTTGCATGGACCTACAATGAGATGCCTGGACTTGATCCTGGAGTTGCAGTTCATAGACTCGCAATCCATCCTGAGAAACGGCCTGTTAAACAAGCGCCAAGAAGGACACGACCAGAATTGATGTCCCAAATTGAGGCTGAAGTCGATAAACTCCTTACAGCTGGATTCATCAGGGAGGTTAAATACCCGACTTGGTTGGCAAACATAGTCCCAGTCCCGAAAAAGAATGGGAAAATACGGATTTGCATTGACTTCCGCGATCTCAATGAAGCTTGTCCTAAAGACGATTTTCCTTTACCCATTACCGAACTTCTGGTTGATGCAACCACAGGTTACGAAACCTTGTCATTCATGGACGGATATTCGGGTTATAATCAAATCCGAATGGCCCCCGAAGATGAAGAGTTGACAGCTTTTAGATCTCCAAAAGGGATCTTTTGCTACACAGTGATGCCTTTTGGTCTAAAAAATGCAGGGGCAACATATCAAAGAGCAATGACGGTGATATTTGGTGATATGTTGCATAACATCGTTGAGTGCTATGTTGATGATCTTGTCGCCAAAACCAGAAATAAGGAAGATCATTTGGATGACTTGAAGCAAATTTTTGAACGCTTAAGGCAGTACAAGCTCAAGATGAACCCATTAAAATGTGCTTTTGGAGTTTGTTCAGGTAAATTCCTTGGGTTTGTAGTTCGAAGCAGAGGAATCGAAATTGACCCTGTGAAAATCAAGGCTATCCTCGAAATGCCTCCCCCCAAAAATTTGAAGGAGTTGAAAGGGTTACAAGGAAGATTAGCCTATATAAGAAGATTCATCTCTAACTTGGCAGGGCGATGCTTGCCATTCTCAAGGCTAATGAAAAAGGGTGTACCCTTCGAATGGGATCAATCATGCCAAAATGCATTTGATAGTATCAAGGGATATCTTATGAAACCCCCGGTACTTATGAGTCCAACCAAGGGAAAACCATTGTTGCTATACATTGCTGCTCTTGACTGCTCATTGGGAGCCCTGTTGGCCCAACATAACGAACAAGGGAAAGAACAGGCTTTGTATTATCTAAGTCGTACTTTGGTTGGTGCAGAACTCAACTACTCTCCGATTGAGAAAACATGTCTCGCTTTGGTGTTCGCCTTGCAAAAGTTAAGACATTATGTCTTGGAGCACGAAGTCAAATTGATATCAAGGGCTGATCCTTTGAAGTATATACTGTCAAGGCCAATACTCTCTGGGAAAATTGCAAAATGGGCCGTAATCCTCCAACAATTTGCAATTGAATATGTTTCTCAAAAAGCAGTAAAAGGTCAAGCCTTAGCAGACTTTTTAGCAGCGCACCCTGTCCCTGATGATTCACCTCTAGCTACTGATCTACCAGATGAAGAGGTCATGCAAGTTGAAGTTCAAAAAGCATGGGAGATGTACTTCGATGGGGCAACAAGGAGTCCAAATGGCCAAAAGCAAGAAGATCTAAAAAATAACAAATCTGGAATCGGTGTTGTGTTTGTCACACCAAATAATGCCATAATCCCTCATTCTTTTGCCTTGACGGAAGGATGTTCAAACAATGAAGCAGAATATGAAGCTGTAATTGCTGGATTGGAATTGGCATTACAAATACCGATCGAAGAGCTCTTAGTCTATGGAGATTCTGAGTTGGTGATAAAACAGTTGCGTGGAGAATATATTGTTAAAAAAGCAAGCTTGGCCCCATACCACGAGAGGGCTAGCCAGTTGCTTTCACAATTCAGGAAAATTAACATGTTCCATGTTAAAAGAAGGATAAATGCTCAAGCAGATTCCTTGGCGAGTTTGGCTGCCTCGCTCTCCCTGCCTGATAGGGAAACAATTACTATTACAGTTGGAGAAAGAAGAGTTCTACAGCCCATAACGGAAATCTCAGAAGTATTGCCGGTTTTTGCAGCCACAACAAAAGAAGGTGATGAAGATTGGCGCGAGCCCTTTATAAATTACCTCCAACATGGTAGACTTCCAGAGGATAAAGCAAAAAGGGCAGAGGTAAGGCGTCGAGCCACAAAGTTCATCATGTGGAAGGATGCATTATACAAAAGATCCTTGGATGGAATGTATATGCGTTGCATAGCCAATAAACAGGCTGATGAAGTTATGGCGGAAGTTCATAGTGGTGTATGTGGAGCACACCAAAGTGGTCCAAAGTTACATATGCAATTGAAACGCCTTGGATACTATTGGCCGACCATGATTTCTGATTGTATTAATTATGCAAAAAGATGCCAAGTTTGCCAATATCATGGAAATTTTATCCATCAGCCCCCAGAACCTTTACATGTGACAACATGCTCTTGGCCATTTGCAGCATGGGGCATCGATGTTATTGGGCCTATCAAGCCATCATCCTCTGCAGGTGATAAATACATCATAGCTGCCACTGATTACTTCTCAAAATGGGCTGAAGCAATTGCTTTGAAAGAAATGAAGAGTGGGAATGTCTCAGATTTCATTCGAACCCATATCATCTACAGGTTTGGGATCCCAGATAGTATCATAACTGATAATGGGCAACCCTTCAGAAGTGGTCCATTATACAAGTTATATTCCAAGTACAACATAAAGATCAATCATTCTTCGCGATACCATGCGCCTGCTAATGGCTTGGCAGAAGCTTTCAATAAAACTCTATGCAAAATTATCAAAAAGATGGTTGAGCGAAATAAAAGAACTTGGCATGAGAAGTTACAAGAAGCACTCTGGGCCTATCGAACTTCGCATAGAACTCCAACTCAAGCGACACCCTATTCTTTGGTGTTTGGGGGGGAAGCCGTATTGCCACTAGAAGTACAAATTCCTTCTTTAAGAGTAGCAATACAGGACTCCCTAACGGAAGAAGAAAGTGCAAAAATAAGGATGGTCGAGCTTGAATCCTTGGATGAAAGGAGACTATATGCTCAACAAAACTTGGAGATATACCAGCAAAGAATGGCCAACGCT
Source organism: Rhododendron mucronatum var. ripense (assembly GCA_019656295.1). NCBI lineage: Eukaryota > Viridiplantae > Streptophyta > Magnoliopsida > Ericales > Ericaceae > Rhododendron > Rhododendron mucronatum. Next base: position 3,422,079 of record BPLT01000008.1, on the reverse strand, counting down.
TTCAATAAGCGAGTTCGGCTTCGTTCATTTAAGAAAGGGGATTTGGTGTTGATGGTTAGAAGACCAATAGTCATATCTCGAAGGACTAAAGGAAAGCTTGAGCCTAAGTGGGATGGGCCCTATGTCATTGAGAAGGTCTACTCTAATGGGGCTTATTTACTGATCACAATGGATGGTGAGCGGATCATCCCTCCCACCAATGCAAGGTTCTTGAAAAGGTATTTTCCCTAAATAAAGGCCCGCTAGGTTGAAAACCCGCAAGGGCGGCCTAGGCAAAAGTTAGGGCATAATAAAATAAAAATAAAAATAATAAATAAAAAAAATAAAGTCCCGCTAGGTCAAAATCCCGACCTAGGCAAAAATTAGGGCAAAACAAAATAAAATGGGTGGTTCTAGGAATGCACATGATTGGCTGGGGTGTATGTGCCAACCTAGTTGGGATATACATCTTTAGTAATGATGCAATTAATCCTAGATCCTTCATAAAAAAAGAATAAACAAACCACCAATGGTGCAGTATGTGGCTAAACTGCTAAAACACCTCACCGAAATCCAAGGTGATAAATCTAAGGATACTCCTGGCCCGCAAGAGTTTAAACTGTGAACGGCAAAACAACCCCAACAAACCAAACAAACCATACTCCTGGCCCGCAAGAGTCTAAACTGTGAACGGCAAAACAACTTCAATAAATACTCCTGGCCCGCAAGAGTTTAAACTGTGAACGGCAAAAATAATCTCAACAAGCAATCTCAATAAATAAACCATGCTCCTGGCCCGCAAGAGCTTAAACTGTGTACGGCTAAACAAAGTCTAAAATTCTAGAATTCAAATAAACAAAAAATTCAGAGTTCAAATAAACCAAAGTGACATTATTCGATGGTGCAAAACGATATTACTGAAAGAAGCTCAATTCATCAAAGAAGCTCTAGTAGCATCAAGTGCTTCTTTCACAGCATCATAATGCGCACTTTTCTTCTTGCATTGCTCAAGAACGTCCAAGGCGACATGAAGATCCTTCTCAGAGTTAGAAATAGTCTTGGAATACTTGGTTAAATCACTTTGAGAAGAAGAATGCTTGGCCTTGCACGAGGACAATTCAGATTCGAGTTTTTTGAGTAACTCCTTCGTACGAGCAACCTCCTCTTCAAGACTAGTGACGCGCTCTGAAAGTTTAGAGACTGAAGAAGCCATCTCCTCATAAGAACTGCCCATCTCTTCAAAATTAGTCTTTTTGACCTCATATTGGGCCTCAAGTTCTTCGAGAGAAACATCTTTATCAGAGGTGCCAGATACTTTGGTCCATAAAACAGAATATTTAACCAAAGCCTTCACTTTCTCGTAGAGAGAACTAAGGTCCACTTTGAAGCTCTTCAAAATGGAAATAATTCCATTGGATTGAGTAATAATATCTTCAATGCTTATTGTGGATGACTGGAGTGAGATAAAAAGGCCTTTCTGGATATGGACGGCTGCCTCGTTAGAGGAAAGAGGGATGGACTGAACAGGAGGTTTCTCGATCCTAGCAATCAACCCTTCAAGTTCAACAGGATCCATCAAGTCGTCGAAAGAAGCTTCTCCTATAAAAAGAAGTGTCATGTAAAAGAAAAAAAGAAGAGAAAGGTAAAATTCAAACAAATGCAGGATAATTTATCAAAGAATTTACCAGTGCTTTGGACTTGTGGGGTTAATGAAGGCAACGATTTCGAAGGGGTTGCTTGCCACGAATTCTTTGAAGAGGCATGATCTAAGATAAACAAACAAAAAAAAAAAAAAAAGAGAGAGTGAAGGACCATTATACAAAAGAGAGGCATAAAAGAGAGGCATTAAAATTTTCTTTGCTTCAAAGCAAGAATTGTATACCTTTGAAGGTAGCCATAGCAGCAGAAGATGTGGCAGACCTCGAGAGTAAAGATCCTGAAAATGGAGAATACAAATAAAGCCTAGAAAAGTTGGGCTGTAAAATAAGTGATAAAAAAAAAAAGGGGGGTGTTATACCAATAGGTTTGGGAGACCCGATAGGAGCTGTTGATATTGTGGAATGGCTAGAAGGATGACCTGAAAAGAAAGTAAAACAAAAGAAAGTAAAACAAAGATGAGCAAACAGTATCAATAAAAATGATTCTGTATGCAAGCAAGATGTAATACCCTTAAAAGCACTCTTGGGAGAACAATCTGACAATGGGGTATAATTATAGAGCTCGTCAGTTTCATCCTCACTCTCATTATCCTCATCAATCGTTTCTCCTTGCGAGTCATGCTTTGATTGCCCTCGCGAAAGATTAGATGCCGAAGCTGAATGTTCTGAAGATAAAGGAAGGCTAGGGGCCTCTATGCTTGCTTTAACTCTCCCCAAGACAAGCAATTCACGCCCTTTCTCAAATATGTTTAAGATAGCTGGTATATCTTTTCCTTCTACAATGGAATCTTTGCCGTCAAAGAGAGAATCAATGTAAGCTCTAAATTGGTCCAAGGAGGAAACAAATTCTTGTGAGGAATGATCAAAATTCTCAGGAAACATAGTCTCCAATGGGCAAATCACGGCCTCAGGATTCTCAAACTCAAAATGAACAGGTGTACCACAGAATTGGCGACACTTGGACTCCAAAATCTTAAGGAGATATCTTTGAGGATATCTTCTTGGAGAAGGTCTCGCTGCTTTATCAGGACCAAGTAACATACCAAAAGATTTTGGGGATCTACCAGAAGAAGAACGAGAACGTCTCGAAGTTGAAATATCTGGTTGAGAAGTTGAAATATCTGGTTGAGAAGAGGAAGGAGTATCAAGAATGATCGGAGCAGTTGTCTTCTTTATTCTCTTCTTTGAAGTCTTAGGCTGATTACTTTGTTTTCGTTTCAATTTTGGGGAGAATTGAAGAACAACAAAGGAAGAAGCTATCCACCAACGAGCATAAGGCTCCGTCACAAATGCGAGATGTCGAGTTGACGGAAGCTCAAAAGCAACATTCGTACCTTTACGCAGCATTTCATACCAATAATAGAAAAATGTGGCAGGATTGGATTGTTCGCGGCAAGATGTATCTAAACTTCTAGGGCAAGCTTGACAAAATCCGAACTGACGGGCATATCGACTTGGGGCATAAGGCTCACTAAGTAAAGAAGAGCCCACCTTGAATGTTAGGATTCCCGGACGAAGACATATTAGATAGCTAAGAAGGAAAGAAGAAATGTCCTTGTCATCATGAATCCTTCCTTTAGGCTCGTCATCATGGGTGAGAGCCCTTGGAAAATAGTTATCCGGGGAAACTAAGAATTGTTGCGCATAGGGCTCTTTATTTAAATGAAAATCACCGGTAGCTTGAGTACCTATAAACCCAAGATATGGAATAAGCCTGTCAATGACCTTACCATTTGACGGATTGCCATGAGAATAAGTCTTTGGAAAATAAATGGATATCCATCCAAAGAAATATTGAAAGGGCCCGTAAACAGCTTTCTTCCCTGGAATAGAAGAGTTAGCCACTTTATTAAAGCAGTGATAGAGGTATGCAAGGACGGGTATAGCCAAGCTACATAACAAACCCCTTGCCATTTTGCTTGCCATTACAAATGTGGACGAACGCACTTCGTTAGAAGAGTGCGGGAGCACAAAACCACTAAGCCAACTGGCAAGAAAACCAGCAAGATAAACTTCATCAGAAATATTTTGCCTTCGCTGAAAGGAATCCGCATGAGGCTCTACGAAGTAGGAGGACCAAAGACTTAAGTTTTTGGATTTTTCCTTGTTGGCATATATATCAAATAAAGCACGGCATGTAGGACGAGTCCGATCGGAATAGAGGACATCATTCGTTGGAGTATACTCTTCATAAAGTCCTCCTAAGATGGGTAAGCCACTAATGCGATGAAGATCCCATAAAGAAAAGCCAACCTCCCCGTATGTTGCATGAAAAGTGTTGGTATCCGGTGACCAGCGTTCGAGAAAAGCCTTGAACACATTTATATTTCTTGTATATGAAAATTGAGAAATATAAATAGCGGAATAAATGCCAGCCTTTTCTAAAATAGGAACAAAGGAAGAAAGTACGTCTCTCAACCAGAAAAGCCATATGGGCTCTTGAAGGTGCGAGGAGGTGCCACGAATGTTAAAAGAAGAATCCCATTCAACACCTTCGTTCTTCATCTTCTTAAGAAGAAGATTAAAATTTGAGCCCGGAATTGAATCATCTACTTCGCTCCTAGAAAAGGGACGGAGCAAAGAAATATGAGATGAGCCTCGATCTTTGGAAAATCCTCTTCCATCTATCTCAGAGCATTTTCGCGCCCCATTATAGATCAAGTCGTCAATGTTGTCAGGAGGAATATATGGAGATCTTTGTGTTGAGGTCAAACTATCATATATAGACTGGTGTCTGGCAACTTTGGGGCCAGATTTATCTAGAACATCTTCATGATTGCAACGGAGGTATTCGATCGTTTTCGAAGTAAAATCCATAATACTGAAAAAAAGAAAGAAGAAAGAAAATGGGAAATCAATTCAATATTGCATATCCTCAAAAGTCTTTCAACAAGGACAAAAGAGGGTGAAAACCCTCGAAAGCCCTAAATGAAATTGGATCTCAACAAAAGCCCCCGAGAGAAAGCAGATGTCAGGTACAGCTTCAAACCCATAGAAAGGGGATCAACACAAGCCTTTGGAAGCCAAAGCCAAAAGGAAGCTCCTTTGAGAGCCTCTAAGGACAAATAAAGAATATTCTCTCCGACAGAATCTTGGCAATGCAAAGATAAAGCCATTAAGAGAAATCTCCAAAGTCTAAGAGACAAATAAAGGATAATTCTCTTTCAGAAAAGCCTTCTTCAAGACAGATGTTGAACCCTTTCACAGGAATCTTCTTCAAACCCTTTAAAGGAGAACAAGCCAAGAGAATCCTCGAATTCAATAACATGACCAAACCTCTCAAAGGCCTTAAATAAGACGAATGAAGGGAGGATCTGTTAGAAAATCCAAGAACCAGTTGACAAAATCCTCAACATCAAAGGGATCAGATAAGAGTCCACATGGGTTTGGAGATGAGCCTGACAAAAGCCTCTTACAAGAGACTAAAGCCAAAAGTGACAAAAATTCCCCGAAAGGAATTAGAGCCCATGATAAGGAGCATAAGTACATAAATTGAACCAAGTAACAACAAATTTGTTACCTTACAAGCGGCGGCAAATAGAATTGCACAAATAGGTCCTGAAAATCGAGACGAGAAGCAAAAATAAGGACGTTAAAAAAAAAAAAAGAAGTCCTATGGCAGTAAAAAAAAAAACTGTGAAAGACTCTGCCTTTTCTTTTAGCTTTGGTTTTGGCCCAGTTCTTTCAAAGAAAATAGGTTCCAGTACGATACACCACATGAGCTAAAGAAATTATTTAGGATGTGGCATTAAAAAGGAGTGACCTGGTGTGTTGTGTGTTAGCCACATAAGGAAAGGTGGAAGACTGCTTTTGGTCCGATTGGGGTGTTGTTCACATAAAACTATGAAAGACTATTTTAAGATAGCTTGTTCACATGGCAGTAAAAAAAAAAAAAAGAGTCCTATGACAGTAAAAGAAAACTGTGAAAGACTTGTGGACTTGTGTTAAAAAGATACTTATGGCAGTAAAAAAAAAAAACTGTGAAAGACAGACTCGACCTTTTCTTTTGGAGAAAATACATTCCAGTACATTACACCATGTGGACTGTGGAAATTATTAAGAGGGGTATAGAAGTTTGCAAAAAAAAAAAGAGCAGCAGCTTTCCTCGTAACCAAAAAAAAAAAAGTTAAAAGTTCTAAGACCACTTTTATGATGTTTGGAGAAAAGCTGTTTGACAATCAGCTTTCTTCTAAAAAAAAAAAAAGCTTTACACAGCTACAAAGTCAGAGAAAGGACTTGCAAAAAAAAAAAAAAAAAAAAGAAGAAAAGTTGCAGCAAACAAATGGAAACTACTGTAGCAAAAAAAAAAAAACGAAATTACTGTAGCAAAAAAAAAACAAGGAAGAAAAGAAAAAGCCAACTTACTTGAGTAAGGAATCTGTAAGAGCGAGAAAGGGAAAGACCTGGTATTTGCTTGATGAAATAAAAGAAAAAGGAAAAGCATCAGCAAAGAAAAAAGTTCTGTGAAAAGAAAAGAAACTGAAGTTTGAGGAAAGAAGAAAAAAAATTCCTTACCGCAAAAGATGAAATCTGTAGATATGCAGAATTTTTTTTTACAGAGGCAGCTCTATATATAAGAGGCCAATACAACTTCTAAATGCGTCAGGTCTCTCAAGAAGTCTTAATAAGAGAGTCCTTTTCAAACTCTCTTTGTCAAAGACTCTTATAAAAGGAAAACTCACAGCTTTTTCCCAAAAGAAGAGATAACTCCCACCAAGAGTTAGAGTTGCTGGATCTTTCAGATTAAAAAGATTTGCAGCTAATAAAAGAAGTAACTGGAGGAAAATCTGATAAAGCCAGTACATACCTAAAAGTGCTAGGTCTCTAAAGAAGTGTTATCTCTCTTTGTCAAAGATTCCTTTAAAGGAAAATTCACAGCTTTTATTGGAGTCATTGGAGCTTCCTTTAAATCTGATAGGCCAAGGCAAGAGTCCACGAATGGGACAAGACAAGAGAAACAGGTGTCCTTCTCAAACTCTGTTGAAAAAAAAGAGTATGCAGATTTTGGAATCCTATTATGATATGGATTTATACATTAAAAAAAAACTGTAGGAAGAAAGAAGTTGCTGGAAAATTTGTAAAGTCCTACTTCAAATATATTTGCAAAGAAGGGAAGCTGAGAAGAAAGTCCTATTCAGACTTGGATTCTTAGCAAAAAAAAAAACACATACGCACAACAACAAAAAAAAAAAAAAGAAGAAGAAGGTGGCCAGTAGATACAAAGCCCTCAAAGGAGAAACTATACAAAAAGAAGAGGCCTACGGAAAAGGCTTACAAAAAAAAAATCTGCATACAATATCCATGGTATATGGAAGTACTATCTAGAAAAGGATAGCCTATGCAAAACCTCAAAAAGGAGAGGCCATATAAAAGCCTATGAAAAAAAGAGGTCAGTACAAAAACAAAAAAAAAAAAAAAAAAAAAAAACAAAACAAAACAAAAAAAAAAACAAAAAAGAAAAAAAAAACAAAACAAAAAAAAAAAGTGCTAAAAATGGCCGTTAACAAAAAAAAAAAAAAGAAAGAAAAGAAAAGAGCTGCATGCCTTGCAAAGTTAAAAGATCAGGCCTCTGAAAGTTCAAGTTCAAGTAAACAAGGACTTACGAAAATGGAGACCATTTTACTACAAGAAGTGCCAAGAGATCGTGACTCGTACAATCAAAATTTGCTTACACGACTCACGAGGGGCATTTGTTGGCACATAAATTTCAACCAAAGATTGATGGATATCATTAATTGGGCTTGCGGACTAAAAGGCATATAAAGAGCCTAAAAGCATGTTGACCCAGCAAGCCCGGGAATCAACAAACACATGTTGGTCCGACAAGCCTAACAAGTATATGAGCCTGCGGAAGAACAGTAGCAGGACTACAAATCAGTTGAACCATGTAAGCCCATATCTCGTAAGGCCTACAAATCAAATATTCGGTTGACCCAGCGGACCTGCGAATCAACAAACACGTGTTGACCTGACAAGCCTAACGAATATACCGGCATGCGGAAGATTACAAATCCGTTGAACCATGTAGGCCTGCATTTCGCAGGGCCTACAAATCAAATATTGGTTTAAACCATGTAGGTCTGCATTTCGCAGGGCCTACAAACCAAATATGGGTTAACGTCTCAAATCAATCAAATAAAACGTATAGCCCAAGAAAATACTTCTGTGCAAGCAGAAGAATATTCCCATGTGAATGCCATCTGATGCAACAACTATTCAAAATTTGAAGAGGCTGAGAAGATAGGATATCATCTATTCTTTAGCAACAACTATTCAAATTCAAATAAATTATTTGGCGGCCAAACATCGGATGATGAATGAAGCTCCTATAAATATGAGGTCCGTCATCTAAGGAAAGGGACCTCGATCTCAGATCAAACCTAACTTCTCTCATCTATCTCTCATCGACCCCAAGATCTCAGACTTCAGATCTCATACTTCAACTTTTCACCATCATACCTCTTCTCCCTCAACGTAGAAGATATACAGAGAGAGAGAAGATATACTCCATCCAAGGAAAACCACTACAATCCACAACCACCAAGCAACCTACTCGCTTACTATCACGGGCAATCTTCAGCAAACGTCGAAGATCCAGTAAGAGAGTAAGCATACCAAGTTATAGGTAAAGGGTTCCAATCCCTCTAAATAGATTCAATATTTTCTGTTTTGATGTAAACAAGGGTTTTAAACCCCAATCATCAATAAAATTAAATTATTCTAGTCTATTTCCTGTTCTTTATTCTTTATTAATCGGAGGTTTTATCTTTTAGTATGTAATTAACGATTTGAAATCTTAATCGGAAATAGGAGCCTGCATATAAAAAAAAATCAACACTGTTCGCTTGAACAAGCGAACAGTGGATATTTGAGATATGGATTTCAAAGCGTGGGTAAATTCTACGGTTGAAAATTTATGTCTACAATAAGCCATAAGAAAGCTTCCGCTATGTCCACCAGTGGTCGTTTTGGAGAGTATAGCTGCACCGACACTGTAGAGAAGTGTGAAACCTTTAGAAAACCAATTTGAAGATGTGTGCTAATGAGAGAGAGATCTTATGGAAGGAAAAAAATTCAGAGAAGTCATAGCTCAATTTGGTAAATTAAAGGGGCTTTTTTAAATCTTTTACATGATACAGAAGCACTCATGAGAGCCAAAGCAACTATAGAAACAGTAAAAGACAGCATAAAAGGTGACACAACTGATTACCTTTCAGCTGGATGTTTCACTCAGAAGGCCGTGGCAACATCGTCAAGTAGACAGACATAATCTTCCCTCTCTTCACTACTTGTACTTTATGGAGTTTTCAGAGACCTGGTTGCATTAGAGGCAACTCTTTGTTCTATGGAAGATATTCTTCACTAAGTAAACACTTATTGGTTGTTTCTGATGGAAGATATTGGTCAGTTGGTCACTTAGTAAACATTTAATTGGTTGTCCCTAAACAATTTTACTTCTCCCTATCTCCTACCATAACATTGGATTCATGCAACCCAACACATGTTTATTGTCTCTAATAAAAAAATGTTTCATTTCCTCCATTTTCAATACTTCTCTTTGAGGCTGCATCACAAATCAAACAGTGGAAATAAAGTAATAAATGGATTAATTCAATCATGGGAAACTCTCAAGTACGGTTCCAAGGGAAGGGATTAACCGGCCTATTCCGCCCCGGGGGGAATAGGCTATTTGACAGGGAGATTCTGGAATTGAGTACTAAATGGTTACATTTCATAACATACTCAGTCAAATCCATTTCATCGCAAAGGAGAGAAATAAGAAAGGTACTTATTGAAGCCACAAAAAGGTTTGCCAATTGTGTAATTCATCTTTGGGAAGATCTTTCATCTTGCGTCATCCTAAAGATAGGGACAATTTACCTGCTGAACTATTCTTCAGCATCCACTCCAAGGTTGTACCCGCATCTTGTGGGAGCATGATAGCAGGTATGTTTATATCCAAATCAGTGTCATTAGGTTCACAAACCATCTTGTAAAGCTCTGCACGTAAAAGAAAAAAGTTTGACATAATGAAAAAGTAAGGAAGAACCTCAACAATAGTCATGCGATTAATTTCTATGGTTCCTGCTATTTCAGGGTTGTATACAAAAAACATTACAAATCAGGTCCTTCATTCCTGTCCATCAGAAGGGGTGCCAAAACTTCCCAGCTATAAAAGGAAACAGCAGTCCATCTTTTCCATCACTGTCTTCATTGTCAAAATTTTACGTGAAATCTCATCAAGCATGCAAAGTCAAAGGTTCAGTGACCTAAAAAGCAAAATCATCCCTTATTCGCTAATTTTTAATTTTTTTGTCCTAGTTTCTTCAGTGTTTTCCTATTTGAACTTCGGAGTACATTTTAAGAACTGCATGTATGGGACACTTTTGAATCCATCCTCGCAGCAAAAGCAGCAGTTCATCTTGTTGTTTATCATGCTAATCAACCTATTGATACTCCAGATATTAACTCATCTAGCTTCCAAACTTATACTCCTGGACTTCCCAACATGCTTCCTAAAGCCATCTAATTGCACCCATGTCCCAGTTGATGCAGAATCTGTATTAGCTGACTTTATAAACCCACTGGCAATGAAAATTAGCAATGATAAATTCCGGGGAAGCTCTCCTGCAACTTCAATAACAAGTTGTTCAACAGCTGCTTCTGGAGCTCCCTGGAACTAGGAAGTGGTTTAACATCCACACCCTTTGATATCTAACGCAAACAAATTGTTATATCACATAGTTAGTTTCAGTCACCATTCACAATCAAGAGAGGAATTTGTGCCACTAGATAATGCCATCACATATATGTGCCACCATTCACTACCACAAGAGGAATTTGTGCAAACACGCATGGCTGTGCAATATTATGGTGTATCTGCGTGTACTGTGTAGACTCTAAGACAACTTTAAGCCTTTTGCTGGCCTAATTAAGGGAAAGACTTTCATGCAAAATGCAAGTCACCTCAGCAGGATACCTATAACACCTACAACGTCTACATCTCCTAAGCTGGAAAACAGCCGTCTGGAATCCCTGTAAGGGTGATCTTCAAGAGATGTTGCAACACTGAACTCTATACATGGACCTTAATTCCCAAACAAGTTTCACGGTGAAGAGTGGTGTTTATTGCTGAACTTCTCGGAATTACTGTTAGTAATCGACACAAACAGCAAACCAAAAGACACTACAAGATTTCTAATTACCTCTCTGGTTATTCACAATGAGGATAGCTGAAGCACCAGCAGCTTGCGCATTACTTGCCTTGGTTGTGAATTTGCAGTTACCTCGTTCCACCACCAGGACATCTCCAGCAAGCTTAAAAATTCGAAGGCCATGAAATAGTTGGTATTGACTTAAAACTAAAAGTCTCTAGTTAATGTACTGAAGTGTATAAAATACAAATGCAGGGTGGAAAGAAAACCTTTCCATCCGGTGGACTACAACCATCACGAGGATGTGAAAGAGTAACGTGAGTTTGGTCAGCATTTTTCTCCTTGGATACAATTGAAGTGCCAAATCTAGCACCGACACCGACAAATTCACTGGCCTCTGTGCCATCAACCCAAGTTTGAACTTTTACCTGACAAAAGCTATGACAGATTGATGAGTAAATTGTATCACAAAGACAATGGAGCACAAAACAATAAGGCAATCCAACTTAGTTGAATTCTTGAGTTGGTGGAACTACACGGATTTATCAGCTAGAATTTAGCTGTATAGTATTAAAGAAACTTGGACATATTTATCATTAAACTAAAGAAGCAACACAGTGAAAGAAATGGAACACAATTGCAGTACATATGTGACGGGGGTAAAAATACCATCATCCCTACTTTTGGCCATGGAAGTTGATGACATTAATCACAACATGTAGGAAAAATATAAAATCAAAATAAAATTGCAGAAAAAATACATGTAACTCACTTCCATCCAAAAATAGAACTTAAGAAGTATTAGACGTAACAGAACTAAATTTAAGTTCCATAATTAAAAAGAAAAAAAAAAACTGAAGATAAAACAGATATAAATTCAAGCAACCTAATAATCCAGCTCAAGGAAAGAAAAGAACAGACATCATAAATTCTCTTTAAATGACAGTATTGCTTCTTTATATACATCAATGCATATACACAACACTTATGAAACCAATGAAGACTCAGTTGAAAATCAAAGAGAAAATAACTGGGTTGGAGAATCAAAAGGAGCTAAAATAAATAAGACTTTAGCAAAACAACCTAATAAATCCAGCTCAAGGAAAGAAAAGAATATTTGCCCCCACATCCAGAGAAAATGGACATTATAAAAGCTACCTAAAGTTTCCTAAAATGACATCACTGTTTTATTATATAAGTCATGCATCGATCATGGGCACAACAATTGATGAAAAAAATTGAAAACCCAGTTGAAGAATCAAAGAGAAAAGACCTGGGTTGGAGGTCAAAAGGATCTAAAATTAATATAACTCAGCAAAGCAACCTAAATACAGCTCCAGGAAAGAAAGAGAATACTCCAGTTAACAAGTCCCCAACTCCATAAAAATATACCATCATAGAAGCTCAAGTTTTCTAAAATGGCATTACTGCTTTCTTCATATAAATCAATGCAATGATCATAGGCACAACAATTGGTGGAAAAAATGAAGACCCAGTAGAGGAATCAAAGAAGAAAGAAATGGATTGGGAGATCAAAAGGAGTTAAAATAACCAAATAAAACTTTAGCATAGCAACTACTTAAGCTAACAAGCCCCCAAATTCCATAAAAATGACATCTTTGCTTCCTTCAGATAAATTGATGCAACAAATCATAGGCACAACCATTGATGAGAAAAACAAAGACCCAGTTGAAGAATCAAAGATCAATAGGAGCTAAAATAACTAAATAAAACATTAGCAACGCAACTACATCAGTTAACAAGCCCCCGATCATAAAAATGACATCTTTGCTTCCTTCATATAAATTGATGCAACAATCATAGGCAAAACCACTGATGAAAAACATGAAGACCCAGTTGAAGAATCAAAGAAAAAAGAACTGGGTTGGAGATCAAAAGGGGCTAATAACTACATAAAACTTTAGTAAAGCAACAACTTAAGTTAAGTTAACAAGCCCCCATTTCAGAAGGAGCAACTAAAGTTGACATGTTTGCTTTCTTCATTACAAACCTACGCAACGATCATTGGCACAACAATTGATGAAAAAAGTGAAGACCCATTTCAAGAATCAGAGAAAAAGAAGTGGGTTGGAGACCAAAAGGGAGCATTATTCAGATGTACCAAAACGAAGTCGTTGGAACAGCCGGGTTGCTTGGGAGCTGAATTGTCGACTTGAACGATGTCACCGGATAAGACCAAACAAGGGTTGTTGAAAATGAGTAGAATCACTGGAAATACCAAGCTGAATCTTCGCAAATCCATGAGGCTTTAAGAGGTTTGATGAAGAGAGATCGAACCCAGAAGAGGCTGGGTTTTTGAGTTGAGAAAAATGAAAAAATAAAACAAAAACAAAAGAGTGCATTGGAAAGAGTATAAAGATGGGTTTATTAACAATTTTTCGGTTGGTTGGGGTGGGGGAGAACCGGAGAAGGTCGAATGTCGCAGAGGAGACGATACTGAATGCCAGTACGGCGCCGTTCGAGGAGGTCAAATGTCACAAATCAAGGGGATTAGACGGGGACCAAACGTTGCCACCTTGGTATGTCACTTTACCAGTTACTCCTATTGGTGTACCGCGATCTCTCTTTACAACCTGAGATCTCTCTTTACCTCGCAATTGGTGTACCGCGAAAATGAGATGTTTTTTTGGGTCGTTAGATTTTTTTTATTTTTTTTACGTCTTTTATGTTTCAGAGTTGTCCTGTGATCCTATGGCCGGACATGCCCGGTACAAAAATAATGAAAATTTTGGTAGAAAGGATTTAATTCCATCACTTATGCTCCGCTTGTCGACCAAACATTGAGATAGTAATATATCCTTCATCCGAACTATTTATATTCGGTCTTTTTCACTCTAGTATAGACGACCCATGAGAACTTGTACTATATCTATCAAAAGCTAATCTAGTAGACAAAAGGGACGGTCCATTACTTGTTTGGTTCATATTGCTTATTGCCTACAGTAAGAGAATATATATATATATATATATATATATATATAATCGATAATTACTTGGACAATTGACTTGATAATTCATTTGAAATTAAACGGCATGACTCATTTTTATTGCAACTATATGGAAGATTATGCTGCTTATAGTAGTACAAATTTTCAGCCAAATTGCGTTTTAAAGACTGCTTCACCAGATACAAAGACTACAAAGGGAGAGAGGGCCACTTTGATACGCTTTTGTCTTTCCAAAGGGGGACACTTTCATAAAATTTGGTAAACCACCCCAACAAGCTAAAGTAAGCAAGAGAGAGGCTTAACCCACGAGGTCTGGCTGAGGAGAGATTTTTCTGAGTGGGTATATCCCACGTAGTACGCGCTCAGTGCATTTGAGCCATCCGATACACTTTTGGACGGCTCGGACTTGAAACTTTTTCTCTTCTCTCACCCCAATACTTTCTTTTTCCAAATCTGAGCTATTCAAAAACGAAATGAAAAACTAGTAAGTGAATTAACTTCAGTCTGATTAAAAAAAAATTTAACTTCAGAGTCCCGAATTCAATTTGGAACCTTCAGAAGGGTTTGCCCCGATTATTAACTTCAAAACTGTGAAAGTAATTGAAGTGTGCGCAAATTGGCTTGAACATGGGGTTATAAAAAAAAACAAGATAGAAGCTATGCAATACAAATCTACATTCAGCAAAAAGGATTTGAAAAAACAAAGGTTTCCATAGGATGGAGACGGAGGGAAAGGGATGGGGAGTACTAGTGGAGGTTTTAGTGATAAAATTCTTTCCACCAGTGCCGTTACCGGTCCCACCAAGTATTTTTTGTTATAACATTAACCGTTCATTTTATAGAACCCACAGAATAATATATGCAAGCAAAAAATGAGATTATTGGACGTCAAAAGATATATTAAATATCAAATTTCGGTTTAGAAAATGGACAATTTAACTTCAAAATCTATAACCATCCATTCTGTAAACCAAAATACAAGTTTCGATATACTTATCGATATCCAATCAAGCTGATTTTTTTCATTGATATACTAGCCTACATACCCTACAAAATGAACTGTTTAAATTGTAACACAAAAAAAGTCTCGTAAGACCCAGAAGCAGTGATGGGGTTTCCACCTATAGTGGATAAAATTTACTCTCTTTAGTGTTAGATAGGGAGGGTAGATATGTGAGAGGAGAGAGAATCTCCCATGATGGGACCAATTTTAATGAAGAAAATAAAAGAAGGAAAATGAAATGAATGTGCAGTGAAGAATGTAATGAATTTATAAAGCAGTGTTTTTTTAAAAAAAGGGGGGTTTCCATAGGATGGAGAAAGGGAAGGTGAGTACTAGTGGATGTTTAGTCGTGTTGATGTCCTGAATTTAGAACGCGGATTTCCTCCTGCCCCGGTAAGAGAAGTTTCTTCAACCTCGGATACGTAATAACTTTTTATTGATCCAAGTTCCTTTCTCCTTAAAATTCCAATTCAATCTACCTAGCTTCTACTTAACCGAAGTTAACCCATATTCGACCTTTAACTCCTTATATCTATATTTTTTTAAACGGCAACTCAATCTAACATTAAATGCTCAATCTCTTGTGTTTTCTTAGGAAATTTCAATTTCTCTCTTTTTCATATCTTTCTCAACATAGCAAACAGAATAAGAAGGGAGAAAACCTTCGTTTGAAAAAAAAAGAAAGAATGGGAAAAATCTAATGGAATTTATCCAACTCTAACTCTAATCTCACAAGAATCAATCAAATTGCATAATCTTATTCTTCGATGAATCATAGACCAACTTCATGCCACTGCAAAAGTAATTATCAATATCAATTTCCCCATCCACGCCATGAGAATATTTAAGTTTATAAAAATTATTAGGACGTTGAATTGTTGGAGTTAACCATGAAAAGGATTAATCACCTTACAGTGGAATATGGGTTGGGTTAGGCAGATTAAATTAGGATTTTAAAGAGAAAGGTACTTGGGCCAATGAAAGGTCGTCATGTGTTTGAGGTTGGTGGAACTCCTCCCGCTAGGGCAGGAGGAAATCCGTACTCCTGAATTTACAGAGCAGTTTAACGAAGAAAATAAAAGAAGGGAAATGCTTAAAATGTTAAGGTTTAAAATGTGAATTGAAATGGGTGAAAAGTGTATAAAAATATGTGAAAGTGTATTAAAAAGTGTAGAATGTGCACTGAAGGTTTTTTTTTTTTTTTTTTGTGTGGTCTTTTTTTTTACTTATTGAGGACCCATAAGGAATATTTATTCAAATTCATCACTCTCGTCTTAATAAATACGGAAAGTCTAATGGGAGCCGCTCATTTTGTTTAAAATACTTTGCTATGGTCCTTGCAAAAAACATGCTCAACTCGGTATCATTAAGATCATTTACGAAACAACCAACCTTTGCCTTAGAATTCGGGATTGGATTATGGGACAAAGTTGGACGTTTTGTAGATGTCCTAACCGATTCCGAATTGAGCTTATTTTTCCTAGAAGCCGTAAACAAAATATTTTAAATAAAATGAGCGGTTCAAATCATTTTTTTTAGACTCAAAATGGGACCAAAAAAGAGTTTGTACACACTGGTACATATATAAAATCTGTACCAGTAGCACCTCTGTGACGGTAATAAATATCTTTGCAAATTATGATCCAAACACGGTTAAAGAGAAGATCGAGAGAAAAAGTTGTGTTTCCAGTATTTAATAGGCAAACAAAATTAATTTCTTGGCCTTTATTTTTGGCACAAGTATCATTTTCTCGTACAGGGTATGATAATCAAACAATGGGTATATGATAAAAGCTACAAAAATGGTCTATAATGTGCTGAGCAAAATGTATCACCACCACCTTGGTAGTCAAGTTTTTTTAAAATCGGGATCATTGATTGTTGAGACGGACAGTTAAACGTTGAGCGGTAAAACAGAGTGGTATGCGTAGCACTGTTGCATCCTTTGTCTCCTTCTCGAGGTTTGCTGTAGGCTTGGAGGTGCCTATGGTCACACCCATAACAAGTAGCTACGTTGATTATAGAGAAGACTATCATGCTCACATGACTAGAAAATCCCTTCTTTTATTAGAGATGAGTGCACTTGTTGAGATGAACCAACAATTCATAAAAAAACTGACGCAATACTAACAAAGAAAAAAAATTTGAACAAAGAAAAAATAATCCAAGTGGGTTTTTTAAGCCAAACCACCCCATAGTTCATTTGAGCATTTAAAGAACAGCCGTGTTATCCACACAGACTTTTATTGCACAGATTGTGCACATAAAAGCAATGTGGGCCACTATGGATCTCACAAAAACGATCCGAGTTGTTCATTAAATTTAAAATATTTTTTCGAGTGCTTACAAAAAATCAGCTCAATTTGATTACTGTGAGTGCTTGATAGTTGATATGCATTTTGAATATCTGTATGTTTTTGTGTAATTTCCACGTCATTAGAAAAAGTTTTTTTGTTTTTTTGTAATTCATATTGATGTGATTGTCATTTCATCCCTAAAATGGGGAGTACCTAATGTCCTTGTGATTGAAACAGATGGGGACTTTTTCCACATATAGACATAAGACTTGTACTTTTCAAAATTACCAGAAATGTAGTTGAAACTTTATTGCAGCTTTCCTAAAGCAGAAAGTCCATAACCTTTTGAGGGCCCGTTCGTTTTTTTTCCTATATCTTTATTTTTCAAAAAGAAAGTAATTTTAAATTTAAATATAACGAAAATAAAAAATAATTTTTTAATTTTTTTTGCACCGTTTAAAAGATTTTAATGAGATTTATCAAATAAGATATATATTGGTAGAAAAATTATTTGCATAAATACATGATTTTTGAGCTTGAAATTTCCTTCTGTTAAAAAAGAAACTTTTAAAAGAAAGTGGAACGGGCTCTGAGTGCATCTCCATTGATTACATGAAATCCACTAACAATTCTTCTAAAACCGCACGCACTTAAAGAAAATTAATTTTGCCACTCATATTTTTTCTAATAGCACTCCCCTTCTCTTACAAAATAAATCAGCTAATATAGATACAAAGGGGAGTGACGTTAAAGAAAACAAAAATGCTACTGGTACAGCAGCAGCTGTACCAGTAGCACCGTTCTAAAGAAAAGGAGTGGCAAAGTCACTCCTCTTCTTACCCTTCCCTGTTGTGTAAATGGGCTAATTTTTGGTCCTATTTACAAGTGGAGTAACAACATTGCCCTTTCATATATGGATTTTGTCATAGAAAAGGACAATACTGGAAATTCACATGCAACATTTCCTCTTTTTCATTCTCTCTTTCTTTCCCCAAGTTCTAAACAGGGCATTAGTCAAGTGGTCACAATTTGCATTGACCCTTGGACATGGAAGCAACTCAAGTTTTACCAAGGCCAAGGCCATGCCATTTGCAGGGTGTAATGCCACTTTTCCACAGCAATTGTCTGGATTCGCAGGTCCCGTCTTATTTTCGTGTGCTAAGAAAAAGAGTCACTTTTCACCTGGCCAGTCAACATGATAAATAGAAGACAACATTCATTTTTTTATAACTTGGTGTCTCGTGTTTATGTTAGCTTACGTGCATCTCGATTAATCCTGGAGTCCAATTCCACTGGCTACTTATAGTGAGCCTAATCTAAGTCGGAGCAAAACTTTGTATGAACTGTCCCCAAAGGAGTTGATATCACCTTGGAGGTTTCGAATCTGAGACTTTAGAAGGGAGCAAACCTTCAAGTCTCGGGCCTTGACTACCAGGCCAACCCTTAAGATTTACAAGGCAACCTTCTTTAGCTAATTGCATTAATCTTCTCAAGAAAAATATCATTTGCGATGAAATGTTGCAAAGAAGACAGTAAATCCCTGATGAGGTGCAAAACTGATACATGGGCAAAGAAAACCATTTGAAACTATTTCCAGAAACTCCACTATTGACCAATGTACCTACCCAGACAAGTGATTGAACATTTTGCATCTCTTAGGACACAAATTGTGGAAGAAAAAAACCAAACTTGATAAAAACTTGACCGAACCTACACGATTGTATCGAATATTTGTACAATGAAAACCAACCCTTGCTTCTTTCTGCTGGTAAACATTGGATCATGAACAAAATCGGGGCAGGACGAACAGCTTCAAAATTTAAAATGGAACACTTCCCATGTGGAGCTTTACAAGTCATCTCTTCTCAGAAAGAATGATACTAATAGAAAAGGCACCATGAGCTCTATCTGCAACAATGCATCAGAGACAACCTGGATTTCTTTTCCGTAGGTCAATTTTCCTTTTACCCAACTCTAGTGTTGGTACGGATTACTATCTTTCATATCCCGGTAGCCAAATGCCACAACTCCACCGTCAGTTTTAGAGTTCATATTGCCACGGATGCTGCTAGAAACAAATTTCTCTGACAAAGCATGACTTCCCCCGGAGAATCTTATGGCTCCTCCGCTCATCTTCAAACCCAAAATCTTATGTTCACCAGACATATTCTCCTTAGCTTGGCTTGGAATGTGATAACCATTTTCCAAACCTTGATGAAGTGGAACCGGAAACCCATTTCCTGTATTTGAAGTTTGAGTACTTTGTTGATCAAAGCAGCTCAAATTTTGTGAACCCGTTTGAGAAAAACTTCCAAACTGTTCTGCTTGCTGGATGCCGGAGAAGTATCCTCTACGAGTACTTGCATCAATGAGTACCTTAGCTCTTTCTAAATTAATCCCATTTTTAGCAGCATAGTTACCAGAAGAATCAAGCTTCCGGTTTTCAGCTTGTGGCTTGGACACATCAGTGGGTAATGTCAGATATGGAGAAGAAACTACTTGCTCGCAAAGATTAGACGGATAACTTGGATTTTTAGTAGATGATCTCAACTTTTCTACTTTTTCCTTCTCCTTTTCCTTTTCCTTGGATGCAATGGTTCCAACAGTTCGGTCATGGTTAACTTGCTTCTCAAGTGCTTCATAGCAGTTATTCGAATCGGTTGTCCTGTCACTTTTCATAGACCTCTCTAAGGATCCACCATCGCCATTTTTAGTTTTCATGGCTGATTCAACGTCCTTCCGATTCTTCCCTGAGTTCCCTCGGCCAATTTTCTGCACGCGACTGCCTCTTTTCCTTTTGGGTCTTGAAGCTTCCTCAGCAGCCACCAATTTTTTCATCTCATCTCTCATACATGCAAACATGTTCTCTCTAGCAACTTTAAGCTCCTCAATCACTGATGTTGTGAAGATCTTAAAATCATCCAGTGAAATAGGCTGATGCAAGCTGAGCTCATTCTTCTTCCCATAACTCTTTTTCGCGGAACCCCTCTTCACCTTGTTCTTAGCTGCATATTTTTTACTGCTTGCGCCATTGTCCATTTTGTCAGCTTTTCCAAATTCGAAAGGGGTGGCCATGCCATGATTCAATTGATTCTCCTGTTGAAACAGTGGATTGGTAGTTTCATCATTGTCAGGGAAAAATGAATCTGGAACCAACTTGTGATTCTTGAGAAGTGGCTTGCCACCAGAACTTGCTTTGGAATCATTGCTTGAAGAATCACAGTCTTCATCTACCCTTCTGAACTCCCACCGTTGTTGGAACTTTTGGTCCTGACTCATTTTATAGCCAAGGCCTGAGGGGTAGTATCAGAACACAAGCACTCCACAAACTTTGGTATTTAGTAAGAGCCAAAAAACTTGATCAGCAACAATCTATATCTCGAAAATTCTGCTTATTCACAACCCCCAGACCGAATAACCAGAGTGCACCAATATCCAAAGATCTCAAAGCAACAAAGATGCTGCACGAAAGGATCCTCACTCCGATAAGAACTTGGAACTGGTTCAAGTATCAAACCAGTGATTGCAGCAGATAGACTAAATACCGCAATTGAGATCACAATAAATAGATGACAGTGTTGTGATGAACTTCCTTACCCTTTGTTCCTCCTTTCTCCAAAAAAGAATAAATCAATCATAAAAGTATAAAGAAGTGTAACACAACAAAGACTACGACAATTTGCGATACAGACTAAGAACTATCACAATAAGACTGGAAAATTAGACGAGACTTCAAAATATCAGAAGTTCAATGCAAGCATAAAGATTAAAACCATAACACCAGACCAAACAGATAATTATGCAGATTTATAACTAAACATCTCACCTACAAATCACAAGAAAGAAAAGATGCAACATAAAATAGAATGTTATAATAAAATACCCAAAGAGCACTGTTTTCAGTTCAAAAATTCTCTCCTTTGGGTGGTAGATTAGCTTACCGTGGAGCTGTGATAAAACGGTAAATCAACCAAAAGCTTATTCTCCACATCCCAACTCTTTCACTCCCTCTCAAGCAGAAGTAGAAGATTTCTTTCCGCATTTATTCCTGGCTTTGTCTCTTTAAAATGAAGAGAAAGATACAATTTTATGTGTCCGGGTATAGTTTGTACATGTGCAGCGCTTTTCTGCAATCGGGGTAGGAAATGGGTTCTTGAGTTGAGAGGCATTGGTAGATATATCATAACCTCTTCATCGATTCTAACAAAGGTAAATTACTAAATGGTGTTTCAAGAAAGTTAGTAAAATCTTAAGAGTACTAGTTCTTCCTGTTTTTGACGGATCACCAAGTTATCGGTTATCCAGCAACACTAACTCTTCACGATTGGGGAAGGAAAGACAAGATTGCATTTCAAAAAATCTCTCCTCATACCTTCCCCTCTGGGAGAGTATATTCCCCTCATTGATTGTTTTTCCAAATTAGAATTTTGCATCTAAAAACCATCGTGGACACTGCTTTAAGCTCATATTATTTCTTTCTGTGTTGTAAGGACAACTGTGATTTTGTTGTGTATTGATGCATATTAAATGCAAACATTGGATGTAATATTGACTGCAAAACTGGGTTTAAAAGATGTTGGTGGTAGATTTCTAGTTATTCAGCAGTCAAACTTTCAATCTATGATGGAAAACCAGAGTTAGAAGGGTGTTTATCATCTGAAAATGTATCTACTAGTTGCCCGCTTGCTCATAATTCACGAAAATAACATGATATTTACTTTCAAACAGGCACAATTGCACAAAGTTGAGTTGGATAACATACTTACTTTTCAGGATATGATGCATTGCACCGTTTCAGAATGTATGTCTAAATCTCAACATGTTAAGCTCGGCATAAAGTCACATTTTACACCACCAAAGGCGTCAAGTCGAAAAGGAAGGATAGTAATTCAGGAATCCAAACAATCAAGTGTAAAATTTCAGGCATTCATTTCTTCCTAGTGAGGGGGACCTGAACCTGAAACGCTTCAAGCATCACCTTTCCACTAGCTTGAGCTCACTCTAATTTTTATTGTTAAAGTTTTTCTCGGAGACAAACTTGTTTCTCATAGAAGCGTTCATAAAGAGACCAAATACAACCTTGATTCACCCCAATTACCTCGATTACCTTCCTCCTCGTCAAGTAAATTCCTGAACTTAATATTACAATATTAAGATTTCAGTATCTTAATGTTCATTTCTCCCTATGTCCGGTCAATTCTAATACTGACGAAAATTTATAAAAAGTGTAGTAAGGAAAGAGAAAAAGCAATCACTAGAACAAATTTTGCATATACAAATCCACAAGTATCACAATCAGACCGGAAAATCAGATGAGAACATGTATGCCCAAAATAATTGGCACCAAAATGAAAACCCCGAGTGTATTGCAATAGTTTCCATTTTGAATCCCAACTAATGATATTGACAATCAAGGTGGAGAAAAACAAAATGACAGCACCAACAAGGAAAACCCAGAAGCTAATGCAAGAGAAAAACCTTTGGGGTCAGTCCGTACGGGACTTTCTCCGGTTTTAATAGGTCCCTCCACCAGTGGATGATGGGATTGGTACAGGAAATAGTTGGTCATTGGGCCGGATACCGAGTCATCAAAAAATTAAAAAGTAATAGAATAACCTTGATCAGTGATCGCTGCAAATGAACAAAGAACAACAATTTGGAGAAACCCACCCCGTTCCACCAAGATTCTTATTTTTTAAATACTTATTTATCTTTTTACAAGACACAAGACAGGTCTCTCTCTCACCCTACGTCACCTTTAATTTAAAAAATAAGTGCTTATTTTCTTAGCGAACGGGGCTAAAAGTCTCAGAATCTAAGCACCCAAGGCAATCATCAAAATCATAAACCCTCCAATTTCTAATTTCCGATGAGATCACAAGTATATGAAAGGAAAAATGCAGAAACTAAAGATTACAAGCAAAAAACATGCAACCCAAAAGGATGATTATTCAGTACTCAAGACAAAAAAAATCCCACAGACAAGACCACAAGAAAAATGAAAACGTGGGCATAAATAAGTACAATAATCTGGCGTAGAATACTTTGGGTACTAGGGTGCTTACCAACTGCAGCTGATAGAGAAGCAAAATCAATCAGAAAAAAGCTTCTTTTCCACATCCCCAACTCATTCCCTCCCTCCCTCTCTTAAGAAGTAGAAGAAGAAGCATTCTTGTCTGCATTTATTCCAGCCTTCTTTATTTCCTCCCTCTAAAAGGGAAGAGAAAGATACGATTTTTATGTGTTGAGAAAAGCTCCTCCCTGTCCAGTGACACTATGATCTCTCTGCAATTGGAGTTAAAAGTAGATATTGAGTGAGTAGTGGGGTGGGGTGGGGTGGGGTGGGGTGGTGTTTGGCAGAGAGCCAGCGAGGAAGAGTTATTGGAATGATTACTCATTTTCTATATCTGATGAAGTGGCTGGTGTCCACCACCTGATAACCTTTTTAATGACACTATCATAACAAGGGATCCCTCATAATGCCAATACTACAAACAGAAATACTTTAATAGGAAATCCAAACCAGGAACTTTTTAGGAATATATAAATGAACGGTCCAAATTTGAAGAGCTTCGGTCTTTTAGAGAAGAATT
Organism: Rhododendron mucronatum var. ripense; assembly: GCA_019656295.1. Taxonomy (NCBI): domain Eukaryota; kingdom Viridiplantae; phylum Streptophyta; class Magnoliopsida; order Ericales; family Ericaceae; genus Rhododendron; species Rhododendron mucronatum. The sequence goes on along the minus strand of BPLT01000008.1, from coordinate 3,398,425 downwards.
TTGGACCGTTAATTTGTTTTCTCGAAGAGTTTCCTGTTTTGGATGTCCTGGACTATTCTACTCTTGTACTACAAGTCTTATTTCAATTACCAATTGGACTGAGACTTCACGCTTATATCCTCCCTCAAGTCACTTGTAATCAAAAGTAGTTGTATTTTTGTTCCCGTGCGATGTAACCTGTAACCAAAAGTGCTTGTACTTTTGTTCACGTGCAATGTGAGCTGTAGGATTGCACAAAAGACTCATCTTGTGCAATCCCACATCTAACATTTCACGAGAACAGAAAATACTGATATTTTTTCGGTACAAAAGATTTGACCTCTATCCTCCACCTCAGGTCACATGTACCCAAAACCTTTGTTCCCATGCAATGTCAGTCACAGAATTGTATAAAAAACCTTCTAGGGAAGGGACTATTGTACACTTCTATGATTGAAATTGCACGAGAATACAAGATACGGACAATTTTTCAGTACAAATTTTCTTTTTCTCTGTATCCTCTATGCTCCTTCCTAGTCCACTCCTCTTTTGAATAGTTGATCTCATAAGACTATGAAAATACTATCCATTTATGAAATTGTCAACGACATAGTTGAAGTAGATTTGTCTTAGAAAATTTAGATGGTTTAATTTCAAGTTATATTGGTCATCTTGATTATTGTCATTTCAAGTTATATTGGTCCTCTACGCTCTGATAAATGTACGATCAATTTTTTTTATTATTTTGCGTCGTTCGAAAACAATTATTTTTGCATGAACAATCTTTTTACCAAGTCCTAACAAATGAATGAATGATGATGCCTTGAGGTATGAAATAGTAACCAATTAAAAAATGATAGGATCCGCACTGTGAATCTGGACCATTCATTTACTTTCATGGACACTTTTTGGTCCGAAAGGAAAGCCAGATTTTTGTTACTACTAAATTATCCAGGGGCTGAGAAAGGAAAAGCAAGATTTCTTTTTTGAAAGAAGGAAAGCAAGATTTGCATCACCAAAAATCTCACCACTTGCTTTTCTTTGTTGGTAGTCAAATATTTCCCTCATTTTGTTCTATTTTCCAATTTGATTTTTCACATTGAAAAAAAATTTAGATTGGAAACTGCCTTAAACGTGAGAAATTATTCATTGCCACAAGGTAAGTGCCCTGGAGCATTGAATAATCTCTCCTTATACGCATATTTCCTTCAATGTAGGGATGACAAAATATGGCAAGGGGCAAAACTTTTTGTTTTCCATTGTGCAGTAAAGTAAATCATAATTAAATAGAAAGATTAGACGAGATCTTGAATGCAAACCAGCAAAACGGGTGACAAATTTGGCATCGCAATTTCCATAGATTCGCAGTTTTCCAACTGTGTAACTGCGATGGCGAATCAAAGTTAAAAGGGAGTACTTAATTACTCTCTCCGTTCCAAACTATTTCTCCAATCTGCAAAACGATGACTTAAATATAATGTGTTTCAAAGAAAAAAATTTAAACTTTGTTTCATAAATTTAAATAATTAATTGTTATTTAGTAAATTGTTGAAAAAAATTTAAACTTTTGTTGCAAAATATGTTCGAGTCCTCATTTTGCAGAGCGGACAAATATTTTGGGGGATCCGGAGATCCTGCAGGGCACTTCCTGTAGTGCACCCTGCAGGGTACATCCAAGCTGTCCACAAGTGTTTTCAACGGTCCAAACTTAAAACTTTTAAATTCGGATCGTTGAAAAAACTCGTGAACGGCCGTGATTGTGGCCCACAAGGTGGGCCACAGGAAGTGCCCTACAAGATTTCTAAATCCCATTTTGGGACAGAGGTAAAACTTTGTATAAAGCAAGGGAAAATGATACACAAATGAACTAATACACGTATAGCTCACTGAATTTTCCTCACTTTCTAACCCATCCCATCAAAGGAAGGGGAGAAAAACATAACATGTTGAACTTCACTTTCCCAAACACTAAAAACAGCAAGTGGTTATAGCAGTCTGGACTTTGAGATGTCTTCTTCACTCTTCAGATTAGCAATCACACCATCTTCCCTCGCTGAGATTAAACCAAATTAAGGGGCTCTTTGATAAAACTGAAAACTGAAACTGAAAGCTGAAAAATTATGTACTGAAAACTGAATGCTGAAATTTTTAAGCTGAAAAGCTGTTTGATAAACATATTAAGTACTGAATTAAAAAAATGATGAAATAATTTTGTTTCAATTCTCTCTTGTCACAATATACTTCTGGTAATGGTGGAGGAGTGGAGGAGTGGTGGAGGTGAAGTAGTGGTGGAGGTGGTGGTGTGGTGGTAGGAGTGGTGGTGTAGTGCTGGTAGTGTTGGTGGTGGTGGAGTGGTAATGGTGGTGGTGGTGGTGGTGTAGTGATGGTAATGGTGGTGGAGTGGCGGTGGTGGTGAAATGGTGGTGATGGTTGTGATGATGGTGGTAGAGTGGTGAAGTGGTGGTAGGAACGGTGGTGGTGGTTGTAGAGACCCGAAAAATTTTGATTTTATTTTATTTTTGAAATATTTATTAAATGACTAATGGAGAAAATATGGTTTATTTGGTGGATAATTAGATTGTGGGTTGTGGTGAAAGAATAGAGAGTTGAGGGTGTGTGTGTGTGATTTAAAGATATGTGAGTATATATAGGGGTGTGAGAGGTGTAGGAGATCATTTATCTCCATTCCACTCTCTCTCATCCGTCTCTCCCTCTCCCTCCCTGCCGATCTCTCTCTCTCCTCTCTTCTCACTCAAAACTCCCCTCCATCTCACAAAATCTTCAAGAATCAACTACCCTCCGGCCTTGCAATCACGTTCTTGAGCTTGGAGATCCGTGGGTCGAGCTCGAATCGAAGATTTGAAGTTCAAGAAAGCTAGGGCTCGTTCCAATCGCTTGAATCTCGGCCATTGTTGCGAGGTAGGGACTTCTTTACTTCTTTTATATGTTTATACGTTGATTTGGTGTAGAATCGTGCCCTTGATTGTCGGATTTTAGTTCTTGAGCATGTCTGAAAATCTGCTAAAAGTTCTACCCGAAGCCCCGTGGTATCGATACGGATTAAGGGTCGTATCGATACAGTGAGCTTATCTTTTTGGACAGTTGATTCCGTATCGATACGGATTAAGCGCGTATCGATACAGTGAGCTTATCTCTAGTTTTGCACCTTTTGCTTCTCCGTTGATTGTTTTGACCACCAATCACTTCTAAACCCTTTTGGACACCTCCTAAACTACCTCAAGCTTGTCTAATTGACTTCCTATGATGGCTCGATGTACTCCTTGGTTCGTTGGTCTTCCGTTAGCAATAACCGAATAAGAATTGACCTAATTAAACGTTGTAATGCACTTTCTATAGATTGTTGGTATTGTGTGATCATTCTTGGTGCATTTGTGATGACTTTGGCATAATGTAGGGTGTTCCATCTATGAATGTGTCCATGGGGGAGTCTTAGTTTGCGTGTTGTATGAGAAATAGTTGATTTTGGGTCGAAGGTTGGTTTAAGAAGTCTCGTAACGCAAGTGGTGGTAATACGGAGACTAAGAGGGTTTCGTAACGCGAGTGGTGGTAATACGGTAACCCGAATCGTTAGGGATCACCGTGACGCAAGTGGTGGTAACACGGTAATCCTTATGGTGTTATTCCGGTAACGCAAGTGGTGGAAATACCGATGGTGAAGTTTTGGGTTAGCAAGTCGAGTTGGGATTGTTAGAGGGGTTAGCATCGTAGGGCTCATGCATGCGATTTCGTTAAGGGTTCATTTGTAAATTGATTGGTTACCGTCTGTCGAACTGTGTTTCCTTGCCCTCTCATGTTTGCTCTTATCATCATATTTGCATATAAATTTGGTAAAGATTTTCCTACTGGGCTAGTGTAGCTCAACAAAATCCTTCTTTTCAGGTTCGAATGTTGGGTAATCGACTGCATGCAATGGTGTGCTTGGACATGAAGATTTTGGAAGATAACTTCCTTTAGTTACTTAATCTTCTCTTGTAATTGATTTACTTTTGTTAAAGATGAGTTTGTAACCAATTGTTCTTAAATTTCTTTGACTAAAGAGATTGTAATATTCTAAATAGATTTGTACTGGTAATTAAGTTGATTTGGGCCGTGGTGCCAAAGCTGTATAATCTAACTTTTGGGAACTTGCTTGTAAAGTTAAACAGTTGGGAACTCTTTTGGGTATTATTTATGATATGTGCAGACCTTTTATTAAACTGTAATATTTAATTATGTTAAAAATCGAGGGCGTGACAAATTGGTATCAGAGCATTAGGTTTGAATACCTAGAGACCGTGGGGAGACTTAGTCTCAGGGGTTCAAAAAAAAAAAATCATTGCATATCTTTTTAACAAGACATGTGTGTGCTCGCATGACCGACGTTTGTTCACCGATTGGGCCTTGCATTTACGTTTACTTGGATAATTAGAATGTTGGTGACTCGTGTTTAAAAAAAAAAAGGGGTGGATGTTTGGCTTGTGCGTAACGTGTATGACAGTGTCTATTGCTATTGTTGTTATCTCTGTTAGCAGTCTTATTCTTAGATTTTATGTGGCAAAAATGCCTTTCAGGTGAACTGGAAAGCTGTGAAGGATTGTAGTAGCTATGGTTGCAACTGTTGTTATGGTTATCGTTATTGTTGATAGTCTTGGTCTTGAACCATTCGTAGTAAGATAATTTTTTTTAGATTAGATATTCAATGGGAAAGAATCTGAAAGGTCGAAATCGTTGTAGTGCTTGTGCGTGGTGGCGAGGCCGACATTTGAGATATCCATTAATATGTAGTAGAAGTGTTAGGCTATTAGAAAGATTTGCGAGCTTAGTGTTTGATATGTTTTATTCAAATTGCTCTGATTATGTGTTAAATTTTAAATGCTCTAAGTAGATTTTATGTGATGTGAGATGCGTTAAGTGTAAACGAGCGTAAGGTGGTATGTTTGTTATGACCGAAGAGGAAAGGAGAAAAGAGAGTGCATGTTGAGGTGTGATAGGAGCCATAGTTTGTCTAGGAAGTGAGTTAGATGTATCATAGCTAGAGGGTTGAGCTAGTGAGCGTCTCGAATGTATGAAGGGATGATATCTTGTTGTGGTAATAATTGTGTGTTGTCATTGTTATGGTAGTTATTGAGGTAGTGATTTTGAGTATAGATAAGAAAAGTTGAGCCTTCGTAGAGAGTTGTAAGTATCTGAGGTTGACTTAGGAAGATGAGGGTTATAAATAGGGTGTCAGGATACGGTATGTGTCTTCCGGACACCCAGGCGACTGCCGATGAGATCCAGTTGGAAGAGGCGCTTGATCACCGCTCCTTCTAGATGGAAGTCTCGGAGAGTCAATTGGACACTAGGATTGTGTATAGGAGTAGATCTTTAGGCTTGAGATAGATGATTGTACATAGAAATTGCAAAAAAAAAAAAGGAGTGTTATGGCATTGTAATTTTCATTGCTGAGGTGAATGTCGTGATGGTATCTTTATGATAGATTGGTAGGAAGTAGTGAAGGCATTGCTTGGTGAGAGGGACAACAAGACGTGAGGTGAACTATATCGATGTGATTTGAGGCGAGTGATTGATGTCAATGTGTGGTGAGAGACTTGTTTAAAGTGAGGGCAACATGAATGAGGACTGTTGTGAGTTAAAAGGTTGGAGTGTGTAGATCGTGTGTGATGTGAAATTGGCGACGTAGGCTAGACTAATGACAGTATATGACGCATTGAGGTATGCCATTGAGATGATAGATTAGTGAGGGACTAGGGCTTAAATAGTGGTAGTGATATCAGTGACGGTGATGGGAATGGTGTGGTCGATATTATTGAGGTTGAATGCAATTGTGGTAAATATCTTTGAGGAAATTTGATGTCGTTATGACTACTTAGTTGGGAGAAGAAATTTGTGAGCTATGAAACTTGTAGTGAGTGAAACTATTAGAAGTTATTGGTGCGAGAAAATTGATTCCTAAGTGATGAGGTACTTGAAGAGTAGGAGTCTTAGAACATAAGGAGAAGTATAGACTTGTTTGAAATCCCAGAGTTTTGTGGGTACTTAGAAAATTTTTTTTTTTTTATTCAATTGGTTTGTATTGGTGACTGGGTATTAGCATAGAGATATTCGAGATTATTGGATGTTTGTTAGTGCAGCCATATCACCTATTTTGTGTAACTCTTTGAGTAATGAGATATTGTCAGATTGTATTGCTGTCGAGTCATAGATTTGATTAAGTGTTAAAGAGTATGTATGTTTGGTGTGTACATTATATATGCAGTGATGTTTAAAGTTGTGGGTGTATTGAATACCTAGCTTGACTAGAGTAACTGAATGTGAGTATTCGAGAATGATGGGCGAATGGAAAACATAAAAGGCATTGCAACGATGAGATGAAATGATTACTATTGAGCTTGCTAGAGCCAGAGAATTTTGATGTACTGGATGCTGAGTGAGTTTGTTGATACGTGGATAAATTTGGCATTGTGTAAGTCAGTAATTCGTATGAATAGTTTGTTGTTATACTTCATGTACAAAATTTGTCATTATTTAGCATGCATGCTTAATTTGATGTGTAATTTCGATGAATGCGATTTGCCTTAATGTACGGTACAGAGTAGACACCGATGGGTATGTAGGTACGAAGAGAGAATTCTTAGTTAGAATCTGGCATGTGCCTCTGTTATCTTTTTGTATGAAATGATTAAAAGGTTAGATATGGAACGTATTAGCAGGTTGTCAACCTATAGTTGAGAGTAGTCAATGGTTTGTGATAAGGGAAAACAGTGAACTTGGGAATTTCTCAGAACAGATCTAAAGTTGCATTGAGTTATATAGCAAAGATGTAATTCCATAGAAGTGAGTTTGGGTTTTAAAAAAAAAAAAAGAAGCAGAAACCAGTAATGATTTTGAGTGGACTAAGGAAAGTGGAGTAGTGCTAGATTTTTTTTATTGTATCCGAATGTTAAAAAAACAAAGGCATTTGAGGTTTATGTAGAATTTATACGAGAGTTGTGTGAGTAATAGATATGTGAAATGGAGGTAATGACTAGCAGTCTTGTGTTACATGTGCTATAAGTGTATTGATGGAGGTTAATTGTGTCCTCATGATAAGGAGGTAAGTGTCACGAGGCAAGTGGTCATTTGAGAAATGTTAAGGGAAATGGTGTTACAGTCGGTTAATAGCAGTATCAATATTATGAATCAGTTGTAAGGTATGTTATTTCTTGACGTTGAGAGAAAAATCAAACTTCAAGCGTGAAAGGTTTGACTATGGTGAGTGGATGTGTATAATTGATCCAAGGGTGATGAGACATTATTTGGTTTAAGGATTCGAGGCTTATTAGTTTTGCTCCAGTGGAGATTATTTGAGGTTCTTCGGATTGGTGGGCGAAGTGATTCGTTGTTTGATGTTGGTTAGGAAATATAGAACTTGGAGTTTAGGATTTGAGTTTCTATGAGCAGTTCAATTTGTCCTTCTAGAAAGTTCGATGAGTACTTGGTAGAATAAGGCGCATGGAACGAAAATGTAGAATTCGAAATTTGGAAAACGTGAGGTTATTATTTGTCGGGTTGTGGTCTGACTGTCATGATTGGTGCGTGGGGACTAGAATTCTTGTACTGATATTGGGATTTGAGGATGTGATAAAATAATAGAGTTTCAAGATTGAGTGTTGAGTGATTGAACCATGCCGATAGTGAGAATTTTGTGGAGTAGTAAGGACAAAAAAAAAATTTACGTAGAAAAGAGTGGATGATGTGATGATTATGAGGTTGTAATATGAGATTTGATATTATGGTTGGTGACTCGGTTGGAGTTGAGTTAGCAAATTTCAAGGACGATTCAAATTTTTAGAAGAAATAATTCAGGCTTGTGTCATGGATTTTTGAGGTAGTTGGGAAGATCACTTGCCGTTAGTCGAATTCATGTACAATAATAGTTACCAATCTAGCATCAATATGGCACCGTTTGAAGCCTTGTATGGGAGACCGTGTCGACCACTCGTTTGTTGGACCGAGTTGGGTGAGGCTACATTGGTTGGGCCGGAATTGATCCAAGAAACCTCCGAAAGCATGAGAGCAATTCAAAGTGATTCGTCAATGGTTGTTAACAGCGCAAAGTAAGCAAAAGAGCTATGTCGATCGTTGTCGCCGACCGTTATCGTTTGAAGTGGGGGAATCACGTGTTCCTTAAGGTGTCACCGCGTCGGGGATTATCTCGCTTTGGACAAAAGGGCAAGCTTTCACAGATTATATCGAACCGTTTGATATTATTGAGAAGATTGGGGAAGTCACGTATCGATTGGCATTACCACCAAGATTATCAAACGTTCACTATGTGTTCCACGTGTCGATGCTATGAAAGTATGACCGGATCCGTCACACGTTCTAGAGTAGTCTAAACTTGAGTTGGAAGCCGATGCATCATACGGGGAGGAGCCGATACGTATCCTAGATTCACGCAAGTAAATTCTGAGGGAGGGCAAAACCATTCTGTTAGTGCGACTCTTATGGAGTAGTCTCGGGAAGGAAAGGTCAACGTGGGAAAAGGAAAGACGAAGTGAGGGAGAAGTACCCGCATTTATTTCTGAATTGATCAGTGTGAGTCTTGAAATTACAATCTTATGATTGTTAATTAGTTGTTTGGTGATATATGTTATGGTATGAACATGTTTGTTTGATACATAATCTTAATTGGCTTATGTTGTAAATTTCGGGACGAAATTTCTTTAAGGAGGATAGATTGTAGAGACCCGAAAAATTTTGATTTTATTTTATTTTTGAAATATTTATTAAATGACTAATGGAGAAAATATGGTTTATTTGGTGGATAATTAGATTGTGGGTTGTGGTGAAAGAATAGAGAGTTGAGGGTGTGTGTGTGTGATTTAAAGATATGTGAGTATATATAGGGGTGTGAGAGGTGTAGGAGATCATTTATCTCCATTCCACTCTCTCTCATCCGTCTCTCCCTCTCCCTCCCTGCCGATCTCTCTCTCTCCTCTCTTCTCACTCAAAACTCCCCTCCATCTCACAAAATCTTCAAGAATCAACTACCCTCCGGCCTTGCAATCACGTTTTTGAGCTTGGAGATCCGTGGGTCGAGCTCGAATCGAAGATTTGAAGTTCAAGAAAGCTAGGGCTCGTTCCAATCGCTTGAATCTCGGCCATTGTTGCGAGGTAGGGACTTCTTTACTTCTTTTATATGTTTATACGTTGATTTGGTGTAGAATCGTGCCCTTGATTGTCGGATTTTAGTTCTTGAGCATGTCTGAAAATCTGCTGAAAGTTCTACCCGAAGCCCCGTGGTATCGATACGGATTAAGGGCCGTATCGATACAGTGAGCTTATCTTTTTGGACAGTTGATTCCGTATCGATACGGATTAAGCGCGTATCGATACAGTGAGCTTATCTCTAGTTTTGCACCTTTTGCTTCTCCGTTGATTGTTTTGACCACCAATCACTTCTAAACCCTTTTGGACACCTCCTAAACTACCTCAAGCTTGTCTAATTGACTTCCTATGATGGCTCGATGTACTCCTTGGTTCGTTGGTCTTCCGTTAGCAATAACCGAATAAGAATTGACCTAATTAAACGTTGTAATGCACTTTCTATAGATTGTTGGTATTGTGTGATCATTCTTGGTGCATTTGTGATGACTTTGGCATAATGTAGGGTGTTCCATCTATGAATGTGTCCATGGGGGAGTCTTAGTTTGCGTGTTGTATGAGAAATAGTTGATTTTGGGTCGAAGGTTGGTTTAAGAAGTCTCGTAACGCAAGTGGTGGTAATACGGAGACTAAGAGGGTTTCGTAACGCGAGTGGTGGTAATACGGTAACCCGAATCGTTAGGGATCACCGTGACGCAAGTGGTGGTAACACGGTAATCCTTATGGTGTTATTCCGGTAACGCAAGTGGTGGAAATACCGATGGTGAAGTTTTGGGTTAGCAAGTCGAGTTGGGATTGTTAGAGGGGTTAGCATCGTAGGGCTCATGCATGCGATTTCGTTAAGGGTTCATTTGTAAATTGATTGGTTACCGTCTGTCGAACTGTGTTTCCTTGCCCTCTCATGTTTGCTCTTATCATCATATTTGCATATAAATTTGGTAAAGATTTTCCTACTGGGCTAGTGTAGCTCAACAAAATCCTTCTTTTCAGGTTCGAATGTTGGGTAATCGACTGCATGCAATGGTGTGCTTGGACATGAAGATTTTGGAAGATAACTTCCTTTAGTTACTTAATCTTCTCTTGTAATTGATTTACTTTTGTTAAAGATGAGTTTGTAACCAATTGTTCTTAAATTTCTTTGACTAAAGAGATTGTAATATTCTAAATAGATTTGTACTGGTAATTAAGTTGATTTGGGCCGTGGTGCCAAAGCTGTATAATCTAACTTTTGGGAACTTGCTTGTAAAGTTAAATAGTTGGGAACTCTTTTGGGTATTATTTATGATATGTGCAGACCTTTTATTAAACTGTAATATTTAATTATGTTAAAAATCGAGGGCGTGACAGTGGTTGTGGTGGAGCTAGTGGTGTAGGTGGTGGAAGTAGTGGTGTAATGATGGTAGTGGTGGTGGTGGTGAACTGGTGGTAGGAGCGGTGGTGGTGGTGTAGTGATGGTAATGGTGGTAGTGGTAGTAGTGTTGGTGGAGTGGTGGTGGTGGTGGAGTTGATGGTGGTGATGGTGGTAGCGGAGGAAGTGGCGGCGGTGGTGGTGGTGGGGGTGGTGGTGGAGTGGTGGAACTAGTGGTGGTGATGTGGTGGTAGTGGAGGAGGAGGTGGTGGTGGTGGTGGTGGAGGTGTTGGTGGGAGTGGTGGAGGTGTGCTGTGGGAGTGGTTGTGGTGGTGGTATGATGAGTACATAAAAATTCAGTCACAATTAAGTAGCTCAAAACTACTTAATTTTTTTCAACTTTTTGGCCTGTATTTTAAGTGGTACTTAATTTGTTAAGCAATGTGAAATATTGTTATCAAACCTACTGAATCACTTATTACTTAATTGATTTAATTTTAAGTGCTGAATTTAGGTTATCAAACAAACCCTAAGTATCCAACTGGGCTACTCAAAAGACTAAATTTACAAAAGATACAATGTTACAGATACTCATACAAAACTGCAACGTCAATCCCAGTCTAGGGTCATTGTGTTGTTGCTCCCCTTTTAACTCAAGCAGTGTCATTCGGCATCATGGGCCCCGGCAACCTGTTGAGGGAAAAGACTATAAAAAAGCGCATTTCCAGAAGTATCGAGAGAAATTATTCGCCATGGTTTATCTGTGTTAACGTGTTGTCTCGGGAAAGAAAAGGCAGGATAGCATTCAGCTGAGAAGTGACCCCAATGGGACTCTTCCGTATATAGGGTAATACACTTGTGCAACCACATCCCTATATATCTTTGGTTTTTTCTTTTCCAGGGCAATGTATTCCATCCAATTTCGCAATTTTTCCCTCGTTTTAACATTACCAAGTCCAATGAGAAATACGGGTGAGTTCTTGCTTGAAAAAGAAAGTAACTCATTTCCTGAGTTCACGAAACACGTAACACATAAAATTTTCATACCATCATTTTCAGAGCAAGGCCCCTCCAATTTCCTTAAAATGGACATGTTCTCTGATTTCCTGAATGAATCCGAATTGACAGACCCCTGCTTCTCCTCCATGTACCGGGTTAAATTCGCCTGGCCTTAGGTTAACCTCAAGATTTCTCAACGCCTCTGTATACCGTATCAATGACTTTCCGGTAACCTGCAGCAACATAGGCGAGAGAAGGCATGAATATCCAAGCACATTAAGCATTGAATCTGTTCTTTTTGAACCAACGGCAGTTAACTACATAGTAAGTGGCAGCAAAATAGATATTGCGTAAACTTTGTCTGAAAAAAAACTTGGGACCGCAGATTTGCATAAACTAACATGCATTGTTCTAAAGTCTAATCTGGACAACATTTCTCCAGTGGGAAAGGAGATTGGAAAGTGGTCTAGGAATCTGAAGGGTATATCATAATATAAGCAATTATAGTAAGGAGTCCAAGGTTACTGCACGCGACTAGCATCCACACCAACAATGAGAATATAAGTTCATGTCGCGTGCATGACATCACAAGAGGTAATAACACCAGAAGCTTTTTTATTTCCTCCATCAACACCAAACCAAAACAAGGATAAATTTAAAATGTGATGCACTTCACAGTTAACTGACTGCAATACTAAAAAGATTCTACTTTCTCGTACTATTTTTCTGCTATTGTTCAAGCGGTTAATCAGAAATACAGATATATAACACATAGAAGGTAGGAAGTTCTTTTCAGCATACCAATCATCTATGTTAGCACGGACACAAGACACCAACATTCTGACACATAAATTCGAAAAAATTGGAGGACACGACACGTTGGGGACACCTTTTGAAACTATATATGTATGGTATAAGATGAATAAAAATCTGGGATAAAAGAGAGAGGATCTGATTGTAAACACGAAACGCCGTATATACCTTCACCATATTCATCACTACAACCATTGACAGAAGTATTTCAACAAAAATTCTTTACACCATTTATGCCTCTTTATAATTAGTATATCATCATTCATCACACACACACAAAAAAAGACTTCCCTAAGTTTCAATGGTTTGCCAGTGTCCTAGGAGTGTCCAGAGCAAATTTTAACACCTCTGACTTGATTTGCCAGTGTCCTAGGAGTGTCCATAGCAAATTTTAGAGTGCCCCTGGAGTGTCCAAACTTTGAGAAAAATTATGACACCTTGGACACGTGTCCGGAGGAGTGTCGGTGTCCAACAAGGCGACAAGTGTTCCACATTGGTACGTCACCTCCGACAACATGTCCGTGCTACATAGCCAATAATCATGACTCAAGAACCTTTAAGTTAGCAATAGAAGAGAAGAAGACGGTACCGCCATGGGAATTCACTGGTGTCAATTCCAGCTTTGTGAAGCTCATCGACATTCTGCAATGCATCTCTACACTCTTCTCGGTCATCAAAGAAGTCCCAGTCATCGCCTTCTAGCATGATTGTTTCATGGCCCCTACCAGCAATCACCTGCAGCAGATAAAGAGTCACATAAACAGTCAATTTTGCATGCATAGGCAAGCAAATCTAAACAATATCCATCCATAAGGGCTAGGCTTGGGAAAAGAGACCTCCCATTTACTTATAACCAAAACTAATAACAGCGACCGACTCACCAAAATTCCCACAGGGACACAAATATGGCTAAGTTCCTTGTCATATTAGTACTCCCTCCGTCCCATAATATTTGTCCGGTCCGCAAAACGGAGACTACAAAATAATGCATTTTTTTCGAAACAAAATTCAAATTTTTTTCACAAGTTAAAAGAACTCGTCGAGATCTAGTAAGTTGTTGAATTTTTTCCCAATTTTTCTTACAAAAATAGTATTATTTTTACGTCTCCGTTTTGCGGACCGGACAAATATTATGGGACGGAGGGAGTACAACAGAACCCTACAAAATATCAATAAATTAACTCCTTTCTACACTTTGTTTCTCACGTAGGTATGGGAACAGTTTTAGATGTCGTTCCAATTTTGACTTTCATTGCAGAGAAAATGATTTTGGAAACTCAAACTGGTTCCTCGAGTTCTCTCCTTCCCATTGGTTTTAAGTTACTTTTCCTCCTACTTAGTGTGGTACTAATACAAGCAATGGCATAGCCCAGGTTTTGTTTCAGTGGGGTCATTCAATGAGTCACCCGCAATTTCATTTACTCATATTTCTAGTTCGACAAATCTATTCAACACAACTTTCACATGAAATGGGGAAATGCCACATATTTCCAGCAATGCAACTGTTCTAATGCAACATCTTTACCAATAAAAAATTGTGACGAAACTTGTCAAAGCTACTGCGCTGCACACTTATTGAGCTTTATAGATTGACCAAACAACGTAGAATTTCTCGAAATCTTCACAGGTGTCACTTACTAGAAGCTACCTTTTTTTTTTATGAAAAACACATGTACCTCCAAAAATCACAGAATCCAGTACGCCCTTGCACGAGTTAATAAGAGAAGCAAAATGGGGTTATGAAGACTTACAACCATATCACCTTCTTCACCCATGGCAACAGCAGCACGTACAGCTACTTCTCTTAAGTCATGCAGAAAAAGCCTATGCCCATTTTTAAGTGGCGGATAGTAATCATTCTCTCCATATTTCAAGTAATCCTGCATAGTCCATCCTACGCCAGCCAACATGTCATCCAAGATGTCCACTGGTGAAAATGGAACAACCAGGAATTAGCAAGCTATCAAGCTTTGGCCTACAAGTCAGCATTATCCTACAATACTAACTTCCAACAAAATCATACCCCTGCATGCGCACGTGCAAGCACACAGACACAGATAACCATGAAGTGCCAAACAAAATATTCCTATGTGAACCATAGCGGAACTATCAATCCATCACTATCCACCCCAAGAGGCGGTGGGGAAAATGTTGCTTTCCTCAGTATGTTAAGGCTTCTAAAAGAACCAAGAAATGGAATTTTAGGAATAATGTAATTATGTAAGACCAACCATACATAGACAAGCATAATGAAAACCGACTATACTTCAACTTTGACGGTGGAAAATCCGTAGTGTAGTATGGCATTGCAATACATACATGGATCTTCTTTTTTTGGATTGTCTGACGTCAAGATAGTCACATCACTTTTATCTGTTGCAATCTTTGTCATCATTGGTCTCTTTCCTCTGTCGCTCTCACCAGGACAACCAATAACTTAACAGAAAGCATGAAAATTGGGTTAGACGTGGATAATTTATAACACATATTATGGACTTTTCACTGCAGCAGTAAACTTTTTGTTGAAGTATACCAAGACAGCAAATGTTCAAGTACACCAAGACAGCACATGTTCAAAGTACACCAAGACAGCACATGTAAAGAATAAAGGCGGTCATGTTTACAATATTCAACAAGTGTCTATAACCTGTTATTTTCCTTCCTCCACAGCCAAAAAGGGTAAACATAGCAGCCATCAGGACCAAGCTCAAGGGCAACTTAAGTTTATGTAAAGAAAGGATTTTACATGCCTTCTAATAAACCAAACCAAACCAAACCGAGCCTTATGCCCCAATCACTTGGGATCGGTTACATGAATCATTTTTCTCCATTGAGCTCTGTCAAGGGCCACTTGTTCACACAAACCCATTATACTCATATCTTTGTGCACAACAACATCTAATGTCAATTTAGGTTTACCCCTCCCCGTAGCATTGCTATCCAAAGCTATCCTATCCGCTCTCTTAACTACTGTATCTCTTAGTCTACGGTAGACATGTCCAAACCACCTTAGCCTATTTTCCCTCAACTTCTCCCCTATAGGTGCTACACCTACCATCTCACAAACCGTTTCATTTCTAATCAATTTCTGAATTTCTCAACATCTCAATATTTGACCGCTTCTACATTCCAAGTTCATAACATGTGGCACTTATGTGAATAATTGAAAATCGTTGCGCATTATCGAGGTTGCAGCATTCACAATTCTCAACTCTTGAAGAAAAGCTTAACACCAGTTCAGGAGTTTTGCTTTTCTCAGTCTTTCAAATAAATTAATCCAGATTGAAGCATCCAATACAAGAAAACTAAGGAACATTGACACAAACTCAGAGGAACAAACTATTTTCAAACCAAATGAAGAAAAAAAAAAATAGTGCAAATCGTAGGTTGTGACTTGGTATCGAAGGAACAACCCACAACTCTTCTAAAAAGGAAAAAAAAAATGGCACAGACCATAGATTGTCTTTCAATGACAGCTTTATTGGGGGGAGAGAGAGAGAGAAGCATACCGGTAATAATCCTTTTCGGTCCAAGCTCCCTCACAAAATCAAGTAGTCTAGATAATGCATCAGGAGTATGAGCATAATCCACAATCACCCCATATGCTTGTCCCTCATCTATCAACTCACACCTACCAGGAACTGCATCAACCTCTTCAATCCCTCTAACAATGTCCTCCAAAGGTGCTCCAACTGCAATTCCAACTGCAACAGCTGCAAGAATGTTGTATATATTATGTCTGCCAAGCAACCCTGAAGAAATCTCCAATAAACCGTCAGGCGTTTTTACCAAAACCTGGGTTTCAAACAGAGATAGTTCAAATTTCAAAGAATGAACGTCAGCATCTTTATTCTCCAATGCATAGGTCACGACAGGAACATCTGGGTTCCCTTCTGCAATAAAAAAAGCTGCATTCAGATCATCAATGTTGACGATTTTCCTGTGTCTTTCTGGGTCCACCATTCGTGAAAACAGCTTGGCCTTGGCATCCCTATACTCCTCCTCAGACCCATGAAAATCATAATGGTCCCTTGTCAAATTTGTGAAAATGGCAATGTCAAAGTCAACCTCATTGCACCTCCCTAGCGCTAGTCCATGCGACGAAGCCTCCATCACAGCTGCTTCTGTCCCATTATGCACCATCTTCGCCATCAACTTCTGAATCAAAACAGCATCTGGAGTTGTACTTGGCGACTCCAATTTGTTATCTCCATGGATATAATATGCCACAGTGCTGAACATCCCAGTTCTCAATCCCATTGCTTCATACAACCCTTTTATTAAATACGCAGTGGTCGTCTTCCCATTCGTACCAGTAATCCCTATCACAGACATTTTTGTAGAGGGGTAACCAAAAAAAGCTGCCGCCAATACTGGTAGCACCGCATTTGTATCTTCTACAATGACCAAAGCTTTACACCCCAATTTCTCCTCTAAATCAATCTCTTTACTAGCTACGACAGCAACTGCACCTCTCTTACAAGCCTCAGTTAGATACAAATGCCCATCAGTTTTCATCCCAACACAACACACAAACAAATCCCCACCCTCAACGCACCTCGAATCGTGTTGGATCCCACTAATCTCAACCTCTAAATTACCGTAAACCGAGATGGGTACTACTTTACTCTCATCTAAAAGCTCAGCTAATGTCATCTTAAACTTGGGATCGACAATCCTAACCTTTTGACTTTTATCAATCTCATCAAAATCAATATCAAACGACGACTCAGAACTCAAATCAGAACTCACCTCATTCTCCAATTTCTGTCCCTCTTCATCATCCCCATCAGCTGGAATCACAGTGAGCCCTTGTAACTCCTCAATTTCCTCCAAATCAATCACTTCATCAGGCTCCAACTCCTCAAGTGGCTCAACCAATCCCACTTTCTTGGGGTTAGCTTTCAATAAACCCTGTTCAACAAACTCTTTCCTTTTCAAAGCAATAGCCTTATCAATATCAGCAAACCTATCATCCCCGGAAACTGTTGGAAAATTTATTACAAAATTTCGGTAAACTAAAATAACCAAAGACAGACAACAATGCAATTACAGCTTTGATTAAAAAAAAAAATTTGTGGCTATAGGAATTGTATTTGAAATTTGCAACTCTTTTCCAACTTTCAATTACCCAAACTGCTACAATTTAGTACAACTACAAAATCCTGCAAGATCAAATTATAGCTACCGTGGAAATAATCAAATGAAATTCAAATCACAAAATATCTGACAGAATCACCATCTGTTACAATTACGTACAATTACAAAATTATAAATACAGTAAAACCAAATAACATCTAGGGGTGATAAATGAGCGAACAAGCCGAGCGGGCGGTTGATTAAGCTTGGTTTGAAAATTCAATGAGCGTCAAAAATTTGTTTGTACTTTGTACTTTGCTTGTTTATGAGATAAGTCGATCTCAAACGAGCCGATCTTGAGTTTTTATATACATCATAAGCGGAATAAGCCAAAGTAGTAGCTTGTTCGAGCTTGGTTCACAATTTCAACGAGATTCAATAAATCTTCGAGTTTAGCTTGTTAATGCAACGAACCCATGTAGAACAAACTTTTAACAAGCCAACATGAGCCTCAAGCAGCTTGATTCGTTTAGTAACCCTAAATTAATAGCTACCACACAAACACAACAACAACAATAACAAAACCTATCTAGTCTCCAATCACAGACCTAACCTTTGGCAATATATGCACAAAGTGACTGCACTCAAAATATCACCGAAACAGTGACCCCATATACCTCCAAGAACTGGACAGCTTAGCGACGTTTTGCTGTGGAATCATACCCCAAATCAAAGCCGAAAGGCATCAGAGAGGGCATGCCTAGAGACCCAAATCAATTTTATGTGCACATACGAACAATCAAATGAAAAATTCAAACCACAAAAACATCTAACAGAATAATCACCACCTTCATCTTCGTAATTGGGATCATCGGGGGCGTCCTCCACGTCAGTAATCGCTGCGAGGAATATCGACTGCTCCTTCTCAGCCCGCTCTTCTTGGGTCTTCCTTGCCCTGTCGGCCTGGCGCGCGACCTGCTGGAACCTGGACACGCCGTGCATGGAGTCTTCCTCGGCCTCAGGCGGGTCTTCGTCGGACGGGTCCGGGTGGAACGTGCCGTCGGGGCCGATGGCGGCCGGGGGCCAGGGTTTCAGGAGAGAGAGGGAGGGGGAGGGTTTGAGTTGGGGAAAAAATGGTGGGTTTCTAAGTTTGGGAAAGAATGGGAGGTGGGTTTGGAGAGAGAAAGGGAGAGGAGAGAGAGGGGTGGAGAGGAAGGGGAATTGCATTGTAGAGGGCAGGGGAGGGGTCTGTGGGGGGATTGTGAGGGTTTAAGGGTGAAGAGATAGAGTTGGGGGGGTTTTACACAGAACTTGCATTAACAGTTTTTAATCGTTGGGATTAGGCTTGGAAGTTAACTAGTGGTTAGTGTTTAACTGTTTTGGAATTCTTCGTAAATGATTCGGATGACCTTTAAGGTCAAATTCAGCCTCTATGGCCGCAAACTCTGACATCATAGTTGCGAACTGTAAATATTTTGGACGCTAACTTCAATACTGTGGATGCGATGTCAAATCTTGTGACTTCAAACTTCAACTATATAACGGCAAACTTTAACTTATGGCCGCAAACTCATACCCTATGTCCTTGAATTCGAACCTTGAGGCTGCAAACTCCTAATATTGTGCCCACAAACTCATACAATATGGCAGCAAACTCATACCCGTGCCCACGAACTCCAACCTTGTGGAAGCAAACTCGAACAATGTGGCCACAAACTCAACCTTGTGGCCACAAACTTGTATCCATGGCTCCAAACTCATGCCCTGTGACTGCGAGCTCGAACCTTTTGCCCGCAAATTCTTACCTTGTGCCTGCAAATTTTGTTTTCTCACTGCCTGGACAACAATTTTTTTTTTTTTTCCCCACTGGACTAGGTTTGCCCCACCGTGATCCAGAATGACATTTTTACCGCTATACCCTGGCATGTAGAGTGTGGAGGTTTGGTGGGAACTTCCTGTGGGATTTTACAGAAAACTTATAAACAATTACTTGATGGTCGTATTGATAAACGCGAAGAATGAGCCGAATATGCTGACTAGTTTATTATTTGAAGTTAATCTCAAAATTTAACAAGTATTCAAATTTAATTTGTTTACGAGATGAATTAATCTCGGATAAGCTTTAATCGAGCTCAATCAATTTGACCACCTTAGGCTCCGTTCCGGAAAGCAAAATAAGTATTTATTTTTTAAGAAGACAATTTCAAGCTTAAAAATAATAGGCTTATTGAAATATAAAAATATGCAATATGGATCTTATTTGAAAGATCTCATTGAGATATTTCAATACGGTGCAAAAAAAATTAAAAAATTATTTTTTATTTGCATTACTTTTAAATTTAAAAATATAAAATAAGTACTTAGTTTTTAAGAAGGTGTTCTGGAACGAGCTCTTAGTCAACCGGGTTGGTTTTGCACCCCTTTCGCAGATATTTCGGTCTACTTCCCGCCAAACCCATTAACTAAAACCCTAGTTCCCTTTTCCTTCCCTCAAATAACCACCCTCCAAAACCCTAGTTCTCTCTCTTCTCCTCTCTCCGCCACCACCAAATTCCCATCCCCACCACACCACAACCATGGACCCTCAGTCCATCCAAACAAGCCTAGTCCTCATCCTAGACTTCGGCTCCCAGTACACCCACCTCATCACCCGCCGCATCCGCTCCCTCTCCGTCTTCTCCCTCTGCATCTCCGGCACCTCCCCTCTCAAATCCATCACCGACCTAAACCCACGTGTCATCATCCTCTCCGGTGGCCCCCACTCGGTCCACGCGCCCAACGCGCCCTGTTTCCCAGATGGGTTCATAGAGTACGTGGAGTCTAAGGGCGTGTTTATTTTGGGTATTTGTTATGGGTTGCAGCTGATTGTGGAGAGGCTGGGTGGGAGTGTTAGGGTTGGGGAGAAACAGGAGTATGGGAGGATGGAGATTGAGGTGGAGAGGGCTTGTGGGTTGTTTGGTGGGTCCAAGAAAGTTGGTGATAAGCAGGTTGTTTGGATGAGCCATGGGGATGAGGCTGTTAAGTTGCCTGGTGGGTTCGAGGTGGTGGCGAGGAGTCAGCAGGGGACAGTGGCCGCGGTGGAGTGTCCCGGGAGGCGGTTTTATGGGCTTCAGTATCATCCGGAGGTAATTGGTCTTTCATTCATTTGATTTGCCTTATATTAGTGGCGGACGCAGAATTTGTATCTAAGAGTGGCCCGAATCACATGTATTTTTATATTAATAATAGTAAGTTTATCTTATAAGTACATATAGCTACTTGCAAGGTATGAAGAAGAGACGATATTGTGTGTATATGCTTAGACACCGTTTAATTTTCTACATGCAACTTAAAAAATGATTGATAATTTGAAATTTCAGAGATTTTTACCCCACACATTCATAAATTTTAAGAATTTTTTTCACTCAATAGACTTGCAGGGGCCAATTCGATAGCATTTTTCTTAATTAACCTGAAAATTAGTACAATAGGCAAGAATATTTGGAGTTGTGCAGGGGCCGGGTACCCCCTTGGGACCGCCCCTGCTTATATGCTGCTCTGTTTTCAATTGTTTTTGAAGTTTGGTGGTTTAGTTGGTTTATTTCTAACTAGATGTTGTAGTAGAAGTGCTTACTTGCTGATATGGACATGGTCAAGGATTGTTAAGAATACTTAGTCGAAGTGATGATAATGAATGAAAATGGAATGAATCAGAGTTGGTGTTCAATATACTTTATGTTTCGTGTGGCAAAATGTTGATTTTCGCGGGGATGATTGCTGGAATGGTTTTCTTTTAATGGTGGAACGACTGTAAAGAAAATACAAGATCAAGCTCACCTAGAGCCAAAGAAGACAGAATGAGGAAAATCATACTGCCGCGACCTTCAATCTTGAGTCTTGATGGCCATCCTATTCATAGCCAATGCATGAGCCGCACTGTCACCTTGACTTTGTACATGTGAGCAAAAACAGGACTTGAAAAACGGCAGCTCGAGTTATACATCTTCTGTAATTGCCCCAATATCTGTGAAGTTCTCGTTCCGAAGACTTATTGGGATACTCCGAATGGCAGTAGTAGTAATGCGGGACCATCGACAAACGGAATCAGCATAGGCAGGAGGACTTTATAACTGTTAGGGAGTCTCTCAACATGTATCCTTCTCAGGCCCAGATCCTTACCAAGAATGACCCCTTTCCAAGCACCTAAAGCTTCTATGGTGAATATCATAAAATCCAATTATCCTTACAAGCAGCAATGATATCTCCAGCTGATTCTTGCACCAGTACCCCAAATCCCAGAAAACCATCCTTAATGCAGCCCCTGTCAAAAAGAATTTTGAACTCACCTTCATTTGGAACTTTCCATGAGCCAGAAAGATATTGAGATGATACTGCAGTCCTTTGAGAAACAATTTAGAATTCTGTCCAGTAGCTAGCTGCATATTTCGCAACATCATTGGCTCCCCTGTTAGCCCCGCCAAAAATTGTCATTGCCTACTTAACCATATTTCCCCAAACACAATGGAAAAGAGATCTAACATGTTGTCGGAACCAACCCTCTTAATCTGGATTGCCCATAGCCCAGATACACCCCTTTCTTCAAACAAATGCAAATCCTTGAATCCACAAGCTCCCCAAACATTATTGGATCTCACATTCACTTAGGCAATGAATGTTGGTCTTCTGTACGGCGGTGTCCTTCCACACTTGATACATCAATCCTGAATATTAAACTTTTTTGAACAAGCTTGTGTTTCACCATGAAGATCCCCAAACGTGCCTTTCATGCAAGCAATTTACTTTTTGTTCGGAATTTTCGAATTCCAGTTTTTGTGTTTTTTTAATTCCAGTAAGATCTCAGATTATCCGAGTCATAAGTTGAGGCTGCTGAAGATGCAATGTCCCTTGCCACCATGTAAGCAGACTCCATGGTCTAAGTTCCCTGCTCAGTGAAATGCCCCGTTAAGTTGTCTTCAATTCCCAGGGTACATACTGGAATGCTTCATATCTATCAGCTTCAAAAGGGATGAGAAGATCACATTCACAGATAAGCTGTTCCTTCCAGACCCCAGTATTGTTGTCAAATGTGGTCCTTCACTACCATATTCTGTAGTTTTAAAGGGAGAAGTGCTTGGGATTGATGGGTCGGGCCACACCCTGATTTTAGACCCCCTTCCAATTCTCCACCTATGACCCTTTTTAAGCACCTACATACCCTCACAAGTACTCCTCGTGCTGAATGAGGGCTTATACCCTATCGATGCTTCTAATTAGGACATGCCAGGAAATACATGCCTTCAAGTATTCTTGCTGCCAAAGAGGTCGGATTTGTGATTATTCTCCAAGCTTGATTCCATTACTGTAAAAGTGTTTGGAGAGAGAATTGGATATAATTGTGTCAGTTAGTAGAGATCTTGTACCGGTATTGTTTGGCAGAAGCAAGGGCATGACTCCATCTTATTGATGATATTAGTGATATTCTTCTTTGTTTTTAACTTTTTATATGAAAAGGCAAGTGATCGAGGAATTCTGTTTCAATTATTTATGCTTGTGTTATTGTCTGCTAATTGGGAGCTTTATAGCCCTCCATTTGGATGCTTATTTAAATCATTGTGAGGTTAGAAATATGTTTTCATTTCCGGGTAGGTTAAGCTTATATTAACCAAAACATGGAAGATGTACCATGGGCTCAATACATGCCCCAAGGGGCTAACAAGATGATGTTAGAGCAACCACCCAAAAACTAGACCCAGCATCGTTAAGCCCGAGAAGGCTGGGCAAAGGGATAAAGTAGGAAACATGTGTGCATGTACAATTTGCTCCACTTACATATAGAATGGACTTTATGGGCAGAGGAGTGTGATAATATTCCCTTTGTCAAATTGGGTGATTCGTGTCTTCAACTTCGAGAATAGCTTGATATATGCCAGCGATTCTTTATGCCATTATTTTAGTTGACATTGGTGCAAAAGTATCAGTTAAGAAAGAACTCTTTTTGGTTTCACATATGCATAAGTATGTTTCGCTAAAATATTGTGTTTGATGGAATGGTGCATATTGGTATATACATTTGCCCTTTGTTCTATACTATGAATTTTTTTTAACTTTATGCAGGTGACACATTCTCCAGAAGGAATGGAAACTCTGCGGTATTTCCTCTTTGACATTTGTGGAGTAACCGCTGGCTGGAAGATGGAAGATGTACTTGATGAAGAAATTAAAGTTATCCAAGGCAAGGTGGGCCCTGAAGATCACGTGATTTGTGCATTATCTGGGGGTGTGGATTCCACAGTTGCAGCCACCCTTGTTCATAAGGCGATTGGAGATAGGCTTCATTGTGTTTTTGTTGACAATGGTTTATTGAGGTAGGAGTGGGATGG
Source organism: Rhododendron mucronatum var. ripense (assembly GCA_019656295.1). Lineage (NCBI taxonomy): Eukaryota > Viridiplantae > Streptophyta > Magnoliopsida > Ericales > Ericaceae > Rhododendron > Rhododendron mucronatum. Next base: position 3,374,698 of record BPLT01000008.1, on the reverse strand, counting down.
CGTATGGCATGACCTAGAAAGATTGTTCGTAGACATGCATGGACAAGGAATAGTGCTTTCTTAAATGCTTATGCCTGTTAAACCTTCCATTAACAAAATTCCTTCTTGAATTCAGATGGTGGTATTTATTTCCTGTAGGTACAAGGAGAGAGAACGTGTGATGGAAACTTTTGAGCGTGATCTTCACCTACCTGTTACTTGTGTTGATGCAACAGAGCAATTTCTTAGCAAGCTGAAAGGCGTGGTTGATCCTGAGATGAAGAGGAAAATCATTGGAAAGGAGTTCATTTGCATCTTTGATGATTTTGCTCAACATTTGGAGCGTGACTTAGGCAAGAAAGCTGTGTACTTGGTCCAAGGAACCTTATATCCAGATGTAATTGAATCTTGTCCGCCCCCTGGAAGTGGAAGAACCCATTCCCATACAATCAAGAGCCATCACAATGTTGGAGGGCTTCCCAAGGACATGAAGTTGAAGCTCATTGAACCACTTAAACTTCTTTTCAAGGATGAGGTTTTTTGCTTTTGATTCCTTGCAACTTTATGATATTTTTATATCCTACCGCCAAAAAAGGTACTCCCTCTATCCCATTTTATTTGTCCATTTTCGGCAATCATGCCAGTTAATCGGATCAAGGAATAACCTACTTTCACGTATAAATTCCTTAAAAACTTGCTCATAAAAGTATCTCAATTCGTAGGAGAATAAATTCATACTCATAAAAAGAATAATATAGACCATGTAGACGTTTTTTGGGGGATGTCTAGAATAGTGAAAATGGACAAACAAAAATGGGGAGCGAGTATATTTTAAGTGATGCATGGTTGTGTTGACTGCTTATTCTTATTTCAAAGGTTCGTGAATTGGGGAAGATCTTGGCGGTTCCTACGGCGTTTCTTAAACGCCACCCTTTCCCTGGGCCCGGCCTTGCAGTGCGAGTTTTGGGTGATGTTACTGAAGGAAATGCCTTGGAGATCCTCCGTCAGGTATGGGATTTTCGTACTTGGTACATGACTCTTGCCCTTTGTGGACATGGTTCAAACTCATGTCCTTATCTTTTAGATCTTGTAATATTTTCCAGGTGGATGAGATCTTCATTCAGTCAATCAAGGATGCTGGTATTTATGATTCCATATGGCAAGCTTTTGCTGTGTTTTTGCCGATTAGATCAGTTGGAGTTCAAGGAGATCAAAGAACACATTCTCATGTTGTTGCCCTTAGAGCAGTTACAAGTCAAGATGGAATGACTGCAGACTGGTGAGGGTGAATATTTTTGTGCATGTTTCTTATTATTATTCTTTTTCTTTGACATGTATTTTCACCATTTATAATTATTGCATCTTGTGAAAGAGATTTGGGTGTTTAACTTGACATCTCCCCTTTTTCAGTAACCAATGTGTGGAACATGAAATCTCGTTATTGCTTTTTCCCTATTGCTCATCTTATTTATTGAAAGGTTTTAGTAGTTGGTCCGGGAGCTATTTGGCGTGATTGATTCATTGCTCACATGGTGAACTAGTAGTGTCTTTAGATTGTTATTTAGTTTTATTCATGTTTCCTTAAAGAGGCCTAGTGATCTGAGAAAATTGGTTCCTGTAGAGGTTAACGTAGAAGTAAACTGTAAACCTATATTCTCCTTTACTCAATATTCAGCTTTGCTGTAGGGGAAATGCTAACCACCACTAAATGAGTGGTGGATAACCTGGATATGTGCATGAGAATATGTGAAATTTGCATCGGAAATGTATATATCCATTTCTGCATTATTCACCCCTTAATCAGCATCCATCGGTGGTGGTTAGTAGTTATTCTCATATGTGCCTTTTTCCTGTCTTTGGAAATGGGGTATTTCAGGTACAATTTTGAACACAAGTTCCTTGACTATGTGGCCCGAAAGATTTGCAATAGCGTTCGGGGCGTGAACCGAGTTGTTCAAGACATCACATCAAAGCCGCCTTCAACAATCGAATGGGAGTGATATCATGCCGGGTGCTTTGAGCTAGCTGGAAAATGAGTAAAGGACCCACGTATATGGAATGTTTGTCTTCCCATTTTGGTGAGGAGGGCAAAAAACAGAACCAGGCAGGGGAATTGAGAATGTATTGGAGTCTGCTCTCTAGACAACAAGTATACTTAGCTCTGGCTAGGTAATGAATTTTTGTACGACATTGCTTCGAATTATAAAAATTCTGTGGAACGTAATACGTGTCATTTTACTTTCCGAGCACAGTTGATTCGTTTTTTGTCGGTGCTCTATTTGAATGTTACAGTTTCTAGTGAAAAATTCAAAATTCAAAATTCAAAATTCGGAATTGATGAACATATTTTGTGTTACATTTACTTGTAGTGTAATTTAAGTTCAAGTTTTGTCGGAAAGACTTGATAATTATGGGGCAATTGAGGCTCTCGACTTTGCAGACTTGGGTACTCTTTTTGTGCAATCAATATGTCAGACTCAGTGGTTCTCTTTGGCCTCGTTTGATTTGTGAACTGAAAAAAGATGGGATTAACAGTTTTGAGATTAATCCGCGAATCAAACGCCTCGTTTGATTTGTGAACTGAAAAAAGATGGGATTAACAGTTTTGAGATTAATCCGCGAATCAAACGAGGCCTTTGTGTAATCAATTATATGGATACCGATAGCATTATAGGAGTAACCAATAAGGACAACTTTTTACAATAGCTATCTTACCTGGATTCCAAGCTAAACTAGTCCCCTCATTATCCTTTAACTTACTCCCCATCTTATAGCAGCTTATTTTATGATGTAATTTTTTTTCATTAGTCATGAATTTTTGGTTGATGTGCATTTTTAATTCTTCTAGCCCTGTTAGTTTAAGCCCGATTTTATTTCATTTATTTCTTTTTCTTTTTAACAGCAAGGAAATTTTTTATTAACCAGAGGTTAAAAGGATAAAAAGTACAAAGCCGCACAACGAATGAAATGTATTACAGTCGAGATCCAACCGGCCTGCTCATTCCATGCCGCTAACTACCTTAAGAACCATCCCAGAAAACGAAACACTCCGCAACAATACATGGAAATGACGGCAACCGAAAAAGCTCAACAAAAGCAGCCCCAACCTCCACCCAAATTACCGCTGCCCACAAGATCACCAGGCAACCGCACCAACACCAAACTGCGCCACCCGACGTTCTTCGCACCAACAAAACCTACAAGAGAAATCTCTGAAAGTTTTGGTCGAATCACAGATCCAACAATGGCAATAAAGAATCACCCGACACGTCGAAGGGATAAGACGGATAGACCCGGAGACCCATTATCATTGCCGTTAGGCCCAAACCGGAAGCACCCAGTAGTTCTACCGGCGACAACCCAAATTGGACAAATAAATTGGGACAAAGAGAGCAGTATTAAAAGAAATCAAAATAGCAAATTCAAAACAAATAAAGAATATGTATTTGCTATGGAATATGCCTTATTTTCTTTTTTAACGCCTAAGTTTCTTATGAGTAATTTCACAATTTGGTCCTATTTTGTGGCTCCTAAATTTCAATTGGGTCTATTTTGTGTAAAGGAGGCCAATGCAATTTTTTTTGGACTATATATATATAGGAATCCTAAAAATTTAGGGGCTCTCGTTTTTAATTTTTTTCGGGGGCCGGAAGCGCCAACTTCCCCTCCGGCCTTGCCTATAAGCCGGCCCTAGTTCTACCGGCGACAACCCAGAAAGATAGCTCAAATGGCTGTTGGATTCTATACATTTTGCTGTGCTAGCAACCAAGTAGAGTTTGTAAAAGATTAGGCATTTTGGATGTGGTGTTTTTTTTTTCTATTGGTGTGGGTATCCAGGACTGGATGTCGCTCTTGTGACTACATTATACTGTTCTAATTTCCCAGTTCGATGAGTTTCGGGATGTATTTTCTCAGTAACCACTTTGATCTTTTTGCCTGCCTTTTCGATGCCCGCTTTCAACGCTGTTGTTCAATGGGTCTCGTAGCCACTGCATTGAATCAAAAAGATCCAACACTCGTCCATTGGATTTTTTTGAATCTTGTAACTACTGCTGGCGCCATTCATCTACGGGTATTTGTTTGTTTTAGATCTTCCATGTGATTGTCCTGCTCGGTATCGCATTCTTTCGATGCATGCTCGTGGCGTTGTCTACTTAATGGTGCTCGATACTTGGTTCGTCATGAGCAAGAATTTGACGGAGCAGGATTGTCGGCCTGTCGCTAGTGGAACAACTCATCATCTAGAGGTTGCATACATATTCCCATTTGGACCTTCGCCTTTTCATCTTCTTTTTTTTTTTTTCTTTTGAAACGACAAAAATTTATTAAGAAACTTGATATAGTGGGGGAGAGAGAGGAGGGGATCCAACCAAAGGTTTGATGATAAAGGGCCGAGGTCCAAACACCTGAGGGGAATAGCCCGAATAACACCCAATGGGTCTCACAATGCCCAGATTGATATACGTAAAGCTCAAACAACCTTAAAGGCCTATAATGCCCAGATACGAAAAAACAGTTCAAATACAAAAAAGGAGGCCCATAGACAATATAGGCCATGCCCAACCCAAAACTTGCCCAAACCCTAACCAAGACTGCAACCAATGCCCACAAAGCCGCCGGTCGCCTTTTCATCCTTTTGGTTGGTGCATCCAGATGATTTTCTCATTGCCGATTATATCGATGGAGGCACCTGTTTGTGCTTTTGGTCCTCTCTTTTTTGTGTGCAATAATTTTGCTCTGTGGTCTTATTGAGGTGGGTATTTTTGTCTATTGAATTTTTGTTACTATTAAATTATTGTCATTCTCATAAGAAAAACAACTGAATTCCAAGTTCCAGGTTTCCACAATTTGATTAGAAGAGACTGGAAGAAACCTGTTTGTTGAGATGGGAGAGATTTTGGCATCAATAATGTTGGTCACTTGAACTTGGAAGGGGACCATTTTTTTTTGTTACCCGTGGGATTTGGCCACGTAAACATGAGAAAGCAAATAAATGTTTCTCCTCTATGAGATCGCATGTTCTAATCACACAGAGGCCAAACATTCCAAACCTCAAGCCCACCGGAGGGTTCGTCTGGTCATGAACTTTAGAATCCCGGAATCAGTTGAGGCGTGCGTAAGTTAGCCCGGACATCTGGTTATTTATATATATATATAAAAAAAGGTGGAACATTTATGTTTCATGGTTGTCAACTTGTCATCTTCATCATTGAGTGGATGAACAGAATCTGAGGGCATTGGTTTTTGGTTTCTGTTTTTTCTCTTGTTTTATTTCTGTTTCATCTTTGGTTTGACAATGAACTTTTTTTTGGACAGATTCGATGAATTTCAAAGTCATTGTGGGAACATTAATTGGAACTCACCAAACTTTTCTAGAATTATTTGGATTGAGAAATCCAGTGAGAGAGAATCTGAACTAAATAGCTTTATTCACAAGAAAACAAGAAGACTTTTGCATTAATAATCATCATTTAATAATAATAAAATAATCAAAACACGCAATAGCGACTTGAAGTTAAAAAAACTTTTCTGCTAACTTATGTGTCCGGGACGGATTACGCACATCTCAATCAATTCTGGAGATCAATTCCACCGGTTCACTTGCGGGGGTCCCAATTAAAGCTCTGGATGGACCGGCCCGAAAAGAGTTGATAGCATCCGAGATGTTTCAAATACGAGATCTTAGAAGAGAGCAAACGTCTAAGTCTTAAGTCTTAATCGGCCAATCCCTTAGGCTAACTTCTTATTTTTCCTCCCCTAGTTCACGGATCATCATAGACAATGGAGGGGCACAAAAACTGGGAACATAAGATTTGGCTTAATCTGATTAAATAAGAAAGACTTGGCTTAATCACCCATCAAGTAGTACTGGAATGCTGGAAAAAAAGGACAATAAGGATCTGAAAAGTATACTTAAAGTTTAGGGTAAAAAGAGGGAAATGATTTTGTCACTTCATTTTTTTGTTAAAGCCACTTCCTGTATTTTTGCACAAAAAATACACTTGCAGAGGAATGATGTTAACAAAAAATGGAGTGACAAAATCAACAGCCTAAAAAGAACTCATCTTGTGAAATTGCACTGACCATCGGGTTCTAAATCCTACTCTTTGTTTTTCATATAACAAGAAGTCTATTTCATAATATCATTAAAACTATACACGGCATGCTAGAGTGACATCGTAGAGACCTTGAAGTTTGGCCTAACTTAGTAGTTTTAGTTTATTTTTGCTCAACTCGTGAAATTGCATTAACTATCTGGTTCTCAATCCTACTTTATTTTTTTCATCTAACACGAAGTCTATTTCACAATAATGTCATTAAAACAATACACGGCACCCTAGAGTGACATTGTAGAGACTTTGAAGTTTAGCCTAATTTAGCTGTTTCAATTTATTTTCAGCTTACTTTTTAGAAAATTTTTACCACACGATGAGTCAAAAAAGTAGAAAATTTATGACCAAAAAGTTAAAAAAAATTTGTTCACATGGGATAATAATCAGTCTAAATATGCAGATATTTTTAGTTTCCTTATTTGTCTGAAAGTTCCAATAAGTCTAACTATGCAGATATTTTTAGTTTCCTTATTTGTCTGAAAATTCCACATATACGTATGTCTTAATTTGTTTCTCTCGTCGAGACAAATCTAAAAAGTCAAATATTTCGATCAAATACTCATATAAAATTACTAAAAACAATATCAAATAATTTAAAAAAGAATAAATTAATTTAGGTCCCATTCTGCTATGGAAAATAAGTACTTATTTTTTAAATTAAATTTGATATATTGTCAGAGAATGACTTATCTCGTAAAACAAAAAAATAAATACTTACTAAAAAATAAAAACTTTGGCGGAAGGGGTAGTCCAAATTCATGCTTTCTTGTTGAAGTTCATACTCAACAAAACTGATAACATTGGATTTGGCTTGATCCTCCAATCAAACAGGGAAGTGCTTAGGATTGTCACACGTTTTCCCACCTTTTTCCTCTGCTCCTTTTTGACGAAAGTCCTTTGAAAGGGGAAATTGCAAATCAGTGGACAAAGGGGTAAATAATGCCCAAGTGATGGAGAGGTTTTTTCAAAATTGCATAAATATGGAAAGGAGGAAAAAAAAATCCCCATACATGAAACGGAGGGAAAAATATTCCCCATACATGGAATCGGTTCTGGATTTCGTAAGTTGCTCCTTCTGTGAATTTATGTTGCCCCTTCTATGAATCTAAGTTGCTCCTTCTATGAACCTAAGTTGCCCATTCTATGAATTTCTTGGGTATTCAATTTTTTGAGCATTTCTTTAATTTCCTTACCATTTCTATTATTTTTTGAGAAATTTGGGATCTGGGTTACTTGTAGATTTGCATGAAATGGACCAAATGAAATTCTCCATGCATGAAATGGAGAAAAAAAAAATTCAAAACATGAAGTCGATTTGTAGTCAAATCTGAATTTAAACCTAAGTTACTCCTTATATGAATTTAAGTTCCTTCTTCTATGGATTTAAGTTGCCCCTTCTATAAATCTAAGTTGCCCCTTCTACGAACTTCATGAGTATTCAATTTTTTGAGCATTTTTTCAATCTACTTACCATTTATACTCCCTCCGTCCCAATTTACTTGTCACAGTTCTATTCCAACCGGAAAAAAGAATTAGTTATATCTTTAAATTGGTAATGAATTTTATATCCAATATGGATCTTGTTTGATAGATCTCGATTTGTTCTATAATACAATGTTTTCAAAATCACCTAAAATATTATAAATTACAAGATATAATCAATTGAAAAGTGGCACGAACTCCAAAAAGTGACATGTAAATTGGGACAGATGTAGTATTATTTTTTGAGAAATTTGAGATCTGGTTTGCTTGCAGATTTGAGTTTTTAAAATACTTTGATACATACATCTTATTTTCTCTATTATTTTTCTTTCTAAAAAATTACCCAAAATACACTAATATTAAAGTACTTTAAAAACTCAAATCTGCAAGTAACTCAGATCTTAAATTTCTCAGAAAATAATATAAATGGTAAGTAGATTGAAAAAATGCTCAAAAAAATTGAATACTCATGAAGTTCGTAGAAGGGGCAACTTCGATTCATAGAAGGGGTAACTTAAATCCATAGAAGAAGGAACTTAAATTCATATAAGGAGTAACTTAGGTTTAAATTCAGATTTGACTACAAATCGACTTCATGTTTTGAATTTTTTTTTCCCTCCATTTCATGCATGGAGAATTTCAGTTGGTCCATTTCATGCAAATCTACAAGTAACCCAGATCCCAAATTTCTCAAAAAATAATAGAAATGGTAAGGAAATTAAAGAAATGCTCAAAAAATTGAATACCCAAGAAATTCGTAGAATGGGCAACTTAGGTTCATAGAAGGAGCAACTTAGATTCATAGAAGGGGTAACATAAATTCACAGAAGGAGCAACTTAGGAAATCCAGAACCGATTCCATGTATGGGGAATATTTTTCCCTCCGTTTCATGTATGGGGATTTTTTTTTCCTCCTTTCCATATTTATGCAATTTTGAAAAAACCTCTTCATCACTTGGGCATTATTTACCCCTTTGTCCACTGATGTGCAATTTCTCCCCAAGTCCTTTTGTCTAAAGTGAAATACCTTTTACTTCTAGAGAGATAATGACTTCACATGCCCTCCAATTTCGTCATTATACTTGGAACTTCAGTACTCCACATGCAATGTTCAATCCCAAGCTTTTGCTGGCTATATAAATACCTAATTTCAAGATTTAACAAAATGAAAAACCTTCAAGATGATGGGGCAAAACTCTTACCCTTAACACAAAGTATTTTTTTCTTTTCGTTTATTTATAACTAGGTGACCAAGCCAGCTTACGCGTATCTTGACTAATCTTATGCTACAACACAAAGTATTGTTATGTATTACGACCATGTATTTAGTTTTCAATTCGCAACAAACTTAGCGCTAAACTGCTCACTTCCATAGGGTCTGTGCTTAGGAGGTTATAGGTTTGAGGCGTGCTGATGTCACTCACTCGTGTCTTGAAACCTAGCTGCGATTTGCTGGCCCAAGGTGCGGCTGTAGGAACTTAGGAGGGATTGGTCTCACATGAGGTCCGCCGCAGGTCTAGGATTTTTTTTTTAACATGCCCATAAAAAGGTTGCTATAGTCGGCCGCCACCTCATCCACCCTTTTTGTCAAGAAAAAGTTTGAGTTTTGATTTAAAAGCCACCCGACAAATGATTGCATAATCTATCATAACTCCTTGACATAATACACATACATCCAACCCTGCACACCTTGCACTGATAAGAGTCTCTTGCACTAACAAGAGTCTCACGCACTAAGTAGCCCTTTTCTTAATAAAATTGAAAATAGTCCATCTCACCTTTATGTACTCATTTCATAGTCATTATGCATGCAATATTTTCTTGCAGATTAGGCATTCAAATCTTCCTCATCATTCAGTGCTTTATTAAAATAAAAACTTCTTTTTGAAAGTGCTTTGAAAAATTGAAATGCATGCACTCTTGTGAACAAGATGTTTTGCCAACAAGGACCAAGTCAGGGGTCAGTCTCTCTATGATGCAAGAGGGACTTGAATAATAGTCCTGGGAAAGTTACAACTCAAGACCAAAGTCACATAATTCGCGTGCGTGTACATAAGCGGGAGCGCAAGCGTGAAAAGCGTCATTGAAACACATATTAATCAAACTACTAAAATCCGTGAGAGCGAGGATTGAGAGCACAAGCGCAGTGCGAGGATCGGGAGTGAGAGCAGAGGGCATTTTGAAGGATTATCTAACTAATTAGCTCAGACTAATCCTTCATTTTATTAGACTGCTCTGCTAGAAACTAAACCACAACAAATTCTGTTGACAGTTAGGGATCTAATGTAATCCTAGAAAATACATAATTTTACGGTAACTGAAACAGCAAGTGCAGCCCATTTGAACAGCTCAAAACAACCAAAAAGTTGACAGATAAGTCACCCTTACTGCCACTCTCCAGAACCGTACATGAGATTTTCACCTCATATGGCTCCTCGTTCAATTTTTTCGAAGTCATTGGTCCTCGTTTTGGAATCATCAGTTGCCAATGTGACAATGAACTTCAAAACTTCCGAACAACTCTCTGAATTGCTTGTCTGATAACTCCTGCTGATGCAGATGAGGATCCCTTGAACTGCAATTTAAACACAATAATCTTGGTACGAACCTTCTTGGAGAATGAAACAAGAGCAGAAAATCAAAAATGAGAACCGTATAGACTGACACATGGAGCACGTTTACCTGTTGTGCCAAAATGACTTTGCCTAAACCATTTTTTGGCTTGGTAAAATGTCAAAAAGTCAAAAAATACCAGTTTGGTGACATTTAGGCACAATCTCAATTCCAGACCATGAGATTAAACCCATCTCATTTTGTTGATGCAAATCAGTAGGTTAATGTGGTCCATTTTGCAAAGCCAAAGTTGCTGCCAGATTCTGTATAGAAAATGACTTCACCACTTTACAGCAATATCGATTTTGTCAAGAATCTGTCAAATTTGGCTTTGATAGCCAATATAGCAACGGGTGGACTTGGTCTTAGAAACAAAAATGATTCAACTGAGGCCCCATTCCAGTTTCTTTAAAAATGAACTTTTAGAAAAGAAATGTAATTTCAAGCTCAAAAATCATGTGTTTACGCAAATAATTTTTCTACCAATATGGATCTTGTTTGATAGATGTCATTGAGATCTTTTAAACGGTGCAACAAAAATTTAAAAATTATTTTTCATTTTCATTATATTTGAGCTTGAAATTACATTCTTTTTGAAAAAGAAGGTTTAAAAAGAAAGCGGAACGACACCTGAAAACAAATTTACCTTAGATTTAACCGTCAAGGAGAGAATCCCATCACTGTTGGTTGATTGAACTGAGTGAGAGTCCAAATGAAGATGGCTAATGGCATCCATAATTTCTAGGAGCAAACACTCCCTCCAGGGACATCTTATCTCAATCAAAACTTCCTTCTCAATTATACTGACAGTTGTATTATATGGATCTTTTATCTCATCGATGTCACGAACTTTCCTCTTGTTTATTGACGGCTTCTTGTTGCGTCCATAGCTTTCGCATGTCCTCTCTGTGCTATCTTTTGGTGTTTTCCTTGTTCTTACTTCTGGCTCTGAATCTTCCCTGCCAGAATCCAACTCTTTGACCCTTCTCTCGAGCTCTTTTAGGTACTCTATCGTATGGTCAAGTATAGACACCTTATCAACCTGCATGAACAGAGCCAAAACCTCAAGTGACATTTTTCTTTAGGCCGAGTTTGGATCATAAATCTGTGGAAGAATTTCTTACGGTTGTATTTGGATCAAGGATATGGTGAAGGAAAGATCAAAGAAAACTGAAAAGTTGAAGGACCTAACCGTTGCGAATTGTTAGATCCTTTGACTTATCTATCTCCTGTTCCTTACCCAAATCATTGATCCAAGTACATCCTAACACAAAGCAAAATGCTACGGAGCCATAGAAAGAAGTTTGGCTAGTTCACTTCATTCTCGTCCCATAGTGTGGTTTAGATTCTGATTTCCCTCTGTAAGCCTCTAAACAAATCCTGATCAAAACACAGCCTCGAGGGAACACAATTTTGGACTGTAGATTGAATTACCTTGCTAGTAGAAGGGACCAACGATCCAAGAACCGAAAACCTTTTGTTCAAATTCTCCCTTCTTCTCCTCTCTGCCAACACATGGTTCGAATCAATGTCATCAACCTGAGGTCTCCATATCGCGTCTTTTCTTCCACTATCTTCTCTAGAGCACTCAGACATATGGTCACCATGCATCTGAGCAACTTCAAGTAGTACTTTCTTTAACAAAAATTGTGGAGTTCTACTCCTAGGAGTCTGAATACTCGATAAACCTCCTTTCTTCCATCTTACAAAGCTGGATTCCTGACTGGAGTTTCGAAAATTCGGCCCCAAAATCAAGTGTTGGGAGCTCTTCAGAAGAGTTGAGATGACACTTTGGTAGTGGATATCATTGGCTTGAAGCCCTATTTTGGTCATTTCATCCGGAAGAGGGCTGGCCTTTTCGGGGTTAACCAAAGTTTGAGATATACAATCACTGGAACTAAACGAATTGTGGACACCGTTGCATACTTCATCATCCATGAGTTGCCAGCTTTGAACTTGGGAATTTGCCTCATATAGTCCTTCAACCAAGAATGATTCCTCTGGTTGAGGATTTATCCCGAAACCGTTTGAGCTGTTATTGGGAGAACAAACTTCAAAGTCTTCACATTGAAATACCGGATTTAGGTTCGTGTCGAGAATGGCATGAACAATGGGGCCTTGGTTTCCATTGCCTGTGAAGGAATTCGACATCTTGGAAACTTTCGGGTATGGAGTTTCCAAGAAGGATGTTTTGATGTGCTGAATGAGACTAGGATCTTCAAGAACCTTCATAAAAAAAATTTGAAACAAACACTGTCATTCCCTGCACAAATCCACGTTCCAAAAAGAGCCTAAAGAAAACTATTCAAACTAAACGTTGCATAGGATTGTGACACAAACTTACCAAGTCTGTTACGCCTAGCTCAACGACACCTCCCAAAAATGGAAAACATACCACAGTCTGCAAATTGAAAACAGGCAATCTGATGAGAACATACTTAAAAGAGAGAAAAAAAAAAAAAAAAAACCACAAAGCAAAATGGGAAGGAATTTAGTTTTGATAAGCCTTTGTCCAAATAAACCGGAATCTTTCTTGCTTTGGTAAATTGATTGATATGAAAAATGTAGAGCTTTTCTGGTAAAAGTTGCATAACCGTAATGAAAGTGCAACAATGGAATCGAAGGCCAGTGAGTCAGTGACATTATAGCTGTTATTTTGGGAGTCTTTCCTTTTAAGTTTGAAAAGAGATGGCTATTCCACTATTCATTATGTTATAGGTTCCCTGATAACACGAACAATGTGCACAAGAAAACTTCTCATAAAATTGGCGTTTGGGGAAAAAATAGAAAATGTACCTGAATAGATGCACTCTGTACATGATAGTTGGCGTAAATCCAGCAGTCGAAAAGGAAACGAACACAAAAGAAACATTCAGTTTACGTGGTTAGTTTGTTCATGTTAGGCACTCCATGAAAAAAAGAAGAAAAAAGAAGAGAGAGTTTACAACACAGTAACTTATCTTGATCCAAGAAAATAGGAAATTTTTACCTTTGCCAGCAGCGATCGACTGAATACTTTGCTATCTGCATAATGAGCATTACAAATCCAGATTGGTTGGCCCTTCGATAATGTTCTTCCCGGCAACCTGGAAATTAACATACATGATACGTTCATCCACAATAAAATCTCATAACAAACACTGCATACCAAAAATAACCATCACAACTAGATATAATCAGTGATGAGACTTGTCGGAGTAAAACTAGGATTTGTTGCTCAAAGTGAACTCCCCAAATCCAAACAACAATCAATGCAGTGGTTCAGCATAAAGGAATTCTCAGTGGTCCCAAAATGGGTTTGCCAAGAAAATTTATGACCACATCCAAACTCTAGATGATGACAAACAAACAATCTCCAGTGTAGTGCAACATCTCAGCCGTCCATCTTAACAATCAATGGTTGGATTTAAACAAGACTCTTTGCGGGAAGAGTACTCTTCCCGCGAAGAGTCTTTTTGGACAATTGAAACACTTTTGGACGGCAAGCATGTTGCATTACACCCCTGTAATGCACCCTTGCACTACAGGGTCCCAGATTCACTCATTTTACACCCTTGTAGTGCACCCTTTACTACAAGGTCCCCAGATTCACTCGTTTAACTCCTACCCTTTCAATCCTCTAATCATTTTTGGCAGCACCAACAAAATTGGTCCCTTTTCTAAGTAATAACTTTTGGCAAAAAAAATGATGCCGGTAGGCTACATTATTACAATGAAGACTACAAAACTCACAAACCCCAATTGCTAGATGGAAATCTGAGCCAACTTGAACACTTCAAACATGACAGAAAAGGATCAAATTCAGAGAAAAACTGAAAAAAAAAAAAAAAAGAAGAGGAAAAAATTACCCTTGGCCGATGTTGAATACAAATGACATGCAAACCAAGTAATACCACTCGGTATCGGTCAGGTCTTCGGGGGATAATGCAGCTGAAGGCCTTCTAGCTTGCGGGCTGCTTTCGCCCGCCGCCAGGGACTCATAGAGTTCTCTCAGTTGCTCACTCCTCTGCAGCAATCCTAATTGTTCAGCGTTGAACTCTACGGCTTGAATCGTCTTCCTTGTCTTGATGTCTCCATTGTAGTACCCATCACCCCATTCCAATGCCCTATTCCATCAGTACCACCAAGTTAGTAACCATTATTCTTGGAATCAAGTTAACAAAACCAAACAGAGCTCATATGGGGAATAGGGAAAAAACCCATCAGAATTTTGACTTCCTACAAGTTAATTCTGGTAATGCAGATACTAAAACCCTCCATCAAATTAGTAAAAGTGCATTCCCTAAGAAGATCACAAGGAGAATATTCAATACACCATAATAAAATCTGATGGACGTGCAAAATCTGTTTTTTACTCTGCAGTTAGGAAAAAAAATTCCAGTTTGAAGTAGCAAAAGTATACTTCTTTAACCCACCAAAAATCTTTTTCCAAAAGAAAAAAAAAATTATTTAAAAAGAGGTTGAGTAACTTAATAATGTAACTTACCCACAAACACTACCTAATTGCAGATAATCTTTTAATATCCCAGAATCCAGACCAACAACCCCAGTACAAAGAAATTATGACTAGAAAGAAAGGGAAAGTGAAAGGAAAAAAGCATCTGAAGATTAATTCTTGAAATGGAAAAAAAAGAAAAGCAAAAGCATTAATTAGAGAAGGGTTAGAAATGCTGAAGATACCCTGGATGTCTTGAGGAAATAGACCAGAAAATTGCATAGCTCCACTGGATACTCCTAACCGCAACAGCAAGCTGTTTTGTGAGGTTTTCTGGCACAGAAGCCATTGACTCTGTGCCACTCCAGTCTTCACCTCTCTCTCTCTCTCTCTCTCTCTAAGTACATACAATCAGGTGAGGAAACCCAAAACTGAACCAGATCCCAGAACCATGGAGTCACAAAAAAGGAACATGTGTTTTCGGTTTGACTAATTGGAATTTTTTCCCTCTTGATTATTGTTGGTGGATTCTGAACCAATCAAAACCAAACAGAGCTCAGGGGAACAAGTTTCGGCATTGGTGTGTTCTTTTCTGGTCAGATATAGCTGGGGAGAGAAGCTAAATGGGAAAAGAAAGGGGAAAGAGAGAGTAGTAGAAGAAAATGAAACCCCACTGGACTAAAAACTATTTTTACTCTCGTGTAGTGAATCAGAACACTCATTTGCTTCAATCCAAGGTATAGTGAGTACATGTATGTATGAACAACATTACATAATCCGCGGTGGTAGTTGAGATGCGTAAGCTGGTCCGAATACTCGAGTCATCGAAAAAAAATCACGTAATGAGTTTAAAAGCTACGGTATAATAATATAGCGACGACATTTTTCTCAGTAAATATTGTTTTGCTGGATGTTACTCCGTCCATCCATCATTTTTCTCCGTCTTAGTAAAATTTTGGGTCATTTTTTAAACTTAAAAAGGAAATGTACTTTCCCAAGTAATCTTTTAAGTCAAACTATTGTGTAGAGATTCCTCATGGATTTTCTTTTAATCATCTGTTTGTTATTATAATTCAAAATTCTTTTACTAATATTTTGAGTTTGGTGTTTACAGTGTGGGCGTTCATCTAAGTGCATTTTCCTAGATGCATTTATGTTGCGATTCAATTCACTTGAATTTGGACTAAATTACTTTATCATCTTGTCTTGAGATTAATAAGTTGCAGCACTCATCTCCCATACCTGGCCAATTATTCTGTACTCCTGGAGTGTGACATTGCCATGTGGCAGTTCCTGCAGTTAAAAGATTGTCACCATACAATGTGTCACTCCTTATCTCCTAATCACCCAACAAAATAGAATGCTAGTGTCTCTATCGCATAAATTGTCGCCACATAATTTGTCGTTTCCGCCACGTGATACTCTAGAAACGCTGAATAATTACTCCCCCACATTGTCTAGTTGCAGGTCTCCAAAATAGGCAAATGATTCAATGAGCTAAAAGAACTTGATAAGGCTGCTGATTTTGTCACTATCTTTTTTGTTAATGCCACTTTCCTGCAAGTGTATTTTTGGGTGCAAAAATAAACTTGCAGGGGAGTGGCGTTAACAAAAAAGGGAGTGACAAAATTATTTCCTTTTGATAAACACCATTTTAACTTGTACTAACTTGTAAGGTTAATTAATCACAAAGGTAAAAACGAAAAGTTATCCTATGCAGTTGTGTCAAATATACCCTTGTTTTGAAGTGTTTTCTTTTCAAATGGTAATGAATGCCTTTAAGTTTTTTGTTCTTTATAACTTATATGCTAGTAGTATGTAGTGTGGTTGAAAAAAATAGTCAAGGTTTTTGTTTGCTTTACACGGATATATGAAAACAATAAATGAACGAATTTTTTTTTAAGTGTGCGCGTTTGCTTGGCTGTATAATAGAAGTGAATTTGAAGGTCGATGCATCTTGAGGAAATAATTAACATCATCCATGCAGAAGGGGATGTATCGGTTTTAAGAAAAGTGTAATTCTGTCACTAGGGTATCACTCCATTTTGTTTTGTACGTCTTCGTTCACCTAAACTTGCATAAGTACTTTTTAATGTTTGAGAGTTGAACAAGTAAAAGTGCAACATTATAATTCAAGACAAAAACAGAGTACAAATAAGTGTGAAAATCACTATAAGGTTTTAAATCAGAATTCATCCCCTTTTTTTTTTCCTTTTGAAAAAGCTAGATTATTAAAGATCTTTGGTTTTTTTGGCACAGAAATATGAAACACTTGGGCCTACAATAAAAACCAAAGAGATCACTTTTTAGTGAAAGGTGGGTATATATTTGCTTCAAAAGAAAAAAAGAAAAAACCAAAAGGGCAAAAAACAAATAATTTAGACAGGTCATTTTAGTCTTGGATCAATCAAAGGAAAAACATCTGGAATCAATCCTTTCAATGGAAAACAGGTAAGAGCAGTAAAAGGACATCATGCAATAAATTAAAGCAAATCATATGTCATTTTCTCTTAGTGTACAATATATAACATCCATCTTCTTGTTGTTATTATGTTGAGTTTAAATAGAATTTCTGCTTCCATTTGTCCAAAATGTATGAAGAACTGCTAAAGTTAGGGTTTGTAATAAATTAAAGTTTTAATTCTTTTTTTTTTTTAGAATTTTACTCAAAATAATTAATCTTTTCAATTAAGTCTCGCCGAGAGAAATTAGTAAAATGAAAAAGATAAAGCGTACCTGAAGAAGTTAAGAAAAGACAAATAATGCACAAAAAAAAAATGTCTGATTAGGATTAATATTTCAGTAATTCTGTTGATTTTTTTTTATGATAAGATTTTACGCTTCGGATTCTTTACGTCATATCAAATGGGGAAAAAAATACTCCATAATTGACACTAAACTAAATTATAAACATTCGAGACAAAAACAATTTCGAAAAGGCAAAAAGGTGGTACAGTCTCTGTACAAAAAGTAAAATTCTTAGGATAATTTTCCAACGATAAAATCATTGAATGTTAAGAAAACAAGAGGAGGATATAACAGATGAAAGATTCTCCTCTACTGGAGATTTGTTTTAATCAAAAGTCCAAAAGAGAGACAAATATATGAGTACTAGCCTGGAGTAGTATGAGAGAGAAGAAATACTGAATTTCACCGAGAAATATGAGAGAGAGGATTCTTCAGTGCCCGGGACACTTGCGGCCAATTATTGGGTACTGTCGGAGTACCACGTGGGAATTGTCAAGTGAAACTCTTCGCAGACAAAAGATCATCACCAGACAATGTGGGTGACTCCCTTGTGTAATGACTCAACAAACGTGAATGCTAATTATGTCTTTGCTACATTATTTGTCACTACGTAAATGGTTAGAGCAATGCTACTGAGACACCGCATATTATACTTCATAGAGTTCGTGTAAGGACTAACACACTCGTGTCAATGGAGTAAAGATGTGGTGTCCAAATGCGGTGTCACTAAATTTTCCCAAATGGTTAGGAGTACCACGTAGGTAATGACACATACTCCCTCCGTCCCAATTTGTTTGTCCAATTGTCGAAATACGTGTCTTTCAAAAATATACTTATATCTTATAATTTATAATATTTTTTATGATTTTGAAGATTTTGTATAACAAAACTAATTGAGATTTATCAAATAAGATCCATATTGCATATTAAAAACATTACGAATTGAAAATTATAGTCAATTCTTTGAGAGGCCAAACGCTCTAAAAAGTTAAAAAGTGAACAAACAAACTGGGACGGAGGGAGTACTACTCTAAGAGAGAGGTATACGGTAGTCGTATGTGGACTTCGGGCAAGTGGGCAGAAATAATAAGGAAGAAACCAAGAGTAATTAATAAGTCTGGACCATCGTATTAATTAGCGCATTATTTAATTTACTTTGAAAACAAGAACCGAGGAAAATTTATTCATCACTGTTCGTTTGGGGACCATTTTACTCTTTTGGGGAGATTTTGTCCAAATTTTAAAAATAATAAACTTTTAAAAGCGCAGAAACTGATAGTATTGTTTAGAATAATGAACTTTTAAAATTATATTAGTTGGAAAAAAAGAAAAGCATGGGTTGAAAGGACGCTGGGGGGCTGTTGTCCCAATTTTGGGGCTCATTCTGGTCTTGCTCCGATGATCGGAATCGTTCACTTTGTAGAGCTCGTCGAGTAAAAAAAGTATGCTAAAAATCAGTTTAATTGGATATCTCTAAGTGTCTGATCGGAGCCCATATAACTCTCGGTCCATGGGTTACAGTGGATTTGATCCAGTGTTTCGGATCCATTCTTTTCAAGACAAAAAGGTTCCGATCAGGCACTTAATGATATCCAATTAAGCTGATTTTTTGCATATTTCTTCTACTCGACGAGCTCTACAAAGTGAACGATTCCGATCATTGGAGCGAAACCCAAGTGGGCCCAGAAATCAAGGACAACCGCACGCTACTGTCCCAGCAGACCCCAGAGTCCGGTTGAAAAGAGCATTTTGGTTCGGCCCAATCGGCCTGCCGAATTTGGCCAATTGGTGTTTCGGTTTGGCCGCACGCTACCGAACCGAAACACAAAACAAATCAATGAGTTTTAAGAGTACATCCGGTAACATTTTTCAAGAAGAGCAAACTAATGGATACTAGTAGCAATTTAAAACTATCAAATATTATTTTTTTTAAACCTGAACTATCAAATGATTTCATGGGTCTGATTTGTCAATAAAGTACAAAGGCATTTAAATTAAATTTCTTTTTTTTAATCTTTGGTATTTTTATATTCCTACGGTAGTTGGGGAATATTCAATACGATGGAATTTTAGGGGCAAACCATTTAAGCTGCGATCACCAACATTCCACGTGTATTTACAATGACCTTCTGGGCTCGGCTAAGCTCCACTGGAGTCGCGGCTCGGCTTTTGATTATTACTCCATCCGTCCCATTTTTATTGTTCATTATTATTTTTGTCTCTTTTGTGTTTATTGTTTATATCTTTCAATCGATAATGTTTTTTATGATTTTGACAACTTTCTATTTTAGAATAAATTGAAATCTATCAAATAAGATTCATATTGTATATTTTTTGAGATTCATGTTGGAAGATATAAGGGATTAAAAACTGACACGAACATCAAAAAAGGACAACCAAAATGGAATGGAGGGAGTACCAATCATTTGATAGTTTTAAAGTATCCAATCTCAGGATCTGAAATTTGAATGAAAAAAATGGCAGATTGGATCAAAATTTGAAAATTTACGCATATCGGATTGAACTGATTTCTTGCAACCCATTCATTTCTTTATTCTTACAAATTATCGAACGGCTCGGATCATCTATGCGGAACCTAAAGTGGGTCTCGCGTGCCTGTCGGTTCCCTTAGGATTACGCTATATATGTTAAAGTACGGGACACAGAGGTAGGAGTTAGTTACTAGACTTTTTAGTTCACAGTGCTGCTTTTGTGACTCTGACATTTCATGCCAGGTTTCAAAGACGAAGGATAAGAACCGAACTTCCAGCTGAAGGATTATGGAGCCGAACGGAACAATGCTGCATAAGAAGACCATACCAAGGCCAGTAGACGGGCCCGGGACACTCCTGCATTACAAAAAAACAAAAAAACTATATGGTACTAGCTAGTATGTAAGCAAAAATCTATTGCATGCCGTGCATTGACATGTGATATTCAATCAAAGCGTGCAACGCTTGATGTTAAAAAAATTCCAAAAAAAGGAGTCGCTTTCGTAGTTGTAATGGACTTGGTTACAAAAACTTGATGATTTCACCCAGCGTTGAATTATTGAGCCATTTTTTGATTTGTCAACTTTTTCCTCAAACATTTCGACCATAGATATCTCAAACCCTATATATTCAAGTTAGGTAGCCGTAGTTCTGATCAAGGACTATGAAACGCCCTCGTAGACCTCTTCTGCGTATTCAATTTGTCTGCAGGAAGTATTCTAGCTTACGTGTATATTTCGAATAGTTATTGCGAGATTAAGCACATCGTATGAACTGATCTTACGCGTATCTCGAATAATTTTTGCGAGATCAACCACACCGTATGAACTGGCCCTTCAAAATTTGATAACGCCCGAAAAGTTTTCAACCAGTAACAGTTAAAGTTCGTATAGTTTTCATAGTTTATAGAAAGATTAAAATATATCTTTCTTAAGTAGCCTCCGGACCATCAACGTAGTCTATGGGTTGGTTTTGATTTTGATTTTGGTTTTTGAATTTTTGTCATTCATTGTACTCTTTTTTATTATTATCTACCATTTTTTCCATATCGATTGTAAGGGGTCGTTTGTTTGACAGATACTGAAGGGTAATATACGATTATAAGCTACATCTATCATCGCATCGAACGAGATCAACACACCCTATGAAATTATGAATCAGAGAACTATTGGTGTTTTTGACACCAAAGTTCCGAAAAATATTCTCTTCTGGTTGACAGGCAGAAGGCCATTATTACTACCAGAGTCATCAGTTTCCGGTACCCAACACAACATGCATGCGCACATGGCATCACCGCAACTCATAATTATTTCTTGTGAGATTATATATCTGTTTCATACTCAATTTGAATCACAAATTATAACCGATTGAACATCAGATATTTAGCCTTTTTAAATTAAAATACCCCAACCCACTTATTGAAAGAAGATTATTCCTTGTGAGATTGCACGTGTTCCATACTCAATATGAATCACATGCAAATTATATATATAACCAAACATCAGATATTAGCCTTTTTAGATTTAGAGTGCTGCTACTGGTACAGCATCTAGGACACAGACAACGCGTACAGCGTGTGTTTGGGCCCGTTTTCGGTCAAACAAAGATAATCGAAACCGCTCATTTTGTTCAATATATTCTGTGTAAGGTCCCTGTAAAAAATCAGCTTCATCCGACGTCAACAAAAGCGTTTACGAAGCATCCAAAATCGCTTTAGAAATTTTCTAGACACTTTGTAAACGCCCATATAGATGTCGGATGAAGCTGATTTTTTTATGGAGATCTTAAGAAAAATATATTGAACAAAATGAGTAGGTCAGATTATCTTTGTTGGGCCCGAGACTGGCCCAAACGCCCGCTGTACATGTTGTCTGTGCCTCGTTTTAGGTACAAATAGCATTTCTGTTAGATTTAACGTCCAATGTGATATCCCGGACACCTAAGTTATTTTAAAAAAAAAAAAATCCAACATGATAGTGATAGCTAATTTCCGGTCCGGCAAAAGTATAAGACTCTGAATTCAAAGCCTACAAAGACTAGTACTAATACTTGGGCATAAGCAAAGCTTTAAAGTTGTTCGTTTGGGTCGTTTTGGATATTTTAGTTTTGATAGCGAGTAGAAAGATAAATATGGTAATGATTGGAGAGAGAAATAATGAGTAAAGAGAGATAGAAAGAGAAATAAGAGTACTAATTAAAAAAAATAAGATAATAATTGGAAAGAAAAATAACATAATAATTATAAAACTAAACTAAAACTTTTCTAAACTTAGAAACCAACAAGACCAAGAAAACTTTAGTTAGCTAGATTATGTAGGTCGCGCGGCTCGGTAGCCGCCCTATAATTAACTAGGCCAGAGGGCTGGTTTAAAAAATTAAATGAAACCAGGGGACCACAATAAGATTTTTTTCTGAAAAGGGGACCCAACAACAATTAATTTGTTCATATTTGCGGACATGAGAGGTTTGGTGTATTGTGTCTACTTACCAGTCAAACCCACACTATGCCACGTGTCCCTAGTTTTCAAAAGATGTTACGCCTTTATTTGAAAAACGTGTTATGTCTCTCGGTGCTAAATGTTACGTTTCTTAATGGTAAATGTTACGTCTTACAGTTGTTACTGATGCATACCGTACACACCATTGATAGGTGTTACGCTTATTGGCTAAAAATGTTGCGTTTCTCGATAAAAATGTTACACCTCTCAATGATGGATGCAGTGGTGTGTATAGTATTATCCATGGCGGCTGCTGGGTTATATTCACAACTACCTTTCCTGGGTGGGGTCCACCCAGATTTGATTCGGGCCCTTACGTGTGCTGAATTAATTTAGGAAAATATTAATTAAGGACCATAAAGTCATATAAATAGTAAAATAATTACACCAAACATGCAACCCGGCCCCCCGGGTGTCCTCCAGGGAAAAATTTATCAGTTTCAATCAATTATCGAAGTCACACAACAACTTTATTGTGTTATAGTAATTAGGGAACGAATATATACTTTTAATTTTTTAAACACAAGGGTTTGGCGTTTTTCAAGAGCATAAATTTGATGAGATAATGCCATTCGAGAAAGGGCAAAATGGTCTTTTTATCTTGAACAAAAAAACGAGAACATGAAAATGAGAAGTAAGAAACTCCTCAGACTAGTGCATTTGTTGGGAGTGAAAAATAGAGGAGGGGAGAAATTTTAACTCGCAAAAAATTGTTGAAATAGACCGAGTTGGATGATGATTGTGAAAGGAGAGTGAAATTGTTGAAATGAAAGGAGGGTGATAATATTCATGACGAAATGGAGAATGATGCCTCTATATTTTTAGAGTTTTAATCCTATTAGTCTCTAGTGCTTGTATGTTTTTGTCGGTGATCTAACGAGGGTGGTGTGTTTTTTGTCCCCGATTCTTCTTGCTTGGTTCGGCGAAATCTTTAGCTTGGGTGTTGGTGTTGACTATATCTTCTGTTGCAGGTTTTAAGCTTTCCTTTTTATAATTTGAGAAAATTATAAAATGAATGTATTCGTACCTATTAAATTATCAAAATCAAGAGTACGTACCGGTCCCTTAACAAAAACTTTTAGATAAAGATGATGAGACACCAGACGGCGGTTTCCCGACCACCTAAGTAATTTTCCCAAAATATCGATCGACATAGGCGCCTATATATAATAGGTCCATGATTTCTTCGATTGAGACAAAAGTACCAAGTAACACTTTGATTGCAGCATGCCAAAGTAGCTAGGGTTGTAGCTAGGTTTTGCAAGTTTTGGTTCTCGTTCTTGACACCTTGTGTTTACAAAAGCATCTTTGGCTCGTAGTTTATCACACAGTACGTAGAAAAAATTTATTATATGCCCAACAGGGGGTCTCGTCACGTGATACTCCAAATTTATTTTTTAAATTTATCGAACATGGGACCGAAAAAAAATTAAACTATATTTTTTATTACTGGAGTTGTGCATATTCAATAAACGGGTCTGAAAAAACGAAAGTTATTTTTTTATTCCATGCATTGAACGCGTACAATGTTTTTTTTTTTTTGTTACAAATTAATTTGATTTAATTTTTTTTGAAGTAATTTAATTTGATTTAATATTTGTTCAATGCAAGCACCTTGGGTTTCCTTTTCTATCAACTAGGGTTTCCTTTTCGTAGGGGACACAATATTTGTGTGGTTCCGCTACAAAATATCGACCTCGCACAAAATTTGTTGTTTGTCCCGTGCATCGAACGAAAACGACGCTAGGATATTTATTTAGCATCGTTCCAGAGCGAGAATTAATCTTGGTTTAGAATCATAATTTTCAAAGAAAATTGGAGGCTTTGTTCCAGATCGAGAGACTTTATTCTGTTATACGAAGACGAGACAAAAAGCTCCGTTGTTGGTTTTGGCCTGTTCTAAATGTTTCGATTACTTAAATAAATGATGAAGTTTGAATATTTCTTAACGCTCGTTAAGTTTTTTGGCCAAACTTAAACTAGCTTCTACATTTCTTTAACTTGTGGCGTGTATTCAAGTTACTCAAAATCAACTCGATGAAAACTCGTTGAGCTTGGATCAACTGATATACAATTCAAGCTTGAATATGTATGCTAGTAAAATTTTCATACAAAACGAATAATAGTCTAATATTGCTCGATTTGTTTGGCTCGTATATATATCAACCCTCTATATCAATGAATAACGCATTTTGTATACATGTACTTATCACATCAGCTCACCCGTACCCAAAATACATATACCTCTATTCTTGAGCAATTTCATGCACAAAAGACTCTTCCAAGAAACAGATTATTGTGCTTGTGCAATCTTGCCGTTAAAATTTTATGAATAACGCTAATATACGTGTACCTTTTTTCGGTACAGAAGATTTGGCCTCTGTGTCTGCATGCATCAAGGTTCACCATGCCCACGGCTAATGATAAGAATGAGACTTTTTTGGAGTTTTGCTTAAATTAGGTAATTAGCCTTTTGACTCAGCTCGTGAAACCAAATAGAAATGCGACATTAAGAGCTACTACTTTTTGTTGGGTCGAGTCAAAATGATTGAATTGTGTTGTAGCAAATGTGGAGGTG
Organism: Rhododendron mucronatum var. ripense; assembly: GCA_019656295.1. Taxonomy (NCBI): domain Eukaryota; kingdom Viridiplantae; phylum Streptophyta; class Magnoliopsida; order Ericales; family Ericaceae; genus Rhododendron; species Rhododendron mucronatum. The sequence goes on along the minus strand of BPLT01000008.1, from coordinate 3,349,760 downwards.
ACACAGTTTTGGTCAAACAAATACTGTGTTAGGTCCCGTTCCCGAAAGGGAAATAAGTATTTATTTTTTAAAAACGTAATTTTAAGTTTAAAAATTATGTGTTTATGTAAATAAATTTTCTATCAATATGGATCTTATTTGATAGATCTCATTGAGATCTTTTATATGGTGCAAAAAAATTGAAAAATTATTTCATTTATATTATTTTTGAGTTTGAAAATGTAAAATAAATACTTATTTTTAAAAAGGTGTACTGGAACGGGGCCTTAGTTTGTCGTGAATGATACTAGAAATTTTCTCTAATAATGTGGCACAAATAGTTCAATTAATTGGACCCATCAAATTTTTTAATCACATGATAACTGAAAGATCACACGTTGTAACAATAAAAATATGGATTGGATTGTCTCCGGTCCTATTTAATTTGGACCGGACCACCAGACAATCTAGATTTCAATTGCTCATCTTGACGATCAATGGTGAAAATATTGTTGATAGCTTCGTACAGTATGAGAAACTAATATTATGGTAAGATATTACGCCAATATACAATTATTGATTGTTTAGATGGACGATTGAGATTTCCGACTAGTCAGTCCAATTTTATGTAGCACAAATATCGATACATGATATTACACGGATACGACATTGACACATACGTAAATTTGATAAAATTGGAAAACACTACATGTTGGGGACACGTTTGAAAGTTATATTATGCATATCATGATATGAAGAAACAAAAATTCGAAAAACAATGCTCTAAATTTAAAGGGTCTAGTGCTAACCTCCGCCTGGTAAGCAGTGGATACTAGGCAAGTAATGGCAAATTATAAGTTCGAAATTCAACACACTTTGCATTTCATGAATATCAATATGCTTTTCTCAAATATCAATGCACCTTTTACACATTATTCTTCTGCCTAGTTATCATTTCTTAATTCTAAATATCATACTCCCTCCGTCCCTTTTTAATTGTCCTACTTCGTAACTCCAACTTATTAAAAATACATCATCATTATACCTTTCATATCAACTTTTTCCTCCATTTTCCCTCCTTACCCATCATCATTACACTTTTACTCACTAACTTTTTAAAATGGAATCTACTTTTAGGGACAAAATGGACAATGCACTATCTTTTATCCACTAACTTTACAAAATGGACACTTATTAAGGGACAACCCAAAATGGAATACTGGACTCTAATTAAGGGACGGAGGGAGTATCACTTATGGGAAATGCTTCAAGACATACCTAATTAAAAAAACACGCACCATATGCACCCAACAAATAGCGCAGATCGCACCACTACATCATGTTTGTGATTATAATCATTGACAAAAGTGCCTGAGAGTGTCCCGAAAATGTCTGTACCAATTTTAGAGTGTCTCGAGAGCGTCCAAAGTGTCCGACACGTGTTCGGAGATTGTCGGTCGATGTGAAGAAGAATCTGACACCAGCGCGCGCATCACATTCGACGACTTGTCCCCTTGCTACGTAGGTCTAATCCAAATCCGAAGCCAAATGAGCGTGCATTTGACGCACGTGACAAATAACACGTGAGCCGTGACCGTTACTGCAGTTGACAAATCAATTCCTACTAGATATGTGCTCTCAAAATAATAAAAAATAAATCACCTCTAAGAAATAAAAATCACTGGCACGTAAAATCATTACGAAACAGAAAATGGTAACGATTTTTGCACTCCAAAATTTGCCCTCCAGTAGTTAAAATTACCCACCAAACGAGCACTCAGAGACGAATTTTTGAAGTGCATTAATGAGAAAGTGGGGTGCAAGCATCATTTTCTAACAGTAAAATATATTCAAAACAAGACGCGGACACAGATTAATGTGTCTAGAATTTTCAGATGTGTAAGAGCTCCACGTCTACCATTTAGAGTGCATCAGACAATTTTAGACATATCAATATTAGAAAATTAGTCTTAAATCCATTATGTGAACTTCATAAGCTCACAAGTCGATTCACTTATTAATTTTTTAAGGTCTCAATATCTTGATCTATGCATTTTCTTCTGTCTTTTTGGCTTTGTTTTAATATTTTGTTTGCAATTTGAGCCTTTTCAGCTCAAACCCTTTCCCTCATTTTTTTATTTTTACCATGTTTGGTTCTCTTATTTGACGGGTTTCTTCTAATTGAGATTTTTTTTGGGGGGTAATCAAAGTTTTTATTCACAACAAACGGGATACAAAATCAAAGGGGCATTCCCTAGTGAACCAAGCCAATAATTGCTCAGCAGAGCACTCTACTAACAAGCAACAGAAAAGACAACTAACCCAAAACCAGCAGCTATGCACTCTACTAACAAGCAACACAAAATACAACTAACCCAAAACTAGCAGCTATACTCGCTACTCACTAATACCTAGAGTCAAAAATACGAGTAGAGAAGCGCCAACGAGAGCAGAGGACCAGATTAACTCCTATTCTCTTTTCCTCCCCAAGAACTGATACAAGCTCTAACCTCTGTGCAAATTTGAGCTTCCAAACCCCGCACATCCAAGCCTCTATGCTGTTGAAAAATGCGTCTGTTACGCTCCCCTCAAACATGATAAATCGTAGCAGCAAAAATCACTTTAACCACCATATTCAAGAAAAGAGTGCCAGTATGGTGTTGAACCATCCAATCTACCACCTGTGAAAGAACAAAGAGGCTGCAAAAGAAACTAAACTTTATTTGCAACAAGCTCCACAACCGAGATGAAAAAGGGCACTGAAAAAATAGATGCTCATAAGATTTCACAGCATTTGAACACAACACACTGGTTTTCCACCAAAACACCCCCATCTGCTGCAACCTGTCCTTTGTGGTTTTCCACCAAAACACCCCATCTGCTGCAACCTGTCGTTTGTGAAAAGTCTACACAGGATAGCCAACCATTGCACAATAGCCCACCTAAAACTGCATGCTGCTTGTACCACACTACTTTAGCCCAACTGCATGTGATTGAGATTGCAGTCGTGTTTAATGATACTATATTTTGAGGCATATTTCAAAAAGGAAAAAAAACTGCATGCTGCTTGTACCACACTACTTTAGCCCAACTGCATGTGATTGAGATTGCTTAGTCGTGTTTAATGGATACTATATTTTCAGGCATATTTCAAAAAGGAAAAAAAACTACGAGGGCAGATTTGATTAATATGTTGGCCCGGTTTGTTTAAGGGTTTTAGATTTTGGATTCTAATCATTATCCTATTTTTCTCCAATCATTACCTTTTTTTTTTCTCTCTCAAATCATTACCCTTATTTTCAATCATTACTATATTTCTCTTTACACTTATTACCTATAAATCCAAATTCCCAAAATGAACGGGACCTTATGGTTTGCTGACAACATATCATTTTTAAAAAGCCATGCACCATTTTAAAGGTTATATTGTTTTTTTTTTTTAGCTCAATTAATTACTTATTAGTCCAAGAGGCTTTGACGAAAGCGGAAGCTTTGCATCATTTCACACGGATCATGCACATACATTTTTGTGAGACCCATCTCAAATTCCACAAAAATAATTCGAACAGCTCATATTTTTTAAAATATTTTTTGAAGGTTTCTGTAAAAAAAATCAACTCCACCAAATATTGATAAAGGCTTTCTTAGGATTTCTGAAAAAGCTCTTACCGATATCTATTGGAGCTTATTTTTTAAAAGAACCCTCAAAATAATATTTTAAGAAAGATGAGCGGTTCGAATCATATCTGTGGGACACGATATAGGCTTCACAAAATTAAATATATGTACATAATATATGTACAAAAATCTGTGTAAGTAATACAACTACTAAAAAACTAAGTTTGCATAAATCTGTGAGAGCCCGTATAGGCCGCACAAACTAAGGAATTTGACTCTAACCTGCGTGTGCTATCTCGCTGGTTCATCCGTTACAGATATTGCCATGGTTTTAATTCACCTCCCGCTCGTAGATGAAATTGGTCTCTAGGATTAGTCATTCGAGCGAGCCGGTTGCCGAGCTGCAAATGAACAAAACCTTAAATTAATGATCGCTGTTCAAATTGAATTATTTAAATGGAGGTAGGTGAAAAGGAAAACAGACAAAACAACTGAAAATCAGTTAAACAAATTGAAATTTAAAAAAATGAAGCAATTGCGTGGGGTACGTAGCTAGCTAGCTAGCTAGGCATATGGAAAAAGTTTATATATAGTTGTGCAATTTTCCCCTATTTAATTGTTAATTAATTGTCTTATTGTACCATAACAAGTAGCACTGGCTAATTGATACAAATATTAAATTCCCCAAATAATAAATAAATTGCAGATTATAGAAGAGAATCTATAGGAGAGATAAAGTACAAACCATGTAGGGTCAATGGAATGCAAATGGAATTGATATGAATTATATATAAATAGATTTAATGTTTAGGAAAATATAAAGTGGTCCTTATTTGGTGACGTGGGCATAATATAAAAAGCTTAAATTGACATGAACAATTAAAATATTTCAGACTTACGACAATTGTCGGCCGCATGTGATCATTTATATATTTTCACAAACCAAATTTAACAAAAGTCTTACGAAGTGATTACTGCAAGAAGTAAATTATAGCTTAAACAATATTCTGCTCACAGTTGATTAATCTTGCATGAATCAATTCCGTTCTGCTAAAGGAAATAAGTACTTATTTTTTGAATTAAAGACAGTGTATTGTGAGATAATGATCTGTCTCATAAAGTAAAAAATAAGTATTTAAAAAATTACCTTAGCGGAACGGGGGTTTTTAAGGGTAGGTTTCTGCTAAACTAAACGGATTAAATAGACTAAAACTCATATTTTTAAGGATTAATTTCAAGACGGGTCATTCTTCTCACACACATCAACTAAAATACCATTTAGCGAAAACAATTTGGCTATTGCCATTAACCTATAGTCCATTTAGTTTAACGAAAATGCACCCTAAATGCTTCTTTCCCCAAAAATTATTGCTATTAATAGGAGTAGTTATTAAGCATTTAAACGGTGGGATTGATCTCCCAGATACTAAATCGGAGTACTATCAGTGCTCTAGAAATATTCATGGGGACTTGAGAAATTATCAAATATCTATTGGGGTTACATGATTGTGAACTTGAATTAGTCTTCTTGTTTCTTTTCGGAAAATGGATCATAATTAAATTAAAGGCCTAGTATAACACCCCACAACCCTAATGGGTTGACCTCGCGATTAAGGCCTGAGACTTAGGGGTTTGTTTCTTCCTAAGGTCTCAGGTTCGTAACCTCTTAGGTACTATCAACCTCTTAGAAGCCAAACAATTAAAGGTCATCATCGGGCCGGGCCGGCCCAGCCCGCCAAGTCGCTGCCCAAGCCCGCCCACGGGCCGGGCCGACCGGGCTTTTTCTTTTTGGCGGGCTGGGCGGGCCAGGCCACCTACCATAAATTGAAGCCCAAGCCCGGCTCACGGGCTAGCCCAATTGGCGGGCCAACGGGCGAGCTTAAATTTCCTTGGGCAAAACTAAACCAAGGGAAAAAAGAAAGGGTTTTGTGGAATTTTGGGCTAATAGGCGGGCCTGTTGGCGGGTTTTTGGACGGGTACCACGGGCCGGCCGGCCGGCGGGCTCACGGGCCGGGCCTACGGGCGGGCCGAGTAAAAATTCATAGGCCCGAGACCGCCCATTACAAACTACAGGCCGGGCTAGCCCGCCCGTTTTACGGGCTTGGGCCGGGTAAAAGCCCGACGGGCCCGGCAGGCTTTGGGCGGGTCGTGGGCCGTCGGGCTAAATGATGACCCTTACAAACAATACAAAGCAGCTTCTTCTTCTTTTTCTTCTTCTTCTTTTTTTTTTTTGTAAAAAGAGGGAGTCTAGATAGAGCTTTGTTATGCCTTTAATTGGGACACCTGCAAGTGGGCGGTGGAATTGGTCCCCCAAAATTTAGTGAAGGCACGCACAAGCTGGTTTGGACACTTGAGTTATCAAAAACAGTATGAAGAATCGCGTGGTTGTGCTTCGGGACTACTTAATAATTACTCTAGGGTAGAGTTCTTTTATTTGCTAAAGACGACTTATTGTGAGAGTGTCATAACCCAAGATTACTAGTTTAATTAATGATTTACTAATTTATCAGTTGAAAGGTCTATTAAGAATATCCTATGGATGCAAGTGAACTATCAACAACAATATAAAACCGACCGCTAATGCGACCCAACTGTTTTTTTTTTTTGTACTTTATACAGTAATTCAAGCTATATAGCTAGGTAGACAATCAGGGTTGTTATTCAGTAATTAAGGGTCTGTGTCAATTTACGCGCACATTAATTCACTCGTAGGGATCAATTCCATCATTTACTTGCAGGAAGTCAGAATCCCACTAGAGTTGATTACACCTAAAAGATTTTAAACTTGAGATTTTTGGCGGACAAATTAACTCTGAAGTCCCGAGCCTCAACCAGCCAAGCAATCCCGTAAAGTTGGACTTGGTTAACAAATTAAGTTTTATAAAATGGACTTGGTTAACGTGAAAATGTTATGCTATACTATAGAATCCACTTTCAACAGGGTCCTTACTTTTCACGTTAACCAAGTCCATTTCATCACAGTTTTCTATTGATTTCTTGGTGTGGATGCATTGATGGCTGGGGTGGTTTTAGGTGGATTTGCAGTTCTATTTAGGGGGAAAAATTGGACTACTTAAATTAATTTTTTTTGTCTTTTGGGCTTTTGTTTGTTTGTGAACTTGTTAATGACGGTCCTTGTTTTATCCTCTTTATTGGCGTAACATAATGAATGTTATCTTGACTCTGGAATGGAGAGGCTGCCAAGCACCTCCTGCAGAAACGGGTGCATAGCGGTCGATTCGGCAGCTTATCTCCGTAATCAATGGCTCAGATCTTTGTCGAGCAATTCACGACTCATATTTGTATATGCTCAGATTCAATCCGAACCATCTGCGCCGAGATGAATAACCAGATCGACCGCTTGGCACCACTTTGCAGGGATGCCGATATGCAGCATTCCCTACCTAACTTTGCTATTTCACGTTTTCACTCCATTTTTCTTCATGTATAACCATCAAAGTAAGCAACACATGGTTTGACTTTATTTCTGCTCAAAAGTTCATGTGGGAGAATAGTCTGCAAGAAAGAGTAAAAAAGCTTAAGAATTTGGTTTAGCGTGTAAGATTCCAATATCTCCCCTCATTATTGAGGCCTGTCCTCACATTTTGGGGCCTAAGACGAATTAATTTGGAAGAAGGGCCCTAGTTTTTCATTTCAGTACATGAGTAATTTTTTTTCAAACTTATATACTGGATACTAAAAATTGTTGGAGGCTGTAAATTTTACATTTTTGTACGGGAGTTATGGCGGTCGCCTCTGGGCCTTAACCCAGGGTCGGCTCTGCTCTCATCGTTCTAGTATAGTTCAAATTACAAATTAATAATCACTTTGCAAAGATAATTCGTTTTGACACTTTACTTTTTGATAGTCACGCTCTAATATTTTTCATTTAACGTTCAAAACACACACGACAAGAACACTTTAAAGACAAATTTTTGGAGCGTAGTTATCAAAAAGTAGAGTGCCAAAAAATCATTGTCCTTCACGAAAAAGAAAAATGGAGGTTAAACTCTCTCTCCCCGTTATAAAAAAATTCTCTCCCTCTCCATCAATTTTTGTATAAGAAGACTTGCGCATCTAATGAAACGTTGGTTGACTTTGAGAGTTCGATTATCATTGGTGGTTGAGAAGAAATAATACTAACTTGAAATTCTCATTCAGAAATGTGAGTGTGAACTGTAAAACATAACAGTGAGAGCTTGGGAATCAGTGGGCTTGTTGTCCCTTTGAGGGGCAGCAGGATGCTACCCCACCCAGTTCACTCTGGTCTTACTCTGATTGATCTGAAACGTTCACTTTGTAGATTGGAGCAAGCCCCACTCAGTGAAGCAGCACGGTGCTGCCTCTCAAAGGGACAGCACGCCCCCTAAGTTCGAGAGCTTGATCCCTTTACATCTGTTTCAGTGAGAGTCTTTTGAAGAAAGAAGGAGTAGCAATTTTTCAGAAACCTTCACTAATTTTTATAAGAATGGGCCAACCCACCTTCATAATGATTGGAATTGATCTAGCCCACTACCAAAGACCCTGTTCGGCTGTTTTTAACGTCGTGGATTTAAAGATGATGAAAAGGTTAAGGAAAAGGGGAAATATAATTTTTTATTCCTCAGGCATTCGGGTCAGCTTATACGCATCTCGGTAAATCTTGAAGACCGATATCACCACCCACTAGCAAGAATCCCATTTAAAGCCAGAACAATACTCTGTATAGACTAGCCTCAAAGGAGTTGATAATATCCAAGAGGTTTCGAACCTGAAACCCTTAAGAGAAAGCAAATCTCTAAATTCTAGGTTTTAACCATTAGGCCAACCCCTTAGAGTTAAAAAAGGAAATAAAAGGAAATATACAACATCATATACAACACATCATTTTATTGGTTGCTGTATAATACTAGCATCACATTCAATAACCAATGAAATACTGACACATAAGTATCTTGCATACGTTGTGCAAAATGTTGTGTCAATAGTAGGTGGTGTAAAGAAGTCGAGCCGAACCAAGCTTCTGCGAGCTCGAGCTCAGCTCGTTACTAAACGAGCCAAAAACTCAAGTTTGAGCTCAGCTCGAGCCTTAACGAACCAAGCCCTTAATGAGCCGAACTTAATCATTTACTAAACGAGTCTTTTTAATCGAGTCGAGCCTCTCTTAACGAGCCGAGCTTTGGTCGAACAAGCCAAGCTCCACTCGGCTCGTTTAGTAAACGAGCCAAAAACTCAAGCTCGAGCTCGGTTCGTTTAGTAAACGAGCCGAGCCGAGTCGAGCCGAGCTGCTCGATTCGTTTACAGACCTAGGACTCAGTAGCAAACCTCCAAGGAAAATTAAGTTTACATAGCGAAGAAGTTCCTATCAGTTACACATGGGATTAAAGTCATGTTGGGCTTGAAGAATCGGGCTAAAGTTGGGCTTCCAAAGTTCCAACTCTAAGGAATCACAAGGATTTACATTAATAAATCTTAATGATGTGTTTGGATCTTGAATTTTTCTGGGATATGAATAAAACAAGTAAAGATATTTTTGGTTCGTCAGCAAGATTCAGCTAAGAGTCGCAAACTCATTCAATCAATTTACATTATTGCCCTTTTGTTTGTAGAACTTTTTCTCAGATGAAAAGACGCCGTCGTACACTCACATGGATAAAGACCAAAACAAACACAGATGCTAAATGGGAAGGTGTAAAACTTAATTCCCATCATAATCCAATTACGAAATTTAGGCAGTGGAAATAAATCGTTAAACTGGATAACATTCCAGACCTTAGAGACGCAAAAAAAAAGGTGTTTCCGCTACAAAATTTTGCTTCAAAGGTCAGCTATGAGTTATTTGTTTCTACAGAAATAGCAATTGTACAACAACCAGGTTTAGGGCTTCTCTCCTCAAAATGTCAAGTCTTTCCCCATATACCAACCAGTAACAAATGTACTCTTTTAATGCCAGACCAATGGGCGTATCATTTCTATCCCTCCTCAAGCTGCAAATCAATGGTTAAAATACAGGTATACATACTATCAACAGTCGCAAGAAAATGGAAACCCATATGAAGGCAACATCCGGTTATCTACATATCGTCAAACCACATTGGTAGTGGTTCGAGCAATCCTCTGCGCTTCTTCAAGGTCCTTCAAAAACCTACATTAACACCAAAGTAAAGATGTGGGCAGAAGAGTTGGAAAAAGAATTGAGGTTGAAAAATGAAACACATTGTCAGGAAAGAAATTATTCAGACTCCAAACTAAGAAATCTGAGCATGCTGGTCATTGGCATGGGCAGAAGAGAATCCCATGACCAACACAAAGCACAGGTCCCCATACAAGCCCTCCTCGTATTAATTTGTCAATTGTGTTCTCGTTCTCAAAGCGTGAACTATGCAGTGTATTGGGTTTAAGCTTGATATATGCACAACTATGCACTGAGCCACTGATAGAAAATCTTATTGAAGAATGGGTCTTGCAGCAGACCTCTTAGAATTGAGAATTGCCGAGCCACCAAGTATGAAGCGAATTCCAGAATTGGCAGCATTTTGTAGAGCAACGGAACGTGACTCCTCATATGTTGTCCCACCAACGACAAAAATCACCACCTCCTGAGGCCTGCCGAAAATAAAATTTCTGAGATATAATAGATTCTGAGGGTAATACATCATATTTCACTTCGCAGACCTATTATTGGATAGATTCTCATAAAGTTTCCACAAGTAATGTTAGCTCCAATCCTGCTAAACATTATTTTCAGATGAGTGGTCCTTTACTATGAGATGAACCAGATAAATGATGCAGGGAGATACCAAGCCAACATAATGCATTAAGGAGCCGGATCTCAGCAAACAATACACGTAAAACCAGTAGATCATGTAACTCATATCTCTCTTCGATTGCATGCATTAGTAGATGAGACAGCATTCATACTTCTCCAACCCAAAATAGATAAAGACAGAGAGAATGTATTGTCACAAGTCACCGTGTAGATTTACTTTTGACAATCAGATGGATCTGAATGATCAAGTGGAAAGCATTTGATACGGAGTCCAGTGACACGTGACTTGCTAGGAATAATCATCAAATCGTCTACGATGTTCTATTTTCTTTCCATCAGCACTAGAAGGTTAATTCTATATGCATTTGAACTGGTAATGAAGAGGTAAACATGTTATTGCGTATTAACTTCTCTTATAAGTTACATCATATGTGTCAATGCAATTTTAAGACAGTGATCTGATTTGTTTTGGGTCTCAAAACCCAACTCCTCTCTCTGCGCTTGGTCCCCAATAAATTTTCTCTCTCTCTCTCTCTCTCTCTCTCTCTCTCTCTCTCTCTCTCTCCACTCACAATCCCCAAAAACCTCCCTCAAAACCCAAACCGAACACACCCTAGTGATATTTGTCACTTTCTTACTTTAGATCAATTGTCACTAGTGAGATGGTGAATGACAACTGCAACCAAAATATGATTCACTTCCGACAAACCTGGCCTGCTGAAAATGGTTTCCAATAAAAGGGTAGTCCACATCTCTCACCCTCCCCTTAACAATGCTTTCCATGGTCTGGAATAGAAGGGGCTGGTGTTGCGTGTATACATTCTCAACTCCCTGCAAAAATGAAAAACCAATCTCTAAGAACCCAGAAACTGTATTCCATGTTTTCAACATATTCGGCAGGGTGCCTCGTTGGGTGGTGGAAAAAGAAAAAGAAAGCACACGCACACGCACAAGCACAGAGAGAGAGAGAGAGAGAGACCTTGAGTCCACGTGCCATGTTCCGAGCAATATTTAGAAGGTCTCTGTTTCCGTAAAGATCCCCGGTTCGCTTATCCACACCCGCTTGTTTTAACAGAAATTGCACAAGCTAGAATTACAGTGATCAAAACAAAATTTTACATATCAGCCAAGCTGAATGAATGGTATATCTGAGAACATCAATTCAGAAGGTTACACAATATTAATCATAGACACAGTAGCATTAATTCATGAGATGTTTGACAGCACAACGAAAACGTGACCCTTCAAAAAGATTCTCAATCAAGCCCTCACACCCCTACTAGGTCAACCCATATTTAACCAACACGCACCAAAAAACACCAATGTGCTCAAATACACAAACAAGCTAGGCGGTTGTTGAACATCTAGCATGCAAAGCAAACTGTTAAGAACTTAAAGAGTAACACATGTAGAATTCATTACCCCAGGCTTATACTTGGGAGAGCGAGAAGCCAGTTTGTTGAAAAGCTGCATCAGTTGAACAGGGCTCTCCTTTTCATAGCGCAATGCATACAACATAACAAGCCGTAGACGATCAATATCAGAGACATTTTCATTATTTAATAGATTAGTCACAGCCTGCAAAAAAGCACAACTGGGAACAGTTATCATGTTTGCAGTTTCCATTCCTTGAAGAAATAAGGGATGTTAACTAACTATAAAACAGGACTGAAAAGAGAGCAGAATAGGACTGAGGTGAGGCACTAAGCTGATCCAATATGGTTTACAAAACAAGAACAAAGCACAAGAATAGAATACTTCAATCCCGATAGTCATTCATCCATCTAAACAGAAAAAAAGTAAGAACTCTAACAAGCATCACATGTCAACCAAAGTAATAAAGCAAGACTCAAGAAAAGCAAGCAATGGGAAACCCATCAACCCAAAATTTCATCTAGAGTCCTAGACAGTAACTTTCCAGAGTGGATCCAGACATGTCCATTCACATACTGGTACGCGATTCATCAGTAGAGGCTTTAACTCCTAGAATGGCATTGCATGTCTCATATTACAGTCAAGCCACAGAACTATCTCGTAACCTCTTTTTTCGGTTTCTATTCTCTAATCACATTTTGAGTAAATTGAATCCAAACAAAGCTAACAACTTTTTAAATCAATCGAATCAACCACTAACGTGAATTGAGAATTCAAAGCACCATATCATATTATATTGATTATATACTACTTGGTCCATCAAACTATTCCAAAGTTGCTGCCACTAAGCTGATCCCTCAGTTAGTTGATGAGATCCTCCACTAGGGGGTCATGAGTCCGCTCCAAAACCTCGCTCCTACGCTCCAATGTAAGATGTTCCTAAGAAGCTTGATTCACTGGTATAGGAACTGCCTTCCCAATTGGGATGGAACCTCCCAAGCCCAGAGAAGAGTTGCAGCAACCACGAGAAAATCTATGAAGAATTAACTAAATTTTGTTGAAGATTAGTATTCACATAATATTTGACTTCTATTCACAAAATTATTTGGAATTGTCACTGATCTGGCAATCTCTAATACCAATAGATATGACAACCACTGCCTAGTGCAGTTGGTATGTCATTTCTCCCCTATGGAGGAGGTCCTGGGTTCGACTCCTGCTGGAGCAATACCCTTAGGGTCCCAAGCTATGGATAGCTTCTGGACTCCGTGCTAACTCTAACACCCCCTACTAACCCCCGCTGATGTATGACGATTGAAAAAAATAATAATAATAATAATAATACCAATAGATATTCTAAAAAATATACGACTAACTAGTATTCTAGATATAACTGTCTAGTTCTCCTATAGACAATTCCAACCTTAGGATCTTCTATATGGTCTGAGTTGATTGTTAAACCAGTTGGCTATTAGTGGAGAGGCCACCAGGCTCGTTTAGGTGGAAGGCAATAAATTAATGAAGTGTGACAAGCTTTAATATGGGTAAATTGCTGCCCATTCTCCACATCCTAATCCACATAAAAAATCCATCTCTTCTTCACTAAGAACTTCATTTGCTCAATACTTTCTTACATCTTACAACAAAAAAATTTAATATGCACAACCATGGTTTTAAAACTCGGCTGTAAACCTCACATTAATAGAATGGGTGCTTTCCGCCACCCGTTACGATGCACCTCTCTATTGCCGCCATCGTCATGCTCCAGCCATTACACCCCGCGACCGTGTCATCACGGTCACTACATGTCAGAATCTCAATTAGACCCAAGAAAACTGAGTTTTAATTACACAATCTAGAGCATTGAACAGCTCAGTTCCAAGAGCAACATCTCGGTGGTCAAAATGTTTTGTCCAACTTTTCCTTACTTTTTTCATAAGACAAAACATCAACATACAGAATTGAAAAACACGACCACCGAGATTCTTAAAAGGTTAAAATAACAATTCTCACAATGAAAATTATCAGTCATATCCAACTATGGCATTTAGCAAGTCTGATCTCAATCATGGTACATTTTGTACCGTGCCATATTTATTTCCATTGAAGGAACAATCATCTATTCATGGAAAGAACACTCCAGATCGCGTCCACTTAAGACCCGTAACTTTTAACATTTTCACATTTATGCTCTTTAACAGGGCAATCTAAATTTTGTTATTGATTCAACCTTCAGCTCTTAAATACCTATGCAACCTTACAAAGTTAGAAATGATGTCTTCCACAGTTGACACCAACTGATGACAACATGGTTGGGCCAGGTAACAAGGCAAGATAAAAGCAATTAAATAACTCTTTGATTACTAGTATTGTTGACATCTGCAGCAAATACGAAGTCACTGTAAATTGAAACATGCAAAGAAATTACTGACTAGACTATCACAATTTCTGATAAGCAGGACTGGAATATTATACAAAAAAATAAACTACCTCAAAGGCTGCCCCTTGTCCCCCATTGCAAGCCAATTCTTGTTCTGTTTGTGAAACTAACATGAGTTTTCTCTCTTCAACTATCTTGCTCATTTCTGTTACCAAGGTCACATGCTTTGAGACATTTCCATGCATTTTCCTGTACTCAGGGTAATTGTCCACAAATTTGGCCATGTCTTCTGCAGAATTTACAGAATTTGACAACCAATGATGCATTAGCCATTACTAACCTATAATCACCGCGCAGAAAGTAACTGATAATCTGCTATTGGTAACAACAATATGAACGGGTTGCACCGATTTCCAAATGTACTTTATACAAACCTATTGTCTGGATACTCTGGTTACTTTTCGCCACAAGCTGAAATTCATCCACCATCCGCTTGATATTCAATCCTATATCCCCAAAATTTTCGTACATATTGGCTTTAAAAAAGGCATCTTGCTCTGATGACAGCACAACCTCCTGTAACCATGAGTAGGAAAAACTTCACAAAATGTGAGAAGAAAGTATTGAAAAAAGAATGAGCGAGTATGACAAGAAAAACTCACCTGCTGATCCTTCGAAATTTTGCCGATGTTTCTCAAGTCCACTTTATTGTCTTGAATACCAATCAACTCATGAACCATAGCCTGTTGAAAGACTCATAAATGCATTAGTTGCCTTTTCTATAATAATCGACCCTCCATGAAAAAAGTTAGAAAGAAATATCCAAACAAAAGTCACTCCCCGTCGAGGACCAAGAAGCAACACTTTGAAGTCTTAACAGTCATAAACCAAAAGTACCTGATATGTCCACTGGTTCAGCAATGGTGTAACAGGGTCATCCCTCCTATCTATTATTAGCAACAAGGGAGAAATTTCTGATCTTCTGAAATCAAAAAGGCCACTCTCCTGCTGGTACATCAGCTTCTGTTATGTACAGAGGAAATAAAATAGATTAATTTCCCATCGCAGTACAGATCATAGAAGGGTTCACAAGCAGACAATTTAAAGGGATATAGGACTCCATGTCACAATTAAAACATTGGCATGCAGTATCCAAGCAATAAATTGCACTATAGCAACTTTTCTCACCGCTGCCTCTTGTGCAACCCTTTTAGCAATATCAGAGGTCCGCTGATATCTAATAACGGGTCTACGTTTTAGCGCCAAGAAAATTGCTGCAATGCCATCAATCACTCGATCACAGAACTGTTGCAAGCCCGAAGGATCTACAACTGCTGGCAGCATATACATGTGATTTGCAGGGATATTTAAAGTGAAATGGAAAGGATCAATTGCAACAAAATCTGCATAGAATTCCTGCAAAATAAATGTAGATTCATATACAGGATATCCAATATCTTTTTTCGAACCAAGACACAAAAGTTCAAATGGTATAATTCCTATGTCAAACAGAATTTTTGTTTACACATTGCTCAAAACACCAGATAAACAAGGCTTATTGCAAACCATGCACACATGAAACTGAGTATCTTGGAAGGCTCTCCTTGTTAAACTATCACACTAAATTTCTATCAACAGAGTGACATTATCAGGACTTGGTAAGAAAACCACACAAAGATATAACAAAGTTGTCATTGATTTTGCAGGACAATACCCCATAAATCTGCCATCCAAATCCACACTCCTTGTACAAATAGATAAATGGAAAAGATAAAGGGCAACCGATTGCATGAAGATCCTGCCACTGTAAGGGAAACAATACCCCCAGTCCCCCGCATATCGAGAGGCTGTTTTCTGGTATTTATTGAAAAAATATGTAGATAAAAGCAATTTTTTGGTATTATCTTAGCAAAATGCAGATTTACCTGAACTTGATGGACAGCTTCATGTTCATCCGAATCAGCTAAAATGTGAAGCTGGGTGTCTTTCAACATGTTGGAGAAAACTGGAAGTCACAAAAGAGGCTTAAGTCAACAACTTGTGAAAGACTGGAACATGAGTGATATTCACATTGAATATCTACTCTCAAATTTTAGTTGAGATCAACTTCAGAGTACATAGATTAGATTCCCTCACATTTTCATGGAGATCAACTTACAGAGGTGATACTCTCCAAATCTTGGACTGGCCAGCTGACGTCGCATTTGCTGGATATTCTCAGATGTTGGCCGAAGAAAATAAACTGCTTTGAGATGTGACATGGGCTCCCTTGACTTGGAAATGGAATCTACCAGTTCCACCAAAAACACTTCTTTCTGAAGAAGGTCTGACTGAGAATAGACAACGCTAACTATACTAACCTGCAAGTTACAAAACAATTGACTCCTTAAAGAAACCCAGTAAGGCCATCACACAGTCAGAAACTAGAAGGCAAACCTGAAATCCAAGTACTTCAATTTTCACAGTCATCTTCTTCTTTTAGGACAGTTAGTTTATGCGAATACAAGGAACATAACCCAGGAATTACAAACACGGTTGGTGGCCATCAACAGACGAAGATGGGGGCTATCCAAAGATGGTATATGAGTTGTCAAAGAGAAATGTGCTATTTCCCACTGATGAAAGAGAAAAAGATGTTTGAGACATAAAAGCAACCAGAAAAACATGGGACTACTACAACTATTTTGCAGGGAGCTTCCATTCTTTTTGTACCACCTATTCTGTTGAGTATCCGAGACGTTCAATACAAAGCAAAGCCTAGCTCAAAGACATCACAAGATTTCTTTAATGAGAGTCCACAACGAATTAGGTTTATTACAACATATGTTCAAATAAGAAGTAATCCACTAGCATTAACTGTGAAGCCTTCCATAAAAGTCAAAATCCTAAATCATGAACAGCTAAGCAACACAACATAGGCAGAGAACCAGATATCGTATTTCAATCCAATGTACTTGTTTGTTGAACATGTGAATCCAGCACTCGCTCATAAGACTAAAAAGCAGGAGAAAAACTACACGAAAGAAAGAAAGCTTGCCCCGAGTATGCAAACTCTCAAGGTTTGGGCCTACGACCCTTCACATTTCACCGGATGTGTTCATGGAAGGGATTGGCATGAGTACATGCGGAAATAGGTGGGTCAGATAGGGGAGTTTAAGAATTAACAGTGCCAAACTACGGTTGGATTATACCCTCAAGTTAAATATCAAGCCATTAAAGTACGTAGACCTGGGCTTTGGCTTTCAGACCTCGCCCGGCAGTATCAGGTAAGAAAGAGAGAAGTTAACCCCTATGAAGTTGAAGTTAGAGATAGACACTAAATCAAATCAAGTCACCACTAGACACTAATCGAGAATATACTCATAACAACCAACTAATCAAACAGAAAACAGCATTTCCTAATCGGCTTATGAAGTCAGAAGCCTTAAACCACCGAACGAGCATAGCCAATTTCTTTAAATTCTCACAGAAGTCTATCAATTTTATTTTTTTACCGTAGATCTGCAGACGCAGTAGTCAACAAGAGTAACATGATAGTGGTGGATAGCAGGGCTAGGGGAAGAGGAAGACTTAAACCAACTTTGGGTGCTGCGATACGAAATGATTTGGGTTTACTAAACCTAAGTGAACAGGACAGAGCTCAAGGGGAAAATAGAATTCATGTAGCCAATCCCAATTTATTTTGGATTATGCAATGAAGGTGGACAAAAAATAAAAATAAACACATTACTTTGTCAGTTTGTCCTTGTGCAATATAAATGAATCTCAAAATCGATACATTCTCTTGTGAATTAGATAACGAGTTGTGAATTAGATAACGAGATGTGAGAAGGACTTGAAGTTCGGGTGAATTAAGTGTACCAACCGTGCTAGAATACCAATCCTCCTAAAATAAACATATTACTTTGTTCTCGTGCAACATTTCCGCTCAACTAAATGGACTACAAAGCCCATGTTTTCAACAAATAAAATTCCCATTACTTTGTTCTTGTGCAACGTTTCCGCTCAACTAAATGACTAAAATGACAACCACTACCTAGTGCAGTCGGTATGTCATTTCTCCCCTGTGAGGGAGGTCCTGGGTTCGACTCCTGCTGGAGCAATACCCTTAGGGTCCCAAGCTATGGATAGCTTCTGGACTCCGTGCTAGCTCTAACACCCCCTACTAACCCCCCTACTAACCCCGCTGATGTATGACGATTGAAAAAAAAATATGACTAAAACCCATGTTTCCCACGGTCATTCTTTGCACATTCATCAAAAGCTAAAATAAATTTAGCGGAAATAACTTGACTACTATTAGGCTGTAGTCCAATAATATAGGTGAAACGCAAATCTCGAAATCAATGTATATTCTCTTGTGAACTGGATTAAAAGGAAAGAATTGCCCAGGGGGGAGGGAAGATTGAGAGTACGAACCGTGCTAGAATCGAGGATGAGGACCTTCATGCCGGAGATGTCCTGCAACATGCGGTTGATGTAATCGCGCACCGCTGAGACTAGAACCATTCTTTCGGTCGAAAAAAGAGCAATTCAATCGTTCTTCGTTTGATCGGAGCGAGGTTTGAAGTGGTTTTCCGAATTCGTGATCTTTTCGGTGTGACTCTGGAAGGAAAAGTAAGATCTGTGTTGTGTTGGAAGGGAAGGGAAGGGAAGGGATAGGAAATTGAAGACGACGAGGTCGGTTTTTAAAAAAAAGGTGCTAATGTTTGATAATATAAAAAAAAAAAAGTGATGTATAATCAAATTTTATACTCTCTCCGTTCGAAATTGAGAGCCTATCATCCTATTTTGAATTGTTCAAAAATAATGGCCCTTTTTCAAAAATGGAAGAAAAAAGGGAACTTAATTAGCCATCCTTTTTACCCAACTTATTTAGGTGTTCATCCTAATCTGTTTAAATACTTATCTTTCCATCCTTAAATTCAATTAAATCCTAAACTACCCCTTCTTTCTCCTAATTTTTCAAATCTTTCTTCTTCTTTTTTATCTTTTCTAATTATCTCCATTCTTTCTCTTCTTTCAAACATTTCTCTTACCTAATCTTTTGAATTTTTTTCTCTCCTAATCTTCTCTCTAATATTTTCATTCCCCTAAAATCTAAAAAGAAAACATGACTCTTACAAATATGAATGTGTAACACAGAAAACATGGCAAAACATGATCAATTCACAAAACATGTCAAAACCTGATCGAGGTAGATGAACAAAATAAGATCAATTAAAAAATATGACAAAATCGGAAAACATTGCAAATTTCGAGAAGTGTAGGTTTTGATTGAGGTAGATGAACAAAACATGATAAAATATAACAAAAATCAGAAACATGACAAGTTTTGAAAAGTGTAGGTTTCAATCGAGGTAGATGAACAAAACATCATCAATTTACAAACATGACAAGTTTTGAGAAGTGTAGGTTTTCAATCGAAGTAGATAAACAAAACATCATCAATTCACAAACATGACAAAAATCGAAAAATATAATCCTAAAACTGATATTCTGGCAACAGAATCCGGTAACGGCGGCAATTAAGAGGACGAAAGCGATGTGATAACTCTTATTTTCATAACACTAATGAACATGATAATTTGCAAACACTAGTGACAAACATGATAACTCTTATTTGCGTAACACTAATGAACATGATGAATTTGCAAACACTAGAGATAAACATGAGAACATTAGAGATTCATATTGATTACCCATACACATCATAAAAATCATGACAATATTTTGCAAATTGGAGTACCATTTAATCATGTGCGGAGAAAATCAAAACCCACAAGGTTCGTTTGATCAAAACCCACAAATCTACGATAAAACCCCCCAAATCTCTGTAAACATATAAAGTTAGAAACCAAAGAAAAATTGTTAGATGTGAACTCTCTGACATATGTAAAAGTGAATGACAAAAATACTAGTATTACATATTGCGGTAGTGGCGGCTAAAGGTGGAGGAGTGAGAAAGAACGATAGGCGGAGGAGGAAAAGAGGCCGGTTGCGAGAATGGAAGCTTTGACAACAGTGTGGTCGGCGACACTGGTGTTGGGTTGGTTGGCTTCTTGGATTAAAAAATACCCGTTTTCGACGTTATCCTTCAAAATCATCGTCCGTCGGAATCTTGTCGTCAGACTTCAAGTCACCTCTTTTCTTCTCCTTCATCTTGTTTTCGTGTATTTGGGATTACAGTGGTTTGGAAATTTCTCAAATGGTGTTTCCGTCCTTTTTGTCAGTGATTTTCTCATGTCACAACTGAAAGGAAGAGGGGGCCGGGAGATTTGGAATGGGATTATGCCTAATCCCTCAATTTATGGGAGATGGTAAAGTCATATATATCTACATATATATATATATATAAACAATATTGATATTAATATATAACTAGGGGTATAATGGGACAAGAATACATTTTGAGGATGTGGACTTAAGTATTCAAACCCACATGGATGGACAGCTAAATAAGTCTTCCATATAGGATGCCTATTTAATTTCTCCAAGAAAAAATTTGGTAATTTTCCAAAAGTTTTCCTCAAAGGTGAATAAAAGTGTTATAAAGTAGATAGAATATAAAGGTAATAGTGGAAATAATAGGCATTGTAGGTGTAATCATTGCATATCTCCTTAAATAATTGTAATCCCCAAAAGGGATTCTCAATTTGGAACGAAGGGAGTAACCTCTTGGAGCATCTCCAGCAGCAGTGGTCAAAACTGAAGATGTCAAATTATTTTGAAGGCTTATATGGTAATTTGACATCTTCAATTTAACATCATGCTCTCCCTCTCCAATCCTTGTATGTCAAATTATTTTGAAAGCTTATGGTCAATTTGACCGTCTAAAAGTTGATGTCAAAGTTGACATATTGGGACTTTCCTTCAAAGGCACATCACCTCCCTTCAAAGCCATGTCACTTTTGGCATGATAAAGGCATCATGGTTGGATGATGACTTAATGTTAAAACTAGCCCCTTTTTTTTTTGATCCGCAAAACTAGCCGTTTGATTGTCCACCTTAGCTTTGATATCTTCCGTTGGAGATGCTAAGAGCATCCACGATGTAATAATCAAAATTTGCCATATCAAATTTTAATTATTCATTTAAATGTTGTTAAAATTAGCAATGTCAAGTCTCGTATTATTTATCTTTTGCCCATAATCAAAATGAGGTGGCAAAAATTCAAATGTAACGGTTAATTTTTTTCTTCTCAATCTGATGGTCCACATTGAGTAACATTCTGGTAAAATAAGTAAAAACGGAAAGTATTTGTTAGAGCATCCACAATGTAATAATCAAAATTGGATAACCAAAGTTATCACATCATCTTTGATTATCCATTTAGAGGTTGTTAAAATTAGTAACGTCAAGTCTCACATTGTTTACTTTTTGGCCATAATCAAAATGGGTCGGCAAAAATTTAAATCTAACGGTCAGTTTTTTTTCTCTCAATATAATGTTCTACATTGAATGACATTCTAGTAAAATAAGTGAAAGTGGAGAGTAGTTGTTAAGATTATAAAGTGATCAATATTGTTAAATGCATAACCACTCGCTAAAGTGGATAGTGAGTTTAACCTACCAATAAAGTATTTACTTTATGAAGAGTGAGTGTTACTCTCCCATGATGGGTATACTTGATTGAGAAGATATGGGGTTCAATAAATTTGATTATTGGCAAAAAATTGCTAGTTTTAATTATCCAAATGCCAAAATTTGATGAATTGCTAGGAGGTTGCTAAATTTGGTTATTACAATGTAAGCTCTTTTTTTAGAACACATCGCAAACTTTAGCAACTTTTTGATTTTGATTATTACATTGTATATGCTCTTAAAATACATAAAATAATCAATATTATTAAATGCACAACGATTTGTGAAAGTGGAGGATGAGTTTCACTTATCAATAAAATATTTACTTTATGGAAAGTAAGTTTTACTTTCCCATAATGGTTGTCCTTAATTGAGAAGATGTTGGGTTCTATAAATTGGATTATTGACAAAAAGTTACTAGTTTTGATTATTCAAATGCCTAAATTTAATGAGTTGCTAAGAGGTAGCTAAGTTTGATTATTAGAGCATCCTTAGTGGACTAATTAAAATTGAATAATAAAAAATTGCCACATCACCTTTTAATTACTCATTTGATGGATTGCTAAGGTTAACAATCTAGATATGCACAGTAATGTAACCAAAACTTGTCCACCATTTCTTAAAATCAAATGTATTGTAAAATAGGTACAATATAGAAAAGTCAAGTATAAAGTTATTATCTTGTAATTAATAAATTGGATTTCTCAAAAGGGACGAGCAATTTGGGATAGAGAGAGTAATTTATTTGTGAGGTCAAGTCCATTAAAAACTTAACGAACCAAACCAAACTCGAACAAGCCCAAAATGAGCCATTCGTAAACTGCTTAGTTCATTTACAGCCCCGGCGGAGAGTGAGCGGGGACTTGAGATCCTCTGTGCGATTTGAAATCTTTAAAAGTGTAACTTACAAAACTCTTGGAAAAGGCGTCTGGGTGGTGTAGTTGGTTATCACGTTAGTCTCACACACTAAAGGTCCCCGGTTCGAACCCGGGCTCAGACATTTCTCTGATTTTAGTCCTTTTTTTCTGCATTTATATTTTTTCCCCCCTGAACATGGATGACATTTTCTTTTCTTTTCTTTTTTTCATTCGTTAATCCCTAATCTACTTCATCCGACTTGGGAAGGGGGATTAATGCTTACAGAAATTGAACCTTGCTCATGAGCATGAGAATATAAGAGAGGCACCAACTGTACTTCACTCCAATTGTGGATGGCATTTACTTCAATTCGTTATTTATTGTTTTCTACTAACTTTGAACAAATCCTTGCACAAAGAGAAATAATCACAGGAGCTTTAGAGCGTGTTCCACTAACTAAAATAAGTATTTATTTTTTTAATTAAAGATGATATATTGTGAGAGAATGATCTGCCTCGTAAAAATGAAAAATAAGGAGTACTTAAAAAATCCTAAGAACCTTAGCGGTTCGGGGATGTAGGTGAGTTCTATAATTTTGTTGACAATAGAACAACACCCCACGCAAAACACATATATCCTCTCATTTTCCCTTAAAATCAGTCAAACATGTCCTTAAACACGGATAATTCTTAGGGTGTGTAAAGTAAATTTTTTTTTTAATTAAATGTGATGTGAGATAATAACATGTCTCATAAAACAGTAAATAAAATACTCAAAAAATAGAACCTTAACGGAATGAGGCCTTACAAAGTCAACCATGAGTAAGGGAAAAAAAATCTATGTTCTTATGAACATAACTTAAACTTAACTTAAATTTGAGAATTTTGTTTTTATTTGAATTTTGTTCGCATTTATTAGTTTTGCGCCAAACTTTTGTGGATTATTGATTCGTAAAATTTACTTTTCTGATTCCTCTTGTCGAGATAAATCAATAAAGCGCAAAATTAACAAATGCGAAAAAAATTCAAATAAGAATAAAATTCTCAAATTTAGTTAAGTTTAAATTGAGTTCATAAGAATGCAGCCAGATTATGCAGAACAAAAGTAGAGTTACAACAACAGTCAGATCCGTTTGTACTTTTTTTTGGGTCAATCGGATCTATTTTCACCCACACGATTGACTTGTTACAAAACCGTCTAATTATGCAGTTTTTGGGCCCATGTGGAGCCCATTTGGATAATTGAAACCTTTCATATTTTAGACCTCGTTCCGAACAATGATCGCGTCAAAAATCACATTGATTAGATATCGGTCGATAGGATTTTGAATTATATTTATTAAGAGAGATATTTTTTTCCCATGATAAATACTTTCCAAAACCATGTGAACCGGCATTCAACCAACTTATTTTTGATGAGATCCTATTCTCAACGAGTTCTAAAAATTGAACAATTTGGATCATTAAAGTGGTCCCGAGGGATTCTGAAAAGGGCCAAAACTAGATTGTGAATGGACGAGAGAGGATTCGGTTCCAAAAATTTATACGAACACATGTTCATTTGGAGACATTAGACCTAACATTTTTTCTCTGTGTTACGGTCTCTAATAATTTTTTTCACTAATTATTATTTTATTTCTTTATCTATCTTTCTCCACTCTCATTATTTAAAAAACGTCTTCAAGTCTCAAACCAAATATGGCGACGGGTACCACACACATGTTACGTCCAAACGTGTTTTAAATGATCCGGATTTTAGAGAGAGAAAAAGTGGTCGGCAAGGGAATAAATTTGAACCGTCCAAAATACGTTTGGACTACTATGATCACCAACGTGGTATCCGCTTGGCAGCCAAAAATTTTTTTTTCGTCCTACGCAGAATCTGCATTGTGCCCAGAAATTTTGAATTGCTTTATTTATGCTCTCACCACTTCTCCTATATATAAACCCCACCCTCTTAAACCCCAATTTCCCGGAAAATTTTCACTGAGATTCTCTCGAGAAAATGAATCAGCAAATCCTAGAGAAGCTACTCTCGGAACGAAGAACGACGACGGTTGACTCTATCAAGGTCTAAGCTCTTCTAAATTCAAACCTCCGAATACTTTATGCCTCTGATTTTTTCCCTTTGAAGTAGTATGTCGTAGTCCTAGATATGTAATCGTCCTTTAGGGCTGCTACCGAACTGGGTCGTTTGCGAGCAGCTCGAGGCTCGGCTCGGCTCGATTGTATATGCTCTGCAATAACGTCTCGTTTCGGTAATCGAACCGAGTTACGAGGATAGTTTTGAACGAGCGAACACTTCAAAGCTCGGCTTTATTGATTTTGCTTTTAACATAGACACTTCGTATTGTGGTATTTATCCAATTTGAGGAAGTCTGAATTTGAAGCACATTCTCTCAACTCTCGGCACAGTTTTCAATAAATCTTTCTCTCTATCTCTCTCCACTCATTACCCCTCCAACTCTCAAAAATAACTTTCTAAAAGCTCAACCAAACAAAGTGATTATTATACAGAGATAATGTTGGCGACTAAGGGGGTGTTTGGGAGCCAAGTATTGTTTAGATTTTGAATTTGTATTGTACATTATAGAGTTTTTGGATTATAATCAGAATCTTTAAAGGTGTTAGGATAATAACGTGCAGAGCAGATCTTTTTTAGAAGAGTGGTGTGTAAATTTGTATTGAGAATCCAAGAAACTCCTCCGAAGATGATTTTTGAATTCTTCAATCCCTTGTTCATTTATCAAAAATATTCAAAATGCATTTTGACATAGAACATTCGAATAATTTGCTCCCAAACACTCAAATGCAAAAATGAAAAACGTAGAATTTGAAAAGTGGGTGGCCGAACACCACCTGACGGTGTGTGGAATCACACCGCATTTGGAGTTTTAGATGGTTTATGTTGTTTTCAATATGCATGGCGCGAGTTATGGTGAAGCTAAGTGTAGGATTTTCAGTTGATATCAAAGGATCTTATTTTGTTTATCAACTTGCTATATCCCAGTCCAGTAGACAAGAAAACGTTGAATCTGGATAGAATGAGAGACAACTTATTATGACTGGTGCGTGGATTTATGCAGCTCGTTTCTATTGTTTCGTGCTTGGTTTTCATTGCTGTGAAATTATAGAAAGAAAGAGAGATTGCATCTCGACTCTCAATAGTGGGGTTATTCTTTTTATGGCGTCGTGAAAACAAAGAGCTTAACCTTTTGTCCTTTGTTTCTTTTTTGTCTGATTTATTTAGCAAACAAAAAATTGATGTTCCCATTTTTCGTGCACAAGTAAATAAGGTGATTCAGAAATACCTGTTTCTTTCTGCATAACCAAAGAAAAAAGGGAAGAATACCTGTAAACCAATGTTTGCATGGACAAGGATAGGGAACCCAATTGCATATCAATTATACCCTCAGAAGTTAGTTCTCTTATTGGACAAAAGATCAACTGGGTCTTGATCCTCTGGTAGTATCTTACACATATTCGAGATGTGTTTGAGATTGCAAATTTGCCATATATTTGTAGCAATAAATCTGGATTGAGACAAATTAGAGAACTCTTGGCATTAAATAATGATACAATACAAATTGCCTTCTTTGGAAAAGTATTCATGTCACATGCCTTTTACTCCATTGGTGCCATCTTATTGCGAAAGCTAACCACAAGCGCAAGGGAAGGTAGGTTGGATGTCAGGTTGGTTGCACACAATAAGTAAATTGTAGAAGAACTCTTTAGAGAAAGTACTTAGTGTTGCCTGTGGTATATGTGTGTTGGCTGGTAGTAATCTTTGTTGTATATGTGATGTTTTCAATGATTCTGCAATAGTTTGCTGCGATTTGACATCATGACTACGCAGTACTCTCATAGAAAGTTGGATTTTTTAATTCAATATTGTCATTCTACTGTAACACCGATCCACTCTCCACTTGATCTAGATTGAAACTGATTTTGAGATGTTACCTTATGCGGGTTGGAAAGTAGCAAGAAAAATCTCTTTTCCTGTAGCCGAGCGCCAACCTTTCCCATCCTATTTTGGTTGATTGCATAATTTGCATTACCCCATGTACAAGCAGCTTAATCTGTTTAACTTTCAGTTCCAAGTTATGAACTATTGAGTTTTTAACTACAGGGTCTCATATCATGCATCATTTTGTCTGCTGATTCATTTTGCAGTTACCCTTCTTCCATCAGCAATCTTTCTTCTCCAGAAAATACTTATAATATTTGAGTACAATGGCCAGAAGTAGTAAACCTTCAAGGAGCAAAAACCCTTCAATCAAATACAAATATAGTCCACTAGAGGGGGCCTCCTTTGAACTTGCTGATTTTGGTGATGAAGATGGTATTCCCACTTCCAGTGGTAAAGGTAAGCAAAATGGTGGAAAATCTGAACCACAGTCTTTTGAGATGCTCAGCACAGCTGAGCTAATATCGGCAGTTGGGCATATATGGCACTGTGCAAGTCGGCCTCTTGCTTTTCTCCAACCAAAAACAAATTTGAGGCATGATAAGGGTGACTTTCCCCAAGAGAATGTACTGTGTTGTACCTACGGCAAAGGTAATGTCAGCACATGTAACTCAGCTGAGAGCCAATATTTCCCTGTGAAGTTGATGACTACTAACCATGCTTCACCCGTGGTGCCACCAAACATAGAGTGTTTGAAAGTATCTGAGCGGATATCATTCTTTGAACCTCATAGAGTAAATTATCAACATTCTCTTTTATGGGGATTCGTGCAGCGTAGTTCAAGTTTCTGGAAGGAAAAGAGTCCTACTGTTGGAATTTTGCATGATATGAGTCGCATATACGGATGGATGTCACTCCCTGGTCTAAAACAGAAGGTAAACTCTACCCTGATCGAGAGCAAGAAAATTGATGAGTGCTGCCTTTCTGGTGATAATTGTACAAGTTGCTGTAATTTAGGCAATACAGCCTATCCTCCAACAAATGATGGCACTGGAAGTGCTGACTCCCATTCTCAAATAGCCAACTATATGGACTCGTCATCAGTTCAAACCACTACAACTGTTGCCAAGGCATCTTCAACATCTCTTTGCTCAGATTACTACATTGAGGCTCTCCAAAGGGAAGAAGCAACCTGTAGTGCTTCAAGGACCCCAATTTCTAGACTTCCTGCAGATTACCATCTCAAATATTCAGATAGTAATGCGTACGAAGAAAGCCAACGCAAAAAAGACAATGGTGATATGCATGTGAACAAGAATGATCAGCTGAGTGAGTTTGTAATGGCAGACAAAGGTAAAATAGAGGTTTGCTCACCATCAAATAATAAACCCCACTACGGTCTTGCAAAGCAACAGCATGTTTTTGCTGGAGCGTTGGCTGGTATATTTGTCAGTCTTTGTCTGCATCCAATGGATACGGTTAAAACTGTCATTCAGTCATGCAGCGCAGATCAGAAATCCATCAACTATATTGGCAGATCAATCATCTCTGATAGAGGTATGATGTTTCCCAGAATTGTAAAGATTATGCTTGGTAGAAGTCCGTGCGTTTTTCTGTCTTGGACTAAAGTGGAAAACCGGTTTTTATTCTTTTGATTAACTTTGTGTTTGTCCTGTTAGCAGGTGTAGCTGGACTTTATCGTGGAATTGCAAGCAATATTGCTTCTTCAGCACCAATTTCTGCAGTTTACACCTTCACTTATGAATCTGTAAAGGGTTCCTTGCTTCCTTTTCTTCCCAAGGTGAAATGTTTTTGCTTTGTTCTCTGCAACTTTTGGGACTGTACTTATTTCCTTATTGTCGAGATGTTTCTTTTTGAGTGCTCTCTCTCTCTCTCACACACGCGCGTGCGCTCGCACACGCAAGCGCATGCACACTCACACTCATTCTCTGTTTACTTCATTTTTGGTTGACTTTGGTGGGGAAAGAGTAAGAGTCGGTGAAGCAGGTTTCAAATACAAGAGTTAAGGCCTGCAAGATTAGTGTCTTCCCTCTTGGTCTTATCATGAGAAAATTTATACCTAACGTGTTAGTAGAAGACGCACATTTCTATGTACCCAAAAAAAACAAAGAAGACTCACATTTCTGTGGTGCAGGAGTATCAATCAGTTGCCCACTGCATTGGAGGTGGTTGTGCCAGTGTTGCTACTTCTCTTATTTTCACTCCCAGTGAGCGCATAAAGCAGCAGATGCAAGTTGGTTCGCACTATCAAAACTGCTGGTATTCCTCTAATCTTGACGATGTCTATCCCAATAGTACAAGCTTAATAGGACCACTCTAGGAAAGGGGTTGTATTTGGTCTCAGGTTTGTAGAAACTTTGATAAACTAGGTGGCTCATTGAGTCACGGATACATTTCTTCAAGCTTGACCAATTTTAAGTTCAATCTATGAGAATAAATAAGTCATCTCTCAGTGGTATACTCCCCCCGTCCCAATTTGTTTGTCTACTTTCACTATTTTGGACCTCTCAAAAATTGTTTATATTTTCCAATTTATAATGCTTTTTATATGCAATATGGATCTTGTTTGATAGATCTCAATTAATTCTATTAGACAGAATTTTTAAAAATATATTAAAAATTGTAAATTGTATGATATAGATGATTTTGTAAGCAATAAGTATGTCGAAATTGGACAAACAAATTGGTACAGAGGAAGTATGCTATGGAGTATGTCACAATGACTCAACAATGATGATAAAAGATCGTGTACCTGCAATATTTGTTTGAAACCTGGTACATCTCTTCATGGCTCTTCTCAGTAATTTGTTATCAATCTTACGACTGGATCAGATAAGGCTCTCGACAGAGTTCCTCATTGAAAGAAAGAATAGTGTACTCTTTCTAGCTGTTTATGCCATGGACGCACAATCTTATTGCTCTCTGTTTTGTGTCTCTTGCGATTCGAGTTGAAGTTGTAATTACTTTATACAAAATGAACCAACTCAAGTTCTGCTGCAACTTGCCACATGAGACTTCTGTGTTATTTCTGTGTATCTATGCAGGAATGCTTTGGTTGGGATCATTAGTAAGGGTGGTTTGCCTTCATTATATGCTGGGTGGGGAGCGGTACTCTGCAGGAATGTTCCTCACTCTATCATCAAGGTGATTTTCATTCTTGTCTTTCATTTACAATTGTCTACTTCTACACTAGTGGTTTTTGAGGTCATGTTTATTAAAGTAATCTTCCCAACATATGCAGTTCTACACATATGAAAGCTTGAAGCAATTGATGTTACCATCACATGACCCTAATGCTCAACCTAACACATTACAAACGGTTTGTCTGTCCACATTTGAGTATCATTTTGATATATTGATGTTTGTGTTTTTACAGTTGTTAGGCTTTTTAGGCAATGGCTGACTAGTTATATTCATTTTTTGTTTTAAACCTTTGATTATAGATGCTGCTTTTGAAGAGCAGTAGTATCATTACATTCAACACCAAATCAGTTCAGGGGTTGCCTGAGGTTAAATCCTACTGCATTTTTATGGAGTTAGCAAAGCTAATTGTTTCCTGTTCTTACAGCTGGTTTGTGGGGGATTAGCTGGATCCACTGCTGCTCTATTTACAACTCCTTTCGATGTGGTAAAGACAAGATTACAGACGCAGGTTTGTTATATCTTGCTATGGAGTCCCGTCGTTTAGCTCTCTTTTGTAGAGTCATTGAGTCATTTCATATTCCAAATGCTCGTACACGCAGCTTTAGTTAAAAAAACAACTTTAGTAATAAATCATATGGCAAAATGTGCATTTCTTTTGTTTCTCTTTGCAATCTGTACTTATTCCGACAATGTGTGTGTGTTTTGCAGATTCCTGGATCTATTCACCAGTATAATGGTGTATTTAATACTCTCATAGATATAGGCAAACATGAAGGTTTTAAGGGTCTTTACAGGTAATAATTCCCAAAGTGGTGGTGGTCTATTGCTAAGAGTATGCATAATGTATTGCCGATCAAAAAAAAAAAAAGAGTTTGCATAATGTATTTGTGTTTATCTTCCATTGTTCAGTTTTCCAAGGAATGTCTACATGTATAGGGTGGGGATAAGATTTATCTATCCAAACCAAACCAAATCATATGGCCCCAATCAATTTGAGTCGGCCACACTTCCTTTTCGACAGTTCGTTTTGTCCAAGGGAATCTGTTCACTTAAATTTGACAAAGAATTTTTAACTAAAACGTCCCGTGGTCCCCTAACACTTTCATTACCAGTAAACTTACCACGCTTTCTTTCCACTGCTCCATCGGTCAAGGAACCTTGACAATCTATTAGAAAAGTTTAATAGCACTATGCCTTGTATACTGAAAAAGGAATGAGGCTTTACATTAAATGCAGGTGATTATCAAGTAGATAGAAGCCTACCCCATGCAAATCGCTTTCTGAAATGTTATCAAAGTTCACTAATGAATACTGAATGGTGGGTTTGTGGAAACTCTCTCTATCTCAAAACCAATTGGCAATGAGTGGAGAGGTCCAAAATGTTATTAAGTGATCACCCATTCCACTCCCAAGCAATGCGGGACTATATTTTCCTTAACATCCACATTATCTAGTTCCTGCACGGTGGCAATCTCGTCAATTGTTGAACTGATCTGCCGATTTTTAACTGTTGACCTGATCTGAGATAGTTGATAAGTTGAGTACCCGATCTCATGAAGAGCCCCCGCTTTTACCATTTTTGGGTTGTTTTATTTACAATATATTCTCGATATCTTTCCTAATTATTGATTTGGTAACACGTCTTGTAATTCTCTCTTTTCAGGGGCTTGATCCCTAGATTGGTCATGTACATGTCTCAAGGAGCAATTTTCTTTGCTTCATATGAATCTTGCAAGAGGTTATTCTCTATGGAGATTCCACAGATTCATGCTTGGACATTCGAGTATATACAAAACATGGAAGATGAGGCTCCATAGTTTCATCCGTAGTTTGATGAGAGCAAATGCACAAGAGTTCGCAATGAGACCTATATATTCAACTCACTCAGGGTATTATGAATCGACGCAGATGACTCGAACAAGTCTGGGTATTGGAACTCCAGGCCAGTTTTCTTGGAATTTACCGTACATCTAGGCTCTATTTGCCACCAAAAACGCGATTTACAGAAAGGATTCATCGCTGACAGCTTTTATGTGCTTGGAGAAAGTCGAGGATGCGTCAAGGAACACCGAGGAAAACAAACTACGGCAAAAAAGATGGTCGACATGGTCAAGGCATTGCACGTTAACGCATGTAACTGCACACTGAATGTGTATGTTGGTGAATGTGTCTTTTTTGAGTTTTGATCTCTATTTCTGTAACTTTCAATCGTGGTTTTTTTGAGCTGAAGCCTGTGGTCTAACCTCACTCGAAGCGCGCCTCACCCTTTTTTCCCCCATAGGTAGAAATCATGTGCATTCTTACTTTGTACCAGAAGAACAGTAGTAGGAATTCTTTGTTTGGTTGGCAACTTGGCAGGTCTTGCGAAGGGAATTGGCCTCTTTCCGGCTTTGTACTAACATTCGATTTTTTCAGTATGAAAATTCAGATAAATAATTTGTAAACTTTATTGAACTTTTTACAGAAAATAAGTCTTCGTTTGGGTCAATAATGTCAAAATCTTGAAAGAGCGTGAATATGGTAAGATCAGATTGTAATGACGTAGCTGCTCACTTGAAGTTAGGCTTCATAATGTGACTTGCAATGGTTATGACTAATGGTTATGACTAGGGGTGAGAGAAAAACCGATGGACCGAAAAAATCTGAAAAACCTGACTGATCGATTTGGTTTGGTTTTCGGTCGGGGTAAGGGTGGATTTGGTTGGCTTCAGTTTTGAATCAGTCTCTGTTACTTGGTTATTTCTCCGGACCGAACTGATTTGATAAACTCCAAAATCATATCAATCTGGACTGATCAATCAAAGC
Source organism: Rhododendron mucronatum var. ripense (assembly GCA_019656295.1). Lineage (NCBI taxonomy): Eukaryota > Viridiplantae > Streptophyta > Magnoliopsida > Ericales > Ericaceae > Rhododendron > Rhododendron mucronatum. The sequence goes on along the minus strand of BPLT01000008.1, from coordinate 3,317,343 downwards.
CGTCAATCTTAAACCTAAAAAAAAAAAAAACCCTTCAAATCTCAGTTGTCCATCTCAATCTCAACCGCCCATTTCAATCTTAATGCGGGACTAAAAAACCCGAAAAAATCGAAAAGCCGACCGGACCGAACCACCCCAAATCGATTTCAGTCCTGTGTCATTTTCGATTGAAGTTGGTTCTCGACTAGTTATGACCTTATCAAACCGAACCGACCGATTTTTCACCGCTAGTTATGAACTTACCAAAAGCACAATACGGCTTTTTGAAGCCAACCAAAAACTGTAAAAGCCGTGAAGCAAGATAACATCACTAATTGATTTGTCATAGATTCTAACGTGTCTTTACTTCGTTTGTGATAGCCAAAACAAATTAAAATATATTAAATACCAAACCCGTGGGTCTCTCCCTCAACAAAGTCGTTGTAGTATAGTGGTAAGTATTCCCGCCTGTCACGCGGGTGACCCGGGTTCGATCCCCGGCAACGGCGTCTTTTTTTTTTTTTTTCCTAATCATCCTTCTCTCCCCCTCCCTCCCTCTCCCTCTCCCTCTCCCTCTCTCCTGCTTGTCTCTGTTCACATGGCAATAAAAAGACTAGACGTCAACATCTTTCCGTCCATTTTGACAATTAATAGTTTGAATTTTAAAAAATAATATTTTTATGATAAAATTCGGATGGTTCAAAACATTTGTAGACGGTGAGATTGAGAGTGGTGGAACGAGCGGTGAATGTTGAGCGGTAGGCGGTGAAGACTTTCTGGTAATAAATACTCCACATCAAAACTCGTGTACTCTTTCATCTAATCAGGTCTACTGCTCTCGTGGGTTCCAATTGGCATTGACATTCAAAGTGACGATGCTTTTAAATACTAGAGTTGGGTTTCGAGGGAGTACCTTATTTCTGGGTTGGAAATGCCAAAACCAATGGCATATTCCTCCTACTAATGCTAGCTCTCAATATTTACTTCTAATATAAGTGTTTGCCTTTTCCATAAAGGTCACCTGTTTGAACTTCACGAAAGTCAAATATTTCTAATCAAACCTTGGAATCACTGGAGGGTTTGTCCTATCGTTAATTTGGACGTCACGACATTGGTCGGCGTGAGCGTAAGATGACCTGAACGTTCAATTACTGAAAAGAAGAGGAAGAAGTTACTGTTACTGCTACTGCAACTGCAACTTACTTGTTGGGAGGGAAGATTGGATGAAAACCACAGTATCAGAATTCTCCTTCTTTTTGTTTTCTTTCTTGACTAATCCCAGATAACTCGAAATTGTTATTCGATTCTATCGATGCTTTTTCCTATAAACTGAAAAATCTAAATTAGTTTTTGGTGAAAAATTCGTTAGATTATCCACTAACATACTTGATTCTTAACACAAGATATGTTACGTAACTTACGAGGTAGGATCCTCTGTGAATCCCGTGTACCGAGGGGTTAGTTTCTTGAAAACCATTAGTCAATGTCACAAACAAGTTCAATCTTTTTGGGCTTAATTGCAATAACACTTCCATAGTTATCACTTTTTGGTAACTTTATTCCCTTGAGTTTAAAACTCCCCAACTACACTTCCCTAACTATCAAATTCGAGCAACTTCACTCCCTCCCCCATTTTACGTTAAAAAAATGGACGGGTTGAAAAGAAAAAGACCAACATACCCCTAAGCTTAAAAAACACGGTTTGTACTTGGAAGAAAAAAACGTCGATCTCACTCCCCTTCATCTCTCTGTCGTCATGGGTCGAGGTCGACTGAAACCCTAGAACCCATCTCATCTCATCTCTACTCATCTCCATCTTCCACCTCCCATCTCCAATCGACAGAAGCAAGCGGAAACCCTAAATTGATAGCAAAATCCTGGAATTTGTAAAGTACGAATTGAGAGACTTTGTTCAAATCCGTACGAGTTCTACCTGGGTCTCCTTCGTTCGAATTCAAAAATCCATTAATTTTTAGGTTTTTTGGGTTGGGGATTTAAAAGAGGGATAATCTGGTTTGTTTTTGGTAAGTGTCTGGTTTGAGAGGAAATGGAGGAGAGAAGAGGACAAATTAACTAGTTTCAATAGGAGGAGAGGAGGGGGTAATCGGGTGGTGTGGGGAGGAGGAGGAGGTGGAGAACTAGTGGAGAGAGGGGGGTTGTGGTTATAAAGGGCATTTTTGTATGTTAATTTACTTTTTCATCCAAATTCCTAACATAATTGAATGGAAAATGGGGGAGGGGTTTAAGTTGCTCGAATTTGGTAGTTAAGGGGGTGTAGTTGGGGAGTTTTAAACTTAAGGGGGGTGAAGTTGCCAAAAAATAATAGCTAAGGGGGTGTTCTTGCAATTAAGCCATCTTTCTACATTCAAGATGATTATGACAACTTCCAAAATGATACACAGAGAATAAAGAATGAGAGCAGACCGTTTTCACTTACTACCTACAATGAAGCAAAAACTGATGAGAGCTAGGAAGTGACCTTTTTGCCCCAAAAACAAAAAAATGGGAGCTTTACAGTAGCATTCCCAGGTGCATTGTACAAAGCTCCTGCATACATACTGCCTACGAGAGAGTGAATTGGCAATTTTATGAAGAGGATGATTTCTATTATTTCCACTAAACACTTTACCAATGAAAAAAGTACAAAAAAACAAGTGAAAAGAACCACAATATCTCAAAACTTGAAGGATTACTTCATTTCCTAGACTATTGCCTAACCTTATGAAATATGAACAGTATTTTGTGTACATTAAACTTTCCTAAAAAGGTAAAAGTAAGAACAAATCGTGTCACCTCGCGAAAAAATCATGGTCACTGCATTGTACAAACCTCACAAAACTAACCACCGTCTCTCCATTGCATCGTTAAGCAAAGTAAAAGCCCTTGCGCTTACACCCGAGCAATTGGAGAAAAGGGTGGGTTGGGTTTAAACGATGGTGGGATTTCTTCCATCTTCTTAACGACTTTTCTTTCTTCCTCCTTTGCAACTGCCTCGATTATGTTTTTAACTTCCTCCTCAATGAACACTCTAAGCGGATTGCATTGCAAGGATTGTTTGTCTCTCTCCCACCTGACGGCGGATGAGGCTTCGGTACAATGCAACATAGCTACGCAAATGGAAAACGCTTGTAACGAGGATAACTTTGCATGGAAGTCAACCGAATATTGTCCCTCCTCAATGACTTTCATGGTCAATGCCGGGGTATATTCTTTTGCTCCCTGCATAAAGTAGGATGAAGTAACAGTTCATGAGAGCCTAATTGGGGCAATTAAAACAAACTTCAAATTGATATTGATGTTGTATGGATACAGGTACATGTGTTGAGTGTGGGTATGTGTCTACGCGTCAAGTTCATCTAGACCGTATTTCTTTGGACACAAACACAACTTGGTATCCATGTATCTTTTCTTCCCTGTATTTTCTTGGGTTCGTGGTGTTTGGAAGTTGGCATAAACAATTTCATGCACAAAATGGGAGACCTGTGCATAACTAGTACTAGTATTAGTAGTCAATCGTATCCCTAGCGACAATTTGTTAGTTGGATATGAGCTACATGCGTCAGCCACATTACTCATACCCCAGGATATATCTCATACATGTATCCAAGTGTCGAGTATTGGGATACTTGCACACATTGAGAAAATTGCACGTAGCATAGCAAAAAAAAAATGGTAATATCACCAGATTTGTAATTCCTCAGCCTCTTTAAGTTTTCCTTCCTCTTGGAAAGTGGGGGGGGGGGGGGGGGGGGGGGGGGGGCAAAGGGTTAGCCTCTTATGGCAACTACCAGTCATCACAACCAAAAGGGTACGACTGCTAAGAATTACTTCATAAAGGTGGTTTTCTCCAAACTACTTTGTTCTAAGACGTGCAAATATAAATATTGCAGAAGATTATTTGCATTGACTGGTACTTCATTTCTGGAGGTAATCTTCCGAGGAGTAATAAAACATGTTGCTCCGAATTTTGAGAACCCAGAAAGAAAAGGATAAACGTATTACAATCAAGTGGAACTAAAGGATAAACATATTGCCTTCAAAAGTCATTCAAATCACCAGAAATAAGAGACGATAACCAAGTGTTAGAATGGTCGGTCTGAGTTGTTAGTGACCTTAACTTAGAAGAGCACGGTAAGAAGACTGTCAACCCAATCACCATCTATGTGCACCAGGCCTTTGTCTCATATTTGCATAAAAATGATTAAATTCCGTGTTTTATATCAGCTATCTATTAACAAAGCTGTGACAAAACATGTTATCAGGCCTCAGATGAGAAGCATACCTGAATGAAAAGTTCCAAAGGCTGCTGATTTTCAGCATTCTGAATACAGAGATTGCCAAAAACAGTAAGCGGGCAACCCATATCCCAACCACCACACTCACAGCCTCCACCTAACCTGAATCGATCAAGTAATGGCGAAGGACCACAACTATCATTACTGCCCAAACTATGGTTTCCAGAAGTGGTGACCACATTTACCTTTGTGGGCCTAGAGCAATCAGGAATCCCTTCCTTTTTATGCTTATGTGAAGAGAGATCAAGTAAATTTCGATGTAGTTGATCGCTCAAGGCATCCCCTCCCTTGTATTTCAAACTTTCCCTCTTTCCAAATGGGACTTGTATGACAATAGCTGCTATTTCAAGACCTGGATGCAAATCCGTAGGTACCCAAGGGCGTGGAGTCGACGAATCAAAATGGGTACTTTTGGTAGCATGTTTTTGTTGCAGATTCAGCTTTGATTCATCGGCAACATCATCTAATTCACGAGTTCCACTAAATGAATTTGGATTAGATACCTTGGGTGGTTTAGCAACATCAGGGGACTGGTTTAGGTTTCCTTGCACAGCATCACTTTGTCTTGCGCGCGCAACATCATACAAAACAAACTCTGTCACCATATAGTTGTCAAAATCCCCGGCATCTCTTAGCTCTGTACATAAATAGCAGGACACTTGCATCTGTCCCATTATTGAAGACTCTTTATTTAAATCTTTCAATCCCCATCCACTAGCATTACTCTTCCTTCTGTTGTGAAGATTGTGAAAAGTGTACACCCAATTCAAAGCATTCTCTGCTTTCCACCTTCGGGTTACAAAAACGTCTTCTGGGAACTTTGAAGTGAACTCGAAAAATGGCACCCCTTGTTTGTTTTCCAACTTGAGGTAGCCATGTAAGTGAGCTGGTGAACATGAAACAGCTGAATTAGGGACATCTTTTTTAACCGACTGAGGACTCAATTCAACACTCTGCAATACGTTTGAGAAATCATTCAATAGAGATTTCTGTAATGTCTGGCTTCTCTTGATGCTTGGAGGCCGAGCTGGTGGAAGCCCAATAGAACCACCCGTAGAACCCAAAGGACTCCTATGAGACTTGGACTTGGTGAATGGATCAAACATCTTTCTGAAAGGGCTGAACCGAGACTTTGAAGAATCACCTTCTGATGGAGAAGGCTGATGGGGTAGTGCCGATTTAGAAGATAATGACTTGTGGAAAGTGAGAGAACCTTGTCTTTCCTCAAGCCCATTACCATCATTCGTAGGACCATCAATTGGATCACATCTGAACTTCGGATCCTCTATTTTCTCCCTGTCAACATTTTCAGCAGAGATCTGTTCTCTGCTTTTTAAATCCCAAGCGGTTTCCAAAAGCACATCGGATGAGACAACATTATCCTCATTGATTGCACACAAAGAATCAAAAATACCGGAGGGGAAAGTGATGGCATGGCCTCCGGATAATTCGATTTTAGTCCTACATTCCACTTCTTCACCCTTATTCATCATCCTTACCTCTCTAGAGCTTTGATATACAGAACCACGCTTCAGTACTTCCTTCCTCTCGACCCCAGAAGTCCGAGATGGAGTATTTTTACAAGACGAACTACGATAGCGGCGGAAGTTGATCTCCTTGATGTTCTCCTCTAAGGTCAATAAACCATTTGCGCAATCGGGTTTTCCTTTACTGCTGCTTTTTTCTACTTTTGAAGGATGCCGCGGAGGCGGAAGAACAGTTTTCGGGCTCCCACCAACTTTACAATATTTTTCAAATTCCAACTCCATGTCTAGTCCCATATGCAAATCTACAACCTAGAGAAAACAGTACAAGGGCAAACACAGATCATTAACTAGAGGGTAGAGAAAAAACATTTTAAGTATTCTCCTTTAATAACACTGAACACAGAATCAGAATTAAACCGCGAATTAGATACGAAAATGATCTGCTAAATACAGTTCCTGGATCAAATTCATGGTAAGCCACAGAGCTTTTCCCGCAAAAAAACCCCAAAATGAAAGGGGTTTTTTTGTTCCAACTTAAGACTTGGAGGGATCTTGAAACGATTGTACTTCTAAGAATAAAGCCATTAAGATGGAAGCAAAAAATAGAAAATCATAACCAGTAATCTGGAAATGCAAAAGCCATCTATAAACGTAAAACTAGCCCAAAATTTGCTAGGATAAAGGACTATAAGTCTATATGCCTACAAAAAAAATTCATTAAAAAGCCCATTTTGTTGTCTAATTTGACACCATAGGCAACTCGGTGAATTGCAATATCGAAGAGGGCAGTTAAACTCACAAGTGCTACACAAAACAAGATCTAAGAGAATAGCTCCGAATTAAATGAACACAATTCAATCACATGTACTTGTTGTGAACTGTATGCACTCACCATAATCCCAACCCATTTGCTCGAATCGGAGGAAAGTGTCGTAAAGCAACCTAACAAAACTTCAAAATCCAACTTTAACTTAATCTTCTTCACTTGAAGCAATAGTTTAAAGACCTTATATTCAGACAAAAGCAAATCCATGGACCCTACTACTTATTAATCCAAACCTTGAGAACAGAAGAATTTCAACAAGTTATTGCTGGAACCATGAAACCAAATTCACAAAAATGGGTGCTAGAGCAGTAAAGATAGATATAATCATTAAAGAAACAATCTTTTGCAACAGACTTGGTTTCTAAGCCAAAAAAGAAATGCTACAAATGCTTGTGAAAATGGACATACCCCACTAGCTAGATCTCAGTGAAGTGAACTTAAAGAAATAACCAGCAAACTGTGAACAGAACTAATCATATCTTTCAATCTCTTGAGCCCAAAGTCTTCATCTTTTATTCTGAACAACCAGTTCCTTCATCTGAAAATACCCATTTCACACTGGGATTAATCAGTTAAAGAACAGTACTCAGCTGAGACAAAAAGAGGTATAGATGCGTAAAAAGAGGGGTTTGGATCATTAAAATAGGAATGTAAAGGAAAGTGATAACAAATACATAACAAAAAGAGAGTGGTAGGGCTATAGAGAGAGAGAGAGAGAGAGAGAGAGAGAGAGAGAGAGAGCGAGCATGCCTTGTTGGGAGAGAGATGATGAGGGTTGATAGACAGAGAGCTGCCAAGGTTCTGTTCATGTCCACTAAAAAGCCATTTCCATTTCCATTCACACTCATATCATATTGGTTGGCTACTATACTGTATTTTTTGTAGGAAGGTATGTGTCGTGCTGCTCTTTCTCCCTCTCTCATCTGTCTCTCTCTCTAACTTTTTCTTTTTGACGTTACCTTCAAGGCCAGTACTTTGAACACTCCTTTGGATGCCCAACTCCGAAAAGACAAGATTACCCTTCAGAGACAACTGTTCAGATGCATTTCCAGGGGCATTTTGGGCACTTTGCTGCCTCTGCTAAGATATTACAGTAAAGAATCACTGACACATTGGGTTATCCTAATGTTATGGGGAATCTGAATATATCAATTTCTGTTTGCTTTTTCCTACAATAAGTGTTTGTTATAGTTTACTAACATTTTTAACAAGATTCCTACATTGAATAGTGTTTTGATACTATCACCAACTGGCTGGCTTAATGAGTGACTATTTGGAGTTTTCAGTACAATGCATTAGTTAAAGTAACTAAAGCGAGAAATACTACAATACACGATACTATTTGGGCGAGCACGGTATGCACTCATTGAGTCGCTCCAACTTCATAACGTTTTTGCATAGAAACTCGTAACTTATTGTGTGAATTCATAGCATTTTCGGAAAGATTCACAACTTTCATAGAAATTCATAATATTTGGACAAAAACACACGACATAATAATGTTACGAATTCAAATATGTCGTAATGAAAGTATATCGAGATGCTATGAATTGCTATCCGAAAGTTATAATTTCTAGACTGATGTTATCTATGTTTGTGCTAGATGTTACAGAGTCGAAGGGTGCATAACGTACATACCACAAGATGTATTGCAGCATTTCCCCTATGAAGCTCTTTGATGACACCAAATATACATTTATAGTAATTACCAAATGCGGTGAGATCATAGTTTTGTTCTTGCATAACTACGGTTAAGGTTTCCTCCACATGATTAAATGTAGTGTTGACCATAATAGTCCAAAAAGATATATAGAGCAGTCTATCTGTGTATGTTTTTCCGAAGTCAAAAAAAATCTCAATATTGGATGAGAGGATCCTTTTATAATTGCATCATCCCCTAGTCCGATTACATTGACATTTAACACGCCAAAGATTTGAAAGTATGGTTAGGTTTCGAATTGACAAGAATGGCCATTATGGGTGACGTTCAACCTATTGCTTGATGATCAATACCCTACCAGTGTTCACCGATTACATTGACATTTAACACCCCAAAGATTTGAAAGGATGGTTAGGTTTCGAATTGACAAGAATGCCCATTATGGGTGACGTTCAACCTATTGCTTGATGATCAATACCCTACCAGTGTTCACCGATTACATTGACATTTAACACCCCAAAGATTTGAAAGGATGGTTAGGTTTCGAATTGACAAGAATGCCCATTATGGGTGACGTTCAACCTATTGCTTGATGATCAATACTCTACTAGTGTTCACCATGGTCTTCAATGGAGTCAGAGAATGAGTGGAATTTGTTAAATATTGATTGGCAAGAATCATGATTAAGTAATTTTTTTTATACAACAACGCCCCTCGGGTCTCATGTATGTATGTGCAGATCTCACTCTATGTGAGAAGGGTGTTACAACAATCGTGAAATTGGAAAAGATTAAATCTAGGTTATTCGAGGAAAACACATCACAATTACCTGTCAAGTACTTATCAAATTTTGTAAATTGTAAATTAATTTTTGGAGAATTTCTATTCCCGGAAAATTGGTAAACTTTATTCTCCCTATGATCTCCAAAGTATTTTGCCTTAGAAAAACTGTTTGAGCAATATCACCCAGCTTTCAAAGTGACTTTTTTTTTTTTGGTTAATTACGGAATGAGAATTTTTGCTCTAAATATATTTGATTAACCGAAAATGCGATAATAAACAAGTGAAATCTAGTGACAAGAACAAAATGTATCCAGGAGGACAATGGATCCTTCGATCCATGTTATGAACTGCACGGCTCCAGTTTGTTCCTATGCGCCTATGCGGAGCATTTTTTGGTAAACTTTTGATGATTCAAACTGATTACTTCTTAAAGCTCGTCGAGAATTTTGACCGCGCTTAAAAATCACGTCGATTGGCTACCAATTGATTAGGATTTAGAACACATTTACCTTTTATAAAAAGATATTGCAACACCAATCAAAACCTCGTTAACCCATTTATCTCAAGACAAATACAGTTTAGCATCATATTCATTGTAGTCAGCCTGATTTATTATTATTATTTTTTTGCAATGGTCGATGTTCTCGAAGAGTATTAAAAAATGAATGAGTTGGATTATCAAAGTGAACCCGAAAGGGCTTGCAAACAGGCGGGCTGCAAACGAACTGAGTTTTGTCGGGTTTGATCTTGGTTCGTTTAATTAAGCCGAGTCTCTCTTAACGAGCCGAGCTTTTGACGAATGAGCTGAACTCCACTCGATTCGTTTACTAAAGAAGCCGATCTCACAAGTTGCTCGGTTCATTTGCAGTCCTGGGCAAAACTTGATCTTTTAAGTTCACGATATGGACCGGAGAGGATCCTTGTAAAAATAAAAATAAAAAAATAGAAAAGGTTCATTTGAGTGAAGGACAAAAAGGTAAATGCAAGTGCATGGGGGTTTGGGTTTTAGGTTTTGGCGGGATGGATCGCGGGTCACATCGACCTCACGGAGCTTCCGATCCCAACACCAACATTGGAAGTGCACCCGCAGATCACGTGCTCACTGCCAAGCTACTGAACCCTTTTATTACTCCTAGTCAAAGCTACTAATAAGCTATCGAAATGTTGGACCAAATTTCTAATGCAACTTTGACCCATAACATAATAGTACTACTACTCCGGTACCCAAATGTTAGAGCCAAATTGATAAACTAATGCAACTTTGACCCACAGAAGATGATCACTAGTTTGCATCAATGCCAGTGTTTTCAAAGCTCTAGGTGCATCCAGGCGCCATGGTCCCCTGGAGGCTGGAGCCTAGGCCTGTGTGTGTTGATGTGCTGCCATGATCCTTGGAGCCTAGGCCTGTGTTTCATCACTACGAGGCCCAAGTTTAAAAACAAGTTAGGATTCTAGTGTAGGCAAAATTTTCAACGCAAACAAATTTACGAACTAATTTCAAATACCATAGGGATATTAAGATATAGCATGCACATCTTCAAATAAGTCCGATACTAACAAAAGCATGACAATCCGTGAAAAAGGAAAAAAAAAAAAAAAAGGAGCAGCAGGTGTCCAGCGTTAGAGTAATTAGTAGTAATTGTCTCGGTGATAAAGAAAAAAAAAAAACACAGGAACATTGAAGGAGAAGGAGGAATAAAAATCTGTGCAGCTGATGTACTTCTATAGTACACAGACAGCAGACCAGAGCAGAGAAAGAAGAAAAAGAACAGAAATGCTGCTGGTACAGCAGCTTCAGCACAGACAACGAGCGTTTGGGCCCATCTCGGGTCCAACAAAGATAATCGGAGTCGCTTATTTTGTTTAATATATTTTCCTTAAGGCCCCTGTAAAAAATCAGATCCATTCGACATCGATAAGGTCATTTACAAAGCGTCCAAAATTGCTTTAGAAAGGACAATTTTGGACGCTTAACAAACGCTCTTATCGTTGTTGGATGAACTTGATTTTTTGCAGAGACCTTAAGCAAAATATATTGAACATGAGCAGCTTCGATTATATTTGTTGGACCCGAGACGGGCCCAAACGCGCGCTGTACGCGCTGAAGCTGCTATACCAGTAGCAGTTTCTGAAAAAGAATTACGAGACGAAAACAGAGCAGACAACAACAAGAAGAAGAAAATCGAGAAGTGGAAGACCAAAAACAAAGCAAGATGAAGAATAATAAGGAAAAAGTTAACTGGAACGGTACAAACTCGGCGGACCGCGAGGCGACAAGAGAGGCACACGCTCAAGGGCCTCAATTGCGCTTCATGTACATGCGCATCGCCTTGGGGTGTCGACGCCTTTTAGAACACCAATCTACGCAACAACTCTCAAAACAAAAAAAGTCAGGACTCTTAAAAGACACTCCTTCGACCAAAAACGGATTGAGATCAAAATTTCGGAGGATTCACAACTTGTCGTCCGAATGGTAATTCGCTGTACTGTCATTTAGTTGTCTGGGTGGCATTTCCCGACACTCCATTCCTGAGTTGCCTACCGGATCCTCTCAAGTGACTGTCACGGACAGTTAAAGGGTTAGAACTTTTGCATTGTAAGAAAATTGAACTATACGAGACAATTTCTGAAGATATTAGACTGATGTGCTAGAGGCTAGATATTAGACTGATGTGCTAGCAAAACACAGGATGCATAAGGTCCAGAGCTAAAGATGTGAAGCTATAATTCCAACCACGGATTTACTCATGAAATCTAGAAGGCAATGCCGTATACCCCGCTAACTAAATACTTCCAACTTCCCAACTTTACACCCTGAATCTCCCAAGGTGCAGTTAGATGGTTAAAGTATCGTACACTACATAAAGATCTGTACAACTGCAGACACGATTAGCTATATGCACATGAAGAAACCCCAAGGAAGTATTGACACGGTAATAAGCTACTCAGCATCGTCTGTTCTAGGCTTGTTAAATGATTTTTGGGTGTCCAAAACTGGCATATAGGCTTCGGTTGTCTTTTTGAAAACATCACCGCCGGTGGCATTATCAGAATCCTTGGGGCTCACCAACTTCTTCTCAACATCTTCAAACTTGGCAGTTGCCCATGGTGCAGTACCCACACTCCTGACAGTACTCGGACCGTCAATTGTCAGCATTGATGCCTCGTCTCTAGAGGCATACCAAGTATGGCCGCAAGCTGTACACTCCAACTACAGAAAAACCAACCAAAAAATGACAACAAAAGATAAGTCAGCGGCAATCAGAAGAGATGGATCCTCAATTACTGTTTCCAGGATTTGAGCTTTTTTTTTAACTAAATCCTGTTTTCATACAGTTTAAGGAAAATCTTGATATACTAAACAGACGGCAAATTATAGTCTCCTTTTCCAAAGAAAGAACAGAAAAATGAAATGAAACTGCCAAAGCCAATGCATGAAACCCTCTCTAAATCCAGAAATTCACCAACCAAAACAAATCCTTTCTACAAGATTGTTTCAGATAATAGAATCCAAGACACTGACCATCAGATCAAACATAAACAAACAAAAGTTCTAAATTTAATGTAAGAGATATAATGCAAAATCCTTTTATCTTCTCTTTTGTAGCGGGTGGAGTTAATAGGTTGAAAGGCTATAATCAGCTATAGATTTAACTTCTGGATGCTGCTTCTTAAAGCAGGTGGTGATAACTGGCAAAATCTATGCCCAATAAGGAGAAGGTTCTTTATTCAACACGGCCTCATTCTTTTTAAGTTCATGTTCTAAAGTTGTTCCGGGTTGTTCTGTGACTGTTTGCTTTGTCTTTTTCCCGTCTCTTTTCTTTTTCTAGCGGTTGTATTTGGGTTGTGCGGCTTGTCCCCTTTAGCACTCTTTTTTTCAGTAACTACCCCTTTAGCACTCTTTTTTTCAGTAACTACCCCTTTAGCACTCTATTTTAACGCAATCTCTCTGTGTATAATCTGCAGAGTGCCAGTTAATCAATACCCGTCACCCATGCCCAGTTTCAGGAGGGTGATTCAATCAGCAATTACAATTTACACCTCACTGGCTTCTCAGTTCTCACTTCTGCACAATTTAAATTAGGACTGCTGATACGAAATTCAGTTCTTTGGCATGCAACATTGCGAGTTGAATAGACAGGGGAAAACATTGAGGATTACTTTTTCCTCTGAATGTGTTGCTTTGTTGAAAAAAAAAAGACATTTCCTGAATAACATGATCACATTATGACAAAAATCCATGCATCGTGAATGTAAAAAAGCATGGTGAGAACTATGTAATACATTTCTTATGGATTTATTACAGAGCTTCAAGCCCTTACACAAATCCATTATTAGCAGCATTCATTATAAGAGATCATTTCGCACCTGTTAAACCACATATATATACTAGCATTTGGTACAGCTTATTCGTGGTAAGAGAGGAGGTGACAGCAACCAAACTTCCTAAAGAAGAGGGAAAGAATATAAGAACCTGATAACGTTCTCCATGTCCAGCTTTAATGATATCTATTACACCCACTTTTCTCTCCATGCATCTCTTGCAGCGAGCATCAGTCATCTGTTTCAAGAGTTAAACAAGTAACTAACCATATATATATATATATATATATATATATATATATATATATCTAGTTTGCTAACTCACAATATCCCACAAGAGAAAGACTTGTGATTTGCACAATCGTGCTTAAATAGGGATGTGGTGAGTATGCAACGCACAGCATACTATCAGCAAATGAGACCCCGACATCCAATGAAGGAATACAAAAAACATGCCTCAGTTTGAGTTTGGATACTCAAATAGAGTGCACTGAAATTGTTTTGTATTTAGTGATTACCTCTTTGATTATGCTAGTTTCTATGATGTACCCACTTACATACATGACTTAAAATACAGTGAGAAAGCTTACTAACTACAACTAATATTACTGAATTTTGCCAAGCAAAAAAGTGAGAAAGCTGATTATTTAATCATTATGATACGGCTTCCATATTGCCAATCGCGGGGAAGAGTCCTCCAAAAGAGTAACGAGATGGAGAGGGAAAATTTTATTTATAGGAAGTTGCATTGTCCAACACCCCTCGTTACTGTCAAATGCTTGAAAATTTTCTTCCACATTGAAGAATAGCACCAGATGGAGAGGGAAAAACTATACCTGCACGCGCTTTGGCTCTTCAGGCTCCTTGCTTGCTATTTCCTCCGTAGTTAAACCCTCCTGGAAAAAGTAAATGAAAAAGTATAAGTTTGTTTTCTTTATCTCATAACAACCAAGCACAAAAACACACACACACACACACACAAAAAAAAAAAACAGATTGTAAGAGCATAAGGTGTCGCAATTTATTTTGATTACTACTTGTATGCCCGCTATTTGAGGAAGTCACAACTATTCAACACTTAGAATTATCTAGCGTCCCCAACGAATTGAACACAAAATATTGCAGTCAACACGACATATTTGCTCACATTAGTCCCAGAAAAACTTTTTGGAAAAAAGTTACCAATTTTATCATAAACCTAAAAGAAAGGTAAGTGGCAGGGCCCCCCTTTTTTGTAGTGGTTGCGAGATGCAGTTCTTGGTGGTAAGGACACAAAGGAATTGTCCTGAAGGTGTGAATACTACTCTTTTTGTTAAAATAAAGCATCATAGAGATAAATGGTCATAAACAGACAAGGAATCTATCTGGTATTGAGCACATTTAGGAAGACTTCACAACTCTCTTTAGACTGCTCAACCAAGTGTAAAGAGCCACCAAATCTAGAAATAAGTACAGATCGTAGAGCTGCAACTAGAGGCCAATCATGCCCAAAAACCAATTCCAAGAAGCACATATAATAAAGACGATACCTTCAACTCGTTAGGTGACATGCCAAGTATTTTCGACGGTTCCAACTCTCCGTTCAGTATACGTCTCGTTAATAAAGCATTGCTCTGCCAAGTGTTCAAGAAAGAAAGGGAAGGAACAAAAAGAACAAATATAAGACGTCACAATCTCAGCACATGTATAATGAAGAACGACACTTGACACATACAGCATAGGAAGAATTCTTATATAATCTACATATGCTGACAATTTCTTCCCTCTGGCTACTAGAAATCAAAAGCTCTCTAGCTCTCAAACATACCAAACAGAAAGGCACAAAAATAAAAAATTTGCCCGTGTCAGAAGCCTGCTTCCAAATCAGACATTAACTGATGTGTTTCAAGACAACTCCGCCAAGGTTCTGATTACTGGTACAGTGCAGTACCGGTACCGGTCAAATACCGGTACCATTTCGGATTTAGCGCAATTACCAATATATAGTTATAAATTAATTTTTTAACGCTCAAAATTGGTTTAATTCATACTATTAATTAGAATAAGTTGATATTTACCATTAATTTTTGGATAATAATTTCATTTTAGAATACAAATGTTTTAACCTTTTTTTTTAGTAAAACATTAAAAGTAAACCATATTTTATTGTTATAAAAACTGTTATTCCCCGAAATTTAAAAAAAAAAAAAAAACCATAATGAAAAAGTGATGGAAAAGTGTGTGTATATATACATGTAATTGGAAATTAAAAAATATACGTAAGTATATATATAGTATATGTAATTGGAATTAAAAAAATCATTACTACAACAACAAAACCCACTCTCTCTTCTTTCATTCACAACAACAAAACCCACTTTTCTTAGTTTCCGTCATTACCCACGCCGCCCACCAAATTCCAAATCCTGTGCAACCCCTTGTCTTCTCCAGTTCTCCATCTACTGCCGCCTTCTTCTTCTTCTTCTTCTTCTTCTTCTTCTTCCAGCCGCCTCTTGCTCCGATCAGGTCTGGTATATATATCTCTCTCTCTCTCTCTCTCTCTCTCTCTCTCTCTCTCTCGTCCGTATTTCTCTCAATCCCTCTCTCTTACTGTGTGTGATGTGTGAGAAAAGGTTAGCAAAATACCGGCCGAAATTTCCGGTACCACCATCTCACCCGGTATTTTCTGGAATCGCCGGTACCGACCGGTAACGGCCGGTATTGAGGCCGGGAAGGTATTGTATGGTTGGAGTACCGTTTTCTCTCCAAACTGGTACGTACCGGCCGGTACGGAACGGTATTCACAACCTTGAACTCCGCTACACTTAGCGGCAGTGCATGTGTTTGAGAGAAACCTCTAGTTACAAACCATTGTGACTCTGTAGACCATCCTGCTTAATTTAATGACAGATAAGAAACCCATAGGGATGTTTTTAAGCGAGTTTTCAGTCCATTCCATTTATACATAACAATTACAATGACTGTGATAACAAAACTGAAATTCAGAGAGGATCATAATTCATGCATGTGTGACACATACTAGACAGACAGTGAGCCGGCTAACCTTAAGATTGAAGAACAACTGCCTCATCTTTTGGTTATATTTCTGAAAATCTGAGGAAAGCGTATCATGTGAGGCTTGCTCAAGGGCAGTTACAGCGCGAACAGCAGCATCTGGCCATATAAAAGCTGTGCCTCCCTGTAAATGCAACCAAGACACAATGAAATATCTGCCATCTCTGATCTCAAGTTCATAGAATACTTCTATATTTGCGATGCAATACAATCACAACGCCAAAATCAGATGAAAAACCCCCAATGCTTACAATTAAAATCTTTTCTTGAGATCCATTTGCTCTTTTTGAGCAACTGTCACGTGCCTGATCAATGCCATGAGATCCGCCTTTCTCCTTATCATCAATCTGCCCATTGTCCACAGAACTGAACCCGAGTTGAATTCCTTGTAGAAGTTTATCTAACCATTTGTCGCGCTGTGTTTCACCAGTAAGGGCTTTAAATTTTGCTAAAATGGTGTAGTATTCTAAATCTTTATTATTACTTCTAACACTCCCCGGGGTTTCAGCTTTTAGAGATTGACCAGACTTCGTGGTTGTCTCATTGTCCCTTGAGACATCAAGAGGTGAAATTTTTGGTCTTCGCATCAGTCTGCTATTCTTCAACCGATCTTCCTGATCAGCAACTGCATCGTCTGTCTCAATATCAGGAAGATCCCCCAGTCTTGATAAGGTTTTCTGAACAAGAAGATCGATTTCATGTTGTTTGTTGTCTTCATAGTCTTTGTCTGTCAGCTTGAACAATCTCCTTTGTTCGGTGTCATACACCTTTTGCACAATAAATCCAGGATGCTGTTTGCGACTAGGGATCTGTTTGTTACGCGGGATAAAATGTGCCACACATTTGTGCATCACAGATTCTGCTGGAACCTCGTCGCGATGAAAACTGTAAAAGAGTTCTCTGGCATCCCTTGATTGCCAGTTGCCCCCTCCCTTTTTTTCTGCCTCCTCAGGACGGTAGAACCACTGTCCAGTTACCATCATGGATCCATCTCTTTTCTGACTAACATCCTATAAACAGGCACAAAAAAAACCCAACATATAAGGTGGAAAAGAAGGAAAATAAGCATACAAAGGTGGTTTAATACTGTGAAGTAAACAATTTAAAAAAAAAAAAAACTGCAATGCCACAACAAATTAAGTGTTGCCATAAACTTATAAGCCTTGCACAATAAGGATGTCAACAGGCTCATGCTACAACAAATTAAGTGTTGCTAAAAACTTATAAGCCTTGTACAACAAGAAGGTCAACAAAGCCTGTTGACATCCATACTCAAAAAATTCTCGCTAGATTCAAGGACAAAGAAAAGGCGGTACGGGCCTGATTTATAATATCAGAAAATGAATTCGAAAAGATTTCAGCCCCATGTAACCCACTCTCCAGGGGTGGACAGACTAGAATCAGAGCATCCTTAGATGGAAATGCTTCACTGCCCAACCCTAGAAACTCCAGTTCCTTATGATCAAAACAAACTGAACGTTTGAAGGCACGCAGTAACTCGATAAGCTATGTTAGAAAGAAAGTAATTCCTCTTTCATTGTACCCATTATGTATCCAACTCAAATGAATGAGAACTGTGATGTGCTAAAATATAGAAACCAACTTCTTGTTGTATGTAAATGAAAGTTAGGAAACATCCAGAGCATGTGATCACAACTTGTTGACATGAAAAGCAATGAACCTACTCAAGCCACAGATACAATAGGGAAACACTTTGAAGAACCATTTATAAACAAGGAGAGTAATCGATATAGCGATTACCTTAATAATCGCCACATAAGGCTTTTGATTTTCTGCCTCGGGAACTAAAAGCACGGGATCTTCCTGCACAAAACCCGCAGCGATGGATAAGCCATTTAGTATGATAAAAGCATGAAGAAATAAATATGGTTTGCCACCTTTTAAACATCACAATATAATGAAAGTATTGTTCAAATGCAACACACATTGTGCGTGCGCGGGATCGCAAGCGTGAAAACATCTTTCAAAAAGATCCCAAAGCACGGATTGAGTGTGCAAGCGCAGAGTAAGGATCAAGTGACCAGGGAAATGACCTAATCAAATTTATCGATTACGAAACAAGGCTTATTTTCTATTCCGTTTGACCCAAAAAAAATTCGTAAGAAGGGGGAGGTGACTCACGAGATCGTATCGAAGCCCGTCGTACTCAAAAGCGTCGTAGTGGTTCCGCCTCCCTTTACCCTTGCCAGAAACCCTAATAACGTCGCCGATCGGCTTGGCATCCTCCTGCACCTCCTCCTCGTTATCGCTTGCAGGCTTCTCTTCTTGTACTTCTTCTACAGCCTTCTTCTTCTGCTTCTTTCTCTCTCTGTCTTCTTCGTCGTCGTCTTCGTCCTTGTTGTTGAGCTTCAGCTTCTTCTTCTTCCTCTTCCTATCGTTCGGTCGCTCTTCGTCCGTCGTCGGTGAAACCGAACGCGGTGCCCGCGGCGGCAAGTCGTCCTCGTCGTCGCTCGTTGCCACCTGCGCGAACCGTCTGTTGCCGCCCATTCTCTCTGTCTCTCTCTCTCTCTCTCTCCAGTATTCGGTGAGATTTGTCGGTAAATTGGGATTTTGGGAAATGATTTTTGCCCCGAAAAGAATATGCTTACATACATAAATATAGATACGGTGCGTACATACAAATTTTGGACCTGTCTCGAGTGAAAGAATATGATCCGAACCGTTTATTTTGTTCAAAATAATTTGTGCAGGGCCTTTATCAAAAAAATCTACTTAATTGGATATGTATAAATTCATTTACAAAACATCCAACTTTCTTTTAAAATCTCAAGAGCCCCACACAAACCATTTTAAATAAAAGAGCGGCTCAAATAATTTATGTAGGATCCGAGACGGATCAAAATCCATATGTACATGTTGTAAGTACATTAAAAGAAGTGTGTACCTATACCATCTCTATTTTTGCATACACCTTTTATCGTTTGAGCATAAGAACACAATTTAAAAAAATATAACTTTGGATGCCAATCACGCAATTGCATAATTGCGTCTAACGCCGTTCGATTCGCGTGATCTCACACGCATTGAATGGCTTCCAACATAGTTGTGTGCCAGTCGTGTTTCTAGACTTTATGTTATTGTTTTGCACTTTTTGTTTTTGTTTTTTATACAGTTAAAATTACCAAACGGTCTACACTTATTAGTAACTCACTTATCACATTGAAGGGTAATTTTGTAATTCTCCGATAATAAATAATGCAAAAAGAATTTTAGAAATAGTAAAAAGCATTTCCCGTATTTGGGCTATTGTATGCCCAACCCGGTTTTAACTTTTTGGATTCTCGCTCTCCATTACTGCTAAGTAGATCCATGACAGTTGATGTTAGATATTTGACCAAGTGGGCGCATGGAAGGATAAAGGGAAAACCTCGATAAAGGTGTAAACGAGCCAAGTTTTAGCGTGTCTCAACTTGGACCGTTCACAACTTGGCTCGTTCAGAACATAATGCACTCAAGCTCGAACCTAATTGATATTTGAGAATTCGAGATAGGTTTGGGTACCGAATGTGTCGAGTCCATGTGACCTAACTTGAGCTCAGTTCGTAAACGAGACAAAAATTTTGTTCAAATATATAGTTTGTTGAACGAATTGAGCTGAGCCTTTAATGAGCCGCTCTCAAACAGTTCCATTTTAAGAGTGATTGAACTGTTAATTGCATGGTCTAGAAAAGTCCATACATATAAACATAGTGACATGAATATTCACATCTCTACACGAGCAAATGACTAGATAAAGATGATTTCGAACTTTAACCGTTAAGTTTTGTATGGGGGTCATATAAATCATTCCAATGTCATTTTCTTTTTATTAAAGCTCCATATCCTGTCGGATAGACCGACTAATTGGGAGACAATTGGACAGACTTATCGGAAGACCAATCTCACTGCAATGAGGGATCCCGTACTGAAAAATAATTACTGGACCGTATCCATACATACGGGAGTTGAACCTGTCCAGTCTCATTTTCTTAGCTGCATTTTCTGCACCAACACTCCAGATTTCTAGTAGCAACAGCGTAACATTGCTCTATTTTTGTTTCAAAATGAGGGTTCCAAAATTCCAATCATGGGTTTCACCATCTTGGTTCAATCTAATGCCTCTGCATGTTCCAACTTGGATAAAGAAACAAAAAATGTTTACATAACCAAGGCTACGTATCGAATAAAATATGGTGATTCCCAGAGCTTTCATCCGAATTCAATCTATAAATTACAAAAAGGAAAATCCTCATCCTAGGCGCAGATAAATCGACCTATTCGCTCATAAAATTGAACAACAGTTATTTTGCTCCTTTCTAGTCTCCAAAGTAGTGGAACATTATGGTTGACCACCTTATATGAGAAATGGGATTGCTAAATTCGTGAGGCTTCGGTTGTTGCCCCGCTCACTGTGCTCAGCAATTTCCTTCAGACTCGTCCAAGGTTTCTTCTTCCGTTTGTTTGACATGCAGACAGATTGATCTGCATCTAATGCAGCAGAATTACTTTCTGGTTCAGCTGCTTTCTTAGACGCAGATCTATTCCTTTTCCTTGTCTTTGCCTCCAACAAAGTTGTACAAGTGCTGACCGAAGGCGTTGCTGGAGTCTCTGTCACAAGATCCTCTGTGGTCATTGCTGGCGAGGCAATCTCATCCGTCCTTTTAACCTCAGGGTTGCTCATTGCAGGTTTCTCTGAGTGGACAGACTTTAGAACGATTGTGCGTGAAGATTTCGATTTCATGGGTGGCTTGGCCTTTGGAGGACATATCTCTTTCGTATGGCCTCGAGGAGTCCCTCTCTTCAGGTTTCGATGCGAGCAGAAGTGGCATGAGTATACAACATTGTTTTGGGTGGAAGTATTTGACCTTTTGTGTCTACTACGCCTTGCTTTTGCTCTATTCTTTTCAATTCGAATGGTACAATTGTATCCAGGCTGAAGAATGGATTCGCACCTGCAAAATGGCAGAAGAATTATTATACATCTGCTCTAGTCCAGAGAAAGTCTCCCATGTACAACTTTTCTTTTGATTAATATAAAGTTATAAACTCTGGTTAGGGAAAAAAGGAGGTAGAACTGAGACATTCAAATTATGCCTTCCATTGCTATTGTGAAATGAGGTTTTATAGACAAACATCAGCGTATTTCCAAATCATTAGTGCCAATCCAAAACTTGTTTCTGATCAGATTTCACAAAAACTGGTTGGCAGTCCTTCATAATCAATATGCTATGTTCAACTAAGGAGAAGGGCCTACATGAGTGATCTAAAGACCTCGCCAATTTGCAACACGATCAGGTTCAGAACTGGCCATTAGGATACCATGACTGGTCATCTTACTTACCAAATAGTCTCATATTTGAGCCCACACAGCACTTCCCAAGGATGTACAGAGGTGAAAAGATATGTAGACGGCACAAAAAGGTAAACAGATGCAACTAAGAGGAATCGAGCAAACAAGGCAAAGAAAAGAAAAGAAGAAGGCGAAGAAAGAAGAAGAAGAGCCTAAGTATGGTAGACACTGTATGACTGTACGCAAAACTGTCCTTCTCAATTGCAGAATCTTCATATCAACTAGTTGCACCAGATTACAAAGTTCTGCAAATGGCATTCGCCATGCAAAAATGTCCAAACAAAGAACCATAAAGCAAGGCATGTTGGACGCTACCCAACTTTTTGTCTGAGAACCATAAAGCAAGCCAGTGTTTGGAGGGTTTCTCATTGTGTTTTTGCTCCCTAGCTAGATGTGATTTTCTCTTTTCCAGGGCTTTCCCCTGTAGTTGATTCAGCAGGTCTTTTTCCCTGCTTCATTCTGGTTGTAAGGGCTTGCCCTCTGATTTTTGTTTGTTTGCTCAATAGATGGTTTAATTACCAAAAAACGAGTTAAGAAGTTTAAGATTCAAACTTTATTCCCCAATCCAAGCTTCATTAGAATGTTCATTGTATTTGTGGGTGGGGGGGTGGGGGGGTTGTGTGTGGAGGAGGGTTGGTTTTCCTGCACTTCTTGGTGCCATTTTCTTCTTTTTCCTCCCTTGAGGGGAAAGAGAATAGAAACTGGAATAAAAAGGCAGCGCAGAAAATGAACGTTTGGCCCGTTAGGCTCGTTTATCAAACCTTTAAAACTGCCAACAGGCAATCACAGATCAATGCAAGCGCACTAGCATGCATATCGTAGCCGATAACACATGCAGCAGGGCTGCTAAACGATCCAAGCCACCCAAGTTTGAGCTCGTGGCTTGTTAAAAGCTTGTCCACAAAAAAAAAAATCGAACATATATTCTTATAGCTAAAACGAACAAGCTACTACTCGGCTTACACGGCTCGTTTGTCTTATAGTTATGATGTATAAGAATTCAAGCTACTCGAGATCAACGAGTTCGACTCGATCAAAACGTGTTTGAGATAGGCTTGTCACATAAACAAGCTAAGCCATAACATATTTGAACCTTGTTAAATTTTTCACACCATGCTTGAACAACAACCTGCTCAGCTCGTTTATCACCCCTACACATACTACACACGCATACACACATACATACTGTAACATACAAACAAAAAATAATGAGAGAGAGAGAGAGAGAGAGAGAGAGAGAGAGAGAGAGAGAGAGAGAGAACCTCTGGCAAGTAACCAACGTTAGGTCAGGCGGTGCCCCCAACGCCTCATGAACAGCAGCCAATCTGTGCCCGAAAAAGGCACCCAAAGAAGGTATAGATGCTTCGCTGCTGGCCCAAACAGCGAGGTTTCGAAGGTGATCTAGTTTGAGCATGGACTTGGGGTTCACACTGGTTTTCCTCTTCCCAATAGATTCCTCTCTCAGTGTCATTGAAGGCATTGAACCAGAAGGGAAATTGGGTGGCTTCTTGTTTGATCGTTTCTTCCCCATCTTTTTTGCTTTCTCTCTCTGGATTTTTGGGTTGAGAATGTTGTCGAACACCTCAGCTTTGTTTGGTAACACTGCCACTTTTCTGTTTCCTGCTTTCTATTTGTTGAGACCAGTTTCTACTTTTCCTAAAAAAAAAGGTGAAAGCGGAAAACATGTTTTGTCAACCTGTTTTAAAAAAAATAGATATGCAAACATGAATTTTGTTTCGACTGAACAGCCGAAACTTCTCATTAACTTCCAAAACTCAAAAAATCGGAATAGATTAGTAAGACTCCCCTATGAAAAGCTAAAGCTATCCAGTGAGCAACTCTATTACACTTCCAAATTATTCCAACAGCTTCCGGATCTACTATATTCACATTGATCAACAGTCCAAAGAAAGCCAATAAGTTTGGATATCTACCATGGACAAAGATATGTGGTCCTCCAGCTAATCATGTGACTGATTTTGACAAGTCACAGAGCCAAAACTGAGTCCGCTTAGAAGGGTTCAAATCGATTAGCAGTTAAAGAATATCATCAAATACGAATTCAAGGATTTGGATTCCGAATCCATTCAGGCCTGTGAAAGGAACAACCAAAGCCAACAACGAAGGGAAAAACAAGAACTTTACATCTCTTAATCTAGAGAAAGCATTAAGTAATCATCATATTAGATTCAACCCGTCAAGTTTCATTCTTACAAAGATAATAAGGAAAACCAATCCTGTTGCCTTTACAATCAAAACACAGCACTCGTGAAACAAAAAAAAAAAAAACCCCATCATGTTGTCTTTCTTTCACGCAGCGAACACAAGGGCCAAGGTTTCGCAGCCTCAAATGCTCAAATCAATGCCTTTTTCACACAAGCACAAACACAACAGTGATGCTTCTACACGAATGATACCAAGAACAACATATCAAGAACATCACTGCGCAATAGTACTCACCGTACGTATTCCGGCGATCAGAATCCTTGGACGCCAAGCGTGGTCAAATACTAGTGATACTTCTCTGGAATCAAACTGCATCAAGTCACATATTAACGAAATGTTAGAAGAAATCATTTGCAATAGATGAAAGGTCAACTACCCCAATTCAATCCCAAACATGGGACTAATATTTCAGAAAATTATTGCCCAACACAAATGATTAGATTCAGGCAAACTGGAAGTTAAAAATCTGCCCTAGTTATTGAAAAGAAGCTGATTTCACAGGGAATTAGAAATCAAACAATAACTGATAAATAGCACAAAAAGCTCAAATAAGCAACAACAAGGATGGATAAGCTTTTAGAGTTTGGAAAAACCGCTTCTACTTAACAGTTAATCAGAGAGAGAGAGAGAGAGACCTAGAGAGAGAATCCAAGCCTTGTATGGAGTTCGTCAATCGAAGGAGGGAGAGAACATATATATTATGTTGAAATCGTGTTCCGGAAAAACGCTATCAGAAAGAATTTTTTAAAGTCCAAAAAACAAGTAACGCGTGCGTACGAAACGCGAGTTTGGTACTGAATGGACTTCTCATCTTCACTCTGCGAAGTGCCATAAAGAAGGCCTCTCCCCTTTTCTGGGAATTTTCAAACTTATTCTGCATTAAATTTTATGATCCGATTTGTCCAAATCGTATAACAAGATAATTATGGTGATTCTGTAAAGTATGGATTCGGTCAAGTACCAATTGGTCATTAATCGGAGCAGATTTGTTGCGAAAAAATTGAAAAAAAGTTAAGTGGCCACACTTGAGTATAACCTTGTCAAACTAGCCTTTTTCTCCTATTTTTTTTGCAAATTTAGACCTTACCTTGCAATCAATTGGATGATCTGAGTTGTCCACATTGTAGAACTTGTCAATTAGAATTATTTTGTAACGTATCAAATCAATCTGATGCCTCTTGGTGTTTAATCGGAGATGATATATCTCGAAAAAATTTGATAAAAAGTGAGCCGGGTACACTTGATTACAACTCGAAAGGACTTTTTTTCTTTTTCCCCTCCTTCTGTTCGTCGTGGTTGGTTATAACTCTGGCAAATCCAAAGTCGACCTTCGCCGCCATGGACCTGAGTTCCGGTCGCCATTGGAAATCCCTCCGTTCCCGAAATGAGAGTCCATCGGTATCCAAGTCTAACTCACCCACACCGCCAGAAATTGTTGCAAGGTTTATCATGCCTCCCACGTGTTTGACATTTGGCTTACGAAGGAAGTTATTTTTCGGCCTATGGTTTAATTTTGTGAAATCTTGATTCGAAAATAAGCAGCACAATCGGTATCCATAGCTTTGAACCCATTCTTTCATCTTAAGTTTTCTGGGTTCTCACGGATGAATGAGAAAGTTTTGGTTGATCCAACCATGCTTATCATCCTAAGCCTATAAGTGGTAAGAGCCGTAAAATCCCCCTTGGTTCAGTCATCCAATTTGAATTTGCAGGTGCTTCTGCATTGTTGTGATCGACTTTTTTGGCAGATGGTAAAAAAAAATAAAAATAAAGATTCAGTTTTGAATATATTTGCAGCTGTTTCTGATTCCTTCTATCATAGTGCTTCTGATTTCGATTAACACAAGTCGATTCCTGCACGTCCGAATGATCACACTGAGATCCTTTGGGAAGGATTTCCTGCAGAACAAGTCCAAGGATCCTCAATGCCCTCTTTGTCAAAATGGATGGAGTCACATGCCCATCTCTTCTTCGATTGCTGCTTTTTCCTCTGCGATTTGGCGGCAAGTTTAGATCGTAATGATTTGGTTAGATCTCTTCCGCCTTTATCCCAAGAACCGGAATAGGCTGCTCAAAAGAGAAGGGGTAAATCTCTTCGTGATACAATGTATAAGCTGTCGTTAGCAGCTTTCATTTATGTTCTTTGGGGAGAGCGTAATCTTCGAATCTTCCAGGAAAATCCAGGGATGTGAATGGTGTGCTTTCAGAAATTTTGAAACTCTGTTAGAGCAAAAGCGAGCTCTTGGTCTTCGATCCAATTCTCTGCTCAGAATTGTCAAACTTGCAACGCTTGGTTGCTGGATTCCAGAATTTTCGGGTCAACAATTGTTCACAGGCTGTTTTTGTTCATAGGTGGATTTGATTCATGTTGTAGTTTCGGGGGTATGCCCCTGTGTTCTCTTTGTAGCTTTTTGTGCTTTTTCGTAGTTTTAATAAATTTTACTTACCAAAAAGGGGTCCACGGACCGATGGTGTTTCCGGTCGTGGACCCGATAGGCAAAAGAGAGAACGAATGCCATCCGAAAAGTGTAATAGTGTGCGTACCTGTTCCATCCAAGTCGCGGCTATACATATAGAAGTGCAGAGGGTGGTTACGTGTTGGTGGGTCTTGATCATGAGATCGTAGGGTGGTTAAGCCGGAGTATGTCTGGTTCATTAATGGAGTGATGGTACTGAGATTTGTAGGAGAACGTGGAGAGTGGTGATTCTAAAACTAAGGCAAGGCCTGGAACGGGGGCGCCAGGGCGTGCCTACTAACCACTCATGAGCCGAGCAGAATATGACTCACGCAGCCGATCTTGTTCATCGAGCAGAAGTTCCTTGACGCCAATGACACTTGACACATTTTCAAAGCCCGGCAAGGCGTGTCCAAAAATATACTCATGAGTATCTAATACCAAAGAAAGTACCAGACCAATGATATTCAGGAAGAAATAGCCTTAATCATTGCCTTTAAGTGATTGAGTTTTTGGATTCTCGTTTGCAGGGCTCATACAGTAATCAAGGTTATGAAGTTAAGCTCGAAGAACTACTTCTCGATTGATTGCCAAAAAAAATGGAAAAAAAATAACTTCTCAATTTTTTGGTTTTTGACTCTTTTGAAATTTAAGACACTAGATATTGGCTTGTGTCCAATTCGTTTAAAGCTTATTTTAACCTAGCAGACGCTGGAAAGTTTGTCCACTTGGATTAGAATTGCCTTCCCATTTGGAAGAGAAGGATCTCGTCTCGATCTACTAGTAAGGATGCAAACGAGTCGAGCCAAGCCGAGCCAACCGAACCAAATGCAATGAGCTTTAATTGTATAATCAAGCTAGCTTTTGGTTAGTATGAAGGATTCAATCTAAAATAAGCTCTTAACAAACTGATCTTGAATTGAGCTCGTGGAGTTTTTGATTCGTATTTTTTGCTTCCCAGTTTGCTTAGCAAAAGGACCACAAACTTCTTCACTCCCCTGCAACTAGTGGCTCTTGCTAACAGTTGACTCACACCAACAACTTCGAGTTTGGTGTACTCACCGGCGGAGCAAGAATTTTTACAAGCGCACCAATATTTCTTCACTGAGGAAAGGAGAAAGAATGACATAAGATGGGAAACCAAGGAAAGCAAGACCACACAGTGAATCCAGGGGGAAAAAAAGAAAGAACAAGACCACAGCATCTATTTAATACCAATTGACTGGTGAATAGAAAATCCCAAAGCCCATTAATCCGATTTCTATCAAACCATCACCCTAAAAAAAAAACAAAAAACAGGTGTAGGGAAGCACTAAACGTAACTAACTGTGTTGTCGTCGTCAAACCAAGGATGCAAAAGCAACAAAGATCCATCACCTATTCACAGAAGAAAAATTAACTAAAAAGGTTTTGAACTATAAAGACAAAAAACAACAACTAACAATTAGCCATCTGCAATCTGATCATTCTACTATACATCTGATTCCTCCTTTCCTAAGCCGAGCCAACCGAACCAAATTCAATGAGCTTTAATTGTATAATCAAGCTAGCTTTTGGTTAGGCATGAAGGATTCGATTTATAATAAGCTCTTAACAAACTGATCTTGAATCGAGCTCGTGGAGTTTTTGATTCGTATTTTTTGCTTCCCAGTTTGCTTAGCAGAAGGACCACAAACTTCTTCACAGAAGAAAAATTAACTATAAAGGTTTTGAACTATAAAGACAAAAAACAACTAACTACTATACATTTGATTCCTCCTTTCCTCAGCTGCTGCACCATTGGTTTTACAGGCTTACCTGGCACAGAGTCACGTAACACTTCTCCCTCCGATTATTGGCCATCTCCTCTTCGGCATTGGTTCCAAACTTGCATATGTCACGCTGGAATTTGAAATCATTATTTTGATGTGTAATGATCTCATTTTCACTCACTTCAGCACCATCATTTGTATTCTCCATTCGCCTTTTAGCTTCAATACACAATTCAACCGAATCGACATCATTCTTTTTTTTTTTTTTTTGCTGTGTTGTTAAAATCGACATCATTCATTTCTTGCTCTTGGTGGAGGAAGCTGAACATTCAAATGAATTCTTTTGAATATTCAGCTTCCTCCACCAATGCCTCAGAATTGTCAGCATTTTTGTTCAGTGCTTGGTCTCAGCTATTGGCTTTTCCTTTGCTTTGTGCTTTCTTCCTTGTAAGTGGCGCTTTAGATCAAGCTCAAATCTGACAGCGACGTTACACAGAGAACAACTCCACAGTTTCTGTAACTTTTTACTCAAATTGACTGAGGGCATATGTTGACAAATTCAGTTATTGGTGCTTCAGATTTCCGCTTTACCCAGAAACGCTCGAGTCCAAAGGCTTAGCCTGCAGCAAAAATCATATGCAGTAACCATGAAACAAGTTGCACAAAAAAATATAGATAGATAAAGAAGATAATCATGATGTGGGGGAGGGGAAGCAGAATGCAGATGCAGATTGAGTCTTCATACTGATCTCATAGTCTCATGCCGATTAAAGGACCTAGGTTTTATTAGTAACTAGAATCTTGTATATTCTTCTCAGTCGAATGTGGTAAGTGGAAATGGCAAGGCAGATTGTAAATTGCAAAATGAAACGGTGCAAATATGGAATCCCAACCTCATATTGGGTTCTAAGTAAATTTAGATCACAGCAAATGAGTTAAATATTAGGTCTCCATGCACTTCGATGCATATATGACTCTTCCAACGTAAGTTTGCAAGTGAGGCAGCATGAATATGAAACTGCTGAAATGTGGCTATCATATCATATCTCTATGAATCCCAACTCTTCAGATACGAGGCATGGAATGGAACAGACCCAAAAGCCGGGTATGTATATCTGGGCATGCCCCAATCCGACACAAGAAAATGTAGTCGTGTATTTGGTGCATCGTAATGAAAGAACATATGAGGTTAATTGAGCAAATGATTTACTGTCAAGAAATCTAGAATTCGAACTAAGGGAGGTGGCAAATAAAGGGGGAGAATGGTCTCAAAAATAGGAATCAACAATAAGAGAAACACTATTTTCTCCTTCTTATAGTCTTTTGAGAGTTTTTGGGTGCTTGTGTTTTGCTTTCACACATGCACAAAAACCATCTAAATTTGATACTCGCTCCACATAGTGTGTTTTTATTGGTTACCCAGACCCTTGTGGGCAAAAGGGATATAGAGTGCTTGAATTACAAGGTTTTTGTTTCACGTGATGTCACCTTTTATGAAAATAAATTTCCCTTCTCTAGCACTATTGAGGAACCCAATCATCCTGTATTGCCTCTTCCTATTAATGAAATTGATGAGAATATTTTACAAATACCATCAACATCTCCATTTCCACTTCATAATGTAAGCCCTTCTAGCTCAAAAGTGTCCATTCCTCCAGGTGATATTCCATCACCAACCCCATCTAGTGTGTCCAAGCACACTTATAGCTCATATTGCCCTGAACCAATTCTATCGAGTGACTCACTGCAAATTACCCGCCAATCGACTCGGCCCACTAAGCCCCCTGGTTACTTGCGTGATTTCCATCTTGGGCATAGTCTCCAGTCCCGATCATTGGACTCGGCTATGGTTACATCCAGTGGTACTTCTCATCCCTTGTGTAATTTTCTTTCTTACGAGCGTTTATCTCCTTCTCACCATACTTTCACAACTTCTATTTCCCTAGAAATAGAACCTCAGAATTTTTTGCCGGCCATGCAAGATCCAAAATGGAGACATGCTATGTGTCTCGAAATTGATGCTTTAGAAGCCAATCAGACTTGGACTTTAACTTCCCTTCCACCTGGGAAGAAAACTGTTGGCTGCAAATGGGTCTACAAAATCAAATACAATCCTGATGGCTCTGTGGAGAGATGTAAAGCCCAATTGGTTGCAAAAGGTTACAACCAAATAGAGGGTTTGGATTATAGCGAGATAGTTGCTCATGTTGCCAAGTTAGTAACTGTGCGAGTCTTACTTGCTGTTGCAGCAAGTCAGGGCTGGCATCTCCATCAACTTGATGTGGATAATGCCTTCTTGCATGGTGACGATCTTGAAGAAGATGTTTACATGGCTCTTCCCCCTGGTTTCGGACAAAAGGGGGAGACAAGTGTATGCAAGCTTAACAAATTCCTCTACGGTCTTAAACAAGCATCAAGGCAATGGCTTTCAAAGTTATCTTCGGCACTCATTGATGCTGGTTATAAGCATCAAGGCGAAGGAAATGATGTGGAACAAATTCAAGAAATCAAGAGATTTTTGAATGATCGTTTCAAGCTAAAAGACCTTGGGAATCTCAAATACTTCTTAGGCATAGAGGTTG
Source organism: Rhododendron mucronatum var. ripense (assembly GCA_019656295.1). Taxonomy (NCBI): domain Eukaryota; kingdom Viridiplantae; phylum Streptophyta; class Magnoliopsida; order Ericales; family Ericaceae; genus Rhododendron; species Rhododendron mucronatum. The sequence continues at coordinate 3,286,571 of BPLT01000008.1, read as the reverse complement.
CCAGTTCAACAAAAGGAATTTACTTGCCGCAAAGAAAGTATGCACTTGAAATTCTTGAAGACTGGATTCCTAGGAGCAAGACCAGCAGATTTTTCAATGGAACAAAAACTAAAGCTTATTGAGCTTGATGGAAAACTTTTGGAAATCCTTCTACACATCGTAGACTTGTCGGATGGCTAATTTATTTGACCATTACAAGGCTAGATTTGGTGTATGCAGTGGACGTGTTGAGTCAGTTCATGGACAAGCCACGTATACCTCACTTGGATGTAGCACACCGCGTATTAAGGTATATTAAGCAAGCACCGGGCCAAGGTATTTTGTTATCCGCCACTAGTCTGGTTCAATTAGAGGCTTTTTGTGATGCAGATTGGGCCCGTTGTAGAGACGCGGTGGTCGATAACTGGATATTGCATTTTACTCGGCCAATGACTTATTTCTTGGAAAACAAAGAAGCAAACAACTATATTGCGTTCTTCTGCTGAAACAGAATATAGCTCAATGGCTGCAACTTGTTGTGAGGTTACTTGGTTAAAGCAAGTATTGGAAGATCTAAAGGTAAATCACTCCCAGCTAGTCAGGTTATATTGTGACAACAAGGTAGCCATCCACATTGCTTCAAATCCAGTTTTTCACGAACGCACGAAACACATTGAAATTGATTGTCATGTAGTTCGTGAGAGAATCCTAGCAGGTATCATCCAAACAGCTCATGTGTCTACAACTCAGCAACTGGCTGATCTTTTCACTAAAGCTCTAGGTTCAAATCAGTTCCATTTTCTACTGGGCAAGTTGGGTGTTATGAACATACACCAATACTTGAGGGGGAGTGTTGAAGATCATCATCAAGCCAATCAATCCCATGATTTGAGGAGACCAAGTTGACCCATGTGACCCTAAATTTACTCCTCATATCAGACCTTGATATCCTTTGTTTTCGTAAATTGTAAATACGTTTTTGATTTGGTCTTGTGTGTGTGTGTGTGTCTATATATATATATATTTGTTGTACCTTGTAAATCAATTTAGAATGTTATCAATAAAAGGTCTACCTTTTTAACAATTTCGCTGCCTCAAATGCTCAAATCAATGGCTTTTTCATACAAGCACAAACACAACAGTGATAATCCTACACGAATGATACCAAGAACAACATATCAAGAACATCACCACGCAATAGTACTAACAGTGCATATTCTGGAGATCGGAATCCTTGGACGCCAAGCGTGGTCAAATACTAGTGATACTTCTCTGAAATCAAACTGCAGCAAGTACAAATCATTTGCAATAGATGAAAGGTCAACAACCCCAATTCAATCGCAAACATGGGACTAATATTTCAGAAAATTATTGTCCAATAGTACAAATGACTTGATTCAGGCAAACTAGAAATCATAAATCTGCCCTAGTTATTTAAAAGAAGCTGATTTCATAGGAATGAGAAATCAAACAATAACTGATAAAAAGCACAAAAAGCTCAAATAAGCAAGAAAAAGGATGGATAAGCATTTAGAGTTTGGAAAAACCGCTTCTACTGGAGTAACAGTTACTGAGAGAGAGACCTAGAGAGAGAATCCAAACCTTGTATGGAGTTCGTCAATCGATGGATAGAGAGAGAATCCAAGCCTTGTATGTCGAAACCGTGTTCCGGAAAAAAGCGCTATCAGAAAGAATTTTAACGTCCCAAAAAAAACAAGTAACGCGTGCATAAGAAACGCGAGTTTAGTACTGACTGGTCTTCTCAATTTCAACCTGCGAAGTGCCGAAAAGAAGGCCTCTCCCCTTTTCTGGGAATTTTCAAACTTATTTTGAAATTAATTTGATGATCCAATTTGTCCAAATTGTAAAAAATGTTAATCACGATGATTCTGAAAAGTAAGAATTTAGTTGAGTACCAATTGGTCATTAATCGGAGCAGATATGTTGCGAAAAATATTGAAAAAAAGTTAGGTGCCCACACCTGATTATAAACTTATCAAACTAGCCTTCTTCTCCCACCTTTTTTGCAATTTTAGACCTTACTTTGCAATCAATTGGATGATCCGAGTTGTCCACATTGTAGAACTTGTCAATTAGAATTATTTTGTAACGTATCAATTCAATCTGATTCCTCTTGGTGTTTAATCGGAGAAGATATATCTCGAAAAAAATTGATAAAAAGTGAGCCGGGTACACTTGATTACAACTCGAAAGGGCATTTTTTCTTTTTTCCCTCCTTCTGGTCGTCGTGGTTGGTTATTACTGTGGCAAATCCGAAGTCGACCTTCGCCACCATCGACCCGAGTTCCGGTCGCCATTGCAAATCCCTCCATGCCGAAATGAGAGTCCATCGGTATCCAAGTCTAACTCACCCACACGGCCAGAAATTGATGCAAGTTATTTCATGCCTCCCACGTGTTTGACATTTGGCTTATTAAGGAAGTTGTTTTTCTGCCTATGGTTTTTGTGAAATCTTGAATTGATTTTTCAGGTGCCTTAAAATCATCTACTACACTCTATTCTAGATGTACACATTTTCGCCACACTCTATTCTAGTCATGCTTGGTAGTTGGTACCCTTGTATGTGGGAATGAAACGAGTTGTACTTATGCACATTTGCCCTAGATTGATAATTGAATAAAACTTCGTAACATAGGACTAGCTCTTGTTTTTTTTTCTCATTTTGTTCCGGTGATATTTCATTTGAATCATTTGATACATGAGAGTACAAATATCTTAACTTGAGATGACCCAAACAAAAGATTTACTGGAAAGCCATGAAATTGAACCGTTTACATCAAATCCAAGACTAGAATGTTGATGCTTGTGATTGATCGCACCGATACACAGTAACTCTTACATATGTTGATATTTGTTTTTCTTAAGCCACAAGAAATTTCGTAGTCAAATATTGAAAATTGCACTAAAATATTTGGAAATGCTGTGAAAGACAGTAATAGACAATTAGAGTGAAATATGTTATACAACTTGTATGTCTACTATGCTTGGAAGGAATTAGACCAGGGGGCTTAGGCAGCTTCACGTTAAACGCCATGACCTTTTAGAATTCTACAACAATCCTTTGGAAGATGATAGGCTGAAGCATGGAGTAGATGGAATGGATTGGTCTTCAATAGAATCATATGTTTCAGCTTTGGCAGAATTCAATCAGTTCTGGTTTAGTGAATTGCAGTGGAGGGCCTAATTTGTAGCTAAATAGGGAACACCAATCGTTGACGAATGTGATTTTGTTTACCAGGTACATTGGAAAAATCCTGTGGTAAGACCTTGCGATATAATTCTGTGGTAAGATCTTGCGATATAGAATTAGAAATGAAAACCTTTTGTGGAATGGTGGGGGTAGTACCGATAAATGACGAGATGATAGAGAATAGATTAGGGTGGTTTGAACATTCTTAGATCAGTCAAAACGGTAACAAGGAAGAGTGATATGGTAATGGTAGACGGTAGACCAAAATTGACTCTGGAGGCGTTAGTTCAAAAAGATCTAGGTTTATTGGATATCATAAAACACAATGCCCTCGACAGAGCTCAATGTAGACAACGGATTCATGTAGCCGATCATTGGGGCTTAAGGCTTGGTTTGGTTTGGTAAGTGCCTCTTATACAATAGCAGGTGCCTCTTCCCTCCATACTCCATAGTCTTCCAATGTGAGACGTGACTTTAGTTTTGCATTGAAGAGGTTGAGGCTTGTCTTGTATCTAATCCTATTGTGCTATCGGATAAGTATGATTGCAACTTTTGAATGATCTTTACAAACAACGTCAATGTTATTAAGGACTATATTACTCATCATCTCAAGTCATGCATCCCTGTGGCGAAAATGTGTACATCTAGAATAGAGTGTAGTAGATGATTTTAAGGCATTGGAGCAATTATCCTAAGCCTATAAGTGGTAAGAGCCGTAAAATCCCCCCTTGGTTCAGCCATCCAATTTGATTTTGCAGGTGCTTCTGCGTTGTTGTGATCGACTTTTTTGACAGATGGGAAAAAAAAGAAAAAAAGATTCAGTTTTGAATACATTTGCAGCTGTTTTTGATTCCTTCTATCATAGTGCTTCTGATTTCGATTAACACAACAAGTTGATTCCTGCAAGTCCGAATGATCACGCTGAGATCCTTTGGGAAGGATTTCTTGCATTACAAGTTCAAGGACCAATGGTGTTTCCGGTCGTGGATCCTCCAACGATCAAGTTAGAATAGGCAAAAGAGAGTACGAATGCCAACCAAAAAGTGTAATAGTGTGAGTACCTGTTCCATCCAAGTTGTGGCTATATATATAGAAGTGCAGAGTATGTCTGGTTCATTAATGGATTGATGGTACTGAGATTTGTAGGAGAACGTGGAGAGTGGTGATTCTAAAACTAAGGCAAGGCCTGAAACTGGGGTGCCACGGCGTGCCGACCGACCACTCGTGAGCCGAGCAGAATATGACTCACGCAGCCGACCTTGTTCACCGAGCAGAAGTCCCTTGACACGTGACACATTTTCAGAGTCCGGCGAGACGTGTCCAAAAATATACGTACTTACTCATCAGTTACTAATACCGAAGAAAGTACCTGACTAATGATTTAGGAAGAAATGCCTTAATCATTGCCTTTAAGTAGTTGAGTTTTTGGATTCCCGTAATGTGCAGGGCTCATAAAGTAATCAAGTTATATGAGATCGAGTTTGTGTTCGATCTTTTATTGTTCAAGATCAATTTGTCGCCTAAACAGACCAAGTTTGAAATTTTTTGAAGCCCGTTAAATTATGAAGCTAAGCTCGGAGAACTACTTCTCGATTGTTCAGTTTTTGACTCTGTTGAAATTTAAGACACCAGATATTGGCTCGTGTTCAATTCGATTAAAGCTTATTTAACTTAGCGGACATTCGATTAAAACTTATTTTAACTTAGCGGACGCTGGGAAGTTTGTCCACTTGGATTAAAACCGTCTTCCCATTTGGAAGAGAAGGATCTCGTCTCGATCTACCAGTAGGGATGCAAATGAGTCGAGCTGAGCCAACCGAACCAAATTCAATGAGCTTTAATTGTATCATCAAGCTAGCATTTGTTTAAGTATGAAGGAATCGATTTAAAATAAGCTCTTAACAAACTGATCTTGAATTGAGCTCGTGGAGGTTTTGATTCGTATGTTTCGCTTCCCAGTTTGCTTAGCAAAAGGACCATGGGAATTCATGCTGTAGTTACTAACATTCTTCTAAAAGGGGGCTTAGCGAGTAACTGCTATCAAACAACACAATTGTTGAAATAATTTTCTGATATTGAACGAGGACCACAATAGTGGAATAACTTACAGAAGGATTCTATGGAGGACATACAAGTAGTGAGGCCACTTATCAAGCCTAATATTATGCCCCTTAATTACAGTCAAACACACATGCTATATTAGTGGAATTCCATTAATACTGCTAATAGTGAATAACCACTAAGTCCTTCTTAACAGTAGTGAATAACCTCCAACTCCTTAACTCCCCTGCTATTAGCGGCTCATGCTAACAGTTGAGTCACGCCAACAACTTTGTGTTTTGTGTACTCAGCGGCGGAGCAAGAATTTTTACAAGCGCACCAACATTTCTTCCCTGAGGAAAGGAGAAAGAATGACATAAGATGGGAAACCAAGGAAAGCAAGACCAAGGTTTCATCTTCCGTTTGTTTGACGTGCCGACAGATTTTTCTGCATCTAATGCATCAGAATTACTTTCTGATTCAGCTGCTTTCTTAGACCGAGATCTATTCCTTTTCTTTCTCTGTCTCCAACAAAGTTGTACAAGTGCTGACTGAAGGCGTTGCTGGAGTCTCTGTCACAAGATCCTCTGTGGTCATTGCTGGCGAGGCAATCTCATCCGTCCTTTTAACCTCAGGGTTGCTCATTGCAGGTTTCTCTGAGTTGACAGACTTTAGGACAATTGAGTGTGAAGATTTCGATTTCATGGGTGATTTGGCCTTTGGAGGACATATCCCTTTCGTATGGCCTCGAGGAGTACCTCTCTTCAGGTTTCGATGCGAGCAGAAGTGGCATGTGTATACGACATTGTTTTGGGTGGAAATACTTGGCCTTTTGTGTCTACTACGCCTTGCTTTGGCTCTATTCTTTCAATTCGAATGGTACAATTGTATCCAGGCTGAAGAATGGATTCGCACCTGCAAAAAGACAGAAGAATTATTATACATCTGCTCTAGTCTTGAGAAACTCTCCCATGTACAACTTTCTGTTGACTAACATAAACTCTGGTTAGGCAAAAAAGGAGGTAAAACTGAGACATTCAAACTATGCCTTTCATTGCTATTGTGAAATGAGATTTTATAGACAAACATCAGCATATTTCCAAATCATTAGTGCCAATCCAAAACTTGTTTCTGATCAGATTTCACAAAAACTGGTTGGGAGTCCTTCATAACCACAATATGACATGTTCAACTAAGGAGAAGTGGCCCAATTTGCAACACAATCAGGTTCAGAACTGGCCATTAGGATACCATGACTGGTCATCTTACTTACCAAATAGTCTCATATTTGAGCCCACACGGCACTTCCCAAGGATGTACAGAGGTGAAAAGATATTTAGATGGCACAAAAAGGTAAACAGATGCAACTAAGAGGAATCGATCAAACAAGGCAGAGAAAAGAAAAGAAGAAGACGAAGAAAGAAGAAGAAGCAGCCTAAGTATGGTAGACACTGTATGCAAAACTGTACTTGTAAATTGCAGAATCTTCATATATCAACTAGTTGCAGCAGATTACAAAGTTCTGCAAATGGTATTCACTATTCGCCAAGCAAAAATGTCAAAACAAAGAACCAAAAAGCAAGGCGTGTTGGAAAGCTACCGAACTTTTTCTCTGAGAACCATAAAGTAAGCCAGTGTTCGGAGGGTTTCTCGTTGTGTTTTTGCTCCATAGCTAGGAGTGATTTTCTCTTTTCCAGGGGCTTTCCCTTGTAGTTGATTCAGCAGGTCTTTTTCCCTGCTTCGTTCGGGTTGTAAGGGTTTTGCCTCTGATTTTTGTTTGTTTGCTCAATAGATGGTTTTTTTTTTTGATCCGCTCAATAGATGGTTTAATTACCAAAAAAATTGAGTTAAGAAGTTTAAGATTCAAACCTTATTCCCCGATCCAAGGTTCATTAGAATGTTCATTGTATCGGGTTTTTTTTCCTGCATGGTCCCATTTTCTTCTTTTTCCTCCCTTGAGGGGAAAGAGAATAGAAACTGGAATAAAAAGGCAGCAAAGAAAATGAAAGTTTGGCCCATTAGGCTCGTTTATCAAACCTTTAAAACTGCCAACAGGCAATCACAGAGCAATGCAAGCATACTAGCACACATATCGAAGCCGATAACACATGCAGCAGGGCTGCTAAACAAACCAAGCCACCCAAGTTCGAGCTCGTGGCTTCTTAAAAGCTTGTCCACACACAAAAAAAAAAAAAAAACTAGAACATATATATTCTTATAGCTAAACGAACAAGCTCCTAGTCGGCTTACTCGGCTAGTTTGACTTATAGTTATGATGTACTATAAGAATTCAAGCTACTCGAGATCAGCGAGTTCGGCTCGATTAAAACTTGTTTGAGATAGGCTATGTTTATGACATAGGGCATCGTCAAATATTTGTTGGAGCAAAATAGTACCTTTCGTTCATGAGATGTTTGATAGCACCAGGAAAACGTGATCCTTCAAAATGATTCTCAATCAAGCCCTCATTGGGGGAGTGAGGCCGAGTCCATTGCCCAAAGAGGGGTCACCGAGTACTCAGTTCCCAACCCAGCCACCGGTATCTGTTTCACTAGATTTTAGTCAGGGACACCATCAACCTAAAGCACTATAAGAGCCAAGTGTAGTATTTTCTGAAGGTTGGAGCTCGTGAATTTCATGAGCTCAGACCTTTTTCGAAAAAACAAGAAGAAAAAGAAAATGTACGTTCCTGCACGAATCATATGTGAGTGCATGATTTTCAAAGGAAAAGGGCGCACTGCGATGGAAAATAGGTTGTACATGCTTATTGTACATTCTAATTGATAAAGCACTACTAAACAGATAACATTCCGAGGAGAAACCAACCAACAGGCATAAAACCTCGATGACTAGCCATGTATACTTCGATATCCAGTTCAATATCACCCTAGCTGCTCCGGTCATTCTGCAAAAGATCGGCTCATTGTATAGGTTCGGCGCATATCAAGAGGCTCGTTAGGTAAAGTTAGGTAAATTCGATAGGCTGGACTTGTTTACAAGCAAGCTGTGCTCAAAACGCATTCAGTTACGTGGGTGGTTTATGTATATACATGCATTCAGTTAGTTTTTACGTGGTTCCTGTACCGGATTCATTGAGAAATTTAAACAAACACCTAAAATGCACAAAATGCCTTAACCCCAAGACCCATGAATAGATCTAGACCTCCAATACCTCACGCTCATGAATTTCATGACTCGTGATTTTTACTAGCTTCGAGCTCATTAATTTCACGTGGTACACGCTCGTGATTTCTACTACTAGCTTGTAGCACGTGAAAATCACGAGCTCGAGGTTCCACAGAACTAATCGAAACAAGAAGAAATAACGCGAAATTGGATGTCGGGTATGCGTACAGAACTAGTCGATCAACATAACCAAAAGATAGTATCTGCATACCTGAGATCGTGAGTTGAGTATTTTGGTGAGAAAGGGGGAGAAAAGTTCAAAAATAAAAATGTTTTGATTGGCTCATTTCTTACCATTCCCTCCCTCACCCAATCTTACCAAATGGTGTATGGTGAGATTTGATGAGAAAGAGCTCTCCTTCCTTATCTCACCATTCAAATGGGCTGCTAGGGTTTTTGGTCTTGGCATGATCCAGGAGGGGATTTGAATCAGCAAAGAGAGAGCCGGCCCGTAAAACAAGTAACACGTATGTATGAAACGCGAGTTTGTTGCTTACTGGACTTCTCATCTTGAAATTGCGAAGTGACGTAAAGAAGGCCTTTCTCCCTTTTCTGGGAATTTTCAAACTCATTTTGGAATTAATTTGATGATCTGATTTGTCCAAATTGTATAACATGTTAATTACGATAATTCTGAAAAGTAGGAATTCAGTCTAGTACGAATTGATGAGATGATGTCTCCGGTTATTTTGAAAACACCGTAATTGTTGGCTTAACTTCACCATTATGAGCATAACTAAAATCCATTACAAGCATAACAAAACCCAAACAAGACATAACCAAAGAATATCCAAAAACTAACCAAGGCATAACAAAATCCATCCAAGGCATAACAAACAAGTTATGCCTTGTTATGGTTTTGTTATGCCAAAAGTTATAGTGTCTTCAAAATGACCGGGGATACCGAAGTACATGACACCTACAATGTAACAACAAATTGAATACTCATAAACCATACAACAAATACATGGCACCCACAATGTACCTTACAAACAAATACACACAAAGAACAAGCCCACAATTTACATAAAATACTTATACATGCACTCGGGTGAATGAAGGGTCTCACTTACATAGCACCCCACTCTTTTACCAAGGAATGTTGATCACCACACCAGATTCGCTAGTCTGCAGTATTCAACCTGGCCCGCAATCCACAAATCCTCAACCCAAAATATGATCCCAACATTTTTTAACGAGGTCTCCAAACTTGTTCCGCAGCCATTTGAGGTTTTCATACTTATTCCACAGTCATACCAAGAAGTGGCATGCGTGAAGTACCAAAACAAATCCGCATATCCCAATCTAGATATACCACAACATTTTACGTGCTAACTTATAATTTTCGAATCCAATAGGGAATACTAACTCCCTAGCCAAGAAATAACCACGAGACATACAAAAAATTGTGATGTACATATTGAATATGAGCAGCCATATTAAAAACATGTTGTTGGTGGGAAAACCACTCAAGGCCAGCATAATAGTGCACAACGATCCTATTAAAATCAGAGTGTTAACAAGTATATATTCAGCGAGAGGGTATGTGTAACCGCCATAGTACCAAGGCTGATAAGTAAATGTTGTCACTTTCTGTGTATCCGGATAAAACTACTGTCCAGAATGGCCGTACCCGCATCATGGGGCATTTCACTGGGTTGTCCCCAAATATCACCAAGCAGACTCACAGTTACGTTCCCTTTACTAAAATCTTGCCAAAAACCACTAGGTGGACTCAAAATAGCTTGATACGTCATAGTTGCTGTTATGGTGGCTACTGTTATTAAATGACTGCCTACCTGTTGGCATGAAAGATGAATTTATTTAAGATTTTGGGTCATGGTTACTAGAAAAAAGAGGGTTTTAAAAAAAAAAAAACTCAAGATCCTACCAATGTACCCTGACTAATTCAGGATAAATTCCACCATACACTAATGAATGATCTACTTAAAATCGGGGGAAAACCCATATGAAATTGGCTCAACGAAGGAATTGCGGCCCCGTTTGTTAATCTCTTTCAGCCTTGGCATTGGATTGATAATCCCAACGGATTACTAATCCTTTGTTTGTTTTCACAATGAAGGTATGGACTATTAGGCCCATGGATGTGAATCCACTCATTAGGGGTTATTATCAATACCTTCTAGGCCCCGTTTGATAACTTGATTTGGCCATGGGATTGGACTAATAGTCCCTTCGGACTATTAATTCCATGTTTGGTAACACAAATGGCTCCGAATTGTGAATCCCATGGGATGAGGAAGCCGGACTTTAGGGGGTATTAGCAATACCCCGTGAGACTTGGTATTCATAGTCCAATCCCAACCCCTTCTCATTACTGGTCCATTCTTATTACCAATTTCTTCTATCAATCCAATCTCATCTCAAACAAACATGATATTAATAATCCCATCATCTAATCGATCCCATCCCAAACAAACATACTCATTATCAATCCCTTCTTATTATCAATCTCAATCCTAATCCTATCTTCTTATGAATCCTATCTATCTATCACTGTTATCAAACGGGGCTGGGGATTTGGTATTAACAATCCAATCCCCTCCTTGTCAATGCACAAATACGAAAATAGTCTTCACGAATCCCCATCTCCTTACCAATCCTATCCCATGTGAAGGGCTAAAACGGAAATATATACTATCAAATCAATCCTATCCCATGTGAAACAAACATGATATTAATAATTCCATCATCTAATCCCATCTCAAATAAACATACTTATCACCAATCTCATCTCCTTATCAATCCCTTCTCGTTACTAATCACAATCATAATCCCATCTCCTTACGAATCCCACCCCTCTAATACTTCTATCAAACGAGGCCTGATAGTACATGCCACATGGGTGACAGTTCAATCTCATATCAAAGGTTTCGCAAGCCCCCCCGTCCGCTCCCCCCCGCCCCCCCCCCCCCCCCCCCCACCCCCCCAAGTTGTCGTGCAATAAAATTCGCACTGATCAGATGTCCATAATTCTATGATTTAAACATTTTAGCTACTTTGCGTTGAAAAAATAAAATAAATTACTTATATACATTCCTAATTTTTCAGATAAAAAAAAATTACTTACATTCCTAATTTTTAGAAATTTTCGCATCAAATTAAAAACTAGTCGAGATCTTTAATTTGGTGCAAAGAAACACAAAAATCACATGGGAAAGTTTTTTTTAACTCTAAAATTGCACGTCTTTTTATCGGGACTATCATTTTGGGACGGAATGAGTAATAGCCATTAATTTTTTGAAGACAAATACCATTATCCGACAGTGTAATTTTTATGTACGAGACAAAGTACTCGTCTATCCAGAAAGAAAATAAATGATTTAGATCAATTTCTGGGTTCAGGATGAGGCACCAAAAAAAATGTTACAACCACAGACAATTTGCACACACAATTACACAACACACTCGGGGTGTGTTGTATAATTGTGCGTGCATTTGTGTGTGGTTGTAGAAGGACTCAGGGAACCACATGCCGACTTCGGTGACTTCCACTTCGCAAACTCTAAATTTTGCTTTAAAAAGTAGTAGAAATGATTTGAGATAATGATTTATAGCTATGCATATGTACGAGTGTAGTTGTATCAAACTGTAGAAACTTGTTGGAATGAGAGGGAGAGAGAGTGTGTGTGAACCATCCGACAGTACGTACCTACCTCTCTGACATTGGCGTCGTCTTTGACAATTTTTATTTCCAACTGATATTTTATGGTCTGCACATCCAAAGTGCCATTAGTGTACGTTGGAATTAAAAGCAAGAACTAAAAGTAATTAAAGCGGAAGAAAATAGATTTTCCTTCCTAGATTATTGTATGTATAACTCGTTATCCGGCTCGATGTCTACTAATAGTACGTTGTCCACCACAAAATTGATACCATGTGGGTAGAAGCTAAGTCACATAGTGCGTGGACATGTGTGGGTGTGAGCGCGAGCGCAAGCCGGAGTCTTTCCAAAACTTTTTAAATAACTAAAATTCGTGAGTGAGAGAATTGAGAGAGCAAATTCAGAGCAAGGCTTGAGAGCAGAAGCGAAGACCATTTTGAGAAATTATGTGACTAAGGATAGAAGTCGACCACTAGACCAGAAGCTTCTCAAGAGTTCCGGCTGTAATATGATTACCACTGCGCCAAGTCTGGGAGATTGATGGGGATGGGAGTTCCAAAAGAATCACATTTAAAAATAAAGATGTTATATTTGTTTTTATTATTCTGATTTGTACTTATTTTGTTTGAAAGTCTTGCAATTAATGTTAGAAATATGGAGTATTTAATTAATTAATTAATTTAATTTCTAATATTGATTTTGTCAACACGAAGTAGTAGTTTCTATTATGATCTCTATAGGTCATAATTAGGTCTAGGATATATTTATATTTGGTAATTTGTGAGATACACAGTATACACCTTCCTATTTTGCTGATTTCTTTCCGACAAGGCAATTTCTTTAACTTAATTTGTTTAGGCTTGATTGGCAAGTATTGCCTTTTGTTATTTTATTTCCTAGTATTTTTAGGGTCTCATGCAGAGGCTATAAATAAGCATTGTAAGGCTTAGGACAAGGTGATTAATTAAGTTTGAATGAAGAAGAAAACAGAGAGATTTCTTGACATTGTGAGGTTGGGATTGTTTTCAAGTAGTTCTTGCTTTTTTCAATACGCTTCCCTAAATCAGAGCTTAATTTCTCTTTCTTTTTTTCGGTTAGAAATGTAAAAAAAGGGATAAAGGGTTGAATAATTGCAGGTTGTAGTGATGCAATATGAGTCAATTAAAATGATTAAAACCTTTCATCTTTATTGTTGACGTAGTTTATTGGTTTCGTTGAGTTTGAAATAAGAACTTTCTATTGGGAAAACCTCGGCATATACAAAAAATCCAGAGAACAATTTCATTGATAATGTAACAATTACATAATTGAAACGAAATACAAATACAAAAAAGATTGGAATAGTCGAGATACAAACTGGATTTGCTGAATATCAAACCAAGTCCTATGTGATACCACAGTCTCTTTAGGAAAGATTCGCCGCCTACCGTGGGTGTTGTACGTAGGTTGCATCGGCGACTTCCTCCCAGCGTTGGCTCGGCTAAACCGCAAGTTGTTGGAACACCACCGTCGACCACCATGGCAAACTGCCTACCGCCTCTCTCTCTCTCTCTCTCTCAAAGAACAATATGCTAGAAGGATGTAAGAGCTTGAATTTTCTGATAATTCCTCCAAAATGTGAGCCTTCTTTATATAGAGTGGAGGAGGTAGGAGAGGTGAATGCAGCCATCAATTGCTAAAATGAATTCAGCCATTATGCTGCCATCAAATGCTGGAGGATACAAGAATAATAACCATCATGAGGAGGGTTACGGGAGTTATAGAATCCCACAATTCAATATATCTATTGATTGTGGTGCGTCCAGATTTAACGAACCCGGAACCAGCACGGTTGCCTCGAGAGACTCTCTGGTAGCCCCGATTTTATTCATCTGAAGCTCTGTAAAATTTCCAACACTTTCCATTATCAAGTAGACCAGAGAAAGACCCATAAATAGCCAAACCGAATAGTTTGGTCCTTTATCCTCATATCGATGAGGGTAACTACATGTATACACAAATACTTGCATCCATTTGCTTGAGGGCTGTAGCAGGATGCAATTAAGATGATATTGCCATCATTGTCTCCAGAGCTGAGGAGAGATTCCTTGTCATTCTTCTGCAGATATTTTATGAGTGTCTTTAAAGCTTCTAGCATGTTATATTTCACACAAAAGTGCAAAACATTCTCTCCTCTGTCTAGTTTCTCATGAAATTGATATATAGATTCTTATTGGTCATATTCCTCTTGTTGAGACGAGTAAAAAGTACAGAATATTGACATAATATTTTAAAATTTTCGCTAAGTAGTATGCTAAAAGTATAACAAAAAACTTTTGGACATGCCAAATAAAAAATAGTCCAACGAAATTTGTACCAAAAATAATGTGCTGTCTCCCACACCTTGCATCAGAATTCAATCTATAAATAAATTACAAAAAGAAAAATTAATCTTGTCTAAGCACTTATAAAGACAAACAAATTAAAATTCTACGCAAACAGTTATATTAAGCTTCTTCGTAGTTTCCACAGTAGTTGAACGTTATTGGTGTGGTGGCTTCGGGTACCGTCTCGATAACCTGGCCAAATGGTTTGAATCGATGCACTGTGAGGGTCTGGTCCACAACTTGGTAAAAGCTAATGGTCTCGATATACTGTTCGGTTCAGTGCTCGGTGACAAGACCTCTGTGCCTGCTTCGGTAATTATCAACGGCACGGAGTGTATCCGGTGTTCTCAAAGCCGCCTAAGAGAAGTAGTTACGCCAGATGGCCCATGGGGATTATGCAACAAGCGTAATCATTGGGATCAGATCTGGCCATGTGCTTTGTAACTGCTTTGCCTCACTCGTCATATATGATGTCACCCGAGGCGGTTACCCTAGTGTACCCTTCACGCGTTAGCTTGGAGGCCAAGTAAACCTAAGTATATAAATACAAAGGGATACTCGTCTGGAGAGGTATGCCATTCTATCCTAACCTTAGACCTACATTCTTCCCTTGAGATCTAACTTGATCGTCGGAGGGTCACTGGGCTACCCCAGCCCTAGTGACTTATTATAGGTCCAGCAGCAAGAGTGCAAAACCGCGGAGGAAGGAACTTAACCTAAACCACGGTTAAGATCCCGTCAAATCGAACCCCTACAATTGGCATGCAAAATCCGACCTCCCAATAGAAGAAATTAAATTCTGTGAAGTTTCGGTTGCTGGCACGCTCCCTGTTCTCAGCGATTTCGTTCAGACTTGTCCAAGGTTTTGTCTGATGGGAAATTTCCTCGATCCCACACGCAACGAAAGTGTAAAGAAATTAACACTCACAAAGAAAGGACACACAAGAGTAATAATTTAGGAAGAACAAGGCATTTGTTTCCCATGTGCAAAGCTCATAAAGAAATCAAGTTATTGGAGTTTGAGTTTGTGTTCACTAATCAAAAGATTGTTCGAGATTGATATTTTTTTTTTTTAAGTTCGTTAAATTTTTAAACCAAGTTTGAACGAACAACTTCTCGACTTGTTAGGATAATAACTCGCAAAAAATTATGACACTCAATATTAGCTCGTGTTCACTTTGATAAAAACTTATCTGAGTTTGACTCATCTCATTGAAAAATCAAGCTTGAAAATATTTTTCAATGTTTGTTAAGTTTTTAAACCAAGCTGAAACAACCTCAAGCCGACTCATTCAGCTCGTTTATCACCCATATATGTGTGCTGTTGGATAGTTTTCGGAAAATTAAATTGTCTCAACAGTAGGCAATAAAAGAGTAAAAACAAATACGATTTAGAATTAAAACCGCAGAAAGAAAGATGAAAAGTTGGCTTTGTCTAATGTTAATTTGGTTTTCATTTTCTATTTTTAATTAAGAATATTTGTCTTATGTAGTTGTATTTTTGGTCATCGATCAAAAAACTGGAATCCTTTTCGTAGAGAATTGAAATTGAAAAAAGCAAAGTTGGGCCAAAATGCTACTCCAAGAGGATGTCGGAAACGAATTTTAAAGGGGGAGCACATGTTTGGGGTAGATAAAAATGTGTCATTGTGTCTAAATTTAGTTTTCCTTGATTACCAAAACAAAACACTTAATTCCACTTGAATTACCCTCACCTTTCTATAAACGTAAGGGTAGAAATTTCAATTTAATCTAAACACAATACACTCCAGGTTCACAATAACTGTTCCACATCCACAATCAAAAACAGTTTTCTTCAAGATGATGGGCAGTGTGTTCAGCTGTAAAAGATAGATTAAAATTCGAAAACTATTGTGCATATTTCTATTACAATTCGACTTGCACACGCATGACGTGCGCACCACCTCTAGTTTGCCACATGCAGATACAATCACTATTGTTTAGCGCAAAATGTCAACTGATGGAAAGCGGACTCTTTTTTTTTTGGGGGTGAAACTAGATAAGGGCTATGTGCTACCTCAAGTTTCGCAAATTCCTTATTATTATTGTAGCGTTCGTTCAAATTTATATTTTTAAACCATGACCAAAATATACTACTAAAAAATCGAACCAAACCTTTCGGTTTGAATTGGTTTGGACTAGATTCACGGTTTGCAGATTTTTTGCTCACTCCTACTTGAAGCCCAAAATATTAGTGACATACAAAGTAGTTTATTATCAATACATGCATTCAGTCTGAAGTAATCTTGCATTCTTTTTTAGAAGTAACAATGATTCAATAACAGTAGAAGAACTGAAAAACCATTGACCATTTCCAATAAAATAAAACAAACCGAATACTCATAAACTATACAACAAATACATGGCACCCACAACAGAAACGATTAATTCCCAGAACCTAATAATAACGCTTGCAAATTAGACAACAAAAAAAAATCACAAAATCCTACAAGGCGGAACTAGGGCTTTACCTTAACTCCTGCGACACGAATGTTAGTTGAACTTGTTACAGCACACCTTGCTGTAAGCTATGAATTCTACTCGACTGTACCTTATGATCTTCTAGCGTATTTCCCTACGTCTCGATTGTGTTCCTGAGTTTGGACTCCAAACGCAATATCTGTGTTCTTTCTCCCACAGTTCAATTTCATATATTATGAAATTCTGTGAAACCTAGTAATGACATATATATGGGACTATGCTAGGGACCTAATGAGTAATAAGTTTGGGTTCATAGCGTAAATAAAAAATCTTAATCCCACCAGGATTCTTTTTCTTATTTTACTAATTATAACTCACACCACTACAGAATTATAATTGCACTCCTGTCATTAGCTCAATTATATTAGGAGCTTCATGATATTAAATACTTAAATATCCCCCACGTTAAGATTACAGATACCCATTGATTAAATTAAATTACCAACAATTATATTTAATTGACATCTATAATTCCTTGAGACTATTCACCTATCTTATTTGATATGTCATATACAAATACCCACCTGCAAGGTTTGACATAACCAAAACTTAAAAGCTTATTCAAGGGCTATCATCAATCCCTACTGGGACATAGATTCCATCAATAATTAATAGCTATCATGCATACATATACTGTTGTGACCCAACTCTTCGAGATTATTGACCCTAAAGAGGATCTCACTCTCTAATAAATCAAAATCAACAACATTATATATATATATTAATTATATTTGGATTAAGAGTATAAGCCTTCATAATAATCATGAGGTTTCAATTATCTTATAAAGTCAGTAGAAAGACAATTATCTCAACGTGGTCTCATTCAATACACAAAGTATAATAGCACAATGAGTTGGAACTAGACCATTCCCCGTAGTCCAGATAGACCTACTAAAAATTTACTACAGTCCTACCGATAGTGCGTCCAATTCCATCTAAGATCGTGAACTAATTCTTATATTTCTCAAGAATCGATGATCTGATTTTCTGCGTGTAAGCTGATCATCTACTTTGTAAAACAAAAGACACACATGCATAATATACAATAATGTTATGCAAACATTACCCATAGAAGATTCTCATCAGAAAGGAATAAAACTGATTAATAAATAATAATCAAATATTAATTCAGTACATAAAAGAATGACTTTTAGTGTTTCCAACACCCACAATGTACCTTACAAACAAATACACAAAGAATAAGCACAAAAATTACATAAAATAGTTACATGCACTCACGTGAATTAATCAAGGGACTCACTTACGCAGCACAGTACTCTTTACCAAGGATTGTTGACCACACCAGATTTGCTAGTCTGCAGTATTCACCCTGGCCCGCAATCCACAAATCCTCAGCCCGAAATATAATGCCAACATGTTTTAACGAGGTCTCCAAACTTGTTCCACAGCCGTACGAGGTGATCTCCAAACTTGTTCCGCAGCCATACCAAGAAGTGGCATGCATGAAGCACCAAAACGTATCCACATACCCCAATCCAGATATACCACAGTATTTCAAGCGGAAACGCATACTTTTCGACTCCACCGGGGAATACTAACCCCATAGCCAAGTAATAACCACGAGACATAAAAAAAATTGTGACGTACACAGTGAATACAAGCAGCCATATTAAAAACTTGTTGTCGGCGGGGAAACCACTCAAGGCCAGCATAATAGTGCAAAACGATGCTATTAACACCAGAGTGTTAACAAGCATATAGGCAGCGAGATCAGGGTTTCTGTTAGAGATGCCAGAGCCAGTAACATTATTGTTGTCACTTATGGAATGGTACTTCGTAATTCTGTCGAAATTGGCAGTACCCGCAACTTGGCCCATTTCTTCGGATATGTAATACTTCTTAAAATGAGGACTAGTACTGTCCGGAGTGGGAGTGGGAGCGGGAGCCATTCCACCGGATTTTCCCACCAGATTCATATTTTGGTTCCAATTACTAGATTCTTGCCTAAAACCACCAGGTGGATTCAAAATTGCTTGATACGCCATAGTTGCTGTTAGGGTGGCTGCTGTTATTAAATGACCGCGTACCTATTGGCATGAAAGATGAATTTATTTAAGATTTTGGGTCATGGTTACTAGAAAAAAGAGGGTTTTTTTTTTTAAAATAAAAAAACTCGGATCCTACTAATGTACCGCAACTAATTCGGGATAAATTCCACTGTACACTAATGAATGATCTACTTAAAACAAGGGGAAAACCCGTATGAAATTGGCTTAACAAAGGAATTGATAGTACATGCCACATCGGTTTCAATCTCATACCAAAGGTTTCGCAAGGCCCCCCATAGTTGTCATGCAATAAAAATTCACACTGATCGGATGTTCGTAATTCTATAATTTAAACATGTTTGCTACTTTGTGTTGAGAAAATAAAATAAATTACTTATATACATTCCTAAGTTTTAGAAATTTGAAGACGCGCAGTTTTTATAAAAATTTGGATAAAAAAAATAAATTACTTACATTCCTAATTTTTAGAAAATTTCGCATCAAATTAAAGAGCTAGTTGAGATCTTTAATTTGCTACAAAGAAACACGAAAAATCATGTAGGAAAATAAAACTGCACGTCTTTTCATAGGGACTATCACTTTGGGACGGAATGAGTCATAGCCATTAATTTTTTGAAGACTAATACCAGTATCCGACAGTGTGATTTTTATGTATGAGACAAAGTACTCGACTAGCCACAAAGAAAATAAACGATCCAGATCAGTTTTTTGGGGTCAGGATGGGGCACCACAAAAAATGATACAACTACACACAATGTGTCGAATAATTGTATGTGCAATTGTGTGTGGTTGTAGAAGGAGTCGGGGCACCACAGGCCAAGTCCTGTGACTTCCTCTTTGCAAACTTTAAATTTTGCTTTAAAAAGTAGTAGAAAGGATTTGATTGAATGATTTATAGCTATGCATATGTATGAGTGTGTGTGTGAACCATCCGACAGTACGTACCTCTCGGAGCCAGGTATGGTTAACCTTGAAATACTTGATCCAAAACAGATAAATACTTTGCAGTACTTGTCCAGCTTTGCTCCGACGTTGAGGAGGATTATATTCGGGCAAGGAATTCGACCCACTGCAAGGAGATCTACGAAGACCAGCTTGGAAAAACAACTCTAGGATTTCCATGGTTTTTAGGTCTCTATTAGGACAGTGCTCTAAAAGATCCAAAACAGTAAATCCGTGCCGGTTCTTGACATTATTGGCGTCATCTTTGACAATCTTTATTCCCAGCAGATATTTTATGGTCTGCACATCCAAAGTGCAATTAGTGTTGGAAATTAAGAGCAAGCGAACAAAAGCTAAAGTAAAGCTGGAGAAAATTTGACTAGATTGTCCTTCCTAGATTATTGTATGTATAACTCGTTATCCGGCTCGATGTCTACGTACAAACAGTGATCCACCACAAAATAAGAACTTTCTATTATCAAAGTAGACCCGAGAAGGGCCCATAAATGGACAAACTGAATAGTTTAGTCCTCATATTGGTGAGGGTAACTACATGTATACACAAATACTTACATTCATTTGTTTGAGGGCTGCAGCAAGATGCAAGATAGTGTTTCCATGATTGTCTCCGGAGTTGAGAAGAGACTCCTTGTCATTAGTCTGCAGATATTGTACGAGTGTCTTTAACGCTTCTAGCCTATTATATGTCACACACAAGTGCAAAACAGTCTCTCCTCTATCTAGTTTCTCAAGAATCGAATCTGGTTTGGCTCCAAGCAATGCTGGTATCACCTCAACTCTTCCTTTTATGGCCGCCAAGTGGAGAGGAATTCTTTCTGTTAGAGTACATGTGTTTGAGAGTTATATACATTCCTAGAAATACAATCTCACACACACAAAAGGAAAGTTGCTATGAGCATCGGGTTATAAGATGTTGGAGTTGCTAGCTACTGTTTAATTTGTTGACGATTAAAAAAACAAACTTCTATAACCAACTAATTATAGGAAAGAAATATAACAATGAGTACCGTCTTCATCACGACTGAGGCAGATATCGGTGTTCTCCGATAACAACATTTCTACGATCTCAAAGTGACCCTCGGTGCAAGCTAAGTGGAGGGGCGATGACAGTGAAGAGTCTAACTCGGTGGCCAGTTCTGGTTTCCAAGTTAGAAGGGCTTTCGTGAGGTCCAAGTGACCGAACGAAACAGCTACATGCAAAGGAGTGGTGCCATTGATGAAGAAGCCTGTGAGGGAGCTGGCTCTGTTGAGAATGAGTTTGTCCTCTCCGATCAATTCTTCTAGTGCTGCGATGCTCCCACTCAAGCAGACGTCTTTGAGCCTTCTCCCCGCGTCTCCTACCCTGTTCATCATATCGAACTATTCAAGCTTATGCTTTAATAACAAGAGAGAATTTTTACTAACTCGAAGAATGAATGATATCGAAACGGCGTACAAGACCTTCTCTTATATTAGTAGCTAGGCAAAGCACACGGAAACAAAAAACTCCATAGCACAAGTCAAGCATTTCTTCAAGGTAAATTCAAGGTAAAGAAGACCCCAATTGCACGCCGGGAAATGGGTATGTATGAGTTTCCGCGTCGTATGTTTTTCTTCACGCGGGTTGTTTGACGCGCATGTGTGTCTCTTTCACATGGCCTCAAGGAGGTCCCCCTCTTCAGGTTCCGATGGGAGCTAGCAGAAGTGGGCCCAATTTGTATGGGAGTAACGGCAAATAGTCCACCACATTACTTGGACCCAATATATACTGAATGACCCATATCCACTTAAAAGGCTAAGCCTTGTAAGCGGTGAGCCATCCAATTGTATATTAAGGTCCAACTTTTTTTTTTTTTTTTCTGTTTATCCGATGTGGGACTTAATGTTCACGCATGTTCTAACAAATTTGCTTACAAATTAAATTGTTCAGAGCCAGCAGGAATTTCTTGGCCTTTCGCATCTAACAAATCCAACAAGCAATTTGGACTCGTACTGCCTTTTTTTGCCTTTGCAAAATGACTCAAATTAATGAATTGAGATGATTAGTAAAACATCGATGACTAGACATTGCCAGGAATATCATGACCTATTTCGCATCTAGTTCCAAATCATTAAATTCTATGTTGACAATACAAAACGGAACCGACACGACACAACAAGCAATTAATGGCAACCCCATCAACCCAAAATTTCAACTACGGTGGCTTTCCAGAGTGGTCCAGACATGTCCATTCAGGAGACAAAACTTTTTTTACGGAGCTTTCTGAAAGGAAAGTTTACGGGACTCAATTTCGACCGTTACAAAAGTGTATTGGACGGTCCGAATTGAAAGCAATTTATTACCATTAATATATTATCTATTAGCGGTAACAATTTATTATCATTGTGTTTTGCCTGACTTTTGTTTCCCTAACAGAGAGAACATAAAACCTTAATATAGTAGGCTCCCATTGTGATACTTGAAATTTTGGATCTGAAAAACTTGAAATTGATACTTAGATTCTCATTGGTCGTATTCCACTTGCTTTTTTTTTTTTTGCCGTTCGTTAATCCTAATCTACTCTATTCTAGGAGACTTGAATAGGGGATGACTGCTTACGAAATTCGAACCCTGCCGGTGTGCATGAGAGTACAAGGAGACACTAACTGCACTCAACTCGACTTGCATATTCTTCTCGTTGAGATGAGTAAAAAGTACATAATATTTTAAAAAATTTGCTGAAGTTTAAATAACTTAAGTACTCCGAATAGTTCAACGAATTATGTAACAAAAATAATATGCTGATTACCACACCTCGCATCAGAATTCAATCTATAATAAATTACAAAATGGAAAATTCTCATCTAAGCACAGATCAAGGCAGACGAAACAACGTATTCCCTCACGAAATTCTACGAAAACAGCTACTTAGCTCTTTTTATGGAAGAAAAAAAATTCTCTGAAGTTTCGGTTCCTGCCACGCTCACTGTTCTCAGCTATTTCCTTCGAACTTGTCCAAGGTTTCGATCCCATCTGCAACGGAAGCGTTAAGAAATTAACACTCACAAAAAAAGGACACACAAGAGTTACGTGCATATTGGCCCCAATACCTACTCCATGGGAGAGAGAGCGATTCCACTACTATATGAAAAATAGAAGATTTCAATGTGAGATTAAAAAAAAAAAAACCCCTTCTCGAGCTTGTAGAACACCATGGTTCTCTACAATGTTTTTCACTTACCCCTTATATCTCTGTTTTTCCCTCACATCTATTCTCCTCTCACCTCACGATGGGTGTTACCCCGGCAAGCCCCAAAGCCCGACCAGGGGATCCTCCACCATGTAGGGGTTGTCGTGCGGCACACAGCTGTCGATTTCATCAATCAATAGTCCAGATTAAAAATCAATTTTGACCGGTAAAAATTATTTATTACCGGACAAAATTAAAAAAACATAACTCAAAACATTCATTATCGAGATCGACGGTCCATGTGCTGCACTGGTAGGGCGGAGGGATTTCCCAATCCCTGCCCTGGATCTCACCCACACCGTATACCACTATTCTGTGCACTCTGCCTTTTTCCTCTCTCACTATCACACGAAGCCGCACGAATAGTTATACAGAAGAGTACTCAGAGGCTTTACAAATTCTTGAGAGGCTTTCTAGAGATGATCTTGGAATATATATGCATGTACTTCGGTTTGATCAAAGCCTTTCCCCTTTGTTTGTGCCATAGTTGCACTTTGTTTCATTGTGATCCGTGTGTTCCGGATTCTTTGTTGACCTCTCCACGTGTGAGTCACGGGTCACACCTGCGGAGGAGTGTTGGGATTTGTCCCACATCGGTTAATTATCTCCTCCAAAAACTAGTATATGAGCCTGGGCGGCCTCTCCACTCTTTGCCAATTGATTTGGAGTTGGATGCTTTAACACCATGCACACATACCATTACACAGCTGCTAAATTTTCCTATGTCATTCCAATCTTTTACTCTGTCCTTTGCGTTTTGCCCTTTTTCCCATGGGCAAAACCCGACATCGTCTTCGGCTTGTTTGACGTGTTAACAGATTTTTTCTGCATCAAATGTAGCAGAATTACTTTCAGATTAATTCAGCTACTTTGGTCACTTTGGGAGACGCAATCTCATCCGCCCGTCCTTTTGAACTCAGGGTTCTTCTTCGTGACTTCCTCTGAGTTGACAGACATTAAGATGATTGAACATGAAGATTTCGATTTCATGGATGGTTTGGCCTTTGGTGGAAACATCTCTTTCGTATGGCCTCGAGGAGTCCCCCTGTTCAGGTTCCGATGGGAGCAGAAGTGGGCATTAATTTGTAAACAAAATTGTTAAACTATGAAGCTATGCTCGGAGAACTACTTCTCTGATTGTTTGGTTTTATGACTCTTTTGAAATTTAAGACACCAGATATTGGCTGGTGTTCAATTCGATTAAAGCTTATTTTAACCTAGTGGACGCTGGAAAGTTTGTCCACTTGGATTAGAACTATCTTCCCATTTGGAAAAGAAGGATCTCGTCTCGATCTACCAGTAGGAATGCAAATGAGTCGAGCCGAGCCAACCGAACCAAATTCAATGAGCTTTAATTGTGTCATCAAGCTAGCATTTGTTTAAGTATGAAGGAATCGATCTAAAATAAGCTCTTAACAAACCGATCATTTTGAATCGAGCTTGTGGAGTTTTTGATTTGTCGTCAAACTAAGGATGCAAAAGCAACAAGATCCATCACCTATTCACGTAAGAAAAATTAACTATAAAGACAAAAAACAACTAACAATTAGCCATCTGCATTCTGATCATTCTACTATACATTTGATTCCTCCTTTCCTCAGCTGCTGCACCATTGGTTTTACTGGCTTACCTGGCACAGAGTCACGTAACACTTCTCCCTCCGATGATCGGTCATCTCCTCTTCGGCATTGGTTCCAAACATGGATATGTTGCACTGGAATTTGAAATCATTATTTTGATCTGTAATGATCTCACCCCTTCAGCACCATCATTTGTATTCTTCCACTCCCCCTTTAGCTTCAGTCCACAATTCAACCGAATTGACATCGTTCTTCTTTTTTTTTTTTTTGTGTGGTCAAAATCAACATCAATCATTTCTTGTTCATTTGAATATTCAGCTTCCTCCACCAATGCGGCAATGCCTCAGAATTGTCAGCATTTTTGTTCAGTGGCGCTTCAGATCAAGCTCACATGTGACAGCGACCTTACGCAGAGAACAACTCCACAGTTTCTGTAACTCTTTACTCAAATTGACTGAGGGCGTATCATTGACAAATTCAGTTATTGGTGCCTCAGATTTCCGATTTACCCCAGAAACGCTCGAGTCCAAAGGCTTAGCCTGCAGCAAAATAATATGCAGTAACCACGAAAATATAGATAGATGATGAAGGTAATCATGCTGTGGGGGAGGGGCGGTAGAATGCAGATGCAGATCGAGTCTTCATATGGGTCTCACTAGTCTCATGCTGATTAAGGACCTAGCTTTTACTAGCAACTAGAATCTCATATATTCTTCTCAGCCCAATGTGGTATGTCGAAATGGCAAAGCAGATTGTAAATTGCAAAATGCAACGTTGGAAATATGGAATCCCAACCCCATATTGGGTTCTAAGTAAATTTAGATCACAGCTAATGAGTTAAACATTAGGTCTCCATGCACTTCGATGCGTATATGACTCTTCAAACATAAGTTTGCAAGTGAGGCAGCATGAATATGAAACTACTGAAGTGTGGCTATCGTATCGTATCTCTATGAATCCCAACTCTCAGACACCAGGCATGGAATGGAACAGACCCAAAAGCCGGGTATGTATATCTGGGCATGTCCCAATCCGACACAAGAAAATGTAGTCGTGTATTTGGTGCATCGTAATGAAAGAACATATGAGGTTATACTGTCAAGAAATCTAGAATTGAAACTAAAGGAGGTAGTGAATAAAAGGGGGAGAATGCTCTCAAAATAGGAATCAACAATAAGAGAAACACTCTCTTCTTCTTCTTCTTCTTCTTTTTTTTTGTTCATTGCAGAAACTCTAAGCGTTGTCGTTATCGTCTTGTTTTTCTTAATAAGTACTCATTTCATTCAAGACCAAACATACAAGTTCTTAGGGGCATACCCCAGATACAAACCAAGCCTGCCAAACAACCTAGGCCCTCAACAGCTTTATGTCACAGGTCCAGCAAAACACCAGAAAACAAAACTCACAGGCCACATCTAAGGAGGGAAATAAAGAAAAAAAAAAAAGAGACAATAAAAAACCCATACCAATGTGTTCGCAGTATTCCATTGGATAAACCAGGCATCACCAAAAAACTGGGTTCTTTATGTTCTTATTCCACCATCAACCCAAGGATAAGTGGGTCCAATTTGCTTAAAACTTGGATCAACGATGTGAGACCCATACCATGCTTATATCCTAACAATATCCTCAAGCAAGTGAATGATGCAACCACCCAATGAAAGGTAGACAAGGGAACCTACATATGACATCCATTGGCATTCACTTGGTATACAGAACACGCGCATGACGCAACAGAATGGGTAGCCCATTTTCCCCTTGTAGATCCAGTGGTAGTTGATGAAAAATGCTGTTTAAATTTTCTTTATTTAACCTATTCTATAAGGAAAAGGAAGCTTCTGTAGGGGAGGATAAATTTAAGAGTCCCTTTTTGTATAATTTCAGAAAAAGTAAAATCTACTAGTTCTTAGCGTATGTTTCCCTGGTTGAATTAAATTAGGAATTAACATGAGTAAAGAAAAAGTAGCATACTGAAAGTTCAAAGAACTCCAAAAATCTCCTAGGCAATGAAGGTAAAATTTCAGACAGAAGATCTCAAAAACAGTAGGTTGAAACGGAACCCAATTGGTCGAAGTAAGCATGCATAAGCATGAGCAGATGCAAAAGTACAAACAGTTACATAAGGCACGATAAAATAGAAATTAGGAGTCTAGACTCTAAAGTAATTCCCCACTCTTTCACTGAGTAGTCAACCATAGGGCATTTCCAATCCTGCAATATACTTTGTTACCAAAGTCACAGGGTATAGTAGGAGTCAATTAAATATTACAGTATGTATCATCTTCTTAGGCCTCATAAACTTCAATCATCTTAACTAGGCATATATATTCTTTTGCCCTCATCACCCGAAATTTTCAAGTAATCAACAACAAACCCACTTTAGGAGATAGTTGCAACTTATAATGACAGATACCGCACAGTAGATACAAAGACAGGCCACCTCATTACCAAATACTAAATGATTTAGGCCCCGTTCCACTAAGGTTCTTAGCGGCTATCTATGCACGATATTCCTCCATTTAGTAGAAATAGAAAACTTCAACATTCCAATTTAGGCTATGTTTATGACATAGGGCATCGTCAAATATTTGTTGGAGCAAAATAGTACCTTTCGTTCATGAGATGTTTGATAGCAACAGGAAAACGTGATCCTTCAAAATGATTCTCAATCAATCCTCATTGGGGGAGTGAGGCCAAGTCCATTGGCCAAAGAGGGGTCGCCGCGGACTCAGTTCCCAACCCACTGGTATCTGTTACACTAGATTTTAGTCAGGGACACCATCAAACTAAAGCACTATAAGAGCCAAGTGCAGTATTTTCTGAAGGTAGGAGCTCGTGAATTTCATGAGCTCAAACCTTTTTCGAAAAAACAAGAAAAAGAAAATGTACGTTCCTGCACGAATCATACGTGAGTGCATGATTTTCAAAGGAAAAGGGCACACTGCCATGGAAAATAGGTTGTACATGCTTATTATACATTCTAATTGATAAAGCAGTACTAAACAAATACCATTTAAATGTGAAACCAACCAACAGGCATAAAACCTCGATGACTAGCCATGTATACTTTGATATCCAGTTCAATATCATTCTAGCTGCTCGGGCTGCTCCGCAAAAGATCGGCTCATTCTATAGGTTCGTCGCGTTTCAAGAGGCTTGTTAGGTAAAGTTAGGTAAATTAGATAGGCTTGACTTGTTTACAAGCAAGCTGAGCTCGAAACGCATTCAGTTACGTGGGTGGTTTATGTATATACATGCATTCAGTTAGTTTTTACGTGGTTCCTGGCCTGTACTGGATTCATTGAGAACTTAAACAAACACCTAAAATGCACAAAATGCCTTAACCCCAAGACCCATGAATAGATCTAGACCTCCAACGCACAAGCCACTCCAATACCTCACGCTGACTCGTGATTTTTTCTAGCTTCGAGCTCAATAATTTGACGAGGTACACGCTCGTGATTTCTGCTAGCTTGTAGCACGTGAAAATCACGAGCTCGAGGTTCCACAGAACTAATAGAAACAAGAAGAAATAACGCGAAATAGGATGTCGGGTATGCGTACAGAACTAGTCGATCAACATAAGTTACATAACCAAAAGACAGTATCTGCGTACCTGAGATCGTGAGTTGAGTATTTTGGTGAGAAAGTTCCAAAATAAAAATGTTTTGATTGGCTCATTTCTCACCATTCCCTCTCTCGCCCAATCTCAAACGGTGTATGGTAAGATTTGATGAGAAATAGGTCCCTTTCCTCATCTCAAGATCCAGGAGGGGATTTCGATCAGCAAAGAGATTGCGGCTAGACCGGCCCGTAAAACTAGTAACACGTGTGTATGAAACGCGAGTTTGTTACTGAATGGAATTCTCTTATTCAAACTGCGAAGTGACGTAAAGAAGGCCTCTCTCCCTTTTCTGGTGATTTTCAAACTCATTTTGGAATTAATTTGGTGATCTAATTTGTCCAAATTGTATAACATGTTAATTATGATGATTCTAAAAAGTATGAATTCAGTCTAGTACCAATTGGTTATTAAGAAGATATGTTCCCAAAAAAATTGAAAAAAGGTTAGTTGGTCACACTTGATAATAATCTTATCAAACTAGCCTTCTTCTCCTACGGTTTTTTGCAATTTTACACATGACTTTGATACTTCTTGGTGTTTAAAATTATTCTGCAACATATCAATTCAATCATGCTTCTTGGTGTTTAATCGGAGAGGATATATGTCGAAAAAAATTGATCAAAAGTGAGCCAGGTACACTTGATTACAACTCGAAAGAACTTTTTTTTTTCTTTTTTCCCCCTCTGTCTGGTCGCCGTTGTCCGTTATAACGGTGGCAAATCCAAAGTCAATACCTTTGCGGCCGGGATCCGAGTTCCGGTCACCATTGCAAATCTGAGTCAACTCACCCACGCGGCCAAACCTGTTGCATCTAATTCTCAATTTCTATGGGCGTACTGTATTAGAAATTGATGGAAAGTATATCATGCCTCCCACGTGTTTGACATTTGGCTTATAAAGGAAATGAGCAGCACAATCGGTATCCACAGCTTTGAACCCATTCTTTCATCTGAAGTTTTCTGGGTTATCCTAAGCCTGTAAGTGGTAAGAGCCGTAAAATCCCCCCTTGGTTCAGCCATCCAATTTGATTTTGCAGGTGTTTTCTGCATTGTTATGATCGACTTCTTTTGCAGATGGTAAAAAAGAAGAAGAAAGATTGAGTTTTGAACATATTTGCAGCTGTTTTTGATTCCTTCTATCACGTGCTTCTGATTTCGATTTATACAACAAGTCGATTAGTTTCTGGAATGGTACTGAAATAGAGGTAAATCTGAACATACCCTTGGTATATTGGCATTCTTTGCCTGATCACAGGTGTTTGATAAAAAGCCTTAATGAAAAATCAATTCACCTTAATAAAGGGTTAGTCTATGCATCCAAGTCATCAATTGACTTCGGTGTCCCCGGTAATTTTGGGGACACCGTAACTTTTGGCATAACAAAACTATTATGAGTATAATCAAAACTCATTACAAGCATAATAGAACCATTTTGTTATGTTTTGGTTGAGTTTGGTTATACATTGGTTGATTTTTTGGATATTTCTTGGTTATGCCTTGTTTGGATTCTGTTATGTTTGTAATGGGTTTTAGTTATGCTCACAATGATGAAATTATGCCAAAAATTACGGTGTCCCCAAAATGACCGGGGATACCATAACATCATCCAAATAACAATGATTCAATAACAGTAGAAGAACTGAAAACTTGGACCATTTTCAATAACATACAACAAACTGAATACTCATAAACCATACAACAAATACATGGCACCCACAATGTACCTTACAAACAAATACACAAAGAATAAGCACACAAATTACACATAAAATACCTAGCTACATGCACTCCCGTGAATGAAGGCTCTCACTTACGCTGAACTGTACTCTTTACCAAGGATTGTTGACCACACTAGTTTGCAGTATTTACCCTGTCCTGCAATCCACAAAATCCTCAGCCTGAAATATAATCCCAACATGTTTTAACGAGGTCTTCAAACTTATTCCGCAGCCATTTGAGATTGTCAAACTTATTCCACAGCCATACCAAGAAGTGGCATGCGTGAAGTACCAAAACAAATCCGCATAGCCCAACCCAGCCATACCACAGTATTCGAAGCCGAACCGCATACCTTTGGAATCCAGTAGGGAATACTAACGCCATCGCCAAAAAATAACCACTAGACATACAAAAAATCGTGATGTACACAGTGAATATGAGCTGCCACATTAAAAACTTGTTGTTGGCGGGGAAACCACTCAAGGCCAGCATAATAGTGCACAATGATCCGATTAAAACCAGAGTGTTAACAAGTATATAGTCAGCGAGAGGGTTTCTGTTAGAGATGAGGTCCCAAGGGTAATAAGTGCTCCCATTAATGCCAGTAATGTTGAAAGACACCATCAAATAAGTAGTAGTACTGTCCAGAACGGCAGTACCCGCATCTTGGCCCGTTCCACCGGATTTTTCCTCAAGACCAGCATGCAGACTCATAGTTTGGTTCCAATTACTAGATTGAGATTCTTGCCTAAAACCACCAGGTGGACTCAAAATTGCTTGGTATGCCATAGTTGCTGTTAGGGTGGCTGCTGTTATTAAATGACCGCGTACCTGTAGGCATGGAAGATGAATTTATTAAAGATTTTGGGTCATGGTTACTAGAAAAAAGAGGTTTTTTTTTTTTTTTTTAAACTCCGGATCCTACATACCAATGTACCCCGACTAATTTGGGACGAATTCCACCGTACATTAATGAATGATCTACATATATAAAACCGGGGCAAAACCTGTATGAAATTGGCTCGACAAAGAAATTGATAATACGTGGGAGACAGTTCAATCTCATACCAAAGGTTTCCCAAGCGCGCCACACAACACAGACACACCAAACACCCCCCGCCCCCCCCCCCCCCCCCCCCCCCCATAGTTGTCATGTACTACAAGGGCTACTGTGCTTGTAGCAGAATAGAGCTTGTCATACAGGCCTGTTTTGGAACAAAAAGTGCGATCCAAACCGTTTATATTTTTGTCTCGTGGATGAGTTTGTCGTGCAATAAAAATTCACGCTGATTGGATGTCCGTAATTCTATGATTTAAACATGTTTGAAACTTTGCGTTGAAGTTTATTTTCAAAGATCATATTTCCTCCGTCTCAAAATGATAGTCTCCTATTAAAAGGCATGTAGTTTTCGGATAAAATAAATAAATTTCTTACATTCCTAATTTTTAAATTCATTTGCATCAAATTAAAGAACCAATCGAGATCTTTAATTTGGTGCAAAGAAACACAAAAAATCATGTAGCTATGCATATGTATTGAGTATTGTAGTTGTATCAAACTGTGGAAACTCATTGGAAAGAGAGGGAGACAGTGTGTGTGAACTATCCGACAGTATGTACCTCTCGGAGCCAGGTATGGTTAGCCTTGAAATACGTGATCCAAAACAGATAAATACTTTGCAGTACTTGTCCAGCTTTGCACCGCCAATTAGAAGGCGGAGGAGGAGGATTATCGGGTAGTGATTTGGGCTTGGGATTCGACCCACCGCAAGCAGGTCTCCGAAGACCAGCTTGGAAAAGAAACTCTAGGATTTCCATGGTTTTTAGGTCTCTGTTAGGACAGTGCTCCACAAAATCCAAAGCAGTAGATCCGTTCCAATTCTTGACATTGGCATCGTCTTTGACCATCTTTATTCCCAACAGATATTTCATGGTCTGCACTTCCAAAGTGTCATTAGTGTTGGAAAGTAAGAGCAAGAACTAAAAGTAATTAAAGCTGGAGAAAATTTGACTAGATTTTCCTTCCTAGATTATTGTATGTATAACTCGGTATCCGGCTCGATGTATACGTACTAACAGTGGTCCACCGTCCACCACAAAATTGATATGTAGAAGTTAAGTCACATAGTGCGTGGGCATGTGCAGGTGTGAGAGCGAGTGAGAGTCTTTCCAAAACTTTTCAAATAACTAAAATTCGTGAGTGAGAGAATTGAGAGTGCAAGTTCAGAGCAAGGCTTGAGAGCGTAAGTGAAAGCCATTTTGAGAGATTATGTGACTAAGGATAGAAGTCGACCTCTATGCCAAGTCTGGGAGATTGATGGGGATGGGAGTTCCAAATGAATTGCATTTAAAAATAAAGATGTTATATTTATATTTATTATTCTGATTTGTACTTATTTTGTTAGAAAGTCTTGCAATTAATGTTAAAAATATGTATTATAGAGTATTTAATTTTCTAATTTAATTTAATTTCTAATATTTATTTTGTCAACAAGAACTAGTAGTTTCTATTATGATCTCTATTAGGTCTAGGAGGATATATATATACTTGGTAATTTGTGAGATACACAGTATACACCTTCCTATTTTGCTGATTTCTTTCCGACAAGGCAATTTCTTTAACTTAATTTGTTTAGGCTTGATTGGCAAGTATTTCCTTTTGTTATTTTATTTCCTAGTATTTTTAGGGTCTCATGCATAGGCTATAAATAAGCATTGTAAGACTTAGGACAAGGTGATTAAGTTTGAATGAAAGAAGAAAACATAGAGATTTCTTGACATTGTGAGATTGGGATTGTTTCAAGTAGTTCTTGCTTTTTTCAATACGCTTTCCTACATCAGAGATTAATTTCTCTCTCTCTCTCTCTCTCTCTCTCTCTCTCTCTCTCTTTGTTAGAAATGTTCAAAAAGGGATAAAGGGTTGAACAATTGCAGCTTGTAGTGATGCAGTATGAGTCAATTCAAATGTTTAAAACCTTTGATCTTTATTTTTGACATAGTTTATTGGTTTCGTTGAGTTTGAAATAAGAGCTTTCCATTATCAAAGTAGACTTGAGAAGGACCCATAAATGGCCAACCTGAATAGTTTGGTCTTTCTTTATCCTCATATCGGTGAGGGCAACTACATGTATACACAAATACTTACATCCATTTGCTTGAGGGCTGCAGCAAGATGTAAGATGGTGTTGCCATCATTGTCTCCGGAGCTGAGGAGAGACTCCTTGTCATTCTTCTGCAGATATTGTACGAATGTCTTTAAAGCTTCTAGCATGTTATATTTCACACACAAGTGCAAAACAGTCTCTCCTCTATCCAGTTTCTCATGAATCGACTCTGGTTTAGCTCGAAGCAATGCTGGTATCACCTCGACTCTCCCTTTTATAGCCGCCAAGTGGAGAGGAATTCTACCTGTTGGAGTACATGTGTTTGAGAGTTATATACATTCCCTTACAAAATATATACATATATTCCTATAAATGTATTCAAAATATATGCAAAATATATGTTGTTCCGTATATGTGTGTGTGCGCCGGCTGCGCAAGCGTGACAAGTATACACAATCTCACACACACTGGAGGAAAGTTGCTATGAGCATCGGGTTATAAGATATTGGAGTTGCCACTGTTTGATTTGTTGACAATTTAAAAAAACTTCTATAAGCAACTACTCCATTTGTCCCTTTTTAAGTGTCCTGCTTCGTAATTCCAACTTATTAAAAAGACATTATTATTATACCTTTCACATCAACTTTTTCCTCCACTTTCTCTACTTACCTATCATCATTATACTTTTACTCACTAATTTTTCAAAATGGAATCTACTTCTAGGGACAAAATATACAATATACCAACTTTTACCCACTAACGTTACAAAATGAACACTTATTAAGGGACAATCCAAAATGGAATACCGGACTATAAAAAAGGGACGAAGGGAGTAATAGGAAAGAAATATAACGTTGAGTACCGTCTTCGTCTCGACTGAGGCAGACATTGTTGTTCACCCGTAACAACTCTTCCACAATCTCAAAGTTGCCCTCGGTGCAAGCTAAGTGAAGGGGCGAACACCGTGCAGAGTCCAACTCGGTGGCCAGATTTGGTTTTCGAGCAAGAAGGGCTTTCGCGAAGTCCAAATGACCGAACGAAGCAGCTACGTGCAAAGGGGTGGTGCCATTGATGAAGAAGCCTGTGAGGGAGCTGACTTGGTTGAGAATGAGTTCGTCCTCGTCGATCAATGCTTCTAGTGCTGCAATGCTTCCGCTCAAGCAGGCATCTTTGAGCCTTCTCCCCGGGTCTCTTGCCTCGTTCATCATATCGAACTATTCAAGCTTATGCTTTAATACGAAGAGAGAATTTTGCTAACTCGAAGAATGATATCGAAACGGCATACAAGGCCTTCTCTTATATATAGTAGGTAGGCAAAGCCCAGGAAAGAAAAATATTGATAATGTCAAGCATTTCGATGTAAAGAAGATTCAGTCTTCCACGGTCATTAAAAAATATGGGTGATTTATTTGACATTGTTTGCCTTTGCGCAAGTGGTTTGAAAATAACGAATTTGCGAAAATTATGAGAAATTCCACCTCCTAGAGAGAGGGAAGCTACTCGGAGATGCTGCCAAGCACCCGCTTGGGTGAGGGGGTGCCGAGCGACATCCGACTGTTTATCTCGGCACGGACAGCTCGGATTGAATTTGAGCACATACAAATCTGGACCGTTCGGATTGAATCTAAGCACATACAAATCTGGACCGTTCGGATTGAATCTGAGCACATGCAAATCTGGACCGTCTATTTTTGGGTCATTGTACCTGGCTATTCTATTAGTAATGAGTTTTCACGCGTCCCATTTCAATTTGGTTCAAAGTTTAATTGGTACAACTGTACAAGTATCCAATAAAAAAAGCTCAAGAGGTGTAAGTTTTTTTTTTTTTTTTTTTCTTTTTTAAAACTGCCCGGAAAAGAGAATTTATTAATTCTTGAAAGAGTACAAATATTAAAGGAAAAAGAGTGCTAGAGACATCACAGCGCCAAAGGAAAATTCCAACTAGGTTAGCACCCACTCCGACGACAATCATATGTCGCTCAGCACCCGAATAGGAAAATAAAAAAAAAAGGTTGGCTAGGAACCAACTTGGAAAACTTCATCATGATCACGATCTCAAAAATCACCGTTCATAATACAACAACCGATTTATACCATTTGGTGTAGCCAAAAGAAATAGGTCATCTATCCCACATCAAATGAGGTGTACGTTTTTTCAATAGGCACTTTTTCGACGTCTAATTGTTTTATCAGTTTATCACAGTGTATCATTCATTTATATAGATATTTATCCATTTGTCTCATATACAATATGTTATTTTTTGGAGTAGTTGTTTTAGATGAACACGGCATAAGGTTTATTTTAAATATGGTCAAAGTAGGAGGGGTGTAAATAAAGAGCCTCCGAATTTGGTTGTATTTTACTTTTTTAATCCTCTCATCAGGATCAATGAAAAAAAGTTAAAGAAATAACCCAACACCTAGGCAAGTCTGAAAAATTTCAATATCAATCATTTTTAAGGTAAACTAGCTGGTCCAAATTCTTATTTCATTATCAACATTAAAAAAGAAAACAAAGACATTGTGAAGCAGGCACTTTAAATAAAAGTGGACTGAGTCAAAGATGGGACTCGGCCCATTTCAGAACACCTTCTTAAAAAATAAGTACTTATTTCACATTTTCAAACTAAAAAATAATGTAAATGAAAAATAATTTTTTGATTTTTTTGCACCGTATTAAAGATCTCAATGTGATCTTTCAAATAAGATCCGTATTGCATATTTTTAGATTTCAATAAGCCTATTATTTTTGAGCTTAAAATTGCCTTTTTAAAAAATAAAAATTTATTTCATGTTCCAGAACGGGGCCTCATTTCTGAAACTTTAAGTACTTTTTTTTTTCAATCGGAAGACAAAAAAGTACACAACGTGGACCCCGTCATTAGGAAAATTTAAAAAAGTTGAAAATAAGTTACTCGGTAAAAAGTACAAAATATTGACAAAATATTTTAAAAAAACATGTCTGCAACGAATTTGTAGCAAAAATAACATGCTGATTCCCACACCTTGCATCAGAATTCAATCAATAAATTGCAAAAAGGAAAATTCTCATCTAAGAATTGATCAAGGCAGGTAAAACAGCGTACGTATTCGCTCACAAAATTCTATGGAAACAGTTAAGCTCCTTCGTAGTTTTCACAGTAGTTGAACGTTATTTGCAGGGGGACCGAGTAACGGGCACGTGGGGTCACGTGCCCCCACCCCACTCCATCCCCTTTTTAAATTATTTTTAAAATTTATAGTTTATTTTTATACAAAAATGAGTTTTTTTTTTTTTTTTTGAAAAAAATGAGTGGGAGAACGAGAAACCTACACAGAAAACTTGACGTTTGATTTACTTTGTCGTTGCCGGTCACTAGTCTCTGTGGTTGTCGCCCGTCACCTCATCCTTTTCCTCATTGACCATCAATTAAATTTGGGACTACACAGCAAAAGTAATATTTTATTGAAAGGACTTTTAATTTGGGACTACATAATTTAGGACTTTTTATTCTTTTCTTTTAAGGTTCGTAATATATATCTCGATTGTTTGAGAAAATTAGGTCATTTCTTTATTTGATTTTTACCCAATGAATGAAATTTATAATTCAATTTTTCATAGTTTGTGCCTCTGCACTTAATTTCGATTTTCACTTAAGGTATAATAATGTGCCCCTACATGAGGTAAAATCCTGAGTCCGCCACTGGTTATCAGCATGCAAAATCCGACCTCCTTATAGAAGAAATGGAATTGAACAAGTTTGCGAAGCTTTCGGTAGGTGCCACGCTCAATATTGTTCTCAGTGATCATTTCCTTTACACTCGTTCAAGGTTTCTTTTTCTTCAGCTTGTTTGATGCGCGTGTTGACAGATTCCTCTGAGGTGACGGACTTAATTAAGACAATTGAACGTGCAGATGTCGATTTCATGGATGGTTTGGCCTTAATTTGGTGGAAACATCTCTTTCATATGGCCTTCCTTGAGGGCTAGTCCCCATCTTCAGGTTCCGATGGGAGCAGAGGTGGGCATTAATTTGTAATAAACAAATTAAATTATTCAGAGCCAGCCAGCAGGAATATCATGGCCTTTCGCATCTACAGTACCTCTCTTAATTTGCTGTATTCTTTTCAGCAATTGTATCCAGTCAACTAGTCAAGGCTGAAGAATGGATTCGCGAACCTGTCAAACAAGATTAATTTATTATACTCCCATTTCTGATGATATATTTATTATACTCCCATTTCTGATGATATATTTATATTTAACCATAAAAAAACGAAAATAAAAAAGTATTTCCTATTAAGGTAATAAGATAGAATACTTAATTACCAACAAGTCTACTTTTTACAAAATATATTTACCATTAATGGAAATGCCATCCTAGGGTTTTATGGTACCTTGGGTTTTAGGATACCCTAGGGTTTTAGGGTTTAAGATACCCTAGGGTTTAAGTTTAGTCGCTTTCATAGAGCCCCAAGATTTAGGTATAAGCACTTTCATAGGAGTTTTAGGCCATCCACAGTGGTATAATAAAAAATGAATAATCAAAAGCTGGCACATCATCTTTTGATTATTCATTTAAGAGGTTGCTAAGCTTATCAATGTTGAGGTTCACAATGGTCTTTTCTAGTCCATAACCAAAATAAGGGATTCACAACAATTTCACTCTCTCTCTCTCTCACCCTTTTTTTTCTGCCATTCACTTCTCTTCATTTACGTTTTTTTGGACAAAAATATATCAATTCCTTCCTTAATTTTGGAAAAGAATCAGTGACTTCCTTCCCTCCTATCATGAATTTTTTTTTTAGGGAAAAATAGAAACGGGAAAGAAGAGTGAAATACCTTAATCCGGCGACGATGGGTTAAATGATAGATGATCGATAGATATGAACTTCACTTTTGGAGGAAAAGAAAGAGAAATAGTTTGTGGGTAAAGTGGAGAAGATAGAAGAATTAAATACCAATTGAAATATGCGTGTATGCAAATTTTGGAATAAGTTAATTTATTTGATGTGGGTCGACAAATTTTGATTATTGAAAAATGTTGCTAGTTTTGGTTATCCAAAGCCTAAAATTTGATTATTTCTAAGGATGTTGCTAAGTTTGATTATACCATTGTGACCCATCTTTTACACAAACATTGTTAACTTTAAAAACAATTAGCTTTTGATTATACCACTGTGGATGGCCTTAGGGTGCACTTTTCTATGATAAGGTTTTAGCGATTTAGGCATTTTAATAGGATACCCTATGGTTTAGGTATTTTTATAGGGTACCCTAAGGTTTGGACACTTTCAAAGGATACCTTAGGATTTTAGGCACTTTCAGGATTTATCATAGAATTTCGTTGTTTCATTAATTGGGGGTGACTTGATGGGAAATACCTCGTAACCTCTTGACTCAGTTTCTATTCACTAACCACTTTATCAATAAATTGAAACCAAACAACGAAGATAACAACTTTTAAAAGAGATCGACCACTAGATCCCTCAATTAATTAGTTGGATCTCACTAGATCCTCCACTTGGGGGTGTCGAATCCGCTCCAAAACCTCGCTCCCGCACTCCAAAGTAAGATGCTCCTAATAACTTTGCTCCATTTGTGTAGGAACTGCCTTCCCAATTGGGATGGAACCTCTCAAGCCAAGAGAAGAGTTGCAGCAACCATAAGAAAATACAAGAGTCAACTAAATTTCGTTGAACATTTAGTATTCACATAATTTTTCAACTTCTATTCACAAAATTAATTGGAATTGTCACTAATCAGGCAATCTATATAATATGGAGCAACAGTTTTTGAATTCTCTATATTTTGGACCATCGGATTTGTACATATTTTTTCTATAGCTGAGATTTACGGATAGTAAGACTAGAAATATACTTGGAAAAAATGAATATTTGGAAAAATGATGAGAGAAAAACTAAAATTAATGTTTCCTAATCTTATTCTGATTCTTTATTTTCAATTTTTCCTTACTTTCCTAATAATTATCAGTCAAAAATAATTACCGTGATTTAGGGCTCTCTCTCTCTCTCTCTCTCTCTCTCTCTCTCTCTCTCTCTCTCTCTCACACACACACACACACACACACACGTTAATTCCAAAATGGATTCCAGTTTGAATCCAAAACTATTTTCTCTCTCACACATACGTTTATCTCTCTCTCTCTCTACATATATATATATATATATATATATATATATATATGTGGGTGTGTGTGGGTGTGGGCCCTGTTATTTTTTGAAATGTATTCAGGTTGCTAAATATTTAGTTGGTTGAGTGATTGAGGGAAAAAAACTGATTAATTATATATTTGGTTATTTGATTCATTGCACTATGTTGGTGGAGGCAAATGTATTGATTTTGTTGCATCTTGATTCAAAGTCATAGTTTCATCTTCACATTCATTAGGTTGAAAATTGGAAGCGAACGAAAATATATTTGTGCTTGTGTTTCCACATTGGAGTTAATTTTTTTTATTTAACTTAATTTTCTATAGTACATAGCATAAGAGTGTAGGACTCATCCATACTTAACAAAAGACAAGTTATTGCAATGGATAATTACTTTGATCCAATAGTTTAGGCTCATTCTCCTCATTTTAGGAAAATAGTCACACTTTTTGCTCATATTACACAATTGCCGTGTGGGTTTATTTGGAGTTTTTAAATATTCATCCTCAAACCTCATCCCACGTAAGTATTCATCCAGGTCATTTTGAACAGTTATGATATCATCCTTTCAGATGGTGAATTATCTATCTTACCCTTGTAATAAGATATATGTGTATATGGCCTTCCTAATTTAGTTGGAATCAACCATTTCCTAATTTAGTGGGATAAATCACAATAATTACAGGAGATAATTACAAAAGAGAATTTAAAATTTTAAAAAAATCATAATAATCAAAAACTCCTTTATTTTTCTCTGATTTAAATTCAAAAATTATATTTTTCATATTTTTGAAATATGAAAAATATGGTTTTCACTGTAAGACCAATTTAAACCTTATGTTTTTCATATTTTCGGAAACTAATTTAAATTCGAAACCAATTTAAACCATATGTTTTTCATACTTTCAGAATAAGTCATGAAATCGATTCATATTTTCACCATATGAATGTGACGATATGTCATGATTGATTTCACACAAAAAAACATGATTGATTAACCATGAATTTGCAAAAAAAAATTCTCAGATATTGATAAACTATGAATTCGTAAAAAAACATGATCGATTTCAGCCAAAAACATGATCGACCTTGATATTTCATGGTGTATCACATTCACCATAAGAGCGTGATGAATCGATCATATTTTCATGGTTAATTCTGCAAATTCATGACATATTCCGAAAATATGAATCGATTCATATTTCATGATTTCACGTTCTTATGGTGATGATAAAAATACACCATGATAATACAGAATACACCATGAAATATCTACATCGAAAATTATTTATTTAGAATAACTGCATGATTTCGAATACCCATTTTAGATTGAAGATATACACCATGATTTAATCGAAAAAATGATTTCAAAATATGAATCAATTTCTGAAATCGATTTACCCATTTCAGAATACACCATGAGTATTTGCTTCTATTCTACGGGTGTCAGGATGAGTGGTGGAACTCAACGGCGGGTAGCGACTCATTTCCAAAAAAAGATGGAGGGGCTTTGACGTCCCCGCTTTGAAATGGCAATGAAGGATGGCGAAGACGGGATGGCGATGTAGGACGGCAACTGCGAGATGGGCGGTGTTAGCCTGATGGGAAATCTCGGCAAAAGCTTTTATACGGCAATGGAGGATTGAATCATGTATATCTCGGAATTTTGAGATCATGATTTCTAGGATTTGGAAACTAATATGGAAATTCAAAATTTAATACTTAGTTTAAATCAATGGTTACCCGAGATTTATGGGATTTCAGTTCGGGTAATTACAGTTTTTATGAGCACCCTAAGAGAGCCCTGAAACTAAATAAGAAGTCTTCGGGTGCTCGTTGAAAAGCCTTAGAGCCAAAAATTCATTATGACTATTTAGGATAAAATGATAAAAAAAATAAGATCTTTGCACCGGTTCAAACGAATTGAAAATTGGAACACTTATTATTTTTTTCCGTTAGTTTCGTTAACGGTGTTAACGATTTTACCAATTTGGAACGTAAAACAAACTACATGGACGAAATTCGAGCACTTTAAAACTAGAGGGACGAAAGTGAGACAACTATAAAACTACAGGGACTACTACGAAAATTTGCCCTTTTTTTTTGAACGGCGAAAAAAGGAATTACGGAGTATATTAATAATGAAAGAAGTACAACAGTTCACAACATGAGAGTAACATCCCACTAGATTGGCACCCTGCACCACGACAACCATATGCTATTCAAGCTCCAAGGATTGACAAGAAATCAACCTGAACAACACACCCAAATTTCCAGGTTTATAGACCCAGATTACAAGCATAATGCTTCACCCTAAAAGTCTTTTCCTGATAGTAGCACAACAATACGCGTTAAATCCTCATCCGTATCCCATGCACTTGACAAGGTAGCAGGTTGAAACCATTTGTTAGGTAGGGAATCATTAGGTCTGAAATAACTTCCAAGAGAGAATAGTAGTGGCATATTTCCGCAGCATATTCCACCTCATTCAGTAAGTTGGGCATCTAATTCAGATCAGCATAAGTTCATCAACAGGTTATGCAGGAAGAAGCAATCCAGAAAAGCAAATAGCAAGAGTAGCAGTACCAAAAACAGCAATAAGCAGCAGTCCAAAGCAAGAAGTAGTACTCCAAAAAACAAGAGAAATTGTTTCACAAAGAGATTAGGCAACATCCAAGTACTGAATCCAATCCATCAATGAAACCTGGTCATGAATGAAGTAGCCAAATCCGCTTCCCTGCCCAACAATAGAAAGCCAAGCAATATCTTGATCCCACAATTTCCTCCAAGCAAAAAAAGTTTTGAGTTCCAGAAATAGAGAAGGCCACTAGTGGTTCCAACAACATCTACTTCCAAAATTCACAGATATCATTCCATCATATTGAGTCCTTAGATACAGATTTTTGCTCCGTCAGCTCTGTCCAAGTCCTGGGCTTCCATCTCTGCAATTTTACTTACAACTTCATCTTCATCTCCATCATATCCCAAGCCTATGATTTTGTTGCATGCCCAAACAGTTTGTGCCTCATTCAATAAAATTCTATTTCTGTTGACAAATCCTCCAGAAGAAATAGAAGCAGATAATGCAAGTGCTGCAAGTGCTGATCTGTAAACCTCACATTTTTGTCTATTTTTTCCTTCCCTTGTTGTTAGCGGAGTTGACCTTTGTGAAGCCAAGGATGTCATCAATAGTCTTCCTTTTCTTCTTTCCCTTAACCCTGTTTATGGCCGTGATGAATTACTCTTGGCCGCAAAGAATTACTCCTAGCCGCATCGAATTGTACTTGGCCGCATCGAATTGCATTTGGCCGCATCAAATTACTCTTGATCGCATCGAATTACACTTGACCGCATCGAATTGCACTTGGCCGCATCGAATTGCACTTGGCCGCCACGAATTACTCTTGACCGCATGACCACATCGAATTGCTCTTGGCCGCATCGAAATGCACTTGGCCGCATCAAATTGTATTTGGCCGGTATGAATTACTCTTGGCCGCACTGCATGGCCGCATCGAATTACTCTTGGTTGCATCGAATTGCACTTGGCCGCTATGAATTACTCTAAATCACATCGAATTGCACTTGGCAGCTACGAATTACTCTTGGCCGTATCGAATTGCCTTTGGTGGCATCAAAATGCACTTGGCCGCATTGACTTACTTTATGGTCTCGTAATTCTTTGTGACCAAGAGTAATTCTTCGCGGCCTGGAGTAATTTTTTGCAGCCAAGAGTAATAATTCTTTGTGGCCAATAGTAATTCTTCACGGCTAGAGTAATTCTTCGCGGTAGGAGTAATTCTTTGCGGCTAGGAGTAATATTTTGCGGCCATGAGTAATTCTTCGCGTTAGATTCTTTTTTTTTTTAACTAATAGGTAAGAGAACAAATTGTTGCTCAATACAACTTGAGCTGGTGGTTTAGATGATGATTTGGAGTTTCATGATCTGTCTGGGATTGAAGATTGTAGGTTT
Organism: Rhododendron mucronatum var. ripense; assembly: GCA_019656295.1. Lineage (NCBI taxonomy): Eukaryota > Viridiplantae > Streptophyta > Magnoliopsida > Ericales > Ericaceae > Rhododendron > Rhododendron mucronatum. The sequence continues at coordinate 3,243,308 of BPLT01000008.1, read as the reverse complement.
TTTGTTGGAGCTTTTTGGGTAAACAGAGTTGCAAACTCTATTCTTTACTTGGTTATATGTAATATTTGAACTATTTTGCTTTTCTATTTTTCTAGGTCAGTTAAAAAAAGAAGTGCGGGGTGTCACTGCTTTTGAGTGAGTAGATGTTCAAAAAATTGAATTCGAGTTGGAATTCCGTATGATTATACATTCTTAATATATATCTCTGATGATATCCCTAAATGCAACTAACGGAATTAAACAGATTTGGCAACATTTATTGTGTTGGACTATTTTATGAACTTGGTTAGATGGACCATGTTTGAAGTTTATTCTTAATATGAAAATTTCGGATGAGTAGATTTTGTTGGGAGATGGGAAATTTTTCTAATTCACGGTTATTTGTAATGCTCCTCTCGCATGAGGTGAGATCATACGCATATTTGGGACTCACTTTATGTGAGATGGCGTTAAAAAGAACCATTGTATCCACATAAAAAACTTCGAAAAAGTGGAGTTTGATACTTCATTAAACTATGTTTAAAAAGCATTGTGCCGTGCTTTTAGACACGAGCAATTACTAGTCTCTAATACTAATAGATATTATAATAGATATACGACTAAATAGTATTCGATCTAGATGTAAACATATTTCTGTATAGTTCTCCTATAAACATTTCCAACCTCAGGATCTTCTATATGTTCACACTCCTCCCCCGCTCCAGCTTCGTGAGTTGGATTGTTAAACCATCCGACTCAAAATTAGTTGGCTCTATGTGGAGAGACCACCGGGCTAGTGTACTAGGCAGGAGGCAATAAGGGCTGGTTTGGCTTCAAAAGTCATTTTGAATTTTTTTTTTTTTGTTTTTATTCAAAAAAAATTTGCATTTGTTAGTTTTGTGACTTATTTTTATTTATCTCGAAGAGAGGAATCGGAAAAGTAAAAAATTTTGATCGAAACTCATAATTTCTTTTCAAAAACTTCACTAGTCAATTAAGAAGTTCGCTGTTATAAGTTGGTTTGTAACTTTGTTTTGGTTTACTTCTGCACTTCACTCTCTTGAGTTTTAACTTAGTTTTGGTTTTCTTGATGTTACCCACCTCACTAACATCAGTTTTTTGTTGTATCAAGAGAATCCAAAGATTTTAGGTCTTTAGTAGATAAGGAAGTAAAAGAGTCTTCGATTTCATTCATAGCTGGCCTAAAGTTTCGGGACATGTCCGATCAAAGATTTTACCTACCCAGTAGTAAAGCCCTGCAAATAAAGCAAAAACGGTTCCCATAGAGAGTACATAATGGACATGTGCAACCACATAATAAGTATTTTTTTCTTTTCCTTTCGTATCGAATTAGAATTAGTGTTGAACAGTGTCATCTGATCCATCCACCAAAGTGAACAAAAGCCATCATTTTAAATGGAAAGCACCATGAATGATAAAAATGGGGAAAACAAAGTTACCAAGGCTCAGAATCTCCTCTTCATCTTCTTTCCCCATTGGAAAAACAATTACGACATACAAACCCTCAGCAATTACAAAGCAAATCAATTTTAAGGCTGGAGTACCCAAGATACTTGAAGTTGACGGAGATACGTTAGCTCAGTTCTTGGAGCTTACAAGTACAACGCAACAAGAGGTGGTGCCGGAGTTACCACTTGGTTCGCCAGATGCAGTGATGTTGAGTTCAAACCCACCGTCTTCTCCTGCATCAATCACTGTTAATGAGGTGGTTCGACTTCTTGAACGAGTTCATCATGCCTCAAATTGAGTCTCCTCTTCCCGGTTGGCTGTTAGCACTCTTTCTCCTTGGTCTATTACCGGTTTTTCTGAAGAAATGGCTCTCCAAGTCTCCAAGGGAACGAAGTTTCTAACAATATCAGATGGAGGGACATATCTTCGCTTCTTGCTTTTACAGAGTGAAGAAGTCCCTGCACAAGGTTCTCCAACCCGTTAAAACAAGTGCATAGACAATCTCCACAAAAATTCTGATGCAGAATTGTTAATGCCATCTACCGGCTGAATAGCATGTGTTTTCCACAAAAAGTGCAAAACCAAGTTGGCTAGTATTGTGGGCGTGCCAGGACCAAGTGACAGTCCAAACTTGATACCAAGGCCTGATTGCCTGGATCAGACTTTTATTCAGTAAATGTGCTTGGCGTAAATGTGCTTGGCCTAAAGGGTAAGGCATGGGGATGGTTCGTTGTTTGCCTTTGCTGGATAAGAACTTAAAATTTTCTGACCGTTGCAAAATGGAAAGAAAGATAAAACGAAGCTAAATTCGGGTCTAATGAACTCCATTAACGGTTTAACAAAGTTTTGATATGAGGATTATGATAAAAACTTAAACTACTTTGAAGTGAGTACAAGTATTGTTTGCAAGAAATGAAAATGTAGTGGCATAAGCCGTGGGCTCTTGAGGTCATGGACCCTTGCTAAGGCCCTCCGTTCTCGTATTTATAGGCAGCCCCTTTTGGATTTGGGCAGCTTGAGCAGCTTCTAATTCTTCCAATAAATGCACGCCAACTGTCCTTTCCTTGCTCCTTACTCCAAGATTTCAGCCGCCACCCTTGCTTGAGGCCTGAAATGAATCTTTTCAGGCCTAGTTCTTGTCTAAAGGAAGATCTTGCATAACAACGACCCGAAGTATAATAACACGAAGGATTTCCTGCATAACAAGTCCAAGGACCGATGTTTCCGGTTGTGGACCCTCCAACGATCAAGTTAGGATAGGCAAAAGAGAGAACGAATGCCCACCAAAAGGTGTAACAGTGTGCATACCTGTTCCATCCAAGTCATGGCTATATATATATAGAAGTGCAGATTATGTCTGGTTCATTAATGGAGTGATGGTACTGAGATTTGTAGGAGAACGTGGAGAGTGGCGATTCTAAAACTAAGGCAAGGCCTGAAACGGGGGCGCCACGGCGTGCCGACCGACCACTTGTGAGCCGAGCAGAATATGAATCACGCAGCCGACCTTGTTCGCCGAGCAGAAGTCCCTTGACACGGGACACATTTTCAGAGCCTGGCGAGGCGTGTCCAAAAATGTATGTACTTACTCATGAGTAACTAATACCGAAGAAAGTACCTGGCCAATGATTTAGGAAGAAATAGCCTTAATCAATGCCTTTAAGTAGTTGAGTTTTTGAATTCCCGTATATGAGATCGAGTTTGTGTTCGATCTTTTATCGTTCAAGATCAATTTGTAGCCTAAACAGACCAAGTTTGAAATTTTTTGAAGCTTGTTAAATTATGAAGCTGAGCTCGGAGAACTACTTCTCGATTCTTCAGTTTTCGACTCTTTCGAAATTTAAGACACTAGATATTGCCATATTGGCTTGTGTCCAATTCGATTAAAGCTTATTTTAACCTAGTGTACGCTGAAAATTTGTCCACTTGGATTAGAACCGCCTTCCCATTTAGAAGAGAAGGATCTTGTCTTGATCTATCGGTAGGGATGCAAATGAATCGAGCCGAGCCAAACCAAGGCAACCTAACCAAATTTAATTAGCTTTAATTGTATCATCAAGCTAGCTTTTGTTTAGGTATGAAGGATTCGTTCTTTATTGTTCAAGATCAATTTGTCACCTACATAGACCAAGTTTGAAATATTTTGAAGCTCGTTAAATTATGAAGCTAAGCTCAGAGACCTACTTCTCGATTGTTCGGTTTTTGACTCTTTTGAAATTTAAGACACTAGATATTGCCATATTGGCTCGTGTCCAATTCGATTAAAACTTATTTTACCCTAGTGTACACAAACATTAGTGAATAACCACTAACTCCTTATCTCCCCCTGCTATTAGTGGCTCTTGCAAACAGTTGACTCACGCCAGCGGCGGAGCAAGAATTTTTACAAGCCCACCGACATTTCTTCACTGAGGATAGGAGAAAGAATGACATAAGATGGGAAACCAAGGAAAGCAAGAACACATAGGGAATCCAGGGGAAAAAAAAAAGAAAGAACAAGACCACAGCATCTATTTCATACCAAATGACTAGTGAATAGAAAATCCCAAGCCCATGAATCCGATTTCTATCAAACCATCACACACACACACGCAAAAAAAGAAAGAACAGTTGTAGGGAAGCACTAAACGTAACTAACAGTGTTATCATCGTCAAACCAAGGATGCAAAAGCAACAAGATCCATCACCTATTCACAGAAGAAAAATTAACTATAATGAAAGATCTAACAATTAGCCATCTGCATTCTGATCATTCTCTTATACATCTGATTCCTCCTTTCCTCAGCTGTTGCACCATTGGTTTTACAGGCTTACTTGGCACAGAGTCACGTAACACTTCTCCCTCAGATGATTGGCCATCTCCTCTTCGGCATTGGTTCCAAACTTGCATAGTTGCACCTGAATCTGGAATCATTATTTTTTTATCTGTAACGATCTCATTTTCACTCACTTCAGTACCATCATTTGTATCTCGATTCCCCATTTAGCTTCAATCCACAATTCAACCGAATCGACATCATTCTTTTTTTTTTTTTTTTTTTTTGTGTGTGTGGTCAAAATCGACATCATTCATTTCTTGTTCAGAGGAAGCTGAACATTGAAATGAACAAAAAATGAATTCATTTCTTGTTCATTTGAACATTCAGCTTTCTCCACCAATGCCTCAGAATTGTCAGCATTTTTGTTCAGTGGTTGGTTTCTACTATTGCCTTTTCCTTCGCTTTGTGCTTCCTTCCTTGTAAGTGGCGCTTCAGCTTCAGATCAAGCTCACATGTGACAGCGACCTTACACAGAGAACAACTCCACAGTTTCTGTAACTTTTTACTCAAATTGACTGAGGGCGTATCGTTGACAAATTCAGTTATTGGTGCTTCAGATTTCCGCTTTACCCCAGAAACGCTCGAGTCCAAAGGCTTGGCCTGGAGCAAAATAATACGAGTATGAAGTAACCACGAAAATATAGATTGATAATGAAGATAATCATGATGTGGGGGACGGGCAGTAGAATGCAGATGCAGATTGAGTCTTCATATGGATCTCACTAGTCTCATGCCGATTAAAGGACCTAGGTTTTATTAGTAACTAGAATCTCATATATTCTTATCAGCCCAATGTGGTATGTCGAAATGGCAAAGCAGATTGTAAATTGCAAAATGCAACGGTGGAAATATGGAATCCAAACCCCATATTGGGTTCTAAGTAAATTTAGATCACAGCTAATGAGTTAAAATATTAGGTCTCCATGCACTTCGATGCGTATATGACTCTTCACACATAAGTTTGCAAGTGAGGCAGCATGAATATGAAACTAATGAAGCGTGGCTATCGTATCTTATATTCGTATCTCTATGAATCCCGACTCTTCAGATACGAGGCATGGAATGGAACAGACCAGAAAGCCGGGTATGTATATCTGGGCATGTCCCAATCCGACACAAGAAAATGTAGTCGTGTATTTGGTGCATCGTAATGAAAGAACATATGAGGTTATACTGTCAAGAAATCTAGAATTGAAACTAAAGGAGGTGGTGAATCGAAGGGCAAAGAGACTGCGGCTGGACCGGCCCGATAAACAAGTAACACGTGTGTATGAAACGGAAGTTTGTTATTGAATGAACTTCTCATCTTCAAACTGCGAAGTGATGTAAAGAAGGCCTCTCTCCCTTTTCTGGGAATTTTCAAACTCATTTTGGAATTAATTTGATGATCTGATTTGTCCAAATTGTATAACATGTTAATTACAATGATCCTGAAAAGTATGAATTCAGTCTAGTACCAATTTGTTATTAATCGGAGAAGATATGTTCCGATAAAAATTGAAAAAAAATTAATTGGTCACACTTGATTATAACCTTATCAAATTAGCCTTCTTCTCTTACCTTTTTTTGCAATTTTACACTTGAATTTGGAATCAATTCGATGATCCGATTTGTCCATACTGTGGAACTTGTCAATTAATAATATTCTGTAACATATCAATTCAATCTGATGCTTCTTCGTGTTTAATCGGAGAGGATATATGTCGAAAAAAATTGATTAAAAGTGACCCACGTACACTTGATTACAACTCGAAAGGACTTTTTTTTTTCCCCCCTTTCTGGTCGTCGTGGTCCGTTATAGCGGTGGCAAATCCAAAGTTACCTTTGCCGCCGCTAATCCGAGTTCCGGTCATCGTTGCAAATCCGAGTCAACTCACCCACGCGGCCAAACCCGTTGCATCGAATTATCAATTTCTATGGGTGTACAATATTAGAAATTGATGCAAAGTATATCATGCCTCCCACGTGTTTGACATTTGGTTTATGAAGGAATTTGTTTTTGTGAAGTCTAGATTCGAAAATGGGCAGCACCATCGGTATCCACAGCTTTGAACCCATTCTTTCATCTGAATTTTTCTGGGTTATCCTAAGCCTGTAAGTGGTAAGAGCCGTAAAATCCCCCTTGGTTAAGCCATCCAATTTGATTTTGCAGGTGTTTTCTGCATTGTTGTGATCGACTTTTTTTGGCAGATGGTTAAAAAAAAGAAGAAAAGGTTGAGTTTTGAATATATTTGCGGCTTAATTGCAAGAACACCCCCTAAACTATCACTTTTTGGCAACTTCACCCCCTTAAGTTTAAATTTGAGCAACTTCACCCCCTTAACTACCAAATTCGAGCAACTTCACCCCCTGCCCCATTTTCCGTTAAAAAAAAGGACGGAGACGAATAAAATTACTGACGTACCCCTTTTATTTTAAAAAACCCGTGATACCTTTTATTTTAAAAAACCAGTGATAAGCCCAACCTTATCTTCTTCTTCTCTTCTCTCTCTCTCTCTCTCTCTCTCTCTGACGTTCGATACGTCTCTTCTCTCCCTTTCAGTTCCTGATGATGGAAACCCACCCAAGCTAGTCGACGACGATCTGCTACTTGCTTCTCTGACACGACCTGCTTCTCCTCTAAACGACGACAACGTGCTTCCCCAGAGAACGATGACGGCCTGCTTCCCCAATCCGTAAGTTCTCTGTTAAGTTGTTTTAGGGCTAAAAAATTGGTTGTTTTGTTGTATATTGAGGTTTAGGGCTTAAAAATTGGGTTCTGTTGTTTTTAAATTTAATATGCCATAAATTTCCGAGATTAAGGGCTAAAAAATTGTGTGTTTTGTTGCTTATTGAGGTTTAGGACTAAAAAATTGGGTTGTTTTGTTGTATATTGAGGTTTAGGGCTTAAAAATTGGGTTCTGTTGTTTTTAAATTTAATATGCCATAAATTTCCGAGATTAAGGGCTAAAAAATTGTGTGTTTTGTTGCTTATTGAGGTTTAGGACTAAAAAATTGGGTTCTGTTGTTTTTGAATTTAATAAGCCCTAAATTTCTGAGATTAAGGGCTTAAAAATAGAGATTTAGGGCTAAAATCTTGGGTGTTTTGTTGTTTATTGAGGTTTAGGGCCAAAAAATTGGGTTCTGTTGTTTTCGAATTTAATAAGCCCTAAATTTCTGAGATTAAGGGCTTAAAAATAGAGATTTAGGGCTAAAATCTTGGGTGTTTTGTTGTTTATTGAGGTTTAGGACCAAAAAATTGGGTTCTGTTGTTTTCGAATTTAATAAGCCCTAAATTTCTGAGATTAAGGGCTTAAAAATAGAGATTTAGGGCTAAAATCTTGGGTGTTTTGTTGTTTATTGAGGTTTAGGGCCAAAAAATTGGGTTCTGTTGTTTTCGAATTTAATAAGCCCTAAATTTCTGAGATTAAGGGCTTAAAAATAGAGATTTAGGGTTAAAATCTTGGGTGTTTTGTTGTTTATTGAGGTTTAGGGCCAAAAAATTGGGTTCTGTTGTTTTCGAATTTAATTAGCTCTAAATTTCTGAGATTAAGGGCTTAAAAAATAGATTTCCTCTACAAATCTGACAGGTTATGGCTTAAAAGAATTGGGAATTGGGCATCGGTGATTAGGGATTACGTTGGGGATTAGGGATTACAGCTAAGTGCATAAAAAGTTATGGTTTAGGCCTTAGAATATTGTTGTTAATAAAGTAAAGTAGGGCTTAAAAAAAGTCGTATTCAGTTCACGGATTAAATTTTTTTTTTTTTTGTCTTTTAATAGTAGAGTAAAATATTGTTGTTCATGGTTGGGTAGGCAATAGTATAAGCCATAAAAAATTAAGCTCCACATGCAATTTTACTTCTCCTGTTATTAATCTAAGTTATTTGTTGCATAGAAATCATGGTGGACTTCAGGTGTATATTGTTCATGCGTGTAGGTGGTAATTAAATCCAGGTTGATATGGTGAGGAAGTGCAGTTTCGGACCTTCAAAACTGCAGTTTTTGGACAGTTTTTGAAGCTTCAAAGGTGCTGTTTTTGGACCTTCAAAAGAGCAGTTTTTTTATGCTTAAAAAAGAGCAGGTTTTTGTGCTTCAAATCTGCAGTACAGGGACCTTCAAAAGTGCAGTTTTTTGTGCTTAAAAAGAGCAGGTTTTGTGCTTCAAATCTACAGTTTTTGGACAGTTTTAAAGCTTCAAAGCTGCTGTACGGGGGACCTTCAAAAGTGCAATTTTTTTTTTTTTTTTTGCTTAAAAAGAGCAGGTTTTTGTGCAGGGTGAGTGGAGGTGGTGATGGTGATGGTGGTGTGATAAGAGGGGGTAATTCTGGGGTAGGAGGAGGAGTATAAATGGGTTTTAGGTTTAGGTTTTTTCTGGTGGTATAGAGGTGTGGAGGAGGAGAAAGATCGTGTAGGGAAGAGGGAAGAGAAAAGATCTGGTGTAGAGGGGAGAGAGAGAGATATCTGGTGTAGAGAGAGAGTTTTTATGAAGAGAGAGAGAGAGAGAGAGAGAGAGAGAGAGAGAGATATCTGGTGTAGAGAGTTTTTATGAAGGATGAATAAGGGCATTTTTGTACATTGAATTACTTTTCCATCCAATTTTGCAATTTTCCATCCAAATTTCTAACAGAATTGGACGGAAAATGGGGGAGGGGGTGAAGTTGCTCAAATTTGGTAGTTAGGGGGGTGAAGTTGCTCGAATTTAAACTTAAGGGGGTGAAGTTGCCAAAAAGTGATAGTTTAGGGGGTGTTCTTGCAATTAAGCCTATATTTGCAGGTGTTTTTGATTCCTTCTATCACGTGCTTCTGATTTCGATTTACACAGCAAGTCGATTTGTTTCTTGAATGGTTCTGAAATTATAGAGATAAATCTGAACATACACTTGGTATATTGGTATTCTTTGCCTGATCACAGGTGTTTGATAAAAAGCCTTAATGAAAAATCAATTAACCTTAATAAAGGGTTAGTCTATGCATCCAAGTCATCAATTGACTCTGTGGTGTTGTCTCTTTTACCCTTTTAATATCATCTTTTTTTTTGCAATTTTCGGAGCAAAAGAACATGTGCATTTTACTTATTGAATAAAGCTACTTTCTGTTTTTTTTTCGGAATTAAGCAAGGTATGCAACCTTGCCTGCAACCTTTTCGAATCCACTGCAGAGTTTCGCAAGAGCTATGCAATTCCATGGAGGAACCAACTCATTAACACACAGTTCAATGGCCTGTTTACAGTCCGAATCCACCATCAAGCTTTGCCAACCTTGGTCCTTCGCCATCGCCACTCGCCAACCAGATAGCCTGCAACTCCCCCCGGAGAACCGAATCTACCTTGAAGCCTTTAACTGCTCCATCCACAACTTCACCTTTGCTGTTCCTTAGGATTACTGCTGCCATGGCATCCCGCACCTCGTTGGACATCGTAATTGGCTTTAATATGTCCAACTGCACGGTTTGGACCTTGGTCATCACGACTTTGAAAAGAGGATTCAAAAGCTTCTGCATGGTTTCGAGCTACTTTGTTTGTTTGATTGTTGGTTTTTTTTTTCTTTGTTCCAAAAGGTTGCAGGCTTCAAACTTCCACAAGAGCACGGAGTACCAAATTCAATATGAGGGTATACAAACCTAAGTAAAGGAAAAAATGTTTCAAACTTAAATTCGATTCTTATTGTAATCAAGGCATCATTTCATTCGTTTTCCCTTTTTTTTGTTAATTAATCTGGGTTTGTGAATCTTAAACCGGTTAAGTGAATCACCTAACACAAGTTGGCATCTCCTTCACCTTTAGCCTGTGTCTTAAGATTTGAAAGTAAGGCTAGGGTGTTGATTAAAAGCCAAAAAAAAAAAAATGTTTGCTAAAGACAAAATGAAACAGTTGTCTTTAGAGCATTCACATCAGGGAAGACAAAATCCCATGTGCGCTACTTTAATAAGGAGGGAAAGCTGAAAAGTCAGCGGCATCAAAATCATTCCTATTATCGCTACGTTGCAAAATTTTCATTTTTGCTACAGTTGCATGCAACTTTGCACGAGCCACTGTTCACAAGTTACACAATACTTCCGTCCCATTTTCAGTGTCTATTATTTTATTTGTCTCTTTTATGTCGATTACCTATATCTTTTAATGTGGATCTTGAAAAATATACAAATATGGATATTGTTTGATATATCTCGATCAGTTCTATAATACAAAATTTTCAAAATTATGAAAAACATTATAGATCGAAAGATATAAACAAATAAAAAATGGCACCCGATTAAAAAATGGATAATGAAAATGGAACGGAGGTTGTAATTTGTTTGTGATGTTGTCCTTACCTTACCTTCTTTTATTGGTTTGCTGACTCTTTCTTTCTTATTTTTTTTTTCTCAGAATAAAGAAATAATATTTTTAATGAGATAGTTTTAATATAAAGAATCTGATACAATAGGCATTTTAAAAGTGAGTATCTAAAGTAATAAAGTGACTTTTTGAGGTGTAATTTGGTCCAAAATGTAGAGAGGGTGATGCGGATGCTCTTAGAATCATCTTGATTGAACTTTTTCAAAGTTATTTTTTTTTCCCCCATACTTTTCTAATGTATATCGTTGAGACAAATCATGCTCCTAATAATTTTGAAGAAAAGCCATGTAAGAAATCACGCTAAGTATATAATACCGAAGAAAATACCAGACTAATAATTTAGGAAGACCTATGCATCTTTTGTTTTTAAGCAGTTGTGTTTTTGGATTCCCGCGTGCAAGGCTCATAAACAAATCAAGTTATTTGAGTTTGTGTTCACTCATTAGAAGACCAAGTTTGAATTTTTTTTTTAAAGTTTGTTAAATTTTTAAACCAAGTTAGAGCAAACTACTTCTCAGCTTGTTCGGATAATATCTCGTAAAAAATGTATGACACTCAATATTAGCTCATGTTCGCTTTGATATAAACTTATCTGAGTTTGGCTCATCTCATTAGCAAATCAAGTTTGAAACATATTTGTTAAGTTTTTAAACCAAGCTCAAACAACCTCAAGCCGACTCATTCGGCTCGTTTATCACCCATATCTGTGTTCTGTTGGATAGTTTTCGGCAAATTAAATTGTCTCATTGCTCTTATGACTAAGGTTGTTATATATTCATACACTGGAACCTGAAACTATGTCTGAAGCTTTCACCAAGCCCTATGAAAGGTATTTTGAGGCTGAAAGCCATGGATGAAGAGATGAAGGCCATCTACAAGATACGAAACCTCGCCATTTGGTCTAGCCCAGGCTGTGAGCTTCTTCTTCTCACTATGAGTAGCCTCCTTCTGCTCGCTCCTTCCCCACCCATTGTCGATCGATCTAGGCAATAAAAGAGTAAAAACAAATACGGTGTAAAATTAAAAACCGTTCAGAAAGATGAAAAGTTGGTTTTGGCTAATATTTGGTTTTCATTTTCTATTTTTTAATCAAGAATAGTTGTCTTTTAAGTAGTTGTATCTTTTGTCATCGATAAAAAAAAAAATATAAGGGCTACGTGCTACCTAAGTTTCGCAAATTCCTTACTATTATTGTAGATAGCGTTCATTCAAAATATATTTTTACGACATAGAATTGTCCCTTGAAACCTAATATATTAGTTACACACAAACTAGTTTACTATCAATACATGCATTCACTCTAAAGTAATCTTGCGTTCTTTTTTAGAAATAACAATGATTCAATAACAACAGAAGAACTTAAAAACATTGACCATTTCCAATAACATACAACAAACTGAATACTCATAAACCGTAAAACAAATACATGGCACCCATAATGTACCTTACAAACAAACACACAAAGAATAAGCACACCCAATTACATAATATACTTATACATGCACTCATGTTAATGAAGCGTCTCACTTACATGCAAGACATGGTACTCTTTACAAAGAAATGTTGATCACCGCACCAGATTTGCTAGTCTGCAGTAATTACCTTGGCCCGCAATCCCCAAATCCTCAGCTCGAAATATAATCCCAACATGTTTTTAACGTGGTCTCCAAACTTGTTCCGCAACCACTTGAGGTTTTCAAACTTATTCCACAGCCATACCAAGAAGTGGCATGTGTGAAGTACCACAACAAATCCGCATAGCCCAATTCAGATACACCACAACATTTTAAGAGGTAACGCATACTTTTCGAGTCCAGTAGGGAATACTAACTCCATAGCCAATAAATAACCACGAGACATACAAAAAATTGTTATGTACACAGTGAATACGAGCAACCATATTAAAAACTTGTTGTCGGCAGGAAAACCACCCAAGGCCAGCATACTAGTGCAAAACGATCCCATTAAAACCAGAGTGTTAACAAACATATATTTAGCGAGAGGGTTATAGACTTGCAGCACTAGAAGCATTGATCAACGAGGACGAACTTAATCTCGACCGAGTCAGCTCCCTCACAGGCTTCTTCATCAATGACAGCACTCCTTTGAACGTAGCTGCTTCGCGCGGCCATTTGGACTTCACGAAAGCCCTTATAACTTGGAAATCAGAACTGACCACCGAGTTAGATTCTTCACAGTCATCGCCCCTCCACTTAGCTTGCATCAAGGGCCACTTTGTGATTATGGAAGAATTATTACAGGTGAACACAAATGTCTGCCTCAGTCATTTTTCTGATAATTTTATCCCAAAAATCTTAATTATTTTTTATCTCTAAGACTCTCATAATCACTGCTCTTTATTTGGGACCCTATAGAGCAGATACTTAATTATGAGAGCATTAGAGACAATATTAATCATGACCTTTTAGAATAATTTGATTAAAAAAATAAGATATTCGCATTAGTTCAAACGGATTGAAAATTGGAGTACTTATTTTTTTGAGACTGTTTAATAATATAAGAGAAATTAGGAGAGAAGTAAAAAAATAATAATAATAAATGGAATTGTTGATGATAGTCATTCAGTATACATACCGCAGTATTGTAGCGACATGTATTTTACCTAAGCTTTTACCTAACTACATGTGGGTTTTATCGGTTTTAGGTAGCTATAATAGCTAATATTCTCTTTTTGCAACTCTCTGCCATGCATGATCTAATAGAACAACAAATGGCTTCCATATCGGGAGTTTGGGTGTTGTGTGTGTGTGTTTAAAGAGTCCATTGTACCTCTCCCTAGTCAGCAATTGCCTAGGTGAGTTGGTATGTGGAATTACCTTCTTGCCCTCCTCCAAAAGAACAACAAAATAAAAAGGGAGAAAAAAATTCTTTTGTGGTTCTTTAAACTCTTTTGTACTTTTCTTTTGTTTATTTTTGAAAAGTTATATATTTATGTAAGAGTTTGCCCCTTTTTGGTTTATATATATATATAAATTTTGGTTAGCCTAGGGCGGAATAAATTTTTGGATCCGCTTTCGACAGTTAAGTTGTTTCGCTCTCACAAATTGAGAAAAATTTTACCGATATCGAGTTGAGCTGATTTTTATATAACTTTATAAAATAATATTTTAAAAATAATGAGCTGTTCGAGTCATTTTTGTGTGACTCGAGGTGAGCCCCACAAAACTCATATGTACTCGTAACCTTTTGATAACAAAGTGCAAGAGGTGTAAGTTTTTTTCTTTTTTTTTTTCTTTAAAAGCCTGAAAAAAGAGATTTTATGAATTCTTGAAAGAATACAAAGATTAAAGGAAAAAGAGCGCTAGAGACATCACAACGCTAAAGGAAAATTCCAACTAGGTTAGCACCTACCTCAACAACAGTTATATGTCGCTTTGCACCCGCACAGAAAAAGAAAAAGGCTGGTTAGGAACCGACATGGAAAACTACATCCTGACCAGGGTCTCAAAAACCACCGGACCTAGTACAACCACCAAATTATACTATCGAAAACACCACGTCCACCGATAGGGGGAGTCAGGTGGACAGCCACCGACCGGGCCCATGGATAATCCAAGCCGTTCAAAAAAAATTTAAGAAAATTCCAAGTGGGCTTCTGTGAGGATTGGCTCAATCCGACATGTGTAAATGCTCGATTCAAGCTTCCCATTCTTGAAAAATTAGGAAAAAAGGAAAGAGTAGATTTTCCAATTTTCAAGAATGAGATGCTTGGATCGAGCATCTACACATGTCGGATTGAGCCGATCCTCGCAAGGGCGCGCCCACTCGAAATTTCTTTTTAAAATTTTTAAACGGCTCAAATCATTCATGCGTGTGGGGCCCGGAATAGGCCCCACACACCGGTTGATGGAAGTCCACCAACTCTACCGTCGGTGGACATAGTGTTACTGTTGGAAAATTATCAAGGCAGACAAAATACTGTATTCCCTCGCTCACAAAATTCTACGCAAACAGGGATCCGGGGTGCTGTAGTGCACCCTCGGCACTACACGTGTAGTGCGGGCCGATCCGGCTATCCATCTTGGCAATGGACGGCTCGGATTTGTAGGAGCTCGAATTAAATCCGAACTCTCCATATCGAAATGGACGGTCGGATCCGCCACATTACACTACAACAACTCCCAATATATCCGGCAAGCAGTTACTATTAAGGTTCTTTGTGGTTTCCACAGTTGTTGAACGTTATATTAGCATGCAAAAGCCGACGTCCTAATAGAAGAAATTCTGTGAAGTTTCGGTTGCTGCCACACTCACTGTTCTCAGCGATTTCCTTCAGACTTGTCCAAGGTTTTGTCTAATGGGAAATTTCCTCGATTCCATCCACAACGGAAGCGTAAAGAAATTAACACTCACAAAAAAGGACACTCAAGAGTAATAATTTAAGAAGAACAAGGCATCTGTTTGTCTTTAAGCAGTTGTGTTTTTTGGATTCCCGCGTGCAAAGCTCATAAACACAAGTTATTTGAGTTTTACATTACAAGACCAAGTTTGATACATTTTTTTTTAAGTTTGTTAAATTTTCAAACCAAGTCATAGAACAAACTACTTATCAACTTGTTCGGATAATAACTCGTAAAGAATGTATGACACTCAATATTAGCTCGTGTTCACTTTGATAAAAACTTATCTGAGTAGGCAATAAAAGAGTAAAAACAAATATGGTTTAAAATTAAAAACCGTTCAGAAAGATGAAAAGTTGGCTTTGGCTAATATTTAATTTGGTTTTCATTTTCTATTTTTTAATCAAGAATATTTATCATAAGTAGTTGTATTTTTGGTCATCGATCAAACCAAATTGGAATCCTTTTGTAGAGAAGAATTGAAATTAGACAAAGTAAAGTTGGGCCAAAACGCTACACCCACTACAAGAAAAACTGGATTAAACGGCGTTTGGAACACGACGCTTGTATAGGCGCCATCACAGAGAATAAAATTGGTGTTCCAAAAATGCCGACTTAGTTTTCCACTGACTTAACACCTCAGTCTAACGGAAGCACACGCATAAAGTAAACCTCGTTCCGTCATTCCGTCAAGCGACGGCCGTGTCCCCGACGCTTGGTATAAAATGCCGCTGAACATGCATTTGGCGGCGTTTAACGGGACTCTAACTGCGTTATTCAAGCGCTGGCAAACATATTATTCCTTGTAGTGACCGAGAGGACGTGGGAAACGAATTTTAAAAGGAGAGCACTTGTTTGGGGTAAATGAAAATGTGTCATTGTGTCAAACATTAGTTTTCCGTGATTACCAAAATAAAACATTTAATTCCACTTGAATTACTCTCACCTTTCAATTTAATCTAAACACAATACACTCCACCACGTTCACAATAAACTGTTCCACATCCACAATCAAAAACAGTTTTCTTCAAAATTAAATGGGGAGCCTTGTTGATAAGGACACACTACAGGATTTAACGTGCAATTAGTCCACCTAAACTTTTCATAGTGGTGACAGTCCTTATATGGACACACGTTCCAAAAATACCCCCTTCTAAGACAAACACAAAGAGGGCTCTCTTCCTCGTTATTAACGATAAATGCTCCGCCTAGTCCATGCGACACAACTCACACATCCACGTGCCAAAATCACATTCGCCCCACCATTAAGTTTCTCCGTCGCAGTCTCGTACAATAGCACAGCGCCCTAGTACACTGTGCGTCATTGCTTTAATTACCTACTGCATGTGCATGTACAGTAGACTTTATTGGACATTGAGTCTACAGTAGCAAGCTTTTGTTCTTCAATTTATTCCAATCTATTTTTTTCTCTCTAAAATAAAGCAACAAATAACGTATCTATTGAAGTTCTTGGCATAAAACACAGTCCAAAATTTCACAGTTAATTACATTTGTCTGTGTTCTTATCAAGATTCAAATAACATATTTTAACAGTTATGGTTATCGATCTGATGATATTGTTTGCAAAAAACAAAGTTTAGAATTTCACAGTTAACCACATCTATCTTTGTTCTTAATATATTTTGAAAGTTATGGTTATCTATTGATATTGTTGGCATACCATACAATCCAGAATTTCACAGTTAACCACATCTGTCTGTGTTCTTATCAAGATTCGAAGAACATATTTTGACAGTTATGGTTATCTATTAATGTTGTTGGCATACCACACAATCCAGAATTTTCCAGTTAACCACATCTGTCTGTGTTCTTATCAAAATTCGGAGAACATATTTTAACAGTTATGGTTATCTATTGATATTGTTGGCATACTACACAATTCAGAATTTCACAGTTAATCACATCTGTCTGTATTCTTATCAAGATTCGGAAAACATATTTTGAAAGTTATGGTTATCTATTGATATTGTTGTCATACCACACAGTCTAGAATGTCACAGTTAACCACATCTGTCTTTGTTCTTATCAAGATTCGGAGACTATAGTTTGAAAGTTATGGTTATTTATTGATGTTGTTAGCATACCACACAATCCAGAATTTTACAGTTAACCACATCTGTCTGCATTCTTATCAAGATTCAACGAACATGTTTTGAAACAATGCGGCCATCAAAAAAATTTTACTTTTTGGACGATTCGCGATAATTTTCTCTATCTATCTTCACTTATTACATAAAAAAAAAATTCTCAAAACCAAACAAAAGTAAACTATTCTCATCAACACTTCTCACCAGTTGACATTTCCAAGAACACAACCAAGTCGATACTCCAAATAGGAAAATTTACTCAGTGCTCATCCATCCATACACATCTAAGATGCCCCAATTTGCATATTAAAAAAAATGCATATTCAAATACACATTTAGATTCAGTGGATATTGTCTACTAGAAGTACATACCAGTAAATCACTTTCTCTCCCCCTCCTCTCTCTCTCTCTCTCTCTCTCTCAAGTGTGTGAAACGTTGGTGGTAAAGTACAGTTCTTAATTCTCTGACTCCCGACATCTCTCTTTTGCCGATGGGCCCATCAACTACCAAATGTTCTAGGAGGAGGTTGCGTAATTCAGATTACCAGATTTCTTTTTTGAGACCAGTGAGGATGCCAAGCAATAGTGAACTCCGATCGCCGGTGAACATGAAAGCGGAGACCAGAGAGCTAGGCGCTGCACATACGGTGAACTCCGGCCACCGGCAAATCTGGGAGCAGAGACCAAAGAGCTGGAAGGAGAAAGTTCAAATCGATTTTTGGGAAAGAGAGAAGAAATTATTGTTGTATATAACCGGGGCAATTTTGTCAATTTAGAGATCTTAAACTCTAAAATTAATTCATTAATGGACTCCACAACTTAAAACCACCTAACGTGAGCTATTATGTGGAATCTTAGCCCAATTTGCTGTATATAGTACGCCTAGGGGCATTTTCGTCTAGAAATGGACTGTAGACCTAATAAATATACAGTAGTGGACCTTCACCACTATTACTCATTAGGCTGGACTAAACACCCAAAACCACTTTCAAAACGGACCCTAGCCCAATTTACCGAATTAAATGATGGGCAGTGTGTTCTGCGGGAAAAGATAGATTCAAATGGGTTGGGATCCCATCCAGTGTGAAAGTATCCAGTATTGTCCATTTTGTGGTGACGATGAACTGCATCCAACCACATTGAAATCAACGGTTATTTTTAGGCCACAACATTGCTTTCCCACTAACCCTTCAAACGGAAAGAAAGGAATTAGTACGGATCGTAGTATAAAATAAAGTCAACAACTCTCTTATAATTTCCGTTTTGGCGTAAATAATTCATTTACTATTATTTTTTACTTATTTTTTTGTACTAGTTAGTTTTGCGTTAATTTTTATAAGATTATTGGTTTGTCTTGACAATGAAAATCTAAAGAGTTAAAACATTATGAGCAAAATATTCAAAAAGTTCAAGTGATTCCAAGCTTGATGTTTAAGAGACTTTGCTTTAATTTTTTTTTTTCAAAAAAAGACTTGCATTTTTTAGCTTTATGTAAATTATTGGTTTGTCTTGATAATATGAATCAAAAAGGTAAAAAATTAAATTTGGTTAATAATTTTTATTTTTTTGTCTTTATTAAAAAGATTTTAAATTGGGTTCATAATTTTACTTTTTTGATTCCTATCATCGAGACAAACCACTAATTCCAAAATTTTACTTAAAGCTAACAAATGCAAGTTTTTTTTTTTTTTTTTTTAAATTTTCGAATAGAGACAAAAAATTAAACCAAGTCGCTTAAACAAAACATATTTTTTACGGTCCTTATAAAAAATCATCTCAATCCGATATCGGAAAAGGCGTTTACGAATCATCTAACTTTGCTTCAGAGCCTTAATTTCTGAAGCAAAGTTGGATGATTCATAAACGCCTTTTCCGATATCGGATTGAGATGATTTTTTACAAGGACCGTAAAAAATATGTTTCGAACAAAATGAGCGGCTCCGATCATTTTTGCGTGACCCGAGACGGGCGTAAAATCCATCTGTACGGGGCTGCTGTACAGCCACTGCTGTACCTCAATCTTTACTGTTTACAATTGATGTGCAGATACAATTAATCACTATTGTTAAGCACCGAATGTCAACTGATGGAAACTTGGAAAGTGGACTCTTTTATTTTTATTTTTGGGTTTTTTGGGTGAAAATAGATACGGGGTATGTGCTACCTCGAGTTTCGCAAATTCTTTATTATTATTATTGCAGCGTTCGTTCAAAAGGAGTATATTTTTAAATAGAATTGTCCCTTGAAGCCTAATATATTAGTTACAAGCTAGTTTATTACCCATACGTGCATTCACTCTACAGTAATTTTGCGTTCTTGGCTGGATCCGATCTCGCGCGTGCCTAATGGCCAGGCGGTTCCAGCTTCAAGTGGCAGTTTTCGTTTGAGCGATTGGGTTCTCCGGCCAGTTCTTTTTGTTGGAAAACCTGTTTTGCTTAACGGCGAGGGGACCCTCGCGGCCTTTGTCTCGTTACCCCTCTTTTCCGGCCGGCCCAGCCTCGTATCCGTTCAACGGCCTTCTAGTTATGTACTGGTGGAAGGTGCGAGCAAGTTAGTAGGGACCCGAATTAGAATATTTGAAAGATTTAGCTTAAGAAATATGTATCATTTTGGAGATTTTTAGGGCCCACCATGTATATTTATCTTGGAGACTTGTAATTATTGGAGACGTATTTTATTTGAGACAATGTAAAAAATCGGTTCGTCACATAACCAAGGCTACGTATCGAATAAAACCTGGTGATTCCCAGAGCTTTCATCCGAATTGAATCCATAGATTAAGGAAAATCCTCATCCTAGCTAGGCGCAGATAAATCAACCCATTCGCTCATAAAATTGAACGAGAACAGTTATTTTACTCCTTTCTAGTCTCCTAAATAGCTGAACATTATGGACAACATTGACCACCTAATATGAGAAATGGGATTGCTAAATTCGTGAGGCTTCGGTTGTTGCCACGCTCACTGTGCTCAGCAATTTCCTTCAGACTTGTCCAAGGTTTCTTCTTCCGTTTGTTTGACGTGCCGGCAGATTTTTCTGCATCTAATGCAGCAGAATTACTCTCTGATTCAACTGCTTTCTTAGATCCCGATCTATTCCTTTTCCTTCTCTTTGCCTCCAACAAACTTGTACAAGTGCTGACTGAAGGCATTGCTGGAGTCTCTGTCACAAGATCTTCTGTGGTCATTGCTGGCGAGGCAATCTCATCCGTCCTTTTAACCTCAGGGTTGCTCATTGCAGGTTTCTCTGAGTTGACAGACTTCGGGATGATTGCGCGTGAAGATTTCGATTTCATGGGTGGTTTGGCCTTTGGAGGACATATCTCTTTCGTATGGCCTCGAGGAGTCCCTCTCTTCAGGTTTCGATGCGAGCAGAAGTGGCATGTGTAGACGACATTGTTTTGGGTGGAAATATTTGGCCTTTTGTGTCTACTACGCCTTGCTTTTGCTCTATTCTTTTCAACTCGAACGAAACAATTGTATCCAGGCTGAAGAATGGATTCGCACCTGCAAAATGACAGAAGAATTACTATACATCTGCTCTAGTCTTGAGAAACTCTCCCATATACAACTTTCTGTTGACAAATAAGTCTAATATAAACTCTGGTTAGGGGAAAAAGGAGGTAGAATTGAGATATGCAAACTATGCCTTTCATTGCTATTGTGAAATGAGAATTTATAGACATACATCAGCATATTTCCAAATCATTAGTGCCAATCCAAAGCTTGTTTCTGATCAGATTTCACAAAAACTGGTTGGAAGTCCTTCATAACCACAATATGACATGTTCAACTAAGGAGAAGGGGCCACATGGGTGATCTAAAGTCCTCGCCGATTTGCAACACGATCAGGTTCAGAACTGGCCATTAGGATACCATGACTGGTCATCTTACTTACCAAAGAGTCTCATATTTGAGCCCACACAGCACTTCCCAAGGATGTACAGAGGTAAAAAGATATGTAGACGGCACAAAAAGGTAAACAGATGCAACTAAGAGGAATCGATCAAACATGGCAAAGAAAAGAACAAGAAGACAAAGAAAGAAGAAGAAGATGCAGCCCAAGTATGGTAGACACTGTCTGCAAAACTGTCCTCCTCAATTGCAAAATCTTCATATATCAACTAGTTGCAGCAGATTACAAAGTTCTGCAAATGGTATTCGCCATCCAAAAATGTCCAAACAAAGAACCATAAAGCACAGCATGTTGGAACGCTACCCAACTTATTGTCTGAGAACCATAAAGCAAGCCAGTGTTTGGAGGGTTTCTCATTGTGTTTTTGCTCCCTAGCTACGTGCGATTTTCTCTTTTCCAGGGGCTTTCCCCTGTAGTTGATTCAGCAGGTCTTTTTCCCTGCTCCCTTCTGGTTGTAAGGGTTAGACCTCTGTTTTTTTTTTTTTTTTTTTTTTGTTTGCTCAATAGATGGTTTAATTACCAAAAAAAAGAGTAAAGAAGTTTAAGATTCAAACTTTATTCCACAATCCAAGCTTCATTAGAATGTTCATTGTATCGGGGGTTTTTTCCTGCACTTCTTGGTCCCATTTTCTTCCTTTTCCTCCCTTGAGAGGAAAGAGAATAGAAACTGGAATAAGAAGGCAGCAAAGAAAATGAATGTTTGGCCCTTAGGCTCGTTTATCAAACCCTTAAAACTGCCAACAGGCAATCACAGAGCAATGCTAGCATACTAGCATGCATATCGAAGCCGATAACACATGCAGCAGGGCTGCTAAACGAACCAAGCCACCCAAAAGTTCGAGCTTGTGGCTTGTTAAAAGCTTGTCCACAAAATAAAAACAAAACAAAACTCGAACATATATTCTTATAGCTAAATGAACAAGCTACTACTTGGCTTATTTTGTTCGTTTGACTAATAGTTATGATGTATAAGAATTCAAACTACTTGAGATCAGTGAGTTTGGCTTGATTAAAACTTGTTTGAGATAGGCTTGTCTCATAAGCAAGCTAAGCCGGAACATATTTTGAACCTCGTTAAGTTTTTCACACCATGCTTGAACAACAACCTGCTCGGCTCATTTATCACCCCTACACATACTACACAACACGCACATACATACTGTAACATACAAATAAATATACACACACACACACACACACATAGAGAGAGAGAGAGAGAGAGAGAGAGAGAGAGAGAGAGAGAGAGAGAGAGAGAAACCGAACCTCTGGCAAGTAACCAACGATGGGTCAGGCGGTGCCCCCAACGCCTCACGAACAGCAGCCAATCTGTGCCCGAAAAAGGCACCCAAAGAAGGTATAGATGCTTCGCCGCTGGCCCAAACAGCAAGGTTTCGAAGGTGATCTAGTTTGAGCATGGACTTGGGGTTCACACTGGTTTCCTCTTCCCCATAGATTCCTCTCTCAGTGTCACTGAAGGCATCGATCCAAAAGGGAAATTGGGTGGCTTCTTGTTTGATCATTTCTTTCTCATCTTTTTTTGCTTTCTCTCTTTGGATTTTTGGGTTGAGAATTTCGTCGAACACCTTAGCTTTGTTTGGTAACACTGCCACTTTTCTGGTTCCTGCTTTCTATTTGTTGAAATCATTTTCTACTTTTCCTAAAAAAAGGTGAAAGCGGAAAACGTGTTTGTGTCAACCTGTTTTAAACTCAATTGAATGGTAAGACTCCCCAATGAAAAGCTAAAGCTATCCAGTGAGCAATTCTATTACACTTCCAAATTATTTCAACAGCTTACGGAGATCAACAGTCCAAAGAAAGCCAATAACTTTGGATATCTACCCCGGACAAAGATATTTGCTACTCCTGCTAATCATGTGACTGATTTTGAAAAGTCAAAGAGCCAAAACTGAGTCCGCATAGAAGGATTCAAATCGATTAGCAGTTAAAGAAATCATCAAACATGAATTCAAGGATTTGGATTCCGAATCCAGCAGGCCTGTGTAAGGAACAACCCAAGCCAGCAATGAAGGGAAAAACAAGCACTACTTTTCATCTTAATCCAGAGAAAGCATTAAGTAATCATCATATTAGATTCAACCCATCAAGTTTCATTTTTACAGAGATAATAAGGAAAACCAATCCTGTAGCCTTTACTATCAAAATACAGCACTTAGAAAAAGAAAAAAAACCTATCATGTTGCCTTTCTTTCATGCAGTGAACTCAAGGGCCAAGATTTCACAGCCTCAAATGCTCAAATCAATGCCTTTTTTCATACATGCACAAATGCAATAGTACTCACCGTACGTATTCTGATCGAGTACTATTGCATTTGTGCATGTATGAAAAAGAGAGACAGAGGCGCCATGATCGAGTAAGGTGGAGAGAATTTTCTGATCGAGTGAAGTGTGGCGTATGCTTGTTGCTCCATTTCATAACAAAGGGAATATTTGACATTTTGTTCGTTCCGTTAACGGCATTGAGGGTTTTTTTTTTCCTTTTCAGTAGATGAGGGGGTGTGTATGGGCGTTTTTAAAGGTTAGGGGGTGTCCGTGTCCAAACCAGATAGATGGGGGAGTATCCGTGTAATTTCACCAAGGGTATATTTGACATTTCGTTCATTCCGTTAACGGCGTTGAGGCTTTTTTCCCTTTTCAGTAGATGAGGGGGTGTGTATGGGTGGTTTTAAAGGTTAGGGGGTGTCCGTGTCCAAACCAGATAGATGAGGGGGTGTCCGTGTAATTTCACCAAAAAGAAAAGAAGAAGAGATGAGGGGGGATGATATGCGTAGCCAAATTGAAAATATAGTTGCATTGGGGCACTTCAAAAGATGAAAAAAAAAAAAAAAAAGAGAGGGGGGCGGGGCGTTGTGTGGATTTCTTTTAGAGTCAAAGATATTAAATGAGGGTTTCAATTTCAATATTTGAATTTCATTTGCTAAATACTCATTCGAATAAAACCATAATGAAATATAGTTTACTACCTCGTTCCTACATTCTTTTAACTTTTTCCATTATTCAGACAACCTAATATAAGTCAATATCAATTTTCACATTATTCTCTATGTGTTAGGCGATGCCAGGGTTCAAGTAGAAGACATCAACTGCCTTGTAGTTCGACGATTAGTTTCATTCTGTCCAAGATATTTGTAATGAATTCCGTATTGTAAATGGGATAAACTATAGTTAACCCCCTCTAACTAAGTCTCCCGTGCACTTTGCCCCCTTTAACTTTTTTTTTGGCACTCAACCCCCTCTAACTAACTGAAATTCAAACAGTCATGACTTCAAACGGTCATAACTTCTTCGTCCAAAATCAAAAACATGCAAATTATATATCGATTTTGAGGTCTTGAAGTCAGCTTTCTAATGACACCAAAATCACATCACGATTCAAAGCACACAGAAAGTTATGATCAAAAGAGTAAGGGCTGGTAGATAGAAAGACCGTTTTGATCATAACTTTCTGTGTGCTTTGAATCGTAATGTGATTTTGGGGTCATTAGAAAGCTGACTTCAAGACCTCGAAATCGATATATAATTTCCATGTTTTCGATTTTGGACGAAGATGTTATGACCGTTTGAAGTTATGACCGTTTGAATTTCAGTTAATTAAAGGGGGTTGAATGTCAAAAAAAAAGTTAAAAGGGCAAAGTGCACGTGAGACTTAGTTAGAGGGGGTTAACTATAGTTTACCCTTGTAAATGTCTTTAGGTTTACATCAACACAACTTCTTACTTTTGTCCAAAAAAAAAAAAATACATGGAATGCGTTCACACTTTACGGAGGAGATGATGGCGATATATTTAGTTACTTAGGGGGATAGAGTGCAATATTAAAATGCATTTATAAGTCAAATCTAGATGAGAGATCCTACATACACACAATTGGCTCGGTGCACCCCATTTGATTGATAGGAAAACAGAAGAAAGTAATTTGGTGTACGATTTTTAAAACAATTTTTTATTTTTTATTTTTGCTAAGATGATCAAAAATTTGTTGCGAAGTGTTTTAATTTTTTCGGTTTGAAAAGCGACAGGACTTTTGGTAATGAATCACTACTAATTAGGAACGGAAGGAGTTTATCTTGAGGCTATTTACTTATAAGAGTTTGCAATAAACTATAAATATATCTATCTCAACTTAATGAGTTAGAATAAAAGTTTAAATTATTAAACTAAATGTACTATTAATGTAATGTATATGTTATTATAAAATTTTTAAAAATATCTTTGAATTAAATGCCTTTTCTTTGAATGTGATTTTTACATTTTTTAATAAGAAAAAAGGTTAAATTTAACTTAAAAATAATATAGCTTTTAAAACTGAAAACTTATTATTCACAATTCAATCTATATTATAAAGTACAAGTGAGATTTTACTATTCACCAATTCATAAGTAAAATGTGTGTTTCTTTTGAGCCACTGGAAGACAGGAATAATTATTTGATGATTTTGGGACGCTATCATGTGTTGCTATAGAATCTTCATCCATCACACATTCTGCGGGGTCAATGCTTACAATTATTTTAGGACCACACCCAAACACATACCCATACACACAAGCGTGTACTTGTGTATGTGGAGCCCACACACTTATATATGTGAGGGTGTATTTAGGTGTGTAAAATGGGTGTGATCCTAGAACTACTCCACATAAATTAAGGATTTTTGTAATATCACGTGGTAGCGCTCCAAGATTGCCAAATTTATTTTCACTGAAAGGGTGGGTACTGAGGCCAAAATGGTGTTCATTTAGAAGCTTCCCCAACCAGACCATGAAGAAACCACATCACGGACACGTGTACTCGTTCCCTGTTGCCTTCGCCGGCAAGCGTGGTCATAAAGGCGGCCTCATTCATTCTCTCTCTCTCTCTCTCTCTCTCTCTCTCCTCCTATAAACCACATACAAATTTCTTCTTACAAGAATTTAATTGTTGCGTCTCCCTTTGCTCTACAAAATAATTGTTGTCCTCAATCTTCAACCAACGGTTGGTTTCACCCCCAGGTTATTCCTCATATACTTCCATATTCTCTCTCTGTAAATACATATATAAAAATTTCTATTTGGAAATTGCCCCCAAATTTCAGATTTCGATCTGTTTGTAAGTTCTGCTGTTTTTTCGATTTCCTGAAATTTGGTGGGTATTAGCTGTAAAGATTATTTGTATCATCTTTCTGCCTTCTTTTTGGTTGAATTTAGCATTTGGGGTTGAAAAAGGTTCCAGCTTTGTTGTTCGTTATTTGTGGATTTGGCTTAATTTGGGCGTTGGATGGATGCTTTGAGCTGATACTTTGATGGGTATTCAATAAAGTTGGGATTTTCTGCTGGCCTTTCGTGGATTAACAGTATTCTCAGATAGAGATGGATCTCTTGGTTTAGGATTGTGTTTCTTTGTTGCAATTTGGTGCCTATTTGGAAATTTGAAACTTTGGTTTGGAAATCTCCAGCTGGGTAGGATATATTGGGGTGAAAATGGGCCTAGTTTGGTTGATTTTGAGGCTTTAATTCACTAGTTTTGGTGTAATTTTGTGGCACAAGTGAGGGAATTTGTGGGGCTAGGGTTTTGAATCCTCAATTGGGTAGGATTCTGAATTTGCTTCACTCAAAAAGGACTTCTTTTACATCAAAGTAGGTTTTTAAAGTAGATCAGCATTTGGGTTCAGCTGTTTTTAGTTGGTAAAGATGGTGGAGTCAATTGCTGCAACATCCCTTTTGGGTCACCGACCCGTTTGTGGGAGATATCATTCCAGTTGTTTCTCAAGCACTAGGAAGCTATTCGGTGTGGGTCGGATTCCTGTACCAGATTTCATCGGTGGAAAGGTTGTTCGGAAAAGTTTTCGGAGGTTGGGAGTTAAAGCAATTAAGGCCCAAGCAATGGAACTGACTAAGGAGGTATATTCCAGTAGAAAAGAAGAGAGAACAATTAAGGGTTTTCAGGACGGGTTTGATATTGATGCGGATCGAAAACCAGGTTTGTGGCCACCGGAGAACAAGGCTGATAAACCTTCACTTCATAACCCCTTGCTCCGACAAGAAAGGATGGGTTGTGGGTGGTTAGGTGCCATATTTGAATGGGAAGGAGTCCTAATTGAAGATAATCCTGATCTTGAAAATCAAGCCTGGATAACTCTTTCTGAGGAAGAAGGACAATCCCCTCTCCTTGGTTACACGCTTCGTAGAATAGAAGGCATGAAAAATGAACAAGCCATTTCCGAAGTCTTCTGCTGGTCGAGAGACCCAGCAGAAGTCAAAAGACTGGCTTCTAGAAAAGAAGAGATTTACCAAGCATTACAAGGTGGGATATATACATTCCGATCCGGGTCTCACGAGTTTGTCAATGTTTTGATGCATTACAAGATACCCATGGCATTGGTTGCCACCCGTCCAAGAAAAACGCTTGAGAGAGCAATTGGAGAAATTGGTATCAAAGGTGTATTTACAGTAATCGTCACGGCTGAGGACGTTCACCGGGGGAAGCCTGATCCGGAGATGTTTTTGTATGCGTCGCAGCAGCTGAATTTCATTCCAGAGCGGTGTATTGTTTTCGGAAACTCTAACCTGACAGTGGAGGCTGCTCATGACGCACGGATGAAGTGCGTGGCGGTTGCTAGCAACCATCCAGTGTATGAACTTGGGGCCGCCGATTTGGTTGTGAGTCGTTTGGATGAGCTTTCGGTGGTTGATTTGAAGAATTTAGCTGATATTGAGATGGCTGAGTTTGGGTCCAGTGAGCCGGAGTTGGAGATGGAGACGGAGGAAGATGACGATGAGTCGTACTCAGCTTCGTCCACGGCAGCTGGTGATGATTTCTGGTAACCTCTCTCCATATGTACAGGATGTTGTGCTTTGTAGCTTCATCTAATTCTTGATTATGGAACATTGATACTTGGGATCATATGAATGTATAAGAAATAGGGATATTCGAAAATCAACAAAAAGAGAGGAAAGAAAAAGGTGGTCGACATTGGACCATCACCTCACTGTTCTCTTATAATTGTTATCTTCGGAAGAAATGTATGTACATATATTTGGGACATGCTCATTGTGTTTTCTCCTTTCTCTTTTAACTTGATTCCACGTTATGAATTGTGATATCAGAAATTTGATGTAACAGTGCGGATATTTGCTATAAACTGGTATAGATAGTGAATATTCTCTGGGCATAAATTTTGATGACTTGTTATGTTAAACAACAATTGCTTTCGAGTGTTCTGATACTGAGAGGGGTTTAAAGTTATAACCTCCATATGTGTTTAACAATTGCTTTCGAGTGTTCTGATACCGAGAGGGGTTTAAAGTTATAACCTCCATATGTGTTTAACAATTGCTTTCGAGTGTTCTGATACCGAGAGGGCTTTAAAGTTGTAACCTCCATATGTAGCGAAAATGCTATACAACAAACTGTTGTGCTTGATGCCCCCTAGACATGCAGTGTTTGTTAGAAGTTGTGAGCTTTTGACGGCGTGTAGACAACACAATTTAAGTTGTGACCTTTTGATGGTGCTTAGATGTTCAACACACTCGGCGGATGTCACTAGACTTAGTTTGATCTGCATTTCCAAATTTCCACTAAGGCTTGCGTAGACCATGAACAGCTGATCTTGGCCAGTCGTCGTTGTGTGACTCGACAGATTTATTTGGGAGTCCTCGATTCCCTTTCATAATCGGAATGGAGGCTGTCTTCATCTGTGAGCCTAAACTCTTTTGAGATCACTTAGATGGCTATTTTCGTGTTTGGAATGGGGATGAGTTACCCACTTTGTGATTCAAACTAGGTATCAGTTTTCCCTGCTATGTTCTGCACCCTCTATAATGAGATATCCACCCGTGACCCATACCCTCTATAACGAGATATCCACCCGTGACCCATACGACTCGTGGTAAAAAGGAACAAGCTTCCTTCGGTTGGCCTTCCTATAAACTGGTATAGATGGTGAATATTCTCTGGGCATATATTTTGATGACTTGATATGTCAAACAACAATTGCTTTCAAATGTTCTGATACCGAGAGGGATTTAAGCTCTTCATGACCGTAAAGTTATAACCTCCATAAGCGGCGAAGATGCTACACAACAAACTGTTGTGGCTCGATGCTCCCCATGCATGCAGTGTTTGTTAGAAGTTCTGAGCTTTTGATGGCTTGTAGACAACACGGTTTAAGTAGTGACCTTTTGACGGTGCTCAGATGTTCAACACACTTTTCTTATACTCAGCGGATGCCAGTAGACTTAGTCTGATCTGCATTTCCAAATTTCCACTTAGGCATGCGTAGACCATGAACAGCTGATCTTGGCCAGTCGTTGTAGTGAGACTAGACAGATCCATTTGGGAGACCTCAATTCCCTTTTATTGGTATCTGAATGGAGGCTGTCTTCTTCTGTGAGCCTAAACTCTTTTGAGATCACTTAGATGGCTATTTTTGTGTCCAGAACGGGGACGAGTTACCCCACTTTGTGATTCAAACTTATCAGTTTTCCTTGCTACGTTCTGCACCCTCTATAATGAGATATCCACCCGTGAACCATACGACTTGTGGTAAAAAGGAACAAGCTTCATTCGATTGGCCTTCCTACGAGAAGCTAGCCTAGCCAGAGGAAAGTTCTGACGGTTTGCTTTCGTATTCTTCGAATGTTGTATTTGTGTTATGTTGCTTTTCTGGTCTTCTGTTGCTTCTTGCTCCCTTGTGTTTCTTTATCAAATTACCTAGGTTCTCACCTATTATTGGGTTATTTTGGTGGGATTGATCTAAATCTGGTTTTGCAGATTTCGTACCACCTTTATTTCAACGCGTCGCTTCAGTATTTATTTTCAGATTCTATTTAACAATGCCCTGCTTCTCCTTAGCTAAAGTTTTGAAGAATGTGTGCTCTGTTTGGTTGAGTTTTCACAATCAAGTTCGTAGAAATTCTTTTGCAAGTAGGGGTGCAAGTGAGTAGAGCCGAGCTTAGCGTATTCGAGCTCGTCTTGTTTACAATTCAGCTAGCTCTAGCTCGCTTAGTATTTGGTAACTCGAGCTCAGTTCGAGTACTAAACGCGCCTTTATATACAAGCTGAGTTCATACATACAAGCAAAATACATAGAAGCAGAGCTCCTATAAACGAGCCGAGCCCATACTCTTTTGAGATCACTTTATATGCCTATTGTTGTGTCTGGCCTGGAGACAGGGTACCCAACTCATGATTCAAACTACTATCCGTTTCTGCCGCCAGGTTCTGCACCCTCTATAACGAGCTATCACCCCGTATGATGGGGTGAAAAAGAACGAGCGTTGCTCAGTTGGGCTTCCTACGAGAAGCTAGCCTAGCCAGACGAAAGCGCCAACGCTTGTTAGTGTGTTCTTCGAATGTTGCATTTGTGTTATGTTGCTTCTCTGTTCTGCTGCTTTATTTTGGTAGGATTGATCTAATGAGTTTGTATGCAAATTTTATACTACTACCGATACTTCTACAGTTACTTCAGTAGAATTTACTTCCAGATTTTATTCACTAATCACCTGCAGTAAGTCTTTCGCAAGTTGTGCAAGCGTGTCGAACTTCAGGGTGTTAGAGCTGGGCTCGTTTAAAATACAGCGGGCTGAGCTAGAGCTCGAATCGAGCACAAATATTCTAGCTCGAGCTCGATTACGATTTCAGAACTCAAGTTTGATTCAAGTACTAAATGAGTCTCTATGAATGAATCGAGTCCATACATAAAAGTCAAGTTCATCTACATGAGGTGAGTTATAAATATGAGCTTAGCTTATCTAAGCAAATTGAGCTCATACATGCAAGCCATGCTTATCGACATGCATTGGCGGAGTTAAAATTTTGTACTGAGGGGGCCTGGGTTAGGAGAACGTTTTTTATTTTTATTTTTATGTGACAATGTACTCTATATATTGTGTAACTTTTATAGTATAATTAGGCCCCCCGTTCGGCCATTCCACTGACAAAATAAGTACTTATTTTTTATCCGATAAGAATTCATGTTCGAGTGACTTTTTGCCTTCTTATTTTGCCTTATTTCTACAATCTTAAATCTGTCATTTTTTGATTGCTTATATTTATCAATTTATAATGAATTTCATGATTTTACGAATTTTGTATAATAGAACTAATTGAGATCTATTAAATAAGATTCATTTGCATATTTTTTTAGACCCATATTGAAATATTTAAGCAAGTAAAAATAGCACACTGAATAAGTACTTGTTTCTTAATAACCCTTAGCGGAACAAGGGCTCGTATTTCCCCTTTCAAAAATCCATACTCCTTTTTAGCGGAACGGGGCCTTATCTATGCTATATACTCCCTCCGTCCCTTTTTTAGAGTCCGGTATTCCATTTTGGGCTGTCCCTTAATAAGTGTCCATTTTGTAAAGTTAGTGGGTAAAAGTTGGTGCATTGTCTATTTTGCCCCTAAAAGTAGATTCCATTTTGAAAAGATAGTGAGTAAAAGTGTAATGATAATGGGTAAGTAGGGAAAGTGGAGGAAAAATTTGATGTGAAAGGTATAATGATGATTTTTTTAATAAGTTGGAATTACGAAGCAGGACACTTAAAAAGGGACGGAGGGAATATAGAAGAATGACTTTTTCATGAGGAGCGTTGTGGGAGCGACAAGTGACGGGGATTGATTGATCAGAGCAATTACTTAATTGTCATTTTCTAAATTAGAAAATTAGAGGCCAATCCTCCTTTTTGGGTCTAAATTTCATTCTAATTATAAATATTATTTCCGAACCTAGATAGGCTCTGGTTTTGTTGCTTAATTACTTTTATGCCCATGAACAAACGTACAAAATGACCCTCCCTTCTCTCTCTCTCTCTCTGAACCAACTGCTACCAACACCACTCGGACACACCAACCCTCCACACCGATGGAGCAGTGCCGACTCCACCACTGTCGCCATCGCCATCTCCTCTCCGACAATGTCGCAGTCGCATCACAGCCACCACCACGCCCGGTCCTCTTAAAAGCGGTGTTCGGAAATTTGGTGGGAACAGGGCGAGCGTGTCTTGGACGAGGGGTTGGTGGTCGACGAAGACAAGTTTGGATTCGTTGTGAACTTGTGAGGGAGGAGGACGGATAATTTATTAATGAATTTAGTTTTTCATTTGTTTTTGGCGTGCATATTTATTAATGAATTTAGTTTTTCATTTGTTTTTGGCGTGCATATTTATTAATGAATGACTACTAATTAATAAAAAAAAATAGTGACGGAGCTAGGATTTTAACTCAGGGCCGGGGGGCCGGCTTGATAGACATATTTTTTTATTGAAACGTATACTTTTTATATGATAAGATTTTTACTTTTCAATTCTTTACATTTGTACGTTGAAATGATTATTTAAGCTGCTTCAGTTGTCACATTCTTATTTTTTATTTATGAAAAAAATTGAGAAATGAGAATGTACAGATCAAAACGAATCAAAATTATTAATATTATAAGTAGCTATACACAAATAATTATCGATAATATCCAAAATCAGATATATACAAAATAACAAATTTTAAAATTCGGACGCTCGGTGAGCTGGGGCCCCAACATAGCTCCGCCTCTGAAAAAATTACAAAAAAAAAAAGTTTTATACAAAAAGTTTACAATACAAAGTGGTTAGGAGTTCGAGTCTTCCCACTTACGTGGGGTGTTTTTTTCCTTGTATTTGTTGAGATTATTTTCCCCCCTAATGGCCTCTAATGAGACTTTATTTGATTGGTTTTACAGTGATTCTCTTTGATGGGCTTATTATTTTGTTGACTAATTTGTTGGATTGGTTATCTTGTAGACTTTCACATAATTGATGTAGTATCCCGTAATTTGTACTTCGTAAATTAAACATGATGTAATAATCTCTCGTACCGATAGGGAAAAAATAGAGAAGAAAACTCAACACCATAGAAGTCCTATTTTAATCTAGTACTAGTATAATGTTTTTGGATGAGAGAATTTTTTTTGAAAAACAATATTTTTGGATGAGAGATTATAGTAATTTAGGAGCCATAAAATAGGCCTAATGGTGTAACACACTGATTATCAACTCCATAAGCCATAACCCATTACGGCATTCCACTGAGAATCGCTACAAGCGATAAAAAAGAAGAAGAAGGAAGAAGAAATGCTTGACGTCTGAGGATTCGAAGGTCAAATAATGGATTTTTAGATATTGTAATAGTTGCAGTTTTTTGGGATAACTCTATGCTTATGTTTGTAATAGTAAATCTTTTGTAATGGTTTTTATTTATTTATTAAACTCTTTGTTAACCAACTCTTGTATGAAAAATATAGAGTGACCTCATTCAAGAGGTTCGCTTCCAGCTTCCAAAACTTATTAGCCGGCCATGTCTAGTACCTAAGTGGTGCTGTGGTAACAGACTCACCTTCTCGAACAGTAATTATATCTTAAATTGGATATTCCATGGATATTCCACCGTGGGCTGTTGCTACGCTAGTCATCCTTCCCACCCTTTTCGCAATTCAAAAAAAAAAGGAAGAAAACTACCTAATAATTACCCGCTCTGATCTGGACTTCGAAATCCAGTTCCTATATTAAGCACTCATTCAAACTCTCAGAGTATCATCACACTCTGAGACATTTGGAAAACGAGAAACAACTTTGTGTTTCGCAAAGTTAAGGTTGATCCCAGAGCTACCATGGAAGCAATCAATCATGCTGGGTTGGAAGTCTCAAGTATCTTAGAGATTCCCATTGTCCACATGGACACCCCAACAACCCAAGAGGATATTCCCACCAACCCAAGAGGATATTCTCCCTTGGAGGGCTCTGGACAGATGTTACTTTAAGGCTAATTGTGATGTGGCCATCCCAAAAGGAGGAGGGAAGGTAAACTGCAGTTGTTATTAGAGACTGGAAAGGAAAAATTCTTGACGGTCTTACCCGTTCGACGGTAGCAATCTCCAGCCTAAGTGGTGAATTACATGCAATGGTGATCAGCTTGGGAATCAAAGGAGCAGAGGTGGAAGTTGATAATAATCACGCTATTCTTCTTAGTATTCTTCTTAGTGTCTTTGAGTTGGTTCCCCCTTGGGAGGTTAGTGCTGAAGTGTTGGACATACGGCATTTTGCAAGAGAAGTTGACATTCGGTTCAGATGGATTCGCAGAGGAACTAATAGAGCGGCACATGAGATAGCAGCTTTAGCAAAGAAAAATTTACTCCCCTGTAATTGAGTTTCTTTCCCTCGTTTTTGCTTTTTTCCATTCTCTGTAATGAAGAACCTTTGTAAGCCTTTTAGGCCCTTTATGCGGATAAAAAAAAAAAAGAGTACCATCACACTCAATTCAATTGCAAATCATACTAGTAGTAAGCAATTTGTCAAATCATACTAGTAGTAATTAAGCAAATAAGCAACGAAAAATCAAACAGGTCCCTATGCTTTATTTGGAAATCAATAAATCTAGCACCACAAAGATTGTGGTCGGAGGTGACTCACTTGAGACTTTTCAGGCATTGACTCAAGAAGGGAAATCTTTCTTAGACTATAGCTCTGTCATCTATGATTGCTTAGAGCTACTACCCTTATTCTTGTCTTGTTCTTTTATACACGTTAAACGTTTTTGTAATAGGGTAGCCCACGAATTGACTAAAGAATCCCTATTCGGTGTAAGATTGGAGAATTGGGGGGTTATGTCCCCCAACGTCTTGTTGATCTTGCCCTTGATGATGTTCGGCCAATTGGTCGATCTTCTAACTAATAAAATAAAATCTCCTTGTTTGCGGCCTAAAAAAAAAAAAACCAGTCTTACGCACAAATACACCAGAAATGATATCTACACAGATGAATAATGCACAGATCTTGCACTGATCGAGATGTGGGGTCCACTACGGGTCCCATACAAACGATCCGAGTCGTTCATTAAATTTAAAACTTTTTTTCAAAGGCACTCGTGAAAAATCAGCTCAATCCGATACCTATAAATACTTGATCCAATCATCTAACGTTTTGTTCAGTTTTGGATCTGCACAAAAAGTTAGATGATTGGATCTTGATATCAGATTGAACTGATTTTTTTTGAGAGCCCTTGAAAAAATATTTTAAATTTAATGAACGGATCAGATTTTTTGTGTGAGACCCGTAGTGGGCCCGACAAGTTGATCAGTGCATGATCTGTACGCTATTCATCTGTGTGAATAGCACGTCTGCAAATACACATGGTAGAGAGTAGCCCGGTACTCCCGGAGTACCTAATAATTACCCTATGATCTGCACTTCGAACTCCCACGCCTTATATTAAGGGCTCATTCAAAACTCTGAGAGTATCATCAAACTCAATTCAATCGCAGAGTACCTAATAATTACCCTCTGATCTGCACTTCGAACTCCCGCGCCTTATATTAAGGGCTCATTCAAAAACTCTGAGAGTATCATCAAACTCAATTCAATCGCAGAGTACCTAATAATTACCCTCTGATATGCACTTCGAACTCCCGTGCCTTATATTAAGGGCTCATTCAAAAACTCGGAGAGTATCATCAAACTCAATTCAATCGCAGAAGACATGGAGCAGCTCGCTCCACTTCCTCGCTGCCCCTTCAAGTTCTCTCTCTCTCTCTCTGACCATGGAGAAATTAAGGTAAGGTAATAATTGGAGATAAGAGTAAAGAGTATAGAGAGATAGAGAAAAAAATTAGAGTAATGATTGCAAGTAAGGGTAGTGAATGTTTTTTGAGTTGAAATTTTTTTTTCAAAAAGCCAACTGAACAAAGTACTGTATTTATTATTTAGTTGGACAAGATTTTTGAGAGAGAATACTAAAGATAAAAGTGGGAAGAAGAGTATTTGTAATGCACTTGAATTCAAACTTTTTTTTGGCTTAGTACAAAATGGCTAGAACTCATCCCTATTTATACTAACTTATAGAAGACTCTAGTACAAAAATATTTTTATACAAGATAAATTTTGAGGTAATTCTAGAATTACACATGCGACTAATTCTCAAAAAAAAAAAGAACTCTAGATATTTCATAAAGATATTCTAGATTTTATAAAGTTAGATATTTTAGAGTTTCTAAAAACAAGATATTTATATATTCTTCAATGATATCTTCCATCTTTGGATTTTGTCAATTTGAGCTTTGTCAATTGAACTTGTTTGGATTTAACTTTCTTGTGCCAAAATATTAAATTTAGTTTATGCTTTAACAACGTGAGTTATAATTAATATACAATTAAAAAGTAAATACATCTAATAACACCAACAAACAATACTTACATTTAAAAAAAAGTTTTAAAAATGCAAAATTTCAAGTCTCTTAACTAGGATCTATTTAATTAAGGCTTTCTGTTTTCTTTGCTATGGAAAGAAAAGTCATGCAAAACAAAATCGAAATATGATTCTTTCTTCTATACAAACCCTACATTAAGGTTAAATTTTTATTAATGGTTTGAAAGATGTCATAAGTAGATCAAACGGCTTAAATTAATGCATTTGAGGTTCTGCTTCTTGAAATAAGGTCCGACATTTTTTCAATAAGTAATCGTAGAATATGTTCAGAATTAGGATATGCGTATATATCGTAGAATACACGGTCGTATCATAGGATTTTTGTAATAAAAAAAAGATACAAAGGTGTGATATGTATCATTTTCCGAAGGAGACGATACAAATCGTATGATACATATAATGTATCATAGGTTTTTAACAACTATTCTCTCTCTCTCAAAATTTTCTGAGTTGAATTACGAAATGCATCTGAAATTGAATTGAGTTTCACTAGCTTCACTTTGTCTATGTCCCAAATTTGATCTGGAAATCGAGCTGAATTCAATAGGATCAGAATTTCTTCGTACATTAATAAGCAGAGATTTGTTGGATTGAGCTGCTCTGTGTGACTGTGTGTGTTCTACGTTCGTATTTGTACTCGACATGCAAGATCAAATTTACTGAGAAAAAACAATTTCGATACAAAAAGCACTTGAAATTCTCTTGAATTTCAAATTTGCGAGCCAAGCCGAGCATCCTTAACGAGCCGCCATGAGTAGGTCGGTTCGTTTGCAACCGACTCAATT
The DNA here is from genome assembly GCA_019656295.1 of Rhododendron mucronatum var. ripense. Classification (NCBI taxonomy): domain Eukaryota; kingdom Viridiplantae; phylum Streptophyta; class Magnoliopsida; order Ericales; family Ericaceae; genus Rhododendron; species Rhododendron mucronatum. The sequence continues at coordinate 3,206,325 of BPLT01000008.1, read as the reverse complement.
GCTCATTGGATCTGAGAATTTAACTTGAATTTAGGTTTAATTTTGAATCCGTGATCGTGTTCTTATTTAAACTCGAATATATTCGTCGATGTGCTGATTATTGATGTATTGTTGTTTAGACTCTGTTTGTTGAAGGTTTTTCATTTACTCCTGTTCCGCAAGAAGGATTATAAAAAAACTAAAAGCTTCTATTTATTTTCCCTTTTGCAACAGCTTAGAAAATAAGTGATTGTAACAAAACATGTGGGAACCAACCTGGGGGAGTCCTACATATCAAAGGATTACGTGAACCAACCTGGCTAAGTCACATATTGTGCGTGCGTGAGTTACGGGTGCGAGAATGAAAGCGCCTCTTGAGCTGCCGCTAATGAGCCAGGCTAAACAGTCTTAGTAGGGGGAGTCCTACCTTCCAAAGGATTACGTGACCTAGGGCTCGGTACTTCTTGAATTTCATTGATCATAAGACACATCTCATACTTTTCATCTTCTTTCATTTTTCAGACTTTGAACTTCTATTTGAAATTTCTTAACTTAACCTCGAAGGTAGTCTACATTGGTGACTAGTTCTATTTCATTGTATTTCCCATTTGCTGCGCATACTGATCGGTGTTGTTTCTATTCTGTTTACAAAGGTCCAACAAAATCCCATGGACTACTGATCAAATTGCCAAGTACTTGGACGGCGAATCTCGCAAGGATGTGCAAGTGGTTTCGACAAGAAATGATGGATGAAAAGCATATGGAGGTTCGCGATCCTCAAGTCCCGATGGCTTTCACATGGAAGCAACTCTACGGTTCAGTATTCAGTAAATGATCTAGACTTTACAAGCTTTCTTACCGTTGCATTTGTAGCAATGTTCTGAATACCGTACCGGTCAGGGTACCGGTTTTCCTACTGGTACGGTACGTACCGGTACCGGTCAAATACCGGGTACCGTTTCGGATTGATCGCTATTAATATTATTTTCCTACTTAAAAAATAATTTATAGTATAATATACACTTTTTTAAAATAAAAACATAAAAAATCCGGTATTTGTCCGGTACCGTCCGGTATTTTCCCGGTACCGGCCGGTATTTGCTCGGTACCGGCCGGTATTGTCCGGTACTTGAATAAAAAAATAAATTTAAAAGTAGTCCGGTACCGCCCGGTACCGTCCGGTATGTCCGGTACCGGCCGGTACCGGCCGGTACGGCCGGTACCGACCGGTATTTGAGCCGAAACGAAATTAGAGGTGTAGGGTATCGGATTTGGTCAAAAACGGTACGTACCGGCCGGTACCGGCCGGTACGGAACGGTATTAATAACTATGATTTGTAGAGCAATAAATTTAGATAAATTGGTGTGTTAATGAAACCCGTTTGGTAATATTTGTATTTTGAACATTGAAACATTTACTCCTTAATAAAATAGTAAATTTTAGCCAAGGAAAGTTGAAAACATTGATAACTTGGAAAGGAAGGTGAAGCATGATGCTATTCGGTGCTTTAAGGACTCCTCCCCATTACAAAATCCTTCCTTTTTTTCCCCTTCCCAAATCCAACTTGGAATCAAACTCAAGGGGTTTAAGTTTAACCCTTTTGCCCAATCAAATCCACAAAAACCAAAAGTCTTTTGGTTTTTCTGCCTTTTTTTTTTTCTTTCCCTTTTTCTTTTCTCTGGACGAAGGTATAGGCATAACAAACATATGGCAAATTGGGCTGAGCTCAACCAGGAACTTCTCATTGTAATTGCTAAAAGAGTGGGTTTTTTAGAAGAGTTTTCAACTTTCGGTAGAGTTTGCAGATCATGGCGATCCGTAGCAGTGAAGAAGAATTTCAAAGGTTCTCAACGGGTTCCATGGCTAATGCTTACTGAAGAGACCAACGACGAAAAACCCGATAACAAAGTTGCTGATTATTGTTGTTTCCATTCATAAAAGTTAAATTACAGAGGTGCTGCATGAAGGGATATGAAATTAGTGGGGCATGTTTTTGTTTGAACTTCTTCTCAGCTAAACAAGAGCGAGTGAGATACATGATCTATGCTGTAACATCAATCTATTAAAAGGTTGGTAATTATACATTTTTGTTTTTGTGGTTGGAACAGATCGAAAGAGAATTGGAGGGTTTATATTTGAGTCACCCGTTGCTTTGGTAATGGGACAATTTATCCTTCCTGATATGATTGAAGAAGATACTTTACAAAGTTCGCAAAAGTTGCTGGCAAGCGGTTACTGTGAGTTACACAACATTAGAACTGGAATCTGGATAGCTGGTAATTTTTCCAAGTTCATGCTACTACCTCTGCAACTTCTTAGCAGGCATTCAAAATTCCAATCACTTGTCCTAACTGCACATTCTCTTTGTTTATCTTTTCAGACTTAAAGAAGATCAAAAACATCTCAAGAGGTTTGTGGAATTCTTCTTCTTCGTCTTCTTTTTCTTTCCTGTGAATATTTTTTCCATAATAAAAATTCCATGTATTCCATGTTTGTGGAGCATGGTTATGATGCGTATGGCAGTCCATCAGTAGGCCTTGTAGGCAAAAGGGCACATGCACAAAGTTTTGAAGTGTTGTCCTTGCGTCTTGCTGAAGTAACATAAAAACGTTAGGATGGTGTTTTTCATGTTCTTGTTTAGTAATAGCGAACTAAGAGTCCACATTGTTTCCATTTCCTCGGTGTATTGAATTAATATTATACAGCTCAACCAACATTCTTCTAACTGGTTATGAAGCATATTGAATGAAATCAAACTAAAGCAAGTGTGTGACACAAACCATTTGTAATTTCCTGATGACTTGTAGAATTTGATGATTTGGTTCTTAAGAGCCCCATTTTTGCTCATATTGCCGAAAAATTTCCTCTAGTACAGTCTCAGACTTTCGGTACATTTATATTTGTCAAATACCTGAGTACAAAATGATCGTTAGTTCAGTAATTGTCATTTTGAGCCCATAATAACAATCTCATATAAAAACAGACGGTTGAATGAGGCTGGGTAAGTAGTCAGGACAAAAGTTTGTTGTGTTTTGCAGGAGAATATGTGATATTTGAGGCAAGGTATATAGAGCTGTCCTTGAACGAGGCATACATGGCTGGAGGATGGATATACGAGGAGTTAGGATATCATCATATCAGCGAGCATGCAAATGCAGCTCCTTGTGGCATTGTTGATTTCAAACATATTAGGGATCCATCAACTTCTGGTAACTTCTGTTACTGAATTTCAGTTTTAATCTAAAACAGCACTAACTGTGAGCCAATGACTAATAACAATTTAAGCTAACCAACTGCCAACATTGTGCCAATCTTGCAATGATACCTGCTTCGTTTCAAAGAGAAATTTATTTATGGAATGCGTACTTGAGTTTAATAGGAACAATTCTTGAGGTCCCTTTTGGCTTTTGGAAAAGGAAAATCTGATGACTTAGTTTTTCTGTTGAATAATCTAGGAAAGATTACAGAAACTCCGTTGGATCATCTGGGAAAGATTACAGAAATTCTTTCTGATGAATCATAAACCAAAATGCTACATACACAAAAAAAAGTTGCACAACATGCCACAACAAACATCTAGCACGGTCCTCATTCCTGTATTCCAACATCAAAATTTCTTGTTTTTGAAGACTTTAATTATCTTGCTAGACTAGTTGCAAGTTCATTGAGCAGTTGTAAGTAGGAACATTCTCTCACTAGTTGTCTATATCTCTTCTCCTAGAAATTAACCTGAACGTGACGCGGTCTATGATTGATGCGTTTTGCAATGGCTTAAAAATATGTTAAAGGACTATACCATCAAATTGTTCATCCGATAGATATGCATTTAACCAGAGGAAATGTTGAGGGTTGAGCTGTTATATGTCCCGCAATTCTTAATATCCATCTAGTGAAATGGCTAGTTACTTCTGTCCATTAAATGTACAAACTTCCTAATGCATTGGCAGAGGTGTTTGATCTCAAATCATGGGTTGGGAAAGAGAAGATCAATTACATAGATTCCTGCACAAGCCTTCATGGAGTACCAATCAACATCAATTACCCACCAAATGATGGTAAAAGTGTTAAACAATGTAAATTTGTAATCTTCTAGAATAATGTAGAATAAGTATTTAAATATCTAAGTTAAAAATAATTAGAAGTGTGTAGAAGTAATAATTGTATTTATGCACATGGGTAAAAATTAGATGATTCTAGAAGATGAGCTAGAGATCTTTCATGTAATTAAGCACATGTGCTTATCTCTAGACAATTTTAGAGAATTGGAGGTTGGAAGAAGTGCTCTATAAATAGAGCCTTGTTGTACTCACTTTGAATATTGAAAAATCTAATTAAAGCCTTTCATAACTCATCCTTGAAACACCTCTCACCCATCCTTTCCCAGTTTCTTGTCCAATCTAATTAAGCACCCCAACAAAAAGAGCCTCCTGAATTATGAATCTCCCTTTCATACATTATTCCTTCTGCACAAAGCATTGCCAATGAATCACTGTAGTCGACGGCTCACTCGTATTGAATGTTTATATGCATTGGCACCTAGATCTTCCTGTTTGTATAACTCTACATATCTAAACTGTAAAAGAATTCAGTCCAACATTAATTATCTCCACGTCTGGTTTTGTGGGAGCAGGTTATAGAGCAAGAATAAGGGCTGTTAGAGATGAGGAAGGTGACGTGGGAGCAGGTTATAGAGCAAGAATAAGGGCTGTTAGAGATGAGGAAGGTGACGTGGTTGCAATTCAAATCATTCTGAAACTACTTGAGAAATACTACTATAATCAGTAGTACGGTCTCTTACTACTACTCAACGTACATACATCGCGACGATCATGTACATATACATTTTGAATCCATCTCATGTCTCAAAAAAACAATCCGAGGTGCTCAGTAGGTTGTGGCCTGAATTTTGATCATGTACTCGGTAGATTGTGTTACTACCTGGAAGCAATTTCGTATTGTAGTCTACTCCATATTATTGTGACAGAGGAAATGTACGTACCTAGTTTCCCGAGGGCATGCATATTCTTTGGAACGGATTAGGACCGATTTTGGTGCTTGTGTTTAATAAGTACGCTATTGTTTGGTTTTCTCCTCTTGCTAGGAGCCGAAGGCTGATAAAAGAACCTAAGTTAGGAGCGAGGGCTGATAAAAGAACCTAAGTTGTTGAAATTCGAAGTCGTGCACGCTCATTAGAAACGCATTTGACATTGGAAAGCATATATCCCAATTTCCTCTCTTATTATTTCGAGAATAAAAAATGATAAAACTATCGATCGTGTTTTTTATTCACACGCTGAAGCGGTGGTGTGGAATAATAGGGTTTGCCTTTTCAAAATTCTCTGCAGTATACGCATTTCCACTCCGATGTCATGATTGTCTGCATTTCTTCTCCTTCTCTTTTTGTCTTCTGTCCTTGTAAGCCATGGTGGAGTTTAAGGACATTGTGACTAGGAAAATCAACTTAAACTTCTGAACAAGCTAGCCAACAGCCCAGACTATACAGGTACGCATCTTGATAGTATGTATAATGTATTTGGTTGTCCGAAATTGTGTACTAAGCATTTGGGTTGCACACAAAGTTCTATTGGCAAAATGTTCTACTATATTATTGCAGTGTGTCCTTTTCTGTGAAGCTTGAAGTGTTTTTGAATGAAGGTTTATGTGTTTTGTCACGCCCTCGATTTTCAACATAATTATAAAGGAATTTTCATAAATAAAACCTCACATTAATCCGTACAACACCCCAAAAGAGTTTAACATCCCCACTTTCTTAATAACACCTTCAAGTCCAAAAGATTACAAAAGCACATCTTTGGCTCCGTGGCCCAAATCAACATAAGTACTGAATATTAAACCGAAATTAAGAGTTTACAATGTTCTTAAGTCAAAAGGGTTACAAGAAGAGTTACGAACACATCTTTCAAAAATAAATTACAAAGATGACTTAATAACGCCGAGCAAAAAAAAAGATGACTTAATAACTCCTCATTGTTAACTCTCAAAAAATCATGTCCACGCCAAGCACTCCAAGCATGCAACTATTGCCCCGAATTAGCACCTGTGATGTGAAATTTTAAAGTACTCGCAAGCGCACGAATCGTATTATAATATAGTATGGTGAGAGCGAGGTCGAACTCACATGGACTTATGATTTTTTTTTAATAGAAAAACTGAATAAACTCAAATTGATTGAACCCCAACCTAGTTGACAAAAGTTGTGATTGGTTTTTAAACTAAAAGCAAAAAGTAAAAACAATGAACTAAATTATCAAAGACGAGAAAATTAAAGCTTCTTTTTAATCAAAGGAGAAAATACTAGGGTTTCGAAATCCACACCAATTAACTCGTATCATTATATATTCATGATCATTAACTTTACCCAGAATTTCTTCATGATAATCTGAAAGCTAATTTTGTTACCATGGAAAATGTCATCGTGAAAGTTCATTAAAAAGTCTAATGTTTGTTTCTATCCGCTCGCAAGTATAAAACCAAATCATTAATTGTATCTGCTTTTAACAAATCACAATAAATATCCAGTTCTATAGTTAACGATGAAAAACCAGCATTCAATGTTAAAAACAATTCCAAATCATGAGAAAAACATGATTGAACTCATATCCAAAATCTATCCCCAACAATTGATTTGGAGTTAGAACAATTTAATCATAATTGAAACCACATGCTCGGGTAAAAACAAATCTCATGGATATATAAATAATAGTCGTTAATGGAGCTTCATCCTCAACCCTAGTTAAAGAGTTTAGCCGCTCATGGAGTACGGAAACATAATTATATAAAAATAGAACTCCATAATAAGCTTACAAAAGATAAGAATATTTTCTCGTACAAATCTTTAATTCCTTCTTGCTCTTTTTGCCGTGAGAAGTCTTTGATTCGTGGCGATGCGGCTGTGTGGAAAAGTCCTCCAGAAAAGTGTGTCCCCCGAACCCTCCTTTTGCTTCCTATAAATAACGCTAAGACTTCCCTTTGGAATCTCATTCCACTTCCATTGATCTTCTCGTTAAATCGGTAAATACCGATTGTATAATATTCCTTTCCTTAAACAATTCTTGCCATAGGAGTTTGAGTCAAAGCCAAATAGCTCTTGTTACCCAAGTAGCTGTGCAAGGCCATATGCAGAGAATTACCAAAAATCCTTGCAATCCAAATCTTCTTAAATCAATTCCATCGTAGGAAAATTCCGTGAGCTTGATTTTGGGTTTTGCTCTTTTGAATCTTCTAATTTAAATTGGGTTGAGCCCACTTGAATCAGACTTCATCGCATAAGTCTCGGAAGAAATGTTTTTGCATGATAAAGCCCAAAATACATACAAAACATAAATGGTAAAAGTACATAAACACCCCCTCAACTATCACTTTTTCTCGTAAACACCCCTTCACATTTAAAAGCGCCCATAGAGACCCCCTCAACTGCTGGAAACGAAAAAAAGACAAACTCCGTTAACGGAATGGATGAATTGACGAATATACCCTTTCTCTCTTCAGACAAAACAAAACCTAGACCCCTCTCTCTCTCATACAAATTCCTTTTCCTTCTCTTTCTCTCCTCCATCCTCCTCCTCCTCCTTTCCCTCCTCCTCCGCCTCCTCCCCGACGCCGCCACCATGACCGTTTTCCTCTCCCTCCCCTCCCCCACCCCCTCCGGCTGGACCGGCACCAACCCCTGGACCTGGACCGGCGTCTCCAGCGACTCCTCTGCTCGCATGGCCTCCAGGGCCCGTCACTCCTCTCTATCTCGTCAAGTGTAAACCCACCGTCTCACCTTTCTCTCTGTGTGTGAGTTTCACACACACGCACAAACTCAGTTACTGTCCTCTGCCGATATGATGTCCGTCGTCCTCCGGCTCTGTTGGTGGTGCGTGGGAAAGGGGGTTTTTTGGTAAAAGAGAGGAGAAACAATTGGTGTTCGGTGTCCGACGATCGGGATGCCACCACTCTGGTCATCCCTTAAAGATGCAAATTTGTTTCGATTCAGGTAACAGAGATGAGAAAAATGGATTTCGATTTTGGTAACCATAGTCGATTTGTCACGATTTGATCGTGATATTGTTTTCCATTTAATTGTGATTTTGGGCTCTCACTCTGATTGTGATATTGTTTAAATGTGTACTCATTGGGTTTTGAAGAATCAAGTGGTGAAGCCACTCCGATTGGTTTGGAAATTGAATCTGGTTAGTTTTCTAAAGTGTTTAGTGGAGTAGCTAGAGATGGAGTGAGTTTGATGGTGGTGCAGCGAGAGAGAACCAGAGGAGTCGGTGACTCTGTTTGTCGTCGTTCTCGATGTTGTGCGCTACAACGTAAAGAAAGGAGGTTGGGAAGGAAAAGAGTTTATTTCCCTTTGTTGTGGATTTTCCATCCATGTCTTGGCTGGAATGAGAGAGAGAGAGAGAGAGAGAGAGAGAGAGAGAGAGAGAGAGAGAGAGAATCACCTGGACTAGAGAGAGAAAGGAGAAAGAAAATCACTGGGTTCTCTTTGGGGAACAAGATGGATATATTACTGAGAAGGGCATTTCTGTCCAAAAAAAGCCCATGTGATTGACATGTGGCCATCCAGCTAACGATTCTAAGACAGAAGGGTGTCACCTTGGTAACGGGAGTAGTTGAGGGGGTCTCCTTGGGCGTTTTTAAAGGTTAGGGGGTCTTTGTGGGAAAAAATGATAGTTGAGGGGGTGTTTATGTACTTTTGCCAACATAAATAGATGATAATATGACATAAATAATTAATTATGGGGCCGGCTATTCGCAGCCACATTTTTACTCCTGTACCCCATTACTTCACATAGCCCATTTCCAAAATTTTAAAAAAGAAAATTTTCTCCATGTACCCCATTAAATGTACCTGATTTTCCCATTATACCCTTCTCTCTAAAAAATTACACTTTCGGTAAATTGCTGTTGAAAACAAAATTATATTTCGGTAAGGTCATGTCGACAATATGCTGAATCTTCGGTAACCAACTGCCGAATTATGTATACGAAAATCATACATATAATTTCACCAAGTACCTATTGAAAATAAGATTATATTTCGGTAACAGCACGTCAAAAATATGTTCAAATTTCAGTAAACAACTGCCGAAACAGTGATATATATATATATTTCGGTAACTAGTTGTTAAAAAATACTTATATTTCGGTAACTGCACGTTGAAAATATGTTCAAACTTCGGTAAACAACAGTCGAACTATCTATATAAGGGAAAATCGTACATACATTTCGGTAAATTGTTGTTGAAAACAAAATTATATTTCGGTATTTGGATGTTGAAAATGTATATCAATTTCGGTAATTGGATAATGAAAATGGTAATATCTTACAGTGGATAGCTACCGAAATTACAGTGACTATTCTATTTCGAACCAGAAACGTCGAAACCCTCGAAAAACTGGGTTTTATAAACCCAGATGCCTCAACAACAAAGCAGAGGCCATTGTAAATGGAAAAACTTACCTCCTCTCGCAGCTTCGAACAAACAATGTCCATCACAGTATCTTTCTTGTCCTCTGCCACCAAATGGTTGCCAATAGAATTTGATTCAATTTCAAAATCTAATCCTAAAAGTGGGTCAAAAAATGGATCAATGGAAGGACTTGAACCTTCCATTGATACAATATTTGGTCCTTGCTCCTCCTCCATTGGAAAATTTGAGAGAGAGGAGAAAAGAGAATGAAGATTTAGAGAGAGAGGAGAAGAAAAGATGAAGAACAGATGTCTCTGTCTTTGGTCTGTTCTTTTTCTTTTCATCGACTGATAATATTTTTTTGGGGGGAAGATTTTGGGGGGGAAGGTGGTGGTGGGTAATTTAGGGGTTTTGGTCATAAGGGCATGTAGGTCATTTCATGTATAGGCATGAGGGTAAGGAAGTCATTTTGCATTAGGGGGTTATGTTGTAATTAGTTACAAATTTTTAACGGGGTACGGGAGTAAAAACGTGGCTGCGAATAGCCAGCCCCTTAATTATAAAGTCAAGACTAACAATGCAAGTATGAGCGCCTTTAAGTACTACATTTTACGCTCTCATCTAACAAAGGTTTGAGCTACACTAGCCCAGTAGAAAGCTCTAATCTAACCATGTATGAATATGAGATGCAAGAGCGGTCATAAGAGGAATAATGACTATAACATCCAATGGAAAGAGCAATAAGGGGAATCAAGTTAACATTTCATTTCCAAAACCAATCATATGTTTCATTAAAAACCTTTGAAAGCATCATAAGCCAAGATGTGTCTCGTACATGTGTCAGGAGCCGAAGCTCTTACTGGGCCAATTAAAGGGCCCCAATGTCCTCTGCCAGGCTCTTTACCCATTCGGGATGTCCTGAAGTATCAAATACAAGCATATAGCTCATCCTGGGCCAATTAAAGGACCCCAATGTCCTCCGCCAGGCTCTTTACCCATTCGGGATGTCTTGATATGTTCTCGTCGTATCTGTAAAGTTTCGAAATCCTTGTTCCAACAAGTCCGAACAGTTCAAATCCAACTTTGGTTAATAAAATGATTTTTGTAAAATCATGTTCAAATGAGTATTTAGTTGAGCTAAACGTCCGATGAAGTCATTAGACATGAGTAATCAAGTTAAGAATCATTTAGGAGGGGTTTGGATGAGTTGGAAGTGATCGGAAATCAAAACGATGAAAAATGAAGCAAAAAAGTGAAAACTGGAGATAAGCAACAGGTATCGATACCAATAAAAATGGTATCGATAACATTTGGTCAAAAATGGTTCCAGACGCAAGGGTATCGATAACAATGACAAATAGTATCGATAACAAGTGATTTTCTGGATTTTGGAGCACAAAGGTATCGATAACAAAGGCTAAGGTATCGATAACAAAGGTTGTTTGAGCAGATTTTCATGGGTTTCTCAACAACAACAACATCAACAACAATAACCACGATCAATGGCACAAATCAAGCAACAGAAACAAGTCATAAACATATATTGAAAGTTAGAACTCCCTACCTCAAGATTGAGAAACAAATTCAAAGAATTTCTCCAAGCCCTAGCCTTAAATCTTGGAACCGAACGGAATACGCTTCCTCCGAGCTCAAACCAACGAATTACGGACTCCACCACGCGAAGGAATGAAGGATTGAAGGGTGTGTTGCGTGGGTTTTATGTTGTTTGGGTGAAATTTGGTAAGAGTGGGAGTGAGAGAGTGAGAGCCGAGAGAAGAGAGAGGGACGGGAGAGATGGAGAGAATGGGAAATAAAATTCCCTGCCTCTCACCCCACACACATATATACACACTTCACACATTCACCCCTCCAATGCAACAATATAACACATTAGCCCCAATTCTCGATATTCCAAGTCAATTTCCTCCTTTTATTTCTTATAAAACATTTAAATAAATCTTACGAATTTACGGGTCTTTACATGTTTGGTCTATGAACTCCGTGCTCAGCGTACGTAGTAGCCCATCTCAATCGGAATTGAAAACCCACCGCCCAAATCCCTTCTCCATTCCGAAACGCGCGGGGGACTTCTCAGGGTATTCACAATGTTATAATAAAAAATTGATAACCAAAAGTTTCCACATCAGCATTTGATTATTCATTTAAGAGATTGCTGTGATTAACAATATTGATGTCTACAATGACATAATCAAAATTAGATAACAAAAACTTGTCACATCATATTTTCAAACTACAAAGAACTAAAAACTGTGAACATGAAAATATAGTTTTTCTAAAAATAGTTTTGAAACTAATAAAAACTATTTACTAGAAATAGAAAATACTTTTTGAAACTATTTTTTAAAACAATTTTTTAGTAAAATATTTTTTTAGAAAGAGAGAAAGGAAAGGGAAGAGAGATAGAACATTTTTGTATAATGATTGACGTATTTGATCGAGAATATGTAGGGTCTATTAAATTTGGTTATTGTCAAAATGTTGGTAGTTTTGATTATCCAAAATTCAAAATTTGATTATTTCTACGGAAGTTGTTAAGTTTGATTATAGCATTGTGAGCCATATTTTACACCACCATTGTTAATTTTAAAAACCTTTTACTTTTGATTATAACATTGTGGATACTCTCAGCTGCCATCACTAACCATTAACGACTAACCATTAATTCCACATCACTCCATATAGGAATGAGTCTTCAGGCATATAGATTTGGAAAAAAGAAAAGAAAAGAAGATAACTTCAAAGATGAAGATGTAATTCCATATGTATTATTGTGCTAGCTAGGTTTGTGAAAAAACAGCTCCAATTGGAAGTATTAATTGGACTTGACCGATTCACAGAATAGGCCTCAATTTAGAGCTAGATTGATTGTACTACGTACCCTATGGCATTCACTTACAGCCCATGTCCAAATGGAAGAAAGAAACGAGGCCCAATCAGATCAGTTGTGCCACTCTTCATACTATTATCAACTCTTTTGGATACATTCATAGTAGATTTAATTTACATTGACTTTTCTGGCATAGTGAATAACAGAGTTGAGCGAGAACGAGGGGAGAACCATGACTCGAACACCTAGGGGGACATCACAAAGGCAATTGGTTGGCAAAATTTATAAGGGCAGATTTCTCAAACAATCCCTGAGGTTTGTCTTAATGACATACCTCCTTACGTATGAGGAATAAGAATAAATTCCTTGTCGTTTCTATATAAGTTTCACCGACACCCCAATCGAAAATTGTTTATCCAAATACGTGATGGGATAGGTCAAAAATGACTTATATTTTAAAGTTAAAAGAACAACAAATAAGACCGATAAAAACTCATCAAAAAAATTAGACCAAGAGAGTCCATAGGGTAAGTGTATCAGAGTAGTCAAAGTGCATTTTTAGGCATTTTAGAGGGTCAAATACACAAAAGCACCCTGCAGCAGCATAGGTATATGCCCAGGTAAAATGAATGCAGCTACGGTTCTTAGGCATAAATACTGTAAAACTATTCACTAAGTATTGATTATGTTATTCTTTTGTGCTCCTTTTGCACTTTCTCTCCCTTCTCTAATTGGTTACTTTTTTTTGTACTTTATCACATAATGAACTAATAATATTATATTCAGGGATAGATAAAATAGAGAGTATTGATGTAGTATTGAAAGAAATGTTGGTAGATAAAATGAAAAATATGTACTATTCACCATTTTTTTTTATCTAATGACCGGTAAACTTACTCTTATAGCAATAGCACCAGCATAGCTAAGGAGGAAAATTTCGGTAGAGTAGCTATGAAAATCAGAGAAAATCATGCTACGCACAAGAGTAGCAAAACACAAAGGTAAAATACCTTTCCCTCAATTGCACGGTATCTTTGCCGAGGAACTGTTCATAGTTACCCTTTATTTTCTCTCTCTCTCTCTCTCTGTATTGAAAGGGTGTTTGGACTCAGGATTCGGAGGAGCAGAAGTTGCCGGAGTCGCCTGAGATCGACGAGGACCTGGACGTGCAGAAGTCGCCAGAGATCGACGCGTGTTCATTGGCTAATTCAGCAGAGTTTTCGGAGTGGCTTCTTCTGATTTTGATAAGTTCAATTGTTGGGTTAATTGATTTTTGCTGTGTTTGGATGAGTTTTTAAAAATTTTTGGGTTTGATTTTTGGGATAATGAGTGAAAAGAGAAATTAGGGTAATAATTGGAGAGAGAAATTAGAATAATGATTGAACATATGGGTAATGAGGAGAGAGAGAAATGAGAATAATGGTTTGAAAGCATGGGTAATAAGTGTTTTTTAAGTTGGTTTTTTTTTTTTCCTTTTCCAAAACATGATCCAAACAAGGCAAATAATCAATATAGGTGTGAGAATAAAATCTACTATATAAGAAGGATTATGAAAATCGATGAGGTGAAATATGGATCCATGTTTTGAGAGAGAGAGAGAGAGAGAGAGAGAGAGAGAGAGAGACTAATCCAGAGAGCATGAGGATGCTCTGTTTGCTAGCCTACCACCCGGCCTTCCGTCCGGCATTCCACCCATGCCTTCCGAGCCCATTTGTATACCTTGGTAGCCTAGGTTTATGCACATAAGATACCCAAGGATTAGAGACTTTCAGAATTTTGAATTTTAGGCACTTTAATAAAATTTTAATGTTTCATTAATTGAAAATGAGTTGGTGAAAATTACTTTTTATTTTCTATAGCTGTATGTAAATAACCCATTATAGTATCCTATTTTTGATAGTTTATGTTGCTGGTGAGAAATGCAGCAAGAAAGCCCCGTCACCATAAAAGCGCGCGGTTACTTTCCGAACTACTACCAAAAACCAAACAACAGAAAGTCTATAGCAACCGAGCCCAAAGCGCGGTTGCCGGACACCGCACGCCGTGAGGGCCCACTCCGATTCCGCACGGGATCCGGGCCGTTCAATATATTAGGGAAAAAAAAACCAAGTCCTTATAGCGAAATATCAGCTCAATCTGATATGTGTAGATGCTTGGATCAAGCTTTTCATCTTTGAAAACTCGGAAAAAATGAAAAGATTGGTTTTCCGAGTTTTCAAACATGAGAAATTTGATCTGAACACCTACACATATCAAATCTAGCTGATTTTACGCGTCACCAACTTGATTTTTTTTTAAAAAATTATTGAACAACTCGGATCATTTGTGTGGAACTTGGAGGGGTCCCCAAACGGCATGTGGTGGCCGGCCATCGCATTTTGCCTTGGGAGACTGTAGCGCTTCTCAAACAACAAGAAGCACGCGGTTGCTTCACTGATTTCATTGCTATTAATAATAAAGCCCATTTTTTGAACTTTATCTTGGATATTTAAAAATATATTAGTGTATTAGTAAAAGAAATTTATTTTTTTGATTTTTCTTGTCTAGAAAATTTAATAATCCATAAGAGTTTGTTGAAAAATGAACAAACGCAGAAAAAATATGAATAAAAATGAAAAAAAAAACCCCCAAAAATCTCCTTAAAGGAACAAGGCCTAAGATAAGACTCTTGACTGTGTTTAGTTCACAGTTTTGGAGTGAAAATTTTGTGTTAAAATTTAAAAATATGTGATTGAATGTCTTAACTCAAAGATGAGTGGGTCCCCTTGACTCTCTTAGAAGAAAAAAAAAAAGAAAGATAAAAATTAAGTTTACAAGAACGCAGCCTTAACTAAGTGAAGATTCATAGGGAAAATAAGCATCAGCTGAAGTTGTTTAGGACCCGTTTGGTAATATTTGTATTTTGAACATTGAAACATTTACTCCTTAATGAAATAGTAAATTTTAGCCAAGGAAAGATGGAAACATAGATAACTTGGAAAGGAAGGTGAAGCATGATGTTATTCGGTGCTTTGAGGACTCCTCCCCATTACAAAATCCTTCCTTTTTTTTCCCTTCCCAAATCCAACTTGGAATCAAACCCCTTTTGCTCAATCAAATCCACAAAAACCAAAAGTCTTTTGGTTTTTCTGCCTTTTTTTTTTTTTTTTTTTTTCTGTTTTTCTTCTTTTCTTTCCCCTTTTCTATTCTCTGGGCTAAGGTATAGGCATAACAAACATATGACAAATTGGGCAGAGCTCAACCAAGATCTTCTCATTCTAATTGCTAAAAGAGTGGGTTTTTTAGAAGATTTTTCAACTTTCGGTAGAGTTTGCAGATCATGGCGATCTGTAGCCGTGAAGAAGAATTTCAAAGGGTCTCAACAGGTTCCATGGCTTATGCTTACTGGAGAGACCAACGACGAAAAAATGGCTGATTATCGTTGTTTCGTAAGCGCCGCAGACGGAAACTTAATCAGCAGATTGATGCTACCAGAAGCAAAGGGAATGCAGTGTTTTGAGTCGCTGGGCTGGTTCGTAACCTTATCCGAAACTGGGGACATGAATCTACTCCATCCATTATCCCATGTTCAAATTCCTCTTCCACATATCTCTGCTCTGGAGAATCGCGATGGAGTCAACGCAGATACGCTGTTCAATAATAAGAGTAACTTTTCTAGAATTTATAAGGTTGTCTTGTCTTCACGTCCTTCTCCTTCGCCGGAAGACAACTATGCACTCATGGTTATGTACAGCAGAAGTATTATGGATAGTATGGGCGGCCTGGGTTTATGGAAACCGGGGAAGAAGGCCTGGACCACCTTCACATCCCGTGGATACACCGTTATGGATATCACCTATTACAAGGGCCAATTATACGCGATTACTGAAGGGGGGGGGGGAAGTATTTTAATTTTCGACGTTTGGGGAAGTGATCATCCAACCCTTGTTGGAAAAAAAAGAATACCGAATCTAAACGGCTTGGGCCAGAGCCCATACATAGTGGAATCAGAAGGGGAGCTATTCATAATTGTTCGATATGACACCGTGATTCAGTCTGATTGCCGTACTGGTGAGAGGGTGGGCAGAAGCAAGGGCCATGGCGTAGATATCAACGACGACGAGCTTAGGATTGGAGGGATTGAGAAATTTAGAGTATATAAGGTGGATTTAAGTAACTGGGCGTTGGCGGAGTTAAAGAGCTTAGGCGACAATACCCTGTTCGTGGGGTACAATGGCTCCATCTCCGTTCAAGCATCCGATTCTTCGAAAGGAATTAGGCCCAATTGTATCTATTACGTGGACCTTTGTTGGATAGGTGGATTAAGATTCTTTTGCAGGGCAGGAAGACGGGTGATAGATGCGGGAATCTACAACATGGATGATCGAAGTGTGACTCCTTGGTATGATCCAACCGTGGCTCCTTGGTATGAAGGCGGGTCTTTTAGTTACATCTGTCCACCTCTATGGGTCAAACTCTAGTATTTTTGACGTGCTGCATTGCTACAATCGTAACGTGTGGTTGTCCTATTTTTCCTGTTTAATTTTCTAGTTTAATAATACACTTTAATTTTGAAAATACACAACCAGATGAATTTATTCCATCACTAAGTTATCGATACTCGATCTACTTGACTTTTTTAGAGTTGTTTTGTGTTTGTGAAGCTTTGCAAATTGAACTGTTCATATTATAGTTTTAAGTGTCGGTCGGAAGGAAAATCGAATGGAAGGCACGACAGGTCTTGTCACTTTATGTTGTTATACTAGCACATGCTCCGAATGGATGGACAAAAAACTCATTCTTGAATATCCCCCGAAACTCTTTAACGCAAAGGCCAAAAAAACTCAACATAGTATTCTCCTTTACTCATCAATTTATTAAAAAAAAACTAAAAATAGTTCAGTTTTTTTTCCTGAAGAAACGCTTAGAAGAATTATGTGTATTTTGATAAAAAGGATTGCTTTCTTCTCGCATATGAATCAAAAAAATGATTGTTTCCTTTTTTACAGTAGGAAAATCAACCTTAAAAGAATCAACTGAAAAGCAAGTATTAAATTGAATGTAAGAAAATCAACTTTAGATAAATTAATTGAAGAAGGAAGGGGAGTATATTTCTCTATGAGGGAAACATATAACTTCTTTTTTTACATTAGTGTAGGTGGATATAATAGGAAATATTCATTCAATCCGACGGTTATAACCTTATTAGAAAGTGCGATCGACCGACTCTAAATGCTACTTTGTTTATATAACTATAGATATATCCATTTACGTCGTATAAATAAACCTTTGTGAATGAAAGAGGGATCTACTTTTTGTGCTCGATTCCTGCCCGTTTTCACTTTACTATGCGTACAAGTATGAAGGTTAAATAGGTCTTCTACTTGGGTTACGCTATAAATTATATATATAATTGATATATACAACAATCGATATAGATATGTGTAAGTGTTTAGATCAAGCTTTCATATTTGAAAAATAGGAAAACCAATTTTTCCATTTTTTCCGAGTTTTCAAAGATTAGAAACTTGATTTGAGCACGTACATATATCAGATCTAGCTGATTTTTTGCGTCACCTACTCGATTTTTTTTTAAAAATTATTGAACGACTCGAATCATTTGTGTGGCGCTTGGAGTGGGCCCCAAACGGCGTGTGGTGGCTGGCAATCACATTTTGCCTTGGGTGACTGTAGCGCTTCTCAAACAACAAGAAGCACGTGGTTGCTCCACTGATTTCATTGCTATTAATAATAAAGCCCATTTTTTGAACTTTATTTTGAATATTTAAAAATATATTAGTGTATGAGTAAAAGAAATTTATTTTTTCTATTTATCTCATCGAGAAGATTTAATAATTCATAAGAGTTTGTTGCAAAATGAACAAACGCGGAAAAAATATGAATAAAGACAAAAGAAAAAAACCCCCCAAAAATCTCCATAAAGGAACAAGGCCCAAGATAGGACTAATTGTGTTTGGTTCATAGTTTTGGAGTGAAATTTTTTGATTAAAATGTAAAAATCTGTGATTATGACTCATCTCAAAAATGAATGGGTCCCCTTGACTCTCTCAGAAGAAAAAGAAAGTCTATTCCCCCCCCCCCCCCCCCCCCTCAATTACCCCCCCCAATTACTTATTCCAACCCCCTCCACAGCTGTTCTCTCTCAGACCTCTTTTCAAAAGTAATCGACAGAAAATGAATCTCACGCCTCTGTCCGCCTCTTCCCCAGGTCTCTCCGGAACTGCGAATCTCTCCTGTTCACGCCTTTGTCCGTCTCTTCCCCAGGTCTCCCTTTTGTAAATCTCTCCTGTTCGTGGTTGGAATTTTTCGACCCATCTTCTCAAACCAGGAGGTAGCTAGTATTATCTTCAAGTGGGGGAGCCCAAAATGTTGTTTAGCATCAATAGGACAATTTTAGGGTATTTCTAGGTATCTTACCTGGTTACATCTTATTTGCAATTTCAATCAATCTTCAACAACTCCAACTTGTCAATGGGCTCTAGTATAATTGACATTTTCTGGTCCTCCTAATGTGTAAGATTAGGATTTGAGCTCCTGTGAGCGTTTGCAATTCAAGGCTAAAGATACCCTCTTAATATCAAAGTAGACTAAGCTACTCATATCTCGCTTACCCCGCTATTGATGTATTCAATATTGGAAAAAAAAAATACTCCCAACTTGGTTGTGTTTCGGTCAAGACCTGTATCTGATGTTCAACTTCAAAACAGAACTTATCGGTTTTACTAACCACCGATCAAACACTCATGTAATGTGTCAAAAAAAAAAAAAAAAAAGAATTTCCATAACATTTTACACAACCCAAACCTCGGGAGACTAGTGCGGCCACATGAGTAACGGCTCCTCACTTACTATCAGGGTACTCATTCGGTGGAAAATCGATCCTCTGATCAAGGGAAGTTTTTCCAAAATAAGTTATTCACCCCTTACCACTGGTGCAACCCCTGGGTGTGTGACCGTAAGCATTCTGTAAAGATGTATGGCTTTACAAAGGGTGAACTAATCCTACATTCACACTCTCTCTTGTGATATTATATCTAGAAACTTAAACCCAAGCGTGACTTTCGTGGTAAGTAGATTATCAATCTATATCTCTAAGGGCTCGTCTGTTTGTTTTTGGAAATATAATTAGTGCAAGTGGGAGTAGGGGTGTGGACGAGTCGAGCCGAACTGAATACTGGCATGTTTGAGCTCGGCTCGATCAGAATTCATCTGGCTCGAGCTCGGTTCGAGTTCTAATCGAGCCGGAAAAGCTCGGCTCGACAAGCACGTACAAAGCTCGAGCTCGGCTCGTTAGTAGTCGGTCTGGAATAAACGAGCCGGCTCTGCTCGAATTCATCAACTTTTTAACCTTAATATTGAAAATTTGGCTAAACGAGCTGAGTCGAACCGAATATTGGCATGTTCGAGCCGAGCCGAGCAGAATCTATATATTTCAAGCCTAGACGACCTGTTCGCGAACCTATATATTGGCATGTTCGAGCCGAGCCAAACCTATATATTTCGAGCCGAGACGAACCTGTTTGAGCCGAGCCTTGCTAGGTTTGAGCTCGGCTCGTTTATCAAACGAGCCGCAAAATCGAGCTCTAGCTCACTCATTTATCCTTCGAGCCGAGCCGAACCAAGCCCTTACCAAGCCGGACCGAGCCGAACTCGCGAGCTGTTCAGCTCATTTGTCCTAAGTGGGAGTTAGATATAATTATCAAGAAACTTAAACACAAGCGTGACTCTCATGGTCTAATTAATTAATTAGTAGTCATTCATTAATTATTATCAATATGCACGCGAAAAACAAAATGAAAAGTCACCCCTCACAAACCTAGGCACGAGCCTCACGGTTTATCGTAATGGACTATCCAAAGATTAATTAAATTAATTTAATTTAATTGGTTAGATTAAACGAATGAAACTAAATTAAAGAAACGGATGAAAATCGTCCTAATGGGATTTGCGAGAAACTAAACAAAGAGCCCTTCTACGGTCCCAAACAGTGACCATACTGACTTTGCACCGACAGTTATGCAGAGTTCATGGAGGGTCCTGTGCAAATAATTCAAGCTATCAATGATTTTTAAAAAAATTTGAGTGACTCCAAGAAAAATTAATTCAATCCGATATATGTAGATACTCTATACAATCCTTCAATTTTTCATTCAGATAACAAGATTGAACGACTCGGATTTTCAGTGCGAGACCCATAGTATGTCCCATGTAGTCGTCGGTGCAAGTTTGGTGTGGCCAGCTGATAAACACATAATATTGTATATTCATGTGCTTAATCTATCACGTTTATCATGTTATTATAGTTATTATTAATGTTTTAGATGATATTGTACGTGAGGTATATTTTTATTGATTTCAAGTAATTTAAATATAAAGTCTATCTGTTGACACCAAAATTTGACTTGACCACTGGCGCTAACAAAATGAATTCATGAGGCTTTGTTCGGTTGCCTTTTCTGTTTAGTTTTAGTTTTGAAAATCAATTATTACCCTACTTCTTTCCCCAATCATTATTCTATTTTTTCAATTATTATTTTCTGATCTCTCTCTATCTCTCTCCAATCATTACCCTTATTTTCAATCATTACTCTATTTCTCTCTCCACCCACTACCAAAACTAAACTAAACTAAACTTCCAACCAAACACAACAGCGCTCTTGTTTCAGCCATGCACGTGGTCTGATTCCAAGTGCCAGGAAATCTTCGAAGTGCAAAGATTAAAAGAATAAATAATCGGACATCGAAAGTGGAAATAAATAAATAAATAAATAAATAAGAAGGAAATTGGAGGTGCTCATTGAATTGTAACTACTCAATGTCAGATCCAATTGCTTCAAGCTTTAAATACGCCTGAAATGCCAGTGGCAAAATTCTATTATGCTTGCCGAAGTGAGGTGTACACCCAAGTGGCAGCTTTTCATCCGTTGGATCATCCCATGGTTAGTTTGACTTCTCATCTGGACCGTTGATCTCTTTGCTCACCTAGGCCCAATGCACTGGATAATTTTCCAGCCCTTGGTCTTAGCATAATGGACGACAACATATTTATTGCTGGGATGTGTTCTAATTCAGCAGTAACGAATGAGCTTCCATAGGCCACGTGGTGACGGTCTGTACGTCCGATCGTGCTTTGGTTTGAATCTCGGCCGTTTATTCATTTCTCAAAGTCTCTTGTGCACGCCATACTGGATCATTTTGCTCTCAGCCGACACCCTCACTTATGCATACACTCGCTCATTTATGTGTATATATGGGTATCCGTCCAAAGGGAGGGGGGAGGAGGGAAAATTCCAAAAGCCTTCTATTTTGTCTAGAACCTCTCTGTTCCACTCCACAAATGGCCAACTAAACCATCAGCTTAGGGTGCAAGTAAGCCCTAACTTTGTATCTATGGTTTCTTTTATTTTGTAATTAGATCAATTAAATGTGGTGATAGATGATTGTATAATCCATGAGGATTGTCTCAATAATTGATTTTTATTGCCAAATCTCAACCATGAGTTTATTTTCTGTGATTATAAATGCAAAGGTTATACAATTGTTTTCACGCCACTTAGTATATTGTAAATTAAGATAAACCATGCTCATGAAAAGACGGGTTGTGCCCATGACCCTAGTTAGTGTTAGTTTAGTTTGGACAGTCCGTGCCGAATCAAAGATGGTTTGTTCTTAATTTACATGTACAAGAATTTCTTGAAAGATAGTATTTTGGCTTGTAACTAGAATACATCACTACCACATTGATTGACCTAATTATGAAAAGCATTGATTATAGAGTAGTGGTGGATTTGATACCCTAAAGTCTTCCTTTCATTTGATAAAAATCTAAAATCTCTTGTTTTCAATAAATTTAGTTCATAATTTAAATCACCAAATCTCTGCCTTTTAATTATTTTAAAAGTCAATTCTTATAATTGAGGTAATTCCTAATTCTTGTGGATCGACACCCGTACTCCCTCTTTACTGCTAAATCCATTTGCATATTTTATTTTATAGGTTAAATTTATCTTGATCTTGACACGATCAATTTCGCTAAACAAAACACCATTCATCCAAAATTGGAAAACCGAATCAGAGGGGTGTGTGTGTGTGTGTGTGTGTGTGTGTGTGTGTGTGGGGCGGGGGGGGGGGGGGGGGGGGGGGGGGGGGGTTGTGGAAAGCATGATTCACGTGCCATCTATATATTTTTCCTGTAATTCGATTTCGTTTCGGTTTTTCCGTAATCAGTCAGTTTCGATCACTTTGTTTTCTGTACTGTGAATATGGACCATCTATTTTCTTTCTCGAACAGACAGTGGATACGAACACTTTTGCTATTTAACTCCCCGTCCAGAGCCTCAAATCACCAACGCTTTTTTGCTGTCTGGCCGGCCACACCGAACAAGTAAAGACAGCCAGCATCTTTCAGAAATTTCCATTCCTAGAAAGCAAATATACTCCAGGTAATCTCTCTCTCTCGGTCCCCTAACTTAGATTAATTAGTAATAATAAGTCTTTGGTAATTGACCCCTACAAAATTTTCGTGAAATTGAAGTGACAAACAAGAAGGAACAATAGTAAAAGAACTAAAGCCGAATGGGTGATCCAAAGCTGTCTTTGCCAAGATGTCGGCTCATTTGTTGGCCTCCCGGAAGTCATGGTTGAGCAACGCGGTTGTGAAACTCTCCATTAAGGACCTGCAGTAAAATCGAAATTAGATTACTCAAAGGATGAGTAACTTCACATGCATGTTCGGTCTCGGATGAGGTTAACAAGCAGAGATAGAATCAACACTAATACGAATGCATTGATAGTCAAGATCCTTTGCCAGCTTGAGACCATCTCTCAAACACCCCAACTCGGCTGCCAAACCTTGAACAAGAACCAATCTTCCGTTGGAAAACCACCAAGAGATTACCACAGTGATCTCGGATGAGCCCCTGGATGCTGCATTATCCAAATGATCCAGTGCTCCATCCGTTTTGATACTTATTTGTTTTAACCCGCTAGGATTAGTTCAGTTAGTCGCCCTTTACACTTCGGAACGGGAGTGACCTCGGAATGGGAGGTCATGGGTCAATTCTTGCCGGGAGCAAAGATTGATTATGTCTTCCCTTTGAATGTGGGTTCTTTGTTCACTCATTTGTCTTGTTAATGGGGCTATTATTGGGACTTAGTGTGATTGTTGGCTTATGCTTGGTTTAACGTAATTCAAATATTTGTGGCTTATGCTTGGTTTAATGTAATTCAAATATTTGTATTCTCCTTACGCTTGTAACCATAAAAGTGATACAGATGTTCTTGTTACTCTCAAAATTTTGGAAATTATGAGTATGTACGATCTATATTCATTTTATTTTAAAATTTTGTTGCCAAATGGTAGGAGAAATACAAGTATAGACGTTACATGAAACCTGAAACAATTCTACTATGAGAATGTCTTTTTCACGGAGCCCTTGTGAATATCCTTTTCACGGAGCTGTTCAATCTCGCTCGTTCATTTCGGTTTTGCACAGTCTAGATTTTAATGAAATTTTTCCAGAGAAAAGTTAATCACTATCAATTATGATCGGTCATAATTAGTTTTCAATCCGGATCGTTCAAAAATACTTTGGATGGTCGTGATTGAGCTCCCTAACGGAACAACCGTAAAGAAGATTTTCTCTTATGCTATTACTATAAGTCAAAGCCAACTACTAGGCCCCAGCGGAGACAAATAAATCCACGATCACTATAAGCCAACCCAACTACTAGTCCCATTAGGCAGAGAAATAATTCCAACAAATACAAAGGGAGTAACATCCACACGCAGGTGGGGGGATTCAAAATCTTTACCTCCTAATGAGATATAAGAATCCTAGCCAACTAAATTAACTAGCCCCGGCCAGGCAGCCAGTTGGTTTGTTTATGGGAATCTAGATGATATTACGTACCGCAATTACTGAGGTCTAGTTGTGCAATGGCTAGCTGAATTCCATTGGTAAAACAAGCGCGGATTTGATTCATGTCTCAATTGGTTTGAGAGAAATACTTGTTGCTCAACATTTATGATCATTAATTAACCAAACTTGGAAATCAAAAACCTTTTCCTAGCTAGCTAGCCGGCGAAGTGGTAAACAACTGATCGATTTTCTCCGCAAAGTGTGAAAGGCTAAAGATTTCGCATGCGTTACGAATTCATTTCGTGTTTGTATGTTGATTTCACAGGGGCACACCATGGCAGAACTTATGTCCCCCGTACGGGGTCCATTGTATTGCATTCGCTCCGAGAACGTCAAATGTATGGCGGACTGCAGCAGTTTTGTTTCCAACATAGGAAACAGTACGGATGCATCCAAAACGGACAGCCGCGTTGTAAGTTTCCCGTCCTTACCATTAAAGACGACAAGAAGGATAATTATGCAGAGATTACATTTAGGAAGTTCTGGTTCTCGTGTGCAGTACTACAAACGAGGGCACCGTGTCATTGTTGGTGCGAGCCCTTCAACGGAGGATGCCGCGATTGCTACAGCGCCACTGACGAAAGACGATCTTGTTGCATACCTTGCTTCTGGGTGCAAGACTAAGGAGAAATGGAGGTTCAACTTCTAGCTCTTATTTTGGTACTTTTACATTCAAGTGGCATCTCTCAGTTACAAATTTACTCAGCATGCATAATGTTGTTTTGTTTGTTCGTCATAACACGGCTAGATTCTTTCTTATTAGTAAGTAGAGGTGGCAAATGGGCGGGTCTGGACGGGTTGAAACGGGTCGTGGGTCAAATATGGACGGGTCAAATAGTAAACGGGTTGAAACGGGTCGGGTCGAATATGGGTCAAGACAAACCCAAACCGCCCGACCCGACCCGTTTCCCGCTTTTTTTTAAAATAAAAAATATATTAAAAAATTATGATTAAAAATCAATTTTTTTTAATAAAAACGAAAATAAGCCAAAAGGACAAAAATTTTAACTTAATTTTGTCTTTATTCAAAAAAATTATAAGTTTTGATCATAATTTTTTACTTTTTCTATTCCTCTCAACGAGATGAATAAAAAAGTTACAAGAGTTTGACGCATAATTAACAAATGCGAATATTTTTTGTCTTTCAAAGTGTGTGCCTGTGTAGTTGTAAAGGTTTGCCTGGGGAGGGAGATGAATGTTTATAGGAATCGAACCCTGATCATGTGTATAAATTATAAGAAAGGTACCAACTGCACTCCACTCTACTTGCATAGTTTTTAAAGGTTTTGCTTGTAAAGGTGTGGCTCCATTTTCCAAAAAAAAAGTCTGGGAAAAAAAAGTTTTGATTTTCAAAACTGTTTCTGCGTTTTGTAAAAACAGTTTAGGTTGTGAGATTCCGAAATTTTTTTGTGTTTCGAGGGTGAAAAAAAACAGTTTTTGAGTTTTGGGTAAACAAATAGTTAACATAGGATTTGCCCAAAAAAAAAAAACAGTTAACATAGGGCGGCTTTGTATTAAAAAGTAAGGAGTGATTTTTTGCCCCTATAATATTAATTGTGTCATTTTTAACCCTATAGATTATATTTTGTCTCAATCTAGTCCCTCTCACTGAAGGTGTTATTGAAGCTAACGGAACTCATGGGCAAAATTGACATTTCACTCTATGAGGGACGAAATTGAGACAAAATACAAACAAGAGAGACTTTTAGAAAATTTAAGTTTTTTTATTTTGCAAAGACAAACTCACACATAAAATCTTTCTCTGATTGAATAATCAAAATGTATTGAGGAAATTATTCAATCAAAGAAAAATAATTAAGGTGAGAAAGATATTAGGTATGAGTTTGTCTTTACAAAATCAAAAATAAAATGTAAATTTTTTAAAAGAGTCCCTCTAGTTTGTATTTTGTCTCAATTTCGTCCCTCTACGAGTGAAATGTCAATTTTGCCCTAGAGTTCTGTTAGTTCTAATAACACCGTCAGTGAGAGGGACTAATTGAGACAAAATATAAACTACATGGTTAAAAATAATATAATTAATACTAGAGGGATGAAATTGAGATTGTGAGCAAACTAGAGGGACTATTTCTAAATGCAACATCAATACAATTTTAAGTATATCAGTCAGTGCTTTGCATAATACGAAAATACTTACGAATCTAAATCCTCACAATCAAGAGTTTTAGAAATTGCAATTATCATATGTATAAAAAAAAATTATCCCTAACATATATAGTTTCGCCACCGCTAGATTTTTTCTTATTTTTTCTTATATACTGGTCCTAAATCTTCTACTTTTTTTTCAAGAAAAGGAGACCTAAAAACGTATTCCAAAACTAAATTTAATGGGCCAAAGTGAAATAATATAAAGGATGAGATATAATTAAGGGGAAAAAAACTCCACACTTTAACCCTAAAACAACTTAACCTAAAAATCAAAGTTAGTTTTTTTTTTCGTGCTCTTCGTGCAAATGACAAATTTCATTTATTATAGTTTTTATTATATTAGTTAAAAAATTTTTAGGGTTGATGACTATTAATACTGTAATTCATCTTTTTATTTTTTTAGTATACATTTCGCCACTACTAAGATAAATTCCTGGTTCCATCCCTACTCACAATTCGACATACTTGAATTGTATTTTTGCACAAATGTAGAAATTAATGAGTTGGTGACTTGGTGGGTTGGGCTAAATAAATAAATGAGTTAGGCTAAGATTAGTTGGACTAAAATTTTACATAAAATTTATTTATGAAAATTGATTTTGACACTCCATACGCAGGCGTTCTACTTTGTACATGACTAAAAGTGGAGCGCCTACGTCCAACATAGAGCACTAAAATCAACATCCTTTATTTATTTTTCTTTGATTTTCTGAAGTGGACCTGGGCTACACCCCAAACCCATGATGGGTGTACTTCCACCCTCGAGACCACGAACACTCTCAGAACACACACTCTCTCTCTCGCGTACGCTAGAAATTTACCGAGGTTTCCGTAAATATGCTTTTACAGAGTTGAATCACGCGCAGACGGTTTTGATTTAAAAAAAAAAAATTTCAAGGAAGAAAGATCTTTTAAAATCTGGACTATTAATTACCGAAACGGAACGGTGAAATATGCCGCCTCTGTGAATAACGTGAATAAGTTTTTCTCCACGTACACAAATGCTCTTACTTTTTCTTTTTTTTTTTGATTCGCTAAATGCTTTTACTTTTTTTTTTTTTTGACTGGGAAAAGGGTGGGAGGGGGCAACCAGGTAGCAACTCCCTTGGGCGTGACCACAGGGGCTCCCGACCCGCTGTGGAATATCCGGTTTGAGCCATAACTACTGTCCGTGAGGACAGACCGTCACCACAGCACCACCTAGGTACAAGTGGGCATAATGCTTTATCCCACACCCACATGCCACTGGCAAGGCTCGAAACCGAGACCTTGTCTAGGAGTGAAGGGGCACCTGCCCACCAGGCTACCACCCACGGTGGTGCCAAATGCTCTTACTTGAATACCGCTTTCTAGCACTTGGTTTGTCATCAGTTTTAAGACGGTTGAGGTAGATTTAATTAGGAGGTATTCGGCTGCCAGGAGTCATAATTTCAATCTCACAATTGGTAAGTGTTAAGGGTATGCTCTTTGGGGTCTTGCTTCTAGATCCTATTTCATTGTTTGGTGCAAAATAGCGGTGAAATGAAAGGGAAGTTGGAAAATTTTCCCTTCCATTGTTTGGTTGGAAGAGGAAGAGGGAAGAAAATAAAAATTTCAAGTTGTGTGAACAGTAATTTTTTCCTCTTATTTTCCGCCCATTTACCTTTCCTTTCCTTTTCTTTACTTTTCTTTAGGTTCCAAACAGAGCTTTAGTCCTTGTAGCTGACATTTCCCCCAATCTATTTTATTATGAATTGTTAACTTAATCATGTCCTTCTTGCAGAATAGGTACAGAAAATGAAAAGTTTGGCTTTGAGATAAAAACTTTGAGGCCAATGAAGTATGAACAAACAGCAGATTTGCTAAATGGTATTGCTGAGAGATTTGATTGAGAGAAAATAATGGAGGGTGACAACATTATTGGACTAAAACAGGTAAACTTTTATTCAATTTTGTTTATCAGAATGGGAAAAACTTTTCTAGCTGGTGAATACCAATGAACAGGTAAACAGGTAAACAGGTAAACTTTTCTTTGCTGTGGACGTTGATGCCTGACATATTTAGTTCAAAACCAATGAACATGTTTTGCCTTCTTGTTATTTTCTGGATGCATTTCTGTTCTTGAAGTAGCACTTGACATGTTGATCTCTTCTACTTTTGGCGGATTCTCAAGAGCTTCTTCGCATTAAATGTTGTGCAGGGAAAGCAAAGCATATCATTAGAACCTGGAGGCCAATTCGAGCTCAGTGGCGCTCCTTTGGAAACGTTAAATCAAACATGTGCAGAGGTTAATTCACACCTTTATCAGGTATACGTCGAAGTTCTTATACTCTGGGCATATAGGTAATGTGTAGTTGTTCTATCGACGAGTGTTCAAAGATTTATGCTTTCATGTCAAAATGATTAGTTGTTTGTTTTAATTCTTTTTCTTTACCTTCTTAATGAAGGCATCTATTCTATGCTAATTGCTACGCATTTGGGTATGATGGTTATGGACTTTACCGGCTAGGCGGCTAAGCAACTTTGTAGTTTGATCACATTTATGATTATAATTATGGAACACTGGACATGACCCTATTTCAGGATCATTTGTGAGGTTAAGAACAGACATTGGTAGTGATATATATCCTCACAAGTTGTTCGTCTGAGTTTGTATGGTTCGCTTGTTAGTGACGCTGAAGCGGTAATGAACTTTTCCATCCTGGAGGCTTAACCGCAGGTTTATTGTTCTATCCAAATAAGAGCAGCGAGAGAGCATTGGATGTAGAAATTTTCTGAAAATTTGAGGTTGGAGATGAGTTTCTGGTGTTGCAACTGAGTTTCTAGTATTTACCATGTCGCGGGTGCTGCCCTGCAGCCCTTATTGGTGGAAACGAATCATCTACTATTCAATTGATTAGTAATGGATTTCGATTTACTTAGAAGTATATTGAATGATGTATGTTAGAACATGTGCGAACGTTAAGTCCTACATCGGATAAATAGAAAAATGGTTGGACCTTAATATACAATTGGATGGCTTACCACTCACATGGCTAGCTTTTTAAGAGAATATGAGTCATTCAATGTATATTGGGCCCAAGTGATGTGGTGGACTCTTTGCCGTTACTCCACACTAATTAGGCCTTGAGCACACAGTGGCAGGTTGATGAATCGGACAAATTCCCAACAAGTACATTGAACGGGGAGAGAAACAAAGAGGTAGATCGACTTAATACAAGAATTCTAGTCACTTTCCAACAATGTCTATCTGCATGCAGAGCCCGAATTTAAGCTCAACATATCGAGTTTCCTGTGCCAGTTTCTTGTGTGAATTCTCCAGTCTACCTTCTAATAGTTGAAAAGGCAGGAATGCTGTCATGAATCATTTCTACATTTTTGTGGTGCGTGTTAGCTTTTTTTCTCCTTGCATTGTGAAAGACTAGTATTTTTAGGTCGATTTTTGAATTTTATTCTTCTTGTTGTTACATTGCCATATTATTTTATGCTTCTCCTTAGACGCATGACAATGCTCTCTTACTCCCTCTTGCCGGAAATATTTCCCTGCACGGTTGTTTAAGACAGAAACATGCACTAAATTGGACGTAACCGGTGCCTTTTCCATTACTTTGATGAGCAGGTCAAAGCTGTTGCAGAGGAAATGGGAATTGGATTCCTGGGAATTGGTTTCCAGCCTAAATGGGGCGTAAACGACATACCAGTAATGCCCAAGGTATCACCTCTTGGTACTTCCACCTTTTGGGTTAGGACATTTATCGTGTGCTTCAGGATCTCTTACTTCTCAGTGCCACTGCTAAATGTTGAATTCTATCAGAGGTTGAAAGTTAAATCTTGCAACCAACGTACAGTGGCTGGTAAGGAAGCATCAAGGAAAATAGGCAAAGAATGTAGTTAAGAGGAATAAGAAAAGAGAGGGAGAATTCTAGGCACTCTCACTAAATTCTCAAGCGATCAGACCTAAGAAAAGGTGCATCACAGACCACATATAACAGTGAGCCAAACATTTTTCATTCATGATCCCCAATTAGCTTAAGCAGCACAAATATATGGAGGGCTAATTGGTGGCCAAGAGAGCTTCCAAACTGAGAGCATGTGAGAATTGGTGGTTGTATGTGGGGTTTTATTTGGTGTCTCTAGTATTGTTGACCAGTGGAATACCCTTGAAAAATTGCATCCATTTTATGCCAAGTTCCGAGAAAGTTGATGATAGAGGTTCCTCAGGACTTACTACTTAGGGCATCTAGATTTCGAAGTTCTTCGGGCTGGACATGATATAGGAAGGAGAGTACAAATAAAACACATGCCTGTCAGATACAGATTGGACTGGCTGACCACAGAAGTAGTTGACGTTTCCCTGCGGAAGTTAGTTTTACTCATATCTCTCAACCCTGCATCTTTTTTATCTATACCAATTTCATGTTCTATACTCTCTCAGTGCTATTGAGCTAGAAAGGAGCCATTATCTTAAGCTTTTTTTTAATAGGTAAAGGAAAATTTGTCTTTCTAATTGTATAAAACCTGTAATTCTTGGTGTTTGCTAGAGGTTAACTTTAGTGATTTGCCAGTAGAGACTCAGATTTACGCTTGCCTTCAACGAAGTGAGAAACTTTGAGCCATTTAGTAGTCACATTAATTTGCTGTGTTTGGTTTGACATTTGAAAAGTTTTTTGAAAAATAGCAGGAGTAATAAGTGGAGAGAGATAGGGAGAGAAATGTTAGAAATAGGGGGAACTTAGGGGGAATCTTTTGACAAATACTTTTTGAAAAGGGAAGAGAACACATGCAGCAATTAAGTTTTGATTTTTCTTTCTGTCTCGTATCTAAGGCTTTTGTTGAAAGAACCATATCATAGTGTTTTCTTCGATCTTTGTTTTTTTTTTTAATATATTGCTTTACATCTGTACAGTCTCATTCCATCAGATCATGATTCCTTCATCATTTGATCATCTTATTTTCTAAGTGTTGAATTTTTATGCTAATTCCCATGCCATTTTGTCCTACAAAACTATTATGATGTTTGTTTTCTTATGCCATTTATTCAAACATAGAATACTTCTATTACCTGTGTGTACTGACATAGTCTTTTGGCTCAGGGAAGACATGAAATAATTAGGAATTATGTGCCTAAAGTTGGCTCTCTGGGACTTGATGTGTTGTGCCGGACATGCACCGTTCAGGTACGAAAAATGTAAATGTAACAGTTTTTGTGTGGTGGTTTTCTCAAATCAAGACTCTTGAGGGCACTGACCATTTTTGTTTATTCTAATAATAGGCTTGTTCTGAATGAGAAATGATGGATATCTTTTCTGGCTTTAATAGGTCAATTTGTACTTCAGTTCTCAGGTCGACATGATCAAGAAATTTCGTGCTAGTCTTGCCTTGCAGCCTGTATGAAACCTTTCTCTTTCTTGTTTTTCCTGGAGTTTCTTTGGTTCCCGAGAATCTAACGAGCATAGTTAATGAAACAGATCGCAACAGCACTGTTTGCCAATTCGCCTTTCACTGAAGGAAAGCCAAATGGTTATCTTAGTATGAGAAGGTTATTATAACTTACTTTCCACTCATCAATTTTCACGTTGCAGAAATTTCTCACTGGGTTTAACAGTTTCCTATATGTATCACCAGTCAAGTCTGGACTGATTACGATAACAATCGCACTGGCAAGCTTCCCCTTTGTTTTTGATGACTCCTTTGGGTAAGTTTACATTTTCTTTAGAATATTGTACTGTATGTGTTGATATTTTCTGGGGTCTCTTGTAGAATGTAGAATGGTTTTATAAAGCTGGGTTGATTAATAATTGCCAAAACACAAGAGGTGTTATGCACAAATGTTAAATGGATGAATGTAACTCTTTTTTTCTCTTCATAATCCTAAGTAGGGAATAATTGTTATCGTGAATAAGTTGATGGCTTTGCATCTATCTGTGCTCTATCATTGGGAAAGATGAAGATTGGATCAGCTGTGGCCCATGAGAATACTTTGTCGTCTATTTGGTTTGGTTCTTTTTATTACGTGTTCCTTCCAGTTTTGCGCGCACTAAAAATTTTAAAGACCTATATTGTTTCTTTTAGTCTCTTTAAATAGTCTAACCAATGATAGCAATGATAAACCCTCACATTTTCTTTTCTGGGCATAGGTTTGAACAGCATGTAAATTATGCGCTTGATGTGCCGATGTATTTCGTCTATCGGAAGAAGAAGTATATTGATTGTAGTGGATTGTCCTTCCGGGTTATCATCTACCTTTGTTAATTTCTGAACTGATTTTAGGTTCTCTCTATATATCAGCTTGGCGATTTTGGCCTTTTACTTTTGGCTTAATATATCTTTAATGCTTCGCTTGTGATGATGTTGCAGGACTTCATGTCCGGAAAACTTTCTCCTATTCCTGGTGAATTGCCGACCCTCAATGATTGGGAGAATCATTTGGCAACTTTATTTCCTGAGGTTTGTGGTTGCTAAAGAGTCAACTTTAGGAAAGTTCCCAGTACTTTGTTATGTTTCTCGCTAAAAGCCATAGTCTTCTTATCCCATGCAGGTCAGGTTAAAGAGATACTTGGAGATGAGAGGAGCTAATGGGGGCCCTTGGAGGAGTTTATGTGCATTGCCTGCATTTTGGGTATTTTGCCTCTTTGATGTGTGCTATAATAAACACATTTTGTGCAGAACTTCTCCCTGAATTAAACTTGCTGCTATCAGGATTGTTAAGAGAATGATACGATGTGTTGATCTGATTTCTTGGTCAAAGCTAATTTAGCCATTTTGTCAGGATTATGAATTTGCATACTTTAATTTTTTTTGTAGGTTTCATTAAGTACATAAGATTAGATTGAAATGAAAGCATTAATTGACTACTATACTACCATACATTTCGAAAAATCTATTCATTGTCATCTCATTCCATTTGGTAGCTGATTAATTGTCACTCTATATATCTGATACTTTTGTTTCTTATCAAAACTCTATCTGATACTTGACACCTGTCTTTTTTAGCTTGCATTGCTGAAATGACGGTTTCTGTGGTTAGATTTAGTTACATATGATGTGGATATTTATATTTCAGGTGGGTATATTGTACAATGAGGTTTCTCTACAAAGTGTGCTAGACATTACAGCTGATTGGACCCCAGAAGAACGACAAATGTTGAGAAATAAGGTACATATATAAGCCTATTTCCATGCAAAAAGGATGGTACTCATGTTGCTATGATCTGCATCTTAAATGTTTATGCATTTCCGACTATACAATAAAAGTCATTGAGGGGTTGAATGATGAGCTAGAAATGAAGGATGCGTGGTTTGGACCTTGCAGTTTATGAAATTTTGACAATCAAGTGGTTAGGATAGAGTTATATATCTGAGATGGGATTCAACTCCATTTGATATATATGTGTGTGCGTGTGTGTACATTATGAAACTTACAGTTGTTTTGATTTCTGTAGTAGTGTGGTTGATTACTAGAAATATCTATTCAATATTCATTAACAAAGAACACAAGTGTGATTCCAAATGGTAATTCATAGGTACCAAAAAGTGGCCTAAAGACTCCATTTAGAGATGGATTGCTGAGGCATGTAGAAGAAGAAGTTGTAAAGTTGGCAAAGGTGACTTGGGATACTTGTGCTATTTTAGTCATAGATGCCGATAACCATGCCGGTGATATTACAATACACGGTTTCTGTATTCGTTTGCAGGATGGCTTGGAAAGGAGAGGCTTCAAGGAATCAGGATTTTTAAATGAAGTGGCTGAGGTGGTTAGAACAGGTAAACTTAACCAGGTCTATTAAAGATGGCATACTAAAATATCCGTTTTTCAAGTTTTCAAGGTGTTGGGAACTTGGGAGTGGGTTGAGAGTTGGGGAAGATGCCAACCACTTATTTGAGATCTGAGAGGTGGACGGAAATCATTCTTTGTATTCTATTTCTTTTCGCACCCGAGAAACTGGTTAGTTGTGCGCTTGCTTGCGGGGGGTGTCATCACTTGCTGTCCTCTCTCCTTTTTGTTCTCCAGTATTCATTGTCTGTTGATCACACAACCATTCTCAAGGTCCCTTTGAATATAAATATTTGTCTTTTTATGTTTGTTTCCGGATATTTTGATGCATGTTTGCTGCTTGCACATTTGCAAGATAGGGAACATATCGAAAACGAGGAAAAAAGGATTGGATGCAGCATGGGATCTGATAGCAGTGGTTGTTTAAGTGAATTGGATAGAGGGATAGATCTGGACATGGATGCAGCATGGGATCTGATAGCAGTGGTTGTTTAAGTGAATTGGATAGAGGGATAGATCTGGACATGGATGCAGCATGGGATCTGATAGCGGTGGTTGTTTAAGTGAATTGGATAGAGGGATAGATCTGTACACAGATAATTGTATATACATGAGACACATGGAGAGGAAGCGGGTGAAAGACATGAGAAACAGAAAGGGGGATGGCATTTGCGTTGGATTCAGAAGTGGATGGCAGCCACTTTGGTGGATTGATGATTGCAGGGATGTGTGTACGTATGAGGTGGAACCAAGTTTTCGATCTAAGTGATTATCCTCATCAACCGTATACTAGAAAGACATTTATTAGTTACAAAATTTGTAACATCTCATAAGTAAAAGAACCATCTCCGCGGGTATAAGTTGCACCCCGGTCCTTGCTGCCTGCCATCCTAGTTTTACTATATTTGCTTACCTATCAAAGAGAAGTATAAAGCCGTCCCTCCCAAAACAGATCTCCTCCTTAATGTCGCAGGAGTACATGCATGTTTTTGCAGTGATTCTATTGCCTAAAACGGGAGATCTGAGATGATGTGCTTCGTTTTCTGGACCATTATCCTAATAGATGCATTACTGAGGTAGCTGATTTGATTTTTGTTGTTTTGGCAGGAGTAACACCAGCCGAGAAGCTTTTGGAGATGTATCACGGAAAGTGGGGGGGGGGGGGGGGGGGGGGGGGGGGTGGGAGACAATCCGTTGATCCTGTTTTTGAGGAGCTGCTATACTGACTGGTAAATTAAAATGTATTGTCCGGCCTGCGCTTCGTGGGCAAGGTTCAAATGTTTAGGTTGTAACGTCAATTGTTGTTGTCCTGACCGAATCACTTTCGGTCGACACCGTCCAGTGCTTCATGGGCAAGGTTCATCCCAACGTTTAGGTTGTAACGTCGATTGTTGTCCTGGCAGAATCATTTTCGGTCGACACCGCCCGGCGCTTCATGGGCAAGGTTCATCCCAATGTTTAGGTTGTAACGTCGATTGTTGTTGTCCTGACAGAATCATTTTCGGTCGACAATCCACCGACTCCGATTTTAGAGGAATAATGTGCGATGTCTATCCTGGGCACGAAGCTAAGCTTTTCATGCAACTCATTTTCTAAATGTTCGTTTTCGGCAGTGGCGGAGCTAGGATTTTGGCGCCCGAAGGGAGCCGGCTTAATAGACTCATATTTTTTTTTATCGGAACGTTTATTTCTTATATTATAAACTTTTTGCATTTCAATACATTACATTGATACATTGAGATGATTCTAGCCTAATGCAATTAAAGTAAAACAATCATTTTGTTTTTTCGTCTAGGCTACTTCAATAGTCATGTGTTTATTTTTCATTTATGAAAGAAATTGAGAAATGACAATGTAAAAAAAAACAAATTTTTTTATCAAATCAAACCAAAATTATTAAGATGATATGAAGTTATACAAGAATAATTATTAATAATATTTTAAATCAGGTATATACAAAATAAGAAATTTAAAACTTGGCAGCTCGAGGGAGGCTGGGGCTCCCCAGCCCCAATATAGCCCCGCCCCTGGTTTTCGGTTGGCCATATCTACATGTGACTAAAAATGTCAAACCACTCTTTGGAATTGTCTGTGCCTTCAGGCACAGCGCGGCGTACAAGGCCGGCTCTAAGATTTCGGAGGTCTAAGACGATCCTTAAAAAATGAGGCCCTTAATATGATATCACTTAACGTGTAATTCCTTCTTGTCAGTTCATTGGGTTTGTTTGCAATGGAAATTATCGTTTAGGGGGAAAAGATGCATCCATGTTAATGATGCACTCACCACCCTGAATAATTTTTCCAAAGATCAGCGATCTCGACGTCCCGTGATCCAACTTTATTCTCGCTTTTTATTTTTTTCTCTGTTCCATTTTTACTAGGCCATTGGGTCTTATATATGTAAAACATATTCATGAGTTTAAAAATGAGCCTTATATACATACTAGGTACTAAAAACAAAATGGAGGCCCTTGTTTTTTGACTTTTTGGGAGGCTTAAGGATTGCGCCTCATGGGCCTTAGCCCAGAGCCG
Organism: Rhododendron mucronatum var. ripense; assembly: GCA_019656295.1. Taxonomy (NCBI): domain Eukaryota; kingdom Viridiplantae; phylum Streptophyta; class Magnoliopsida; order Ericales; family Ericaceae; genus Rhododendron; species Rhododendron mucronatum. The sequence continues at coordinate 3,169,700 of BPLT01000008.1, read as the reverse complement.
GCCATAGCCGCGTAGCACTTCCTGCATCATCCCAATTCCTACATAAAGAAAAAAATTCACTGAAATAAGGAAATTTCCCCACGAACACACTCTATCTCTAATATGAGCCCCTATAATGGAAAGAACATCTTCAGAAGTGCAGGATTTTTTAGAGAAGATCCTAGCTTTTCATTCTAGCCAAATGTAATCGAGTGTAGCAGCCAAAGATCCTCGCTATTATTTTCAGTCAATCTTTCAAGGCTACTATTAATTTTCAACCCTGCTAAGACACCGTTCTGCTTTCTTCCAAAACCTTTTTTTTTTCAAAAACAAGGTAATTTCAAATATAATGAAAATGAAAAATAATTTTTTAATTTTTTTTTGCACCATTTAAAAGATATCAATGAGATCTATCAAACAAGATCCATATTGGTAGAAAAATTATTTGCATCAACACATGATTTTTGGCCTTTAAAATTATCTTCTTTTTCCCAAAACCTTCTTTTTTATAAAGTGAAACGCCACCTAATATTCCGGCTTCACGTTATAGCAACTAAAGCATGATCTCAGCTATTGTAAATATACAAATGACACGTGCCTTTTCAGGCACGTGCGAATTAATTCAGCTTCAACTTAAACAGAGAAACACCTGAATGATCAACTTGAATTTAAGTACCATAAAGAAGAAGAAAATAACAACTGGAAGTGGACCATCTGAGTTGAAACAAAAGAAAAATATCTCTCTGTGCACAAAAAAAAAAAAAATCCTATCTTTGCAAGAAAAGCCGAAGTCTCCAATCACGTTATAAGAATTCAAATTCAACCAAAAAAATATACTCTATATCGGGTCAACATTCGTAAAATCCAGCCCAAAAAAAAAACCCTATCTTTGCAAAGAAAAGCCGAAGTCTCCAACCACGTTATAAGAATTCAAATTCAACCAAAAAAATATACTCTATATCGGGTCAACATTCGTAAAACCCAGCCCAAAAAAGAAAAAAGAAAAAACCCCCTATCTTTGCAAGAAAAGCCGAAGTCTCCAACCACGTTATAAGAATTCAAATTCAACCAAAAAAATATACTTTATATCGGGTCAACATTCGAAAAACCCAGCAAAAATAAAAGGGCAACGTCTCCAATCACGTTATAATCAGTCTTGTAAAACAATGATACTTGGGAGAAAACGTTGAACTAATAAGGACCAGTCTACATTTATATTAATTCACACCATCAACCATTCCTACTAACTCTAAAAAATGAGAATATATTGTAAGATGCACTACAAAAGACCACTTCAGAGTCAAAAGGCATGAGAAAATGAATGGGAAAAAAAAAACTTAGACAAAATCCCCACACTGATACTTCGAAGCTCCACTTCTAGTTTAACCTTCAAAATCAAACGAACGAACTGCGAAATTTCACCAACTCATAAAAGAAATATAAAGCATTAAGAGCGGAACTCAATGAATGACAAACTAAAAACTTAAAAGAATTCTAAGAGAGTCACGGAACCTAATGAATATAAATCGCCATAATTTGAAGTTGTTCAGTTGCTTGCGTGCTCTGTTTGGTTTTTTTTTCATGGCCCTAATGAATATAAATCTCCCTATTATTGGGTTATTTTGGTGGGATTGATCTAGACGCTGGTTTTGCAGATTTCATACCACCTTTATTTCAACACGTCCCTTTCGTATTTATTTTCAGATTCTATTTAACAATCCCCTGCGTCTCCTTAGCTCAAGTTTTGAAGAATGTGTGCTCTGTTTGGTTGAGTTTTCACAATCAAGTTCGTAGAAATGCTTTCGCAAGTAGCTAGAGGTGCAAGTGAGTTGAGCCGAGCTTAGGGTATTCAAGCTCGTCTTGTTTAAAATTCAGTTAGCTCGAGCTCATCTTTAGCCCCAATACTGAAGCTCGAGCTCGATTAGTATTTAATAACTCGAGCTCAGTACGAGTACTAAATGCGCCTTTATATACGAGCTGAGCTCATACATACAAGCAAAAATACATAGAGCAGAGCTCCTATAAATGAGTCGAGCCCATAATCGGAATTACTTCATATATGCCTATTTTTGTGTCTGGCCTAGAGACAGGGTACCCAACTCATGATTCCAACTACTATATATCCGTTTCCGCTGCCAGGTTCTGCACTCTCTATAATGGGCTGTCCACCCGTATGCCGGGGTGAAAAATAACGAGCTTTGCTCAGTTGGCCTTCCTACGAGAAGCTAGCCTAGCCCGACGAAAGCGTTAATGCGTGTTCTTCGAATGTTGCATTTGTGTTATGTTGCTTCTCTGTTCTTCTACCGCTTTGTTTTGGTAGGATTGATCTGAACAGTCTGTATGCAAATTTTGTACTACCGATACTTCTACAGTTACTTCAGTATTACTTCCAGATTTTATTCAATAATCTCCTGCCGTCTGGAAAGTCTTTCACAGCAAGTCGAACTTTCTGGTGTTAGAGCTTGGCTCATTTAAAATTCAGCGAGCTGAGCTAGAGCTGGAATCAAGCACAAATATTCTGACTCGAGCTCGATTACGATTTGAGAACTCAAGTTTGATTCAAGGACTAAACGAGCCTCCGTAAGCAAATCGAGTCCATAAATACAAGTCGAGTTCATGTTCATCTACATGGGGGGAGTTATAAAATACGAGCCGAGCTTTTCTAAACAAATTGAGTTATTTGTTTTGGCTGGGCACTGGTTGACTGGTAGTGGTGTTGGGCAATGTGGATATGGGCTTTGCTGTTCTTTCCCAACTAAATTTGAAAAGGCTGTTGCCGTATCACATCCAGATGACACATCGAGATGTCTTTTCGTTATCTGCCCCCAATGAGATGGGGAATTTCGAACACCCAATTTAGACTTTTGGTTCCTTAATCTTTCTCGAAGTCTGGCCCGGCTTGGGTTGGGTTGTTCCAACAACTGGTGGAGAGCACCTCAGTATATGATTGCCCGCGGTACAAGCAAAGAATTTCGTTGCCGAACTTCCGAAGGTTCATGGTTTCTTCGTATGCATCCCGTATCAAACTTGACTTTTCATTCGGCTAAATAAGCCAACTGGCTTATTTTTTTGTCTTTATTTAAATTTTTTTCGTATTTGTTAGTTTTTTGTCAATTTTTTGGGGGTTATTGTATCATCATGGAGAGATAAATCTAAAATGTAAAAAATTATGATCGAAATTTAATTTTTTTTGAATAAAGACGAAAAATTTGGCTTATTAGCTTATTTTTGTCTTTATTCAAAAAATTAGATTTTGATCATAATTTTTTACTTTTTAAATTTCTATTGTCATGATGATGTAATAATTCCCAAAAAAATTGACCAGAAACTAACTACAAATATGAAAAAAATTGAATAAAGACAAAAAAAAAAGGTCAATCGACTTATTTAGCCGAACGGGGTTAATCGAGCTAGTGCTAAAATTCCCAGGAGTCTTTAATCATTCACAACAAGAGAAGGTTACAAATCAGCATCAGAGGAAAATCATGGGCACTACTCTAAAGATTGGCTAAGCTCAATCCAATGCTCATACTTTTTGACTAAGCTCAATTATTACAAAAAAATAATAATAATAATCTTTTTCATTTTGTGTGATTCGTTCGGCTTTTTCTGAAATTTTGTTAGATTTGCATCATATTTTTTGAATTAATTATTCGTCTCGACGAGAGGAATCAAAAAAGTATGTTAGTGTAGGCCGATGTTGAAATTTTATTTTTTTTTTGATTTTGGTCATAGTTTTTCTACTTTTTAGACTTATCTCGTCAAGACACATAAGTAATCCCAAAAATCTCTCTAAAAAGCTAAACAAAAAGTATGAAAAGTAAAAAGAATACCGAAAAAAAAATTAGACAAAATTTTTACAAGAATGCAAAGAGGTCAAAAGTTCAAGTCTTCTCAATTGCATGTGATGTTCTTCCCCTTGTATTTGTTAGGATTATTTTCCCCCCTATTGAGGCCTTATTGGGTTGAGTTTATTGTGATTGTGGTCTCTTTATGGGTTTATTATCTTGTTGGTGACATTTTTTTCTAAAAAGTTGTTATTTCTCAAAATATTTGGATAAAATTAAAAAAAAAATTACTTTTTCGGATTTCTCACGTCGATACGAATCAATAATTCATAAAAATTTGGCACACAACTTACAAATGAGAAAAAAAATTCAAATAAAGACAAAAATCCTAAATTTAAGTTAAGTTCAAGAGAACGGGATAAAGTATATGACTTTTATTTTTGGATGACAGATTACAGTACAACTCATATCATAGTTTTTATGTTTGCTGGTGAGAAGCAGCCAGAAAGCCCAGTCACGTCCCATAGAAGCACACGCGGTTACTTTCCAAACTACCCAAAAAAACAAGCAGCACACGGTTGCTTCACTGATTTCCATACTAAATAATAAAATCGGCTTTTTAGGTTTTATCTTTGAATATTTTAAAAAATATAAGGGTAAGAGTTTAAAAAAAATTGATTTCTTTTATCGAGATAAATCAATAATTTACAAAAGTTTGCCACGAAACGAACAAACGCAAAAAAAAATTTAAATAAAGACAAAACAAAAAACTCAAAAAGAACTACTTTGAGGAACAAGGCCTTAATTAAGTGGTAGTATTATCTTTAAAGAGGGGAAGCCCAACATGTTACATGTGTAGTATCAATAAGACAATTTTTGGGAATTTCTAGGTAAATTACCTGGTTCAAAGTTGTCTTATTTGCAATTTCAATCAATATTCAACTTCCAACTTGCCAATGGACTGCTCTAGCCTAGTTGGAATCTCGTAACCTCTCATATAGGATTCGAGCCCCATCGTAGGCGTTTGGAATTCAGAGCTATGGATAGTCTCTTGTGGACTAATTTACTAACACCCCGCTAACCTTGCTGGTGTAAATAAACAATTTGGTTGTGTTTGGTCAAAACCTATATATGATGTTCAAATTCTAATCACAAATGATCGGTTTTACTAACCACCAATCAAATACTCATATCATGTCAAAAAAGTTAGAAATTCCATAACATTTCACGGGTATTAATATGGATTTATAAGATACAGAGCCGGTCTTGAGCTAAAGCAAGTGTTGTGGTCGCTTTAGGCCTCCGAAAAATTCCGAATTGTAAGGGCCCATCATACTTTTTTATCCCTTATTATAGTCCAATAAAAGAGGCCCTATTTTTAGTTTTTACTTTAAGCCCCGAAAAAATCAAGACCGGCTCTGATAAGATACAACATAAATATTTTTGCACATATATCATCCATTGTCATATGCACGACGTTAAGCGTTTTGTAAAGATGTATGTAAGGGCAGAACTAGGAATGTAATCTGCCATCGGTTGAAATGGATTGGTGAGTAAAATGGGTTGGGCTAAAATTATTTGGGCTAAATTTTACGTATAATTTTTTTGTTTTATTTCAAAGTTGACCTGAGTTATAGCCCACCCTTTTATTCTCATAATTTCGCCCCTTTTTTTTTTTTTTTTTGATTTATGGCTCTTCCAAGGATGAACTAGTTAATCCTATATCTCTAAAGGCTAGCCTGTTTATCTCAAAATAAATGCAGTGGCAGAGTTAGGATATGTACATGGGAGGGGCCAAACTAAGAAGGAAAAAAAGGGCAACAGAAATAATCTTTTGAGTATTTATTTAAGTTTATTAAAAATAGAGTTCAGAATTCAATTAAGTATATTTTAAAAAAAAAGTCCTGACTATTAAAATCATAAAATGGGTGATTTTTTCTTTTGCTGCAAAAAGAAAATTTTTAAAGTGGCTATGAGAGTGAGATTCCATCTTTTTTTTTAATCGGGAGTTTTATTCCACTTCGAATGTGGCAAATGGAGTGACAGTCAAGTGATGGACGTTTTATACTCCTTGCACTAGATGAGAGTTCAAACCCCCGAGGCTCATCCCCTTTCCCCTATATTAGTAGTTGTAGAATAGGATTTGTCTTGTCGGAAAAAAAATTCACATGCGTAACTATAAAGAATAAAAAAAAAAAGTTCCAAAATTGGGGGGCCTAGCCACCCAATCCATACATAGCTCTGCCCCTGAATAAGTGGATGTATGAAATTATTGGAACATGAGCGATAAAAATTTATAGGGCAGTGTTTGTTTTGATTGGGATTGTGACACACATTTCTTGTTTTGTCCAAAACAAGAAGCTCACCAAGACACAGGCCATATATGTTGAGACATGAATTCCCATCCGAAATGACAAACATCAAACACTGTACTTTCATGTCGATCCCACAATATTACTACATGATCTCCAATTCCACCATCAAATCTCCTAAAACAAACAAACAAGCCCTATTAAATTAGGACTCTACAGAGTCCCTTGTCAAGAAAAGGTCAGAGAAACCAATCAACATCTTCCGGGTTTAATCCCAAGGAGTTTGACTAAAGTAATAAGTGTTTGTCTTTTATAAAGTTGTATGTTTGAATTGTACGGAGGCTAAACATTTCAAAACGATATCAGAGGATCTGTCCGGTCGTCATTTTCAGGATCCCAAAATTAGTTGAGGTACAAGCAAACTGATTCGAACATTCAGTTATTAGTAAAAAAAAAAAAAAACACCTATCGGGTTTTGTTTTGGATTGTCAAAAAGATGTGTGTAGTGCATGCACCTAGTCGTGAATGCATGTGGTTCTTGACCGTAATGATTGGAGTTATCTTTTGTGGGGCCACAACATTTTGTTTTGGATCATTGCCCGCCACTACTTTTGGATAACACACGGGCCTCTTATTAGTAGTCATTGATTACATGAGCACGCCAAAAACAGATGACAAGTCACCCATTATGGGCCCATCAACCTAGACACGAGCCATGAACCTCCAGGTCTACTAGATCGTTTTATCCTGAGAGACAAGCGTTCAAAAACTCTAAGGCACCGTGCGAGGGACCAAATTTGTCTCAAGGAAAGCATGATTCATGTTAAATCACGTCGTGCCTCACTCTATAATATTTTCTGTAATCCATTTTCGATTCGATTTTTCCGTAATCCGTCAGTTTCGATCGCATTTTTTTTACTTTGTTTTGGTAAGTTAGTATTCAATTTGAGTTTGAATTCTTCAGTTTTTATTCAATTTGCGTTTGAATTCTTCGGTTTCTAGGAAAACGTGTTGACAACATTCTCAGCACCTGGGTGAACCCTTTTATCCATTTCAACATTCTCAGCACCTGGGTGGGGCCACAACATTTTGTTTTGGATCATTGCCCGCCACTACTTCTGGATAACACACGGGCCTCTTACAGCAGTGCTACAGTCACCGACCGGGAGGGTCGGTGACCGGCCACCGACCCCGTGTGGGGTCCACTCTGGGCCCCGCACGAATGATCCGAGCCGCTCAATAATTTTAAAAAAAAAAACCGAGTGGGCTACGTGGAAAATAAGCTCAATCGGATGTGTGTACGTGCTCATTCCAAACTTTCATTTTTGAATGGCTCAGATCATCTGATTTTGGAACGGCTCGGATCGAGCACGTACACACATCGGATTGAGCTTATTTCCCACGCTGCCCACTCGGTTTTTTTTTTTAAAATTATTGAGCGGCTCGGATCATTCGTGCGGGGCCCGGAGTGGACCCCACACGGGGTCGGTGGCCGGTCACCGACCCTCCCGGTCGGTGACTGTAGACTTTCTGGGCCTCTTATTAGTAGTCATTGATTACATGAGCACGCCAAAAACAGATGACAAGTCACCCATTATGGGCCCATCAACCTAGACACGAGCCATGAACCTCCAGGTCTACTAGATCGTTTTATCCTGAGAGACAAGCGTTCAAAAACTCTAAGGCACCGTGCGAGGGACCAAATTTGTCTCAAGGAAAGCATGATTCATGTTAAATCACGTCGTGCCTCACTCTATAATATTTTCTGTAATCCATTTTCGATTCGATTTTTCCGTAATCCGTCAGTTTCGATCGCATTTTTTTTACTTTGTTTTGGTAAGTTAGTATTCAATTTGAGTTTGAATTCTTCAGTTTTTATTCAATTTGCGTTTGAATTCTTCGGTTTCTAGGAAAACGTGTTGACAACATTCTCAGCACCTGGGTGAACCCTTTTATCCATTTCAAACAATCAAATTCCATGAACCCCAAAAGGTTTTTCATGGCCAAGTGGTTGTGAAAAAACAATAAGTGTTCCTTCATAAGGTCACAGGTTCCATTTCCACAGAGGTTATGCCTTGTTCTCTTTGGAATACAAAAAGAATTTTTCAAAAAATTCCCCCTAGATTCCTCTTACTTCCAACATTTCTCTCTCTATCTATCTCCACTTATTATCCCTACTATTTTTCAAAAAAAATTTCAAACATCAATCCAAACAAGGCATAAAAACATTCTAAACCTTTAGGGTCTCGAAATTAGTCAAGGTGCACGCAACTAACACGGACATCCGGTTATCAAAAAAAAATTTCAAATTCCAACACTATATAAAGAATTAGGGTTTGCGTCGTGCCTTCAGGCACAGGCAAACCTTAGTATTACTACAAAACACAATGGTGTAAGCCTCACCCAAAAGACAAGTTGTTGCAATGGCTAGGATTGAATTGATCTAATGGCTGATATGTGAACTTCTATTCTTAAGAATGTACCCACACTCTTTCAAATACTATATTACAAGAACGCCTTAGAGCTCGTTCCAGAACGTGAATAAGAACTTATTTTTTTGTTCAATAATAAGGCTTGTTTCACAAAAATAAGAAGAAGATACTTATGTTTTTAGAATTTATATAGGTACCAATGCGCGCCAGGAAAGGAAATCGTACTGACGACCGCGTCGGGCCATCTTCGGCCACCGGACGGCCGATCCGAGCTGTCCAAAAATTCTATAAAAAAAACCGAGGGGGCTTCCGCGGGAATCAACGGCATCCGAGGTGTATAGGGTGCTTGATCCGAGCACCCTTTTTTCGTGGCGCGGCTGTCGGTATGATTTCCCTCCCCGGCGTCCATTACTCATAGCACAACTCCTTATTTTTTAATAATACAATTTCAAGTTAAAAAATCATGTGCTTATGCAAATAATTTTCTTATCATTATAGATCTTATTTGATAGATTTCATTGAGATATTTAATACGGTGCAAAAAAAAATTGATTTTTTTTTTCAATTACATTATTTTTGAATTTGAAAATGTGAAATAAACTTTTTATTTTGGTTTTGTGGAATGACCCTTCTTATTTTTCTTTGAGAAGTTCCAAAATAAGTACTTATTTTTTAAGAACCGTTCTAGAACGGAGCCTTAGTTTGTTTTTTTTCCCTACCAATTAGCTTCTATTGTGTTGATTTAAAAATAATAATAAAATACCTTAGTCGACATTTGGGTTTCCCCCGGTAATCTGCATCATTGGCAGGAGTTGAGTTTTGTTCACCCTCCACTTAAGAGAATGAACAGTACCCTTCTTCCTATTGATTGAAATGATATAGATCCTACCACAAGTGATGTCATGCTTACAAAAAGTATATTGTAGGGGTGGAACCTACACCATTTCAACTAATAAGTGAGAGAGAGTAATGTTCACCCTCTTTAAAAAAGGGTGAACAAAGTTACACTTAAAAGAAAGGGTTTCCTGGTAATCTATGCAAACCACCACCACCACCCCCCCACCCCCCCCCCCCCCCACCGAGGTCTTGACGCCAAGAAACGTTACTTATATTAGAGCATCCGCATTAACTTATTTATCGTTTGGACCAATTTGCATCTTACAAAGTCACTTTATTATTTTAGCTATTCATTTTTAAAATGTCTACTGCATTCGCCTCTCTACTTTCACTGTATTCCCAATTAAATATTTCTCATCTACTTAAAAGATGAAAAATATTAAAAAATAATACTACCAAAGAGAGGGGTAAGAGATTTAGAACTTGGACATACATTAAAATTAATAAATAAATGAGTACCAAGTGAACAGCTCCACTTTACTTTAAGCTAGTGATTGTAACATTTTTATTTTGAAGGGAGCACCAAGGGAGTCTGGTGTAGGCCTATTTTTGAACTTGGACTCGCTACTGTAGTGTGTGGGGTGAAATAACGACACTGATACAGATACTCTTATACCACTTAAAAATGTTACGTATTATTGAGTACATAGAATTATCGAGTGGGCATTAAAGAATACATGATTTCTGACCATTTCTTCTCGGCACAACTCTCCCAAACCAGATGCGAAACCCCCAACTATCACTAAAAATTTTGAACTGAAACTTTTTCTTTATTGTTTTAACTGAAACTACACAAAGTTTGTGAGATTATAGATTCTATAAGTCTAAGATTAAATTCATTCAATCCCATATATAATTTGGCCACCAAACTACACAAAGTTTGTCCAGCCAAAACTTAAACCGATACATAGAAGTCATAAATTGTGGTTGAGAGTCTTTGATGAAAACTACCCTCCTTTTTTTTTTTTTTAAATATATTCAAAAATTGTTTATGAACGATCTCATTTAATTTACCATCTAAAGGGCCACTCGGCCCTAAGACGGATCAAAGACAAGGTTACGACATAGTATCAATAGATTGTTGAATAATGGAGTGATAATTCAGTGCTCTTAGAACACCGTCATGTGATACTTCAATAGGAATTAGTATTTCTCCCAAATACTAATGGTAACACACATATACGCACCCAAAAAAAAAAAAAGCAGAGTCGGAATAGGAATAACTACAAGTTGAGGGGGTACCCATGCAAATTTCACCAGAATCTTGATATTGAGCTGACGTGTCATACATGAGGCCGGGGACCACACGGGAAAAGGTGGGACAGTGCCGCACTATTAAACTCCCCGTCGAGGGCCTCAAATTCCAAGGACACCAACGCCTTTTTGCAAAGTAAAGACCGCAAGCGCATCTTTAAGAAATTTCCTCTCTCTCTCTCTCTCTCTCTCTCTCTCTCTTCCGCTGATTGAGATTCTCTTCCATTTCCAGAGAGCAAATACTCCAGCAGATAAGCACAATCGAAACCATTTCTAAACCCTAGAATTCACTCTCTCACTCAATCAGTTACTCTCTCTCTCTCTGTATAGTTTGCGTATTAGTTTTCAATTGCTCGTACAGTATGATACTTATACGTGGGTTACGTGTATGCGTACGTTTGTATGGTCAGGGGTATATGTATGTGCATTTGTTGTCGTTGAATTGTTGAAAGTGATACTCATGTTCTAACCAGATAAGATTAATTCAGTTGGTCACCCTTGCACACTTCGGAATGTGAGGTCACGGGTCAATTCTTGCTGGGTGCAAAGATTGATTATGCCTTCCCCTTGAATGTGGGCTCTTTGTTTACTTATTTGTATCGTTAATGGGGCTATTAGTTGGGCGTAGTGTGATTGTGGGCTTATGCCTGGTTTAAGGGAAAATGACGGCCCATGACGTGTTTTGATAATTAATACCCGTCAAGGACATGCTGAGAACATTTGTTCATGCTGAAAATGTCCTTGGCGAGTATTAATTATCAAAACACGTACTTGGCCGTCATTTTCCCCTGGTTTAATGTAATTCAGATATTTGTATTCTTCTAAAGCTTGAAATAATAAAAGTGATACGGATGTTCTTGTCACTCTCGAAATTTTGGTAATTGTATATCTTTATATATTTGATTTTTATTTTTTTTGAAAATTTGTTGTCAAATGGTAGGAGAATACAAGTTTAAGGATTGCATGAACCCTGAAACAATTCCACAATCACTATAAGTCAAAGCCAACTACTAGGCCCTATAGGGGAGAAAATAATCTCAAATAAATCCACAATCACTATAAGCCCAACTTAACTACTAGTCCCACTAAGCGGTGAAATAATCCCAACAAATACAAAGAGAATAATTCTTGACCTCCTAATGAGATACAAGAGTCCAAGAGTCCTGGTCAATTGAGCTAGCAAGCTCCTAGTTGGTTTATTTATTTGATAGATGTATGGGATTCTAGATGATATTACCGCAATTACTGAGGTCCAGTTGTGCTATGGCTAGCTGAATTCCATTGGTAAAATTAGCGTGGATTTGATTCATGTCAATTGGTTTGAGAGAAATACCTGTTGCTCAACATTTAACTAAACTTGGAAATCCAAAATCTTTTCCTAGCTGGTAAAGTGGTAAACAACTGATTTTCACTGTGAAGTGTGAAGGGCTAAAGATTTTGCATTACAAATTCATTTCGTGTTTGCATGTGGATTTCACAGGGGCACACCATGGCCCTTCGGTCCCAGGTGAGTCCATCGCATTGCATTCGCTCCAAGAACATCAAATGTATGGTGGACTGCAGCTTTGTTTCCAACATAGGAAACAGAATGGATGCATCCAAAATGAAGGACACCCGTGTTAGTTTCCCGTCCTTACCATTAAAGGCGACAAGGACAATGCAGAGATTGCATTTAGACAGTTCTAGTGTACACTACAAACGAGGGCACCGTGTCATCGTTGCTGCGAGCCCTCCAACGGAGGATGCTGTGCTTGCTACAGAGCCACTGACAGAAGAGGATCTTGTTGCATATCTTGCTTCTGGGTGCAAGACTAAGGAGAAATGGAGGTTCAACTTCTAGCTCTTATTGGTACTTAGAGTCAAGTACATCTCTCAGTTACATATTTACTCAGCATACTATGTTGTTTTGTTTGTGCGTCTTATCTCATATACAACACAACTAGATTCGTTCTTAGTTAGTGAGACAATCACATGGTTAGGATATCATAGTCCTTTCATCCTCTTATGCTTGCTAGCAACATGCCACCTTGTCACCCCTCTGTCTCCAAGACGAATCTTGAGGGTCATGACTCATTAGCATAGCCTAAGCAGGGGCTCTATCTATTACCATGGTCTCTCTCTCCCTCTCACACACACACATACTCACTCACACAAACACACACGCTCTTAGTTCTCTCTTCCCCCTTCACTGGCGGTAAGTCCTTGCGATTGAATCGCTGGGCATCTTCCTAGAAGGACATGTCAAGCCCTCTCCAACACCCCTACAGATCATAGTATGTCATCAGATTGAATACCGCTTTCTAGCACTAGAGGAGTCTCGTGCACTTGGTTTGTTATCAGTTTTAAGACCGGTGAAGTAGATTTAGGAGGTATTCGGCTTCCAGGAGTCAGAATTTCAATGTCACAATTGGTAAGTCAAGGGTATGGTTCTTTGGGGTCTTGCTTCTAGATCCTATTTCATTGTTTGGTGCAAAATACTGGTGAAAAAACATTGTGTACTTGTAGGTGACATTTCCCCCGTCTATTTTATTCTGATTTGTTAACTTAATCATATCATTCTTGCAGAATAGGTACAGAACATGAAAAGTTTGGCTTTGAGATAAAAACTTTAAGGCCAATGAAGTATGAGCAAATAGCAGAATTGCTAAATGGTATTGCTGAGAGATTTGATTGGGAGAAAATATTGGAGGGTGACAACATTATTGGACTAAAACAGGTAAAATGTTACTCAATTTTGGTTTTCAGAATGGGAAAACTTTTCTGGTGAATACCTTTCTTTGTTATGGATGCGGATGCCTGACATATTGGGTTCAAAACCAATGAATGCTTTGCCTTCCTGGAAATTCTGAATGCATTTCTGTTCTTGAAGTAGCACTTGACAAGTTGATCTCTTGTACTTTTGGCGGATTCTCAAGAGCTTCTTCAAATTAATGTTGTGTAGGGAAAGCAAAGCATATCATTAGAACCTGGAGGCCAATTCGAGCTCAGTGGTGCTCCTTTGGAAACATTACATCAAACCTGTGCAGAGGTTAATTCACACCTTTATCAGGTATGTCGAAGACTTTTACTTTGAGCATGTAGGTAATGTGTAGTTGTTTTATTGACGAGTCTTCAAAGATATATGCTTTCTTGTCAAAATGATAGTTGCTTTAGTTCTTTTTCTTTACCTTCTATGAAGGCATCTATTTTGCTATGGACTTTACCGGCTAAGCAACTTAGTACTTTGATAACATATGATATTAAGGAACACTGGACAAACCCTATTTCAGGATCATATGTGAGGTTAAGAACAGACATAGTTAATGATATATATCCTCACAAATTGTTCGTTTGAGTTTGTATGATTCGCTTTTTAGGCACGCTGAAGTGGTAATGAACTATTCTATCCTGGAGGCTTTAACCACCGGTTTATTGTATTATCCAAATATGAGAAGCGAGGGATTGTTGGATGCAGGATAAAATTTGAGGTTGGAGATGAGTTTCTGGTGCTGCAGCTGAGTTTTCAGTATTTACCAGGTCGTGGGTTGTGCTTTGCAGCCCTTATTGATTGAAAAGAATCATCTACTATTCAATTGATTAGTAATGGATTTTGATTTATGCAAGAGTATATTGAATGATGTCTATCAGCATGCAGAGCCCAAATTTAAGCCTAACATATCGAGTTTCCTGTGCAAGTTTCTTGTGTTAATTCTCCAGTCTACCTGCTAATAGTTGTAAAGGCAGGAATGCTGTCATGACTTAGTTCTATGTTTTTGTGGTGCTTGTTAGCTTTTTTCTCCTTGCATTGTCTAATACTAGTATTTTTAGGTTGACCTTTGAATTTTTTTCTTCTTGTTGATTACACAGCCATATTATTTGATTCTTCTCCTTAGATGCATGACAATGCTATCTTATTCCCTCTCATCGGAAATATTTCCTTGCACCGTTGTTTAAGACAGAAACATGTACTAAATTGGGTAACCGGTGCCTTTTCCATCACATTGATGAGCAGGTCAAAGCTGTTGCAGAGGAAATGGGAATTGGATTCCTGGGAATCGGTTTTCAGCCTAAATGGGGCCTAAAAGACATACCTATAATGCCCAAGGTATCACCTCTTGGTCCTTCCACCTTTTGGGTTAGGATAGTTTACGTGTGCTGCAGGATCTTTTACTTCTCAGCACCACTGTTGTGTTAAATACTGAGGTTGGGCTGGACTTTGGGTAGGGATGACTGTGAGACAGGTGAGAAAATAGTTTTGGGGTCTTGTTAGTTATGGAATATAAGCTATCGGAGGTTGCAAGTTAAATCTAGCAACCAACACAGTGGCTGGTGGGGAAGCACCAAGGAAAATAGACGAAGAAAGTAGTTAGAGGAATAAGAAAAGAGGGAGAATTCCAGGCACTCTCGCTAAATTCTCAAGCGATCAGACCCAAGAAAAGGTGCATCACAGACCACAAATAATAGAGAGCCAAACATTTTTCATTCATCATCCCCTTAGAGGGCTAATTGGTGGCCAAGAGAGCTTCCAAACTGACAGCATGTGAGAATTGGTGGTGTATGCGTTTTATTTGGTGTCTCTTGTATTATTGATCAATGGAATACTCTTGACTAATTGTATCCATTTTCTGCCAAGTTCCGAGAAAGTTAATGATAGAGGTTTCTCAGGCCTTAGGGCATGTAGAGTGCGAAATTTTTTGGGCTGGCCATGAAATAGGAAGGAGAGTAAAAATAAAAGACACACCTGACAGATACAGATTGGACTGGCTGACCACATAAGTAGTTGACGTTTACTTGTGGAAGTTAGTTTTACACATATCTCTCAACCCTGCATCTTTTTTGTCTATACCAATTTTATGTTCTGTACTCTCCAGCGCTATTGGGCTAGGAAGGAGCCATTATATTAGCTTTTTTCTTTTCTTTTCTTTTTTTTTTTTATGTAAAGGAGAAATTATATTTTTCTCATCGTATAAATTGTAACCTGTAATTCTTGGTGTTTGCTAGAGGTTAACTTTAGTGAATTGCCATTAGAGACTCACCTTTACGTTTGGCTTCGATGAAGTGAGAAACTCTGAGCCATTTAGTAGCCACGTTAAGTTTTGATCTTTCTTTCTGTCTCGTATCTAAGGCTTTTGTTGAAAGAACCACATCATACTGTTTTCTTCTTTGTTTCCTTAACATATTGCTTTACATCTCTACGGTCTCATTCCATCGGATCATGATTCGGTCATCATTTGATCATCTTATTTTCTAACTTTTGAATTTTTATGCTAATTCCCATGCCATTTTGTCCTACAAAACTATTATGATGTTGGTTTTCTTATGCCATTTATGCAAACTTAGAAAACTTATATTACCTGTGTACTGACATAGTTTTTTTTGGCTCAGGGAAGATATGAAATAATGAGGAATTACATGCCTAAAGTTGGTTCTCTTGGACTTGATATGATGTTCCGGACATGCACTGTTCAGGTATGGGAAATGTAAATGTAACAGTTTTTGTGTGGTGGTTTTCTCAAAATCAAGACTCTTGAAGGCACTGTCCATTTTTGTTTATCCTAATGATAGGCTTGTTTTGATTGAGAAATGATGGATATCTTTTCTGGCTTTAATAGGTCAATTTGGACTTCAGTTCTGAGGTTGACATGATCAGGAAATTTCGTGCTGGCCTTGCCTTGCAGCCTGTATGAAACCTTTCTCTTTCTTTTTTTTCCTGAAGTTTCTTTGGTTCCCTGGAATCTAACTGGCATAGTTAATGAAATAGATTGCAACAGCATTGTTTGCCAATTCGCCGTTCACTGAAGGAAAGCCGAATGGTTATCTTAGTATGAGAAGGTTACCATAACTTACCTTCTACTCATCAATTTTCACGTTGTAGCAATTTTCCTTTGGGTTTGATAGTTTCCTGTATGTTTCACCAGTCAAATCTGGACCGATACTGATAACAATCGCGCTGGCATGCTTCCCTTTGTTTTTGACGATTCCTTTGGGTAAGTTTACATTTTCTCAAGAACATTGTACTGTATGTGTTGATATTTTCTGGGGGTCTCTTGTAGAATGTAGAACGGTTTTCTAAAGCTGGGTTGATGAATAATTACCAATACACAAGAGGTGCTATATACAAATGTTGGACGAATGTAACTCTTTTTTTCTCTTCATAATCCTAAGTGGGGAATATTTGTTACTGTGAATAAGTAAATGGCTTTGTATGTATCTGTGCTCTATCATTGGGAAAGATGAAGATTGGATCAGCCATGAGAATACTCCGCTGTCTATTTGGTTTAGTTCTTTTTATTACGCGTTCCTTCCGGTTTTGCACTAAAAGTTCTAAAGATCTATATAACTTCTTTTAGTCTTTTTAAATAGTCTAACCAATGATAGCAATGATAACCTCTTACCGTCTTTTTTTTTCTGGGCATAGGTTTGAACAGTATGTAGATTATGCACTTGATGTGCCGATGTATTTCGTCTATCGGAAGAAGAAGTATATTGATTGCAGTGGATTGTCCTTCCGGGTTATCATCTACCTTTGTTGTTTTCTGAACTGATTTTATGCTTTCTTTATATAGCAGGCTGGCAATTTTTGGCCTTTTACTTTTTGCTTAATATATCTGTAATGCTTCGCTTGTGATGATGTTACAGGACTTCATGTCAGGAAAACTTTCTCCTATTCCTGGTGAATTGCCGACCCTCAATGATTGGGAGAATCATTTGACAACAATATTTCCCGAGGTTTGTGGTTGCTAAAGAGTTAACTTTAGAAAAGGTCCCAGTATTTTGTTATGTTTCTCGCTGAAAGCCATATTCTTCTTATCCCATGCAGGTCAGGTTAAAGAGATACTTGGAGATGAGAGGAGCTGATGGCGGCCCTTGGAGGAGGTTATGTGCATTGCCTGCTTTTTGGGTATTTTTCCTCTTTGACCTGTACTCTTATAATCAACGCATTTTGTGCAGAACTTCTCCCTGAATTAAACTTGCTGCTATCAGGATTGTTAAGAGAATGATACGATATGTTGATCTGATTTCTTGGTCAATGCTAATTTAGCCATTCAGTCAGTATTACGAATTTGTATACCTAAATTTTTTTGTAGGTTTACATAAGATTAGATAGAAATGAAAGCATTAATTGACTACTATACTACCATACGTTTCTAAAAATCCATTCATTGTCATCTCATTCCATTTGTTAGCTGATTAATTGTCACTCTATCTGATACTTGTGTTTCTAATCAGAACTCTGACACCTGTCTTTTTTAGTTTGCATTGCTGAAATGATGATTTCTCTGGTTAGATGTAGTTACATATGATGTGGATATTTATATTTCAGGTGGGTATATTGTACGATGAGGTTTCTCTACAGAATGTGCTAGACATTACAGCTGATTGGACCCCAGAAGAACGACAAATGTTGAGAAATAAGGTACATAAGCCTATGTACATGCAAAAGGATGGTGCTGCTGCCATGATCTGCATCTCAATTGTTTATCCATTTCCGACTATAAAATAGGAACGAATGATGCAATGGTTTGGAGTCTGGACCTTGCTGTTTATGTAATTTTGACAATGAAGTGGATAGGATAGAGTTATATATCTGAGATGGGATTCAACTCCATCTGATATATGAGTACATTATGAAACTTACAGTTGTTTTGATTTCTGTATTAGTGTGGTTAATTACTAGAAATATCTCTTCATTAACAAAGAACACAAATGTGATCCCAAATGGTAATTCCTAGGTACCAAAGAGTGGCCTAAAGACGCCATTTAGAGATGGATTGCTGAGGCATGTAGCAGAAGAAGTTGTAAAGTTGGCAAAGGTGACTTGGGATATTTGTGCTATATTCGTCAAAGATGCCAATCACCATATTACAATACACGGTTTATGTATTCTTTTGCAGGATGGCTTGGAAAGGAGAGGCTTCAAGGAATCAGGATTTTTAAATGAAGTGGCTGAGGTGGTTAGAACAGGTAAACTCAACCAGGTCTATTAACTATGAAGTACTAAAATAACAGTTTTTGTGGTGTGGGGAACGTGGGAGTGGGTTGGTAGTTGGGGAAGATGCCAACCACTTATTTGAGATCTGAGAGGTGGCTGGAATCATATGCTTTGTATTCTATTTCTTTCACACCGGAGAAACTGGTTAGTTGTGCGCTTGCTTGCGGGGGGTGTCATCACTTACTGTCCTCTCCACCTTTTGCTCTCAAGTATTCATTGTCTGTTGTGATCACACAACCATTCTCGAGATGCCTTTGAATATAGATATTTGTTTTTGTATGTTTTTTTTTTTTTTGAAAATGATTTGTTTTTTTATGTTTGTTTCCTAATATTTTGATGCATATGTGTGCTGCTTGCACATTTGTAAGAAAGGGAACATATCGAAGACGGGAAAAAAAAGGGTGGATGCAGCATTGGATATGATAGCGGTGGGTGTTTAAGTGAATTAGATGGATGGAGGGATAGATAGGTATACGGATAATCGTATATACATGAGACACAGAGAGAGGAGGCGGGTGAGAGACATGAGAAAGAGAAAGGGGAATGGCACATGAGACAGAGAGAGGAAGTGGGTGAAAGACACGAGAAAGAGAAAGGGGGATGGCAGTGGCGTTGGATTCAGCAGTGGGGGGTGGCAGTCTCTTTGGTGGATTGATGATTGCAGGGATGTGTGTACGTATGAGGTGGAACGAGTTTTCGATCTGAGTGATATTATCCTCATCAACCGTATAGAAAGCCATTTATTAGTTACAAAATTTGTATCATCATAAGAACCATCCCCACAGGTATAAGTTGCACCCCCTTGCTGTCTGTCATGATTGTTTCAGGTGGTGTGATAGATCTCGATGATATCTATCAAACCCTGGAAAAAAAATTGAAAAATTATTTTCGTAAGTCCATTAATTTTAAACTTGAAAATAGGTCCTTATTTTTTAAGTACTTATTTGAGAATCTGGAACGGACCCTCAATATATTTGCTTACCTATCAAAGAGAGAGAACCATTTCCTTAGGTATAATTCCGTTGCTCCAAAACAGATTTCAAGAATATTTGTTTCGTCGCAGAAGTACATGTTTTTGCTGTGATTCTATTGTCTAAAACGAGGGATCCGAGATGATGTGCTTCGGTTTCTGGACCATTATTCCTAATAGATGCAGTACTCAGCTGATTTGATTTTTGTTGTTTCGGCAGGAGTAACACCAGCCGAGAAGCTTTTGGAGATGTATCACGGGAAGTGGGGACAATCCGTTGATCCTGTTTTTGAGGAGCTGCTATATTGAGATGTAATTTTAGTGTCTCGTTCGGCGCTTCATCGGCAAGGTCTCACGCATGTAAAAACTCATCTCAATCTATAGGTTGTAATGTCGATTGTTGTTGTCCTGAATTATTTTCAGTCGACACCCACCGACTCCGATTTTAGAGGAATAATCTGCGATGTCAATTTTAGAGGAATAATCTGCCATGTGTATCCTTGGCACGAAGCTTTTCGTGTTAACTCGTTTTCGAAATGTTCGTTTTTGGTTGGCCATATATAGCAAGTGACTAAAAATATCAAACCATTGCATGTTGCAAGTGAAGCAATTTAAACCATAAGATTACCATCCCGAGATCTGGGCTTGCGATTGTGTAGGGATTATTATCACCGTCTGGGCAAAATTTTAGATTCTTTTTATTTGTTCAACCAGAATCAGGTTATTGATGCCCTTATAATTCTTGATACTTTCATGGATTTTTTCCCATGCTATGATGTATGTGTCTAAAGCCCAGACCATCTTATTGAAGGTCATGAACATATTTCTTTGATAAAAAAACCCCAGAAGTCACGTAATTCTCAGGCGTGTGCGTGAGTGGGAGCGCAAGCGTAAAAGTGTCTTTGAAATACATTTTAAATTACTAGTAAAATTTGCGAGAGCGCGAGTTCAATGCAGTGATTGAGAGGGACCAGGGGACTGTGCTGCGCAGCGTGCTGCATGGCCCCCGGCGCCGCCTTGCCGGCAACGGTTCGACGATCGGAGACGTCCACTGCGTAGAGCTCGTCGAATACTACAAGTGTACCAAAAATCAACCCGATCAAATATCGTTAAATACTTCATCGGAGTACATATAACTTGAAAAAAAATGAATCCTAATGGATACGAAACACTGGATCAAAACCACTGAATCCATTCTTTTTGAATTATATGTGTTCCGATGAGATACTTAACAATATTTGATCGGGTTGATTTTTGGTTCGCTTGTAGTATTCGACGAGCTCTACGCAGTGGACGTCTCCGATCGTCGGACCGATGCCGGCAAGGCGGCGCCAGGGGCCGTGCAGCACGCTGCGCAGCACGGAGCTGCGCAGCACAGTCCCCTGGTCCGATTGAGAGGTCAAGGGAAGGATATGTTGAAGGAAATCATCGATAAACTTTAGCGACACCCCCTCATTTGCACTGAAATTCACACCTTGTTAGATATATCCACACTTATTCCAAATTAAATTTAGAGTAAATTACACTAAGCCCCCCTCAACTAACCTGCAATTTCACTTAACCCCCTCAGACTACAAAATCTGACATTGTGCACCCTCTAACTATCCAGAGTTGACACTTAATACCCTTTTGTGAGGTCTCCGTAAGAAAAATGCACCGACGGCCGTCTCCGCCCACCGGACGGCCGATCCGAGCCGTCCAAAAATTTTTAAAAAAAATTGAGTGGGCCTACGCGGGAATCAATGGCATCCGACGTGTGTAGGTGCTCGATCCAAACACCCCAATAATTAAAATGGGGTGTTTGGATCGAGCAACTACGCATGTCGGATGCCTTTGATTCCCGCTATGGCCCATTCGATTTTTCTTAAAAATTTTTTTGGACGGCTCGGATTAGCCGTCCGGTGGCCGGAGACGGCCGTCGGTGCATTTTTCCTACGGAGACCTAACAAAAGGGTGTTAAGTGTCAACTCTGAAAAGTTAGAGGGTGCACAATGTCCGATTTTGTAGTCTGAAGGGATTAAGTGAAAATATGGGTTAGTTGAGGGGGGCTTAGTGTAATTTACTCTTAAATTTATTTTGATACTAGCTAAAATATGGGATTTAAAAAGATTTTACTCTAGTCACTTCAAACAAAGCACCACCCACTGCATATCCAACAATATTACGAATTTCGATTGAGGTGGGCTTGAATTATAGCATCATTTTTCTCTTTCTTGAATTTTTTTTCATTTTTGTAATACCATATTACTTTCTGATTCATCATGATAAGAGCAATTTGAAAAATACTACTCTTCCATTGTAACGCCCCGACTTTTCGGGAGTAAAATAAATTAATATTCTTAAGAAAATTTGCTAAATAAATATAATTTCCTAAAATAAAGTTTAGATATTACAAACTCAAGATAGATTTAGTGATTTAAAATACATTGACTTCAGAGCTGACTCTAATCTTGATACGATTCCAAGCATTCTTGATCTTCGCTCTTGGCTTTCCTCCTGTCTTAAAACTGCTCCTCCATTGAATCCTGCACTCGCTGGCAAATTGATCGCCGAAGCAAACGATTTGCCAGGATACAGACGTACCCGTGAGTGATAAAATCACCCAGTAGAATAATCCAACCCAACCACCCCTCTTACTTTACAGTTAGCAAGCAGCAAGATAAAATGATACGAAGAAGTAGAATAGGGATTTTTCACATAAGCCAGTTCATTACTATCCATCATCCTATCGTGTAATCTAAGATCTCCGCGGGATCTTTCCTCCCCAACCGCTAGCCATGCTCGGTCCCATGAGGTCACTTCCCTTTGCTGTCGCAGATACACCTAAGTTATGTACCGAGTGTGCACCCCAATAACTACAACAAGGGGAAATCTTATCATGCCTGAATCACAACTAGGGTTCACGTATAAATCTAAGATCCCTCCGCGGAATCTTTCCTCCCCAACCGCTAGCCATGCTCGGTCCCATGAGGTCACTTCCCTTTGCTGTCGCAGATGCACCTAAGTTATGTACCGAGCGTGCATCCCAATAACTACAACAAGGGGAAAGCTTATCATGCCTGAATCACAACTAGGGTTCGCCTATCTTATATACCACTTTCACAATCATCACAATCATCACTGGACTCTTGCCAGTTTCAATTCATCACTGGACTCTCGCCAGTTTCAATTCATCATTGGACTCTCGCCAATTTCAATCTCATCACAATCTCATCACATCTCAAATTCTCGCCTGCAGGCATTCTAGAAATAAAAAAAAAAACTTTCCATTTCATCCATTACCTAGCATCGTCTAATATGAACTCTATTCGCATACCACCCCATGTCTCTAGGGTCCAATCTAGCATTCAAAATCAAATATCGATGCAATATACAATATACAATTAAATCAATTAATAATTAAAACAATTAATAAGCAATAAAATCACACAACCTTTTAATGAATGGGCCGTTGCCCTTATTCTCGTATGGCCACAATGTCAATAATTAAAGTAGAACTTTTATAACAATTTTAATAAAATATTTTCTAGGCTTTTATTAATTATTTCTAAATAATTAGATTAATTAAAAGCTAATTAGATATATTAATTAGATAAAAATGTTAGAATAATTAATCATGACCTAATAAGGGTCCTAAAAGTCCCATATAATCAGTTGAATATCAAAAGTTGGGTTCGGAGGGTCGAATAATTAAATTATATGAAAACGTTAATTAAAAAGACCGAAAGTAAAGTAAATAGACAATAAATAATTAATTATAAAAATAAATATTGAGACTGACATAATTTCATATTTGGATAGTGAGGAGTCTAAATAAAATTATTCGGGCATTAATAATAATGTTTATAAGGTCGTAAAGTAATTTTGATTGGAATTACTTTAAAAATAATAATAAATAGTGAATTAAATAAAATAAATATTTAATATAACAAGCTACTGTATTTGAGGTCCATGGAGTCTAAAAAAAATTAGTTGGAGTGTTAAAACGTTGGTCGAGAAGTCGTAACTAATTTTCGTTTGTAAACGTTGAACGATAACTAACAAATAATTTAATAAATAGATAATTAAATAAAAAAAATTATGTCCTTAACAAGTTATGATCTTTGAGGTGCGAAAAGTCTAGGAAAAATAGTTCGGGGGTCGAAAACCAAGTTTAGAACGTCGCAAAATCGTTTCGAAGCGAAATAGTTCAAACCGCAAGGTCTGACCCGTTGACCTTGCGGTGGATCAGCCCAGCCGCAACCTTGCGTCTGGTTCTTGCGGCCCGAAGGTCGCGGCCGCAAGGTCGCGTCCAGGTTTCGTTTTTTTTTTGGTTTTTTGTGACGGTTTTGATGCATGGGGCCATGCGGGACGATGGGTTATGCTTAAAAACAATAAATATACTTAGAGGGAGGGTTTGAATGGATTATACTACCTCAAATCGGATCGAATTGGTTTTTGATCGAAACTTGAAAATTTGGGAAGAAAGTTTCGGGTTCTTCGATCGGGAGACCTTGGGTCCGAATCGAATGATGTTTAGGGATGCTTGGGGCTGGGGAAAGAGTTTGGAACGTTCAATTTGAGTTTCAGTTGGATCTTGGTACAAAACCCACGTTTCTCTCTCTTTCTTTCTCTCTCTAGAACTCCATGGATTGGAGTTTCAATCTCTCTGATTTTTTTCGCTCTTTCTGGACAAGGGGGCGTGAAAATTGTAATGGTTTGACCTAGGGTTGGATTGGTGATGTATATATAGGAGGATGGGAAGAGTTTCGATTAAAAAGGGATTTTAAGGGGTTGTATCCTATAGAGTTTCGGTATGGACGAAATTGAGACGGAAATATACTGAGGAAGGAAGTAGGATTTGAGTAGGAAAGTGAGAGTTATAGGATTTACATGCATGCAATTTAAAAGAATTAAAAGTGGGATAATAATGCTTAAATTAATTTAATAGTATATATCTACTAAATAGATTATAATTAAGATAATTATTACAAATAATACTTTTTAAATGATATTTTTAATTATAAAAAGTACGGGTCGTTATAGTTATAAGTTGGATTAAAATTTTGCTAAACTAATTTTAGTCACGAAAAATTAATCTAGGTTTTTTTTAATCTAATCGCACTTTAAAATAGTTAATCGGTTACTATAGACTATTTGATTAAAAAATAATTTCTTTATTAAAAAAAAATAGGGCGAAATTTAAGTCCACTCTCGTTGGCTGCCAGATATTCTTTGTTGGAGCAATTTGGCCCACGATTTCAAGTGGTACATGGTCAAGAGAGCATGGGCAGTTGAGAATCAACCCATGATCAGCAAATAACCTCTTGCAACTGCTATAAACCGCCAGCTCAAGGTAGTGGGAAGTTAATTCGGACACTTGGCAGCATTTGGAGCCAACTCGGGACACTTGTCATCGCCAAATGAAGGCAGGAAGTTGATCTTGCATGCAAAGCCGAAGACCCTTGCCTATAAATAGAAGAATTCAAGAAGAAAAAAGGGTCCATATACCAATCAAGTTCAACGGTTAAAACTAAAGCCTTTCCAGCGAAGCAACTATCTCATTTCTCCCTCATTTCTATCTCTCTTGTACCTCAACTTTATTATTACGACATAATAAAGTTATTCATATCTCTCTTGTATCCCCAATTTTATTATTACGATATAATAAAATTATTTTGATGTTCTCTACTTTTTCTCATACGGTTGGAAAAATTTAAGTCCACTCTCGTTGTGGCAAAACCACGAACCTCATTGTGGCCTCACCTTTTGGGTCACACGCAGTCGCATTACATACGAAGTCAGATCGAGGCGTCTCACGCCTTCCATACGTTGGACGACGACAAGTCCTGGCACGCCCGGGCTCACACAGCACACGCGCCATTGGATTTTCCGCTCACGCCTACCCGGCGAAGAAGTGGGGAACAGATTCAACTATGTATGGGTGCTCGCTCGGGCGGGTTATATCCGGAAAAATACGTCCAACTATCGTTGCCACGGTTGGATCACGTCCCCAAACGTCACAAACAAATATCGTTCCCCCTTAGACTGATCGAGTAAAATTGGCCCTTGTAATAGGTGATATCCATAAAGAAGTGTCCTCTGGTTTTGATGGTGGTCCAAGCCTTCTACCCAGGTTTCCAAAAACACAGGGATCTAAAACCTTCGTAAATAACCATGAGTGCATAGTTGTCTTTCAATGAATTTGAAGAGAGATACTAGTCCTGGGAAAGTCGGAAGCAGAGATATGGGGAAGAGGAATTTGAACCCGGGATAATGGATGCAGTAGATTCATATCCCTGATTTCAGATGCGGTTATTAACCAACCTAGTGACTCGAAACACTACTTTCCCTTTGCTTCTGGTAAGCATCAATTTTCCAATTAAGTTTCCCTCTGAGGCGCTAACGATCAAAACGTAGCTGGGATAAGCCATGGAAGGTGTGGAGACCCTTTGAAATTCTCCTACACTGCTATGGATCACCATGATGATCTACAAACTCTACTGAATGTTAAAAAAATCTTCAAGAAAATCCACCCTTTTCGCAATTAGAATGAGAGGATCTTGTGGGAGCTCTGCCGAATTTGCCATATGTTTGTTATTTCTAGACCTGAACCCACTGAGAATAGACTTGGTTTTGTTGATGTTATATATAGAGCAAGGGGTTAAACTTAAGCCTCTCCCTCTCGAGTTTGATCCAACTTAGAAATGCTAATTACAATAAATAAATAAATAAATAAATAAATATATATATATATATATATATATATATATTGTGTGTTTTCGAATGGCTCGCAGAAGAAGAAGAAAACTACTCCAACTGACATAGGTTTGAATCCTATATTTCCGTTGAAGTACTAGGCGATGAAAGTTTATTGCAATATCTTACAAGCTGCTTGTGTGGGAAAAAGATAGACGAACCAGTTGTGTATCCTTTTATATTATGCATGTTTTCACCGTCTAAAACTCTCCTATGCATGCTAATACAAAACAGAAGAACACGAAATCTCAACTTACAAAAAAGAGAGAGGAGCAATTAGAAAGAGAAAAAATAGTGAACATGCCTTCTTCATTTTGAAAGTTATAATTAAATACTAACATAATTAGGGGCTAGTTGAGTTTTAGTTGAGTTTTAGGGTGTTTGAGCTTGACTTGTGTTAATTCAATGAGCTCAAGCTTGAATTGAGCCCAAATATTCAAACTCAGACGATTGAATTGACCCTTATGACTGAAGCTGTTGGAGTTCTTGGAGAGCAAACTGGTGATGCTCATGATTGATGATCATTCTGTGATGACTAGCTTTGGTGGTGTGAATATCCTAGGGTTTGACAGCTCGAGCTTTGTTCGAACACTAAACGAGCGGAGCCTTTACATACGAGCTAAGTTACACCCAAGTTGAGTTTAATTGGCTCGTTTACTCAACAAGTTAAAAGAATTGTGGATTGAATTCGAACTCAATTACTAAACGAATAGAGCCTTGTTCTTAGTGAGCCAAGCCTCTACATATTCGTTCCACATGAAGTTCTTCTTTATAAAGAGAGACTAGTTATTTTTTGGGCACACATGTAGCATGCTTGTGATATCTAATCACCAGCATTTTCAACATTCTAGTAATTTAGAACTTCAATTATTAAAGTCTCTGTTTAATTTTATGGTTTTTTTTTTTGGGCTTTTAACCTCTCACAAGAGGATTGTGAAAGGGTGCTAAATAGTAAATATAGTGCTAAAACCAATACTATCTTAATATTTCTAACTAGAATATGGGATTAGAAAATACGGAATTGAAGAGCAAAACCATTTTACTCCGGTCACTTCAAACAAACCACCACCCATTGCATATCCAACAATATACAAATTTCGATTGAGGTGGGCTAGAATTATCATTTTTCTTTTTCTTGAATTTTTTTTTCCCAGTTTTGTTATACCGTATTACTTTCCGATTCACAACTCAGAGTTTTTTGCGCAAGCTTATGCACACCTTAACTAGTAATTTTTTGGAGACCAATCCTACCATCTAGCAGGAGTCCCAATTAAAGCTGAAGCAATGTTCCATAGTTCAAGTATGTACTGATCGAACTAGGGGGAGGTGTTGTGCTCACTCAGACCATCGATCTTAGCAATTAATAATTGAGATATGTTTTTTAACTTTGACGGGTAATAATTGTTTTTAACCTGGACCGTTGATTGCCGAAATGAACGGTTCAGATGTGCACAACACTATCCCTTAGTTCGTACCGATCCCACAAGAGTGTATAGCACTTATAAAGTTTCGGATCAAACAGGGTCACAAATGATGGATCTTCCGTAACTGCCAAGTAATGCTGGAGTCAGAAAAGTGAAGTTCATAATTTCATGAAGAAATAAAACTTGGTTACACAGTAACTTAAAAGATTGAAAGCATATAGAAACTCTGAAGTCACTGCAAAAACTTAAAACAAGTGAAATACTTAAAAACTGGAAACCTAAAACAACTAGCTAGAAAAGCAAGAAAAAATAAAAATAGGACACCATAAGTAACAATGCAGCACATCAGAAATACGATTTCACGCGTAGGGGTGGCCAGATGTGACTAACAGATCCACCTATATAGCAAGGAGCCACGCTTCGATCTTCCATGTTGTAGATGCCCGTGTCTTTATCGAAAAATCTGGATCCACCTTTATAGAAATAATCAATCGTGTAATAGATACAGTTCGGCCTAATTCCTTGGAAATTGGAGGCTCGAACAGAGATGGAAGAATTGTGCCCCACGAACAGGGCATTGTCGCCTAAGCTGTGTAACTCCTCCGCGCATGCCAAATCTTTTAAATCCACCTTAAATACTCTAAATTCCTTAGTCCCGTAATCAGCCCTATAATAGTTCCCTTCTCCAACGACTATCAATAGCTCCCCTTCTGATTCAACTATGTATGGGTGCTTGCCTGGATGGTCTATATCCGTTAAAATTTGTCCAACTATACTTGCCACGGTTGGATCACGTCCCCAAACGTCGCAAACAAATAACGTTCCCTCATGACTAAGCGAGTAAAATTTTCCCTTGTAATAGGTGATATCCATAAAGAAGTATCCACTGGTTTCGATCTTGGTCCAGGCCTTCTCCCCAGATTTCCAAAAACACAGGGATTTAAAGCCTTCGTAAATAACCATGAGTCCATAGTTGTCTTTCGATGAAGGAGAAGGACATGAAGTCAAGGCAGCCTTCCGAATTCGAAGAAAGTTACTAGTCGTTGGGAAAGAGATATGGGGAAGAGGAATTTGAACCCGGGATAATGGATGGAGTAGATTCATATCCCCAGTTTTAGATACGGTTATTAACCAGCCTAGTGACTCGAAACACTGCTTTCCCTTTGCTTCTGGAAGCAACAATTTTCCAATTAAGTTTCCCTTCGCGGCGCTAACGATCAAAACATGGTTGGTTTCTTCTTCTTTTTCTTGGGCAAGCATAAGCCATGGAAGCTGTTCAGACCCTTGGAAATTCTCCTCCACTGCTACGGATTGCCATGATCTGCAAACTCTACTGAATGTGAAAAAATCTTCGAGAAAATCCACTCTTTTAGCAATTAGAATGAGAAGATCTTGCGGTAGTTCTGTCCAATTTGCCATATGTTTGTTGTTCCTAGACCTGAACCCAAATTTCTGAGAATTGCAGAAAGAGTGAGAAAAATAAATGCAGAAAAAGCGAATACTTTGGTTTTGTGGATTTTATTAAGCCTCTCGAGTTTTGATTCCAACTTGGATTTGCAAACGAAGAAGGAAGGATTGGGTTATATATGGGAAGGAATCCTTTTTTTTTTTTTGTCATGTCATTGGATTAAACACAAACTGCTTAGCACAAGTCTTCAAGCAAAACAGAATCCAAATTGGGGCGGAATACAATCTGTGTGAAATAAGATTTTCCTATCTATATATCGAGACGCAATCCAGCGGGCAGCCTTGTTGTTCCCTCGGACACACCATCCGAACGTCCATTGGGAAGGAATCCTTAAAGCACCAGAATTACAATTCACGATGGAGTGGGGACCACATATCTCTACATAAACCATTCTATTTATACACATTTTTCTACATTAATCTCCACCCTTCATTCATTTCCAAATCAGAGTTTTTCCCGCATGGAATCTCTTCTCACTCTTTTAAAAGGCCAATTCATTTCCAAAAACGGGGTGAAATCATTTCACACGTGGAATGATTTCCGTTTTACTTTTTCAAATAAATACTTAAATAATAAACACTTATTTTCAAGTTTAAAAATAATAGGCTACAAAAGTAATTTTAAATTTTTTTTGCAGGGTTCATATTGCATATTTTTTTATTTTAGTAAACCTATTATTTTTAAACTTGAAAATTACAAATAAATACTTAATTTTTAATGGGGTGAACTGGAATGGCACTGTCATAAGAAATTGGGGTCATATATTTCACACATGAAAATGAAAACAGTAGTGACATAAGGGTCAATTCAAGTTTTCTTAGTCATAAGGAATTTGGGATTTTATTTTTCGTTATGCTTTCCATTTGTGCAAAAGTAAGATTTTTACTTACCAAAAAAAAAGAAGGTAAGATGACCTGAAGAGATGCTCGTGCACTCCACTACCGTCCCATTGGGCTGATCTTAGATTTTCCCTCACAAATATCATACATACACACCCAAAATACTTAGATCCGACCACTCACTCTCACATACATGTGGACCTCACCATGTGAATCCCATTTATAGGATTCACATGTATGTGAGGAATTAGTTAGATCTATGTATTTTTGGTGTGTACATATATACATGAGAGGGAATGATCGGATCTATGTATTTTTGGTGTGTATGTAATAACTACTAGTAATATTTATGAGAGCGAAGATTGATCAGAGCGCGAGTTCAATGCCATGGCGCAAGCACATGACATATTGAAGGATTATGTGACTATGGTCATAACTCCGTAAAATCATGGATAAACTTTAGCGTCACCCCCTCAATTTCACTGAAATTCACACCTTGTTGGATACAACCCCATTTATTCCAATGTAAATTTATCTTGATAACCTTATTCGGCCAATTTATTTCTAACTATAATATGGGATTAGAAAATATGGAATTGAGGAGCAAAACCATTTTACTCCAGTCACTCCAACAATATACAAATTTCGATTGAGGTGGGCTTGAATTATCATTTTTCTCTTTCTTGAATTTTTTTTTTCAGTTTCGTAATACCGTATTACTTTCCGATTCATAACTCAAAGTTTTTGGGCAAGGTTACGCGCACCTTAACTAGAAATTTTTTGGAGACCAATCCTACGATCCAGTGGGAGTCCCAATTAAAGCTGGAGCAATGTTCCATAGTTCAAGTATGTACTGATCGAACTTGGGGGAGGTGTTGTACGTGCACACTCAGACTGTCGATTTCAACAATCAATGGTTGAGGTATGTTTTTTAACTTTGATGGATAATAATTGTTTTTAACCAGGACCGTTGATTGTCGAAATGAACGGTCCGGATGTGCACAACGCCATCCCTCAGTTCGTACCGATCCCACAAGAGTGTATAGCACTTATGAAGTTTCGGATCAAACCGGGTCACAAATGATGGATCTTCCGTAACTGCTAGGGCTATAAATGAACTGAGCCATTCGCGAACTGTTCGAGGCTCAGTTCGGTAAGAGCTCGTTCAAGTTCGATTCGTCTGCTAAACGAACCTAACCTGAACCTCAATTCTAGGCTCGTTCCGTAAATGAGCCGAACCTGAGCCTAACGGTATTCGGCTCGATTAGGTTCGTGAACCTATACTATACCTAAATTTAATTAATAATTCATTAGAGGTTTATTTGTAAATGTAAAAAATTTTAAGGTTGTATATATAATTCAATACTTATTTTTCTCCCAAATTCTATACGATCAATGAGAGAGTTTGGGTTCGCTTGATTTTAATGAGCTAAGCCGAATCAAACCTGGGTCTTGACGAGTGCAATTCGAGCTTAGATTCAGCTTGGCTTGATTCATTTTTGTTTAACGAGTCAAACTCAAGCCAAAATGTTCAAGTTCGAATTGAACCCGAGCGAACTTGAGCCAAACTAGTACCTTAACGAATCCAACCAAGCCGAACTCGAGCCAGACTAGTTCCTTAACGAACCCAACCGAACTGAACCCGAGCCTTGAAAAATTTTAACGAGCCAAACTTGAGCCAAGTTGTTCAGGCTCGAATCGAATTCGAGCCGAACTCATACCTTAACGAACCCGAGCTGAACTTAACAGGGTTCGGCTCGATTCGGTTTGTTTACAGCCCTAGTAACTGCTAAGTAATGCTGGAGTCAGAAAAGTGAAGTTCATAATTTCATGCAGAAATAAAACTTGGTTACACAGTAACTTAAAAGATTGAAAGTACATAGAAACTCTGAAGTCACTGCAAAAACTTAAAACAAGTGAAATACTTAACAACTGGAAACCCAAAACAAGTAGCTAGAAAAGCAAGAAAAAATAAAAAAGGACACCATAAGTAACAATGCAGCACATCAGAAATACGATTTCACGCGTAGGGGTGGCCAGATGTGACTAAAAGATCCACCTATATAGCAAGGAGCCACGCTTCGATCTTCCATGTTGTAGATGCCCGTGTCTTTTCTTTCTCCTCGATCGAAAAATCTGGATCCACCGTTATAGATATAATCAACCGTGTAATAGATACAGTTGGGCTTAATTCCTTGGAAATTGGAGGCTCGAATAGAGATGGAAGAAGAATTGTGCCCCACAAACAGGGCATTGTCGCCTAAGCTGTGTAACTCCTCCGCCCGTGCCAAATCTTTTAAATCCACCTTAAATACTCTAAATTCCTTGGTCCCGTAATCAGCCCTGTAATAGTTCCCTTCTCCAACGACTATCAATAGCTCCCCTTCTGATTCAACTAAGTATGGGTGCTTGCCTGGATGGTCTATATCCGTTAAAATTCGTCCAACTATACTT
The DNA here is from genome assembly GCA_019656295.1 of Rhododendron mucronatum var. ripense. NCBI lineage: Eukaryota > Viridiplantae > Streptophyta > Magnoliopsida > Ericales > Ericaceae > Rhododendron > Rhododendron mucronatum. Next base: position 3,137,173 of record BPLT01000008.1, on the reverse strand, counting down.
GCTACGGTTGGATCACGTCCCCAAATGTCGCAAACAAATATCGTTCCCTCACTACTAATCGAGTAAAATTTGCCCTTGTAATAAGTGATATCCATAAAGAAGTATCCACTGGTTTCGATCTTGGTCCAGGCCTTCTCCCCAGATTTCCAAAAACACAGGGATTTAAAACCTTCGTAAATAACCATGAGTCCATAGTTGTCTTTCGATGAAGGAGAAGGACATGAAGTCAAGGCAGCCTTCCGAATTCGAAGAAAGTTACTAGTCTTGGGGAAAGAGATATGGGGAAGAGGAATTTGAACCCGGGATAATGGATGGAGTAGATTCATATCCCCAGTTTCAGATACGGTTATTAACCAGCCTAGTGACTCGAAACACTGCTTTCCCCTTGCTTCTGGTAGTATCAATTTTCCAATTAAGTTTCCCTTTGCGGCGCTAACGATCAAAACATGGTTGGTTTCTTCTTCTTTTTCTTGGGCAAGCATAAGCCATGGAAGCTGTTCAAACCCTTGGAAATTCTCCTCCACTGCTACGGATTGCCATGATCTGCAAACTCTAGTGAATGTGAAAAAATCTTCCAGAAAATCCACTCTTTTAGCAATTAGAATGAGAAGATCTTGCGGGAGCTCTGTCCAATTTGCCATATGTTTGTTATTCCTAGACCTGAACCCAAATTTCTGAGAATCGCAGAAAGAGTGAGGAAAAAAAAAAAAGCAGAAAAAGCGAATACTTTGCTTTTGTGGATTTTATGGATCCGGGGATACTTCCATGCACACCCTGCCTAGCATCCTGCCAAGCACCTCAAAACGACGCCATTTTGACGAAAAAAGCCACGTCATCAATACTATGCAAAACTATGTCGTTTTGAGTGGGAAAAATAGCACCGTTTTTGGACCTAAAAAATTGGAGCACTAAATTTTTTCACCATATTTTTTAGACTGTTATAAATTAAAAAATATGGTGAACAAATTTAGTACTCCAATTTTCAATTCGTTTGAATTGGTGCGAAGATCTTATTTTTCTGATTATATAATTCTAAAAGGTCATAATTAATTTTTGACTCTAAGACTTTCATAGGGTACCCTATGAATTCTGAAACTCTCTACGAATTCTAAAACAAGCCTTACAAATATTAGATTGAGCTATTTTTTCAAGAACCCATAGGAAATATTTTAACAATAACTTGTGGTTTGAATCATTTTTTAGAATTCGTATCATTTTTTAGAATTCGTAATGAGGTTCACACAAAAAATCACACTTGTTATGGAATGCCAACCAAATAAACAAGGAATTAAAATCAACACAGCAGCCCTTTTGTAGGTCCAAAAACGGTGCTATTTTTCCTACTCAAAACGACATAGTTTGCATAGTATTGATGACGCGGCTTTTTTCGTCAAAACGGTGTCGTTTTGAGGTGCTTGGCAAGGTGCTAGGCAGGGTGTGCATGATAGTATCCCCGGATCCGGATTTTATTAGCCTCTCGAGTTTTGATTCCAACTTGGATTTGCAAACGAAGATGGAAGGATTGGGTTATATATGGGAAGGAATCCTTAAAGCACAAGAATTATAATTCACAATGGAGTGGGGACCAAGTATCTCTACATGGATTCAGGGTGTTCCAGTAAACATTCTTTATTAAAAAGTTCTTTTTCTTTTTCAATTTTCAAACTCAAATATAATAAAAATGTAAAAAATAATTTTATAATTTTTTTTGGCACCATATAAAAGATCCCAATGAGATCTATCAAACAAGATCCATATTAGTAAAAAAAATTATTTGCATAAACACATGATTTTTGAACTTGAAATTACTTTCTTTTTCTAAAAGTTTCTTTTTTTAGAAACCGGAACGCCCCCTGATTGGATTTATAAAAATGTTTCCCCACTAATCTTCACCCTTCATTCATTTCCAATCATTTCCAAATCAGAGTTGTTCACGCATGGAATCTCTCCTCACTCTTTTAAAAGGCCAAATCATTTCCAAAATCGAGTTTCTAAATGGGGCCAAATCATTTCACGCATGGAATGATTTCCGTTCCACTTTCTCAATAGGTGGTGTTCCACTTTTGGGAAAAATTACTATTTGGAAAAAATTAATTTTTGGAAAAAAGAAGGTAATTTTAAAATCAAATATAATGAAAATGAAAACTATTTTTTCAAATTTTTTACACCATTTAAAAGATCTTAATGAGATCTATCAAACAAGATCCATATTGGTAGAAAAATTATTTGCATAAACATATGATTTTTGAGCCTAAAATTACCTTCTTTTTCCAAAAAATTCTTTTCTTCAAAAGTGGAACACCCCCGGTACTTAAATAATAAGCACTTATTTTCAAACTTAAAAATAATGAGTTTACAAAAATAATTTAAAATTTTTTTTTGCAGGGTCCACATTGCATTTTTTTTTAATTTTAGTAAGCCTATTATTTTTAAATTTGAAAATCAAAAATAAAAACTTTTTTTTTAATGTGGTGAACTAGAATGTCACCGTCATAAGAAATTGGGGTCATATATTTCACACATGAAAATGAAAACAGTAGTGACATAAGGATCAATTCAAGTTTTCTTAGTCATAAGGAATTGGGGATTTTATTTTTCGTTATGCTTTCCATTTGTGCAAAAGTAAAATTTTTACTTACCAAAAAAAAAAAAGGCAAGATGACCCAAAGAGATGCTCGTGCACTCCACTACCGTCCCATTGGGCTGACCTTAGATTTTCCCTCACGAATATGATACATACACACCCAAAATACATAGATCCGACCACTTACTCTCACATGCATGTGGACCTCACCATGCGAATCCCATTTATAGGATCCACATGTATGTAAGGAAGTAGTCAGATCTATGTATTTTTGGTGTGTATGTATATACATGAGAGAGAATGATCGGATCTACGTATTTTTGGTGTTTATACATCATTGCTCTTTCCCATAACATATGAACAGAGGGTGTCGGGATGCGTGGAACCAGGGAGTAATAATTATACCAATAATTCTAGAGTCACACACAAAAACTTTACGCATACACTCAACTTTTGGTGTATCTCACACACACTAGAGGTGTAGTGTGCGTGGATCCTAATGTAAATGCGAGTGTGTTTGTGTAAATGTTTGCGTAAGTATTTATAATTACAGAATGAACGTAATTATAAGCTAGGCTTCACGAACACTTTATTTTGGGTGTTAAGTTGCGCTGCTCCCGGACCTTCAACGGTGTTTCTTTACTAATTTCATAACTGGGTCAGTTTCGGAAGAATAAATGGAAATACAAATTCACCCTGGTACAAAATTTCAAAAATGTAACCTTTTATCACCAACTAAAGCAAACTCCAAACTCGCATCAACAAAAGGATGCACCTTTTATAATTCAATTTGCAAATAGAAAATACCATCATTCTTGCGACCCGAATATTGAACTTTTTTTTTTTTTTTTGCTCGGCGACCTGAATAATATTGAACTTACAACGTGCAGTGGTCTTTCAATACCTGCCTAGCAAGATCAAGTGCTCCACTCGCTTTGTAGACCAAGTGGAGATTGTAAGCTGCTTCTCTTCCAAGGTCACAGTAATTCTTCTTCTGATTATCCATACCATCAGGGTTCTCATTAGGAAGCTTTGGGATTGCATAATCCTTCTCATGGATTGCAAGCACCTTTTTATAATAAGCAGCAGCGAGTGTAACAAGACCGAGATGATGATATGCCCGAGCTATGTTATATAGGGCTTCCTGCAAGAGTTACCACAATGAGTTTATTATCCACTGCATACCATGTTTGGAATGATTGTCTATTCGCTACGGGAAGAAGTGATTTAATGAAATCAGTCTTGCGATATCATTCACGATATTTGCATCCGTCGTTGACCATCGTCTGACTATTGAAATATACCTTTTACTGTTTGATGATTGGTACTGGGAGCTTTTCCCTCACAAGAGGAGTCAAGGTTTATAGGTGTTTACTGGAGCGTATCATCGGGTTTATACCCACTCTATATCTCCTGTATGCCATCACTGAAAAATAAACTCAGGTGTGCCGTTTTTAGATACGAGAATTATGAAAAAGGGATACTGTTCAACCATCAAGGATTATTCAAGTATGAATTCATGCATTTAACAGTCCAAATCATTGAAAAGCCATCATCCAAATAAGAGCCTCAAATGAAACAAATAAATAAATAAATAAGAGCCTCAAATGAAACAAATAAATAAATAAAAAGTAAAACGTGGCTGCTTTCACAAAGTCGCAAATTGTTGTAGAGGAAAGCTAAACCTTGCAGCAGGCACCGATGCTTGTTCTGAAGTCTGAGCCCAAGTGCTAGGTTGATCAAGGGAGTTCCTAAAATGAAAACGAAAAATGATTACAATAAAAAAAAAATGTCTTAGCAACTTCAAATAGACAAAATGAAAGGGGAAAAAAATCATACCAACACAGAGATTGACCAGGGGACTGCCTGGCATTAGTTTATATGCTTCTAGGTATTCTCTTGCAGCAGCTTGATGCTGGCTGATCATGTTAAGCTGATGTCCAGATATGATAATGGGAGGGATGCTATCTTTGTGTTTGACTCGCGCGCATGCCATGCAGGAGCTTGTTATGTTTTGAATACCGATTCCCCAATCTACAAATAAAGCAAACCAAAAACTACACCAGTTATAATACAGTGGAGTCAGTGGACATATGCAGAAAAAATCCCATGCATGATATTATGCTCTTGATATGTCAATGATACATATCTATAAACTGACATTTGGCAGAGCCATGAGTTAGCCAGCAGGCTGGAAACATAGTATTCTTTCACCTTACATTATTATCATAAATATAATGATACCCTCACGGCTTCACGAAATGTTTATTTGAACCAAAACACTCAGTGCCTTGGCCTTGGATGTATACAAAGAAACTTGAAAAAGCTGAGAGGACTAAGACTAGGAAGAATGGCTGGGGGAGTAAAGGTTATGGGGTATCTATTCCTAGCTAGTTCTAGACACTGATTTCCCCAAAACCCTCTAGATGCGAAGACCGTCGAACCACACATAGTTCATTCCTGCAGATGAAGTATGTGGGCTTCTAATGGATTTTTCCTTCAATTATGAAAGGCATCGCCCCTGTTCACGATTTCAGGGTCCTAAATCCAAAGGGGAAACATGATTCCCCTCCCTCCCCGCTTCTGTCAAGCTGTCCAGTTTCTTGCATCACCCTACGATTCTCAGCCAATATGTATTCCCAGACCTCAGATGCAACTAATTATCTAAAGACGATATGTAAGCAAAATATATAGTGGGAAAAAAACGAAACGAATTCTGTTATATAAGAAACAAGGTATTTCCTATATGCCAACTTACATGGCTAATGTATAGTTTTGCGAACCTAGTATTGATACTCAACTTCAACCGTCACTACTATGATAGCTATTTGTCGTTGGCTTCTTTTGGGGAAGGTCATAGAAAGAGTGTTTTCAGGGTTCATAGGCTGCACCATTATGCCTTTTGTGGAGTGATGCTATAGGTTCAAGGGTATGTATGTCATTTTGAGTCTCCTATAAATAGGAATCTAGAGTGCTCATTAGGGAGTTTTTGATATCTGAATGAGTATATTTTGATTGGTTTGCATCATGGAGTATGTGGGTAGGATTCATAGGAATCCAACAGGTTCCCGTGACAGTTACCTACTAAACACCAATATAATACTTCCATAATGTGGCTAATGTGTGCTTGGCAAAGTGTCCTGAAATTTTACTCGGCTCAGCATCTTTCATGTATCCCTTTCTATGCAAGCTTAAGCTAAATGTCTGTCTCTCTAATCTCAATGAAGCTCTCGTCCGCGATCTGTCTATCCCAAACACATCTCATTTGTTTATTGAGGAAAGTCCACTTTCACTCTCTGTGGTTATCGCCATGTGCGGATAGCCCCCTTGTGGTTTAAAACTGACCACATAACCTACCTGTGGTTTTAAAAATGTGCGGATAGACCCACTGCCGTCATATTTTCCATCCATATTAACGGACACAACATTAAAAGACCGATATACCCCCATCACGTCCCTTGATTCTTCTTCTTTTTTAAATCTAACCACACCATCCTGTATTCCAAAAATTGAATCCAAACCGTTGATATTGTAAATTTTGACGAGTACTACGTCTATGCCAAAATTCCAGTCAATTAAAAAATGAAAAGCTCATGGTCAAATCGATTTTGTTATGAAATTAAAATTTCAAATTTGAATTTACTAAAAATTAGATCACTGGGTTATTGATGCCTGATCGAGATGATTTTTTACAGAGATATTCTATTCTTTATTTAATATATTATGAACGACTCAGATTACATTCTAGAGATGTGTGAGATACACCTCCGTTAATATGGATGGAAAACATGACGACATGGGGTCTATCCGCACATTTTTAAAACCACAGGTAGGTTATATGGTCAGTTTTAAACCACATGGGGGGTATCCGCACATAGCGATAACCACAGGGGGTGAAAGTGGATTTTCCTCTTATTTATTCTTTTCATGTATTTCAGCATGTCCTCGCGAATAAACAGAAGAGGCAATGTTTGACAGAGATTAAACTTCAATATATGAACTCAAATGAGTTTGATAAAGAATACAAGATTCAACTTGAGAGTATTGTCCCTAAGATTTCCAACTTGAGAGTACTGTCCCGGAGATTCCAAATATTTAGCCTAAAACAACCCCTATGGGTCAGACTGTTGATGTTAATGATAATGACTTTCTAACAAATTGGAGTTAGAGTATTCACAATACTATAATCAAAAGTAAAAAATTTTTAAAATTAACAATATTTGTGCAAAATATGGCTCATAATGCTATAATCAAACTTAACAACCTCCTTAGAAATAATCAAATTTTAGACTTTTGATAACCAAAACTAGCAACCTTTTGACAATAACCGAATTTAATAGACCATACATATTCTCAATCAAATACATCAATCATTACACAAAAATATCTCTCTCTTATTTTCCTCTCTCACTTTCTTTTTGAACAATATCTTTGAAAATAAAAATTTTACTAATTTTTTTATTTAGAAAAAAGTTTTTAAAATAGTTTTTTTCTTCAAAAAAAAGTTTCAAAAACTATTTTCTATTTCTAGTAAATAGTTTTTATTAATTTCAAAATTATTTTTAGGAAAACTATTTTCTACTGTTCATAGTTTTTAATTTTTTATACTTTGAAAAGATGACGTGACAAATTTTGGTTATCCAATTTTGATTATGCAATTGTAGACATCTACATTGCTAACTTTAGCAATCTTTTAAATGAATAATCAAAAACTGATGTGGCAACATTTGATTATCAATTTTTGATTATAGCATTGTGGATACCCTTACGAAACAAATCACTTAAAACGAGGAATTAATTATTTTCTCCTTCTTCCCTATCCCACAAGTTCCAAACATAGCCAAAATTCCTAATCTGATACTCCTCTTCGTCTCCCCAGCGCCACCAGCCATCCAGCAATCCCTAATCTGAAACCCAAATCTCTCTCTCTCTCTCTCTCTCAACTCTACACAGCCATCCAGCCATGGCATGATCTCTCTCTCCCTCTCTCTCTCTTTCTCTCTCTCTCTGCATGCACGAAGAAGAACAGATCGCAAACTCATATCTCCTGCGCGTCCGAAGACGATATCTCTCTCTCTCTCTCTCTGCATGCACGAAGAAGAACAGATCGCAAACTCATATCTCCTGCGCGTCCGAAGACGATAGCAAGTTCGAAATTCAGAAGACTCGAAAAGGTCTGCCAATACACTCTCTCCAATAGGTTTATTTACCATCCCCCATGTTTTGTACGCAAAATCTGGTATTTGTATCCAAGTTGGGCAGTCAAGTTCATGTTCGATCTTCTTCTTCTTCTTGTCTGTAACAATCCTAATCGACAAACCGATGGAATCGAGCCGCTTCAATCGCCACCCAACCGAACGGTTTTCTCCGTCCACCGGTCGGTGTCGGTTCCTCATTCTCACAAACACATTGGTTCGGTTCGGTGCAAAACATGGCGAAAAACCGAGCGAACTGAACCGATTTCATCCCATAAATAATGAAAACGCTAAGCTAAAAATTCTCATCGCTTCCTCCTCCCCTTTCCAAGTGGAGTCAAACTTGCATCACGGGGCATTATTATGAATTGAATTGACAAAAGCAGTGTCGTTCCTCTATTGTTGTCTTTGATCTGTACCCTTTTATGTTTATTATTAATAATTTCTCTGCAATTCTCAGATGTCGAATTGGGCAGTGCTCCTACAAGATCTTCTCATCCGTATTGCTGGAAGAATCAAGTTTTTGGAAGATTTTTTGTCCTTCGGTAGGGTTTGCAGATCGTGGCGTTCGGTAGCGGTGAAGGAGAATTTCAAAGGGACTCAACTCCCATGGCTTATGCTCGCCGAAGACGACAACAGTGATTATCGTCGTTTTGTTAGTGCACTACACGGAAACCCTATTGATAACTTGCTGCTACCAGAAGCAAAGGGAAAGCGGTGTTTTGAGACGTTGGGCTGCCTTGTAACTCTATCCGAAATCGGGGATATGAATCTACTCCATCCTATATCACGGTTTAAAATATCTCTTCCCCATATCTCTACTTTCAAACATTATCTAGAAGGAAGTGTGGTTAACATTTTCACCTTTATTCAAAAGGCCGTCTTGTCTTCACAACCTGGTCTTTCATCAAAAGAAAACAGCTTTGTACTCATGGTTATTCACGGAAGCTGTGGTTACCTTGGTTTTTGGAAACCCGGGGACAAGGCCTGGACCAACATCGAAACCTATCAGGGTGCCTTCTATGATATAACATATTACAATGGCCAGTTTTACGCAGTTAATACTACGGGAAATATATTTGTTTGTGACGTTTGGGGACGTGATCCAACAGTGGCACATTTGGTTGGAGGAATACCTCGTGAAATGTTAAGGCTCAAGAGAGCCTACATAGTTGAATCAAAAGGGGAGGTACTGGTAGTTGTTCGAGATGGGCATGATTTGGTTTTTTTGGGAGACTATGGTGATGAGGAGGAGGACGAAGACGCGTGCAGTGATTTGGACGAGTCTAGGATTGATTATGGGACTTCGGAGTTTAGAGTATTTAAGGTGGATTTAAGCAACAGGGAATGGGCAGAGTTACAGAGCTTAGGTGACAATGCCCTGTTTGTGGGGGACAACGCATCTATCTCTGTTCAAGCCGCCAAATTCCAAGGTATTAGACCTAACTGTATATATTTCACGGACGATTGTTGGCCATCATACCCCAGGTTCAAGCGAGGAGGAGGGAAAGACATGGGTATATACAACATGGAAGATCGAAGCGTGGCTCCTTGCTATAAAGGCGGCTCTTTTAGTCGCTTCTGTCCACCTCTATGGGTCAGACCGTATTTCTGATGTGCTGCATTGCTACTTATGGTTTGCTTTTGTTTTTTTTACTTTTCTAGTTGTTCTGGTCTCACTGTTTTAAGTTATTTTGTAACTTGGTTTTGGTTTCCAATTGTGATGTACTTTACTTGTTTTCATTTTTTTTTTTTAACTTCATAGTTTTTATGTCCTTTCAATCTTTTCAAGTTATCTTGTAATGTTGTTTTGTTTCTTCTAGATGTTATGCACTTCATTGTTTAGATTTTTTCATTGGTTAGTAGTTGCAGAAAATCAGTTATCTGCAGCCTCATGCCATCGAGAATTTGTGCTTCTCAGTCTGACTATTGGACCCTTGGCAAGTGTAAACTTGTTAGCCCTTTACTCTTTCGAATGCTACTAGGTGGATTGAAAACAGCAGCCGTTATTGTTTGTCCTTGTCTTCGCATATATGGAGCACGGTTTCCTGCCTTATGGACAAAGAGAAGAAGGGCAGCTAGTCTTCTTTCGACCAGTAAAGGCAGTTGCCAGACTGTTGAGTGAAAGCTCTTTCTATGGCAAAGGGTAATCCCACAGAACACAGAAAGGAAAAGACTTGACCGACTTGACCAGTCATCTCTTCTTGGACAGTCTAGCCCTAGTTCGTACACAAGGGATGCCCTTCTCCTTCCTCTCCTTCGTGGTTCACCTTCGTTATGCGCAGCTCAATTCAGTAAAGGTAGAACCACTGTAATGGCGGTATCACTCATTTAGTACGATAGTCTTAGCTATAAGTGAATTGTTACCATTGCGTGATTTTTGTGAACCTGCTAGTGGTGATATAGAGTTCTTAGTTGAGGCTTTTCAACCTCTCATGCTGTGTAACTGTAGCTAACTGATTATATCCTATGATTTATACATCTAGAGGTGAAACCGACACATATCTCTAAACCTACCATACAATACTCATGCTATGGTTCGATATGTTTTGTTGTACATAGACTTCTCTCTCATCCCGGTGGAATGGGGTACATAGACTTCTCTCTCATCCCGGTGGAAATTTTGGTTGCAAACAGATACCATGTGATATTAGTGCAGCACAATGCAATTGACGGCTCATATCGAAACACTATTTTCTCTTCTTTTTAGTTTGTTTGGTACATTTTCAATCCGAGCCATCAATTACATTTTCTAACGGCTCGGATGTACTGCATGGGTACCACTCATCCTAAAATCAATATTCTTGGATGCAACTTTCTCAACCAGTCACCCCATTTCGTTTGTCCCCCCCCTATTTTCTATCCTAACAAGAACTTCCACATTTTATCTTCTAGAAACCCCTTTCTCTCGGGATGGGAAGGTCTGTAGTGCACCTGCCGCACTACACCGACCATCCATCTCGGTGCGAACGGTTTGGATTTAATCCGAGTTTTTTCAAATTCTAACCGCCCATTGTTCGAATGAAAATCCGAATCATCTATTGCCGAGATGGATAGCTGACCGCACTACTTATATAGTGCGGGGGTGCACTACAACATCCCCAAACCCCTTTCTCTCACCAAATTTGGGTGCATTTTGGGGGGGGGGGGGGGGGGGGGGGGCCTGCTATGCATGAAAAGTACAAACGAGATACAGACAAAAGTTAGGCTGCGTCTTTTGATCTTAACTTAAACTTGGAAATTTTGTCTTTATTTGAATTTTTTCCGTATTTGTTAGTTTTGTGCCAAACTTTTGTGAGTTATTAATTCGTCTCGACAAGAGGAATCGAAAAAGTTTTTTTTACTTTTATTCAAGTATTTTAAGAAATAACTATTTTTTATGCACTCCAACAATTCTTTCATACTGTAATACTTCATACTAACATTTTGTATTCTCAATTTTATTGCAACGGCTAGGATTGAATTGATTGTGTTCTCTTACTCCTAAAAATGTACCCACACACTTTCAAATTTATTACAAAAATGCCATCAATCTTTTATCCACGAAATGAAGCATGTTGACCTGATTACATTATTATCTTGGTGTTTACCTCCTAAAAAGTGCCACCCAATGAAAAAATTCCACGTGGCCCCGAACGGTACGGCGGTTGCATAAAACCTGTCCCAATCGAGTACTAATTACAGAGGATTGCGGGAGTTAAAAAGGACACTGTTTTATGACAAACGGTGTCGTTTTAGAGTGAACCGATGTCGTTTGAGTAGTAATTAAACGATGGTTTGAGAGGATATTGGATCTAACCATTAATTTGGACTTTACGATCATCTAACGGTGTCCTCACTGCCCTGTTTTATAACTGAAATTAGATGCAATTGCAGGGAATCATTTTGGAAGGAAAACACGTTGCATTGATTTACGTTGCTTGAAAATAGGAACCACGATCCAGGAAGTGGCCATGAACACCATGATCGAAGCAAGCAGGGGAAGAAGGAATTCTGGAAATATCGGGGTAACCGTTCGAAGACCCCCCTCAACCGTTTTATGTGGCCAACGTGGGTATCAATCGAAGACGTGGGGGTCGAAGGCAAAGTTCAGCGTCTATAAATAGAAGAAGCAAGTGAAGAGAAGAAGGACACACAAAATCCATATCATCTGACAATTCATACAAAATGATTGCTCAGAGATCTATCTTAGATTAGTTTTTAGTTTAGAGTAGGATCTTTTTTGTAAGTTGAAGGCTTATTTGCATGTAAGACTACTTTCGATTAAATTCAAGTTTTCTTATTTCCTTTAAGTTCTTTCTCTTACCAAAGAATAGTTGTTTGCAAGTTCGCTTTTGATTAAATTCAGTGTGCTTGCATTTCTTTATTATTCTTGATAGAATCTTAAGAGTGTTTGTATACAAACTTACCTTTGATTAGATTCAGGTTTGTTTGTGTTCAAGCATCTTTTCTAATTTCGAAGCGCGTCAATCTTTTATTTGGTTGATACCTTAAGGAAAAATCCTCTTAGTTGAGGTAATCGAACGGATAATACAATTGCCTGATTGAAATTAGTGGTTTCAAATCATTTTGAAAAGAGTAATTTCTTCTTTGAAATTATTTTTTTTCTGGCACGCCCGCACACAATTATTTGTCGATTGATTTAAGTTAATTCAGCCCAAACAATTTTTGGCACGCCCAGTGGGACCTCGAAGGTGTCAGAATGCCAAGGCTTCGAAAGCAGATAGGGACACCTGTTGGTGGTCAAGTGCCAGAGGAACAAGCTGTGCCAGAACAGGCCACGGAACAGGGAACGCCTATGAATCATGAGTTTCCCCAATTGGCTCCCGAAATGGGAGAGCTTCCTTATGAGGAGCCTTCTTATGAAGTACCTCCTTATGAAGGGCCTCCAAATTTCCAAACGGGACAAGCCAGTGGTAAAAACCATGATAAGGAGGAAATGTTCAGAGAAATGATGATAGCTTTTCGAGAGATGGCTCAAACCCAAAGAGCCATGATCAAAAGCATAAGAAGTAGGTTGCCCAACTTAGAAGTAACAAGAAACAGTCCAGGGAATATTGGGCTAGATGGTCATGCTAATTCAACTACTCACCAAAGTCCCTTCGAAGGAAGGCTTGGAGAGGATGTTGGTCAGGGTAAGATAAGGTCTAGAAAGGGTAAGGAAAAAATGTATCCAGAGAAAATACCACAATCTTGGTATGAGCCTTTGAAGCCTACAAAGCCAGTCTTCGAAATCCCAGACCAATCTTATGGAATTCCTATTGGGATTCCAAGACATGCCAGAGACAGGCAAAGCGTTAATCCTCTTTTCGAACCCACACTTGGGGGATGGGAGGATGATGTAGAGCTAGAACGAGGTTATAGACCTGAGAAAACAAGGGATAACGCACAGCCTTCTCGTCAAAGTCTCCCAAATACCAAAAATCCCACCACAGCAGTTTATGGAAGCCATAGGCCTGCTCGGGTGAACACTATGGCCGACCCAATGCAGCAACCTTGGTATGGGAGATTTCCCAGAGAAAACCAAGAGGATTTTAACACTATAAGGGAAACGCATAGAGATGACTTGGTAGAACCAAGTCCACCGGTAGGAAATCAAGAACAAAATTTCCTTGTAGGCAATCCAATACTAAGAGACCAAGTTATGGATCTCATACAAGAAGTTTGTGGGCCTCGAACTCGGGGGGTACAACCTCAAATCTATAGAAAACCATATCCAGAATGGGTTGATACAACATTTCAGATCCCTAGAGAATTTAAAATCCCAGACTTTACTTTGTTTTATGGGGATGAGAGACAATCTTCTATAGAACATATTGCTAGGTTTTCTGCCCAATGTAAGAACTTGGCTCAAAATGGTTTCATGAAGTTGAAATTGTTCCCAAATTCTTTGTCTGGGCCAGCTTTTGCATGGTATACAAATTTGCCTGCAGAGTCGATAACAAGTTGGTTTCAAATGGAAGAGGCATTTCATGCACAATTCTTTAATGCTGAGCCTGAAGTCTCTATGACAGACTTAGCTAGGTTAAAGCAGAAACCAGATGAAAAGGTAGCAGATTTCATATCTAGGTTCAAAAGGGCTAAAACCAAGTGCAAACTCCATCTGCCAGAGGCAGAGTTTGTGAGATTAGCACAAGATGGTTTAGAAAGGGAGCTTCGAAAGAGGTTTGATTCTACAGAGTTCAGGGACTTTGCAGATCTAACCTATAAAGTGGCTAGATATGAATCACTGCTAGAGGAAGATATGGATAGGCATAATTCCTCTTACCCAACATACTATAGGGATCCTAATTATGAAATAGATGCTGCTGAAATTATAGAGCACGAACCTTGTGTTTGTGAGCCCTTAATTCAAAAGAATGTCTCTCTTGGGCAGAAGTTCAAACAAAAGGAAATTACTAAAGTATATTCTTTTGATATATCTAAAGCTGATGAGATCTTTGACTTCTTGTTAAGAAAGAAAATCATTAAGCTGCCTTTGAATATGAAACTGCCCACAGTGGAAGAAAAGAATGGAAAGACCTATTGCAAATGGCATGATTCTTGGTCTCATTCAACTAAATCTTGTAATGTTTTTCGTGACAGAATTCAGGAACAAATCAAGAAAGGAAGAATCAAATTCCCTGAAAAGACTATGGGGATAGATGCAGTGCCTTTTCCAAAGGTAGAAGAGGTCAACACCAGTGTGCCCTCCTCACTGGCTCGAACTGTCAAAAAATATTGGCAGGACAAAGAAGCACCAGTAAACATGAATACTGTTCAATTTGGAAGGGGCAAGCCATACGCTGGCCACCCTCGAGGCATGGGAGCGAGGCCAAGTTCCTATAGGCGAGCCAATGATGGTTTTTCTTTGCAGAAATTCTCAGGTAATAATCACCTGCCTATGCTAGAAGCCTCATTTTTGGAGTGCCTGTGTGTAGGATGCAGGGCCAACTTTTTTGTTTTCAAAGATTTGGATAGAAAGGGCGTGAGTTTTTTCCCAAAAGAAATGGGAATGAAAAGAATGGCCCCAGTTCAAGCAAAGCCAAGTGACAGCAAGTCTTGGTTGGCACCAAAAAGGGACATGCCTACTAGCCCTGTTCCAGCTATTCACAGAAGGGAGCTGCCACCTTCGAAGAAGGCCAATATTGGCCAAACATCGAAGACGCAAGAAGAGGCTAAACAAGAAGAATTCACCTTGGTGAAGGGGGTTCCTGACTGGTTTCTGAAGCAAGTTAAACCTGATTTGTTCCAAGGATACAAAGGTTCAAACAGGAATGCGAGCAGAACTTTCAAGCCACCAGTTTCGAACTCTGGCAACTGGGTGTTGATTAGGGATCCCAAGTCTCAATTACCACAGATGGTTCTATTGCTCTCAAGAACTCAAAAGAGAAAGCTCCAGAGAAAGTATACGCTCTTCCAGTCAGGAGAATCTTCAACGGGGGAAGAATCAAGCAGACGAGCAAAACCTAATCCAAGGTTCAACAGGATCGAAAGAGACCCAGAGGAATTTCGAACCCAGTATCACGAGAGGGAGACTTTAGAAAAGGTTGCCTCTGCCATGCTCGAAGAGGATCTTGATCCACCTTCTCCTAACTCGCTGGCCAGTTATCAGTCTGGTTTGCTCGAGGCCATGGTGGTGGAACAACAGGGGATGGAAGGAACCTTTTCCCCTATGGAGGTATCCACACAAGAATTCGAAAAGAAGGATGCTGAGGAGATCGAAGCAGTTAAACCAATCAAAGAAGTGGCTACAATCCAATTTGGAGATCAGCCAGGAGTACAAGTTAATATGGTTTATCCAAGCTCTATGGATTTCTTCTCAAATGGTCAGACGTTCAAAGATCAAGATACTGCTTGGTCGAACTTGAGCGAGCCAGAGATTTCTGAAGAAACTCTGAGTGATAAGGAGTTAAATATCATATGCAACGACTGTGATTTGAAAGAAGTTTCTCAGATCGAGATGGGTAAGAACTTGGTATGTGAAATTGAGCAGAATCAAGAAAGTTTGGAGGTAAGCTCAAAAGAGAGTGCTTGTTTCGTGTCAGATTCCATGTCCGACGTCGAATACCCCTTGGTAATAGATTTAAATTATGTGGAAATTTCATATCCATTTAAACTACCCACTAATGCAATGAGACAACATTTGCGTCCATTGTATATCACTGCACACTTTGATGGAGTCCCACTTAACAGAATCTTGGTGGATAATGGGGCTGCGGTGAACATTTTGTCTTTCCAAACTCTGAAAAAGTTAGGAAAAGGAAAAGCAAAATTGATTCCAACCAGCACATCCATTGCAGGATTTACTGGGGAAAGCCAACATGCCAGGGGAATCATCTCCATTAGATTGGCAGTAGGTGGAATAGAAACTGATACTGTTTTCTTTGTAGTTGACACATATGCTAAATATAATGCTTTATTGGGAAGGGATTGGATTCATGTTAACGGATGTATTCCTTCCTCTATGCATCAGGAATTAATGATTGTTAAGTATGACAAAGGCAAAGAAGTGGGTATCGAAGGAGTCAAAGCTGATCCACATCCATTTGGTGCCACGGCAAATTTTGCTGAAGCAGAAATGTACAAATCGGATGTAGTTCCTTTGAGTGAACTACTTCAAGCAGCCACCTACCCAACCAACGAGATGGAACTGGGGGAATTGGCAGAGCTGAAATCGAAGCTGAAACAAGCTGTTGACTATGAATCAGACACCCCAAAAGACGATGCTGCTTGGATGTAAATCCAAGCGAGAGGCTGAAGAAGAAGCCAACTCATTGGCTTTAGTAAAGTATGTTGCTTTGGGGATCGAACAGAAGATCCAAGAAGAGAACATATGGGAAGAGGTTATGCAGAACAATAACCCTCATATGAAAGAAATCCAACTCACTTCTGAGCAACGGGTTGAATCACAAGATCTGTTGGAAGAAGTAAGGTTGGGAGATGCACAAAACCCCAACCGTTACTTATTTTGAAGTAAGGTTGGAAGAAGTAAGGTGGGTTTATTGAAATTTACGTATTTACAAAAGGAAAAGAGCAAAACAAGGGAAATCCTAATTCCTATGAAAAGAAATACAAATTAGGCCTTCGAAGGGCCTGGGTGCTGAGAGGTTTTTTTTTTATTCTCAAAGTAATGAGGAAAGGACCAAGTAACGAGGCTATGGAATTTGTTCCATGCAAACTGGAGGAATTTCAGCTCCATTTTCCTCATGTCTTCTTTGGAGTCTGACTCCAATTTTTTCTCCAGCAAGGGCCTAAAGCGGAGCACCAAAGCTTTGGCTTTCCTTCGAAGCCGAGCCTCCTTTCTTGGACGCTTCATTTGTTGTCTTTTGAAGCGCCTTCGAAGCTTTTTGTCAGCATGGCCAGGCACCACTTCGAAGGACTCAGCAGTGAAGTTATGAATTTGGTCATGCAGTTTCTCAATCCTTTCTTTAGTAAGAGCATAATCTTGAAGGGTTTGATCGAAGCAATACGCAGCGGTATTGGCTTCGAGCCATGACTTGATCACTGGTAAGAAGTCCAGGAAGCAGTGGATTTGGTAGGAAACCGTGGAGGGGATGGAACATAGCACCAGTGTCTCACAAGCCCACTTAAAATTGGTTAGTGGAACTTGTTTTTCCAAGATAGAAATATCCAGGAAAGAGAAGGCTGCCAGGAGTTGTAGAGCTTTACTCTTGTCAACAGGGTAGATGGAATAACCATATTGCCATTGGAAGTGAGGAGTATTGGTGGCAATGTTATTCACCTCATTGAACCAGTCAGGCTCTTCAGAAAGAGGAACCAGCTTGTTGGTTTCCTCGAAGTCAGCTGGATAATGTGGGGTTTGCACCTCTGTGAGCCAGAGGGACTGTTGGGTTTGAGCCATGCGTTTGAAGTCGCAGTAAGGGGCGGGCCCCAGGTAATTTTCCTCTTGTTTCAGAAAAGGGGAAAATTTGAGAGAAGAGTAGATGGATTCGAGCATACCCATGTGAACGGTGTCGTTGCCACTCAGGGGTAGGAATTGGCTTGCGAACAGAGTTCGAAAGTGATGAAATTTATGAGGTGTAGGATCAGGCTGATCGAACCTGACCAGAATGGTGCCAGTGTTGGTATTAGTAGAGTTTTCTTCCCATGAGCCCCAGTTGGACCCATCGAACGAGTTCGAACGGGTTAAAGAAGAGTCCCAACCTGTGGGAGATGGGTTGGGGGTGTGAAATGTTCGATCCGAAAGGATTTTGCTTGCCAACATTCGAGGAGAGTTTGGAGGAGACATTTGAGGAAAAGGGGTTTGGCAATCGAGGTTGTCTAAAATAAGATTGATTTCTGGAAGAGAGTCCATAAACGTAAGACTTCTTAACGGAAAAGACTCAAATTCGAAGGGGTTTATGAGGGGTAATGTAATTCGTTAAACCCTATCATTAACTGCCATTTATAGGGAAATTATTGTAGCTATCTTTGGGGAGCTCAATAGACGTGCATGGGAATGAAATCCTGTCATGCTTCGTGCATCCGAAGTTGAAGGGATATGGGCAGAGAACGTGTGCCATTAACATTTATTTAGCATAAATAAAATGTTAATGCGGGGGGTGTGTTTACATCCTAAAAAGTGCCACCCAATGAAAAAATTCCACGTGGCCCCGAACGGTACGGCGGTTGCATAAAACCTGTCCCAATCGAGTACTAATTACAGAGGATTGCGGGAGTTAAAAAGGACACTGTTTTATGACAAACGGTGTCGTTTTAGAGTGAACCGATGTCGTTTGAGTAGTAATTAAACGATGGTTTGAGAGGATATTGGATCTAACCATTAATTTGGACTTTACGATCATCTAACGGTGTCCTCACTGCCCTGTTTTATAACTGAAATTAGATGCAATTGCAGGGAATCATTTTGGAAGGAAAACACGTTGCATTGATTTACGTTGCTTGAAAATAGGAACCACGATCCAGGAAGTGGCCATGAACACCATGATCGAAGCAAGCAGGGGAAGAAGGAATTCTGGAAATATCGGGGTAACCGTTCGAAGACCCCCCTCAACCGTTTTATGTGGCCAACGTGGGTATCAATCGAAGACGTGGGGGTCGAAGGCAAAGTTCAGCGTCTATAAATAGAAGAAGCAAGTGAAGAGAAGAAGGACACACAAAATCCATATCATCTGACAATTCATACAAAATGATTGCTCAGAGATCTATCTTAGATTAGTTTTTAGTTTAGAGTAGGATCTTTTTTGTAAGTTGAAGGCTTATTTGCATGTAAGACTACTTTCGATTAAATTCAAGTTTTCTTATTTCCTTTAAGTTCTTTCTCTTACCAAAGAATAGTTGTTTGCAAGTTCGCTTTTGATTAAATTCAGTGTGCTTGCATTTCTTTATTATTCTTGATAGAATCTTAAGAGTGTTTGTATACAAACTTACCTTTGATTAGATTCAGGTTTGTTTGTGTTCAAGCATCTTTTCTGATTTCGAAGCGCGTCAATCTTTTATTTGGTTGATACCTTAAGGAAAAATCCTCTTAGTTGAGGTAATCGAACGGATAATACAATTGCCTGATTGAAATTAGTGGTTTCAAATCATTTTGAAAAGAGTAATTTCTTCTTTGAAATTATTTTTTTTCTGGCACGCCCGCACACAATTATTTGTCGATTGATTTGAGTTAATTCAGCCCAAACACTTGGCCACTGTCTCTTTTTACTCCATCCGTCCCCAAAAGAATGAAAATTTTTGAAATCCGTATCATTTTTCATCGCTTATATTTTTCAATCTATAACGTTTTTCATGAGTTTGAAAACTTTGTATAATAGAATTCATCGAGAACTATCAAACAAGATCCATATTGCATATTTTTTTGAGAACCATATTGAAAGATATAAAGAGTTGAAATTGACATGGATATCAAAAATTAACATCCAATTTGGGACGGAGGGAGTACTTTTATTATTACTTTTTATTGGTAAAAATTTGGGCAGAAGAAGAAGAAGGAGGTGTTCGTTTGGGGTTAAGGTCCAGGCCAGTAGGTGTACCATTCCAGTGTGGATCTTTGGGCATTTCCTAGGCCCAAAGAATAATTAGAATCGTCCATTTTTTCGAACTCGCGAGAACTTTAACCCTATAAAAATTCAAGTCGATTGGATACAAATTAATACCTGATCTAAAGATTCAAAACACAGTTATCTTAAAGCAAATGGGTGCTCTCTCGTGTGCACATTTTTTTTCCCAAGATAAATGTTACCCATCCGATTGACATAAATTTTTGCAGATTTGAAGTTCTCAATGAGCTCGACAAAATGGACAATTCTGATAATTTTTTTGGACCCGAAATCAAATTATTTACTACCACATCTCAAATTATTTAACCCATTCCCTCGAGTAAAAATGATGATCCACTCTCTGTCTCGACAAAATCACCCAGACTCTCTCTCTAACTTTACTCTTCTCATCTCCAACCGCATCCCTCTCTCTCTCCTTCAAAATCCAACACCCACTCACACTCACTCTCTCTCTCTCTCTCTCTCTCTCTCTCAAGAAGTTTGAAAGATTAGGAAAAATTTCTCTCAAGGTGAAGAGAGTAATGTGGAAAAATGTAATTTCGTTATGCTTTCCATTTTTTTTTTCTTTTTTTCATTATGACTTGATCATGTGGTCTTGAAGGTTTGACTTGATAATTTGTTTTAAAGTTGTTTGGATGTGTTCAGTTATGGGCTAGCTTGATCGGGATTTTACTGTAGAAGAAAGTCCACAGTCCAAACGACGAATCGCAAGACTAAATGGCAATGGCTGCAAACAAGTTTGTAGTTCACAGTTCCTAAACTTCACTGCTATATGCTTTGACAGCGAAACTCTTCTTATTGACTACTTAGTGAGTAAGTGGGACTGGGTTGCCTTCACGGGGAGACGGAGCAGGAGAGCCCATTCATTTTCATTGTTTATCAATTTGTTTTCTTGCGACCTATTTTAGTGGAGAACCATTTTGTTTCTCATGCCGTTTAATAGGAGCCTCTAATGTTCCAAGATTTAGCTTGATGACACAGTTTCTTTAGCTATTGAATTATGTGATAAATGATATTGCTTTTGCTCTCAGACATTTGCTGATGGAGAAAGTAGTTTTTTGTGTGGTTTGTTGTAATTAAGTTGTTCACTTTGTTTGCAGTTTTTGTTGAAATGCCCTTTGACCGATACAAACAGGGATTAAATAAGAACACGATCACGGATTCAAAATTAAACCTAAATTCAAGTTAAATTCTCAGATCCAGTGAGCAGTTGAGTCGGCTGCAAATGAACTGACCTACTCGTGGCAGTTCGTTAAGGAGGCTCGGCTCGACTAGCAAATTTGAAATTCAAGAGAATTTCAAGTGCTTTTCGTATCGAAATCATTTTTTCTCAGTAAATTTGATCTTGCATGTAGAGTACCTATACGAACGTAGAACTCATACACAGAGCAGCTCAATCCAACAAATCTCTGCTTATTGATGTACGAAGAAATTCTGATCCTATCGAATTAAGCTCGATTTCCAGATTAAATTTGGAATACAGACAAAGTGAAGCTAATGAAATTCAATTCAATTTCAAATGCATTTGTAATTCAACTCAGAAAATTTTGAGAGAGAGAGAGAGAGAGAGAGAGCAGAGTTGTTAAAAACTTACGATACATGGTACGGATTCTACGATTTGTATCATCTCCTTCGGAGAACGATACATATCACACCTTATATCTCTTTTTTGTATAAAAATCCTACGATATGACAAATTCTACGATTTATACGCATATCCTAATTCTGTACATTTCCTCCGATTGCTTATTGAAAAAAAGTTGGACCTTATTTCAAGAAGCAGACCCTCAAATGCATTAATCTAAGCCGTTTGATCTACTTATGGCATCTTTCAAACTGTTAATAAAAATTTAACCTTAATGTAGGGCTTGTATAGAAGAAAGAACCACATTTTGATTTTGTTTTGCCTGACTTTTCTTCCCATAGCAAAGAGAACAGAAAGCCTTAATTTAATAGGTCCTAGTTAAGAGACTTGAGATTTTGCATTTTAAAAACTTTTTTTTTAAATATAAGCATTGTTTGTTGGTGTTATTATTAGATGTATCTAATTTTTAATTGTATATTAATTATAATTAACGTTGTTGAAGCATAAACTAAATTTAATATTTTGGCACAAGAAAGTTAAGTCCAAACAAGTTCAATTGACAAAGCTCCAATTGACAAAATTCAAAGATGGAAGATATTATTGAAAAATATATAAATATCTTATTTTCTTATTTTTACAAACTCTAAAATATCTAACTCTATAAACTCTAGAATATCTTTGTGAAATATCTAGAGAATTAGTCACATGTGTAATTCTAGAATTATCTCAAAATTTATTTTGTATGAAAATATTTTTATCGTAGAGTCTTCCATGGGGTAGTATAAATAGGGATGAGTTCTAGCAGCCATTTTGTACTAAGCCAAAAAAAATTTGAATTCAAGTGTAATACAAATACTCTCCTTCTCCACTCTTATCTTTAGTATTCCCTCCGTCCCAAATTGAATGTCAATTTTTGATATTCGTGTCAGTTTCAACTTTTTATATCTTTCAATATGGATCTTAAAAAATATGCAATATGCATATTGTTTGATTAGTTTTCGATTAATTTTACTATACAAAGTTTTCAAACTCATGAAAGACATTATAGATTGAAAGATATAAGCGATGAAAAATGACACGAATTTCAAAAATTGTCATTATTTTTGGGACGGAGGGAGTATTCTTTCTCTCTCCCAAAAATCTTGTCCAACTCAACAATAAATACTTTGTTAGGTTGGCTTTTTGAAAAAAAAATTCTAACTTAAAAAATATTCATTATTCATACTTTTAATCATTATTCTTATTTCTCTCCCCACTTATTACCTTCATAAGTTAGAGACGGTTAAGTGCAAACAATAACAATTTGAGGGGTAAAGTGTTCTCCAAGCATAACTTGGGGGTTTAACGATAATTTATCTAAAAAGAAAGGAGATATTTGTGGGTCTACGTGTTAAAAACGGGTCAAGCTTCCCCCTAACTTCATACGTTCAAGAGAGAGCGAGATCGAGAGAGAGAAAGCGAACGACACACGAAGGAGAAGATCAGTCTGAGAACAAGGTATCTATCTCTCCCTGTCTCTCTCTCGTCCCTCTTTGGAATTAGTTAGGATTCGATTTGTGATACAGGAAGCAATTAGGGTTTGATGGAAAATGCCGCAAACAACAACGATAACTATCACTGTAACAAGTCATTCCACAAATTTAAAGCCCTGGATGATCATAACAGAGACACACACAAATATCACAAATATTGGGAGCATACATGTTTTGTGTGCCACAATAAGTTCCAATATTTTAGTCTACTTGTTGATCACAACACCAAACATCATCATTAAGGTACACTTCTAGGATATTTGTTTATCCCAGGAGTACCTTAATGATGAAGTTTGGTGTTGTGATCAACAAGTAGACTAAAATATTGGAACTTGCTGTAGCACGGAAAACTGGTATGCTCCCATTTATGTGTATCTCTGTTGTGACCATCCAAGGCTTTAAATTTGTGAAATGACTTGTTACAGTGATAGCAGAACGCGTGTTGTTGTTTGCGGCATTTTTCATCAAACCCTAATTTTCTGTATCACAAATCGAACCCTAACTAATTCCAAAGAGGGAGAGACAGAGAGATAGAGGGGGAGAGGGGGAGAGATACCTTGTTCTCAGACTGATCTTTTACTTCGTGTGCGAGTTTGGTTTGTCGATCTTCTTCTCCATTCGCTAGTCGTTCGCTTTCTCTCTCAATCTCGAACGCTCTCTTTTGAACGTAATGAAGAAATGTCGGTGGAGGAAGCTTGACCTGTTTTTAACATGTAGACTCGCACATATGTGCTTTCTTTTTGGGTAAATTATAGTTAAACCCCCAAGTTATGCCTCGCACATATGTGCTTTCTTTTTGGGTAAATTATAGTTAAACCCCCAAGTTATGCCTGGAAAACACTTTACTCCCTCAAATTGTTATTGTTTGCACTTAACCGCCTCTAGCTTATGAAAAGCTCATATATAGGTTTGAATCATTCCTTTTTGCTGAATTGAATCATTCCTTTTTGCTGAATTAGGGCGCCTTCCAGTTGTTTGATATTAAGCGCCACTCATTCATTAATTGTTTTATCCACTATCTTGCATTTCACTTGCCTTGTAGCTGTTTGATTGAATTTGTCAACGAAAGGACAAACATGTTCATTTTGATCACGTGAAGTACATCACGTGTGTGTCATTGTGTTATATTAATCCATCCCTTAATGGCTTAATTGTTTTTAAACTCTTCTAAAGTGTTGTGCTGGTGTTGTGGGTTAGTGAGGCTCAATTGACGAAACTAAACTTGTTATTTTATCAATGGAACCATGGACAAAATTATCAGGTTAATTGTTGAGCCTAGAGGGCCTCATGGATTTGGTTACACAATGACACTCCGCGGGAGATTGAAAAGACATGGGAGGAGGCACGGTAGCGTGCCTGCTTGAAGTCGAATAGACAGGGCTGTTAAGGAGGCAGAGCCAAGAGGAAGCCACATACTAAAAGTTGTTTTCCTCCCCCTCTATAATAAGAATCGCTTTGGGGGTGCTTTCGCTTGGCAATTTATGCTCTATGTGGACCATTTTAGCCTCCTATTGTTGGCTTCTTGTTCTTGATTTGTTGGGTGAAATGGGTATTTGTGTAAAATCACCTCCATTTGTGTAAGCCTTGAAAAAGAACTTTGTACCTTCTATGAATATCTGCATGTGATAGCTAATGGATGTTTTTTTCCCCCTTTAAACAATTTTGTTTTGGTACTCTTTATCAATTCTTCCTTGTAATACATCAATGATATGTGACATTAACGTAAACACAATGTGCAAGAACCTTTCAAGTAACTGTATATGGTGCTTTCCTACCCCGTCATATTTTCTACCATCTACACGCTGTATGTGCCTATCTCAGGTGCATCTTTGTCGTTGTCTGTGTGTTGTTCATGTGGCCATCATTCAATGTTGTGCTTGTTGATCAAGTCTCTGTAGTCATTCCTTTGATGAAACTAAAGAAATCAACTAAGGTGATTCTTTTCTTTATTTGAGAAAAAAATTCACCATTAGCTATTTATGGATAGCTCACGTTGTCTGCTTCCTGTCCAGGTTGTATTCTATTGCCACTTTCCGGATTTGTTGCTGGCTCAACACATAACCATTCTTTGGCAGATATATCGGAAACCCATAGACTTTATAGAAGAAGTAACGACTGGTACCTCTCTGGATCCTGGCTTTGTGATTGTCCTGTAAATTGTCTTCCATATCTTTTCTTTTCCAATACCACAGGAAATTCTACTCTAAAAATGAGCCAAATACAAGAAAGGAGGACACATGTCCCACTTAAATAAAGTGCAAAGGAGAAGGTTAATCAAAGACAAACTACAAATCACATATTGCTCTCAAATTTCTGAGGGAAAAAGAAAGAAACAGAGGACTCCGTAAACGGAAGAGAACATGAGGCCCAAACATGACAAATGGCACACTTTACGCTAATTATGAGCGATGTTGTCGAACTTTTGTCCTCTAGCAGCCGCTTCCAAACCAAATACCCCAACAAAGTGAAAATAAGATATAGTACTATAATCATTTCTCTTTTTTGTTGACCAAAAAAATTGATGTTATCAATCAAAAGCAATTTTGCGAAAGAAGGCGATGCCACCCAACAGATATCCTATTATTTGAATAGGTGATGGCATGATGCCAAATGACAATGTAAGAACAAGTGATCCAATGATCCTCCATACCACTTCTATGCCTTTGTTGAATTAATGTAATGCGCTTTTCACAAGCTTAAAGAATTGACCTATGGATTTGCACGTATGGCGGATTTGATTATGGATAACAGCAGATTTATTGCATCTACTTTTGCGGGTACATTTAAGCATCTTCATGCAAGAGGAATCAAACCATCCGTGCTTTAACCTGCGGTGAATGTAGAGCAGTTTGATAAACCCCATGCTTTTAAGTAACAAACATCGTTTTTCTTGGTATCTTTCTGGTTTTGGGCATGGTTTAGAATTTTTGTGTTTAAACATATGCTTTGCAGTTTTTATCCCTTTCCCTTACCCATACTAATGTTAAGAGTTTATGTGGTTAATTTGTTGCAGGTGTAATTTTCTCTCTGTCAACCGCTTTGAAAGGAAAAAGAATGTTGAATTAGCAATATGTGCTTTTTCCTAGCTGCAAACCCTTGGAGGTGATGTCCAAGGTCTTAATATAGCTGATGCTACGTTGACAGTCGTAGGCAAGTCTATCTACTTCCTTCTTGAATATAGACGTACAGTTGTTGATTCATCTTGGTTTTAGATATATCCTTTCTAGTTCTTAATTGTATATCATTACCCCGTCTGTCTCTTGTACAAAATGCGTCTTCCTTCATCAGTTGTGTGCCATATTTCCTGCTTTGGCGTACAGTGTTAGCGTTGGAATCATCTATTACACAAGTACAAGGGACTCTAGGGTACAGATGGAAATTCATTTTTCATCTTCTTCTTTTTTTCCTGAGATAAAAGATATTTCATGTAACAGAAGCATCAATCTGGGAAGTTTGGAACTTATGAAAAAACAAGGAAAGAATCAAAAGCATCAACGGTGGTGTTTTTTTACTTGTGTAATTATGTGGTAAACTTGGAGTACTAGACAGCTTGATGGTACCATGGCCAACTAGACACGTAGAGTCCATATGCACACTTGACGGATTTAGAAGAGTCCATGCAACATAAATAGCAGTTTGATGAGCAATCAGGAGTATGTGCACTATTATCTAGGTTCAATTTGTATCTTGCATTGTCAGTGCAAATGGTGATTATTCTTCTTCCTTTGACATTATTATTTGATGCAGCATAAAAGGGCTACTTGTGCCTCCTTTTCAAACTTTTCTAATTTGGGAGTAATTGCCGGCTGCAAAGTATAATTTTGACTCTTTCTGCAAATTTTCTGAAGTTGGTGGATTTGGCAATCTGGAAAAGCATTTGCCCCCTCCTCCTATTTGCACTAGGAACCGATGCTAGATTGTGCTTAATCACACCAGATTTGGCATTTTGAGAAAGCATTTGCCCCCACCTATTTACACAAAGAACCAATGCTAGATTGTGCTTAATCACACCCTTCATAAATAATTCTGCTTATGTTTCAGAGCAATGGGAGAACACTTTTTGCTGCACATGCAAGATATGCTTTTACCCATTCGGATGTAGAATTTGGTACATGTTTTCAGTAATTTGACCACCTTATGTATTTTCTTCAGGTGGCTTTGTTAAACGTCTAAGAGAGAATGTCGAATATTTGGAGGAATTGAAAAGCTTAGTAGACAGGAAAGGGCTGTCTCACAAGGTTAACTTCATGACCTCTTGCTCAACACCTGAAAGAAATATGCTGCTTTCGCAATGTTTCTGCGTTCTTTATACACCAAAGGTGTGTGAAAATCCAATATCATCCTCAAATCCATTCTATATGACTGACAAGAATCTCCTACTTACCAAAATTGTAATCTTTAGACAAAGTCGCCTAATAATGCTTAACGATTGTAGGATGAACATTTCGGAATTGTTCCATTGGAGGCAATGGCAGCCTATAAACCTGTAATTGCGTGCAACAGTGGGGGTCCTGTGGAAACGATTAAGAATGGTGTGACGGGATTCCTTTGCGATCCTAGCCCTCAAGAGTTTTCTTCAGCGATGGAAAAGTTCACAAGGGACCCCCAAATGGCAGAGAGAATGGGCTCGACAACATGTCGTTGAGTCATTTTCTACCAAGATTTTTGGCCAGCGTCTGAATCAAATTCTTCTTGATATAGCCCAGGGAAAGGAGGATTGAGACATCGAAAACTACATGGAAAATATGTATGTTGCAGATAGGGTGTCATGGTTATGGCAAAAATGCAATTCTTACGCAGTGTTTGTATGTTGTGTTCCCTTTGACTAGTTTAGAATAGCAGTCTTTGGGAAATTACACAACCTACGTGAGATTTTACCCTTATACCCATAATGTATGTTTTTAAGTTATCTAGCAGTAGTGGAGCTTTGCTATTAGTTGCGACTTGCGAGGTTCTGAAACTCAATGGCAATACGACGAAGGGTACATTGTCAATATTGCATTTTTCCATTGCGATGAAGATAGCGTTCATAGATTGGATTAACTTGTCGGTTGTCCTTTTTGAGTAAAAAGCATGAAACAGGCTCATTGCCGTACTATGTGTTAGTTTATGTTTTAGCCATCTTTTTTGATGTATTGGCTTCTTTTTTTTTTTTTTGTATCAATAAAACTAGCGTTCCATTTTGGGGAGAAAAAAAAAAAGAGGGCAACTTTATTCGCTGTTTCTTTCATTTCCAACTGATGATAGAACATTTAGCAATTGCATGTCATACCATTTATAATGCTACATTAAGAAGGCAATCGAACAATTCCAACTATATAAAGTTCAGCCTTATAATTCCAACAATATATTGTAGAAGAGCTGCATGCATCACTAGCCAACCCAATACAAAGATCCCAGAAATTTTGGGGGAAAGAATCTATATAATGAGAAAGAGGATCATGGTAACACTGGTGATGCCAGTAAGTTGCAAATAAATAAACGAGTAAAATGCCAGATATTTCTTCTACAGGTACAACAGAAAATATACCTAGTTCATCGTGTCTAATGTATATATTGGCTACATAAAATAAAACATGGTCAATAATTTTCATGTTCTCAATATATAAATAAATCGTTTTGACGGGAATCCGTTTTGGGCTCTACACCATGGCGGCATTCGTCTACCAGAGCTAATGTCAACATTTTTGTGCAGAACTGATCATCTGGTTTCAGCCATAAAACCTGATAAATAGAAAGGATAACAAGACATTTAGAATACATCAATAGATAATAGGGTGCTTTTATGTTGGGACGTATTTTGAGATTGGAAACTATGGGAAAAAATCTTCCTGCAAAATGCTAATGTGTTTGCTAATGCTGACTGCTGAGAAAATTTATTGCACTTTACAAACTTGAACTTCTCAAAAAGCCCTTCAATTCAACTTGGATTTGTGACTTCAATCGAAGGGTCAAGAGAGGAGGGGAAGATGGGAAAACCATATAATTTTTTTTCCAAAAGGACACAAAATGGTAATACATTTTATCCTGTCTGATGAATTCTTTTTTAGTTCGAGACCGAATATTCTGTATGAGGATGTAAAATCATGCTCATGTGAAGATGTGCAAGTGAGTGGTAATAACTGGTGGAGTCAGATGCAGCTTTGTTTTCAAAACAATGAAGTCTCTTCATCTAGCTCTATGGAAATTACCCTAAGAGAGGAGGGATTCATGAAAAAAGACGGCAAGTGTACATATTTACTTACATTGCACTCATGGGGAAGCCATTTTTCATGGTCTTGTCTTGTCTTTCCTCTGGTAATCCTGGTATTTTTCAGCTCAATACATATATGTTCCTGGTATGCATTACATTCCCAAAGAAGCTCTCTTTCATCCGGGCTCGCATTTGAGAACAGCCAGCTAAGCATGCATGTTCACACATGTTCACACAATCAAGCACTACACTAAACATATACATTTAGGAGTCCAGATTTGAACTTTTATTTTGGCCCACAAGAACATAACTCTAGCACACATCATATCTATAAGGGCAACAGAAAAAGGATCCATTATTGTAACACCCCGTCCCACATCGGAAGTTTACATGGATGATCTTGGGCATATAACAAACCTTGTGGGCTACTACTAGTACCTTGTGCTTAAGCTTTTGGGCCATGTGGTGTGGCTTGTGGATCAAAATCAAGGTATTGGGCTAGAGGTTTGCTTGGGGCGTTCCAGGTGGTATCAGAGCTATCCATGTACACGACCATGTGGGCCTTGGAGTTTGGTTTGATATCCTTTCCCTATTCAACCAAAAGGATATCAATCATCGCATGAACTAACTACGGCATTTCCCCACCCGTGCCCAAAATATGGCTTTGGTGGGCTTCTCCAGAGTGACACCGGAGGTCTTGGAATCACTTCCGCCTCAAACCTAAGTCACAAATGAATCTAACCCAAGCTCCAAAAGAACAAAAGACCACAACGGAGAGCACATCTATGTTTGTTAGAATGATCTAGATTATGTAGTTCAAGGCTTGTTCTGATAAATGTGGATTTCAACTGGAGGGATTTGACATTATGAATAGCTCAAATTGGCAATTAGAGATTGAGTTTTGGAGCTTTATCGCACTGAAATATGGATTTGAAATGACCACCAAATAGGAGTGAATTAAAACCGTTCATGTTAAGGATTGCAGTGATGTTGAACAAAACAAAAAACAGGGATCGCAGTTACATAAGATTTCGATAAAATACCGCCACTTCTACCTCTAGTCCCTCTTCCACTGTTTCTCACAAGCCACCTATAGGTCCACAATTCCACATCCATCCATGATCCATCAAAACGAAGCCTATATGTTTATTTTGGTTAGTCTCACCTAATAATTTCACCAGATAATTAGGGTCATTCTAACCATAAGTAGCATCGCAAGGCGGACACCAAGCATAATTCCACAACTTCATGGCAAAATTCTTCACATTCAACCACTTCCCTTGTTCTCATTAGATTTACATTACCTAAACATCATCGAAACATCTAAGTCCACACCAACTAAACTAACTTCCCCCGACCCTCATCAACATTTTGAAAATTTGAGCAAATATATATACATATGCGCATTGAAAAGGCCAGACTTCTTTTTTTTTTTTGACAAGTATGAATCACAGAAAAAAGTCCAGACTTTAATTGCATTGGATCACGAATTGTCGACAAAAAACAACAACTAGGTATTTCAATCTCCAAATACAAATTTCTGCAGCAAAGAAGCCACTTAATCATGTATTAATTACTCACTGAGCTTTGATGGAACCCTAAAACACGAGGCGATTGATTATCATTCGACTGCTTTCTGTATCTCCGGTAATTGAACGGACTTCCGTTGCATATCTCTCCACTTGTCGATCGCCGCCGTGCATATGACTGAAACAAAATCGCCCAAAAGGGTTTCTAATTACAACAATGCTGAATACAATCAACATAATCCAACCACACAGTACACAAAAATCAATACGAATTGATCGATAGTAGTGGCTAAAGAAGAAGAAGATTATTACATCCGGCGCCGACGAAGTAGAGCAGGCGAACGACCTTTGGGCCAGCGGGGCCCACCACCTCTTCTCCGGTCATCTCTCTCTCCTCTCTAGTTTTTGGGAAATGAAATCGAAGATAATTAAAGCCTGAATTTTTGGAGGAGAAGGAAGTCAACACGAACTCGCGTTTATCAGACGCGAGGTCCATAAAACGACGTCGCCCGGGTTCATTATGACTTCTCAGGTTGAACATGAGAAGTATGTTGAAACTTCGTAATTGGTAAATTGTGAACTCAATCTAGTTTATTTACATAATTGAAACTGTTCAAGTTGTAGATCTTGTCAATAAGATATACTTAGTCAAAGATTACGTTAATCGAATATTGATTAGTTTATAATCGGAGTTAATTTGTATGAATTTATTTTTAATAAAATAGTTTTGGCCTCACTGGATCACACCCATTATCACTGTAGTTCTCTGGCAATGTGTAATTTGTAAATTGTGAACTTATTCCGGTTTATTTTTATGATCTAAACTGTTGAAGTTGTTGATCGTGTCAAGAAGATGCACCATGTTGATTATCATATTAATCGAATTCTGATTAGTTTGTAATCGGAGATGATTTGTGTCAAATTATTTTCACGAAAATAGATTTGGTCACAGAGGATGAAATACCAGGTTTTTTTTTAAATTGGCCACAGCCATAAACTGATTGATTGATCGTAAAGGGAGAAAGAATACTCTTCTGGAGAGAGAGAGAGGAGACGACAAAGGGATGGAGAAGAAGGGAAGCTCCAGTCTCAACATCGCCCTCGTTCGTCCTGATCTCGGAATCGGTAACTACTATTTCATACTACCTCCGTCCCTAAATGTTTGGCCGTTTTGCAAAACGAGAACTCAAAAATAATGCATTTCTTTCAAAAAAAATTCAAACGTTTTTCATAAATTAAAAGATCAAATCGATATATAGTGAATTGTTGAAAAAAAATTAATTTTTCTTGCAAAAATTGTATTATTTTTACGTCCTCATTTTGCGAAACGGATAAATATTATGGGACGGAGGGAGTACTTACCTCTCTTGTCTGTGTAGTTGTCTGTCATGTTGGAAATCGAACAAGTTGTGCAGCGTTGTGTTTTCCTCTTTCATTTTTTTTTTGTGGTAAGTATTTTCCTCTTTCATTTCGTGTATGTATATGTGAACGAATGAGAGAGGAATACCAGTGTAGACTATGTAGTATAGAGATGGAGATTTAGAGAGATGGGGCAACCTACTGTTAAGACTTACAGCACAATGATTAGTGGACTTTGCAAGGAGACCCTGCCGGATGAAGTTGAGGAGTTACTCTTGCAAATGGAGGGAGTTGGGTGCCCACGAGATCGATGATGTGATTTACAATATTGTGGTGCGGGCATTCCTGAGGAGGGGAGGCAATGACAAGGTTATGACACTTCTACAACAAATGATCAATATGCATCTACCACATCCATGTTAGTGGATTTACTTACGGTTGATGGTGGGGATGGCAGGCTTTTAAACATGATCCAGAATCTTGTGCCTCGGGATACAAAAAAAATGGCCTGAATATTGATGAAATTACTCGAAGTTGTAAAAATACGGATGCTTTATTCAAGGTTCTATTTTCTGTGCATCAGCAGTCAGTAAAGGGAGTAAGCGAGAAGTGGGAAGGATACGTTGTTTAGATTTGTTCCAAAGGACTGCAGCCCACCGGAAGGATGCATTCTGTGTGATACAAGTTGATTCAAGTGTGATCTAGAATCTAGATATTATGGGTGTTCCTTCCATTCAGAGCTATAAACCGGGACAGTAGATCACTTGGGAATAGAGGACGGGCATCATTTTGATATGAGGTAGCTCTGACTCAATTTTTTAGCCTCTCTATCTGTGCTTGATTGAGAAGAATGGTGGTCTGCTGCCAATGCCAAAACTTAGAAAATAGATCTCTTTTTGGGCGGCAATGAGTACTTTTGTTCTAAAATATATGTATCATGTTGTTTCTAATCTACACATCTGATAAAAGACAGAACTCTTTGTCTACTTTTTGTTCCAAAAGTACTCTTTAGTGTTAGAAGACATGGAAAAAGAACACGACAGCATCGGAGACCCGTCCACTTCCCATTTCCCGAAACGTCACACATCTTCAGATCTCAACCAGCAAACCATTTAAACAAAGAAAACCAGCCCATTCCCAAGCCTATTTGATGCGTTCATGCTTTTGGGAAACAGGCCGCACCCGTTACTTTGTTGGCAACGTCAAACATGAATTGGAGTAGGAGTGCATCGAAGACACAATTTGCGAATCGATGAGAGAAGGCACCAAGTCATGCCCTTCCAAGTCCTGTTTCCAATTCAGGCATCGTCTTTTCCCAACCTACAATGTTTTACGTTTGCAAGTGGTTTTATGTTATCCTGCAAACCTAGGATTCCTACATAATTCACTCCAACCTCTACTAACAGCGCATTTTCTATTTCTTTGTCTTTCCTTTAATATTGATATTGATTGTAGTGTGCATAAGATGTTTGTACAATTGTCTCTTTGATACCGAATCCTATAGTCCCAGTTGGTTTTCCCATACTGTCTCCTCCATTTTCCCATACTACTAGTCACTCCAACCTCTACCAACAGTGCATTATCTCCTCCATTAGCTTTTTTTGCTCTTTTGATGCAGGGATTGAAATTCTAATTCTACTTGTAGCCGGTATGTAGCATACTGTCTCCTGCATTTTCTCATAGATTTCATATGAGCTTTCTTCGACTTAACTACCATATGGGGTGGATTCAGCACATATACCTGCAACCCACTGAAAGATCCAAGTACCAATTGTTTTTGGGTTCCTTGAAGCAAGTTTTGTTTTCTTGAAGTTGAACCATGTTGGGAGTTACAACTGCCGATTTTCGTGCTCTCCCTCGATCATCTTCGCGTGTAGTATTTTTCTTTCACTTGTTTTTGTTTTTCATTTAGCAACCTTGTATTCATGCAGAGATTAATTAATCATATCACTAGCAGCACATTAGTCTTCTTTGATCATGGAAGTATGGAGATTCAGCAACATTTTTAGAGCTGGTATATGCAGGTGACATATATATGAAGAATATGTTCTACAACATAATTACAGAAGCCAGAGCAGAGGATCACACAGTTTTTTGGTGTGCTAAATTGCCAAAATTGACTTTAGTATTGGTAATTCAAAAGGATCTAGGTTTGTTGGATATCATGGAACACGATGCCCTAGTCAGAGCTCAATGGAGAAAATGGATTCATTTAGCCAATCCCTATTAATTGGAACTTAAAGCTCAGTTTGGTTTGTAAACAGCCAAAATCTAACCTCAGCTAACTCAAAATTAACCCAGAAAAATTCTGGTATAAATTTCTCCATGTTCCCAATATGGAGTACTTTTTATTTTTGGTTGTGTCCTTCCTTCTCCTTGTCTTTTTGTTTTTTGCATGTACAATTATACATTTGCCCACCCGACATATGTGTCCGTTCTTTGTAGGGCTCCAGCTGCTATTCGTCGTATGACATATTCATTTTTTCCTTTGTATGACTGCAAGTTTATTGTTTGTTTGGTTAGGAAAGTTACGCAGCCAAAGCTGTCTGCAGAACTGAAACTCACGAAGCTGAAGTTAGGATTAGCAACTTACCAAAATATCTTATCGGTCATATTCTCTACCTTCTTGTGACAAAATACACTGTTAGAACTGGCCTTATATCCACCAAATGGAAGAAGTGGATGTGGACATCAATCAGCCATTTAGACTTAGATGATCAACCATTTTTACATTCTGCTAATACAAGCGATTGTATACTGGGTGCTGCTTATACTAGAAGGGTCCAATGTCAATTAGTTTTGTATCAAATGTTCTCAAATGTCCAATGTATCCTACTTAATTCCTGGGTCGCTGTAGCGCTGTTCCGCAATGTTGGAGAACTTGGTCTCTGTATACCTAGGGATCTTCTGTTGGATCTCCACATCTCTCCCTACACACATCTACCACAGCTTTTAACCAACAATTGCCACCTCATTAATGAGTTGATCTTACTCTCCAGATTACACCAAAGTTTCAAGTCTTAACCCTTTAAGTTACACGACACCTTTTTATTTAGTTTTCCCAAATGGCTGCTCTAACACTGCACCATTTCTCCACTTTATTACAGCTGTCCATAATTTGGGGGAAAAACAAAACACAACACCCTTATCCCCAAACACAAACACGATTCTCAGCCCTTCCATATGATCAACTCTCCATGCGATTAGCCCGACGATGATGTATCCTCTCTGCATCTCAACACTGCAAAGATTTGATCTCTCCCAACTCACCATTTGATTTGTTTTGTTTTCGTTCTGGAAAAAAACAGGTTTTCATTTATACTTAATTTGATTTGATTTTGTTTGGATTCTTCCCATATGGATTTCGATTCTGTTGAACCCATTTTAATTTTTGATGAATAGAATGGTCCTTGTTCTTATTTTACCCTACCATTTCCATATTATACAAACAATCTCATCGTTTTTTTTTTTTTTTTTTTTTTTTAAATTTTCATATGCTGAACTTTTGGTGTTCTAAGTGGAAGTAAAGAGAGAAGGTATTTCCCCCCAAAAAAAGAAAGAGAAAGCTTTTAACCTATTATTTCTATTCATCCCTTGTGTATTCAAAAATTAAGCTATGTAGAAAAATTACATGTTTTACAAACAGTTCAAGGGAATTGAAGAAAATGCTTTATGTTTGGGTTTGTTGAAATTTTGATTCATTTGGGATTGTAGGGGAATTAGAGAAACTGTTTTCAGGGCCACAGAGAGAGAGAGAGAGAGAGAGAGAGAGAGAGAGAGAGAGAGAGAGAGAGAGAGCTTGTAAAATTTATGCTGGGTTGGGAACTTGGGATAAGAAACGGTGAGGGTTAGAGCTGCCGTTTGGGAAGAATAAGAAACGGTGTCGTATAACTTAAAGGGTGAAGACTTGGAACTTTGGTTTAATCTGGAGTGTAGGATCAGCTCATTAACGAGGTGGCAATTGTTGGTTAAAAGCTGTGGTAGATGTGTGCAAAGAGAGATGTGGAGCGGATCTAGATCCCTCAACTTCCCATGCTTAGTCGATTTCAAAAGTCTTAAAAACCTATCATCTCAGTTCAGTAGAACTTGTAGATGAGGAGTCTATTAAGAGGCTCCTTTCTAGCTGCCCTGTCCTTGAGGTTTTGGCTTTATTTTAATGAGGATAGAATGTTAGCGTTGTCAACATTTCAGCTCCCGCGCTGAAGAGGCTTATTGGAAAATACTATCCTGCAATGTGTTGGGAGACTAGTAAAAGCCATTGCATATTCCATAGACTCCACAACTTTAAACTTATCTTCAAATACAAAGCCATTGGCATGCCAACTGAACTATCCAACGTGCCGACATGAAGAGTAAAAGCAACCTAAAAAAGCTGTTGAAAACATCAAGAAAAAGATGAAATTGGTCAAAGCCCAATGAGTATTTGCAAATTCATATTAAGGAAACCAACCAAATGGAAAAAAATGCAGAAAATGGGAAAATTGAGAATGAGGGGTAGAGAGAAATAACTGAGACATGCATGTAAAGACTAGAACAAATCTAGATGAGGAAACGAGTTGTTTGAATCATGGATTTCAGTAATCACTACAATTTGGAGGCCTCAAAATATCAAAGGTACCATAAGAAATAAGACTTTATATTAAAATGAGTAGAAAAACCAGATAGCAGAGCATTCTCTTTCATATGATTGTCGATAAGTGGACATAATTTGGCAAAGTAGATGCCTATTTTCCCATGAGATACCAAATAACAAATTTAGAGTTTTTCCCTCAAGTTCATATACTGAGTAGTTTTCCTTTCTCTCATAAGAAAGCCTAACAACTACCGTAGTTCGCTTTGAATGACGTATGCATCATAGAAACTCCTAATCAAACCCATGCATGTAACCATTCAGTCTTTTTTGAGACAACAAAACTTGAACCCACAGCTTTTGGTTCCCACCAATGGCAAACGTCATTTGATTTGATTCTCACAATATTAAGGTACCATTTTTAACTTTTGATATCCAGAGTCCAGACGAAGGAAGCATGAGGGAAAATGTGGCAATCCAGCGCAAGAAGTTTGAAGAAATGAACTTTAGTATGGCATGCAACACTGGTCGTTAGGATCTCCCAAATTCTGTAAACAAGGTCCATTACTGTTCAAGAAAAGTCTCGGTCAGCCACAACACAAATACCTTCCATCTACCCCTATGGCACTTGGGCAATTGGGGCTATCAGAATTTCCCAAGTTCTGTAGACTGTAAACAAAGTTGCACTCAAGAAAAAGAACGTCGCGGTTCTCAGCTTTGAAAACACGAAAACGATGGTCATGGTTGGGAATAGCTAACTAGATTATGCACCCTAAATGGAAGATGTCCCTCTAAAAGAAACTTATCCCGGGAAATGAGGTTAGGACGCCACAGGGAATGCTCTCTTTTAAAATAGGGGACAAGCCACTTCCACCTAGTAACACTCGAAGATGATTCCAGTAACAAACACACTAAGTGCAACTCATAAAAACCAGAAAACTGGTGAGGGCCCAATCAAGGTCCGAAAAAGATGAAAGACATTATACTACAACTATAATGGACAACAAAGAATCTTCCAGCAGGGTTCAGAAACTAGAGAGGAGGTACTAGCAGAGGAAACAAAGGGTAGAAACATCAGTGAAGTAAGCTTCCACCCAGAAAATCAAATTGTAAATGGTATCATTTGGCATACGGGCAGTCTCTTCAATTATCATACAGGATATATCCCCACCAATTATCTATATGTCTAGTAATAGCAGCATGCAAGTGTTCAAACTCTAGCGGGTGTATTCACATAACATCATGGAACATCATGAAACATCACCATTACAAGACACCTGTTCATTAAAGAGGTCAATGCTAACGTGAAACTTACTTGCCGGGCAGCCCAATACAGAACATCATACATACCAGTTAATTAAGTATCCATAGTTTGAGGATATCAAAGAGTTCCTTAAAACTCAAGACATGGTATTTTGTCCCTTGGCACATGTTTCTGAATCATTGTTCCAGAAAAAGGAAACAAGAAGGAGAAAGACACATGATGTTGAAGTTCACGACGTCCACAAATTACAAGTCAAGCCACAAAGAAACATACCAAGGTACGTTAAGGATGAGAACAAAAACCAAACAGTGGAGCATTCTCTTAACTAGATTGTACAAATGGACCAGTTTAATGTTGACGCCGATCTTTCCCTGGGTTACCAAAAGAAAGTTTTTTTCCTCGAGTTTCGTACCCTACGGCATGACATGAGGACATTCTTACGAGGTTTTTTTTTTTCCCTCGGTAGAATATAAAAGAATGACACAGAAGTGCCACATGAGAATTTCAGTTATCTCAAGTAACAGCAGGCTTACAAGTGTAAGTGGCCTGCCAGTAATGGAAAATGACAGGCCAATGTGGGATTGGGTTAAGTAGGAGGTGCAAAGTGTATTAAAAACCTTTTCAGAATGTAAGCCTCACATAACAATATTTTAACATTCATAAAGACACAAAAAAAAAAAAAAAACTAAAATATTAAAGTATTCAATAATTCACACACATTTGTGCTGGTCAATATAAATTTCACACCATTTGAGTTTTCAAATGAATAGCTTTTCATGTAATTAGTCATATGTTTGAGAATGTATCTTTTTAAGCGGGAGGACCATTATTTAACACTAAAGATTTTCCAATAGAAAAAACTTGTAGTAGAAAATAGTTTATCATCTATATGAATAACCAACACCATAAGAATTTGACCTTACAAAATTATAGTTTACCCTAAAGCAAAAGTACCTGTAAAAGGCAAATGTCAATAGAAGAGGTCAATGGTAAAGGTGAAACTTGCTCCTAAAGTTGAAAACATAGAACCTCATAAATCCTTCCATGTCACTAGCACAAGCATCCATAATATGGCAACTTCATATCATTCCGTTAAAGTTTGGGACACAACCTTACTATCCTCCCTTGGCACAAGACTCTGGATCATTTGTAAAAAATTGCTATCCTCACCATCAACCGTAAGTAACTCCACTACCATGGACGTGGTATATACATCCGGTTTGAAGTTCATGTTGATTGTTTCTTGTTGATATATCTTAACCTTATATCTGTCTCCCCTCTTTAGGAATGCTCGAACAACAACGTTAAAAGTCAAATCATTTGGTGGACACCCGTCTTTATCCATTTGCAGAAGTAACTCCTCAACTTCATCCAGCAAGGCCACCTCACATAGTCCACAAATCATTGTGTTGTACAACTGAACATTGGGCTTCAAACCATTAGCTAAAATGCTATTAAAAAGTTTCTGAGCATCTTCAATCTTCCCCTCTTTGCACATGCCATTGATGAGGATAGAATAAACAACAATATTAGGAGTTATGCCCTGATCTTGCATTGAACGAAACACCTCTACTGCCTTAACGATTTCGTGGTTCTTTAAGAAGCCGTCTAACAAGATTGAGTAAGTAATAATGTTAGCATTTTGACTGCTACACATCATCTCATGAAATATATGATCTGCTGCATTGCACCTCCCTACGTTTAACAACCCCTTTAACAAAATGTTGTAAGTATAGGCAGTAGGTTTTAACCCTTTACGCGACATTTCTCTAAAGAGATCCATGGCCTTGTCTATGTTCATCTTATTGCAGAAACCATTCATTAAAATATTATAGCTATGGATACTAGGCTCAAGGCCCTTATCAACTTGGGAGTTGAACACTTGTTTTGCTTTCTTCATTTGGCCTTGCAAATAATATCCGTCCATCAAAGCATTATAAGTGATAATGCCGGGTTTCTCACCTCTTCGGACCATGATCTTGAGTATGTCCTCTGCTTCTTCAGTCCTTCCCTCCTTGCAAAGTGCATCTATCAACATATTAAAGGTTACAACATTAGGGAAAATGTTTTGCTCCATCATGTCACTCAATATTCGTGTGGCATCCTCCCCTCGACCTGATTTGCATAAGCCATCAACCAAAGAGCTGTAGGAGACTACATCAGGCATAATATCCCACTCTCTCATCTTTCATAAGAGGCGCAAAGCATCATCTATGTTCCCGTCCTTACAAGGTTGTCGATGATTGTGCTATACATCACTACATCAAGCCTATAGTTCCATTTCTGCATATTCCTGAGCAACCGGATGGCCATTGTAGTGTCTCCTATTTTACAAAGTCTTTTTATGATTGTTGCATACATGATTTCATCAGGTTCAATGTCTCCATATTTTATCAACCTTCTGAACAAATTCACAGCTTCAGAAGTGTTACCTTCTAAAACATACCCATTTATTAGAGTGCTGAAGGTAGACACCTTTGGAGTACAACCACATTTAAAGAAGATACCCAAGATAGCAAACCCAAAATCCACTTGATTCAAGCGGCAAAAACAATTCATCAAAATATTCAGCGTATATTCATCGATTGGAAGACCCAACTTGCGGATGTCTTTATATAGAGAAATGACAGGCGAATATTCCTTCATCTTGGCAACAGCAGTTAACAGGTGAGTGAAATTGATCACAGGAGGAAGACGTCGAAATCGGGCCATTTGATGGAACAAACTAAGAACATGGTCGAGCTTGTCAAAACCCGTTTTAGATTTCTCCGACAACAACTTCTGTAGTTGCTGCCGGTTGGTAATTGCAATGACATCAGTGGGATTAGGGTTCGTTGAAAATTGGGTAGTATGAAACAAGAGTGTATGATGATGATGATGATGGCGAAATGGGTTACCTTTTGGATAGTTATTACGTGCTGTCGTTGTTGGGCTGAAAATCAAAGCAACAGCAGCGATTCTTCTTCTTCGCATCTTGATCGGAAAGAGTGTTATTTTTTCAGCAACAAAAAGCCTCTATCAAACCATGCGAAGCGACGGAAAACGACGAAGGTTACACAGTAAGAGAGAAATTGTAAAACAGCGTCGCCGTCATCCTACGCTAACCTCGTATCTCCAAAACGAGAGGCTTAACTCCGAAATCATAGTCTTCATTCTCGTAAAGCCGACGCATCTTCCATACAGGGAATTCAATTCATTCTGGGAAAAAAATAAGCAGCCAATTTTCAATAAAGCCAAAAATAAGTTGGTAAGTTAAATTTTTTTATTTTTATTCAAAAAAATTTGGGTTTCGATTGTAAATTTTTTCTTTTTAAATTTCTCTCGACATGACGAAACAATAATCCATGAAAAATCGATGAAAAACAAACATATGCGAAAAAAATTTAAATAAGGATAAAAAAAAAAAGGAGCCATTTGACTTATTTAAGCTAAAATATAAAAGA
Source organism: Rhododendron mucronatum var. ripense (assembly GCA_019656295.1). Classification (NCBI taxonomy): domain Eukaryota; kingdom Viridiplantae; phylum Streptophyta; class Magnoliopsida; order Ericales; family Ericaceae; genus Rhododendron; species Rhododendron mucronatum. The sequence continues at coordinate 3,095,914 of BPLT01000008.1, read as the reverse complement.
ATAGTGATCCTAAGGGGGCAACCAGACTTCTACCGATGGGCCCTACACAGATGATCCCGTTCAAATTTTTTTTTTAAATGAGGGATATTGTGAAAAATTAGTTCAATCCGACATATGTAGGTGTGCGATCGAATCTTTCATTTTTTTGTTTCAAGATTTAAAAAAATTGATACTAACTGCATTCAATATAAGTGCCTCCACAATTGCACTGGTCACACCATATGAACTCGATGGAAACTTCGTTATATGCAGGTGAGATCAAACTCAACACAAATGGCTGCTGGTATGACTTTAATGGAAGACCAAGATTGAAGGCCTCTTCTTTGTCTGCGAAGGAGATTGGGTTCTGGCCTACTCTACTATGGTCAGCTTAGGAGCAGCTCGAGTTTGGAGTCGAAAGTTCTTCCACATGTAAATCGGACTTCTTTGAAACTGTGAAACTTATCGACGAGGGTCCTCTTCCTAGCCATACTTATCATGCAAGCTTTGATTCAAGACTCGAAAAATCCTCCTAAACCGTGCTGGAGCCACTCTCTCTCACATTTATCGTGAAGCAAACCAGAGTGCTGATCATTTAGCAAGTATTTGAGCTTAACAAGCAGAAGACCTTGTGGTGACAGAGCCCGGTGTTAGAATTAAACTAGTTTTAGTTTGTTGTTTTCCAGCTTTCTCTTGTAGCTGGCTCGACTCTATTATTGTTTTTCCACGTACTGTAATACTCCCTCCGTCCCTTTTTAAGTGTCCTGCTTCGTAATTTCAACTTATTAAAAAGACATCATCATTATACCTTTCACATCAACTTTTTCTTCCACTTTCTCTACTTACCTATCATCATTACACTTTTACTCACTAACTTTTCAAAATGGAATCTACTTTTAGGGACAAAATAGACAATACATCAGCTTTTACCCACTAACTTTATAAAATGGACACTTATTAAGGGACAGCCCAAAATGGAATACTGGACCATAAAAAAGGGACGGAGGGAGTAAGACTTTGTGGCTTTGAAGGGTTTATGAATTTCCGAACTACCAAAAAAAAGAGGTTCTACACGCACGAGATCCCCTGTCCGACCCCCTTCCAGACAGGCGCCTGTCCCACCCTACAAGCAAGGGGGAATGGTGGAAATTTGGATGGACAGTGCTAAATGCCTCTTTTTACTAGTCCACAGAATATGGTTGAAGATGTCAAATTGTGTATCATCCAGGTTTCTTTTTACGTATGCAATAGAGTTTGTATTTTCTATTAGGTATAGCTATTTTTGTAACTTGTATTTTTCTCTTGTTAATGAATCTTAAGTACGCAATACGATGCGCGAAATAGGGAAAATGATACATGATACCTATCATGTTTTGACAACTTTGGTGATTAGATTATGCTCTTCAAACCACTATATGAGGACAGAGGTTGAGCCAGCAGAATCTATTACTGATTATAGGTAGTCATTGGCTTCTTATTACCAGTGATATAGTTTAGTTCGAGCCTTGGCATAGAATGGCTCGTTATGATTGATGTCAGGCTCTTTTCCTCATTTAAGGGCAAATAGTCTTCCATCGAGGTGGTTTTACCAATTTCAAAAAGAACAATATGTTCTTCTTCCGGACTTCTAATAGCCTAAGAATTGTGGACACGACACAACACTCTCCGGACATGTGGCAAACATGCCTAAATACTTGTCCAATTATGTTGTTATATTTCTTTTACTCAGACACATTGTGATATGCAGACTGCTGATTTGTATCTTCGTTGAATTGTTCTTAGTTTGATTGAAATAAATTAAATACTATTTTCTCCTTTTCTATGAATTCATAATGTACCTCTATAATACAAATACTTTTGACAATTTGACGTGTCCCCGACGTATCCCTGTCCTGATTTTTGAAGAAATTATGTGTCTTGTCTTCGTATCCCGCATCTGTGCCCATGCTTCTTAGCTAATAGCTAAAAACCCTAACAAAACAGGAACCTAGAAACCGTCATAATAAAAACCTACCGTGAGTAAAATTAACATAAATTTGTAAATGAAGTGTCAACATGAAAGTTGTTGCCCACAATATTGGACTTGGACCTCATGTTCCATGTCAAAATGTCATTGCCAAATCTGGTCATTTTTCGGTCTAAACTGTTACAGTAACCCAAGGAGTTGTTTGCATGGATGCATGGGTATCATTGAAGACATTCGGTAACCGGCAAACATAAGGCATTCCATCAGCAAATTTTGCGATTATGTGATTCTTTGTGGTATGGAAGTGTGTGCTAGATGTGCCATGTATATCTTGTCTTTATTCCTTTGAAACTACGTAAACATTTCTTGTGCTTGTTGTAATTATCGTAAGGCATCTCTTATGGCATGCTTATAATGGTACAACACTTGCAGAAGCTGAAGTTTGGCTACTGTGAGTAAGCTTTGTATTCTTTTATGCAAAAGTGTTGTACACAAGTTTACTTGGTTACTTGAAATTCATTTCATGGTACACGTGGATGGTCCAGTAAGGATATAGAAGAATTTAATAAAAAAAGGTATATATTTTTATCTCACGTTATCTTCCTCTCTATGTGTAAGATAATATAAATCTATATTTTTCAGTATTTCTAAGAAACAAACTCGAATATGTTGCAAGAAGTGCCACAATCTTAATATCACAACAGTTTGTATACATGACCTAGAGCATTTAAAAAATGTCACGTGTTCAAAAGTACGACAAAATAATTGTTATATCGTAGATACTTCTGGGATACATACGTGCAAGCATCGGAGGAGTATTATGTGATACGGATACAGTCTCACATTTTCGTTCTTCATTTGTCCTTCCCTTCCCAAACCACCACAACCCCCCTCCCCACCCCCCCCCCCCCCCCCCCCCCCCCCCCCCCCCCCCCCTTTTTTTTTTTAAAACACACACAAACACGGAGAGGGAATCACTTGTATGAACCCATATGTATTCGTGTAACTGAATGTTCTTCAGATGGTAGTATTGAATTTGTTACTCCGTAGTGAGTAAATATCCTCCTTGAATAGGCAACGGTCTGATAGGACCCGTAGCACAAAGAGGGAGTGTAGGAAGATTAGACTGAAATCATAGCACATGGAGCTGTTTCCATAGAAAAGGAAACTTATTTAGTGATGGTATATTGGTATGATATTCTGTGATCCAACTCCATTGCTAGTTACCTTTCTCAGCCTTTTGGCTAAGATCAACTCCATTGCTAATTGAAGAGACTCAACAAGAGTTGCCAAGCCGGTTCTTCCACTCCACAATTTGGCTCCTCTTATTTCAGTACTATCACTACTTGGTAAGGCATCTCTTATTAGTTTCTTATTTGTTAAGGTCTACCATGAAGCACATTATTTGACTCTAAAATGATTTTGTTTCCAGATATTGCTACTAGTGAGAGTCTTTCTGGAAGAGAAAAAGAAACGTAAATGAGATTAGGTGGATATCTTATTCCAATATAAACCCCTTAGGGATTCTAGTAACCATCCATGTGCGCGCGTGCATGCGCACACACACACACACACACACACACACACACACACACATATATATATATGTATATCTGTATGGTTCATTACCTCTCTGTTACCAAATTACAATCATTTTTTGTCCCCCTGAATATATTCATTTCTGTAAATAGGTGTACTGCTTAAATAGCTGCAGGCTGCAGCCTCGAATTGGTAGAGGTGTGGAAGTTGCCAACTTGCCATAGTGTTGATCTTATATGTGAACCATCTTAAGCTAATATTGATCTGCTATTCATCTTTATTCTACTGGCATTTTCACCCCTTAAATATGTTCATTTTGGGTGTTCCGTATGAGTTGCATTAGGCGACCCAACTGGTACCGTGCTCAGAACTTGTTTCATTAAACAAGCAGAAAAAACTATTTCACTTTGAAGTTTGATGCAAAACTATGTCGCCTGGTTACTTCATCCCTCGATTGAACAGTTGAGTATGAACTCCAGAATTTCTAGTCAGCTTCACTGGTCAGTTAGTGAATCTTCCCTTGAGTCTTGACAAAGCTTTTTGCTTCAGGCTCTTGTTATGTCTTGGGGTATGTGTACAGATCTAGCAATTTATTAATGTACATGCCTGCATGGTTTAGGATTACTTCATGTGCTCCACCATTGACTGTACGTACTTATATAGTCGCTTAATTGGAGTTCTGCGACCATTTTTATTAAGAAATGGAAGTCATTTGTATTATTATTTCTAGCTCTTCATTCCATTGCTATTTGAGTGGGGTATCGTGAACTCTTTTCTCCCTTCGTTCTTCCGTTCTGCCAGTATTCTCATATTATTTTTACTTGATTCCTCTATGATTTTTGCCAGCATTTTGGGTTCAGGTGAATGTTGGTCAAGTCTGATCTCTCCAGGTACAATTATCGAAGAATAGAATATTAAAAACAAATTTGGAATCGATTTTGCGTCATTTTCCGCTTTTTTCTGTTTCTTTGGGACATTGATTTCAAGTTCATTATGGTTTTGTCCAAATTTGTATGAATGGTTAGCTTGATTTTGTTTTTTGAAAACCATCTTTTAACAAAAGTTGTACAAATGTTTAGCTTGATTTTGGATTTCGAGAAACTGTCTTATAACAAAAGATCCAATGATGCAAATTCCAGTCAATTTTAGTTTTGTTCTTTTCCTTATCATGCTAATGTGGTACTCTCAAACATGCATTCAGGTTCTCATTTTGAGAGTCTTCCAAACCGTTGTCTTGATATACCATTGTTATGGCGGAAATAGGATAAAAAGCTTGAGGTGGACTGATTTCGTTTGGTTATTGATTAGAGTGGGATTAGGTTTGACGGTTGCCGAACCGGCCTTGCCCTCTATCTGTTTGGCTCATCTGGATTAGATTTGTATTGCTACTTTCTTGACTCGTCCCTCTGTGTTTGATCCTTTGGTTGAGAAAGTACTTTTGATCGGTTCAAAAGGCAAAAAAAATTCCAAATCTGTACGAAGAACCAGTTATCCTTAGGGAGAAGATATTTGAGCTTCTAATTGTGCAACTTTGCCTGGGCCTCGGGTCAGATGGTGAACTTCAAAGAATCTGTTAGGTTATACAACAAGAATAAGGGAAAATGACGGCTAAGGACATTTTCAGCATTAATAAATGTTCTTAGCTTGTCCTGTCGGGTATTAATTATCAAAACACGTCTTGGGCCGTTATTTTCCCCAAGAATAACCCTTAAGAGGTTAGGGTGGAGACTGGAGCTTACTGATGTTTTGGGAATTAAGGGCGTGTTTTAATAGGAGGTTTGGGAGGGGGGGATTGGATTAATAATCCTATAGGGCTCCTAATACTTAAGTAAGGTTTTTGTGGGTGGGACTAGTTGTCCCGTGGGATTGTTAATCCCCCAAAATGGGGGGGGGGGAGGGAGTGTGTGGTGTTTCGGATTGAGCAAAATCAGTGTAAAAACTCACATCAATACCAATCCCAGCAAAAACAAACATGTTATTACAATCCTACAATCAAATCCTGTGCAAAATAAATATGAATAAATGATTCATCCCCTCATTAATAATCCTGGCCACCTTATTATCAATTTCAATCCTAATCCCACCTCATTACGAATCTCCCCAAAACAAAATCTGCATTCAAATATGGCCTAAAGGATGCATCCTTGGGAAATGGGGAGATCTATGGTGGAAGCTTTGTGGAGGAATGGTTGCTAACTAAGACGGGGGAGCGGAAAGAGTGGCTTCTGTTGCTTGCAGGTAAGGAGGCAATGCTAGCGAAGGTGGGATAGAGATTGGCAAAATTATGGTCATAGCCAGCTGGTTAGAGTAGTACAGGCGAAACATTTTCTGATGGGTCTTTTTGGGATGCGAAGATGGCCTCAGTGTGGAGGAGATAGAAGGTTGGTTCAATTGAGAGCAGTCAAGTAGTAACTTCGGATCCTGGCTGCCCAAGCCAAATTCTTTCAAGCCTCACCAATTTAGAGAGGCTGAGAGGGGTTTACGGCTTTGTGACCTCAGTGATAGGGAGTCAAAGGAATGGAAATAGGATGTTATGAGCGAGCTCTTTAACCAAGAGGACGAATGTATTTGCCTATACACTGTCAATGGCCACTGTTAAGAGCTCGCTCATAAAGATTTGTTCTGCATAATATGCCGATGACTCACTACTGGGAATCGTGGGTGCTGTAGAGCTTCTCATTGGGATACAAATTTGTATCGCCCACTTCTTGGAATCCAGTTTGAACCTTTTGGTAAGCTCTGCAGGATCAATAACAGTAACTACGGCAGTTACAGCATCCTTTTGGAAGAAGAGGTTCATTCTTCGCCTTTGTCTCAACTTACCAACTTTTAGGACCCCTTTCTGCTATGATCCCCTCTGTTTACACCTTGTACAACTCCCAATGGACTGTCAAAAAAGTGACCCAGCTAGCTATTCCTACTGTCCCAAATCAGAGTCCATCCCGTGAATGTAGCATGGACTACAATCAATGTCGGCGCCCCCGATATTTGGATTGTCCGAGCCCGTCCTCAAGCTTGATTGTCCACTTAAGTATTAAGTTAAAAAAAATAGAAAGACATACAAGTCAAAACAAATTCAATTTTACATTTTGCTTTTAACTAGTTTGAATTACATCAAAAAATCAAAATCAAAATATAACTCCGATTGTATTGCTTTATGATTACCATGATTTCATTTAAAGTAAACAATTTTTTCTTGTATTTCTTGAAGCAACTTCTTTGATAAAATCATTGTACTTTAACTTAATCATGTAATCATTTTAATTGAAATCACAGCGAATCTACTTAATATCTTGTGTGACATGAATGTTCGAATGTAAGTTTCTACCTATTTCAACTAAGAAAAATTGATCTTAGCCAAAGCAACTATAACAGGAATTTTCAACTATATTCAATAAACAACCACATACCATTTGGAAACTACCATCTTCTCAATAAAATTTTATAATCACACAAATGAAAAACACATATGAACAACTTAATTATACTAACTCTCGAAAAATCAAAGAAGTAAATATCATTTTTAGCAAAAATTTCCTACTAAGGTTAGAAGTAAATGACTAAGATTTATTAATATAGACATTTTAACGTTTATGTGAGGTATTGTAATCAAAAGGAATATGAAAGTAAAATAGTTTGATCAAAACATAAAAAAAGATTTATTACAACAAAGTTTAATATACCCTTTAACTTTTAATAGTACAAATCACTTGAAAAAAAAATTAAATGAAAAGAAGTAATGGTAGGAGACTTGAGCAATTTTTAATTTTTTTTTAAACTCCTATGGAAAGACAGATGAAGGGGTCTATCTCCCTTGGAGAATCAAAAAAATAGATTACAGGGTGCCATGGTGGGACTCGAACCTGTCCCGTCTTTATTGGAAGGAAATGGCCTTACCACCGGGCCAATGAACCCATGATTATTATGAGCTATCTTTTATATTTATTATCTACTTCATGCTTAAAGTTTTTTTTTTTTCCTGGTTGCACCGGGGTTACCCAAGCCCAGGGGCTTGTTGGGCTCACCGGGGGCCGGCCCTGACTAAAATCGTCAGCTTGGCAAGTTCACCAAGATATTCAGATGCATTTCACCGACCAGAGTTAATCTTTCAAATCCATCGTTTAATCTTTCAAATCCCCTCCAATCCATTTCGCATTTTTCGGCTATTTTACGATCATATTTGGATGATCGGCTCCGTTCATTTTTGTAGAGTTCGGTGAGAACCATAATCATGCCAAAAATCGTGTTCATCTAACGTTAATAAATATATGATCGGCACACCTGAAAATTGAAGAAAACTAAAACTGGGTCCAATAACACACTGAATCAAAACCCAGTTTTTTTTTTCTTCCCATTTTCACATGTGCCAATCATGTATCAAATAAAGTCCTATTAACCCGATTTTTGGTATGTCTAAGGTTCTCATTGAACTCGACAAAATGAACGGAGCCGATCATCAAAATTTGATCAAAAAATGACCGAAAAATGAGAAATGGACCCGAAGGGATACCAAGTTGGTATCCCCGAAAAAAAAAATGTTGGTATCCCCGGGATACATAAATTCAGCTGAAAAAGCCCATAAACTCGTTACATCTAAGTGCAGTTAATTAATTGTCATATATATTTGGTTAAGATTGATTATGTCCACGGCTCATGCATCGGCTCCAGGCAAAACCTGTGAGGGTTTATTGTAAGACTACAGAGGAAGAATTTTAAGTAAATTATTAAAGTTTGTGCTCATTTCGCAATTTTTTGGTGATAAAGTCCTCAAAACACTTTTTTGGTTTTTTTTTCTTCCACGGAAAACACTTCTTTTAATTGTTGATTGAGAACTTTTTGAGTTTGAGTTATCTCAGAGCGCGCAATTCCAACGACTGAGCAACTCAACATCTTGTGTATCCGTATTAGAACATTACAATTGTTGTATTGAATCTTTGATTGCATGTCATGTCTTCTATGAAATCTTGAAAGTCGAAAAGCCAAATTAAGTTTTCTTCTTCCCTTAGGTGAGACCCTCTTGTGAGGTATATTCGGTTGCTTCTGATTCTTGAGTTTTTATTAAACTTGAACACAGTTTTCTCGATCAACAGTCATGCCGCACAAGATTTAGATTCCCAAGCCCCAAAAGCAACCTCACATTTCTGCCAACACTGTAAGCGTACGTGTTTCCATCATATATACATGCACTGTGTTCGAATATATTTCACTCCCTACCGTATATTGAACATTAGATGGACCCTAAGTTCTTGAGAAACTAGAGGTACAACAAGAAGAGTACTGGTGAATCAACCACGGAGAAAGAGTAGATTCCACCTTTGAAATGGTCCTCACGAGATTTTCTTTTGTAAGAGTTCCATTTACTATTGACGTCCACTTTCTTTCACCTATCTCATGCATTGCCAACGTCTTTTGGAGTGTAATTTCTGCTCAGCATTGATTTTCCTCCTAACTAATGGGTATCGGATTGGAGATGTCCATTCTCTTATTTTTAACTCAATATAGATTCCTGATTGATTATGGCGCATTGCGCAGACCATGATGATAATGAAAGCAAAGTGGACAGGGAAGAGAGGAGGATATATGGCCGAAAATATGAACATGTGTGCCGTATGTGCATTTCCCCTTCTCATTTACTTTGTGATGATTTCTTTGCATCTCCTGATTGTGCTTCCCATCGAAACCATGCAACAGATTCGAAGTAACCCGAGGTCCTGAACTAAGGGTATGTTTGGTTGGATGGAATCAAGGTTGGAATGAAATAGTCATTCCAATGACTTACTTATTCCAATGTTTGGTTCACCATTAAATAATAGAATGATGATTCCAAATGGAATCACTATTCACCTTTAAAGGAATTGTCATTCCATCCAAAAAACTAAGGAATTATTATTCCATTTCTTTATCACACCAAACATTACTAGTGCCACTCCAACATTAACTATTGCCACACCAATAATTACTATTGTCACTCCAAAAATTGTTATTGCCACTCCAAAAATTACTATTGCCACACTATTCCATTGGAGATGAGAATGACTATTCCTAAGCACAACCAAACATGAGAATGGAAATGATTATTCCATTCTCAATTCCTCCAATTCTATTCCATTCTTAATTCTATTTCTATTTACATTCCATTACATCCAACCAAACGCACCCTAAAGGTATCTGCATCTACTGGCCAATGAGTAAGTGAAAAGGAAGAGCTCCGCACTGAAAATCGCATAAAGTAGGCATGGCTGACTTCATGAATAGAGTGTGTACTTCTATAGACTCATATTGGATGGGCTGAATTTGCCATTGTCGCATAGGGTACCGTTAATCTAAGTTTACCAACTTTTTTCCCTGATAAACAAAGTTGAGCATACCAACTACAAATGTCGATTTTGTTTTTCATAATCTCAGGCTAAATTTGAGTAGGAATGTAAGTTCTCATGTTCTCCCTGATTAAAGTATGATTCATATGTAATGCTCTTTCTCCAGGTGCCCACCTATTGCAGTACCTGATCCTCCATTGCTAAATTTTGTAAGCAGTATTGAAAGTGACCATGATTCGGCACCTTATATATACCTCATGAGTCCTGACATGTCTAGAGATATAACCCTTACGGATTCTAGAGCATTGGTTGTCGTTCCAGCAATGGAGGTTGAGGAAATCCAAGCGATCTTGGGCTGGGCACGCAGCTGAATTTGTCGACCTTTCTATGTTTCTGAAGTAGAAGATACGGTTAAAGCTGTTGAAAAGCTTGGAACACGAAGGTTTGTCGGACATAAAAGCAAAAACGAATCCAGCAACTTGTGCAACTGTCGAAGCACTCGCAATCTGTAATAGACGCTTGTAAATACCCATTTTCTTATTATTTTTCTTCTTTTTTCCTCTTTGCTACAGTGTGAAAAAATCAGAAAAATATCTATGTTGCTATTTTGTTGCCAAGAAAAGCTACAATAAAATTCCCCAAGTTCAGTCTTTTTTGAGAAGAGGAGCAAGTGTTATTCCACGGGGCATTCCTCAAGGACCAAGTTACACAATTTATTCTTCCATAGTTAACGATCATCAACTCCCCTTTGGGATCTCTCAAGATCACCCTGAACGCCGCTTATCAGATGGTCACAGGGGCTATGCTATCCCGGCCGAGCAGGGCGCGCTTCGGTCTTGCTCCGATAATTAGAAACGTTCACTTCATAGAGCTCATCGAGTAGAACAACCTTGCAAAAAATTAGCTCGATCGGATATCATTAAGTGCTTGATCGGAACACTTTTGTTTCAAGAAAAAAAATGGTGAAAAATAAAAAATATTGCCAATAAAAATACAGATGACACCACACACACAGCATCGGTATGACGTTGTTACCAATTTGACGAGACTTGTTTTACCAACTTATAGAATAACTCAAGTCATTTTTTCCTTTCCTTGCCAACTAATTCTTTTTGAGGAAACAAATCTCAGGTGATTGAGTTCAACATTTTCTATCTTATGGAATAAAAAGAACAGAAACAAACAATACATATATAATGAAAATTTTGTAGACTTCATGCCATTCCCTGTCAAACTTGTGAAGCAGCCATAGTGAAAATATCATAGTAGCAGGCCGGTCTAGACTAAAGAATGCAAACCCAGTAGTAGCAGATGGAATTCACCACATGAAAATAACTGGCAAAATTTCAAAAAGTAATTTTAGCTGAGGATCAATAGAGTCAGAAATGGCCCCACGCCCTTTATAGCGTGATTACAGTATTAAACGCATATGTCAAGGTAGCTCAACAAAAATAGCATCAAACAATCTTGGCCAACTTACTAGACAACTAAGAAATAATAGCCATCACATCAGATGTTGTAAGGGCAATGAATTCTGAACCACCAGCTCCCTTGAAGTCATTCCCTGCATACTTCTCCGAAGAAATCAATAGCAGTTTCCTTTTAGTCTTTTACCTTCGTCCTCATCCAGGGGACCAGGCCCCTGGATCACATTGTCATGCATCTAAGATTCTGAGGAGAGGAATCAAATAATATGGCAGTGTATTCAACAAGAAGAAAAAGGTCAACCTAAAAATACTAGTATTAGACAATGCAAGGAGAAAAAAAAAAGCTAACAAGCACCACAAAAACATAGATATGAGTCATGACAGCATTCCTGCCTTTTCGACTATTAGTAGGTAGACTGGAGAATTCACACAAGAAACTCGATATGTTAGGCGCTATGCATGCAGATTGACACCATTCAATATACTTCTACGTTAATTAAAATCCGTTACTAATCACTTGAATAGTAGATGATTCTTTTCTAGCAATAAGGGCTGCAAGGCACAACCCGCGACCTGGTAAATACTGGAAACTCATTTGCACCACCAGAAACTCATCTCCAACGTCAAATGTTCAGAAATGTTTTGCATCCAACAATCCCTCTATGCTCTTATTTGGATAATAAAATAAATCTGTGGTTAAAGCCTCCAGGATAGAATAGTTCATTACCGCTTCGGCGTGACTAATAAGAGAATCATGCAAACTCAATCGAACAACTTGTGAGGATATATATCATTAACTATGTCTGTTCTTAACCTCACATATGATCCTGAAGTAGGGTTTGTCCAGTGTTCCTTAACATCATATTCATATGTGATCAAAGTACTCAGTTGCTTAACCGGTAAAGTCCATAGCCATCATACCAAATGCTTAGCATAGAAATAGATTCCTTTATCAAGAAGGTAAAGAAAAAAAACTAAAACAACTATCATATTGACGTGAAAGCATATATCTTTGAAGAGACTCATTGATAAAACAACTACACATTTTACCCATATGCTCAAAGTAAAAGTCTCCGACATATACCTGATAAAGGGGAAACAATTCATTTCAAGAGTTCAATTGGCACAATGGATAAAACAAGAAAGAGAAATGTTTTACATTAGTTATGAAATTTGTCATTATGATCATGGAGTTGATCTAAAAATTTGAACTTGTTTCTGCATGGGAAGCAATTAAGTTGGAAGCCCTTGAGTAGTATTGTAGATATCTATCTATCTATATATCTATCTATATCTATCTATACTAGAAAATAATTCTATGCTCCTGGGCATCGTCACGTGGTACCCTAAATTCAATTTTCACCACACGCCTTTTGGTATATAGAATGAAATCAATGTTAACGTGCATCGAACGCGGAACCCGAAAAAAAATTCCAATGTACTTTTTTTGTCCCGTACATTGAATAAGCACAGAAGCTAGTATTGAACTGTGGAGATGTATCCAGCCGTATCCGTGCCATACAGTTGTAAGAATTTATGCTTATCAATTAGGACAGCATACCGCCACGAGATCAATTAATGCTCAAATATCAAAGAAACACCAAGAATTTATGCGCTTTATCATAAAACAATTAACAAAATCTGGAGCATCATAGAAATGGCTCCTCAAAAACGCACTTAATCGCCCATGATGCACGCATTTAGGTCGAAATTCCTCTATTTTTGAATTGTTGTTTAGGTTTTAAGAATCCATGAGTTGATAAATCTTATGGAAATAGAGAGTTTTTTTTTTTTTTTTGGTTGGGTAAATTGAGATTTTGTAGCAACAAACCACGGGGAAACCCCCAGGAGACAGAGAAGTAGAGAGATTTTTTGTTTTGTTTTTTGAAATATAATTTATCTATTTTTTATTTTATTCGTAACAAATTCATAAAGGGCTCATCTTTGATTTTCGCTGTAAGTTCCAAAGAATCAAAACCGGACCAGTGCAAGGGCCAACGTATATTTATGATGAGAATAAATTCTTTACGCCGCCGATGCAAATATTTGTTTCCTCTAAATCAATTACATCACGCTGCGATGCAAAACAGTGGCCCGTATCAATAGAAAATATGGCAACGTGGCACAATGTAATTGATTTGGAGGAAACAAATTTTTATACCGACGGTGTAAAAAAATTATTCTCATTTATGATCTCGATAATTTTTGCACCTCTCTATGGAATTTAATTGCTAACATCATATACTAGTAATCTTATTCACCCTCCGCAAGTTTAATATTATTATCCAAACTAATTAAGAAAAGTGAAAAATTGGACATACGGGATCCCAAATAATCGTCCTCTTGAAAAATACCTTTCACCATCAAAACAGTTTTATGGCTAGTAGTATGAAGAGGACATTTCGTTTAACTTGTCACATGTGTCGCCGAAGTTATATTCAGTGTGAAATTTTACTTTCTTGTCCAATTATAGATTTTGCAAAAGAGCCATAATGATAATAATCCCCAAAATTTCCTTTGAATTCGAAGGTGATTTTAAAATTTTGACTCCATTTTATTTTTCAACATGCATAACCGTAAAATAAATTTTATAACTTGCTCATAAGCACCTAAATATTGCATAACTACACATAGCAAAACCTACAATCTGGACTCTGAAATAGGCCCCTCTCACAGCAATGTTCAGCTATAACAAATTTCATCATTCAAAAGTGTTTTGGACAATTTGGATGGCCCTACTATTTATTAATGCAAATAGTATTCTATTACCAGTCATAAATTAACTCTTTCTTGGACCATTAATTACCAAGATGAACGGAGAGATTGAAAAAGCTGCACGCTATTGTGAGATGGGCAAATAAATGTTTGTCCTCTATGATGTCATATATTTGAAACACAGGATGCCAAACATTCCAAATCTTTGGGTCACTGAAGGATTTTGTTCGGTCATTAACTTTAGGCACCTAGAAGTAGTTGAGATTCATGGAAACTGGCCCGGAAAACTATGTGACTTAAGTCCATTGGATTAATGAAAATGGCAAAACACCAATGGACGTCAAGCCAGCTTACCTTTGCCATTTTAGGAAGGGTTGTGCTAGGGACAAAGAAAATGGGTAAAGAAAATACCCTTAAAGTGTACATGAACGGCTCAGATTCACTGTGCAGTAAATACCCGGATGTTTCTTGGTTTTTGCACCAAGGTGTTTGTACGAATGTCTCATACAAGGTGTTCATTGGTTAATTTATTGCACCAAGGTGTTTGTAAGAATGCCCCATCTAAGGCGTTCACTGATATTGGCAGGGTTATTCAACTCCTCTGCTTTGTTCTGTTGACGTGTAGCTGCTTACTCATGGCAGGGTTATACGTAATACTTACGCTCCGGAAGTTTGTGACATTAAGTTGTTGAAAACTGAACTTATAAAGCTATAGTAGGTAATTTTTGGTTTGGTAAATATACAGTAGTAGTATGTAATTTGGGGAAAAGGCATTTGCAAACCACTTGAATTGCAATCTGACATGTTACAAAGGATCAATTGTTATGGTAGTAGGTAATTTTTGGTTTGATAAGTGACAAACTTCCGTCCAATTTTTTCTTTCCAATCTTGGTTTGTGATATTTTTTTAATTTTGTTTGCCCTTTCCCTTGCATTAGCCAATGACCAACAAAGGAAAGCCAACACGTGTGGGCAATGGAGAAAAAGATTCACGGGTATCACTCTTTGATGTATCTTCTATCTTTATTTTGAAATGAAAAATTGAGAGTCAATTAGCTAAACAACATTCTAATTTCTTAAAGTTGCTGCTACACATATTTTAGGAACAATCCGGTAAAGAGATGTCAAAAGGAACACATGCACAATGTGCCCGATGAGAACGAAAACGAATTTTTAAGCAAAGCACTGCAAGGCGACTGGAACAACACTCGCCGGTAAATACAAGTGTAAGACTCTTATTAATCAAAATCATGTTTGATTATCTACATCTTCTAACCGTCTTTTTTTTTTTTGTTTGCTAGATTTATGCTATGGGGCTTAGACATACTTTCTAATTTGTTGCCGGTTAATGTGTTGGCCAAAATGCATCAATGTTCAAAAAAAAAAATTATATCCCAACTTCGCATCCTCACTTATGATGTTGCACATTATGCTCTCTGTTTCTTATTTTATTTTCACTCTTTCCTTCAAGTTTGAGTGATTATGAAGACCATAAGAACCTAACAAAGCTGTCTGAAAAGTACATCGTTGCTCTTCCCTCTATCTCACAGGACCCACCACCACCACCCTTGAACTTCATCGTTTATTTTTGATTTTATGTTCTCAAACGTAACCAGATGATGTGCCTACTCGAAATTGGTATGTGGAAGTGATACAAAGACGTTTTGAACCATTATGATGAGGATGTGTGTACACGTTCAACGTCCGTTATCTTTTTAGCATTTGGCTCTTTTTTGTTGCTATAAGCGCTCTCCACAATTTTGGCATTTTTGCAACATGCTTGCTTAGTTTTATGGGATTGCAGTATCTTCAATCTTTAAATTTCTTTATTATTGTACAAATATTTCTTCTTAATTCATAAATGTTACCAAAAAAATTTCGACTAACACCACATTATCGAGTGTTTAAAAAAATCTACAAGTTTAAAAAAAACACTCCATTCGAAAGAAATTGAAAATTCTATGTTCTTTTATCAAGATTGTACCTCGATCAAACATTAAGTACTCGAGCCTTTGTCCAATTCTTATCGAGCCTTTATCAAGGAGATCAATCATTTATTGAGTTATCATTGAGTGGAGCTGCTAATTTACCAATCGAGCTTCATATTATGGCTTGAGCTTGTTCTTAAACTTAACGACCCGAAATTGGGAATCGCTTAATTCGCTTACAACCCAATCAATTACCCCATACTTGATATTTTCAGAGTCGCCACTGAACACAAGCAATAGAAAATCTCCACATTTTGTATGAAGAGCTCAGTATTTTGCCATTACGATTGCGACCATAATATTCCTACTTATTTAGATTTATATATTTTGGTCTTTCCAATACATAACTTTTGATTTTCAGATGCATAATCTTAAACCGCATTCGAACCAACCCACTTGTGTGTTTGATTGAAGAAATCATATAACTAATTGACTCACTCTTCAACCTCAATAGGAAGTGTTGACCGTAAAATTTGGAACGACTTTTGTCCTGAACTTCCATAACTGTAGTTTATTGAATCTTCTCATGCAATGGCCTGAATGTCTAATTTGAATTTAATTATTTTTGTTAATGTCAAGAGGTAGACAAACTATTTCTGAATTGTAAAAATAACTGAACACTGCATTAATACTTGAGGTCCGCAACAACTAAACAAATATCAATATAGATCAACTCAAGAAACAGCCTCACAAAGAAGAAACAAACTAACAATGAAAGACTTCTATACAACAGATACTTCAGGAAATACTAGTACATAAGTCAGGGTATATCAGGTGGTAACATTTCGGATTCCCAGCCTAAATACTCGTGGCGACAAACAGCGCATTTTGTGCGGCTGGTCAACCACGCTTTGATGCAAAGATCACGGAATATATGTCTACACGTAGGGAGGACTCTTACGTTCTCCCCATGCACAAATTGCTCCAAGTATATGTGGCATTCGGATACCCCGAATCCAACTGGCCCATCAGACATAAAAGGAAGTAGTGGGAACAGATTGATCACAGCTGGATCAAGTCCCAATACAGCGGCAGGCCCTGCCCCGGCTGGCTCTTCCACTACTAGCTCTATTTCGGGCTCGGGACCAGCCTCTTCTTGGGGATGGCCATGTGTGCACATCCAACATAAATAGAAAATGATGAAAATGGTGACAATGATCACGACCACAACTGCTATCAAAGTAGGAAAATTCTTCGACTTCGAAAATTGGGTAGCTTGATGCCACAACTCTTTCTTTACAACTGATTTTAAAAAATCCACGCACACGTTTGTGTTACAAGTCTATGGATAGCTAGCGAATAAGTAGGTAATATCTTTACAAGACAACCATTTTATGCTTCAAATCAATAGTTTCTAACAAATCTATATGTAGAATTTCTATTGTTACACTATTTTATTATTACACAAAGGTTGTGTCAGATCATAGTGAGTCATGACCCCAACCGATAAATGTATATGTAGACGAAAAACAAATAAACCAGTGTAAAATTATTAGTTTCGGTTCTGTTTGGATTTGTTGGGACTCGTAGGAGCCGAAACTGGGAAAATTTGAAGCACGAAAGTTGTAGTCCTCGAAATTATAAGAAACTTTGGTATATACATATAAGAGTAAATGTATAAAATTATGTATAGAAACATGTGTGTGCATACCTTGCCGATGAGGTGGATTATATGTTCCATGATAATGGAAATCGCAATTGGAATAAGATTTTCCACAGTAAAGACCATTTATCAAGGAGGCAAGCAAAACAAAATTATTAGTTGTTGAAAGTAATTTACAAAAAATATTAAAAAAATAAATATAACAACTTGTCTCATTATATGTACTCATGTCATTTGATTTCGTGCCCGTGCTTTTTTCGTATCGTTTTCATTCCCGTGCTTTTTCTGTGCCACATTTTCCAAAATAACTCAAGGCCGGCCTTGACAAGCACGGAACAACAAGAGTGAATATAATTGGACAAAACATACGCGTGGGCTGTTTTTGGATTGCCGTATGAGGAAACCTACTCTAAACCCCTGCTAGTACATAGATAAAATCATGCATGAATGTCAAAGTCATCCACTCTTTTCCTTGCACACCTTCTTTTACTTCAAACAAGAAAATGGTGGGCGGCAATGTGTCATTGGAGCAGACCCCAACGTGGGCTGTTGCCATTGTTTTTTTTTGCGTTAGTTGCGATTTCCATTGGCCTTGAGCATGTTATCCATCTCATCGGCAAGTTATGCACGATTGTTTTCCCTCTACTCGTGTACTACTATAATGCACGACCGTAATGTTGCATGAGTTGTGTTTGAGGATTGCTTTGTCAACGCAGTGAATGAACTTGTAGACAGTGAATAAACTTTTTTTTTTTTTTTTGAAGTTGTCACATTAATTGATATCCAGGCAACGGAATTAGGAATTACAATCTTTGCACAAAATAAAATCTAATTCGGGTGGAATACAACCCGACTGGAAAAAAAAAAAAACTCCTATCAAGACTACACATGGCCAACCAATTAGCAACTTTGTTCTTCTCTCTACATGACCAACTGAAATACCAATTAATTCCTCGATTTAGCAAAACACTCCAATATTTGCCTTACGTTGGAGCTTCACTAAAACACTCCAATATTTGCCTTAAGTTGGAACAATACAAGGGGATTACTTCAAGGAAAATCAGGGAGTCATCAGCGAAACATAAGTGGGAAACAACTGGGCAATGCTTCTTCATTTTAATACCTGCTCCATTATATTAAAAAAATAAATATAACAACTTGTCCCATCATATTTACTCATGTCGTTTCGTGCCCGTGCTTTTTCCGTGTCGTTGCCGTGCTCGTGCTTTTTCTGTGCCATTGCCATGCCTGTGCTTTTTCCGTGCCAGTGCCGTGCTCGTGCCACATTTTTCAAAATAACTCAAGGCCGGCCTTGACAGGCACAGAACAACATGAGTGAATATAATGGGACAAACATACGCTTGGGCTCTCCATCAATTTTGATAATTTTTTTTGGTAATTATCAACCTTTATTATGATGCCAACAAAGAATACATAAAATCACACTGAATCGACATATACTCTACATTATTTTTCTTTCATTTCGATTTAAACACTTTTGATTACAATTTATAATTTAAAATAAAAATAGCACCGCCACTATCATATGTTCTTTCCGAATTAGTCTTATACTTACATTTATGTTTTTTTTATCAAATGTTGCTGATATTTATAATTTCTTTTGTTGGTGAGGAGAAGAGTTGATGTTGTTGGGGTTCTTATCCTTGCTCCTAATAGGAGGAGAAGGTCTAATTTCAACAATATGCATATCATAGACCATGGGGTCGACGTGGCATCCCTACAGTAAGAAACGAGAGGAGTAGTTGACGATGGAGTCTGATTACAAAGAAATAGAAATTCACCGGAAGCTTCTGGCGGCGGCGGGTTCAACTGACAAATGCGCGGAATAGGCATGACTAGTACTCGATTTAATTTTTTGTAGACTTTTACTCTCTTTTTTTTTGAATGTTTGTTTGGAATTTTTACTTCCTCCTTTCCTAAATAAATATCTGGCACGCAAAATTATTAGATCTTTCAAAAGATCCTTTTTTTTTTTTTGGTAAATGTCAATTTTATTCACCAAAACACCATGTACAAGGACTCAGTCCTTACACAAAAATCAGAAACCAAAGCTCAACACAGGAACAAAGAGAAACAACAAAAATGGCTAGCCCAAACTTAGAGCATCTCTAGGAGCCTCGCTCCAGCTCAGAATCTGACGAGATTGGCGAGAAAACCATAAATTCTCAAACCCAGAAGACTCGCTCTAGTCTCGCCTATATGCTTAGGAGCTACAGTAGCTCACCCAATCGGGCGAGGTTTTTCAGCCTCGCTTGGCTTGCTTCTCTCTCTCTCTCTCTCTCTCTCTCTCTCTCTCTCTCTCTCTCTCTCTCTCTCTCTCTCTCTCTCTCTCTCCCCGCTACAGCCTCGTCGTCAAAAGATAGATCGGAGTTGGAGATCGGTGCTGGGTTGTGGGTTTTCCGGTAAGGGGTCTTCCGATCGCCGGCGTCTAGAGGAAGAAAATCTGGAAGTGGGTGAGAAGGGATGCGTGTGTGTGAGAGAGGCAGAGGTTTTGTTTGGTGGGTTTAAGAGAAAGGGGGGGGGGGGGGGGGGGTTTGTAACAATGGCGGACAGGGATGGTGAGAGAGAAAAAATTTGTTTGTGTTTGTTTGAGGTTAGTGGAGGGACCCACCAAGATGGTTTATTATTATTTTTCAATGGCTAGAGTGTTTGAGGAGGCTGTTGGGAGCTCTATGGATTTAGTGGCTAGCCATAATGAAAATTTGCATTTTTCCTTGCTTAAATAGCTAGGAACTGCTGGAGATGCTCTTAGGAATCATGATCACTCCCCAAGACCTTGAGGGAGAACCCCCATCTCAAACATATCTCCTTGTTGGCTTCCGTTTTGCAATGATCCTTCCACGAACACACCCTGGCCCGAACACCAGTTGTGATTACTTCAATGAACATATTGACAGACTTCACACCCCTACAAAACACCCTGGCATTCCTTTCCAACCATAGATAGTAGATTGCAGCTGAAAAGGAGAGTTTAATTTCTCAGCTTGAAACGACTTGTGGCTGCAAAATGATATAGCCCAAACAAGCTAAGAATTCCAAGTACTAATCCCTGGAATTCTGAGCTTGTTCGGGCATGGCTGCAAAATGATATAGCAGCTTTGTTCTTCTCTCTTCCCGACCAGTTGAAAGACTAATTAACTCCTCGATTTAGCAAAATACTCCAATATTTGCCTTAAGTTGCCTTAAGTTGGAGCTTCACTAAAAACACTCCAATATTTGCCTTAAGTTGGAACAATACAAGGGGATTATTTCAAGGAAAATCAGGGAGTCATCAGCGAAACATAAGTGGGAAACAATTGGACAATGCTTCTTCATTTTAATACCTGCTCCATTATATTAAAAAAATAAATATAACAACTTGTCCCATTATATTTACTCCTGTCGTTTCGTGCCCGTGCTTTCCCCGTGTCGTTGCCGTGCTCGTGCTTTTTTTGTGCCGTTGCCATGCCCGTGCTTTTTCCGTGCCATTGCAGTGCTCGTGCCACATTTTTCAAAATAACTCAGGGCCGGCCTTCTCAGGCACGGAACTAACATGAGTGAATATAATGGGACAAACATACGCTTGGGCTCTCCATCAATTTTGATAATTTTTTTTGGTAATTATCAACCTTTATTATGATGCCAACAAACAATACATAAAATCACACTGAATCGACATATACTCTGCATTATTTTTCTTTCATTTCGATTTATACACTTTTGATTACAATTTATAATTTGAAACAAAAATATCACCGCCACTATCATATGTTCTTTCCGAATTAGTCTTATACTTACATTTATATTTTTTTTATCAAATTTTTGCTGATATTTATATTTTCTTTTGTTGGTGGGGCGAAGAGTTGATGTTGTTGGGGTTCTTATCCTTGCTCTTAATAGAAGGAGAAGGTCTAATTTCAACAATATGCATATCAAAGACCATGGGGTCGACGTGGCATCCCTACAGTAAGAAACGAGAGGAGGAGTTGACTATGGAGTCCGATTACAAAGAAATAGAAATTCACCAGAAGCTTTTGGCGGCGGCGGGTTCAACTGACAAATGCGCGGAAAAGGCATGACTAGTACTCAATTTAATTTTTTGTAGACTTTTGCTCTCTCTTTTTTTGAATGTTTGTCTGGAATTTTTTACTTCCTCCTTTCCTAAATAAATATCTAGCACGCAAAATTATTAAATCTTTCAAAAGATGCATTTTTTTTTTTTTTTGGTAAATGTCAATTTTATTCACCAAAACACCATGTACAAGGACTCAGTCCTTACACAAAAATCAGAAACCAAAGCTCAACGCAGAAACAAAGAGAAACAACAAAAAGGCTAGCCCAAACTTAGGAATCATGATCACTCCCCAAGACCTTGAGGGAGAACCCCCATCTCAAACATATCTCCTTGTTGGCTTCCGTTTTGCAATGATCCTTCCACGAACACACCCTGGCCCGAACACCAGTTGTGATTACTTCATTGAACATATTGACAGACTTCACACCCCTACAAAACACCCTGGCATTCCTTTCCAACCATAGGTAGTAGATTGCAGCTGAAAAGGTGAGTTTAATTACCTCAGCTTGAAACGACTTGTGGCTGCAAAATGATATAGCCCAAACAAGCTAAGAATTCCAAGTACTAATCCCTTGCTGGGCCAAACATTTGAGAAGCATATATTCCCACACTTCTTTAGTTGAAGCACAATAAAAAATAAGGTGTTGGTGAGACTCGGGGCCTGTGCACACAGAACACAATTTGCATCCACATTCTTGCCTCAAGTTCTTGCTCTATCCTGCTCTATCCTTGGTAGCAAGTTTCTCCAAGCAACAAAGCCAACAAATAAAAAGACCATTTAGGTACCCTACCAGGGAACCAAACCACTGAAGTCCACGGCATCTTCACCCCAGGAGGTCTCATAGCCTTCCAAGTGGACCTCATACAAACCTGTCCACTTGGAGAGGGAGTCCAAATAAAGTCATCATCCTTTACAAGGTTAGGCAAGAATGAGCTAGGAGTATTAGCCATCATATGTTGAGTAATTCTATTCTGAGGCCTAGGCCAACGCCAGCTATTATTCACAATAATTGAACTCACCTTTGCAGATAGAAACTGCCCTAAATGAAACGCAACCGCCTCACCAAGGGTCTTATGGAGTGGACCCATAGGGTGCCAGTTATGAAGCCAAACCCAAGTATTCCGACCATTGCCAACCACATGCTTCACCATGCCTTGAGCCAAAACCCTTAGCTTTAACAACTTCCTCATATTCCAGGATAAATTGATAGGAGTATTCATATGCCAAAAGTTTTGATTTATTATAACATAACTATGAATCCACTTAACCTACATTGTGTCTGCTTTTTTGCAAATTGTACAGAGGTGTCTAAGCATAGAAGCCTTGTTCCACAACTTTAAGGGTCTAAATCCTAGTCCCCCCTCACTTTTAGGAGTACAAACTTGACCCCAATTTACCTTTGCTCCAGAACTTCTTGATTCAATACCAGTCCATAAGAAATCCCTCAACATAGCCTCAATTGTTGCCGAAAGATAGAAGCCAATTAGACCAACTTAGAATTCTCTGACAAGTTCTATCTTGAAGTGACACACAGTCTTCATATTTAAGTCTTGTAGAGATCAAAGGAACACCAAGGTATTTGACTGGAAGGGAGCCCTAAGCGATAGGTAGAATCTGAAGAATATCCGCCTTTACTCCATGAGAAACCCCAGAGAAAAAAAAACAACTCTTCTTGTCTCAAACCTTTCTCACCCTCGAAGAAACCTTCCAGCTGTCCATTTATCATCACAGAAAACATAGCAGAAGTGACACACTGCTTGATCCAAAAAATATAGAGATGAGGGAACTCCATGGCAGTCATGACATCAAACAAAAATTCTCAATCTACCGAGTCGTACGCCTTCATGAGGTCAATCTTTATGGCACATCTAGGAGGAGAAGCATCCCTATGGTAACTTCGAACTAACTCCTGCATAAGTAGGATATTATCAGAGATAGCCCTCCCTTTTACAAAAGCAGCTTGGGACTTATCAATAACATGAGGGAGAATAGGTTGTAGACGGGTGGCTAAAATCTTTGTAATACACTTGTATGTGACATTACAACACGCTATAGGTCTATAATCTTTCATAGATTGGCAGCCTATTTTAGGAACCAACGTAAGTGTAGTGGCATTCCACTCTCTAGGCATAACACCAGAAACAAAAAAAGACTGAATAGCTTCAACCACATCCTGCCCTACTACAATCCAGTTTTTCTAATAAAAATGAGCATTAAAGGCATCTGGACCAGGGGACTTATCCCCATTAATTGAAAACATAGTTATTCTCACTTCCTCAGTTGTGACATGCTGAGTCAAACCAACCTTGAGGTCATTAGGAACTTTAGAAGAAACTTGAAAATTGGAAGAATCCCACTTCTGATCAAACTTAGTACCAAGTAACTCCTGATAGAAACGCAAAATTTATGTCTTCACTGCCATAGGATCCTCCAACCTGGTCCCTTCCTCATCACAGATGGAAAGGATCTTATTCCTCATTCTATTGCTAGCAACCTTCTTATTCTTATGAAAGAAGCTAGTATTATTGTCACCTAACTCCAACCACCAAACTCTAGATTTCTACCAATTGAAAGCCTCCTCTGCAGCACTCAACTCATAATATTTCACCAAAAAGTCTTTTTCTTTGTTATGGGTCAATATCACAAGGGAGAGCAGCACACTGCTCTTGAATACTTGTCAACTCCTCTTGAGCATTTAGAACTCGCTTCTGGATATCGCTATAAAATTCAGTGTTGAAACTTTTTAACAAAGACTTAAGCTCCCGAAGCTTCTTGTAAAGCTTATACATAGGAGAATCATTAAACTCCTTAGACCAAGCTTGGAGCAAAATAGCTGAGAACTAACCATGGAACATCCAAAAGTTAAAGAATCTGAAAGGTTTCCGCCTCCCCACCCTAGGCAGCACAGAGGCAATAGTTGGATAGTGATCAGACATCCCAAGAGCCAAAACTACAATCTCAGAATCAGAATATTTATTTTGCCAAAGAGAGTTAACCACTACTTGATCAATCCCACTCCTCACATTATCCAAGCCACCTCTTTTGTTAGACCATGTAAAAAAGAAACCCCTAGAGTTCAAATCTTCCATATCTATATCCTCCAAACAAGAGTTAAACTCATCAGCAGCAGCAATATCAAACTCATTTCTAGTCTTTTTCATAAGTATTTCTCACCCTATAAAGCAAAACCAAAAGTTGGCCGCCTAAACGCCTCAAAGTCTTACATCTACAAATCCTAACAAGCTATAGAGATTCTCTTTGTGGGAACGATTCCAGACTTTCGGATATTATGCTAACATCGACCTAGCCCTATGCTCGGGGTAATTCAACCTATTTCAGTGGTTAGGGTGTGGTGAAGCAACTCGAGATGCTATTAGCCTATGTATAATAGGATGACATCCTAAACTTTCTGCATTGATATCTGAACTTAGTGGTTTCTTTGGTCGATATTTCTTATTCTTTTTGTTTTTGTTTGTGATTTGGATTATTAACTATAGTTGTTATGATGTAGTATTCAATATGTTCATCGTTGTCTACAAGTTCCAAATAACCATTTAAGTAAATAATTTATTTAGCGAGGTAACGCGAAAGAGCATAAAGTAGCTCAAAAGAAGAAGAAAATGCTGTAATTTTGCTTCCTTTGGAAGAATTTTAACTCTTCGTAAATCATGGTTGTAGAAATGATAATTGAGAACACTGAAAATTGTGAGCATAATTTTGTCTATGCGAATGAATTTTAGTCATTCGCCTGTGTACCATAGCAAGCTGCTGATAAACCTTATGAAGTTAAAGAAGATGAATCTGCATTCGACTTCGCATAAATCCTGTGACAATCTTAAGGTGTCTCAAGTGCCCAAAATACTTGTACACTAAACTTGATTGTTTTTTTGTAGAAGTTACAAACTTTGTCACACGTCTTTCTTAACTTCTTCTGGTTGGATTAATTCGTTACATTTACTAGTTTTCGGTTGTCAGTTTTTTCATGCTCTATATTCATTGAATGAAACATAGGTGGTGCCAGCAGATCCAAACAATTAGATTTTTTCTTCATCCATCCTTTCAGAAAACTCTCATATTCCCCTTATTTTCAGCTATATTTGATGATCCACAAACATTTTCTTTTGCAGGAAATGCACCTGCAGATAACAAGGGTCTGGTGTCACTCATGGCTTCCCAGGACTTGCCACCAGCTCAAGCTCCTAAACCAGTCTTGATCGAAGCTGACATGGTTGAGCCACCTGTACCATCAGGTGTGTCAAAAGCCGCCCCACCTTTTGATACAGGCAATGGGCTTATATCATCAGCTCCAACCCCGGAACCAAATGGGCACCATAAAGTTCCGACAGACCTCCTCCTGGCTTATATGGCTTCTATGGCTCTTCTGCTGGCTATTCTCTCTATAATTCTTTGCCCCTATAGCATTTTCTGCGTCTTTATGGCTGGTGTGGCTCTTCTCCTACTTATGATTGCCTTGTTCATAATTATTTTTCACCATTCGTCGACATTATAACTTTGAAAAGGCATAGTAAATTTTTTCTGTTTTTTAGAGGGACCGTGTTCTAGTTTACTTGATTGTTACTGAAGATCAATTATGTTATTGATGGTCCTTCGAAGAGTTACTCTGTTCCCAGTATGTACTTATTTTGCTTGCTAAGTTGTCACATATGTACTTAGACACGTAAGAAGGATAATATACGCTTCCCTCCTGTTGGTCCAAATTGCAATCCAAGAGGGGGGTGAATTGGGTATCTCAAATATAACGTGGAATTTTAAAAACCAAATGCAATTCAAACTGAAATAATCCATTAAACCAGGATTGAGCCAACTCAAACACACACAGCAATAGATTGAGCAATTTCAACGAAGCAGAGATTAAATTACAGAGAACTAATATGCAGATTTCTAAACTTGCATCTATGAAACCAATTAACTGATTATTCAATAATATATCAATTTACTCATGCGATATAGATGTGCAAAACGGAAAGTAAAGAGAGTGGGGAAGAGAGAATCGAACGCAATGATTTATAGTGGTTCAGTCCACAACTTCACGGCCTAATCCACTCCCCAAGTATCCAACTCGGGATTTGCTGCACTATCTTCAATAGTTACAATCTTCTAGCTTCGCGGGTGCTAGACAACCTTTATAACGAGCAATCTATCCCCAATTGCTCCGACTAATTTTGACTCCGGTGCTAGTCACACCTAACACAACTAGTTTTGACTCGGTGCTAGTAAGTAGTACTCCCTCCGTCCTTTATTTAAAGTCCAGTATTCCATTTTGGGTTGTCCCTTAATAAGTGTCCATTTTGTAAAGTTAGGAGGGTAAAAGTTGGTGTATTGTCTATTTTGTCCCTAAAAGTATATTTTATTTTGAAAAGTTAGTGAGTAAAAGTGTAATGATGATGGGTAAGTAGAGAAAGTGGAGAAAAAAGTTTATGTGAAAGGTGTAATGATGATGTCTTTTTAATAAGTTGGAGTTACGAAGCAGGACACTTAAAAAGGGACGGAGAGAGTAACGCCTAACCACCAAATGATTTTCTTTCCTAAACCACTCACAAAAAGTAATCAGGAGTATGAATAAGGGTGTATAGTCCATTTTTACAATAAAGATCAAAATAATAGCTCTCTCACACAAGTGTATAGATATCAAGATGAAGAGTTGAGTATGGAGAGATTGATGTGTTCCTTAGAGTATTTCCGTGAAGCTCTCTGCTTGTCTCTGTTTTTTTTTCTTCCTTAGCCTTGTATATATTCTTCACAATTGAACGTTAGAAGCACCAACCATATTTGGAAAATGGTCCAATACTTATGGCCTTGATTGAATAAATTCTTGACTGCCAAAATCCATTCCTTTTTCTCCACTAGCCGTTTGAAGGATTGTTCTCCAATCTTGCCTTTCCAAACAATTCCATCTTTCATTTATAAACAATCAACCTTCATTAATCAAGCATTCTTCAATCAAATCTCTTCTTTCCTTAAGAGACTATTTCTAGCCATTAAAAATCTACAGAAGACTTGTCCTTAGTCTTACTCTTTCTCTGTTTTGACCTTGACTATTGGAGATAGGAATTTGGTGTATAATCTTTCCATGTGAACTTCAACCAAATTCTACAAAATAAACATGAATTCAATTGAGTACCAAATATCGCAATATTAATTATATTTTAATTCTATGTGTTTTGTTATTATCAAAATCAGTAAGGTATTCTATAGAAACCTTTGGGCTAACACCTCCATTTGACTTCATGGAACGACAATTGACAATACAAAGCCTTTAAATGAGACAAAAAGTAATATCATGCACGCGATAACCGCAAATATTGTTGTTAGCTTTTGTGGGTTTCTATGTGTTGCAGAAAAGAATGGAAAGCCAAAACATGCAGAGGGCAATCGCAACAAAAAGCATCGATTTCACATCAACAGAAAGCCATACCATACAGTTACTGTACATAAATTACAGCATGGTGACAATCGCTATCGCACCCCCCTACGCGTGTAAAAACTTGAAAATAGATTCCTCCATGGACATAATCTGAACCAATATCCGAATTATTCCAAGATTTTCGTGCTAACAACTTGAAAGTAGATTCCTCCATGGACATAATCTGAACCAATATCCGAATTATTCCAAGAGTTTCGTGCTAACGGAAAGATCAGTAAAGAACTTTCAACAGGGGCAGAGTTGGAGGACGCGATCCCACAGTGGCAGATGTCCTTGGAAGAATACCTTGTTTAATCCTTGTGGGAGGAGGAATAGGATTACCACAAACCTGCGTAGTTGAATTGGAAGGGGAGCTATTGGTAGTTGTTCGAAAACTATATCAGTATAGTTTTAACTTTTAACAGCAATTTGATAGCTTATTGAACTAGAAGTTCTGCAGCATTTAAGGTGGATTTAATCAAAAGGGGATGAAACGAGTTGAAGAGCTTAGGTGAAAAATGCATTGATATTGGGTTACAATGCTTCCATCTCTGTTCCAGCTTCGAAATTCAAAGGAGTTAGGCCTAACTGTATCTATTACACCACGGATGAGTTTCGGTAGGATGCATCTCTATTCCAGCTTTGAAATAAACATGGTGGAAGGACTTGGGTATCTACAACTTGGAAGATCAAAGCCACATCCTTGCTGGAACTGGGAATATTTTTGTCCTGTTTGCCCACCTCTACGGATAACACCCTATTTCTGATGTGCTGCGTTGCTACTTAGGAGGCGTTTCTGGTAAGCTAAAACTTGTGGATAACTTCTAGTGTATCTATCATTTGTTAGTCCTTTAGCAGGAACTATCGGTAATAACTACTTCGCAAAATGGGTATTATCAAAAAGAAATTCATCGTTCCCGACTATTTTTCTCCC
Source organism: Rhododendron mucronatum var. ripense (assembly GCA_019656295.1). NCBI lineage: Eukaryota > Viridiplantae > Streptophyta > Magnoliopsida > Ericales > Ericaceae > Rhododendron > Rhododendron mucronatum. The sequence goes on along the minus strand of BPLT01000008.1, from coordinate 3,066,947 downwards.
TAAATGTTTCTATTTGAGTCAAATTTTTATCTTCGTATGAGTGGGGATAGTCTTTTCTGTTCTACAAGTCCATGAAGTCTTGGAAAAATCCAATCATCTCTGGTAGGAATTTATCGAACAAACCACACTTACTCGTATATGTCAAGAGTTATTGACGAGGGCAGTACTTGAACCCAATTCTTACAATGACAAATATTAGCACAATTAAAATTCCTAGAGTTGCACAGTATTTGTTGAAGAGCAGTATCTTTTTGAATTGTCTAAACATAGAAACGAAAGCACCTTTTGCAGGCGTACGATCATTTTTTTATTAAGGTTACAGTAACCGATAAATTGGCAAAGATTTACAAAATGAAAGGATTATCACCAATTTCTCTACCAAACGAGATGATAGATGCTTAAATACCAAATGTGCGGTAGAGAAGGAGTTGAAGACAAGTAATTATTCAGTGCCACATGCCTGCGTCCATACGCTTGGGCCTATTTTAGTTCATAATTTATTTATTTATTTTAAATTTTTTTTTATCGAGACAAACCAATAATTAAAAAAAAATGATGCTAAATTATCAAACGCTATATTTTCTTAAATAAAGACAAGAATATAATATAAAAAATCATGTATCCAAACTAGACTATTTAATTTGTGATATTAAAGGGACTTAGATACCACGTGGTCACTCACTCAGCTCTCCCCTTTAAAAGGAAGGCCAAATCAAAATGTCACCATTTTGTTTTCAGAGAAAATCTTCTTTACGGAGCAACCTATTTACAATGCTCAACAAGTGCATTTAAAGGTATTTTGGGCGGTCCAAATTTTAGAAAAACTATTCGAGTGAATAGTTAAATTACTTGAGCGAATAATTTTTTAAAAATCCAAACAGGCCAGACCATTAATTATCAAAATAGATGGCTAAGATCGCTTAACTCCGTAAAGAATCGCTTTGCAGCGGCTCTGTAAATAAGTTTGTCGTTTCCCTCTGCCTTTCTAATTTCTATCCTCATTCCTCACTCTCCCTCTCTCTCCCCAGTTTGGAAGTTTGCACAGTTGGGAAAAAGTTTCACATCTTCAACATCTCACATAAATTTTCCTCAGCTACCCAGTAGAAACCAGGAAAATTCGTTTGGGAACAATGGCGAAAATGTGCAAGTTCGGATCACTTGGGTGCATCTCGTTACTTCTCTTCTGGGTGAAGTTGTCTTCCCTTGCTACCCAATGATCACTTTGATCATTGACGTCAGTTGAGAGGCTGCCATAACCCATTTCAACAAACTATCTCCATGTCTCATTGTTCCAATGAAGATATCAACGAAATGAAATCCTGATTTATGCGTGACTCTTGTCTCTCTGTCGATCAGAAAAAGATTGGTCCCAAAGCGACGCACGCCAGGTGCTTGACATGTTTTCTGACCGAGCTGGTAAGCTTGTTGGTACAAAGTTGAGTGGCTTGTCTATGGAGTCTTGTTCATTATTTCTTTTCCCCTTAACCCAGATTATTCCTACAATCAACTCTAACTGGTCTTTACATAGCTTGGATTATCATATTTCCAACTTCTCAAAGGCATTACAGAAGTAAAAAAAGCACCGCAGTACAGTTTGGAAGAGGTAGCTGCCCATGCATATCAGGCGCTTTGTTCGTCCAAGAAACTTACTCACCAGCCTAACCCCAATGGTTCGTTACTTTGCCAACAAGCCTCACGTCAATGAAGTCTCCCGTTACCTTCAACGGGCTAAACTCATTGATACAATTCGACTGGCTCTCCGGTCTAATTCTCCGAGGTCCCTCATCCCACTTTTAAATGATCCCGCTTTAGATTCCTTTGTAGTCGCCAATGCACTCCGATGTGCTCCCTCTCCAGAATCAGCCCTCTCCCTAATCAAAACCCTACAAACTATACCACATTTCAGACATACTCAATATACACTCTATGCACTGGCCATAATCCTTTCCAAGTCTCAACAAATTGCAAAACTTAAAGCCCTCATTGAAGCCATCAATTCGGGCAAATTCCCAAATGTTGCACGTGTGAGCTTCATGGATTCCATGCGGTGGTATGCTGCTGCGGGAGATCTTGACTTGGTCCTTAGTGTTTGGAATGAGTGGAGAGCGTTGCAGAAACGTCCTTGTATTGAATCTTTCAACATTGTGTTGGGCCTTTATGTGCGAATGGGAAAGAACTCTGAGGCAACAAAGATTTTCTCTATGATGATTGATGAAGGAGTTGTTCCTAATTCTAGAACGTATACAGTTATGATTGAGCATCTTTTGAGTTCAGGACAACTAGATTCAGCAATGCGCATTTTTAACGCATTGCCTTCAATGAGGATCAAACGGACACTTAGGCAATATTCAGTTTTGGTGGGGGCATTTACCAGTAATGAACAACTTGATGTGGTTAAGAGTTTGTTAAACAAAATGCTGAATGACGGGATATTTCCTGGTCATGCTATGCAATCTTCATTGCAGCGGATGCAAGAAGAAGGATTTCTTGAGGAGACAGACGAGCTTATTAAAGAAATGTTACCAGATGAAAGGATCAAGCATATAGGAGTATTCACTGATGAGGATGAGGAGGAGGATCACAATGATGGTAATTGTGATGGTCGTGAAGTTAAAAGCTGCATTGCTTATGATAATGTGAACACAGTTCGGTTAAAGTCTTGGTTAGACCCAGCGGCTTTGGTGAGTGCTTTGCATAATTGGACACATGAGGAGGTATCAGCATTAGAAGATGCAAATATTGTGTGGACAAGGCGATTGGTTTGCAAGATGATCAGAAATTTCAAGTCAGCTGAAACAGCTTGGCAGTTTTTCTGTTGGGTCGATACTCAGCCAGGTTTTACTCACGATGTTTACACACTATCAGGGATGATTGGTAAGTTGGCACGGCGTGGTCACGCTGATTTAGTTAATCAACTCCTGTCTAAAGTCAAAAGTGAGCAGATGAAATTGTCATTCAACACAATAAGATTGGTTATTGACTTCTATGGAATGTTTCGCAATGGTCATGCTGCTATAAAGGTCTTTCGTGATGTCAAATCTTTATGTGGTCCCATGTCGAAAACCAATCTCTTTCTTTTATATTCATCCCTTTTGTGTACATTGGCCAAGTGTAACATGAATTCCGATGCCCTAGATACACTTGATGAGATGATATTGGGAGGTATTCTGCCAGATATCCGAACATTTTCTGGATTGATGCATCATTTTGCACTTCAGGGAGATATTAAAGTGGTGCAGAGACTCTTTGGAATGGTCAGGCAGAGTGGTATAGAGCCTGACGCTTATACGTTTAGAATACTTATTCATGCTTTCTGCAAGTGTGGCAGAGCTGTTCTTGCATTGAGGTTTTTTGAAGAAATGATGAACTCTAGTTTGATGCCTGACGGTGCCACAAAACTTTTGCTTGTGAAGAGTCTTTGGAACGAAGGTAAGTTTAGAGAGGCAGCTTTTGTAGAAGAGCGGAGTGTGTTGATAAATGCTGCTCTTCCACTTGCATTTGGCTGTCATTGGTCCAGTGTTAGCTCTACAGATCTCACAAGAGTTCGCAACATTTATTCTGACAGCTTTGCAACCAATTGTGAGAATAGTGAATCAATTGATGTATCGAACCTGTAATATGATACAACGCTAGTACTGTCAGCTTCATAACAACGCGATAACATTATCTCTTTTAAGTTGGGCGTATTCTGTTTTCTCCCTGAATTCTTGAATAATTTGAAATATGAACAGTAATGAACGACTTTCGCCTTTGGCATGCATTGGTTTTTTGATCTTTTTTATTTTATGTTCTTGTTCAGTTCGGAAAGAGGCAAGCTTTATAACGTTATGAAGGACACGGACACAATAAGTTATTCCAAATAGAATTCATCAATGGTTCCACGTATAGTTGCAGTACTATTGTTGGATGGTATATCACCACTGCTCCCAACAGAGCTGTCCAGCCTGGTTATCTTCGGCAATCCAATTACGAATGACAAGGAGGTGATAACGGAGGTACCTGTAAAACTCCTAGAGTCGTATGGAGGACCATTGTACAGAGCCAAGATTCATGGTTGGGTCTTCACTCCAAAAGAAAAATGACAAAAGAAAAACAAATACTTAAGAAAAAATATGATTTCCATTTCACAAGAATGCTTGAAAATGGTGTACTTATTGCACCTCGCACTAGGAACTTAAGCGGTGTTGCCAGTTATTATTGAATCCATGCCCGAAGACCTGCTAATACACTCCGTCCATATTTTAGGGATCAAGAAAGGTAAATCAGCATATAATAAAATGACCACAAAGCCCATGAGTTGATGGCTAGGGTCAGGATGACTTTGATGCACATTCTAACCGTTGGGGGTCAAATTTTTGCAATTGACAGTTTGGGGACAAAAATGACTCAATAATACATAGGGGACCGAGAAAGGCATATAAGCCTCCATGATTTGTACTAAGACTTTGGCACAATGGCAATTCACCTCCCCAGCTCTTAGAAATAATGAGCTCACCCGCTCGTGGTTTTGATGTAAGCTCTATGCTAACACCGTTAACAGAAGTTGTTAACTGACCATATATAATTGCTGCTTGGCATTGGATTAAAGTGCTATGCTAACACCAACAACAGAATTTAGCTGACCATAGTCGCTGCCGATCGAGGGAGGGGAGGGGATGGCGATGAGAGTTGGAGAGGTGACGGTGGCAGGCAAGGAAAATGTACGGCCAGTGGTCAGGAAGAGGGTAAGAGTTTGAGTCATATACTTGTGCAAAACGGTAGTTCTTTGGTTTTCCAACTAAATGTTGCTGGGCAAACATAAAAACCTAGGTTATTGGGCATTGATTTGCAGCCAAATATGCTAAACTTAAGAGATCAACCAACTAATCATTGTGAGTTCAACCTTCGCCTCTTTCAGCAATTATTTGAGAAGTCAAATATTGTCTAGTCTTCAAAACAAGGACCTAAAAATATACATATATTTTCTTCAAGAAAAATTCGGCAACGTTTTGTAGGGAGTTAGAAGAACTCGTCAGCATCTAGTAACATGCGACAAAAGTTTGTACAAACATTTTGTTGGGACAAACATGTATTGTTTTCAAGTTTTCGTTTTGCAGATCGAACAATATGTATCTTAGAGACCAATCAACACATTCGACGGATTTGCAACTAATAAGGTTTGGTACGAAAACCAAACTTGAAGGTCAAAAGAGTTGCAATTAATACTTGGAGGACGAATATGAGACTCGGGTGAAACTAGGAGAACCATTTCTATAAATTTCCCAAGTAAAAAATAAGGACCTGAGAAAATGCTACCATTCTTCATTCACGTTTCCCAAATTTCTCCCTTTCTTTTTTCTTACTTTAGGGATCTTGAACCACAATTTTTGCTCCTACTTTCATACTTTTGAGACTGGGAATATCAGCCCGTAATTGAGCACCCCTCGAGGCTTTTTACTGCAAACTCTGTGTTACAATGCAGCAGAAAATTAATCAATTCAACCAATATGGCAATATTGCCTGTTTTTTGGATGAGAAATCTTTGGATTCCTTGCTATTGTTTCTAAGATAATCTCCGTCGCTTGCCCTTTTTTTCAAATACTCGAACTCTAAGTTTGAGCCCAAAAAAAATCCCTCAAAAGTCAAAAGTCACTCCAAACCTTGAGTCGAACGAATACCACATTGAGTTTTACTCATATGTGGAATCAAATACAGAGACTCCAACCCTTTACTCTAAGGTGCGTTTGGTTGGATGGAATGGAATGTGAATAGGAATAGAATTAAGAATGGAATAGAATTGGAGGAATTGAGAATTGAATAATCATTCTCATTCTCATGTTTGGTTGTGCTTAGGAATTGTCATTCTTATCTCCAATGGAATAGTGTGGCAATAGCAATTTTTGGAGTGGCAATAGTAATTTTGGAGTGGTAATAGTAATTATTGGTGTGACAATAGTGAATGTTGGAGTGCCACTAATAATTTTGGTGTGACAAAGAAATGGAATAACAATTCCTTAGTTTTTTGGATGGAATGGCAATTCTTTTACTAAAGTGAATAGTGATTCCATTTGGAATCATCATTCCATTATTTAATGGTGAACCAAACATCAGAATAAGTAAGTCATTGGAATGACTATTCCATTCCAACCTTGATTCCATCCAACCAAACATACCCTAAATGTACAAGGCCATTTTTGCACCTTTAAAAGCTTTTATTTATATTTTCGTAAAGTTATGAGGAGGATTGGAGGCTGCCCCAAGGGGAAACTCATATGCCGATCTGAAGTTATCAAAATATGCATTTATCACACCACAGCCTGTAGGCTAAAGCACCCAGCAGAAACCATATGCATTATTTTACGCAAACTAATAACAGGACAAAATATGTATACTATCTCAAAGATTTACAAACACTAAATCAAGAGAAGAGATAAATGATAGTAATAGAAACCCAAAAATGTTTTAAAACGGAATGAAGCTCACTCTTGAAGCTCTAGGTGAAACTGTGGTAGCCTGAGACGGTTTTTTGACTGTTCCCAATTGAGTGAAGTGGTCATAATTCTTGAAAGGGACTGCACAATCTCGGCCATGCCTGGGCGGGCAGAAGGATCATTCTTTATGCAACTATCAGCTATTCCAGCAACGAAAACAGCAAGTTCTGCAGGATAACTCTCTTGCAGAGAAGGATCCATAAATTCTCCCAAATTCTCCTTGCCATTTTCCTCCTGAATCACAGGACTCAAGACATCTGACAAATGCCCATTTACCCCTCTGTATAACGCAGAAACTTCTTTCCCAGTAAGTATCTCTAGTAACAGAACCCCAAATGCATAAACGTCAAGCTTTGTGGAGATGAATCCATTCTCCAAATACTCCGGAGCCATGTACCCTTTTGTGCCAACAATATGCCTTGTCAAGGCAAATTCGCCTTCTTGCCCATCAGCTGACCTCGCTAGACCAAAGTTGGCAATCTTAGCCCTCAACTCGCTATCAAGAAGAACATTGGTGGTCTTTAAATCCTTGTGGACAAAAGGAGGAGAGGTGTAGTTATGAATGTAATTAAGCCCCGTCGCCACATCCAAAGCAATCTGGATCCTCTGTGTCCAACTCAGAATTCTCTTATCAATGTTGTCGTGGTAAATCCAGCCACTCAAGGGTCCGTTGTTAGCATATTCATAAACAAGATACCAGTGTCCATCATGAAAACAGACACCTGATAGGCATATGAGATTGAAGTGGCTGATCTTGTTTAGCACACTGATTTCCTGTGACACATCTCCATCCATTTTCTTAATGGCAGCAAAATCACCCTTGATTGTACCGCGGTAAACAGATCCTTTAATCCAACAACTGGGACTGAAATTGTCCGTCGCGGATTTGAGTTCCTCAAAAGTATACACTTTAAGGGATTGAGCTATTACGGCTATACTCTCCAGAAACTCTGCGGATTCTTCTTCCTCAACCTTGTTCTTCCCCTCTGGTTTCTTAATTGCCTCAAAACTCTGCGATGTAATAACTGAAGCAGAAGCGTGCTTCTTCTTCTTATTTTTTCTGCGAATGAATATACAGAAAACAATACCCCCAATGACCAACAAAAGACCAACACCTCCAACAACGCTGACAACAACATACACCCATGTTTTCTTGGAGCTGTTATTCGACGACAAAGAGAAAGGCGGCGGTGGAGGAGATGGAGGGGGCGGAGGCGGCGCTAGGGTTTGAGAATATGTTGGTGGGGTTTGTAGAGGAATTAAAAGGGTAGTAAAGGGATTAATAGTGGAGCCAGATAACAACTCATTGGCTTCAAGAGTGTTCATGTAATCAACCCCAAACATCGTACTTATGGAAGAAACATCTTGATTCCATGAAACTAAATAGCTCAACAAATATTTGACACCATCATCACTCTGGTTCTTGGTAGGACAAGCACATCTCAATGGAACAGAAATGTTAGCTCCGATCGGCAAATTAGTGGCCGGAATACCGTTCTGAGCCTGAAGAGCTTGACATGTCGACAGGCCTTCAAAGGTGTTGTTTGCAATCGAGAAATAAATATTATCAACAATATAAGAAGTGTTGGATTGGTAAAACTCACCACCTGTGCAATAACACTTGACAGGAACAATCACCAATTTATCTGGTTCTATTGTCGAATTTTCAGAAACTGAATTGATTTGAGAGACTTGTGATGGGTCTGAATTAAGTAGCTTAGAGATGGAGGAAACAGTGTTGTAGGGAGGTTGGGATCTGAAGGTGAGATAAGCTTGGCAAGTGGTGTTTAGGCCATTGCAGGTGTATCCCAGAACGGAAGTGGAGTTGTCTGCGATGTCGCATGCGTTTGGGGCCAACCCAACGTAAGGCTGCTGGGCGTGGATCAACCAAGGTGGAGAGATGAGGAGGAACAAGAGAGGGAAGATGAGCAAGGCGAAAACATCCATTGTTTTTTGTTTTCCCCTCTGTTTCTTGTTTTTATCCTTACTAGCGAATTGTGAGTGCCTGTGGCACTATCCACCCTGACCGGTTTGGTTTGCTGTTTAGCCGTTTAGGCGGTTCGGCTTGGTCGATTTGAGCGGATAAAAAGCAAATTGTTCATCAAGGAAAACCCCAATGTTTATTTCTGGTAGAGGTTGTACCTACAAATAGGCAACTAATTGTTCAGTTGCAAAAAATTGAATTGAAGGTTGTATCGACTACTATATTTTCTTATACTAAGAAATATTTTTAAAATAGGAGTCATGGCATAGGTTGCCTTTTTTCAAAAAAACACTACCATACACCTAGGACCTGTGTCTAAAGGCAAGGCAAGATGTAACATAATTAATGTAGCGGATAAAAAAAACATAATTAACGTAAAGCCGACCTAAATATTGAAAGTGGTAGTTTTTAACATCAAACAAAAAATGAGTACATCAACGCTCTGGCATTCAATGGTATTTAAAAGAGGACAAATAGAAAGCCTCAGAGGACCGTACATTAAGATAAGATGTTGCTAGCTAGCAACTGATCACAAGTAAAGATCCCTCTAGTAGAGCTCAACGTTTGGCAAAGTAAAGATCCCTCTATTAGAGCTCAACGTTTTTTGCCAAGTAAAGAAAACAATGTCAATTTCATGTTTAGATTTAGCCCGTTTTGGTAATAACTGGTAACGATAAATGGGAACCTGGTTCTTATACAAAAGATGTGGCTGATCGAATAAAATTTGAAAAATGAGAAACACTTAGGTTCCGTTTGTTTCGATGTAAAATGTTTTTTCAGAAAACAAATTTTAAACTTTTATTTTTCCTGTGTTTGATTGGCACAAGAAAAATATTTTTCAATATAATGGTAGATTGTACATTCTGAAATATTTTAATCTCTCTCTCTCTCTCTCTCTCTCTCTCTCTCTCTCTCTCGTTTTAGATATAAATTATTCAATATGATTTGGGAGAAGAAGGGAATAAAATACGCAGTTTTGGGAAATGTCGGACCATCGTGAAATACAAAAATGACTTACGACCAAAATTAAAGAAAAACATTTTCATCCCGTTGGTGTAAAATGTTTTACCTAGAAAATATTTTACCCATTCTTTTTCTAGCAAAAAAAGGGAAAATGGGAAAAACATTTTATCAAAAAACATTTTACGTCCAAACAAACGAGCCTTACATTGATAACTTCAAGTCATGAAACAAGATTGATAACGTCAAGCCATGAAACAGGCATAGTCGATTATTAGTGATACCCAAATTTTCGACACCATCCTACCAGCCAGGTAGAAAAAGGATAAAGCTGAACTAACTAACAACCAAAAGAAAATACATTAAGTGGCTAAGAGTGCACCGCCATTAACCGCATACATCCATTCGAGCACTGCAGTTTCTACAACAACTACAAATCAAGCGAATTGGTCGATCGCAAAGATCGACAACCAAATTCGAGAATCAATGACCATGTTCTGCCTCTCTTAATGTATTATTCGGCAACTTATTTCGATTCTTGAATTCAATAACTTTGTTCCAATTTCGATTTTGATTTCAAACACAGAAAGAGAGGGAGATACCTCTTGGTGGTGCGCTGGTGATGCTAAGAAGTGCGGCGCTGCTGCTCGTGGTGGTGGTGGAGTGTCGGAGTGGCTAGGTCGGTGTGGGAGTAAGAGAAGGACAATCAAGAGAGTGAGGGAGGGGATGGGGAGGAGATGCAGTGGATCTAGAGAGAGAGAGAGAGAGAGAGAGAGAGAGAGAGAGAGGAGGAGGAGGAGGAGAAGAAGAAGAGTGGAGGTATGGTTTGATTCTCAAAGATAGGTGTGTCCATTTATGCAAATCGTGTTGACTTGTTTTTGACGGGCTTTCTTCATTTTGACCCAAAAAAAATATGCCAGCTGGAACCGGTCAAACATTTGAAATAGTCGTCTCACCGGGCAAGATAGCAACGGGAGAAAGGGTGTCTAGTTTTATGAATATGCAACCAATATAAGAGTATAATGTTTGACATATACACATGTGGACACCACTATACTTCACCACCACACCAACCACGAACGCGATGCTCCACCACGACACCAACTACACAATTTACATAGTTGGTGTTGCGGTGAATATCATGTCCATAACATCATTGTAACAATTTGTTCTATATACGTTGCCCTCAAGGACTCAAATCCACAAGGGGTGTGCATTGTGACGCCCTGTCCCTACGAGTTTCAAGTAGTTGTCGACCCGCCCTGAGTGCAGTTGGGACTTGTGCAAGGGTTGTTTGATTGGTGACCAGAGTGATTAGTCGGGGTGGTTCCACATAGCTTGGTGAAGTGTAAGTTGTGTGCGCTATAAATAATAAATCATAATCCTATCTTGTACAAGGCCTTTTAAAGGAGTGAGGATACCAAAGCCCATCGAAACTTCACAGTTAAGCATATTCGCCTTAAAGTTTTCCAGGGATGGGTGCTAACTCTTATGGATGATTTTGAGAACCAAATCGATCCGTGAAATAAGTACTCCGAATTTAATTGTCTGTAGTTCTATTCTAACTGGCTAAAAAACAGGTCATATCTTTAAATCCGTAATGAATTTCATATCAAATATGGATCTTATTTGATAGATCTCGATTAGTTCCATAATACATTGTTTTCAAATCACATAAAATATTATAAATTGGAAGATATAATCGATTGAAAAATGACACGAACTCTAAAAAATAACTACAGTATTAAATCTAGACGAAAGGAGTATAAAATTGAACTAATCCAAATGATCATTTGACTATACGGGTCAATTTTAAAACACGGTTTACTTCAATGTTAAGATAATGTAGGAACAAAGCATAAAACAACAAAGATTTACATAAAAACATTAAAATAGAACTTCCTCTTTTGACCAATTTTATTAAAGTCGCCAAAGGGTCACTACAATAGATTCCGACCATAGCTGAAAGCCCCAATAAGATGTGTTAACTAATCACATAATAAGATGAAAGAATATCTATGGTTGAGTCTTTTATTATCTACAACAAATTGGGCTAAAGTCCAAAAGAATAGCCCGTTAGGTGGTTGTAAGGTGTAGGGTCGATTAATGAATTAATTTTAGAGTTTAAGATCTCTAAATTGACAAAATTGCCCCGGTTATATATACAACGATCATTTCTTCTCTATCTCTCTCCCAAAAATCAATTTGAACTTTCCCCTCCTAGCTCTCTGGTCTCTGATCCCAAATTTGCCGGTGCTGGAGTTCACCGTCTGTGCAGCGCCCAGCTCTCTGGTCTCCGCTTCCAAGTTCGTGTTGGTGCAAAAGTCGTCGTAGCTGATGAAAGTGGATAAACAGAGATGCTTCTAGTCACGTTACTATATCGTTGTTCTTAAGACTATATTCGCCCTCACCAATTCGAGAGAATTCGGTGTGCACTGGGTTACAGCGAAGCCGCCTCCAATATAAAATGAAGACTAGTCTCCAACTGTTATCTAAATACGTTATGCACAAATGAAGAGAGACCCGAATACCTTTGGATTTTGCAAGCCCTTCAAATATGATCGTAGGAGATAATTCTACAGAGAAACAATAATCAAAATGATTCTGAATATTATCTCTACTCTGTCAATTGGTAGAACCATTTGCCTTTTATAGGCATAAACCGTGACCATTGGCCAAAGATTACACCTCTTTGATTAAATGCAATAGCCATGTCTATTTATAATAGTCATGTCTATTCATTTCACCCCAATGGTCACACCTTTTAGTCTGGTAATGTCTATTCATTTAATCTAAATAGACACACATTTTGTGTTTAAATCCAATATTCACGTCTATTCATTTAACCTGAATAGTCACGCCTCTTGAATTAAAACCGTTCACCAATATTTACATTTAATATCCATTAAATATTTTGAAAATGTTCCAACAATTCCCCACCATTTTCAAAATATTGAAAATAGAACTTGTTAAGCTCGGAAAACCTTGTGCATAAATGAAGGTATCTTATGATTTGAACCATTCACTTAGTGAAGACATATCAAAGTTTGTCGAAAGAGCATAATAGACTTATCTTTAAACTAGCAATCCTTGTTGACTAACTGGACACATCTCACACACAAAATTTTCTTCTCCTAAGGTAACTCATAAAAGCCGACCCAGGTATTGGCCTTAGGTCTATATCTTGGTTTCATGAGTGCTCTAAAGTCAAAAGCCCCTGAGACCTATAGGAAGCGGCACCACATCCACACTCATATAGGTAGGATTTTGTCAGTGTTCCTGTAATTACAACACAAAAATCCTATTAAAAACTAAGTAGTTCACCCTCTTATTTTTCAACGTTACAGGTACCAAGCACTTTATCTTGGCATGGATCAATTTAAAAATTAAGTATTTACAATCACGACATATGGTGTACTTTGCTTATTGAACTCAAGACTTGAGGTATGGCTCAAGCGTTGAGTCAAGTTTCCACCAGTAGTGATTACACTAATTGGGCTAAAATTCCCCATCCCTTTTGATGTTTACCACATCAACTCCCTTGCAAAAGTAAATAAAACCATTGCCTTGAAAGTAATAGTTTCTATAGCTATATCACCATAGTTTATGACATGATTCACTTGTCCGGACTACCACCACAATCACAACTACTAGCTTTCGCTCTTAAGTGACTTACTGAGAAATATATCTGTGACAAAATATCATGTCACCTCATCGTAAAAATCTCACTTCTATTTCAAGAGAGAAAACCCCACAAATAATAGACTTATTATGTATTCATGGTTTTCATGCTTCAATTATATCAGGCGCCCTTACATCCATCATAACCGATGAATACCAATTACAAGCACATAAACCAATTCCTCTAAATAAATTATTTAGTACTCATTTGTGGGACATAGTTGTTTAATATGCAAATCGGAGTTCATTGCTGCCTCGCATCCTCACCGGTCTCAAAAGAGAAATTTGGTAATTGGCCAAATCGCGGTCTCGAAAAGAGAAATCTGGTAATCTGAATTACGCAGCCTCCTCCTAGAACATTTGGTGGTTGATGGGCCCATCGGGCGAGAGAGAGATGTTGGGAGTCAGAGGAGAAGAACTTTACTTCATCACCAACGCTTCACACACTTGAGAGAGAGAGAGAGAGAAGTGATTTACTGGTATGTACTACTAGCAGACAATGTCCACTGAATCTAAATGCGTATTTGAATATGCGTTTTTTAATATGCAAATTGGAGCATCTTAGATGTGTATGGATGAGCATTGAGTAATTTTTCCTGTTTGGAGTATTGACTTGGTTGTGTTCTTAGAATCATGCAGAAAGTAAACTTTTTTTAAAGGCCACATTGTTTTATGTTTTCTAAATCTTGATAAGAACACAGACATATATGGTTAACTGTGAAGTTATGGATTGTGTAATATGCCAAGAACATCAATAGATAACCATAATTTTAAAAATACTTTTTCTGAATCTTGATAATAACACAAACAGATGTGATTAACTGTGAAATTCTGAACTATTTTGTATGCCAACAACTTCAATGGATACATTATTTGAATTTTTTTCAAAAGATATAGAGAATATATTAACATTGATAACGATATTTGTTTTTTTTTTTTTTTTTTTGCAAGAGCAAAAAAATTAATTGACAAAGATAATATGTTAATTTTGTCTTTCCCTATTTTTTTTTTGCAATTTTCTTATGGGAAAGGTACACATGATGGATTTATAAAGATGACCATGTCCATTATTTCTTTAGTAACACACCAAATGCACGGGGGGGGGGGGGGGGGGGGGGGGGGGAAAGGTACTAGTGATATTTTTCTGATTTTCTCCCAAAATAGACTTGGAAAGGAAACTCAAATGAGAAGACAGGAGAGAGAGTCAACTATGGGAGAACAAATAGTCATCTTCTTCCCCATCTTTATCGGAGGTTTTTGTAGTGAGTCAGCACTAACCATCTTATTCCCCATCTCTATGCTCAAACTCACCTCTGTCAAAATATACGATGGCAATCGAGTCCCACCACTGCCACCTTTTCTTCCCGAGCAAAACGCCATCTCCAGTGAGCCTCACTCCGGTGATTTGTCCCCGGCGAACTCCTCCCTCCATTGTACTCTCTCTCTCTCTCTAACAAAAACAAAAAAACAAAAGGAAAGAAGGCGGCATAATCACCAATTTCTCCACCAAACCAGATGATAGATGATAGGTGCTTAAATACCAAATGTGCCGTGATGAACGAGACTTGAGATGAGTAATCATTCATTCAGTGCCACATGCCTGCGTCTATTCGCTTGGGCCTAATTTAGTTCATAATTTTTTTTTTTAAAGATTTCTTTATAAACCAATAATTCAAAAAAAAAAAAATGATGCTAATCGAACCCAATATTTTCTTAAATAAAGACAAGAATATAATAAAAAAATCATGTATCAAAACTACATTCTTTAATTTGTGATATTAAAGGGTCTAGATACCACTTGATCACTCAGCTCTCCCTTTTAAAAGGAAGGCCAACTCAAAATGTCATATTTTGCTGTGTTTGAATCATTTTTTCAGGAATTTTTTAAAATTTTTGTAGGATTATGAATGCAGAGAGAAATGAGTATAATGATTGAAAATATTGATAATAATTGAAGAGAGATAGAGATAGAAATGAGAATAATGATTGAAAGTATGAGTAATGAGTATTTTTTGAGTAGAGAAATTTTTTTCAAATCACTATCCAAACAAGGAGCCGTTTCTTGAGAAAAACTTCTTTACGGAGCAACCCGTTAACTCAATTGCGCGCGTTCAAAAGTATTTGAGAAAATGACGGACAATGACGTATTTTGATAATTAATACCCGACAAGAACATGCTGAGAACATTTGTTAATGCTGAAAATATCTTTGGCGGGAATTAATTATCAAACCACATACTAGGCCGTCATTTTTTCAAAGTATCTTAGACGGTTCAGATTTTTAAAAAACTATTTGCATGAATAGTTAAACCATTCTAGCGAATAATTTTTTTTAAATTCGGACCATTAATTATCGAAACAGACGGTTGAGATCGCTCAATTCCGTAAAAAAGCTGCTTTTTTTTTCTTTGTTTAGACCAACATAAAACATAAGCGGCTCAGTTTCTCGTTTCCCTCTCCCTTTCTAATTTCTATCCTCATTCCTGACTCTCCCTCTCTCTCCCCAGTTTGGAAGTCTGCACAGTTGAGAAACGGTCATCTTCAACATCTCTAATTAATTTTCCTCAACTACCCAGTAGAAACCAGGAAAATTCGTCCGGGAAAAAAGGCGAAAATGTGCAAGCTTGGATCACTTGGCTGCATCTCATTACTTCTCTTCTGGGGGAAGTTGTCTTCCCTTACTACCCAATGATCAATTTGATCGACGTCAGTTGAGGGGCTGCCGTAACCCTTTTCTTTTTTTTCTTTTTTTTTTCTGTCAAACGGAAATTCTCCGTAACCCATTTCAACAAACTATCTCCAATGCCTTTGTTCCAATGAAGATATCAATCAAAACGAAATCCTCATTTATGCGTGACTCTTGTCTCTCTGTCAATCATAGGTCCCAAAGCGATGCACGCCAGGTGCTTGACATGTTTTCTGACTGAGCTGGTGAGCTTGTTGGTACAAAGTTGAGTGGCTTGTTTATGGAGTCTTGTTCATTACTCCATTTCTTTTCCCCTTAACCCAGATTGTTCCTGCAATCAAACTCTAGCTGTTCTTTACATAGCTTGGATTACCATATTTCCAACTTCTCAAAGGTTTACAGAAGTAAAAAAGCACCGCAGTACAGTTTGCAAGAGGTAGCTGCCTATGTATATCAGCCGATATTGGGAGGTATTCTACCAGATATCCGAACATTTTCTGGATTGATGCATCATTTTGCACTTCAGGGAGATATTAAAGTGGTGCAGAGACTCTTTGGAATGGTCAAGCAGAGTAGTATAGAGCCTGACGCCTATATGTTTAGAATACTTATTCATGCTTTCTGCAAGTGTGGCAGAGCTGTTCTTGCATTGAGGTTTTTTGAAGAAATGATGAACTCTAGTTTGATGATGATGGTGCCACAAAACTTTTGCTTGTGAAGAGTCTTTGGAACGAAGGTAAGTTTAGAGAGGCAGCTTTTGTAGAAGAGCGGAGTGTGTTGATAAATGCTGCTCTTCCACTTGCATTTGGCTGTCATTCATACAGTGTTAGCTCTACAGATCTCACAAGAGTTCGCAACATTTATTCTGACAGCTTTGCAACCAATTGTGAGAATAGTGAATCAATTGATGTATCGAACCTGTAATGATACAATGCTGGTACTGTCAGCTTCATAACAAAGCGATAACATTATATCTTTTAAGTTGGGCGTATTCTGTTTTCTCCCTGAATGCTTGAATAATTTGAAATATGAACAGTAATGAACTACTTTCGTCTTTGGCATGCATTGGATTTTTTATCTTTTTTATTTTATGTTCTTGTTCAGTTTGGAAAGAGGCAAGCTTTGTAACGTTATGAAGGACGCGGACAAAATAAGTTATCTCAAATAGAATTCATCAATGGTTCTACGTATGGTTGCAGTACTATTGTTGGATGGTATATCACCACTGCTCCCGACAGAGCTGTCCAGCCTGGTTATCTTAGGCAATCCAATTACGAATGACAAGGAGGTGATAACGGAGGTAGCTGTAAAACTCCTAGAGTCGTATGGAGGACCATTGTACAGAGCCAAGATTCATGGTTGGGTCTTCACTCCAAAAGAACAATGACAAAAGAAAAACAAATACTCCAGAAAAAATATGATTTCCGTATCACAAGAATGCTTGAAAATCGTTGTACTTATTGCACCTCGCGCTAGGAACTTAAGCGGTGATGCCAGTTATTATTGAATCCACGCCCGAAGACCTGCTAATACACTCAGTCCATATTTTAGGGATCAAGAAAGGTAAATTAACATATAATGAAATGACCACAAAGCCCATGAGTTGATGGCTAGGGTCAGGATGACTTTGATGCACAATTGCACATTCTAACCATTGGGGGTCAAATTTTTGCAATTGACAGTTTCGGGACAAAAATGACTCAATAATACATAGGGGACCGAGAAAGGTAAATAAGCCTCCATGATTCGTACTAAGACTTTGGCACAATGGCAATTCACCTCCCCAACTCTTAGAAATATCCAGCTCACCTGCTCGTGGTTTTGGATGTAAGTTCTATGCTAACACCGTTAACAGAAGTTGTTAACTGACCGTATATAATTGTTGCTTGGTGTTGGATGAAAGTGCTATGCTAACACCAACAACAGAATTTAACTGACCATAGTCGCTGCTGATCGAGGGAGGGGAGGGGATGGCGATGAGAGTTGGAGAGGTGACGGTGGCGGGCAAGGAAGATGTACGGCCAGTGGTCAGGAAGAGGATAAGAGTTTGAGTCATATACTTGTGCAAAACGGTATTTCTTTGGTTTTCCAACTAAATGTTGCTGGGCAAACATAAAAACCTAGGTTATTGGGCATTGGTTTGCAGCAAATATGCTAAACTTTAAGAGATCAACCAACTAATCATTGTGAGTTCAACCTTCGCCTCTTTAAGCAATTATTTGAGAAGTCAAATATTGTCTAGACTTCAAAACGAGGATAAAATGATCAGAAAACTAGTAAAACCTTTCCAACCGTTCAAACGGATTGAAATTTGGAACACTTAATTTTTTTTTAAAAAAACTGAGGGGAAATATTTTTTTAAAAAAATCAAGTGTTCCAAATTTCAATCCGTTTGAACGGTTGGAAAGATTTTAGTTTTCTGATCATTTTATCCTAAATGGTCATAATTAAATTTTGACTTTATAACTCTCATTGATTAGCCCTAAGAGATATTTGATTCTACAACTTCCTTAGGCCTAATCAATGAGAGCCCTAGAATCAAAATTTAATTATGACCATTGAGGATAAAATGATCAGAAAACTAAAATCTTTCCACCCGTTCAAACAGATTGAAATTTGGAAAATGTAATTTTTTTTTTTAAATCTTTCCCCTCAGTTTTTTTTTTCTCCGCATCTTTCCCCTCAGTTTGACGGGGAATTGAAACGGCGTTAGACTCAGGGACCCTTTAAAGTCAAATTGAAAACGTTGGGGACTAAATCTGTGCAATTGATACGTTGGAGACCAAATGGAACGGATTGAATACTTTGTGGACCAAAAATGCCAATAAGCCGTAGATCTGCACTGTACTTAGCCTTGCATTTGTTATTCTGCAAAATAAAGCTACTTCCTTCAACAAGCTGAAGGGCAAGAAGGAGATGAAAAAGAAGACAGCAATTCTACATTTCACAAGAGGGTAGTATAAATTAATCGTTCTGAAGCTGAATCCAAAAGGTGAATCTGGGTCTTTTAATCCCGGTTTCCAATAAAATTACCATGTTTTCAAGCTGAATTGTAGTAGTTGTGAAGGAATCGAATAAGATAAAATGGCTTACATTTGTCGAAGAGAAATCACAAACAAGTGAAACGCAACAAGGCAGCACTCAAACTTCGCAGCCAACAATTGTTCCGAACCCCACATGAACTGAGTTAAAACAATCATTCTGTAAGCACACCTATGTTACGTACCAAATTACACACACTCGCACAAGCACTGGGATCCACACACCTAGTAGTGTAGTGTGTGTGGGGCCCCAACATTTATATGCGTATGTGTGGATTTGGGGGTGTAAATATGGATGTGGTTATAGAATTATTCAAATACCTACCACATGCGATGACAATTACTAGCTCACGATCCTCCTAATGAATTCCATTATAGTCAAGTTCTATAGGGCTCTGCCCCTTCTAAGCACTTCATGGAAATAATATTTTAAAAAAGTTGACAGATTCCATCATAGAATACGGTATGGCACCCATTAAATAATTAACATGTCCTCTCCACTCTCCATCAAAACAAAATAAAAAACAAGGACCTGAGAAAATGCTACCATTCTTCATTCACGTTTCCCTATTTCTCAACCTTTCTTTTTTCTTTTTCTTTTTTTTTATGGATCTTGAACCACAATTTTTGCTCCTACTCTTTCATTCTTTTGAGACTGGGAATATCAGCCTGGTATCTTAACCGAGCACCCCTCGAGGCTTTTTACTGCAAACTTTATGTGTTACTACAATGCAGCAGAAAATTAATCAAATCAACCAATATTGCCTGTGTTTTGGATGAGAAGTCCTTGGATTCCTTGCTATTGATTCTAAGATAATCTCCGTTGCTTGCCCTTTATTTCAAATACTCGAACTCTAAGTTTGAGCCCAAAAAAATCCCTCAAAAGTCACTCCAAAACCTTAAGTCGAACTAATACCACATTGAGTTTTACTCAAATGTGGAATCAAATAAAGAAAGACTCCAACCCTTTACTCTAAATATACAAGGCCATTTTTGCACCTTTAAAAGCTTTTATCCAAATTTTTATTAAGATTTCAGTAAAGTTAAGAGGAGGATTGGAAGCTGCCCTGAGGGGAAACTCATAATGCCGATCTGAAGTTATCAAAATATGCATGTATCACACCACGGCATGTAGGCTAAAGCGCCCAGCAGAAACCATGTGCGTTATTTTACACAAACTAATAACAGGACAAAATATGAATACCATCACAAAGATTTACGAACACTAAATCAAGAGAAGAGATAAACGATAGTAATAGAAACCCAAAAAGTTCTAAAACGGAATGAAGCTCACTCTTGAAGCTCTAGGTGAAACTGTGGTAGCCTGAGACGGTTTTTGACTTTTCCCAATTGAGTGAAGTGGTCATAATTCTTGAAAGGGACTGCACAATCTCGGCCATGCCTGGGCGGGCAGACGGATCATTCTTTATGCAACTATCAGCGACTCCGGCAACGAAAACAGCAAGTTCTGCGGGATAACTCTCTTGCAGAGAAGGATCCATAAATTCTCCCAAATTCTCCTTGCTATTTTCCTCATGAATCACGGGACTCAAGACATCTGACAAATGCCCATTTACCCCTCCATATAACGCAGAAACTTCTTTCCCAGTAAGTATCTCAAGTAACAGAACCCCAAATGCATAAACATCAAGCTTTGTGGAGATGAATCCATTCTCCAAATACTCAGGAGCCATGTACCCTTTTGTGCCAACAATATGCCTTGTCAAGGCAAATTCGCCTTCTTGCCCATCAGCTGACCTCGCTAGACCAAAGTTGGCAATCTTAGCCCTCAACTCACTATCAAGAAGAACATTGGTGGTCTTTAAATCCTTGTGGACATAAGGAGGAGAGGTGTAGTTATGAATGTAATTAAGCCCCGTCGCCACATCCAAAGCAATCTGGATCCTCTGTGTCCAACTCAGAATTCTCTTATCGATGTTGTCGTGGTAAATCCAGTCACTCAAGGGTCCATTGTTAGCATATTCATAAACAAGATACCAGTGTCCATCATGAAAACAGACACCTGATAGGCATATGAGATTGAAGTGGCTGATCTTGTTTAGCACACTGATTTCCTGTGACACATCTCCATCCATTTTCTTAATGGCAGCAAAATCACCCTTGATTGTACCGCGGTAAACAGATCCTTTAATCCAACAACTGGGACTGAAATTGTCCGTCGCAGATTTGAGTTCCTCAAAAGTATACACTTTAAGGGATTGAGCAATTACGGCTATACTCTCCAGAAACTCCGCGGATTCTTCTTCCTCAACCTTGTTCTTCCCCTCTGGTTTCTCAATTGCCTCAAAACTCTGCGATGTAATAACCAAAGCAGAAGCTTGCTTCTTCTTCTTGTTTTTTCTGCGAATGAATATACAGAAAACAATACCCCCAATGACCAACAAAAGACCAACACCTCCAACAACGCCGACAACAACATACACCCATGTTTTCTTGGAGCTGTTATTCGACGACAAAGAGAAAGGCGGCGGTGGAGGAGATGGAGGGGGCGGAGGCGGCGCTAGGGTTTGAGAATATGTTGGTGGGGTTTGTAAAGGAATTAGAAGGGTAGTAAAGAAATAAATAATGGGGTCAGATGGCAACTCATTGGCTTCAAGAATGCTCATGTCATCAACCCCAAACATCGCACTTATGGAAGAAACATCTTGACCCTGTGCAACTAAATAGCTCAACAAATATTTGACACCATCATCACTCTGGTTCTTGGTAGGACAAGCACATCTCAATGGAACAGAAATCTTATCTCCGATCGACAAATTAGTGGCCGGAATACTGTTCTGAGCCTGAAGAGCTTGACATGTCGACAGGCTTTCAAAGGTGTTGTTTGCAATCGAGAAATAAGTATTACCTGACTCAACAATGTAAGAAGTGTTGGATTGGTAATACTCACCACCTGTGCAAGAACAATTGACAGGAACAATCACCAATTTATCTGGTTCTATTGTCGAATTCTCGGAAACTGAATTGATTTGAGAGACTTGTGATGGGTCTGAATTAAGAAGCTGAGAGATGGAGAAAACAGTGTTGTAGGGAGATTGGGATCTGAAGGTGAGATAAGCTTGGCAAGTGGTGTTTAGGCCATTGCAGGTGTAACCCAGAACGGAAGTGGAGCTGTCTGCGATGTCGCATGCGGTTGTGGCCTTCCCAACGTAAGGCTGCTGGGCGTGGATCAACCAAGGTGGAGAGATGAGGAGGAACAAGAGAGAGAAGATGAGCAAGGCGAAAACATCCATTGTTTTTTGTTTTCCCCTCTGTTTTTTGTTTTTTGTTTTTTGTTTTATTCCTAACTAGCGAATTGTGAGAGCCTGGCCCTACGGCACTACCCACCCCAGCCTGTTTGGTTTGCGGTTTAGGCTGTTCGGCTCGGTCGGTTTGGGTGGATGAAAAGCAAATTGATCACGGAAAACCCCGATGTTTATTTCTCGTAGCGGTCATACCTACAAATAGACAACGAATTGTTCAGTCACAAAAATTTGAATTGAAGGTTGCATCGGCTAGTATATTTTCTTATACTGAGAAATATTTTAAAATAGGAGTCATGGCATAGGTTGCCATTTTTCAAAAAAGACTACCATATGTGTAGGACCTATGTCTAAAGGTCTAAAGGCAAGACGTAACAAAATTAATGTAAAGCCAACCTAAATACTGATAGCCTTGGTACCAAAGTAGTACCATACGCGTGTGCGGTACAATTAAGGAGTATTACTCAAAGCAAAGTGGTAGTTTTTAACATCAAACAAAAAATGAGTACATCAACGCTTTGCCATTCAATGGTATTTAAAAGAGGACAAATAAAAAAGCCTCAGAAGACCATACATCGGATAAGATGTTGCTAGCTAGCAACTGATCAAAAGTAAAGATCCCTCTAATAGAGCTCAACGTTTTTTGACAAGTACAGAAAACAATGCCAATTTCATGCTCAGATTTAGGTAATAACTGGTAACGATGAATGGGAACCTGGTTCTTTTACAAAAGATGTGGCTGATCCGGTAATATTCAAAAAATGAGAAACACTTAAATTGATAACTTCAAGTCATGAAACAGGATTGATAACGTGAAGCCATGAAACAGGCGTAGCCGATTATTAGTGATACCCGAATTTTCGACACTATTCTACCAGGCAGGTAGGAAAAGGATAAAGCGGACCTAACTAACAACCAAAAGAAAATACATTAAGTGGCTAAGAGTGCGCCGCCATTAACCGCATACATCCAGTCGAGCATTGCAGTTTCTACAACAACTAATCAAGCGAATCGACAACCAATTCGAGAACTCTCTTCATGTTCGGCAACTAATTTCGATTTTGATTTCAAACGCAGAGAGAGAGAGAGAGGGAGATACCTTGTGGTGGTGAGCTGGTGGAGGGAGTGGCGCCGCTGGTGGTGGTAAGAGGTGCGGTGCTGCTGCTCGTGGTGGTGGTGGTGGTGGTTTTCGGAGAAAAGAGGAAGAAGAGAGAGAGAGACAGGAGGTGTGGGTGTGGTTTGATTCTCAAAGAAGTAACGCGTCCATGTACACAAATCGTGTTGAATTGTTTCTTCGTTTTGACCGAAAATATTGGCCAGCTGGAACCCGGTCAAACATCTGAATAGTCAACTCACTGGGCAAGATAGTTATGGAAGAATAAGGGGGTGTTTGGGAGCCTACTTTTTGGCTTTTCATTTTCAGTTTTTTGGCTTTTTGACTTTTTGGATTATGATCAAAATATATTTTAAATCTAGTAGAGTGTTTGGATGATATATGTAGAATATATTTTGCAACCGGAGTAATGTTTGGGGGATATTGGATGAAAATGAATTATGAGTTGGTTTTTTACTATGTTGCCCTTACCCATGTCATAAAACTACTATCAATTAAAAATCACCCCCCTCTCTCTCTCTCTCTACAAACCAGAGAACCCATCTTCTCCCCCTTTGAAATCTGACTTCAAGAACCAAATGGTTAGGGTTATTTGCCAACACAGAGTCTGGTCCACTAGCACCTGGTATGTTCCTCGCATTTCTTTGAGATCTGACTTCCAGAATCAAATGGTTAGGGAGAACCCATCTTCTATTTTGCCATAAAATCTCAAACCCATCTTCTATTTTGGCGAACTGAAATCAAATCACAAACCCATCTCAAACCGACGAATTGAAATCAAATCTCAAACCCATCTTCTATTTTGCCGTTCAGTTCGATGTTGCCGTCATTGTCGTGGAGTTCGATTTTGCCGTCATCGTGGATATCGAGTAGTGGAGTTCAATTTTGCAGTAATTGTCGTCGGAGAGTTGGAGTGGGGTTTCTTGACTGCTGAGACTGTGAGAGGATAACATTCATGGAAGGGGTTTTGGGGGATTATGGTGAAACTAAGAGGGTATGGTGGTCTTTTCATGTACCTTTTGAACGAGAATGGGAAACCAAAAATGGGAAAAGCTCCTCCAGACCTCTTTTTCACTTCTCTTCTCCATTCTTCAAATTTCAAAATCCATTCTCATGGAATGAGTTCTCTATTTTTCATCCAAACAGCCAAAATGGGAAAAGGGAAAACAAAAAATGCAAAAATGAGCCTCCCAAACACCCCATAAGTTAATCACGGCTCCACACAATCTCATCCGTTTATCTCGGCAATCAATTATTGATATGTGTTTTTAATTTTGAGCGGTAAAAAAGATTTTTAACCGGTCGAAATTGATTTTTAATCCGGACCATCCAAATTACTTTTAGACGGATTCCGTAAACTAAGTTTTCGAAAACTTCCGTAAAAAAGTTATTCTCTTATGCAACTAATAATGTTTTAAAATCTAACCACGTAGCAAATTGTGTGGTTAGTGTTATGGTGGAGTTATTCCCTCATGCAACCAATAATGTTTACAATCCAACCACGGAAACGGTATGGTTGGTGTTGTGGTGGAATTATTCTCTTATGCAACAAATAATGTTTTATTTTCTCTGTCTGGATTTAATAGTTCTTTTTTGGAGTTTGTGTCATTTTTTAATTGATTATATCTTTTAATTTATAATATTTTACGTGATTTCAAAAATATTATATTATAAAACTAGTCGAGATCTATCAAACAAGATTTATATTCGATATAAAATTCATTACAAATTCAAAGATATAACCCGTTTTTTAGGGGTGTGCATGGATAATTAGTTTGGTTTTGTAATAAACCATATCAAACCAACTCATATGGATGATTTTGAGAACCAAATCGATGCGCAAAAAGTATAGAATTGAACTAATTCAAATCATTAGATGATTATACGATTCGGTTTTGAAACACAGTTTACTTCAAGTTGAGATAACGTAGGAACAAAGCATTTAAAGCAACAAAGATTTACAAAAAAAAAACATTAAAATAATACTTGATCTTTTTACCAATTTTATTAAAGTCACCAAAGGTCACTAAAATAGATTCAGAAAGTCAGTACTAACAATATGTGTTGATTAATCATATAAGATGAAAGAATATCATGGTTGAGTCTTTTATTATCTACGGAGTATTGTTTTCTAAATAAAATATCAATTAAGTATAATACTCTATGGATTTGCGGCTCCTATCGGATTGGATCCAAAATTTCAGGCATAAATTTGCTAACCAAAAGTCCACTCTCAAATCTTTTCTCCTCATTTTGTTTTGATTACCTATCTCTTCCTTTAAAAAACTTATTCACGAATCAGCCATAAATCGATTTTATACCACTGCAAATAATCATAAACCATCTCAGCCAAATTTTGCTTTCACATGTAGGACAAAACAGCGGTAAGCCTGCACCGAACAAAACCATCGTAACTTTTGCTTGTTTTCTAGAAAGACAATGTTCTAGTTCCGCTTAACTTTTAGTATTTTTTTTTGGAGGTTTTGTCTTTATTAAAAAGAAATTGTGTTAGTTAGTTGTTAATTTTGAGTTAAACTTCTGTAAATTATTGATTGGGAAATGATATTGGCACTTCAAAAATTGATGCAGGCACTCCAAAATCAGTGTAATTCCAAAGTCCATTTTCTTTGTTTTTTGGAGTGCCTGCATCAATTTTTAGAGTGTCAATATCATTTCCCTATTGATTTTCATAAAGCAAAATAATAATAATTTCAAAATAGTTCCTTGGAGCACACTTGTCATACGTGATGCTCTAACTTGCCACATGTGTCACCGTAGTTATATTTAGTGTGAAATTATAATTTCTTCCTCGGAGCTCCAATTATAGATTTTGCTGTAGAGTTATACTGATAATCCAAAAAATTCCTCCGAATTCGAAGGTGATTTTGAAATTTTGCACTCTCCATTTTATCTTTCAAGATGCATAACCGTAAAATACATTTTATAACTTGCTCATAAGCACCTAAATTGCATAACTCCATAGAGCAAAACCTAAAATCTGGTCTCTGTAACAGGCCCTATACTTAGTAGTTAATTTACTTGTGCAATGCTTGCCTTCTCCATCGATAAACAATGAGATTGTGTTCAAAATATGTGACTTAGTTAGCTAGAGGTTTGGCATAATGGGTATGCAAATTGAGAAAGCAAATAAAATGTCTGTTCTATATCATGATGTCATATATTTGAAGTCCACGAAGGTCAAATATTTCAAATCTTCGGACTGCTGGAGGATTTTGCTCAATTGTTAACTTTAGACCCCTAAAATTAGTTGAGATTCGCGTAAACTGACCTGGAAAACTACGTGACCCAGTCCATTGGATTAATGAAAATGGCAAAACACCAGTGGACATCAGGCCAGCTTTCGTTGGTCCATATTCCATTTAGGAGCCCCAAACTTAAAAGGACAGCCAACTCGAAATGTGACAATTTCACTGCTAAAACGATTTTCCAGAATTGATAAACGAGCCGAGCTCATTTTATTTGCAAAGTTAAGAACTTCAAAGGGTGCTAGCAATTGACATTCTTTATTCATCGATTCAATCTTGAACGAGTTTCTAACGAGTCGTCGAACATTAGAACTTATTAAGATAGTAGATTGTTTGAAGACCAAAAAAATTAAATACTTCCTCCGTTCCAAAATTTTTGGACTTTATTGATATCTGTGTCATTTTTTAAACTATTATATCTTTCCATACGAATATCAAAAAATGTGCAATATGAATCTTGTTTAATAATTTTCGATTAGATCTATAATACAAAATTTTCAAAATTATGAAATATCATAAATTTAAAGATATAATAATTTAAAGAACTGCACATATATCAGAAAAGTCCAAAGATTTTGGGACAGATGGAGTAATACTTAACAAGTCCTGAACTTGTGTTTGAGTTTGACTTGTTAATCAAGTTAAAGGTAACTACCCGAAACAATTTCGTTATTTAACAGCCATACCTCTGACTATCATCGATCTCTAAAGCAAGGTGGTTCTACAGCGTTTCATACGCTTGGGCCTAGTTTGTTAATTCATAATATTTTACATTTTAGATTTCTCTTATCGAGACAAATTAATAAATCACAAAAAATAAATTGATGCTAGATTATCAAACGCTAATTTTTTCTAAAATAAAGACAAAATATAAGGGAATGACTTCAATGTTCTCGGTCATTTTGGGGACACCATAACTTTTGACATAACAAAACCATTATGAGTATAACCAAAACCCATTATAAGCATAACAGAACCATAACAAGGCATAACTTGTTTGTTTGTTATATCTTGGTTGGTTTTTTTGGATATTCCTTAGTTATGCCTTATTTGAGTTCTGTTATACTTGTAATGAATTTTAGTTATGCTTATAATGGTGAAGTTCTGTCAAAAATTACAATGTTCCGAAATGACCGAAGACACCATAAAACGGACCGGGGGAAGCTGCTTTGCAGCTTCGTGCTGCGCACCCGCCGGCGGACCTTGTCGGCGTCGTTCCGGCGATCGGAGACGTTCAACGCGTAGAGCTCGTCGAGTGTTACGTGTACGCCAAAAATCAGCTCGATCAAACATCGATAAGTGCCTCATCCGAACACATATAACTTGAAAAAGATGGATTCAGTGGTTTTGATCCAGTGTTTTGTATCCATTTGGATTTCATTTTTTTCAAGTTATATGTGTTCGGATGAGGCACTTAACAATATTTGATCGAGCTGATTTTTGGCACACACGTAAAACTCGACGAGCTCTACGCGTTGAACGTTTCCGATCGCCGGACCGATGCCGGCAAGGTCCGCCGGCGGGTGCGCAGCACGCTGTGCAGCACGAAGCTGCACAGCAGCTTCCCCCACTCCCTATAAAACCAAACCAAAAATGCTAAGGACACATACATTTATGCACATACATTTTTATGAGGCCCGCCTCAGGTTCCACCTATATGATCCGAATCACTCATTATTTTTAACATAATATTTTAAGAGTTTCCGTAAAAAATCAACTCGATAGGATATCGGTAAGGGCTTTTTCAGAAATTGCAGTGCGAATCAGACTGTTTCACCCTATAATTTCTAAAAAAAACCTTACCGATATCCCATTGAGTTGATTTTTTACATGAACTCTTAAAAAATTATTTTAAAAATAATGAGCGGTTCGGATTATATTGGTGGGACCCGAGGTGGACCCCATAAAAATGTATGTGCAAGATATGTGCAAAAGTGTATGTGCAAGTACCATCACTGAAACCAAACTAGGAGTCCGGCTCCTCTCCAATCTATAGAGAATTGGAGGATCCTCCAATTTCACCTTATATTGTGACAATTGGCATTTAACACATTCAATGGTCAGGATTAACCTATTAACTCCTTTTCCAATTTCAGCTCTTCTCGTACTCTACGGACACCCAATTACTCCCCAAATTTCTTAACACCGTCTTCCTACCGTTTATCCTATTTCCCTCCCTCAAATTTCAGGAGCCTCTGTTTCCCTCCATCGTGAAAAATAGATTTTCCCACCAAAAAGAGAAACATATGGAGATCCAAAACACTACCTGGTTTTTCAATCATCCTATACTAATACTATCACGTTGTTCTGATTTCTTCGTCTACAACAGATTGATCGTCAGTTGGGGAGAAATAGGTAAAAAGTTTTGTTTTTTCCATTATATTATTGACTGTAAATAATCAAGACCACTCTATTTTTGGATGACTAATTGTCTAATCTTTTCTCTAGATGATGGATGAACAAACACCTGGAGTAGAATCAACCTTCAATGGAGATGCAGATAATCACAATGACTCTAAGGATTGGATACCACATCTAGGTTTGGAATTCAATTCAGACGATGCCGCCTTTTCTTTTTACAACAACTATGCTTTCACTATGGGTTTTAGTGTCCGGAAAGAATTCTGCAATAGGAACAAAAAAACTGGTGAAGTAACCTCGAGAAAATATGTTTGCTGCAAAGAAGGTTTTCGTGCACCGGACCAAAGAGATTATAAAACTAAAATACCCCGAGCAGAAACGAGGACAGGTTGTGATGCGCACATGAGCATTAGACTTGATAGAGAAAAGGCCAAGTATGTGGTTTACAGTTTTAATGCAACACATAATCATGACCTTCAAAATGAAGAAACTGCGCACATGTTGCCGTCGCACCGTAACATTTCTGCAGCCCAGGCTTATGAAGTTGATCTTGCTGATGACTCTGGTATTAGGTTGAAATCTGCTCATGAGTTTATGGGGAGACAAGCCGGTGGAATGGGTAATCTCGGTTACACTCAACAGGACCATAAAAATTAGGGCAAATTTTCGTAGTAGTCCCTGTAATTTTACGGTTGTCTCACTTTCGTCCCTCTAGTTTCAAAGTGCTCGAATTTGGTCCCTGCAGTTTGTTTTACGTTCCAAATTGGTAAAATCGTTAACACCGTTAACGAAACTAACGGAAAAAAAAAAAGTGTTCCAATTTTCAATCCGTTTGAACCAGTGCGAAGATCTTATTTTTTTTATCATTTTATCCTAAATGGCCGTAATGAATTTTTGGCTCTAAGGCCTTTCAATGAGCACCCTAAGAGAGCCCTGAAACTAAATAAGGAGTCTTCGGGTGCTTGTTGAAAGGCCTTAGAGTCAAAAATTCATTACGACCATTAAGGATAAAATGATCAAAAAAATAAGATCTTCGTACCGGTTCAAACAGATTGAAAATTGGAACATTTATTTTTTTTTCCGTTAGTTTCGTTAACGGTGTTAACGATTTTACCAATTTGGAACGTAAAATAAACTATAGGGACGAAATTCGAGCACTTTAAAACTAGAGGGACGAAAGTGAGACAACCGTAAAACTACAGGGACTACTACGAAAATTTGCCCTAAAAATTATCTCCGAAGTAAACGGCAAACCAACTTGGAATATGGGGAAGCTGGAGCTATATTAGACTATTTTGAGAAGCAAACACTGGAAAATCCCTCCTTTTACTAAGCTCATACCGGAAAGATATATTCTAAAGAGATGGACACGAGATGCGATTCATGTGAAGGCTGGAATCGTGAAGGACTTTAAAGGACGTGAGGTTGAAGGTGACAATAAATTGAAGGTTACCAATAGATATAGAATGCTATGCCCTGAATTGGTAAAACTTGCATCCCAAGCGGCAGAATGTGAAGAGGCATCAGCCTTGGTAGCTAGGTATATGAATGAGATGTTTGAAAAGGTTGAAGAGATCTTAAAGAACAAACGAGATATGGATGAATCTACTAATGAAGGACAAGACTCTCCACATGAAGCTCCTTTGGAAAATTCTGTAGCCGTTCAGCCAAAAGGACTTGAGAAAAAACAGGCTCCTCGTAAGGGAAACAAAAGACCAAAAAGTTGGACTGAGAAACAAGGGAAGAAAAAAAAGGGTGGATCAGCAGAAGTTGTTTCAAATGAGGAGTCATTTCTTGGTCCTGCAATGGCAAGAGAGGTGGTTCAGGTATACTTTTAACGGATGTTATTTTGTCCTTAATCTTTCTTAAGATTGGTATCTACCTGTTGATTAAATTTGAAAGGTTTACAACTTGTGCTGCTCATCAATTAGGGCCATGATATAACAGCTATCCATACGCAAAAGCTGGTTGGATGCTCCAATCAAAATCTATCGTCGATGCATACAAGGTAATTCTGTATCGTTACGATTTTTCTGCTGCAAATGAAGCTATGACTTATGACCATTGATCTGAATTTTGAAGGGTTACAAGTTACAAGTCAACTTCTTGCCCATCCAATGCAACTATCAATGACTCCATACCTCCAAAAATGCATGGACATGGGCATATTGGAAGTATTTCCTCTCTAGTCACTACCACTCAAATTTCTAATCCACCATTTTATTCTCTTATATCTCAGGTACATTTCTAACTCAAACTTCTACATTTAGGATTAAATGCATGTCTTAATTTCGGTGTTGCTAATTGGAACTAATTACAACCAGGATGTTGAAAAATATGAGGCACCAGCATGGATGAATCCTGAAGAAGTTGAATTTATGAGGAATTCTAGCTACAGCAATTTCATGTGATGGCTTACTCCTGATCACCTCATGAGAATTTCTTTGAATGATATTATATCTGTAATTTTGTTTCTTTCGCCGTGGTTTCTTTCACTGATATTATGTACGTCTTGAGGATTTTTTTCCATTGATGTTTTATTAAAAATTTCATCATGGTTTCTTTCACTGAAATTATATAGCTTGTGAGTTTTTTTTTTTCTAGCAAAACAAGCACAGATCCAAGAACGTTAATTCAATTCATAGCACTACTATTGGTAGGAGTTATAAATTTCACCCAAGGCGTTCACTCTCTGATCCATGAATCCAAATAAAAATACTTACAAATTAAATTACAACTTCACAAAATCAGACGTCAAAAGAGAGTTGGAAAGAAACTTCTTGCAAAAATGAGATGCTCTGTTTTAAAAAGAGGGTAATGGAGAGATGAAAACCTTAAGGGCCAGGGTTAATGTGAGGAAGACGACTATGTTTATCTTTTTGGTGGGAAAAAACTATTTTCACGATGGAAGGAAATAGAGCGTCGTGAGAATTGAGGGAGGGAAAAGGGTTAACGGGAGGAAGACGGTGTTAAGAAATTTAGGGAATAATTGGGTGCCCATAGAGTATGAGATGAGCTAAAATTGGGAAGGGAGTTAATAGGTTAATCCTGACCATTCAATGCATTAAATGCCACTAGTCACAATATAAGGTGGAATTGGAGGATCCTCCAA
The DNA here is from genome assembly GCA_019656295.1 of Rhododendron mucronatum var. ripense. Taxonomy (NCBI): domain Eukaryota; kingdom Viridiplantae; phylum Streptophyta; class Magnoliopsida; order Ericales; family Ericaceae; genus Rhododendron; species Rhododendron mucronatum. Next base: position 3,035,010 of record BPLT01000008.1, on the reverse strand, counting down.
TTCTCTATAGATTGGAGAGGAGTCGGACTCCCAAACTAGACCCTATAATTTGTGACAGTGATATTAAAGCGTCTGAGATACCACGTGATCACTCCTTCCCAAAATCCAAACGCACCAGCTCTCAGCTCTCCCCCTTTAAAAGGAAGGCCAACTCAAACCGTCACCATTTCGTTTCCCTCTGCTCTCACAGTCCTCACTCCTCAGTCTCCCTCTCCATCCAGTTTGGAAGTTTACCCAGTTGGGAAATCTTCAACATCTCAAAATAAATGGGTTCCCCCATCTCTTCAGAAACAAGGCAAGCCCTCAAAACCCAGACGCAGCAGCCTCGCCTCACGATCGTCAATCGTAGCAGCCGCTACAGTAGCTCGCTGGTCCTGCCGTGCTACTGTAGCACTCGCTCCCAGCGATTTCCCCTCTCTCTCTTCCCCCTTGTCTTCACAAGCATCAAATCTGTGTATTTTACGGCTTCGTCGCCGTCGTTTGGCTCCGGCGAAGTTAAGAAAGGTTACCCCTCCCTCTCTTGCCTTCTTCATCTGTGTTCTATTTGGGTTTTCCGGCAGCAACGGCGAGGAATGTAGCCGGAATCGAAAGGTTTTCAGATTGCTCCATCTGGGTTTTGATGCTGGATTTTCATATATTGTGTATTTTTTATTCAAAAGTGTTCAGATTGCTCCTCACTCGTCTCTCTCCCCAATTTGGAAGTTTGCACAGTTCGGAAAAAAAATCACATCTCTTCAACATCTCTCTCTCGAATAAATTTTCTCAGCTACCCAGCAGAAACCAGGAAAATTCATCGCAGAAAAATGGCGAAAATGTGCAAGTTTTGGTCACTTTGGTGCATCCCATTAGTACTTCTCCTCTGTGGAACGTTGTCTTCTGGTCTGAGATCAATGAACAGAGGTCATCATCTCTTTTTCCCTTCCTCCTCTATTTTTCTTCTAGTACTACTGCTTTCTTGATCCCTAGTTGGTTGCTGAGAAACCTCTCGGAAATCATGAAGAAACAGAGATAACGATAGTAGAAGGAATACCCATGTTTTGTTCTGTTTTTATCTTTTGAAAAGAGCTCATGAGCAGTGAAATTACTGTCGTAGTTGTAAATTTGATCGGGAGAAATTTCCTTGCAGAGTCTGAGTAAAAATTTTGAGTCTTCCTTGATTTGAGGAGAAATCGGAAAAAAAATAAAATTTCAATTTGATAAGAATTTGAGTCACACATTGGATTGAATTTCCAGATTTTGGTTCTAAAGACAACTAAAAGAGCAAGGGCTCAAGATGCTCTTAACCTATTTATAACATGATTACATCCTAAAATTTCATCATTGTTCAACACTGTCTACAAGTTCCAAATAATCATTCAAGTAAATAATTCATTTAGCGACGTACTATCACGGTAGAGAATAAAGAGATCGATGCAAAAGGAAAAAAAAGAAGCAGCAGCAGTAATTCTGCTTCGCTGGGAAGAATTTTAATTCTTGATGATCCACAAACATTTTCTTTTGCAGGAAATGCACCTGTAGATAACAAGGGTCTGGTGTCACTCATGGCTCCCCAGGACTTGCCACTAGCTCAAGCTCCTAAACCGGTCTTGATCGAAGCTGATGTGGTTGAGCCACCTCTACCCTCGGGTGTGTCAAAAGCCGCCGCGCCTTTTGACACAGGCAATGAGCTTATTTCATCACCTCCAACCCCAGAACCACATGGGCAGCCTAAAGTTACTGCAGCCGTTCTGTTCGCTTGTATGGCTTCTACGGCTCTTCTACTAGCTATTCTCTCTACAATTCTTGGCCCCTATAGCAATTTCTTCTTCGTCCTGGCTGATGTGGCTCTTCCCTCGGCTTTTCTCCTATATGCGATGGCCTTATTCATATATATTTTTCAACATTTGATCACATTATAACTTTGAAAAGGGATGGTAACTTATGTCTGTTTTCTAAAGAGACCATGTTCTAGTTTACTTGATTGTTATTGAAGATCAATTATGTTATTGATGGTCCTTGAAGAGTTACACCGTGCCCAGTTTGTGCTTATTTTGCTTGCTAAGTTGTCACGTATGTACTTAGACACATGAGAAGTGTTAGTGTAACGAGCGGAGCGGAGTGAGGGCAACTGGCCCATCACGGGTCCAGCAGAATGGGTTTGGGGGTGTGGCCAGGGGTATTTTTGAGAAATAAGCCAAATACAGAATTAGGGTTAGAATAGAATAGGTATAAATACTCCACGTTGTAAACCTTGTTTCAGACTAATTGATAGCAAAACAGCAGCTGCTCTCTCGCTCCCGTGGATGTACCCGATTTTGAGAAATCACGTAAATTCTGTGTTGATTCTTTTACTGTTTTTGATACTCGCATATTGTGTACATGTGTTTGGTCCTACAAGAACGGATGATATACGCGTCCCTCCATTTAACTTCATGGAATGACAATACAAAGCCCTTAAATTAGACAAAAATTAACATCAAGCGAGCAATAACCGCAAATATTGTTGTTAGCGTTTGTGGGTTTCTTTCTCTGTGTTGCAAAAAAAATAATGGAAAGCCAAAACAGAGAGCAATAGCAACAAAAAGCATCGATTTCACATCAACAGAAAGCCATACAGTTACTGTACATAAATTACAGCATGGCGACAATCGCTACCGCACCCCCTACGCATGTAAAAACTAGAAAATAGATTCCTCTATGAACATAATCTGAACCAATATCTGAATTATTCCAAGAGTTTCGTGCTAATGTAAAGCTCAGCTAAGAACTTTCAACAGGGGCAGAGTTGTCAAAATACCAAGAGATGCATCCCGACTGACGCCGACCAAACCAACCTATCAAATAATGTAGCAAAAGAATGATTCCAAATGGTAACACAACCAGTCAAAGCAGGAGGACGGAAACTATCTGTGTCCATTAAAATCTGTGTTTCACCAAAAAGTCTCTCTTTGATGTGAGCCATTCAGTGTAAGGAAGGTAGGTAGGTTGGATCCACCTTATTTCCATGGTCAGGAAGTCCTGTTCCTCTTTTCTTCGAGTACTGATCCCTCTTTGAGTGCGATTTGTGCCTCGTTTTCCCTTCCCAACGCAAAAAGACTAGCGGCTTGTAGATATGACGCGATATGCCAGACGGGAGATATTACTTGTGCTTGTACAGCATCATTCAAGGCTTCCTCTGGCATCTCACTCGAGAGGTGTGAGAGGCTACGACGAGCGAAAACTGTTGGGGAGACCATGGTTCCAACTTCAATGAACTGTGAACAGATACGAAAATTAGCTCCAAGAAAACAATCTATCATCCATTAAATTTCTTTTCCCTAAGGAGGATACAGACTTCCAGAGGATAAAACTCTTGTGTGACCTAAAAGCAAGCAGGACTAGTACCAAATGAAAAAGATCCAGCGTTTAGGTCATAATGCAACGTAGTGGAACTTTAGTCTGTTTTGGGTATTTGCAGAGTAGAATGCAGTTTATTTTTTCTAGCCATTTTACCTTTTTAACCATCAAAAAGTACGATCAATAACAACTCAGGCATCGAGCACCCAAATTCCCTTCACTGTTTCTTACCTTTGTAACCTTTGGCAATGTTTGGTTTTTGAATAGGATCAGTGTGATGAGCAATATTCTTGGAATATGTTGGGGCATAATATATCCCATGTAATGGGATTAGTTTAACAGGTATTGTTTACTGTTTTACCTTAGGTTTCGTAGGGACCAAAGTCGGCCCATTCTATTCTTTTGTTCTCTCCCACTCCATCCCGCATCCCCATGGGATGAGTTGTCCCATCTTCATGAGAAGTTTCCTGTCCTAGCATCCCATGGAATGGAAGAGAATGTATATTGTCTATCCCACTTTCGTAGGGACCGAATTGGACTGACAATAGTGGAAAGAAAAGAAAAAAAAGAATCTCTAGTTCGTATTTTAGTGCATACTTCTTTATGCTCTCCTAACAATCTATACCGCATAACTATGGGACTGAGTAACCCCATCTTCATAGATTAGCGCCCCATCCTACCAACACTACCCCACTGTGAAGTTGGGAAAACAAATGTCGAATAAAACAGGGTACCAGCCAAAAGTTACCTTTTGCAAAAGAGAAATCAGAAGAATAAATACCGCGAGTTTAAAGGGCATTCAATGCACGACATGTGAAAGTAGTCACCCAAGAAATGAAACTATAATTAGACGCATAACTAGAACTCAAGGAATGAGGTAGCCAATGGATGACACCAAATTGAAAGTCCAGGGCAAATGAATTCAACAGAACTTGATGGTGATTGGTGTGAACATTTAACCTGCGTATAGCATTCGATTGCAGCTTTGTAGTCTTTATGCCGGAAAGCAGCATCACCCTTTTTCTTCGAGTTCAATGTCTCCTGCACCTGGTTTGTCCACATCTGGAACGAAAGCTGTAACCAAGTAAACCATAATAAGCACCAAGTAAGGGGTCTGGAGGCAGGAATAGTATAGAACTACAGAGCAAGAGAACTACAGAACCAGTTTATATCCATATTTGTATTTAAATAAGAAGGTCAACAAATGAATACGATAACTATGAATTCAGATCCAACACTACAGTAAACATAAAGGAAAGAGAATAATAAAATCCACGGACAAAGTCTCCTATGCAGAAAACTTGTAAGCAAGTGCTTGTTCCAAGTTCATCTAGTCTAGAGTTCAAGCCCTCCACCTTCCCCTTGAATAGCGTTCTTGCCGGTACATAAAAGAGAAAGAAAAAGAAAAACTCCTACACTAATGTGACAAGTGATGTCCATTGAGTAACCTTTATTTATTTATTTTTTTGGTAAGTTATATCCATTTAGTAACTTGTAAAGCAGAAAACTGAGCAGTAACATTACTATGACTCCAGGGCAAAGACAAGGGCCAAGATTGAAATTGAAAGACATCTATCAGGGTTATGTCATATAGAGCATGTATATGCTCTGTTGTAACAATGACCTAATTTTGAGGGAACCCGGGCTAGAGTTTGGTTTCCAGTGTCAATTGAATGCTGGGTAAACTTTCCATTGCCCAACAAAATTCAAGAGCTTTTCAAAAATTCTGTGTTTTCATAGTTCAGCTTAATAAAGATAATCAGTGTAGGATCTTTTCAAGAGAACCATGGTGACGAGACGACATCTATTGTTAAATCAGTGACTCTGTCTACAACTTTCTAAACGCATCGCACACAAACCTCAGTTGCTGCTCCTTCGTCATCTTTGTACGCAAGACTTTCTAAGATCTCATGTATGGCAGTCAAATCCATTCTTAAGCATGCTTCACCAAGCGGGGATAAGGGAAAAGCAGTGGCAACCTGTGGTAATCCCATTATCTGGTGCGAAGGAACCTGCCAAAAAAAATGGTATCAGCTTTCTACACACTGCAAGCAGAAGCTTGAATAACCATCAGCAGTTTTTAAATTAAGTCTTAACAGATGACAGAAGTTGAACAAAGACATCTAAGAATTTATATATAGATAGAGCTATGCCCTTCCTGTTCCCTAGTGGACATAATTCCATTGCAGCAAGTGAAGAAGCAGTAATTGATGAAGAGATTGCCGATAATAAAAATAAAATAAAATAATTGATGAAGAGATAGCCGGGAAAGTCTAGAGATTTAAAGACAGCATAAAAAGATTGGTCTAGGCTCTAAGGGCATGCTTATCGCTATGGAAAATAACCAACCTCAGTTTCCGTCTGAAGAGGAACCAGAGCAGTAACTACAGACTTTGGATTTGGCCTCTCTCTTGGTTCATACTGTAAGCATCTTGATGCTAAACGTACCAACTCAGTCCCTTCATCAATAGAAAATTGGCCTTCCAAGCAAGAATCCGTTAGCATCTGAATATTCCTGTCCCGAATAAGGTCAAGAGCCTGCCATAAATGAACAGATGGAACATTAGTGACAAAAGTACATGAAATTAAGTATAACAAAGCTCCCAAGTGAATACCACAAATATTGTAGCATTGAAAGTTAGAGACAAATTTCTAATAAGAATTGTGTCATCAAATCTTGATGAAACCAGCAGTTGGTGAAACTAATCAAAACCTCTGATCGACAAAAATGCAAGCGTGTCCAGCAAAAAGTCCACTTCTTACTTCTCTGAAACTTCTTTAACAATCCTATATACTATTTCAGCTAACAATCAAGATGTGCATACGTACAAATTCTTCTAAAATATTAATCACACAAAATATCTGAAAGCATCACTTGGCTTTTCATGAAGTATGCTTACGCCACATAAAAAAGATAAACGGCTTCCCAAAGCATAACACTTGGTGTTGCATGCCATGACAGTGATAACAAGGAGAACACTACTTGAGAAACCAAAATAATGAATTACACCCATGAACCAGAAAAATCATATTTAGCTGGCTCTCCAGTTCCCTGATATACACAGATATGTTTAAACGGTTGTCTTTTTTACCACTGCTTCGCGTTTCTTCCCTATTTCGTCTTCCAAATTATTTACATCTACTCTTTAGGCCCCATAGGTGACAGTGGCCTAAAAATGCCCATACCCATACGTTGAACAAACAAAATGAATGTTGCATTCAATCCTAAGACCTTGCAAAACTACCTAGAAACATCACCAGAAAGCTGCTTGGCACCCTCCCCATTTCGTCTAGCAAGATAACACCAATCCCTTCCAACAAAGACAAAAGGATAACTCCCATCCAGCTCATTATAAATACCATCCATTGGATAAGCTAAAGTAACAACTATTGCATAGCATTTATGGCATTAACATGAATAGCAGGGATAAAATTTACATGGCTTGGAGGAATGTGCTTTCCGCTCAGGAGGTCAAGCAAAAGCGTGCCGAAGCTGTAGATAACACTTTCAGGTGTCACTCTTCCTACAAGATGAGAAACCAAAGTCAATTAACACCTTAAAATAATTAAAAGGATTGTGCTTTTGAAACCAAAAACTTTATCATCACAACTTAAGCTACATCAGCAAGAATGTATTGAGGTTCCACAGAGAAGCTTAGAAGCTTTATAGTTGGTTAGAAAAACCTTCTCCAAAAGTACCTCAGTCAAAACAGAGAGAGAGAGAGAGAGAGAGAGAGAGAGGGGTAGATCACTCATCAATATGAGATAGGTCCACATGAAACATGTGGAGGATAGAGATTTGGCATCGCTATAATTTAATGTACTAGCGGGCTTGTCATAGAATAAAGATTTTGCATCACTATATAAGTATGTCTTCTGCACTGCTTTAAACCTCTTGAGAAAACAAACAGGGAACTGTGGCCCATGCCTTGCATAAAACCAACACAGCCTGAACATAGAATCTTGGGATACTGTATAGAGCAATTAGATAAAGCTTTCCTTCCTTTTTTCCTCCTTTTTTTCCCTTTTTTTTTTTTTTGTAGGAAATAACCCAAAGTAAACAAGAGTATCAGCAGATGCACAAGCTCACAGTCCCAATCAAAATAGAACCACCAGAAACGAAAACTACTTGTATGTGCCAAGAAAACTTATCGGATAAAGTTGATACCAGTCCTGAGATACTCTGGAGGAGTAAACGCAAGGTTAGTGCTATAACTTTTTCCATCTCTACTGTTCTTCATTAAACCAAAGCATGACAGTCTAGGATTACCATCCTGTCATACAAAAAGAAACAGCAAGTAAAGAAAACTACATTTCTGTACCATCAAAAACTAAAATGATAGAAGCCAAAATAACAGCTTACTTACCTCATCAAATACTACTCTGTAAGCATTGAGGTCATGATAAAGGGCACGCCCTTTGCTCGTACAGTAGTCTAGAGCTTGTGCAAGATATAAAGCTACCCTTAAACGCATCGCCCACTTCATTGGCTGAGTCTCCCCTGATCAACACATGAATAAAATTCAGTCGTCAAGTTAGATAAGTACCTCAAACAGGATGATCCAACAAAATGAAGTGTAATCCAACATTAATAAGAATTAGGACTCAATGCAGAATCTTAGACTGGAGTGTGCAACTGTGAGAGAAGGAAGAGAGAGCTCAACACCTTGTATCTCAAGTTGATCAAAAAACACAACACTTCGCATCTCAAATCTTCAGACTAGAGTCATGAAAAATAAATCCAAGAAGGTGACACTAGATTTCCCTAAACTCTATTGGATGTACAAGAAAAAGCAACATAGAAGATGTTCACATGGCCCATGACCAGGATTGATATGAGGTTATCCACTATATTGGGTGGAAACTAGAAGGATCACTGGAATGGGCTTAAAGGGATCAAAGAACAGGAAAACTTACAGAAATGCTAGCAAATATCATTTACAAGAATCCTTTGAAGTGAAGAATAAATTTTTCCTTCTCATGATCGTACAATTAGTATTCCTCATATCCTTCTAGTGTCTTAACTTCCAATTGAAAAACCATTCACTTCTCCCAACTGTGTGTGGGAACAAGGCTGTCAAGGACCCTTAACATCCTTTGCACACAGTGAGATCACCAACTGACCAACATTAAAAGGGAACAACCCATGAAATATAATCACTCTTGGATCGAACGATATAGATGATGTGCAACGATAACAGAAAACAAGTTTCACATCTGACAGACTTACAATGAAATAGGTGTTTTGCAAGAGTCTCATTGGGCATAAATTCTGCCACAAGTAATCTCTCGTCACCTTCATGGCAACAACCAAGTAGATTTGCTAACCTTGGGTTCCGAAGTTGACCAACAGATCTTGCTTCTTCCTGAAGTAATGTACGCAGAATTACAGAGCATTGAAGTATATGAAAACTACCTTCATATTGTAAGGAGAGGGAAAATAGCAATGCTAGCAACCATGAAAAGATCAAGTCAAGTGCAATGCAAGAATGAAAGATTCAAAGCACTTTCTTTTGGTTGGTTACATTGTATGTAAACCAGATTGCCTCTTAGTGGGAAGCTTTGTACCATGAGAGTATCACTCCAGCTCAGGGATTGGTTAGTTACATCTAACAGTTAGTCATAGGTAGGTGAGTTAATGGTGATTGACTGAGACGTGTAACGGCAAGCGTGCAGAATATGCTCTTCTTCCCTTCTTATGTACTCTGCGGTTGATCTCTCTATTAAAATGGAAGGTTGTAATCATTTGTTATGGAACGAAAATGAATGAGTTCAGCTTATAAAATTCTTCAATATATTCAGTAACATGCCTATTCGTCTGTAAGTTTCAGGTTATGCTAAAACTAGACATTCAACTTGGAATTCTGACCAATGCCCTCTTTGCTCTTTTCTCAGAATCTCTAAATTAACCATACTTCAACAGATTAAAAATGGTTAGCATGTATGTTGGTCCGAACATATTGAGACAAAACCTAAGAGCCGATGTATATAATGGCCAAAAACTTTCATGAATCCCCAAAAGACATGAAAATGCACAGAATAACTTCATTACAGTGAGGAAATTCCAAGATGGTTTAGGTTGCTTACCAAGAACTGCCGAGAATCGGGCCAAGCAGATCTATTAAAACGTTTGACAGCAATTCGCCTTTGATTATCCAGCTTGCCTTTATAAACAACATTGGGAGCCTTTTCCCCATGTTCGGAAACTATGTTCTCCGCTGCAAATCCAGAAGTAGCCTTCCTCAGTTGTTCGACGGTGTATTCGCGAAATGCAGGCACATCACCAACTTCACTCTTCTCCTCCTTTTCTGCCAAATAAACATACAAGCTATTGAATGTGGTCCCTTATCAGTTATCACCAAAATGTGAAACATAAGTCACAGTTCCACATACCAACTTTCTGTGCTTCGCCAATCACACCATCTAGGTCCGAATCCCCACAACATGTTGTGAGTTTAGAATACTCACAACCCATCCCAATAGCAGAATTTTGAAGAAAACAGCCAACGAATCTCGAAGGGTCCCGCTAGAATCGGTGCAGCTTGGAAACAATCAATCCAGCTTCACATACTAATCGAGTTATGATCCTCGGTCAAAACCCATAAACGACTGATATTTCTAACTCCTCATAACACTAATAACTCCCAAACCAAAAACCAAAACCCAAATCACCAAGTGAAACTATTTATAATCAGAGGGAACAAAACAGAATAGTTCGAAATGCTTCCAAAAACACCCCCACAGGACCACAAATCAATCTACACCAAAACAATCTGCTTCAATTGTTTCTCTATGCTTCCCAAACCTGCAAAAAAAAAAAGGTTTGCATTCACCTGGTAACACTTGATAAGACATACAGAGGAAGTCTAGATACTCTACAACTAAAGCTAGTAATTTGGAACGTCTAGTCAAATCTTAAACAAGCCAAGAACTTGCAAAATTGAGTAATCAGAGTCATTCATACCATTCAACTATGGAAATTTGAGTCTAACCCAGGTTCAATCCCAGAAGGCTTCTCTGCAAGTCTTATACCCAGTCAACACAGCTTGTACCCTGACAGTAGAAAGTCAATCAAACAAAACCCACCAGTCAAAATCAAAGCTTTTAAGAAGCAAAGTGACAGAATCAAAGTAAAACCCAAAACCCCAAATCAAAAGCTCGATTTGGTCAACATCACAAGAAGCAACCCTATGTGCATATACTTAGATATACGGAGATGGGTATATACCCAAGTGTGAATATGTGTAGTGGAAACTGGAAAGTCGTTTTGAGATGAATCAAGATCGTTTTTTTTTTTTTTGGGTCGGCAAATGGAAGCTGGTTTGAGAGGGGGATGAGATTCCGAAAGAAAATAAAGATATACATGGAGATATACAGGTAGATATACAGATAGGCAAATACCATCAAGTGTGTACTCATCTAAACTGGTTTTCCATTTTCCACCGACATTAATTGCATAAAAACCCTTAAAATCCTGATATTCTTGTCCCCACCTGAAGTGAAGTCCCCATAATAAATTGAGCAATACCATCCGTTAAAAAAAATAAAAATAAATTTCGCAATACCCTGGTAAATGTGGATTGGTCATAGATGTTCGAATTTGTGCACTTTATTTGTGTTCATAGCATTTTCGTAAGGAAAATGATATTGGCACTTCAAAAAATAAAAAAAAATGGCTTTGGAATTACAATTACAATGATTTTGAAGTGCATGTATCAATTTTTGAAGTGTCAATATCAGTCTAATCAATTAGGAAACTATTTTGAATTACAAAAATAAAATAATAACACAACCAATGGCAACAATCGAGAGAGTAAATCAAGAAGAAAAAAAAATTATGGTGCGGTGTTCAGCAAGTTGGTACGCACATCAGTCAACTAATTCCACAGAACTTTGACATGTTGGAAACTAATTACGAGACGAACTTAATTTGTAATTGCATATAGTAAATATCTGCGTGTAATTTAACTGGTAAATAAAAATATTGGAAAAGGCTTTTACCTTTGCTGCTTTGTAACCTTTTTTTGGGGTGGTAATGTGAAAAGTCGACAGTGAGGTTCAGCTCATATAGTCATTCAATCATTAATTAACCTTGCCTTTTCGAGTTAATTGTGCACAAAAAATTATGATTTGTAAGTCCGTACGAGGATACAATTCGACAAATGTTTTTCCAGGTCATCTCAACTAACTCTGAGGGACCAATCTAATCGGCCACTTACGAGAGCACTAAATTAAAGATAGAACAAACCTCAGTATGAACTCGGCCCAAAGGAATTAATAGCACATAAAATGTTTCGAACATTAGACCTTAAGAGGATCTCACGGTCTAAGCCTTAACCACTACATCAACCCTTTGGAGTTAATTCTGCAAATGTTGTTGTTCCCTTTGTCATAAAATTCTAGTCGAAGTCACGCGGACTTTTAAATTTTTTTACTCCAATTTGAATCATATTAATTTAGAAACTTATGCACAATTGTATTTTATTTTGTTATCTAAAACAGGACATATAAAATGACGAAAATTAGGGGACACCGAGAGTAGTAGCTATGTAGCATCCATTGTTAGGAAACAATTTTTTTTTTTTATTTCTTCAACTTGAACCAATAAACCACCGCCGAAGTCTTGCAAAATGATTTCCCAAAATTTCAATTCCAAGAGTTCAGTCCAACCCAATTGCCCAAAAGACTTGTTTTCTATCATTACTTATTATTTGTTCATTTAGTATGTGTATTCGAAAAACAAATCATCATAATTTTGGGAGAGTGGTTTCAGGCTGCTCATACTTATATCCACGCTTCTTTATTCGTCTTTATTCTTGCAAAATTACTATATTGTCCTTTGCTTGTTCAAATTTTTCCCCCATTGTTGATGTAAATTCAAATGTCCATGCCAACGACCAAAAAAAAAGTGCAAATGGTAAAAAAGAGAGTATGCAATTACCATTCTTTTTTGTTTATATATAAGTACAAAAGTTACCTTAACCTAACTCGTGGCATGGGCATAATTACAACAAAAATATAAATTAAAACACACTTCCAAAGTAAATATGGTTTTGCATATTTAAGTGGTTTTTGGCCGTTGATTAATCAAAAGCATACCAAAACTTTCAAGTTTCCACAATGGTTGAAAGTCGAAACTCGAATCTAATGATTCCAAACCTAACCCCACTATAGATAGCCACATTCTTATCCATCATTGGTTTGTTGTTTTGGGAGCTACAGAAAATTTTCAAATTGATTGAATTTAATCAATCAATCGACCACGTGAGCTTCTAAAATTTCCCAGCTGTCAACTATTTTAGGGTTTTAATCGAGCTCTCCAGCCGCAAGTGAACAGTAAGATTGCCCCAAGGCTAGTCGAGGAGCGTGTGCGTAAGCTGGCTGAAACACTCAATTTATTAAAAAGAAAAAGTGAAGGGCGTTTCCATTGGCTTACTATAAAACCTTGTCTAACTTTTCTTATTAAGGTTTGTGGTTAGCGTAGGTAGTGCCAGTTGGTGTTAGAGCTTGGTTGGTGAAAATCTAGTCGAATAACAGTTTAAATAAATAAATACAATAGAATCAATACTTTTAAGTATCTGATTAATAAAAATTTTAAGACAATTCTCACATCAAAAAACATAAAAAAATAAAATAAAATGAATGTTTAGGATCATAAAAAGAATCCAAAGTGAACTCCATTAGACGGCAGCTCTAAAGATTAACAAAGGGAATAAATGAGTCCCTGTCTTGTTAGCCTGTATCCTCTACTTTGTAATGCCAATTGCGCGTTAATGAAATACTTTTCCTTTAAACTATTTTGCCGTTGCGCATGTTATTGTAAGTTGTATAGTTTCTTCCTTCTTGTTGGTTTGACGGACAATACTTGACTACTTATTTTGCAATTATATGAAGTTTGGCGTGCCTACAAAGGTATCTTGGCAGGAAGCAACACGTGGTGTCTTTTGAGCATAATCTTTGCGTAAGCATCAACTCGTGAGAGTTGGTGAACTCCATTAAACAGCAGCTCCAAAGACAAGGGTACAAGTCATATGTGAAGTCCCGAGTCCACCCTAGAAATGTACCATTTAATTTCATAACATTTTATAACAAATTACCCAATTGCTTTCCGTTCCGCTAACTCAAATAAGAATAAGAATTTATTTTTTGAATTAAAGATAATGTATTGTGAGGTAATGACCTGTCTCATAAAACGAAAAATATATACTTTAAAAAAAAAGAACCTTAATGGAACGATAACTTTTTACCTGTTCAAAGTGTTCATACCACTAAATTAAGAATTCATTTCGATTAGTTAAGGTATATAAGTTAGGTAATGAACTCGTGAGAAGTATTACGGACAACTTAAAAAGTTCAAAGGGCCAATGAAGATGGCTTGAGTGAGAGTGGGGTTTAAAGGGCTGGTTTGTCATTATTTTCCTTTCTTTTTTTAAATGTTGCTAATTAGTTGTTCTACTCTTTCGTTTTGGCTTTTTTGTTCCTTTAATTTCTTCTTTTTAGTAAGTTTAGTTCTAAAGAAGATGGATTACAGAGTCGAATAAAATTCAAAGGACTCAAATTAAATTGGTTTAAGAAAACATATTACCAATCAGTTGATTTCATTTAATTTGCTCTATATTTGGGTTCATCATGATCACCTTGTACGTTGGAAAGAGTACAAGCACAAAAAGCTAAGGACACACACAAGTAGAAACACACTTGCACACGCACTTACATGGGGCCCGTGTGAGATTCACGATGGAAATGGAAAACACGCTTGCACACGCACTTACATGGAGCCCACATGAGATTCACGATGGAAATGGGAGTCAAAATGCTCTAAATTTGCGTTTCTAGCACTTTTGGAGCGCTTACAAATTCAACAGATCAATAGTTATTCTTCTTGTGTCAAACACTTCTGTCTTTGGATTCTCTTTTGATGTATTTTGCCTGCTAAATTATACTATTACCTTCGCATACGAGTATCATTCTCTTGACGCTCTTTCCATAATCACATTTACGTCACTCATAACGTAATTACACTAGAAAAGCATGAACTAAGAACTCCCCATCACCAGCGTCAGGTTTATTAAAATCATGCACTCTATTAGTCATCACTCATCAGACAAGACACATTATCCACATGCCTTACATTCCATATGAAAAGTCAGCGAGTGAATACAATCACAGTTGGTGGGAGTCACCACCTGCCTTTAGCACCTGCACCGGTTCAAGTCTCGGGAGGCACATTTGTGTTGGTACCCGGTTGTGCCACTAATAGGTTTTATTTCGAACCTGTATGTGGACCAAAGAGGGGGATTTCTCGCCACTGTACACCAGGTGGTGCCGTGGTGACGGCCCATTCTCATGGACGATAGCTATGGCTTGAACTGGACATTCCATTGATGGGTAGGGAGCCCCTATGGTTACGCCCAAGGGAGAGTTATTACGCTGGTCACCCCCTCCCACCTTTTTGATTATCAAAAAAAAAATACAATCACAGACAACCACTTAGCAATCTGTTACTAATAAATTAGCATTTGAAGGACTAAAGCACTTAAAATTTGGAAGTCATTAAATAGTCAAGACTAAGAAGAGAAGCACAAGGTGGATGACATGAGGGCACAAGTAAGAAAGCAATTATAACTACTAAGAAACAAAAGAAACTTACCTCAGTGAAGTGGGTAATTAGCATCAAGAAAACCAAAACTAAGGTTTAACTCAAGAGAGTGAAGTGCACAAGTAAACCAAAGCTAAGTTACAAACCAACTTATAACGGTAGCTCATTAAAAATATGGTCTAACCCATAGAGGAGCACAAACATGACTAAAAGACTCCCCTTCGTGGAAAGGAGTTCGGCTTTCATCTTCCAAGTTGAAGATGCCAATGTCTTTGCCGCCACCTCGGTTGAATGCGTCGTATGTTGAACAACAATTATCAGCGTAATAGATATAGTTAGGCTTACGTCTTGAAAATTTAGAAGTTCTGACAGATATGGAAGCATTATCACCCAAGAACAGAGCATTGTCCCCTAAGGTAGGTAACTCAGCCCCTCTCCAATTGATTAAATCAAATTTAAAAACTCGAAATACGCTTGTCCCATAGTCAATTCTAGACTCATCAATGTTGTCAACATCAAACTCCTCATCCCTATCATAGCCGGGAAAATTCAGATCATGCCCATCTCAAAAAACTATCAATAAGTCACCTTCCAATTCAACTATGTATGGCTGCCATATGTAAGATAGGACAAATGTGTATACCATTTTGCCAACAACACGTGCCTCGGTTTGATTGGGTCCCTTAACATCACAAACAAAAGTCCTGCCCTGATAACTAAACGCATAGAATTGGCCATTGAAATAAGTGAAGATCACCTAATTAAGGCAACCGGTGTTTTGACGGTGGTCCAGGCCTTGTCACCACATTTACAAAAATGCGGGATATCCACGGCCTTGATAAAGAATCATCAGTACGTAACCCTCTTTTGATGACCCAGAAGAAGGACTCGAAGACAAGAGTACTGCCTTTTCTATCAAAAAATAAGATTGGACATGCCATCATGTCCTAGGTACTTCAAAGGAGTGATACGTGGGAGACCAATTTTAACCCGTGTTAAAGGATGAAGTAGATTCATAGTCCCAGATTCGGATATGGTTACCAATCAGCCTCACGTCTCGAAGCACCGCTTTTCTCCCTTGCTTCCGGCAGCATCAGTATACCAATCACCTCTCCCTCCCTCCGTTATGCTAACAAAACGACGTTCATTGACGGCGCTGTTGTTTTCGTCGCCTCCTTCTCCCGCAAGCATAAGCCATGGAATTAGCTGAGAACCTTTGAAATTCTCCTTCACTGCTACCGATCGTCACAATCTGCAAACTCCACCGAAAGACACAAAATCTTCCAGAAAATCTACTATTTTCGCAATCATAATGAGAAAATCTACTACTTAGATCTGAACAAAATAATCTGACAATTGCAATCTGGGAGGCGCAAAGGAAGAAAAAATACACAGAAGAAGAAAACGGTGAAGCAATGATCCCGACGTTTTATAAGTTTGGGGAGAAATTTGTAGTGCCAGGTGGATACGATATGGTGTCGTTCGGAACATTTGGGCCGTTCAAAAGTATTTTTGGATGATTTGAATTAAAAGCAATATATTCATGTGAATAGATTGTTTTTATCCGAATTGTCCGTTTGGACGGTCCAGATGAGCCAAGCTGATACCACGTCAGCCGTACTCAACCGGTACTGAAAAATTTCTCTAGTTTGGGTATCTTTTTCTGTATTCACCACGACTCGATCTAACACTAAAATCATCCTGTCCATCCATCCTAATAGCTCTCGTAATCCGAAACGCGGTCCTGTTTCAGAACATCAATTAAGTATTTATTTATTAAAAAGACAATTTTATGCTAAAAAATAATTAGCTTATTAAAATATAAAAATATAAAATATGAATCTTATTCTTTTGAACGATAAAAAAAATTAAAAACTTATTTTGCATTTAAATTATTTTTTAGTTTAAAAATATAAAATAACTATTTATGTATTTTGTAAGAATTTTTTAGGGTAGTAATTTTGCCACACCCTTTTTTGATAATACCACACCCTACAAGTGTATTTTTTAATTCCAAATTACGTTTACAGAATGTGACATTATCAAAAAATAGCGTGGCAATATTATTTCCCTATTTTTAAGGAGATATTATAGAAATGGGCAAAAGAAAGCGGTGGAGCAAACCCTAAACGGTTTCTCGACCGGCACTCGTCACCCAACTAATCCACTCTCTATACGCGCGCGTGAAAACCAAACGTTAATCTCGACCGTTCAAAATAAATACAGAACACGTGTCACCATCTAAGAACACGAGTGTTCGCACGCCTGTTCGTGGAGAGTGAAGCAGAATCAGCTGTGGAAACACAAAATCGACGTAAGATGGGCCAATTAAAACCCCTGACCACTTCCGTAATTTTATTCCATTTTCAGGCCCTGAAATCTAACCCGGAAAACGAACTTCTCCCACGAAAACGTCGGGAAGCCCTCTCTCACTCTTAAAAAAATAACTACTAGAGAGAGAGAGAGAGAGAGAGAGACGACTTACTGGAAACACAATCAAAACAACAGTCGAATCCGCAGTCTCCAGTTCCAACCAAGGTACGTTTCGAAACCCTAGAAATCGCAATTTTCGATTCTCCATTGAAAACACTGCTGTAGACGCTTGTGTACGTATACATGTTCGTTTGGTCATACAGTATTAGTCTGCATGTACGGTTTGAGAGTGTTTAAATGGGGAAAGGAAGACCTAGGTCTGTAGAGAAAGGGGTGTTGGCGCAGAGTTCTATTGTTGCATCATCTAGTTTGTTAGATATACAGTCTGCGCCGGCGTATTATCCGACCGAGGAGGAGTTTAAGGACCCTTTGGAGTTTATCCATAAGATCAGGCCAGAGGCTGAGCCGTATGGGATTTGTAGGATCATTCCGCCGAGCAGTTGGAAACCCCCGTTCGCATTAGATTTAGATAAGTTTGAGTTTCCGACGAAGACACAGGCCATTCACCAGTTGCAGGCGCGGCCAGCGTCGTGCGATCCGAAGACGTTTGAGTTGGAGTACAATAGGTTTTTGGAGGAGCATTGCGGGAGGAAGTCGCCGAAGAGGAAGGTGGTGTTTGAAGGGGAGGATTTGGATTTTTGTAAGTTGTTCAATGCGGTGAAGCGGTACGGGGGGTATGATAAGGTTGTGGAGGAGAAGAAGTGGGGGGAGGTTTCTCGGTTTGTGCGGCCGAAGGGGAAGATTTCCGAGTGCGCGAAGCACGTGTTGTGTCAGTTGTACCGGGAGCATTTGTATGATTATGAGAGTTACTATAATCGGTTGAACCAACAGAAAGCGAAGAATTACAAGGGGGGAATGCATGGTGACCGGAAAAACCAACTTGGGGATGATTCTTCAAGTTATAAAAGAAGGCGGAAGAATCTTGAGGGTGAGAGTGTAAAAGTATGTAAGGTAGAGGAGGAACGGCGGGATCAGATATGTGAACAATGCAGAAGTGGGTTGCATGGGGAAGTAATGCTGTTGTGCGATAGATGTAATAAAGGCTGGCATATATATTGTTTGTCACCACCTTTGAAGCGGGTTCCCGTTGGGAATTGGTATTGCTTAGATTGTCTGAATTGCGATAAGGATACCTTTGGTTTTGTGCCTGGTAAGCAATTCGCCTTGGAAGCTTTCCGGCGTGTGGCTGAACGGGCCAAGAAGAAGTGGTTTGGATCCACACCAACCTCAAGGGTGCAATTGGAGAAAAAGTTTTGGAAAATTGTGGAAGGATTGGTGGGGGAGGTTGAAGTAATGTATGGCAGTGATTTAGATACATCTGTGTATGGAAGTGGGTTTCCGCGTGCAAATGATGAGAGACCATCATCAATAGAAGTCGAGAAATGGGAGGAATACTGTGCTAGCCCATGGAATCTCAATAACTTGCCCAAGCTACGAGGTTCAATGCTTCGGACTGTTCACAATAGTATTGCTGGTGTTATGGTGCCTTGGCTCTATGTTGGGATGCTGTTTTCATCATTCTGCTGGCATTTTGAAGACCACTGTTTTTACTCGATAAATTATCTCCATTGGTACGTCTCTTGTTTTACCTGGAATCCTGGGGTCTTTGCCCCTTGCTCATTGTTCTTTATTTATTAAATTGCAGATGACTTAATGGAACTTATGCCATTACTTATCGACACCCCTACCCTGGGGTTGAGGACATGTGTAGGCCACAAAACAGTATTTCTGCTATAGGCATTAATCGAATAAAGATACCATGTTTCTGCATAAATGACCAAAGAAATGTTAAAGATTGACAACATCAATTCTACACTGTAGAATAGAAGTCCACTACTCCGGATACATTTTTTATCAGGAGTATCGCTGAACATGTCTCGTGACTCTTGTTCGTATATAACTGCTACTATCTGGTGGCTATGTAAGATTTTATTCAATTTTTGGCATCCCTGTGTTGACTCTAAGCTGAACTTTGCTTGATAATATCAAATAGTTTTTGTTCTATAAATGAGTGCTC
The DNA here is from genome assembly GCA_019656295.1 of Rhododendron mucronatum var. ripense. Taxonomy (NCBI): domain Eukaryota; kingdom Viridiplantae; phylum Streptophyta; class Magnoliopsida; order Ericales; family Ericaceae; genus Rhododendron; species Rhododendron mucronatum. The sequence continues at coordinate 3,015,646 of BPLT01000008.1, read as the reverse complement.
TCTGTGGTTCCTTTATCCTTGCTTGATCATTTCAATCACAGTTTCTCAATGCGGTTTACTTGTTGTTTGAGCAAGAAAATTTGTTTCGTAGCTTCTTTTTGGATGTCAGCATGTACTCCATTCAGAGGGTTGTCTTTTATTTTAATCTCAAACGACTGGAGAGCTTGAGTTTGAGGCTCAGAGGGTCCTCCCTTATTGTACTTTGCCTTACTATGATGCATACATGTTAAAGACGATCAAAAAAAGTAAAAGGCCATATCTGGCATTTCCAGCCCTCCCTTAAGCCACTGGGCCATTGATTTTTGAGTGAACTTATCTCCCAGCAGGACTTAATTACCTCACCCCTTTACCTTCTTGCTTAGAATGCATGTCCCTCTCTTCCTTGAGTATTCAGTTGCTTAATCACCTCAATAGTCCTGGCACTATAGTTTGGTAGGTTTTCAAACTTCTTGTTCTAAATCCTCCTACCAATAGCCGGCAGTAATGACTAGTACTGGTACTACATGAACACGACACCCTCCAGTCCTCCACTATTGACGAACCTTTTTAAAAGAACTTCCCACCTTCAACACTCATGTTTCTACTGTGACTGAACCTTCAGTTCCAATGTTTCTTCTGAAGGTGGAAATACAAGTACTTTTGGTCTGATTTCAGTCTAGGAAGAAAATATTGAGAAATGCTCCTCCAACTCAAACAAGGTAACAAACCGATAATTATATTGTTGCATCTCTTGTACTTTCACCTCGGAGGGCAAGTTCATCAATGTATGGAATAGCATTAAATCTCCACCACTATATGTTTTTCTATTCCACCTCCCCCTTTGGAATGCCAACGTACTCAACCCAAAACTTTTTCTTGCTGCCTCAATTTAGACTCTGTGCGTTTTAAGTCTCACATGGAACTCAAGGACGAATCCAAGAGAGTGACTTTATATCACGATTCACAACCTAGGCTCTCCCGAGTCCAGGTTGTGTCTCTGACTTGTTTTTTGTATAAGGTGCTAGACATACTTTAACTTATAGGAGGGAGATTTACGTTTTCCTTTCCTAATGTATGAACTAAGCATTGCCTTGATTCTTTGTAATATAACTGCTCTGGTGCAAGGGCATGCTTGTTGCATCTTACTTAAAGCTGAAAATTAATGATCTGTAAGCGGAAGCCTATCTTTTCCTGTCCTTTGATAGTCATCTTCTCATGTAAGCTGTTTTTAGCACATAAGCTATAAGAGGGAGCTGTGTCGAACACATGGGCACTAACCTCCCATTTGATAAAGCTGTTAGCAGCTCTTACATGCTGCAACTATCACCGACTAAGGTTTGCACAAATTTTGTAAAATACACAAAGTAGCTGTGCATTATTAATTATTTGTGGTTGCTTAAGCAATATTAATTTCTCTCTCCCTCCCTCTCTGCACAATACCTGTCTGGCTATAAATTTCTCTGTTCTTAATTTCTCATCGCAGTGAGTGATAGTTCATTAGACCATCTGTTCGTTTTCATAGGCTGAATTGTGCTCACTGCTTCTCTTGTGCTTTCAGGGGAGAGCCAAAGTATTGGTACAGTGTTCCTGGTAATGAAGCCAAAGCTTTTGAGAAGGTAGTTTATCAGTTAACAAGTGTTTGGCGTTCTTAGGTCTATATTTTCATTACTTAAATATGGCATCATAATTGAAATGACCTATCTATTGGTTTATTGCTAGTAATATCTCATTCTTCCAAGGGTACCGAAGAAATGCGTAATTGTGTTCTGACTTGTGTAGTCTGTTCTCATTCATTCCCTTCACTGCCTTACCTTTCACATAATGAGGGCTAATTTGTTCACATTGATTCCCTTAACTGCCCTAACTAGGCATATAATCTGTGGACAGACGGTAACTCACACTGACGCTGTTATTTGGGCGGATATTTACGAAACATGCTTGAAATCCGCTGACTCTTTTGCTTATTCACGATTTGTCTCGTCTTTATTCAAGGATTTTAAGTTCATCTGATAACAGGCTCACAAGTGGCCAACTTTTTAACATACGCACATCACACTGTTCCGTTATGCACGTTGAACGGTGTGTTCTGCTGCCAGCTAATTGTGTCAGTTGTGTCTCACAGTATCACGAGGAATGGCTTCAGCTCCACAAAATGCAGTACATCAACAAAGTCTTGAAATGGTGTGAGGATAGAAAGTTTGAATCCATCCACTAGTCCACCCTTTTTTTTTTCAACGGCAAAAAATTTCATTAATCTTTGAAATTGTTACAAAGACTAGTAGGAACAAGGAGAACGACATCATATTACTAAACAAAGCTAACAACAGTCTTGTGCCCAGTCCGAGACCCAAATCCATGATTGGCAAGAAGCCAACCAAAGACACCCATTGGGACAAAGCCCACACCTAAATGGGACAAGCCCAAACACACCCATTGGGGCAAAGCCCGCTCACCTGATGGGCCAACCCCAAAATACAAGAAAACCTAAAAAATAAACCTAAAGAAAAACAACGACCACCACCACCACCACTGCAATCGCTGCCGAACAGCAACCATCACCACCAGAGCACCATTCGGGCCTTGATTAGCCCGGTCCCAAACAACGGTGGTAAGTTTAACAGCCCGCCGGATAGCCGAGTTGGAGACAGCCCAACAAACCCAACAACAACAGAACTTTAGCCATCGACGCCTCCATTGGCCGACCACTACAACCCAGCTGACAACCCACCACCAACACCACCCACCCACCACCGAACCGCACCACGGACATCAGCTGCGAGCTCTCCACTTGCCGTTAAGCCAAAAACCGATTACCCTCAAGAGAGAAAACTAGCGGGAGACCACGCCAACCTCGTCACTGCCTGCCCACTCCACTTGCCGTTAAGCCGAAGATCGACTACCCCCATGAGAGTAACTGGCGGGATACCATGCAGAGGGAAATGAAGCAGGAAAAGGGTCGCCAACGAAGAGAAACGATGATGAAAAAAGCAGGTATGCTAGGGGAAAGAGAAGGAGAGAGGAAAGAGAGAAAAGATATGGGAAGAGAGAGGGAGAGAGAGAAGGAAGAACGGGAAGGAGAAAAATGGGAAAAGAAAAACAGAAGCGGAAGGAGTAGGAGGGGAAGAGAGAAGAGGAGAGAAAGAGATGTGCTAGTCATAGTTGGTATTATTTTTACCCTAACTAAATTTACACAGAAAGGACATTATGGAAATGCTTAAAACTCTTGTGTAACTATTACTGATACAAACTGTTATATTTCATTTCATGATACTTTAAATTGGCTCTCAGAGGAAGCTCTGAATGCTACAGGTTCTTATTGATGCTCTTGTTGCGCTCTTGCTTCTGCATCCACTTGATAAACTTTTGACTTAGTGCCATACTCCCCCTTTTTTGTCTACAGTTCCCCTACTTAATGCTATTTGCCTGATGGTTACTCCTTCAAAGATCTGGTACAGGCTTTGTGGCTGCTGCCCTTCCTGCCTAGTACCATAGACCATTGCTGGATCTGACTATTTTTGTCGCCTCTCCTCCTTCCCACAACTTGATTAGTCAAGAGTCTCTCGTTTATTCTACATTGCTTACTTATAAAAAGGAATAGAAAAAATTCCTCTCATCACTCCTCTCCACCATCGAACTATCACAGACCACCGCCTCGTTTGTACTTTCTGAGATGCCATTCAGTTTAACCTGTGTTTTACATTCTGAAAGTTCTTGATGCCACTTGTCAAGCATGTCGCTCTCACTTTGGCTGAGAGTTCTTGGTCTCTTCAAATTCTTGTTTTGTTGCATAAGTCGTTTGCTCATAACGTTCCATGTCTTACGCTGCAGTAGCATATGCTCTTTTAGTTGATCTGTTTCTTTAATCCAAAACATGATCATGAGTCACAGTTGCTTTATCTTTCTGCAGGTAATGCGGAAGACTCTTCCTGATTTGTTTGAGGCGCAACCAGATTTGCTTTTTCAGCTTGTAACTATGCTGAATCCATCTGTCTTACTAGAAAATGGTGTTCCAGTGTACAGTGTACTTCAGGTTTGAAATGCCAATTCTTGTACTCAGCCTTTTTTATGGTCACACATTCATAGTGGATGGTATTATTCCTTTACAAATAAATGATTGTGATTCCTACTTGCTCAATGTTTGCCAGGAACCTGGGAATTTTGTCATTACCTTTCCTAGATCTTACCATGGAGGTTTTAATTTGGGTAAGTCATGAGTTTTGCTAGTTACTGAGGCCATTTTCAGGTGGTCCATATTGCGACTGAGCTTATTCCTTTTTGGTATTTGAAGGTTTAAATTGTGCTGAGGCAGTCAATTTTGCTCCTGCTGATTGGCTTCCTCATGGTGGTTTTGGAGCAGAGCTATATCAGCTGTATCGCAAAGCTGCTGTTTTATCTCATGAGGAGCTTCTTTATGTGGTTGCCAAGGTCAGAAGTTTCCTTACCACTGATAGATTCTTTATAACTTAATGCGCCTGCTAATAAAGAAGGAAACTTGTGTATTATGGAAGGGATATGAGGCCAAGCTGGCTAAAATCCCACTTATTTTAAGGGTAGGACTCTTCTTTTCAATGAAGACCATCCTCTCCACCTGCCCAAAAAGAAAAGAAAAGAAGTAAAACAAAGAGTAAATAATATCTAGATAAATGAGAGGGACAACAACCATTAGAAGCATAAAAAGTGTAAGAAACTTTGGTAAGAAGCCACTGGTCCTTGAATCCTATCTACTTGGGCTCGCTTACGTATCTAGTTATTCTTGAGAATCATTCATTCCTAAGTTCTATCTGCTGCCACGTGGCCCACGTCCATTGGTTAGATCTGTTGGAGTTTGTCCCACATCAGTTAGTTATCTCCTCCAAAACTAGTATATGGGCTTGGGCCGCCTCTCCACCCATTGCCAATTGGTTTTGAGTTGGTTGCTTTAACAAGATCATAACTCGATAACCTTAGTACATGTGTTCCTTTTCAGTTAGCTGATTGAAAAATACTTTCTTTGATAGTTACCACTGTTTCTCCAACCTGCTAGGTCATTGCTATCCATTTGGTCTCACAATCTTGATCTTGGGGCTGAAAACCCATTCCTCTCTCTCCTAGCACACGGCAGAAAAGGGCACTGTGTTGTTCTGTGGTTGGATCCGTGATGCTATATCTGCTGCATAAGTTTTGCATTTGATTTTTCTGATTCTCTTTCACTCGTTGGATCTCAATTAGCACCTGCCTGTCAATGTTTATCCTGTATTCACAGTTGATTTGATTTGCTATTCATGAGAAAACAATAGATGGATAAGTAATGTTGAATCTTGTTGCAACTTTTGTGGACAATTGGCTTCATCTGCATAAATTTTCTTATGCTACTTTCAGAGTGACTTTGATATTAAAGCATCACCTTACTTGAAGAAAGAATTGCATAGAATTTATGATAAAGAGAAGACTTTGAGGGAGCAGCTTTGGAGAAATGGCATTGTCAGTTCCTCTCCCATGTCTCCCCGGAAGCACCCCGAATACGTGGGTACTGAAGAGGTATTTCCAGGATGCTGCAACTTGTTGATTTGACTTTCTGCATGTATCTAAATAATTTTACCGAGACTATACTCACTCTGATAAGTATTTCCTGATTTGAAGGATCCAACATGCATAATATGCCAACAGTATTTGTATCTCTCTGCTGTTGTTTGCCGCTGTAGGCCGTCTGCACTTGTTTGTCTTGAGGTAAATGACCTTTCAAGTCTCATGGCAATTGTCCACATATTTTGTCCTCATCGTTGAAAGTAACTTTAAAATCTATGCTGGTAGTATGTATTTGGTTTATTAGTTGCAGCTGGAAAGTGAAGTCTGCTTTATCTGTTTATTTTGTTTGCCATGTCCTCCATGATAAGGATATTTGGTGACCTCATTCTTTGTCGAAATGTTTAATGAGCAAAATGTGACTTTACATATGTCATGAAGGCTTGTTAACCATGAAGTTTAGCTGACTGAATGGTGAGAAAGAAGTGAAACGAAATAGATCTATCCTATTTGATGCAGGGCAGAATTATGAATCAAGAATAAACGAGCAACAAGGACAATCACAAACGGGATAGATATAGAGAAACTCTCTCTAGACACTTTGTCAATCAATAATAATCAAAAAACTCCTCAGCCCTAAGGCTTACAACTCCTTAAATACGAAACAAACCCTAGCCCTACTAGAAAAAGGAAAAAAGACCAATTTCGGAAAGTTCCGAAATTATTACATATTCTGAAAATATAAGAAAAAATAAAACTTCTCCCGCAAGAACGAACGTTATTGGACTTTCCTATCAAAAGTTATTCGCAAAAAGATTATTTCCTAAAACGGCAAATTTGGCCTTTCGGGGCCCTAAACGGCCGAAAAAGGCTAAAAAACACGCGGCACATGGCCAAAGGCGATGTGTCCTGACCGTTGGGCAGTTTTGAATCGAATCCAAGTGGGCCGAACACCAAAGGCCTCGGTCAGTTATTTACGAAAAAACCGGCTAGTAGGAATGGTTTTTTGGATGAACAGTACCCGATGAACAGTACTCGTGAACAGTACTCGTGAACAGTACCCGATGAACAGTTGCGTGAACAGTGTTGTTGTAGGGTTTGGATGAGTGTGGGTAGGTTGTTTTAGGATTGTAAAAGGTTTGGGTAGGTCGTTTTAGGGTTTTTATTTTTTTATTTTTGTTAGCTGCTAGGGTGGGAAGCGGCTATGGTGGTGGCTGTCAGAGGTGAGGGTTTAGGGCTTCAAGACCGGTTTAAGAACCCGCCGAACACCAAAGGCCTCGGTCAGTTATTTACGAAAAAACCGGCTAGTAGGAATGGATTTTTGGTGGTATTCCTCCTCTAAGCGCACTGCATCATCCTCCCCTTCTAGAAAGAAATTCGCCCTCGAATTTGCATCCTCATCAGAAGAACTATCACCCCGGAATGGAACTAGATGCTTGACGTTAAACACATCGGCGGTACGAACATGGCTCGGAAGCTTCAAACGGTAAGCATTCGGATTGATCTTCTCGATAACCTCCACAGGACCAATCTTGCGGGCTTTCAGCTTGTTATACTCCCCTTCGGGAAATCGATCCTTTGTAAGGACGGCATAAACAAAATCACCAACCTCGAACTCCACAACCCTGCGTTTCCTGTCAGCAGCCTCTTTGTACTTCGTAGTAACACTGTGCAAACGTTGCTCAGTATTTTAATGAATTTGCTGAAGATCGCGCATAAACTCCTCAGCTTTCTTACTGGCTCGTTTCAAGTCGGGAACAGGAGCCAAATCAACCGGGGCGCGTGGATTGAAACCATAAACAATCTGGAATGGAGAGAGACCCGTGCTCCGATTGACAGAACGGTTGAAAGCAAACTCAGCTTGGCATAAATGTTGATCCCAACTCCCACGATGGTCCGCATACAAGCTACGGAGTAAATTGCCCAAAGAACGGTTGACCACCTCAGTCTGGCCATCAGTTTGAGGGTGATAAGCCGTGCTAAAAGCTAGGTTGGTGTTCGCCATCCTCCACAAGCAACGCCAAAAATGGCTCAAAAATCGCGTGTCGCGGTCAGAAACTATGGACTGGGGCAGCCCATGCAAGCGATAAACCTCCGAAAAATATATTTGGGCCACCTTGACTGCATCTGTCGTCTTCTTGCAAGCTAGGAAGTGAGCCATCTTGGAAAATCGATCCACTACCACAAAGATAGAATCATTGCCACGCTGTGACCTCGGCAACCCCAAAACGAAGTCCATGCTGACATCGGCCCAAGGTTGTGATGGAATGGGCAACGGCATGTATAAACCCGCATTAGAAACCGTGCCCTTGGAGACTTGGCAAGTGTGGCAGCTTCCCACAAATTTGTAAACATCCTTCCGTAAAGTTGGCCAAAAATAAGAAGCGGACACCAACGCAAAGGTCTTGTCACGCCCCACATGCCCCTCATCATGCAACTCCTTAATAATCTGTAAACGAAGGCTACCATCTGGAACACACAACGCATTCCCCTTAAACAGAAAACCACCATGCTCATGAAAGTCAGACTGATTGCCACCTGCGATCTTTCCAAGCACAGCAGAGAAATACGGGTCAGCCAATAACAACTCTCGAAAAGCATCAAATCCAATTACCTTACTACGCATAACTGTGAGCAGGTTGCTGCGGCGACTAAGGGCATCAGCAACCTTATTCAAAGCACCAGATTTGTGCTTGATAGAGAAAGAGAACTGCTGTACATAAGCAGCCCACTTCGCATGCCGACTGGAAAGCTTATCCTGTGAGTTGAGATGCTTCAGCGCCTCATGATCGGAATATAAAACGAAATCGCTGTGTATGAGATAATGGTACCAATGCTTCAACGACTGAACCAAAGCATAGAACTCCACATCATAAGTACTATAGTTTAACTTTCCCCCATTCAGCTTCTCACTAAAATAAGCCACAGGCTTGGAACTTTGGCTAAGGACAGCCCCAATTCCAACCTTGGACGCATCACAATGTAATTCAAAAGGTTGTGAAAAGTCCGGTAACACTAGAACGGGGGCAGAAGTTAACTTCTGCTTGATCAACTGAAATGCCTTGGTGGCAGCTTCATTCCACGAGAACTTTCCACCCTTCATGCAATCCGTGATAGGAGCCATAATAGTGCTAAAGTGCGGAATAAAACGACGATAAAAAGAAGCCAACCCATGAAAACTACGAATATCGAACAAAGTCCGAGGTTGTGGCCAATCACGAACCGCCTCAACCTTAGACCCATCTACTGAAATCCCATTCTTGGACACAACATAACCAAGAAAGAGCACGGAATCCGTCATAAACACACACTTTTTAACAGCCCCATACAAATTTTCAGCACGCAAAACAGTAAGAACCTCACGTAAATGCTGCAAGTGTAATTTAGGAGTGGCACTGTAAATCAAAATATCATCGAAGTAAACGACAACAAATTTACCGATGAAAGGCCGTAGTGTTTGGTTCATCACTCGCATGAAAGTGCTCGGCGCATTGGATAAACCGAACGGCATAACCAGCCACTCGTAAAGTCCCTCTCTGGTCTTAAACGCTGTCTTCCATTCATCCCCTGGTTTGATACGAAGTTGATGGTAACCACTTTTCAAATCCAGCTTGGTAAAAACTTGAGCACCCCCCAACTGATCCAATAAATCATCCAATCTTGGCAGCGGAAAACGATACTTTACCGTGATCTTGTTAATTGCCCTGCTGTCCACACACATCCTCCACGAACCATCTTTCTTAGGAACCAATAATGCTGGAACTGCACAAGGACTAAGACTCTCCCGGATAAAACCCTTGGACAGCAACTCCTCCACTTGTTTTCGTAACTCCTCGTGCTCCTTCGGACTCATCCGATAATGGGGTCGATTGGGCAAACTAGAACTAGGAACCAGATCAATTTGGTGCTGAATATCTCGTAACGGGGGCAACCCATCAGGTAACTCAGTTGGGAACACATCTGCAAACTCAGCAAGAAGGGGCTGGATCTCAACTGGCAATTTCTGTTCAAAAATTGCTGGTGAACTCTCCCTTGCCACGACAATGAACACAACTTTTGTGGCTGAGAGCTCTCCTTCGAACTGCACCCTTGTCAGAAGATTAGTACCCTCTCCACTTTGTGGTTTGGATATAACCTCCTTAGAAGGTAGCAACCTAATCATCGTACCCTCGGATTTAAGGGTATAAGTGTTAGAACCCCCGTTATGTACCACCTTACGATCAAATTGCCACGGTCTTCCCAATAATAGATGACACACATCCATTCCCACAACATCACACCAAATCTGATCCTTATACTTAGAACCAACAGAAAACGAAACCAAACAGCGCTTGGTTACCTTAACTTCGTTACCCTTCTTCAGCCACGCCAGCTTGTACGGGTTGGGGTGTGGCTCTGTCTTCAACCCGAGTTTCTGGACCGCTTCTTCGGACACCACATTCTCACAGCTACCCGAATCTATCACAAAACGACACACTTTTCCATCTATTGAACAGGTGGACTGAAAGACATTACTACGCAGCCAAGAATCGCCCTCAACCTCTCGGGGAGCATAACAGGACCTTCTCACCACCAATAATGGCCCAACATCCCCAACAACTTCCTCCACAACTCCCTCCGGTGAGTCTGACGATGGTTGGGATTCGTCATACGCCACTTCCTGCTCATACTGCTCACAATGCTCACTAATAATCCCATCAGCATCCACGAATAAAACCTTACCCAGTCTATCCCCCTTTCGGCACTCAACAGCACGATGACCGGGCTCTCCACACTTGAAGCACTTAGACCCCGAAGCACCCACTCTATTGGCCTGCGGAACAACAGGTAATGAATTGTCTGTAGGCCGAACCAAATCCGACCGAGTAGAGGCTGGCCGAACTGGCGCTGGGCTGGGCGTTGTTCGGGCAGCGACACCCCAGGCAGGTGCAGAAGATCTGCGGTTTGCTTGCTTCTCCAACTGTAAGGCCCTTTGATGGACATCTGAAACAGAATATAGATCGAACATATTCAACGTAACCTGATATTGCTCACGTAAACCTCCAATGTACCTTGAAACCAACTGCTCCTCTGTTTCAGCGACATCATTCCGAACCACCAACTGATGAAACTCCGTAGTGTAATCATCCACTGAGCGGGAACCCTGACGGAGATTCTGCAATCGCTGATACATCAAACGAGAGTAGTTGTGGGGAAGAAAAGCCACCCGCATCTTTTTCTTCAATTTTTCCCACGAACTAATCTTCTCCTTGCCCTGCCTTGACCTGGACAGCTTCAACTGCTGCCACCAAGCTGCAGCCCTACCTCGAAATCTGGTAGCAACCAACGCGACCCGTCTATCTTCCGGGACCCGTTTGAAATCCAAAATCTCTTCGATAGTTGCAACCCAATCAAGGAACTCCTCCGGTGCCAAACCCCCCTGAAATTCAGGAAGATCAATCTTCAAAACCAGATTCCCACTGTCGAGAATCCCGGTCAGCCATGAACCCACGATCGCCTTCCCTCCGTTGATAGTAGCCACCGCCACCGGGCGCTCCTACTGCAAAAGGGTTGTCGGCCTCTTCATCACTCGCAGCCTCCTCCTCATTCAGAGGATTTCGGTTGATCGAGCGACGGCGAGGCTGGTTCGCAACAGCAAGGGCAGCGACCTGATCGGCTAGAGCAGCGACCTGATCAGCAACCTGTTGGATCCGCGCCTCTGTTCGTGCTTCTCGCGCGACGTCATCCCGTTCATAAACGTCCTCCATAAAAGCTGTACGATCACCTCGTCCCCCACGACCTCCAGCAGCACGTCTTGCAGCCATAGTCGAAATCGGAATCGGGCTTTGATACCAACTGATGCAGGGCAGAATTATGAATCAAGAATAAACGAGCAACAAGGACAATCACAAACGGGATAGATATAGAGAAACTCTCTCTAGACACTTTGTCAATCAATAATAATCAAAAAACTCCTCAGCCCTAAGGCTTACAACTCCTTAAATACGAAACAAACCCTAGCCCTACTAGAAAAAGGAAAAAAGACCAATTTCGGAAAGTTCCGAAATTATTACATATTCTGAAAATATAAGAAAAAATAAAACTTCTCCCGCAAGAACGAACGTTATTGGACTTTCCTATCAAAAGTTATTCGCAAAAAGATTATTTCCTAAAACGGCAAATTTGGCCTTTCGGGGCCCTAAACGGCCGAAAAAGGCTAAAAAACACGCGGCACATGGCCAAAGGCGATGTGTCCTGACTGTTGGGCCGTTTTGAATCGAATCCAAGTGGGCCGAACACCAAAGGCCTCGGTCAGTTATTTACGAAAAAACCGGCTAGTAGGAATGGATTTTTGGTGGTATTCCTCCTCTAAGCGCACTGCATCACTATTATTGACTGATAGCATGCTTTGGGTTTCAAGCATGAGAATGTTACATGGTATCTTTCCTTCCATACTTGCAACTCTATGTTCCTATTATGGAGCTATCGGCTTCAATTTTATTTGCAGTGGTATGGTCCTGTTTTTGTTTTTCTATTCGAACATGCAATGTAGTCACCTGGAAATTATCTAGAGTTGGTCAAACTTATTTCAACATTGTATTGTGAAGATTTAGGCCTGAAATTCTTTGTGAAAACTTACTCATTTTGTTGACATGTTATGCAGCATTGGGAAAACCTATGTGAATGCAAACTGAACAGACATCGACTTCTTTATCGTTATTCACTGGCAGAATTGAAGGATTTGCCGCTAATGACAGATAAACATGATTCTGGAAATATAGTCCAAGATAGAAATTTGAGAAGACAGCTCTCATCTGGTGATGAATTGGGTGCTTTGACCAAAAAGGTTTTTATCATTATTTTCCTGGATTGTGAGCTTAATGTGAGTTTCTTGATTGTGGTCAGAGAGATGCCGGATCTTTGCTTTTGGTTTGGATGCATTTATTATATTGCCTATCAGGACCGACAAGCGGTCCACAGAGCTTTTGTCCAACTGTTTTATCCATGGTTTCACTTTGTCCTCATTTTCAATTTTGTCCCAACTACTTGCATATTTTTTCACTGATAAAAGATGACACCTGTTGTGGATTCGTCCCAAACTAACACACACTCTATTCCAACAAGCATAATCAAAGTAGAAATGAAGAAAGCACGATAAAGACCTGCGTGTTTCCCCAATTCGGTAATTGTGTATACGAAATACATTGACCATTCGTATAGCAGAAATATATATCCTAGGGTTTTACATCATCTATTAGCTCAATAACCTTAATTTTACCATCAATTACATTCCCGTCATAGTCTGCAAAGTGGAAAACCAAACTGAGTCTGGCTTCCCAAACCCAATAACATTGTAATCATGGGTTGAGGTTTTCATTTTTGAACTTTACATTTTGTGTTCTCATGGGTAGAGATTGAGTTGATTGGGAAGGAACTCCGTTACCGAATATAAAAATGCTCAAAGGAAGAAGTGAAGAAGCTGATTTGTAATTGGGGTCTAACTTTGTTCATCTTTTGCCTTGATGACATATTCAAGCGGAAGCTATATGCATACTTCATGTCTTATTCGAAGCTGATTCATCATCTTATGGAGCCCAAAATGTTATTAGGCTGCCACATTTGACTTCCTTATGATTATCTTCAGCCATACTTAACATAAAATGCGTTTTGGATTATTAATATGCTTACGATGTTAAATCCTTTTGATTCTACTCTGATAAGGCTTTGTGGACCAGGCTTCGTGTCTGAGGCCATGTGGTCTGCAACAGTTCGTGTTCAACTATTTTCATCCGCAAGCCATAAGTTAGTGTATGGATTTATGATGCTTTGGATGACATTACAGTGGCTGAAACATTAGTTTTTTGGGCAACCGAGCGTTATCAATAAAGGACTAATTTCAAGAGGGAATCCCCTCTGAATTGCAATAAACAATTTAAGTAATTAGCATTTGATTAGCTTGATATTGTTGCATAACTATTATGCACCTTGCTTTTGTGGTTTTAGGTAAAAGGTGGTCATGTCACTTTTTCCCGACTCGCGGAAGAATGGCTTTCGAGCTCTTGCAAGATTTTTAAGGTTCCATATGATAGGGAGGTTTATGTTAAGGCATTAAAGAAAGCTGAGCAGTTTCTTTGGGCAGGTTCAGAAATGGATCCGGTGGGGTTTTAGACTATGATATGTTTGGGGGCATGCTCGTAATAGCTGTTGTACCTGATTAGTATATACCATGAACCTTTGGATGTAGGTGCGAGACGTGACAAAGAACTTGCTTGAAGCTAAGAGTTGGGCCGAAGGAGTTAGAGATTGTCTTTCTAAAGTGGAGAAGTGGTCAGCTCATCGCAGCTGCGATATGGAAAAAGTGAAATGGGAGCATGTTGACAATTTACTCCGTCGTGATCCAGTGCCTTGTAATGAGCCTGCGCTTGTTCGATTAAAGGTGGAAGACAGTCTGAGAACTGGGTTTGGAATTGGTATGCATGTGCTTAGCTTTCCCATCTAAAACTTACAGTTGTTTGATCTTTGCACACAGGAATATGAAAGAGAAGCGAGAGCCTTGAGTCAGGAAATCAGTTCTGCCCTTTCAAATGGCTCACAACTATCTGTTAGTATAAAATTGTATTTCTTTCTTTGTTGGACTTGATTTACCAAATATGAAAAGCTAAATTTCTTATGAGATTTAATAGAGGATTGTTTTGATTACCATCTTATGCTATATATGCACTCTGTTCTGTTTGGTCACTTTGGTTCTTTCGATCATCTTTTCTTCAGATTGCTGATTTGGAAATCTTAGCCACCAGAGTCTCTGACTTTCCGATTTGTGTCACAGAAAGTGAAAGACTAGTACAGAGGTTATCATCTGCAAAGGTATGTTTCCTTTACATATTAAGCATATCCGATTATACTATATCTGAAGAAGATTTTGTATTTCCCTCGGGGCCATTTTGTTCATGATTTCCCTTCATCTTTGCAGATTAGACTTGATATTTTGTATGTATTTATCAACCATTCTCTCAGTCAATCTAAAGAATATTTTGATGAACTTGTTGGCTTTGTTAGTGACCCCCCATTCTTTCCTAGGCTGTGGCTGGGGATCTCTCACATTACAGTATATCTTTGGTAGTTGATCTCCTGAAATGCTTTGGTTGTCTGAGATATGCATTCTCAGCGACTACCTGGTTCTTTTCTTCATTCTCTGTACTCCACAAGAATTGCGAAGTTAGATTTTCAATGCAAACTTTACATGTATCAGAATGCTGTAATTGGTCTACTCCAGCTCAGTTCTTTAGGGGTTCTTAATCCGTTATGACTTGATTATTTGATGATGTTATTGCATTGTGATATCCTTCAGGTGTGGGTAGAAAATGTAAGAAAATGCGTCTCAGAAAAATCACCGGCTGCAGTTGAGGCAGATATCCTTTACCATTTACAATTGGAGGTAGATTTGGTTTCATCTCTATGGATATCCTGTGTCTCTTCCTTAGATATCATCTGGACTTAGGTTTTTCTTTCTTGTCATTCTTTCGGGTTAGATTTCGGGGCTTCCCCTTCACCCCCCTGAAGTTGAAATGCTAATGGGTTTATTAAGGCAAGTTGAGTTATGCCAGGCTCAGTGCAAGGAGATGCTGAAGGGTCCAATAAATCTTAAGGTCGTGCCATGTTGGTGATTTATTATGTTCTCTCAAAAGATTTGTAGTGTCAGACCTAACATTTTATGCATCTCTTTTTGGATATTTGCAGAAACTTGAGGCACTTTTTCAAGAATGGGATGATTTCACTATCAACATTCCAGAGTTAAAACTTTTGAAGCAATATCGCAGTGATGCTATCTCGTGGATTTCCCGTTTGAATGATGTGCTAGTAAATATTCATGAACGGGAGGATCAAGAAAATGTGGTGAACGAGCTGTCTTCCATTCAAAGGGATGGAGAATTGTTGAAAATTCAAGGTCTGATCCCTACAGCATGCATCTCGTGTTTATTCTTTAGATTTGTTGTATCATTGATTGTTCCATTTTATCAATTTATTAACCATCACGTCTGGCTTATGTGCTTCTCACAGTTAATGAGTCATCTCAGGTTGAGGTTGAGTTGAAGAAGGCTTGTTGCAGGGTAAAGGCCCTGAAGGTGATACAGCTTATATTATTCCTTCGCGATTTTCAATCAGATGATAAAGTTTACAATATGTTCTATGCCGTATCGTGGTCTTTTTCGGAAGTTCTTTTTAGCTGTGTTTACTATGCATGTATTGGATGGTTTCAGTTATCTGATAATGCATGACGTGATTTTCGTTTGATTCATCATCAAGTTTACTTATTTGATTTACCTATTCATAATTCAAATTGTACTCAATGGGATCGATGCATCTTTAACCAGTCCATTATTAGTTCTTGCCAATTGACTTTTTTGGGTGGATGAAAGAAAGAAAAAGGAGAGTAAATAATAATATTTTCCTTCGTTTGTTTGGTTCCTGATTTGGGAGGAAAAGAAAATTTCCTGGGGACAAGAAGTCAAAAGTTTTGTTTTTCTGCAATGCGTTTCCTCTTTCTTTCCTTCTTTTGTCTTTCTTACTTAAGTTACCTTGTTATTTTGTTCATCTTTTTATCTTAGATTAACCATGGGGAAGTTTTTACCACTCCTATTCGTTTCCACTTTGCAAAACCAAACAAATAAAATAAGTTTGCTTTTCTGTCTTTTCCTTTCTCTTTCTCTCCACAAGTTTCAGTCTCTATGTGAGAGCATAGTTAATCCATTTATGTAACATTGGTGCAGGCTCTTGGAAGTAAGATGTCTTTGGACTTCATCCAACAACTAATGACGGAGGCAACCATGTATGTGTCATTCTCTTGATAACTCTTACAAATTAAGAGCAACAATCTTTGCTTTATTTTCCCGTTAGTAATTTTACTCAATAACGATCATTTGGGCAACGTTCTTCAGGCTGCAGATTGGGAAGGAGAGGTTGTTTGGCAATATTTCTGGAGTACTTTCAGCTGCTATGTTTTGGGAAGAAAGAGCAACACGTATTCTTGCTAGTGAAGCTCAGATGTTTGATTTTGAGGATGCTGTAAGGTATAGTGCTTGTTCATCCTTGGCAGCTGTGCTTTCTGGCTTGTATCTTTTTTCGTTGTAACTTTTGAGTTTCGATATTGTAGGACTTCTGAGGACATATGTGCTATTCTACCTTCTCTTGGTGTTGTCATGGATGCCTTATCAGTTGCCAAGTCCTGGTTAAAGATGTCTGAGCCATTTTTAGTGTCTAATTTATCTTTATCATGTGCCTCAAGTTCGCTGCTGAAAGTTGACGCTCTGGAGGTTCGTATCATCTTCTGTATGTGGTATGTTTCCTTACATTTAAGCGCATTGACAAAACTTATTAGCAAATATTGCAGGAGTTAGTTTCACAGTCAAAGCTTCTGAAGATATCTTTGAGACAACGATCAATGCTTCAATCAGTTTTGGATAATTGCATTGAATGGCAGAATGATGCCTGCTCTACACTGCATGCTGTGGCATGCTTCTTAAATACCGAAATAACTCATAATGAAATTGCCAGTGGTCTTCTCTCGAAGGTCGAGCAGCAAGTTACCGGGATGGAGTCAATCATAAAAGCTGGCTTATCTCTTGGTTTAGACTTCTCCGAGATTCCAAAACTCGAAGATGCTTCTTCCACTCTTCGTTGGTGCTTTAAGGCCCTTTCTTTCTGTTCTGTTGTTCCCCAGATTGAGGTACTACTTTTTACTTTAAACAAGTCACAGCTATTGTTGAGATTGATGGTCTTTTTTTTGCTCTCTTTATAGGGAGATGTGTTATTGAATTCTCTTTATTTTCACGATTCTAGTGGCTTTGTGTGCTTTCCTTTCCTCCCTTCTTGATTGAAAGCTTGTTTTGTGGCGTTTTGATCTGGTTATGTCTAAGTGCATGAAATGCAGTCCGTTCTTTGACAAACAGAAGAAAGTTACTACGCTTGATTAGTGGATACATATTTTGCTGTGATATCTTTGTGCAGGGGGTGCTTAAGTTTTATCTTCACGTAGTGGGACAAAAATGTACAATTTTATTCCCAGACCAATACTCCATTCATGCCTCCTTATCCATATGATTTATTTACAAAGACAAAAAAGCCTCTCTCGACAACCTATGGCCACACCTATATTCTTCCAGGATCTCACCTGGTGGCTATTCCACAAACACCCCCCCCCCCCCCCCCCCCCCCCCCCCCCCCCCACCCACCCCGCCTAATTGAGGTGAGCTTAATCACTCTATACCTTCGTGATGCTCTTTTGAACTCCTTCACCACAAGGTTCTAATACGAGCTGCAGACTATTTTCTTCTTTCTGCATTACTTCTACTTGTTGGAATTTGTCCCAAATTGATTAATTATTACCCCTAAAACTAGTATATGAACCTGGACGGCCTCTCCACTCGTTGCCAATTGGTTCTCATTGCCAATTGGTTCTGAGTTGGATGCTTTAACATGATATTAGAGCTAGGCTTTTGAAGGCTTTTGGACAAGACTCTCTTGGTTGATTGCCTTGTTTGCACCTTTAGCGCACCTTGTATTGTGATCCCTATGTTATGAATCCTTTGTTTACCTCTCCACGTGCAGGTCAGGGGTCACACGTGTAGGGGAGTGTTAGAGCTTGTCTTGTTGGTTAATTATAACCTCCAAAACTAGTATATGAGCTCGGGCGGCTTCTCCACTCAATGCCAATTGGCTTCGAGTTGGATGCTTTAACACTACTTAAATACAATCCTCAAGAACCTACCCTTGCTAAAACTAACCTCTATAACCATTTTCCTAAAAGCACGTGATTATGCAACATGCTAACAGATATCTAACTTCCTTATGGTTGATAGGCTCAATTTAGTAAATAATGAGTCAGAAAACCCAAAAGCCACAGCTAGGCTCGAGTGGATGAGTCATCCATCATTTCATCTCTTTCATTTAGTGGAAAATTCTGCAGAAGTTTGAATCAAATCTGTAGAAACTTGGTGTAGCTTTGAGATTATTTTAGTTTACCTCTTCTCAAGATTGCACCTAAGGAAATAACAAAATGCCAAAGTTTTATTGGAACAATTCCACGATACTTTAACACCTGGCTACTTCTGTTAAAGTTGGGGAGAGAGCAGAGCTGGAGAAGAAAGGATCTTTTCAAGGAGTCTGGTTGTTCATTATGGGCGTAATAGTTGTTTTCTCATTTTTTTGTGATATTCAATGTCATGAATGGATGTGGAGTCTTGAATGTCTTGATTGTTTTGTAGATTCAATGTCAGGGTTGGGTCTGAGCAGAAGAAAGGATCTTTTCAAAGAGTCTGGTCCATTATGGGCATAATAGTTGTTTTCTCATCATTTTGTGATATTCGATGTCATGAATGGATGTGGAGTCTTGAATGTCTTGATTGTTTTGTAGATTCTGTGAATCCATTCTCTCTTTGTTTAGAGTTGGCTTTTTGCTTCTTAAGGCTGTCTAGCTGTGGCACTTCTCCTTTTTTTACATTGGCAGCATCACCTTGTTGCTTTCTGGATATAATATATTTCTTGCTTATATAGAAACTTGTGATTATATGCTGTGGAAGTGATCTGATCGTTCATGTTGATTGCAGCAATTTTTATTGGGCGAGCCTTCAGGTTATGCGAATGTTTGCTTAGACACGAGAATTCTAGACTGCATTCCCGCGCACTAACCACGTCTTGAATACATGCACACACTATTATATGGTAAAGGCAACACCTAAGTGTGGTAAAGACCCCTATAGCCTTGATAGTGTTATAACACCACGTCACCACCTAAGAACTACTCTGTCCTTTCCCTCTCATCTCTGTTACAAAAGCCAAAATAGCCACCAGAACTCTCCAACCTTTGATTGACAATCCCGCATATCACGTTTGCATCAATTGTTATGCATATGTTATGCACATAGTAGTTGGCTACTTGGCTTATAGGTTATCTTTTGCTTCCTACTTTCTGTAGGTATTGTCAGATCTTCATGGATGGTTTTATGTATTGTTCTGTAGGATGTTGTGATGTTGATGGAGGCTGGACTCCACCTTCCTGTGACGTATGCATCTACTTCTTTGTTTAGCTCATTAATTGATGGGGTAAATTGGCTGAAGAAAGCTGCAGAAATTTGTGTACCATCCAACCGTAGAAAATTTAAGCTGTGTGATGCTGAAGAAGTTCTCGGGCAATCTCTGGTATTTCTTGTAATTGGTTCCTTCTTTTATTAGCGTTAGTAACTTATTACACTTAATAAAGTATAACTGGCACCTCTCATTTATCTTAAAAGCCTCTTTGTCACATTGATTCGATGTTTACATGAGTACATTAATTCTATTTTCTTATTACAGAAGATCAAGGTTGCCTTTTCAGTGATGGTTAGTCAGCTTTCCCATGCGATCAAGAAACATAAGTGAGTTTTATTTTAAGCACTAGCGATTGTTATTGCTTCCGTGTTGTTATTTCATTGATACCCAGATGAATTTCAGCATGTGGATTTGGACGAGTAAATTATGATATAAAGAAGATTGGAAAGTTATTAAGTTGTCAGTTGTTGGGCGAGTATTATTTGATGTTATATTATCTCATCACTTCCTCCAAAAATTCATTGGAACATTCCAGAATAACAAGAGGCTGGAAACAATTAGAACATCAATTTAGTCAATGTTGCAACTGTGCTTGCAGGAGTGTACAATGTGGTGATACTCTTCCGTACCAAACTGTACTATTTTTCTTTGGTGATTTGATGCTTCATTGGGCTTTGCTTAAGTACGAGGAAAATAGAATTTTTGACCACTATCTTACTGGTTGAGAAGAAAATTTGAGTAGATTTTACTCCAAATTAGCTTTGCAATCTAGACTTGTTTTGCCAATTCACAAGCCATACTGAAGAAACAAGCTAAGATAGCAAATTCAGATTGTGCACTGGCTACGACCTTTATTCACTTCACATACAAACAATGGTTTACTTTTTATTGTTAACTACCTGCAATAGAAAAGCGCCTCCACAACGAAGGCGGCTTCATATTTTTGGTAATGAAGAAGAGTTATTAAAATATAAATTAAATGCAACAAGGAGCTATCTTGTTTATAATGTGAAAACAACCGAAAAGCAAGAGCCTCATTTTGCAGCGCAGGTTTTCTTTTTGGCGCCTCTATTTTGAATTGAGGCTTGAAGAGGCCCTGGACCTCTGTTTCTGCTTCATGGTATCTATCTACTGGTATTATAAAGGGAACACCCCTTTATGGTGTGAATAATTTTTGAGGCTGGCTCACACTTCTTTTTAACCCTAACCCTTTGACTAAGTAAAGAAACTGCCAAGAAGAAAGAAAAAAACTGCCACCTCAAATTTTCTTTCTCCCCTCTTTTATACTTCTCATCCCAGATTTCACTAGTTTAGGTTTTTTCTCATAACATGATTTGCACACGCATCATGTGTGCCTGGTTGTCTAGTGTTCTCTACAAGGCATCTGACATGGGAAAATGATCCTTGATTTTGAGATAGGTTGGTGTCAACTCTAGTTTAAGTCGCTTTGCAAAATTAACAATATTCTAGTGAAAGATCAGGGAAGTTATACTATGTATCTTTGCTCTTCTCCAGGCTTTTTCAGAATGCGATGTAGAGTATATCGTTCCTTCTTTTCTTTCTATTTTGGTTTATTCATGCATGTATATATATGTTAAAAAGGAGAAAATTGTGTTGTTTTAATGTAATCTGATGGACCTTGGCTTCTCTACTTTAATTTTCTGTTGACTTACGATTCACATTTTGACTGTAAAAATAGTTTGTGGCTTGAGCAAGTGCATCTTTTCTTCAAGCTAAAGCCGTGCGACAGATCATGGATTTTATTTCTGGAACTCAAGGTATGCCTTGTTATTAGATGATAACTATACGTTTCTGACATTCTGTCCTAATGACTTTATATTTCCTGTTTTACTTAGGTTGCGTTCTTGTAAACTTTTTTGTCTAAACCTTTTTTCGGTATTTTTTACTTTTCGCAACTTTTTATTTAGCTTTTCATCGTAATTTTTAGGATTAATCATTCGTTTCGACGAGAGGAATCAGAAAAATATAAAAATGTAGACCGATGTTGAAAAAAGTTCATATAAGTCAACACTTTAGACAAAAAAAAAAAAAACTGTTTGGTATTTTTCTCATCTTTAGTGAACTTTTTTTTGCTTTTGGTCATAATTTTTTACTTTTTAGACTCCTCTCATGAAGAAGCATGATTAATCCAAAAAAATTGATGGAAATCTTACAATAATTTAGAAAAGAAGAGCAACACACAAAATAAAGTAGAGAAAAGTTTACAAGAACGGAGCCTTACTGCTAATATTATTGGATCACATCCAGGAACTTGGGAGCACGGATGCCCTTAACTGCCCCGAGCTAGATATGGTTTTATCTCAATTTCATAAGGTTGAGCAGTGGAAGCAGCGTTGCCATAGCATTGCAGGGACTTCAGTTGGAGATGAGAAATCACTGCTTCACAGTTTAGTAAAGGTTATTTCAGGCATTCTCTCTCTTAAAAAAAAACTTTTTGCATCTATTTTGACGTAAGTTAAAATAACACCTCTTGAGGTTTCTTACAGTTGCAAAGGCCTTCTTTAATGTGCTGACATTAAGTTTCTGTAAATAGAGCGATAGAAGTTTAGCTATGTTTAACTAACAGCGTCACTCTAATTTTAGAGACCTTTGCAACTTTTACAAATATCATGGAGAATTTATCAAGCTCACTTGTTGTTTTGTTCTTATTGTGTTTCGTTTACTCAAACGCAAGTGATTAGTTAATATTTTTTTATGGACGCTCAGAATTATTTCTGTTGCACAGATAAAAGATGCCCTTGATAGATCCTTGTACATATTTAGTCTATCGAAGGGCTGCAAGGCAAGAGACCTATGCTTGTGCTGCTCCAGAAACTTTGAAGATCAGAAGTTTTTAACTTGTTCTATGTGCAATGACCGGTAAGGTATCAAGGTCCACACTTTCTTTTCGGGATCCATTTTCCACTTCACTGGATAAAGAAAAATTTTATGTTTGAAAAATCCTCAGTTGAAGTTTTGAAGGAGGAAAGTAGTTATAAGTCTTGGTACCTTGCTGCATGGATGCATTTTTAGAACGAAAAGATGACTCTTTTGTACAACTCAGTTGGTCCGTGCGTCACCACTTTTCTGGTTATCACATGCACTCTTTTCTTATGAGCAGGTACCATCTGCAGTGTAAAGGACAGACACTGGCTGATACAAATGATCTGGCGTTATGTATCTGCCATTATTGCCACTTTTTCGATAGTGGGAAGATCTCTCAAGATGGAGGCGGCCCTCTGGTATGCATTTTGTATTTGAGGTGTCTTCCAATAAGGCTCAGGCTGATGGTCTTACTCTCGATTTGTTTGATGCAGATATTTGAAGGGAAGCGCGCTGAATTGAATAAACTCGTTGAGCTTCTATCTGATGCTGTGGATTTCTCTGTATGGTAATGAACTGGAAGATGATACATTGTTTAGAAGAAAATGGATATCATTGCTTTCTTGGCCATCAAGATTCAAAAACATGATTGTTTGATATAATTTCTGCTTAAGTAATTTTTCGACCTGTGTTGCTGCTCACTTTGTCGGCTTTTGGTGATACCAAATTAGGTCCAGTGAGTGGTTGGGAATGGTTTTCCGAGTCTCCTATTTGTGTAGAAGTGAGGGCTTTGCCAGGTGAAAGGAAGATTTTTTTTTTTTTTGGTGGTGAAAGGAAGATTGTTTGTAGGGACGCAAGTGTAACAGTGGTTGGATGGGTGAATGCTTTCATTGGCAGTCGTTGGCCAGAATTGGAGATTGTTGAAGTATCTGGTAGTTGTGTAGGTGGGGCAGTTAGAGGTAACTGTGAAATCTGGCTTGCATAGTTAGCTACTTAATTATGATGCCAGAAGGGACAATGGGGAATCAATGGGTGGAGGTAGGAGTAGGGGACTCGACATTGTTTCATGCAATATGAGGCAGTTGAATAGCGATTATAAAAGGACTGTGGTGAGGGCATCTTTGTAGAAATGGAGGGTTACTTGGTGTTTTTGCAAGAAACCAATATGCTGTCTTTCTACTGAAGTAGCTGTTTGGGATGGTTTCACATATATGGTTAGCTTGAGACGCATAGCACAACAATGGAGAGTAGTAAAAGTATAAACTTCTTGTTGGGTCCTAGGAATTCTTTTGGAATTGGTTTTGTGTCTGCCCACTTGATGATTGATTTGGAATTCTTAGGAATAGATTTGTGCATGCTTTTTGTTTCCATTTTTCTTCAAGAGAACAAAATTATAATGTGACATGTTTTCCTGCCTTTTGCATTTCAAAAAAATGGCACCGCGCATCAGCTGGTAGTGTTGAAATATCAATTCTAGTAATTTGACATTGTTGGAAGTCTTGATTCAATGTGTATTACTGGTTGTAGAAGCTTTTGCATAGACTTTTCCATGGTTTTTTTAGCTAAAGTTCTCTCTGGTTTTCTTCCATCTTCAAGGGTAAATGAGATAAGTTTGATTTTTGTCATAATTGTGTGACTGCTGCTGACAGGATTGAGGAGAGAAGTATACTTAGTCAACTTGTGGAGAAAGCTCTTGCATGCAAAGCATGCTTAACAGAAGTTGTGGATTTTGCATTAACTTACCATGATGAAGATCTCAGCATAGTTGTTGAAAAGCTATCGATTGCTATGAAGGTATTTATTGCTTTGCACTTTTGTTAAGAGCCCGGCATTCATTTCTTGATTTATATTCATAGCTGAGTCTACTAAAAGAGGGACCAGCCTCATTGTGGTGATTAGAGGACGGAGGGTCCTTCAATCCTTGACCCAATATCCGGACTTTGAAGAAGTTACCGCCATCATACTTTTTTTCCTTTTATTTTTCTCACAATAAACTTATTTGATAACAATTTTCTATCTTATTGGATCTGCTTCTACAAGTTTCTTTCTTGAAAGCTGCATTGCATTAATAATTGCCCTCCTGTCCTCTTCCCTTTTACCTTCTTTCTTGGCCTTTCTCCCCATGATTGACGTTGTTTTCCAATGCATTCAGGCCATAGAAGCGGCAGGCGTTTTTGATCATCAGGGTAGTTGCAATTTTGAGCTGGCATTAGCAAGAAACTCATGGAGAGTCAGAGCCAATAAACTTTTTGGAGGTCCACAAAAGCCCCTAATCCAACAGATTCAGCGACATTTGAAAGAGGTATTACTCTTACTGATGCAATGCTTACAAGACTATGCAATATGCATTTGTTATGGTTCATTGCAGTTGGAAGTGTTCTAGCAAAATTTTCAGGATTAGTTGTAGGAAATAGCTAGAGGGAAATAATATAATATAATGGACTTGTTTTGTTTTTCGAAATTACTAATTGAGGGAAACAATCAACGACCAAATTTCCACAAATATCCAAATTCCAAGCTGTGGGAAAAATGGTAAAAGTGAACTAATAATTTCTTCCAAGGATGATGTTTGGAATGCAAGTTCCATTTAGCACTTTCATTTTGGCTGAATAATAACTTGATTGTCAAGAAGAAATAATCCTCATGGGTATTAATCCTCCTAGTCGTGCAATCCAATGTACTGTGTGATTGATTGCTTTGGATATCACAAAAGAGTGTAACTCATCAACAGAACTACCAAAAGATTTGTTCATACCCACTGAAATGATGATTATTACTACCTGGGATGGAAAATGGTAGACGTGACATTGTCTTGGAAAAAAATGGAAACGATGTGGAGAAAATCTACTACATTAAGGGATTGGCTTGGATAAGGACTGTATATATGTATATTTGGTAAATGTTTTAATCTCATGTAATAAGTTACAATCTTGCAGGGGCTGGCTATAAGAGTACCTCCCGAGGATCACTTCTGGCTGAAACTTGGTGAAGTGAAACACATTTGCACCCATTGGGCGGAAAAGGCCAAGAAGGTCTGGGATACTTGCAAATCACTAATACCAAGCAAATATAATTTTTCTTAGTTTGCTAAAGGATAATCTCTGTTAATTTTGCTCGGGCTTACATTCCTATTGTCCACTCTACAGGTTTCAATGGACTCCGGAATGCTTGGATTGGAAAACGTTTTTGAACTCATTATGGAGGGTGAAAACTTGCCTGTTCAATACGAAAAGGAGCTTAAGGTAAGAAAAAAAATGCATGAAACCCAGGGTATTTGTTTTCCGATGAAATAGGAACCCTTCTTTGTTTAGCTTACCTTATGTTTGGTGAATGCAGTTATTAAGAGATCGAACTATGCTGTACTGCATCTGCCGGAAGCCTTATGATCAGAGAGCTATGATTGCTTGTGATAAGTGTGATGAGTGGTATCATTTCGACTGCATTAAGCTATCTGCGACCCCCAAGGTTTATATATGCCCTGCTTGTAAGCTTGAAACAGAGGACTTGCACTCGTCTCCCGTGGTGACTCTAGATGGGTAAGTATTGTGAAGTAAACGTATCTTTCTTTTCTTAGGAATGTTATTTCATGCATTGCAAAACAAAAATATGGGTAAGGGGCAAACTTTTTTTTTTGGTTTTGTAAGTAAACGTAATGTATGACAAGGCATCAAGGGGATGCTGCCCATGAACAAAAGTCTGACAAACCTATTTGACACGAAAAGCCAAAAAAGATCCACTAGAGTGAAGGGATCCGTGAAATTACCAAAAGAATTCAGTTGATCGTCGTTATGCTGCACTTGATCACTTTTAAGGACATACCAGCCATCAATTTCAATATTCTTCCATCTCTCTCTCACTTCTGCAGGAACTGCCCTTTATGTTATTGTTTCTCTTGCTTGTTATGAAATATAATTTCTCTCTCTCTCTGACATTTTATTTGGTTCATCTTTTAGAGTGATAATTTGGTTGCTTCTATGGTCATAAATTGTAGATGTACCAAGATTTCTAGAATTTACCAAGAAAGAGAAATATTGTTTGTGGTCCGAACTGGTGGTGTGATAAACTGAGTAGGCTCCAATGTGGAGGCTCAGACTCTGTTGACAAGTAAAAGCTGTGTTAACATCAATGAATCTTGAATTATAACCAGTGATTTCTTCAGGTTGCTGTGCCGAACATGGTTATTATCTATGATCCCCTTTTCTGTTGAACCACTCCTGACCTGGTGAATATTGTGCTCAAGGCAATTCATTGCTGGTCGACTTAGTTCTTTCTAGAATCATACCGAGAATGTTTCGTCATGTTTGGCTGGGCTACTGGCTACTGTATTAGGCAACTGTTGCTTATTCATTCTCTTTGTTTTATCTTCTGTAGGTGCGTGTATAATAACCGTTACTTTCTTCTCTGTGTTGTTCCCACAGCTCAATTAGCTCGAAATGTGAGGAGCCTCAAACGCCCTCTCCACGTCGGCGAGAGTTTAGGCGCAAATCAAGAAAACACAAGTCAAGTGCGAAGCGAAAGGTGGTGGTAACAACTGCTTGTCAGAGTAGTAATGTTTTGAGGCATTCTAGTGGGATTGAGTGTTTGTTATGGAGTAACCGCAAGCCTTTTAGAAGAGCAGCTAGAAAACGTTCACAGATGGACAGTCTTTCACAATTGTTTTTCATTCAAAAGTAAATGTCAACATAGATAGATGCCAATCATTCAATCTATTCATTGAATCATTGATTCTTGTCTTTTCAGCTGACCCCTCTCTCTCTCTCTCTCTCTCTCTCTCTCTCAGTGTATTGGGGCCTATACATATTTTCAGTCTTTTCGAAAGAGAAAAATGTATTTAGAAATTTGTTCAGTAAGGAGAAAAAACTCTCATGAAACAGGAAACGAAAGTCATGAAAAATGTTTAAAAGAAATTATTTTGGAACTCTATTGTGACATGAAAGAAACGCATTTGAAACTCCTGAACAATATAGCGGAAACTACCTAAAATGTAAACCTTTTTCGACATGAAGGAATTGTGTTTTTGCCACACAAATCTTAGTTTGGTCCCGTTCCGTTAAGGTTTTTATTTTTTGTTTTATGAGACAGGTCATTCTCAAATAATACATCACCTTTAATTTAAAAAAAAAAAAGAGTACTCATTTGAAAAATAAGTATGTTTTAGTTAGTGGAACACACCAAAAAATGTTCATAGTTACGTACAGTAAAATATCATTCGAGTTTAGTATTTTAACTAACCCCAAAACTGTTCTTAATTGTCATTTCTAAGGGGTTAATCATTTTTCTTATAAATTTTGTATCTGATCTTGTGTCGAAAAGGATGTGCTTTGATTAAAGAATCTGAGGGAACTTATTTTAGTGGAACATAAAATTAAGAGAATCACATGCCATAAACCTTAATTCGGACACAATTACTATAAAAGAAGATGGTCAAATTATTCTGAACTTTTCAAATTTTAACGGGGCTTTTCTGGACAGGCTGGCTCTTGCCTTTTTCTTGCTCTTTCTTGTTTTTCTGGGTTCTTGATCCTTTGCTCACCAGTCTCCACAATAAGTAAGGGGGGGAGGGGGGTTTGTGTGTGTTGTGAAATAGCTGTTGGGAGATGCTCTTTCACGTACATGTACGTGCAGAAATAGAAGTGTGTGAGATGTGAAATTATTCCGTGGCACGAGAGCACTATACACGCGGTACTCCAGACCATTCCACGATAACACATTCTCGTGGGTTCCCGACCAAATGTGTGACATCACTTAAATGTGTGGTTCTGAGGTGATCGGGAGCACCACGTGGCGGCGCTCTCGAACTACTGAATAATTAATTGTGTGAGATAGAGACCGAGCAAACAATTTCAAACAAGAAAACAGAGGAAGAAGAGAAACAGAGCAATACATTCATACTCTTATTACAAGGGAATTTCTTCAATCTTTACCACCATTGCTGGATACCCAAATAGCTGAAGAGAAGAAAGAATGGTGGTGGGAATTAAGTCATATAACCTGAGAATGAGAAGGCAGCAGGAGGAGAGGCTCTCACCACCACCTTCATCACCGGATTCATCATCACCACCACCACCCTCCCGCCGCCGCAGGTCCCAACGTCAAAGGAGTAAGAAACTTGCAGTTTATAAGCCAAGACGCCAACTTTACAATGCTGTCCCAAGCCCAACACCGCCATCAGTTCCAGGTGAACTTCTTCTTCCTCTTCTTCTTCTTCCTTTGGGTGATCATACATTTTGGGTTTGTGGAGTAAAAAAAAATCTTGTCTTTTGGATGGGTTTAGAAAAAAGCAAACAAATGCTTTTTGGATTGTGAGAAACAAGAGAGAATAGAAAGAGCTGTCGTTTCTCATCAAATGTGAAACAAAAACAGGTTCATGTGTTTGTGAGATTTGATGAGAAACAAAATGAGTTGATAATACATTTATTTATTTATTTAGCAGCATTTTGACTCTTTTTAGCTATCCAAATAAACAAAACAAAATTTCCCTTTTAGCCTCTCTCACCCTCCAAGTGTCCTCTTTGACCGAGTGACTTGGTAACAAAAGAAAAGAAGAAAGATTAGGATATCACCCCAAATCACCCATTTGGATTGAATGATTTTTGAGAAATGGTGAGAAATGAACAAAAACGAAAACATTTTTTTATTGGTGCATTTTTCTTTAAGAGCTCCCCTTTTTTATTGCATAAATTTTCCATCATGGATCAAAGGGGCTATCCGGGAGTAATTTTATATGGCTTTGGAATGACGAAAGAAATAAAAGATCCAAAAGCCGTCACGTGTTTGAAAAATAGGTTAAAGTTACTTTAAAATGGGGAGAAATAATAAACTTGTTAGTAAAAGACTACAGTAGTATTTTGTTTCTCACTATCCCATTTTTATTTTAAAAAAACAAAAAAGAAAAGAAAAATGAAAACGGGAAAAGAAATAGCAGAGGAAAAGACAGGGAAAGAAAAAATACAACTTTCTAAGTTTTCATTCTTTCCTCCGTTCCAAACAAGCCCTTGTGTTTTTGGTTGGGAAAATTAGCAAGACATATGTTTGACAAATTTTCTTTTAGCTCTATTTCCAGTCGACGAAGTTTTACAGCTGCCGCCGCCGCCAGCGGCGGGTTATTCAGAGGAAATTCCGGTGGACATACCTTCTGACGAAGAAGACCAAAAACCAAACATTGATGACCCACTATCAGGACTAAAGCCTCCCCCACCAAGTATTCGACAAAATGCCTCAACGATGTTTGTCGAGAAATCTCTTGGAATAATTGCAAGTGTCAAGTCTCTTCTGGTCGACGAACTCTTATCGCTTCCAAACTCTGAAATCATTACCATGATTTCTTCGGCCAACCGGGTCTTCACCGCGTTGGATTGCTTTGGCGACGATTACGTTTCTTTTTATTGGACGGTTCGAAGGTTCATTCACTTCAATCAAGAATTGTTAGTGGCTGAAAGGTTGAGAAATGGGCATTGTGCAGTTTTTGAAGAAGTAACGAGGCGATACGAGGAGCTTGTGATTGAAGCCAACAGCGCTGAAGAAGCATTGCATAGTGCTGAACTGAATCTTGTAAAAGCCAAAGAAGATGTGGCTTGTTTAAGGCAGAGGCTAGATGAGGCAAGGAGTTTGGTGTTCAGGTTGGAGATGGAGCTGGATCATGAGGAAAATGAAGTTGTTGCTTGGGACTCTGAAGTGGTTAAGTGTTCATGGTTCCATTCGAGTGCAGAAGCTGAGGTGCAAAGGGTCGGGTCAGAAGAAGAGGAGGTGAAGAAAGTGGTTGATGAGGTCAACAAGAGGTGCAAGGAAGCCAGTAGTGGCATTGAGCTCATGACAAAGGAGCTGAGTTTGTTTCATATAAGCTGAATCACACGCCAAAAGTTGTTGATAGCCTTTAACTGACTTCGAAAATTGGAGTAGATAGTCTTGTACTGATTGACTAATAGAGTTACTAGAGTATGATCACTAGTCTTGCATGTCAAATGGGGATGATTGTTTGAACTCGTGGCTAGTCCTTTACTTGAACCTTGATAGAGTTTTAAGCATTAAGTCAACTTGAATATCTACTGAATGTTTTGCGCATTTGATTAGTGTTGTGTTGGTATGGACTATCCATTGATAATGTTCCAAATGGTATTGGATGAGTTCTTGATTCGTTTGCGACAGCTTAGAGAAAGCATTCGGTAGCCGTTCTATGCCCTTATATGTGGGTTCAATGAGTGCGAGTGTGAAACGATTTGATTTACTTTGTTAAATTGTTTCCCCTCCCTGTATACCTAAAAGAAGATGGTAGTAGAAATGTTACTTCTTACTGCAAATTGCAAACTTTTTGCTCATGTTTCGTTTCGCCAATTGTGCTGAGTCAACAGTGTGGCTGCTAGGTCTTGGATTTTGGTTTTGCATTGATGTATCAAGAATGTGTATGGTAACTAAACATCTTTTACAGCTGAGATTGACTCTTGTTGTTTCTGATTAGGATAGGAAATTGCCTCTTTCATCACTATATCAATAAGATAAAAATTAGATCACGTGCGCTCGGAATGCTGAAACCCTCAGTTTGTCCAAGCTCAATAGACTGTATCTGAACATGAAAAAGTTGAGATTTAGCTACAAAGAGGTGAGGACATTGTCCGGCATTCATCTGGTAACTTCAGTACTTCACTGTTATTGTGGTTTGTCAGCGCAGTTCTACTTCTTCGGCCTCCATGCATAGTTGAAGTCAAATTGGATGTATGTCGAACCTTATCACTAATCTACCTATCAGGCGAATAACTAAGCAAATTTGTTATGCATGAAAGATACGAACACCGCAAGAAAGAGTTGTATGCATGTTTGCTGCGTTTCTATGGATGAAGAATTTTTAACTGGTTTAGCGTTTTGCGATGGTATAGCTCTTGCTAATTTAAATTGATTTTATGGTTAAAGCTCCTATGGACCATCAGTTTTTGATTCTATATTGGTAACTGCTATCAAATATAGGAAATGGAGAAGGTTAGATAAATGGATAGGCTCTCTAGACGAATTACACACAATTCAGTCCATGTGTACTTATTCATTTATTGAAACCTTCCGATTCCAATCATGCATGTAATTATCATTCCACAGTTTCCACTGATGACAGAAGAGATCAAATCTATGGATTAACCTAATCAATAGCCTACCGGCGTTCAACTGGGAAAAGGAAAACCGGACCTAGGTGGCTCTTGTTTCTCAGATTTTGGCTTACATTCTCTTATGCTTTGTATTTCTGTATTGTAACTTCTCAAGTAAACCCAGCCTTCGATTTATGAGTGGGCTTGCCTCTAGTATGCAGAAACTGGCAGAAGATAAATCGAATGTAATTGACATTATTCTGTGTAATCTGTGTAGACGTCCAAAGTTTTTGAGTCCATTGTTCGATAGGAGCGAGCTTGGCTGTGCTGCCTTATTTCAATACAGGCCAGTGAGGACTTGTTCTTGGCCTGACTGTGGCATTGGTCCTTGTAACAAAATCTCATTCTGTTTAGTTTTTCTAGATACAGAATTACTCCTACATAATAGGGACTTGTTTTGCCTTGCTTTACGTACGTACCGAGCTACTAAAATTTTGCAAGATTCATGTTTCTTGATTCTTTGCTCTAGATGTGAGATAGACTGGACAAATCACTTGAACTCGAGCTCTCTCGGTTCTACCACGGGCCAAGGCTTGTTAGCTATTTAGCGAAGTTGTTTCTGTTCTAAACTGAAGTTGGTTAGCCAAGATCACGGATTTGTGTAAGAATTTACCATGACGAATGAAAAATCAGAGAGAAAGCGATAAAACTCAACACGCCTTCTTTTGATCTTTTTCCTTTTACAATGTCAACGGTTGGATCATCAAAGTAAAACCGAAGATGGAGTCCCCATGAGCCCGGATTGCATGGCGCAGTCTGGATGAGCAACCGCGAACAAGTTCAAGCTATATTCTCTTTTGAAGATAAACAAAATGGTGGAATTAAGAAAAACCCACCAGGCGCAAATTCCAAAAACTCTTATCCTGTTTGTCTAAGGGATAAGCAAAAAATTCTGCTGGTCATGTTGATAAATAGATGAATATGTAATTTTGGACCAAAGTCAATTATGGAACTTCTCAGAGAGAGAGTTTGAACTCATTAAAACACACAACCGTGGGTGATCAAAGCTTGTTCTATTTTGACGGATGCTCAATTTTGAAAATGTGTTTTTGCTTTTTCTTCGAAGAATGCAAGCTATTAGTAGTTTTTTTTTTTTTTTTTTAAACTTTTTGCTTGAGTAACGAATAGAAGGATATTTGAGGTTTAAATTTTTCCATAATTCGGCCCTCCAGAAATTTTATTCCTAGCTCCGCCACTAGAGAGAGATATGAGAAGGTAACAAAAGAGAGAGGGGGAGAGGAGGAAGGGAGGGAGTAATTACAAATAATGATAGTTTTATGTTTATATGATCTCTTTATTCTTTAAACACCACTATTACCAACCACAACATATTATTAATTTTTTATCTCACTTCTAACATTTTTTGATATATAGCTATATGCATAGTATAACGCACTAAAGTGTCTAAAGATATGGAGCTGTTATTTGTTTGGCCTTACTCATTTTATCTAAGCTTTTAGGCCTTTCAGGTGTTTGGGCTATGTCTCATTGGGTGTTTCTTTGTTTGCCATCTTGCGAATCAAGGGACTGGGTCTCGGATTGGACACATTTTTGTTGCTCTCTTTGCTCTTGTTAATCTTTGTAATAATTTCGAAAGTTAATAAAATTTCTTTTTACAGTTAAAAAAAAAAGAAGGATATGGCGCTGTTGATACCGGGGCCCATTTGTACCATAATTCAGCCCATTGCATTGCTTCGGTCTTCAACCTGTTAAATTGAAAGGGCTGGGCCAAGTCAGCCCAGTTCATTCCTTGTTTTGGCCCGTTTAAAGAATCGGGGGCCCATTCTTGCCGAAATCAGCTGCTCGGCAAGCAAGTCTAGGGATAGCAACGGAGCGAATTGGGGACAAATTTGACGATTCCCATACCCAAACCTCCTATCTGCCTCCATCCCTACCCCAAATGGGGTTGGAGATTTCCTCCCTGAAATCAGCTGCCTAGCAAGCAAGTTTAGGGATAACAACAGGGCAAATTGGGGACGAATTTGACAATCCCCATCCCTGAACCTCATATCCGCCTCCATCCCTGCCCCTTTCCCCGAATGAGGAATCACCCACGCCCTCCATCCCGACCCCAAATGGGATTGCGGATTCCCTCCCCTAATTTTTCAAGACGAAACAAAGTGTAAAATACAAATTTAATTATTTTAAATATAGAAAATTCAACAATGGCTAAAAATCTAAATTTTTTAGTACAATAATTTTAAAATTCCGACAACCATCCAAATCAAACAACTAAACCTCACTTTTTTCCAAATTACACAAGTATAATCTGTACATAATCTACAAATATGTAAATAGTAGTAACAAATAATCATAGTGGTAAAAATAAAAAAATATGTAATTAGTATGTTGCCTCCAAATCCGTCCCGAAAAAGTCCACCCTGATCCGATCCCCGAATTTTTTTAGAATGTAGCATCCAAAATCCAATCCGAAAAAATCCTCCAATCGGAACGGGAAACGGAGCGGACCAGGTGAAATTGCATCCCTACACGCCAAGAGAGAGAGAGCGAGGAATTCACAATAGAGGTGTGGGAGAATCATCAGAGCAAGAAGAAATTACAATTACATACGTATAAAACGGTCTTCTCAGAGAGAGAGAGAGAGAGAGAGAGAGAGAGAGGAGCTCACAATAGAAGTGTTGGGACAGAGATGCTCTTTCAGATGTACCTGCAGAAAACCAGACGCAATAAAAGTGGCTGATAGGAAAAGAGCAAAAAAGGTGCAAACAAGAAAACAGAGGAAGAAGAGAAACAGAGCAAGAAGAGATCTAACAAGGGAATTTCTTTAATCTTCACCACCATTGTTGTGTACCCAAATAGCTAATAGAGAAGAAATAATGGTTGTGGGAAGGCCATATAATCTCAGAATGAGAAGAAAGCAGCAGGAGGAGAGGCTCTCACCACCACCTTCTTCTTCACCACCATCATCAACGGATTCACCACCACCACCACCCTCCTGCCGCGGACGGAACCAGCTTCGAAGAAGCAAGAGGCTTGCAGTTTTCAAGGCAAGATGCCAACTTTGCATTGCTGTCCCAAGCCCAACAAGACAATCAGTCTCGGGTAAATAAAACATTTTTGATACACCAGCAAATGAAACTTGCATTTCTTTTCTTTATGCATATAGCTACCTGTTTCTATACTTGCACTCTTGTATCATAACCATAACTTTCCGGTTTATGGAGTAAAAATTCATGTCTTCTGGATGTAGACAGCATGCTTGTTAAACGATACAGGATGTGTACACTACGATTCGTATCGTTTCCTTTTAAAAATTATATGCATCTCACCTCTTATCTTTTTGTATAAATATCATCCGATACTCGTATCCTGTGATATATTCACGTAACCCGATTTTGTATGTATCTTACGATTCTTTACTGAACAGAAGTTACGCCGTATTTTACTTATAAAAAAAATAAGTTACGCCATCTTAAGAAGCGAAACTCCAAACATGATCCAAATCTTTTGATCTAATATATTGTGATGATAATATTAGAACAATTTTAAAAAATTAAATCTTTTGGACGTGTTCAGAAAATGTTGGGAGTACCCTATTATCAAATATGAAGGAAAATGATTATATCCCATTTTGTTGTTTTAACGTAGATAGATAAACAAATTAAAAGAGAAACGGGATTTTATTTTATTTTTTTTACCACCAAATACTGTTTTTTTTAGTGGTGGTGAAAATATCAAATATCAACTGTTTTTTTGGTGGGAAAAGAAATGATTATACCGTTTTACTCCATAACGTTTCTTTTAAGGTTTGTTTCCAGAGGCCGAAGTTTTACAGCCGCCGCCACCGCCACTGCCACAACCATCGCCACCACCACCACCTCCGTCATCACCACCGGCAGCAGGGAATTCAGGGGAACGTCTGGTGGACATATCATCTGAGGAAGAAGATAAAAAACCGGACATCGATGACCCGCTTTCAGGACTAAATCCTCCTCCACGAAGCGTCGAACGAAACGGGCCGACAAAGTTTTCAGAAATAATAGCATGTGTCAAGTCTAATCTGGTCTCCGAACTCACCTCCCTCCCGCATTCTAAAATCAGCACCATGGTTCGCTCGGCCAACCGAGACTTTACCGCGCTGGATTGGTACGAGGACGATTACACTTCTTTTCGTGAGACTGTTAGAAGGTTCATTGAGCTCAATCAAGAATTGTTGGAGGCTGAGAAATTGAGAAACGGGCATCGCGCTGTTTCCGAGAGGTACGAGGAGCTTGTGATTGAAGCCAACAATGCGGAAGAAGCATTGTCGAGCGCTGCCACGAATCTTGCAGAAGCCAGAGAGACCGTGGTTTGCGTGAGGCGGAGGCTAGAGGAGTTGAGAGGCTTGGTGATTGAGGCAGAGATGGAGCTGGGGCAAGGTGAAGCTGAAGTTGTTGCGTGTGAATCCGAAGTGCGTCAATGTTCAGAGTTCCATTCGAGAGCTGAGGTTGATATGGAAAGGGTTGGGTCAGAAGATGAGGAGGCCAAGAAGGTCGCCGATGAGGTTGAGGAGCGGCGCAAGGAAGCCCTTAAGGGCATTGAGCTCGAGAAAGAGGAGCTACTACGCTCCATGGGCGCGCCGTGAATTCACCGCAGGAAAGTGCTTGTAGCTTGCAATCTAACTCTGAAAATCGAAGTAACTACTCCTGGGACTACTGGCAGCTTAACATGTCGTATTAGGATACTGGTCTACCGATCTTAATAGAATACGGTTACTTGTACATGGAAGTATGATGGTGCTTTTAACTCGTGGCAATTCCTTGACTTGGACCTTAGATGTTAGTTTTAAGCATGAATATCTACTCTACGTTTTTCACATTTGATTAGTGTTGATATGGTCTAGCCATTGATGATCGATGCTCGAAATGGTTCCGGATGAGTTCTTGATTCTTACTTGTTTGTGACAGCTTAGAGTAGGCATTCGCTAGTCGCTTGCTCGAATTTTTTCCCTATGTTTCTGTTTCTGTAATTGATCCAAGGCAACAATGACCCTCCTAAGTTTGGATTTTAGTACACACGACCTAAGGTAGAATCTACCATGTTTTATTTGTCACCCCGCTCTTCATTG
Source organism: Rhododendron mucronatum var. ripense (assembly GCA_019656295.1). Classification (NCBI taxonomy): domain Eukaryota; kingdom Viridiplantae; phylum Streptophyta; class Magnoliopsida; order Ericales; family Ericaceae; genus Rhododendron; species Rhododendron mucronatum. The sequence goes on along the minus strand of BPLT01000008.1, from coordinate 2,979,079 downwards.
CTCGAAAATTAGGTTATTGGATATTGGCAAATGCTTCATCGGCTCGTTTTTGTCCAAAGAAAAATAAAGGATTTAGATTTAACCATCCATTTCTAGTGTGAGAAACATGCTTCGGTAAGGCAGATGCCGCAGATATCGATGTCCGAACAACTTAACTTTTTACATAAATACGAAACACATTGACCTTGTTCGGTTAAGGCTTTTGGATTTTAGATTTTAATCGTTATCCTATTTCTCTACACTTATTACTCATATCTCTAATTATTACTTTCATTTTTCTCTCTATCTCTCCAATCATCATTATTCTATTTGTCCGTACATTCATTACTTACAAATCAAAATTCAAAATCCCAAAATGGCCAAAATTCAAAATCCCAAAATGAATAGGGTCATTGAGATCTAAAAATTGAACGACTCGAATGATCAAATAAAATCCGTGATGGGTTATATATAGAGAAAAACCATATGGAAGATTATGAGAGGGTCTCATTATTATTATTATTTTTTGACCACATTCAATTCATTTCATATCAAAGTCCGAAAGCAATACAGATTCCATCAAAAGATACAAGAATGAACCAAAACTACAAAGACTTCGACACAGGCACCCCCTGCAGAAGTAAAACCGACGAAATCGCCAGATGAGAACCAATTAAGTCCGCATAGTAGAGAAATCCAAACGGTCCTCCAGCTCAAACTTGAAAAAGCACATTTGAAATCGGGACGTCTTCATAGCCGTAAGATCAGCACCCGCTGAGCAGACGGACGACACAACGGCTACTATGAACCACCTCCGAGAAACCCAACAAACTACTACGCACCAAACTCACTCCACTAGCCAAACCATGGAGATTTATTCTTCCACCACCAACACCCATCGAATCTGAAAAAACTAGACCGATAGACCGATACAGACCTTGACTGGAAGATCCAGCCGGTAACCAGCAGAAGAAAAAAAGAAAAGAAGTACAACAGAAAAAAAAAAAAAAAAAACCCCTAACCCAGCAAACTCTAACCCTGACACACAGTTATTACCTCGCCGACAGCCACTTAATCCGGGATTTGAGAAGACAAACTAGGACCCTGTTACCGGGCCCATTTGCAATCCAATTCAGCCCAGTTTGTTCCCATTTGCAATCCAATTCAGCCCAGTTTGTTCCCTGGATTTTGGCCCGTTTAACTAGAGAGAGAGAGAGAGGGAGAGGGAGAGAGAGAGACAGGGAGAGAGAGGTGAAGACCGCTTCTAGGCTTCTAGCGTCACTGTAATCTCCTTCATGCTCATGATTCGCCCACAATCCTGAGGTAAGTTCCTCTCTCTCTCTCTCTCTCTCTCTCTCTCTCACACACACACACACATACAAGCACGCACACACACAAAGATTGCGTATGAACGAGCTTATCTGTTCGTCCTCCACGCGTTTGTTGAAATGCCGAACCCGGGATATGTAACACCTTGTATATATGGGTTTATTCACTTTACTTTTTATGTGCCAACATCTAGTCGTCCATAACATGGGTTGTTCATTCTGGAGAGTATTGCTGATCCTATTGTGATTTTGTGATAATTATGCACATGATATGTAAATACGTACTTCTCCCGTCCCAAAAAGATTTTCCGGTCACGAAAACATAAAAAATTGGTACATTTTTATCCAGAAAAATTCAATCTTTTTTAGGTGAGTCATTGATATTGAGTTAGCGGCAAAAAGTTAGAATTTTTTTGACAAAAATGCATATTTCAAGTTCTCGTTTAGTGGACAATTTTTGGAACGGACGTAGTATATTCTTTAGGCATGGTGTAGGCGTCAATTTTTATTTATGAAAGTATTAGAAATGACTATTTTCGGACCTACAATTTTGTAGATGAAGTACGTGAAGCCATTCAATTTGTTCCAAGATTTGATGAAAACGAAGCCGTTAGAACGAGGGCGGTTGCTTGGTCTTGATGTGGGTGATAAATATGTTGGCCTAGCTGTTTCAGATCCAAATAACAAGATTGCTTCACCTCTCAGGTATGCCTTTCATGCAAAAGTCGGTGCCTTTTTCAGCGGAACGTCATAACAATCATGCAACATTGCTAATGAACAACCTTGTTAGTCACTGGTGCTTCTGTCCTTAAATGAAAGTGTTACGTGGTTTTTAATTGCCGTAACAATAACACAATGTTGCTGATGAACTAGCTTGTTAGTCATTGGTGCTTTGTGTTCTTGTTTGTGTCCTGGAATGAGGATGTTATGTGATTGTTAAGTGTTGTTAATGGGTACTCTGTAAAATGTCTCTTATTGTCTTTTTTTGTGCATCCCTTACCAAATTCATGAAAATGTGGTAGTGATGAACGGAAGGTGGTACCTGAATTCATTAAGTGTTATTGCACATCACCTTATGAAGTTGAATTTTGCTAAGATGACTGAATCACCGAGCACACATGGAATTATATAGACTCGTAATTAACTATGTATGTTGACTTTCAACCACATTTTTAAAGGTTGAGAATATGACATGGATTCGAGTCACTGTAATATTTGGTTTTGTGTTCTACAAAAGACTAGCAATTAGAGCCTGGCCATGTGTATTTTCATTCCATTCTACAGGCCATTCTTGTTGTAACTAGACGACATAATTTAAACGATGACACAAATCAGATTTCTAGGACTTGCTATGAAATTGGGCCACAAGAAGAGGTGAAATATATTGGCCTACTTGATGTGTTGGTGGATGCCAAGTTGCCAACTAGCCTTTATAGAGCATACATTTGGGTCTAGAATAGAGCTAATTATGCTTGCTCATGTGCTGTATCTGGGGAGATCAAGGTCTCTCTATTGGTTTGGAGCAGCCGCATTGTTTAAGCAGTTTCTTTTGTTTGCTTCATATTTAGGGAATAGGAAGGGTAAACTGTTGCCACTTTTTTGTATTTCTTGAGCATGCAAATTCTTTTCGTATGCTACTATGGATTTTCAGCATGTACAGGAATTCTGGTTGCTTTTGGCAGCTCTAGAAAGTGATTACTTGACGAAAAGGAGTAGTAAGTATTGGCTTGTACTTATAACTCATGGTTGTCCCTTGGCAGGCATGTTTTTTAAGCTGGCCGGTGAATTTTTTTCCCTTTTGTTTTGTAGATATTAGATTATGGAATTCAGCTAGCTAAGTAAACAGTAAATTTCATCCAAATTCCATTAGGATCTTAATTAGTTGTGTTAAACACAGTTGTTAGTTTGAGTTTATAGAAGAAATAGTGTACCATGCAGCTATAGTTTACTTACAAGATAAGCCATCTGTTGTTCTTCTTGACTTTTGCACTCGAATTATGTTTGGCCTTATCTTTGGCCGCTCTGTTTTCTCCAATAAGGAAATATTCTTCAAATTATGATAAGTGTCGTGGATTTATTTTGGGTGTTATCTATGCATCAGTGTACTGCTTCGAAAGAAAACAAACATTGACTTGATGGCAGGTGATTTCCAGAATTTGGTGAGTCCAAAGTTCTCTTCTCTAGTTCTCTTAATGTTTGCCTTTTTCTTTCCCATCTAAAGCAACTCTGCTTACATTATTCAAGGTTGATCTTTGGCTCATGTTCTTACTGGAGAATATCGAGATGAAGATTTCAGCCGCAGTTGATTTTCTCTTTGAGTACTCACGACCAATAACTTTCTTTTTCCTCCATTATTATTTTTATATGGCTTGATACTATTTAGGTGATTAGAATAAGCTTCAATGACATTGGGTGCCTTGATACTCCTATACATATTCAGTTCTTGCTGGGGAATCATTCATGAAATCGACATGACGACTTCCAAATGATTTCTTCTCCACAATTGCATGAAGAATGCAAGGAACAGTTTGTCCAAACAATATTCAGTAAAATCTGTGATTAGGGGCCAGCATGATAGGGATGTTTGCCTCTCGAATCATATGTAGTGTAGCATTGGTTTCAAAGTTTGATCTTTTTGTGGCCCTCAATAGTAATCACTGCACCTTTTGTACATGCAGGTCTCTGAACTATCTCTGAAGGGCTTCATTATTGGCTATCCCTTTGATAGGTCTAGAAGCAGTCCAGATGTGTGTTTTCATCTTATGGATCATTCATTGAAGTCCCTCATTTACTTCCTGCTGACATTTATAGTTGTTTTGTTTTCCCTTTCATAAGGCTGTGCAAGTGAAACTTCTTATTGATGACCTCTGTAAAACGGGGAGACTAGAAGGTGTGAGATACACCTTCTGGGATGAGTGCTTCACATCAAAGGTGAGTTCTTCTCTACTGATGGGATTTTATCCACGTAAGTCATGACCAGTTCTTCTAGGGCGGTAGCTGTTTATTACTAGTTCTTTGATTTATTATTAAGGCAGTGTTTCTGTATTTGGTTATATTGAAGTTTTTATTTCTTTTGTTTTGAGACTTGAGCATTCATAGATTTCAAAACTGGTTTAACAGTTTAGAACGTATTATGCTGAGTCTGCCTCGCACGTTCTTTTTCTTTTAGCTTTTCTGACAAGAGTTACTAAAGATTGTAGTGCTTATGATTTGTACGCAGAATGTGGAATTATTGTTGAAGCCTTTGAATTTGCATCCAGTATTGGCTAAGACTATGATTGACAAATTTGCTGCAGTCGGAATACTTCAGGTATTTCTGTTAAGGCTATTCATTTATTTGGTAGGATCCATTTTGGAAGTTTGTCTTGATCATGGCTAGTGATATGATGTTGTTTGGCAGGGATACCTGGATTATGTGAACCGGACTCTGGTGTTGAAATCGGCAGGGTAGGACCTTTCCATAATAGTAGCAGTAACATCTAAAAATTTGATGTAGTAATTCATAAGCAAATCTGATGTTGAAATCTGAGCTTACTTAGCTAACCATCACTTTCTAGAACAAGAAGTTAAGGTGCACAACATTTGTAGAACTGTTACAGATTGTATGTCCAGCATATATTTCGTTTATTGCAACTGAAAATGCAAAATGAGAATCCAAGTATGTGGCTGATTCTGTGATTGCATAATTGTTAGTGACAGAGCCTGGATTTGAATTGGGAGGTGGCGTTGTTTTGTGGGATGCCTTGTTGTTTGTAAGAATATGAAGAAAAATGTTAAGTTAAAATTAGACTTTGCTTGATTCGACTATCTTGTCTTGTGGTCTTTGACTCTTTATAAATGGAAGCCATTGAGTTATTATTTTTATTTCCAAATTGTCTTCATTTGTTAAGTCGTTATTTTTCATCATTTCTACTGAAAATAAAATTGTTCGGATATCAATGAGTGCCTAATTGACTTTCGTTAGTGTACAATAATCTTTTTTGCCCCGTTCCTCTATACAGCTCTGTCCCTGTATTGTTGCTATGTTGCCACAGAAGTGTGTGCATAGATCGTGCACATACAACTCGGTGGGGCCTACTACGGGGTCCCCACAAACGATCCAAGCCGTCCATTATTTTTAAGTCATCACATGAAAAATCAGATCAATCAAATACCTCTAAATACTTAATCTAATCTTTCAAATTTCCGCTTAGAATTTAGGATTTTGAAATCGGAAGAAACATTTAGACAATTTGATCAAACACTTGTAGGAATTCAATTGAGTTGATTTTTAGCGTGATGGTTTATAAAATCATTTTAAAGTTAATGAACGGCTTGAATTGTTTGTGAGGACCCTATCATGAGCCCCACAGAGCCGTATGTGCACGATCTGTACACATACAATCTGTGTGATTTTGCATTTCTGATGTTGCCAACTTGCCAAGCCTTAGGAATATAATAAAACCATTGTTCGCCGGAAGAAATTCGGTGACCATTACCTTATAATGTGATTTATTCAGAAAATACATGTGTTGTTTAAAACAGTAGACTTCACTATTATTTACTGATACCCCTCTGTCCCCATTTAATAGTCCATTTTGGGGAATTTGTATAACTTTTTAATTGATTATATTTTATACTAATATATAATGAAACTTTAAAAACATTGTCATATAAAACTAGTCAAAGATCTATCAAGCAAAATTCTTATTGGATATAAAATTTATTATCAATTTAAAGATATATTCCCTCCGTTCCCATTCCTTAGTTCCTTTTGAGGATTTTCAACTAATTAAAGGAACATAATCATTGCACTTTTGAAAACTTGTTTTTCTCATTTTACCCTTCAAGCATTACATTTTCATACTTTTTTAGTACTACTTGTGTGAACAAAAGGGAGGAAAAAAGTTATGTAGTTGATCCCAAATAATTGGGACATAATGCTCGGTTTGGTTTGTGGTTTGGTTTAGTACTACTTAAAAAAGAAAGGGTAAAAGAGGAAATTCCTTATCTATTACCCATTTAGTTTTCGCATGGGACAATCTTTTTGGGACGAAAAAAGTGTTAAATGGGACTAAAGAATGAGAACGGATGGAGTAATTAATTTTTTATCCAGTTGGAATATAATGAGGGACTATTAAATGGGAACGGAAGAAGTAACATTTGAGGGTATCTTTTTTTCAAGTTGAAGGAGATGATAAAAGTGAGATTATCTGTGATTGTACAAGCATATCCGGAAAAGAGAGCAATCATTTCCGGTTCCCATTTGGTTTCTAATCTAGTGTGTTGATCTCATTAATTTGTGAAGGAATTACCACTTATGACAAATAAATTAATAGTAATTAGATTATAAATTTGAATAGGAGAGCAATCTTTTCCCGTTCCCATTTGAGAGATCGAGTCGGATTTTATTCGTACGATTGTAATGTTCGACAAATTCTACAAATTCAGCGATTTAGATCACTATAATAGAATTTTGTCGAGCTCAATGAAGTGCACTATACTCTCATAGTGCATTAATGCAATACCAAGATTCTTGTATGGTAAGAGATGTCGTAGTATACCGTTGCACTACAACATCTCCAAAATCTATTCTAATATTTATTCTACTCCCATTTTTGGTATCTCCCATTTTTTAAGCTCCCTTCACAAAAATAATTTTCATAATTGCCCCTCTAAAATTAAGTATTTAGGACTATTTTAACTTGCCATTAAATAATTATTATTGGCAAAGTAATAATCAATTTAAACTCACTCATCGTAACCACCACCTGCCTATCAAAACAAAAAAAAAAAAAAAAAAAATGCCACCACCTCACACTCATCCTAAAAATGTGCACACACATAATCTGACCTTCTAGTTCATTTATTATTGCATTTAATCCAAACCCTACAAATGAACTACTCAATGAATAATTTGATTTATTATTGTCAACTAATATCCAAACTCTACAAATGAACTACTCAAAATTTTTTATAAGCAATGAACTAGTCAAATCATTCAAAGAGATTTGTAGAAGAGATTAGTACAAAGGGAGGAAATTCATAAATATCCATTTGTTTTAGTGGGTTAAAAAATAAAGAGTAGTACAATACATGATACTTGATCCATGGAAAAAAAGAATGGATATATATAACGGTCTATAAATAATTCATTTCTTTTTATGGACTATTTTATAGATCGAGTGTAATGTATCATAACATTTTTGTAACAAAAGTGTAGCTATAGGAGCAAGGGGAATCTTTTTTCAGTATCCCAAAAGCATTGTTACGTGGTGTCTCATGCCTCTATTCGATAACATGATGTGACCACATTTTGTCTTGGATCCACTATAATTTGTTGTTGAAAAAGAGTCTAGAACACCACATTGCAGTGCTATAAGAGCATTGGATAATCATCCAAAAGAGAGGGTCTGAGATCGATCATGACAAAGAGTGGTGTACTTTGGTAGGCCACCCACTGCCCCTCCAATGGCCTTCAAGAGTCTGACCCCGCAACCGGTCCCTTTCTTCCCCAATAGTCAGAAACTTACGGCCTGACAACTAAACTCCCCAACTCCCCCGCCCAATTAATCTACTCCTACTACCAAAAAAACAAAGAAAAAGGGTCTTCCTCTTCCTTTAATTCAAAAGCTCCAATTTTTTTTTTTAATTATTTTGCTTTCACTTTTGTCTTTACTCTCCCTCCCTCTTTCCCAACACTCCCTTTTTCCCTTCCTCTTTGATTTCAAATCTAGGGTTTCTACTTTTTGCTCTATTTCTTGTTTCTTGATGTGTGTGGGCACAGTCACAGTTCAACCACAATTGGCCTCTCCAGCTCTGGTTTAGAATGGCTTCAAGAATGTGGCTTTGAATAACCTCTGCAATGGGTTTATGACAGTGAGAACTTTCAGTCTCTACAACCACCATTTTCCTCTTTCCTTTTGCATTCTATCTTGTGGGTGGAATCTTGAATGTTTATCTGTCGAACTTTCTTGTAGTTTTTTTCCCCCTGTAAAACCCTTGTTAGGATTTTGTTTCTAGTGATCCTATTGTTCTCCATCTTAGTTCAAACACTTTATTCTGTACTGTAATTAGGGTTTTTAAAGGGGTGTTATACTGAGTAAATGCATGGATGGGAGAGAAAGTATGGCACTTTCTGGGTCTTCTTCTTTCTACTTCCATAGAGGGGTTAGTGGGTCGGGTCATGCTTCTGGGTCTGGAGCACACACTGGGTTCCAAGACCCACATGGGTTTAAGCCTGAAACAAACCCTAACTTTTCAGTTCAGACCAATGTGAGGGATAGTAGCTCTTTAGGATCAACATTCCAAGCACAGAACACGTCACCCAGTTTTCCTCATGGCTTTAACATGGGTGGTGGGTCCTCTGGTGTGCCAATGGGGGAAACTGTAAAGAAGAAAAGAGGGAGGCCTCGGAAGTACGGCCCAGACGGGACCAACATGGCTCTAGGGCTCTCTCCAATGTCTGGGATGCCGCCGTCAGGCTCAGGGTCGGTCACACTGACCCCTAAGAAAGGTAGAGGCCGGCCGCGTGGCAGTGGTTGGAAGCAGAAGTTAGCTCCTCTTGGTGAGTTTTGCTTATCAGAGTTGAATTTCAGTTCTTTTCTTTTACCTGATTCTATGCAGTTAACTTGCTGTTTCAGTTCAATCTGAGCAACTAGCATTCTTGTACGAGTCTCTTTACCTATTGATTTAATGTGTTGCTTGTAGTTATACTTGCATTGCAGAAGTAAGAATATGGTAGCATATCAACTTTGGGGGAATTAATATGAGGTTTTCAGTGATGTTCAAGAAACATGGGTTGTTTTGTTGGGATTCTGCTAGGCCATTCATAAGGGTCTCATCGCATAACTAGCTATGATTGGTTATATCTTTATTATGACCATTTGACAGAATGTGGAGGAAAAAATAATGAAATTATATGCAATAACTGTAGTATTTTGTGCTTCATTCGTGAATCTACTAAAATGCTTTATGAACCACATGGTTAAAAAGCAAAGTCGTTTGATGCTCCTCTGTTTTTGATGTAAGAATTCGTGAGGGTTAGTGATATGGTGTTATGTATTTGTATATTCCTCATCAACGCTGGTGGATAACACATGCCCATTATGTTCTTTTGTTCCTCATCACGGCTTTGACTTCCAGAGTCAACTTTGCTTCCTATTGTGAACATTTCGTACATCAGTCCCTGATTTAGATTTTTGGGGGTGGGGGTTGCCAGTTTTCAGGAACATCGGCATACGGCGCTGATATGTATTCACCTTCTGTGTTGAATGGTCCACTGTAACTTGTTCAAAGTTGCTTACTGTGTTAACTTTGGCTCCTTCTATGCCTGTTTTCCTGTTCGACGTGTAATTTACGAATACAAATTGATCTTGTTTCCAAATGATAATTGTTGTCTGCCAGGTGAATGGATGAACAAGTCAGCAGGACTGGCTTTTACACCACATATCCTCAATATTGCAATAGGAGAGGTATGCTACATCCCTCCTATCAATTGATCAGCACTACATGTAGTATTTTGCAGGGTTTTTTCACATCAGTTCTCTCCTTTCACTCCAGAGGTTGATGTTGATGTTGCATGCAATCCTAATCTTGTTCATAGTTTCTTTGTGTCATGATCCTCTTCAACCCCCCAACACCTCAACTATTTATTTGTGTAAATCGAAAGGGCTTTATAAAGCTTGTATTCATGTATTTCATACCTACTTTGTTATCATAAATTTATACATCACAACTCTCCCTTTCCTTGATTTTGGTGGTGGGGAAGAAGCAAGGATGGTGTTGTTCATATGTTCTCTTGGTTAACTTGACAAATAGAAGCTTTGTTTATTGAGGGACAATGCAAAAAGTTCCAACAAGGAGTTTTTCTCCCTCATATTCCAAACATCTGATCTTTCTAGACTCTGTGGTGGCTGGAGCCTCATGACCGGGCTAACCTTAAATACTAAATGTACCCATAGTTTTCATTAGTACCTGAATACTTGTGTATATTGGCTGAGGTAACACATGTAACTCCAGTCATATTTTGCAGGACATTGCCTCCAAAATATTGGCATTCGCACAACAGAGGCCAAGGGCCGTATGCATCTTGTCTGCAAATGGTGCGGTTTCAGCAGTCACACTACGCCAACCTACATCCTCTAGCACCACAGTGACGTATGAGGTTGAAGCTTTCTAGTCCATTGCATCTGCTATAATTTCTTTTATCATCGGATTCTAGTTTATTTTCTTCGGACTTGTATTGTGTTCCATTTGCTTCCAAGACTACTTATGGATAGTTTTGTTCCCCTAGTGTCTGAAGTTTGACTAGTACCAAAAAAATTAAGACTAATATGACAAGTTTGGATGCTTGTGCAAGACGAGCGAGGGAATGTCTGGTGAGAGCCACTATTTGACACAGATGTGTCAATTTCCTACATTTGTAACTTGCTTCTTATGATAGTAAAAGCTCTCAATTTGAGGTATTTGTATAAAATTGCACGCTCTTATTCACTTCTGGGTTAAGTTCCCATCAGACACTTCGTGAAGAAAAACCCAGTGTGGAGCTTGCCATTGTCTTGCATTCTGCCTCAACATCGCTTGTTTCCTCAAATTGGCTTGAGTGTTGAATCTAGAGTCAAGTGACCATACTTTCTTCCTATTGAACCTTCAATCTTTGGGCAATCGGTGCTATTCATTATCAGTTAGCTGATTTTTACTGGGAGGGGTTATACATTTGTTCATGACCAAACTGTGGTGGCAATTTTCGTTGTGATTACATTGTTGGGATTTAGTGATCTACTGTTGTTGTGTTGGTTGGAAGTTCCTCGATCGTTCGTGTTGCTCTTTCTGCGGTGCTATTTTGTGGGGCAGCTAAGCTCTGTATATTAGTGCTGAGAATTTATGTTATAGTTCTTCCTCATTGACATGGTTAGATGCTTGGAGATGATTTAAATGCTATGTTGTAAAATAATCTCGTTCATACTCTAACTCGATCCCCGCTGGTAGTTGTGCGGTACACTCTTAGCGTTGAGTCTTTGAATCATTTTTAGTTTTATCAAGCATGAGGGTGAGGTCATTTGAAAACGGACGACAACTCTTTGCATTTGTTGAAAAAGGCTGTTGAAGGTCCTTTCTTATGGTTTTAGAGTATCTAATGTGAATGTCAAAAAAGAGTATGTAATGTGATACATTTGGTGGCCTGACCATATGGAAGAAGGATCATCGAAGTTGATATGCATGTAGTTTTGGAGATGTGAACCTTTGGTCCGTTTCCGAATGCAATTATTTCCATGATTTGGACATTTTTTGGTCTTCCTTTCTCTTTTAGGAAACTTTATAAAACTGAAACTTATTTTGGTCTTCCAACTTTCATAGGGGCGTTTTCAGATATTATGCTTGTCAGGCTCCTACTTGGTTGCTGAAAGCGGTGGGCCTCGCAACCGAACTGGTGGTTTAAGCGTGTCCCTTTGTAGCCCTGACGGCCATGTCATTGGAGGCGGAGTTGGTGGTGTACTTACAGCAGGAAGCCCAGTTCAGGTATTTCCCACAGTTGTCACTCCATGCTTTACGGTACCCTTTGTTTGCTTGTTCCTCTTTTTCCAACAAAATGCACGACGAATGGAAATTACTGCAGGTGGTGGTATGTAGTTTCGTGTATGGCGGTTCCAAGGCAAAGGACAAAACAGTGGTTAGTCCTAAAGGCGGACAGAATGCTGCCCTTCAGCCTGGTGAAAAATCAGCTACACCAGTTAGTGCTGCTTCTAGCCAAAATCTCACTCCAAATTCTTCATCTGGAGTTTGGCTTGGCTCGAGGCCTGATATGAGAAATCTGAATTCGGAGATTGACCTGACTCGCGGATGATAGCATGTATATATGCCCGTCCGGTTGTAAATGAACCGTGTCAATGGTTCCAACAAACTCATGACCTCAGCTTGTCTAGCCGGGAGTAGATGATGGTGGTGCTAACATCTTTGCAGCGTTAACCCTGATGAGTTATCTTACTATCATTGTAGATGTTTCCCGGCACTATTGCCATTTATAGTTGGTGAATATGTTCCGTCTTCAAATTATTGAATCAAGCCGCCTTTCGTCTTTGCCAAAAAAGTTAGGGTTATCAACTTTGTGATTTCCTGTAACCAGATCTTAATCTCAGTTATGTGAAAAATGTTGAGAACCTAACTGGGTACCGTCTTTAGTAGTTTCCCTGATGTTTTGAAGAATGAATGTCAAGTTCTTGGCACTGGTCTATTTGTTGAAGATGAGTACTTGAATAGGTTTCTTTTGGGGTTTTTCTGCTTCTTTTTTTCCTTCTTTTGTGTGTGTGTGTGTTTTGAGAAACAGCAAATGCAAAACTCGAATTGAAAACATTTACCATTGAGAGGCGCAACATTTTATTAATGGGCGAACCATTTTAATGAATAGGTGTAACATTTTGCCAAATAGGCTTATACCGTATGCGTCATTAAGCATTGAGAGGCATAACATTTACCATTTAGGGGCATAGCATTTGTCCAAAATAGGCGTAGCATATGTAGTTATACGGCGTTTGTATTGGAGTTTCTCCCTAATTGGAGAGCAGGACTCGTATATTTGCTTCTTTTTTGTTTTTTGTTTCGGTCAGGGTGTCCGGACTACATTACGCACTCCTCAACTTATTTACTCTCCCTTTATGTCAAAGTTAGGTCATTCATGCTGGGATTAGAGAATTTACAAAAAATTCATTTCTTACTGTCTGTCCCGAGCGAATCCTGATCAATTGTGTGGTGGGGAGAAAAATCGCCAACCAAACCAAGTAACCTTAGGGGCCATCTGCTTATTTTATCTGATTGGTCCCTCACTTGACTAGAGGATAGTTAGGCACATGGTTGTTCAGAATTCAAACTTTTTTCCTCGAATCCTATCTTCACCAAGGAAGTGCTTCTTCTTCCAATGACAATTATCTTCAATGGACCCCTTCAAATTAAATCAAACGGCATACCGTTGAATGTTGACTGTAACTGCCATGAACGCAATGGAAGAAACTATTTAGCCAAGAAAAAAAAAAAAGATAAAAAAACTGAAGAGGGTGGTTGCACAAAACTCTCTCTCTCTCTCTCTCTCTCTCTCTCTCTCTCTAATATTGGTGACATGACTTCCCTTGTGTAGCTGAACCCCGAACCTTTTTTTTTTTTTCCCTTGTGGTTCTTTATTAACCTTCCCCCAACTTTCGTTCTCGATTATCCTTGTGCCAAACTCTCTAGGCAAGAAACCAACCAAGGACCGGAAAAATCATGCTGAATGCTGTGAAGGAGGTCACATGCACCACCACATGTCCCTGTCTTCGGTTGGTCTTGTAGCTTGAGAATAGAAGAAAGTGGCAAGAGTATTCACAATGCACTTTCCACATCCTGAGCTAGTTTTTTTCTTTTTTTTTCAGGATTCCCAAAGAACAGATTAACATTGCAAATGACGTGCGAAAATCACACGCGCACAAGAGTCTTCAGAAGTGCCTGTGTCCACTGCCGACGGGTGTTGGGTGCAACACATGCGTCTTCTGTTTAAGTGTCCACGATTCTCGGCCATCGCAAAAATTAACAAGCACCAGTTGCTTATATAACAAAAGTAGATGCCAACAACTACGCGAACACTGGTTGCTTCAGGACATACCAACAGGCAACAACTGTGGGGCTACCATTAGCTTGAGGAATGGTGGGAGCCTAAAGCAAGAGATTGACCTTCATTGGGCATGAGCCGGCCCTGCCAAAAACTACGCGTTTTTGTCTTTTCCAACCAAACACAGACTCACTCAGTTAATGTTGCATTGCACATTGTTCAAATCTTTGGAACACAAGAGAAAACCGTTACTATTTAATGACGTGAACAATCCAAAAGCTCTGCCATCCCTCTCTATTTATCAGAGGGACGATCATGGAACAACAGATTTGTCGCCAGATTCTATTAAACCCACAAGTCTATCTATACACACCCTTCACTAGTAATTACATGCATTTCCAGCACGCCTGAGTCATATCATAAATGTAGACCAAACTGCATGTTCCAACTGCTTGATGACATACAAATACCATGATGAATTCAATACATCCTCATAATGTGAACAATAGCATATACGTTCCCCAAAAAAAAAAAAAAAAAACACATTATTACAGAATCCAACCTTTGCATGAATACCACCTCAATAGCAGATTCAACATTAACGTGATGAGAGGGTTCAAACAATTTTATTGCCGAATGGGGAAGAAGCACTCAGAACTTAACACTCAAGAGATACCAAGTAGTTTCTTTATCTTCTTCTGTTAAAAAAAGAGAGTAGAATATGAGAATTTTCCAGCTGAAAACGTTAATAAATTCATAAGCTTGAAACTGTTGGTAATCGCACAAGCAGGTTTTCTTACCTCAATGCTAAGAGGAGAAGTTGTAGGTGCAAAACGATCAACAACATTTCCTTCTTTATCAACCAAGAATTTGGAGAAATTCCACTTTATGCTGTCCCCAAGAAATCCACCTTTGCTGGACTTCAGGAACTTGTACAGTGGAGCTGCATTCTGACCATTCACATCAACCTAAGAAAAACACATACGCCATAAGTGATTATCCAATTGCTCTAATGACAGAAACGGGGTATGGAGAAGAAACGACAGAATTATCAGCATTGCACTTCGCTAAAGGGTCTCCATGGTATTCACCAGACAAACCTATACTAGTCCGATAAGCCCTTGCCCATGTGCAAAGGAGAAGAGAGGGAGCCTCACATAATTCACACAACAAAGTCCTAATGAGTTAAAGGCACTTGATTCTAGTATTAGGAACACAGGAAGAGGGTAAAAAACACCACCCATTGAATTTGATTTCCTTCCTCTTTCTTCTCTAATACCAAGATGCTACTAATTACCTTGGAGGGAACATGGTGCCATGGCAGCTGTACAAACGAACTAAATCCCTGAACTTCATTTATGCGCTACAAATCAGCTGGCAAACTATCAATAAATGGGCCACTCTTCTTCACTTCTTTTATCTGTTTTTCTAGTCTCCACTTCTTAAGCCAAATTACCAAAACCTTTCATCTCTTATCTCTCCCAGACCACCTAGCGGTCCTAGCCCCATAGAGGGCGACCTGTTTGTTTTTCAGTCAAAACACTACAGTCTCCTTCACCGGTCAAAAGAACACCTACACCTCATCTGTCAAAGAACCAGATATTCTATGCCTCTTCCAAAACGTCCAACCAAAACCCACCACCAAAAACCCATGATGGAAATTCCCAATGTTGTCCACAACCCAGTGCGCAACACCCACAAAATCTATCTTAAAATCAACCAAGTATTAAACCCAGCATGGTGGCTTGAGTGTGCCCTAGATTTCCCTTCTCCATATGATTTGGGAAGTTTTCTGTGTCTCAGTGAGTGACGGTGAGAGTGAGAGAGGGAGATAAACAAAAACAACATGGGTGTTCAATGAGGAGGGTTTTGAGTATGGGGCTGTTACGTGACTGGGGGTTGGGAAATCAGGATGGTGGTTCGGACTTTTGAAGGTTTAAGACTTTAAGGTACGCTAACGAAGGGGAAGGGTATCTCAGACATTGGGTGATCCAGCGAAGATGAGGGCTGGGGTTCCGGCAAGACTTTCGATGTCTCCATTCTGTATCTATATGCAGTGGGGAGCATGACAAATCAATAATGCGAGCCCAAGAAAAGTGCAATGTGGCAAATGAATTGAATCTTCCACATCAGACTGGTGATAGAAGGTATTTTCTACCTCTGCACAACTTTTCCATGTCTCAGAATCTTGTATTTGACTTATTAGCATGATGTAGAACATAGTGGATATGTAATTTGCCTGGTTTATGAACAAAAACTTTATTTGTACACTATGTGTACACCTAACAGGAATTCCAGTGACTTGATACTAGGCATATAAGAGACCACAGATTTCAAAGGGAAAAAGATAATCTCAAGGGTTTCAAAGAAAATGGGAGAAAACTAAGACAACAAATGGAAATGAAGGAAAACTTAGTTATTGACTTGTCGTACACTTTGACTTATGATAGAACTCCCTACCTTGTCGAATATGGGAAATTCAGCCTTGAAGCGAGTGCATGCAAATTGCACAATCTGCTCATTATCTCCTGGCTCCTGGCCACCAAACTGATTGCATGGGAATGCCAAAATCTCTAACCCTGACATCCCAATGCATAAAATGATTCAACACATTAGTTTAATTGATGAATCTAACAAAAACGTAAGAATTTGCATTCACAATGATGACTAAGCTATATCCAACTAACACCACATAAAAGCGAACCTTGATCCTTGTACTTCTCGTATAACTTGCTCAACTCTGTGTAATTTGAATTGGTCAAGCCACTGCATAACAACAAATTTAACTAACTTAACAGCAACACAACACCTTCTACTTCTGTGTCAGTATAATTCCTTGCATTTCTTAAGTATTAGATGGGGGTTGTAACTCATAAGAACACAATCTCGTTTTGATGCAGTTCTTGTCTGAATACAGCATTCTTATTTAAGCCTACAAGTGGCTATGGAAACAAAGCAATGCAATTCATAAGCCAAAGGGTTAGCTCAAGTGGTAAGGAGGGTGGTGTTAAGGGCCATATAAGCTGAAATTTCAACTCCCACTAGGAGCAAAATCCTATGGACTACCTCCTCGCAAGCGCAAGCTCATGTGAAATAGCTATGGAAGAGGGCTCCGGTTTGTGGTACGGCCACATGACCTAACGTTGTGGTAGGTGGGATTGGTTTCGGATCATCAAAAAATAGAAGAAAGAGTACAATTCAGAATATTCATCCATAGCCTCAACCTTCAATTTGAGGTGGTCGTAATGTAGTATAAAAGAGGCCATCGTATATTAATAAAGCTTATTCACAAAAAAAGGAAAAAAAGTCTACCAAAAAAGGATCTACAAAAGGAAATGAGGAGCTATGATGTACCATTGAGAGGCGACATTTACAATCAGCAGGACCTTGCCCTTGTAAATGCTAAGATCCACATCATTCCCCTTCGTGTCCTGCGAACAAGTAAAAACTACATCAGTTCGTAAACATTTTTATTTTCTCTTATAGATAACGTTGGGGTTGGGGTTAGCTTATGCAGCTCAACTAATCACGGGGTCCAATTATGTAGCTCAACTAATCACGGGGCCCGATTGAAGCAGGGATGAATGTCACGAATCCCAGTAGGGACTACGTCTACAAGAGTCAATAACACCTAATAAGTTCTAAACTACCTTGAGGAGCAAATTCCTAGGTACCAGTCCTTGACCACGGGCCAAACGGCCAATCCTTGGGGTTTCATTTTCCAGACAAAATCTTACAGGCAATAAGCAAAATTTAGCAATAAGGAAAACAAAAACAAACAAAAGGGTAGACCAAAAAGAAAGTAAAAAGATGATTAAAAAAAATCTTCCTTATTCCCCCCTCTTCACACGAACAAATCACAACTACGGAAATCGAATCCAAATAGACAACTGAGTACAATCCTACGATGGTGTTCTACAAAAGCAAATGTCTCTTTTGAAAAAGTGGGTTTAACCAGCCCACAAGGGTTACTCCATTTGGTTGGTGGTTTACTCCGCACAATTGATCAGGTTCATTCCTGGGGTTTGGCCACAAGAAATTACCCTAGTCCACGCGAGAATGGCCGGCTTTTGACCGGACGGAGAGGAGATTAATAGTGATGAGCTGTCCCGGACATCCGTCGAAACAAAAAAAATGAAGAAAATGAAAGAAAGAGGGCATTAACATTAGCATAAAACAGGAAAAAAAAAATGAAACCGAAAGCTTCCCCGGAAATACCAAACTTAGAGACATGCTTAATAATGTTAACTACACAAACCTTGACGGTGAACTCGTAAACTGATTGGGGCTTCTCCGATTGGCTTGCCATTTCTTTGTTCTTCTGAGTCTTGATCTCTCACACGATAATAACTCCTATAAACTCCTACAACAAATGGCGAACAAAGCAAAGGGATTTGATGGGTTTGCTTCAGAAGGCAAATAATTTGCCTCGTTACTGTTGGATTTATTCGGTTGCTGTATAAAGCTATATATGAGACTATATATATGAGACTATGAGAGAGAGAGAGAGAGTCAGAGCAATATATGTGTGAAGTTTTGGAGATACGCGTACGGCGTATCTGTTCCAAGAATTTGAGGCGTGGCAGATATTCCAGCGATGTCGTGGTTTGGAGGAATTTTTGGGTGCCGCGTGAGCATCACGTGGCCATGTCCACGTGGTGCTGAGCAACCCATTTAGGTTGTTTAAAAATGTGTTGAAAGTCTCAAATTGAAATCCTTTCTCTTCTTTAACCCATCACTCTCTCTCTCTCCTCTTTCTTTCTCTTTTTCTCTCTCCAAATTCGAGTCATCCAAAATCAAAATTGACAGTCTAGATGTGCTGCTCGGCACCCAGTCGGCACCTAAAAATTTCTCCGTGGTTTGGTTGTATGGACGGCAGAGATCATCCCATTAAACAGAGTGGTTGATCCGTATGCTCAACAGTTAGGTTGATGTCATGCAAATTGGCACCCAGTGTGAACGCCGACTTGTATTAAAGTCAAAGGGACTAATGACAAATTTTTGGGTGTAAAATTGGGTAGCACGTGGCAGTACCCAACGCGGATCCGAGTCGTTCAAACGTATTTTGGATGGCTGTTCGATCACTCCCTCTCCCTCACTTGATCACTCTCTCTCCTCTTTTCAAAATTCTAACCGTCCAAAACATATTTGGACGGCTCAGATACGCTCGTGTGCCACATGTACTATACCCAGTTTGCTCCCCAAAATTGATCCCCTAGATAATCTCTCCCAACCAACAATTTGGATAACATCGAGATGGACAACGGAGATAAACTGCGGAGGCTTCTCTTATTTTAATTAATACAATATAAAACCCACTAAGCTTTTATTTTTCGATTTGAAATGTTCTGTTACCCCAGCTGCGTGAATCATTTAAACAAATTAATCAGGTTCATTGAACGTTGGAAAAGTATAACACATCGTGACATACTTCGCCATTTATTTAGTTCATGTATTTGTCAGTTTAATATGAAAAGAGATGTGTTAATTGCCCCCCCGGTGTCAGGGGGGGTCTGACACCGGACCATCCCATTTCCCAGTTTTACCCATGCTTCTCTCTCTCTCTCTCTCTCTCTTTATATTTTTATAAAATTATAAATGCTAATAACTTTTTTTTCCACCTATTTTTTTTAAAATTTTTTTATATTTTTGAAATCTACTCAACGAAACCTATCAAACGAGCCTAATATTGATGGTGAAATAATGTAAAACAGAAAAATTATATTTTTGTGGTAATTTAAAAATATAAAGAGGTTGAAAAATTCAGTGTTCCAAATTTCAATCCATTTGAACCAGTAGAAAGATTTTAGTTTTCTGATCATTTTATCCTAAATGGTCATAATTAAATTTTGACTATAGGACTCTCGTTGATTAACCCTAAAAAAGTTGTAAAATCAAATATCTGTTAGGGTTAATCAACAAGAGCCTTAGAGCCAAAATTTAACTATGACCATTTAGGATAAAATGATCAGAATAATAAAATATTTCTACATGTTTAAACGGATTGAAATTTGGAATACTTAATTTTTTAATCATATTTTTTAATATATAAACTGAAAATGTTGAAATCACGTATTTTTTTATGTCCAACCTACAATTATGCCAAGCAAAAGTTTCTGTTGTCCCTTCATTTATATGTTTCGGCAAAAAAGATCCTTTTTTTTCCCTCTACAAAGGAGATGTAATTGGATTTCATCAAAGTATGTAGAGCCTGATAAAAAGTCGTATATGCTTAGTTAGGTTCGATCACAATTCATAAGGAGTGTCAAAGGAATGGGTAAAGTTTGAGTACCGATTCAAGTGCATCAATTTAAGGTTCCATTTCGATTTGTGGATTTCATAAAGCTTCATACAGCCATGTAGAGACAGAGTATTGGAAGAGGAGGTGACTAAGTAAATTACCTTGGCTTCATTTTGACACCTAATATCCACCATTGACAAATCAGCTCCCACGTGTCACCAAAGTCTCGCATTTCATTTCAACACATATCATATCTGTTTGCTTCAAAAAAAGTAAGAATTGCTTGATGACTGGAGTATTTTATTTACAGATCTAATTCCTAGTATTTTATTTATGGACCTAATATTTCCAAGTTTATTCCTGTTCTGCGTGCTACTTAGCTTGTGGGCTTCTGATCGATAATGCTCTGCAAGTTGAGTTGATAAGGTGCTCAACTCAATGTTCTGCAAGTTAATATTAAGGTGCTCCGCAAGTTGATGTTAAGGTGCTCAACTCAAAGCTCTGCAAGTTTTTACATCACTGAATTTGCAGGTGCTCTGCAAGTTGATTAGGTCGAACCATAGATAAATGATAAGGCGCTCATCTCTAAATTTTTTTCCTCTGCAGGATAACTGATTCACCTGTGTGTTTCACGTCCAAAACTCTTCAATGCTCACATGTACACAAAACCACCACATGCACTACAAGGAACCAATTGCCTCTTTTTTTTCTTTTCTTTTTTTTTTTTTCGTTTCAACGGGGGGAATGATTTTAATTTTTTGATCATTTTATTAACTAAAATGACCAGGAAACTTTTTTTCTTTCCACTAGTTCAAACGGATTAAAATTTGAAACACATTTTTCAACCTCGTTAAACAGTTTAAACAACACAAAAATATAATTTTTTCGTTTTATATTATTTCACCATCAATATTACACTCGTTTGATAGGTTTTGTTGAGTAAATTTCAAAAATACATAATTTATTTAAAAAAAATACTTGAAAAAAAAATTATTAACATTTAAAATTTAAAAAAAAATCAAAAGAGAGACTGCTGGGGGAGAGAGAGAGAGAGAGAGAGCACGTGGGTTGGGGTGGGGGTAATTGGGGAAAGTGTTGGGTGTGTCAGGGGGTGCCTGACACCCGGGGGGGGGGGGGGGGGGGGGGGGGATTAGTAATTGCCTATGAAGATCAATATGAACTTAAGAGTCTACTAGACTCAGTCTAGTTTTTAATAAATTCAAAAAACGTGCGGGGAGCTTTTCAAAACTCATGATGATTCAATGGAACCTTCTGCGATGACACTTCTTTCTCTTTGTTCTAATTACTTGTGCAAACGTGAACCCAGGGGCTCAGCACCAGCTGTGCACCCTACTGCAAATCTGTCTTGCATCTTTTGAAGGTGCTGAAAATGGAAGTGAATATATTATATATATATATATATATATATATATATATATGGTACCCCCATTAAGTGCGTAAATGGGATCCGGGGTCTCTGCTGCCCCCATGGATGTAGTAGCCCCTACCCAGGGGCAAATGCAAAACTTTAAGCCCTTCTAGTTTTCCCTTGCTATTATGAGTTTGCTTTCTTTCGTGACTAAGTCTAAGCCTAATTCCTTGACTGTACTCTTATCTCTTAAGGCTTTTTGCTTGTGCTATAGACGTTCATAAGAACCAGTGAATCGAAGTCCCTCCTCGCAAGCAAGGATGGTTTTTCTTACTGCTTTTAGGTTTGAATTCCTTTCCTTGCCTGGAAGCTCTCTAAGGTAGCTCTAACGTTTAGTTTAAAAAAAAAAATTTCAACTATCAATTTGCAATTCTATGGAACAGAAACGTGATTATGAGAGTCCAAGAGACAAAATTTGATTATGTCTCTTTAGAATAATATGATCAGAATAATAAGATCTTCACACCCGTTCAAAAGGATTAAAAATTGAAGTACTTAATTTTTTAACAATATTTTTTAATATATAAACCGTCTAAAAAATTAAGTGCTCAAAATTTAATCCGTTTGAACGGATGTGAAAATTTTATTGTTTTGATCATATTATTCTAAAGAGACATAATCAAATTTTGTCTCTAGGGCTCTCATAATCACGTTTCTACTCCATAAGATTGTAAATTGGTGGTTGAATTTATTTTTTAAAATCAACCGGCAACGTTTTGCCCCCCGGGTAGGGGCTACTATGCCTACGGGGCAGCAGAGCCCCCAGATCCGCGTAAATGCGAATGCATCATGTAGCGAGCCTCATACGAATCACCTCTCGCACTGCTGCTGTGCTTTCCATCAATTTTTCCTTCGTCTCTAGTTCGTTGTCTATTTCTGTTTGCAAGTGTCGATGGTCGCAACAATAAGTGTTAGAAGCCGAGTTCGGTTTATGGTGATTTTTTCACTCTTAATAAACCAAAAAAAGGGGGACTTATTTTGCTATTTTACAACTTAAACAAACCAACAAATAGCACTACAACAAAAAATGAAAAAAAGGATACCAATCTTACCCTAACCATGAGAAATTTTCGGGTGTTGGATGGGTACCACGTGGCCGTGCACACGTGATGTCTAAGCAGCTCATTTGGGCCATCTAAAAGTGTGTTATACTCCAACCTCCTCACCCTCTCAAGAAGATTACTAATTGTTGATGTCATGCAAATTGAATTGGGACCACATGTGAACGCAGACTTGTATAAAGTCAAAGCGACTCCTGATATGATAGCGTTGGCAATGGGGATGGATAGGGGCTGAAGAGTACGTACTATCCGCGCCCCCAAACCCCCTTCCCCTTCCTCGTTCCTGTCTCAATCCCAAACAAGAATTTGTTTTCTCCTTCCACCCACATCCCCATACGGGGGATGGGGGTCCAAAATTTTTACTTAAAAAAAGAGAGGAAAAAATACAGATTTGCTAAACAATAGAGAGCAAAAAAGAAACTTTTAATGAATAAAAGATTTAAAATAAGATACAGAACTTTAAGGACTTCATAGCTGAAACTGAAGTAAAGAAAAAACTTTTTAGAGTTGAAGCAGAAGTAAAATGAGCAAAAGTTTGCTGACAGTACAGGCAACCAAATTACAGAGAGCAGAACACAAAAATTTTGTGCAACGCTGAAAAAATGAGAATTGAGAACTGTGAGTGGGAATGAGAAGTAGCCCTAGAAAAATATAAGTAATACTAAAAGATGTACATATTTTTTGGGGAATCGGGGATGGGGCGGGGTGGGAATATGTTTGTCTCCGCTTCCTACCAACGTGATCCCCAAAAATTTTCAGAAAAAAATCTCCATATCCTACCCAATCGTCAAACAGATCTCCAAATTATCGATTCGTTCAGATCGGGGATCCGATAGAATACGGACTGGTCGGATGAAATGGTCATCCCTAGATAATCTCTCCTAACCAACAATTTGGATAAACTCCAAACAAATGTCCGTATAATCCCAGTCATTCAAAAGTTTTTTTAAGATTAGATTTGTTAAGTTTTTCTTTGGGGAATTTTTTTTTCTAATATATGAATCATTAATTATCATGATGAACGATCAGGATAAAACTACAAAGACTTCTCTCAATCCAATTATAGAGAAGCAGAATCCAATTGGATACTCTTGTAATGCTCTCATGTAATGCAAAATAAAACCCACTAAACTTTTATTTTTTGATTTGAAATGTTCATTCTATTACTCAAGTTGCGTGAATAATTCAAACAATTAATCAAGTTGATTGAACTTTGGCAAAGGCTTAGAAAAATCATATTTATTTTTAAAACGTGAATACAGAGAGAATTCAGAAAAGACGAACAAAAATACTGAAGCGAAATATACCAAAAATATAGCACATACTATTAGTGCATGTATTTGTTAGTTTAAGATGAAAATCAAATTTGATGGCTCCAACGTAAGAGTCTAGTTCTAAATTCAAAAACGTGAGGGGAGCTTTTCAAAACTCAAGAAAGATTGTGGCACAAGTGAGTGACTTTTGATGATCCAATGGAACCTTCAAGGATGGGATCAGGGGGGGTCTAGTGGCGGCGACCGCCACGACAAGAATTTTAGAAAATGCAATTATTATATGTAAAAAAAAAATATTATACCCAACTTATATAGTCTCGCCACTACTAGATTTTTTTAGTATACATTTCGCCACTGCTAAGGTAAAATCCTAGTTCCGTCCTGCGATGACACTTCTTTCTCTTTGTTCCAATTACTTACGCAAACGTGCCTTGCATATATAATCTTTTTAAGGTGCTGAAAATGGAAGCGAAGGTATGGTATTTCCATCACTTTTGTCAATGAGTATTATCTCGTTGCATCATAGTACTATCTGTAGGAGACTTCACATACTGTATCGGCGGTAGCCGCTGCACCTACATCGGGACATTGATTGGCTAAGGTCCTACCACGTGTGGATGGTGTTATATGTATGTTTAGTCCCATGTTTGAGTTATAGAGACTCGAACTTGAGCCCTATCACTCCTTTTCGACTAGTCCTATACATGTGAAAGTCGTAGACGAACTCACGTTAATTTTCATGATTCAATTCGAAAATAAGAATACACGTGTATCATATATTTTTCTTTTTAGTGTTAGTTAATTTTGTGCTTGTAAAAATAGAAATAAACAAAATATATTAAAGAAAATAAGTTTTTTTTTTTTTTTTTTACGTGAAAGTTATAGTTATATTAATTGATTTGCGCGATTAATGATAACATTGTAGATGACTTTGTGGTACCAATATGCTACATAAATTCAGTTTAAAGGTGCATGTGTTCCCAACCCAGTCAAAATTCAAGGGGAGAAGTGTTTTTTTAACCATTGACACAAAAAGAGACAAAAATGCTAGCACCAAGAGTTGAACCAATGTCATTCATCAAGGTACGTGGCTCTCTACCACTGGAATAAGTGAACAACTTTGTCAACTTTCAGCATTTTTTATATATATGTTTACCTAGTCTTGCGGGCCATCTTTTAGGGCCTTATTTTCAACTGAGTCACGTGACCCATCTGGATCTACATTAGATCCACCCCTCAGCTCTATTGAATCTAAACTCGGACCAAGCATAAATGTGAATGCATCATAGAAGGTAATTGTGGCGAGCCTCATACAAATCACCTTTTGCACTGCTGCTGTGCTTTCCATCAATTTTTCCTTCGTCTCTAGTTCGTCATATATTTGTGTTTGCGAGTGTCGATGGTCGCGACAATAAGCGTTAGAAGGGGATTATGGTGATTTTTCCACTCTTCATAAACCAAAAGAAAAGGGACTTATTTTGCTATTTCAACTGAAACAAACCAACAAATAGCAATACAACAAAAAATGAGAAATTTTTGGGTGCTGGGTGGGTACCACGTGCCCGTGCCAACGTGGTGTCCGACCAGCTCATCGAAGCCGTCCAAAAATGTGTTGGACGGCCGGTCAATACTCCAATCTCCTCACCCTCTCAAGAAGATTACTAATTGTTATAGAAAAAGCATCCTGAAACTCCTCAAGCTCTGAATTCGGATGCCCATACACCACCCCAGGCAACAGCTCATAAACTATGTATCTCCTCATGTTGTCCCTCTCCCTCAGTGTAACTTTCATCAGCCTCTCGATAACATTTACCTTCATTTCCCTCACCTCTTCTTGATCTATAAAAACCGAATACTTCCCGCGATCCTCGGGCAAGTGCCACGGATATTGGTAGTACGCAGTGAAGGGATCAAAGAGTACCGGAATGCAACCGGAGACGATAGAGTCGAAAACGGATTTTCGCGTCGGGCTGTCTCCCGGTGGCTGTAAGCAGAATTCGGACTCCATGAATAGATCGATAACGGTTTTCGGCTGATCGCACCCGCCTGAACTGCAATCCAAAACCCGGCATTTTTGGGTGTCTACGGAATTGCACTGCTCGATTAGTTTCGATCTTATGTTCTCTGGAGCGCCGGGTCGCGCTGCCCCTGCAAAACTGACTAAGGTTTTACGGTCGGACCGGATCAGTTTAAGCTGCAAAGCGACGATATCGTGATCAGAGTGAGGGTGGAAATGGGTTGGATGCGGGATACTGATGTCGTTTACATGCCATGGATGGCGTTCGATCAAGAGCTTAATCGGGTTTTGAAATCGATCCAGCTCCAAAAACTTAGTCCCCCATGAGGAATTGGGCTCTCTCCTGAAATCCCAAGAAATTTTTCCCAGAACGAACACATGGTCCTTGCCAGAGTTTTGTGCCCACGACTTTTGTGGCTCGAGCCACTCGACAAGGTCCAGTGCCAAACTGTCCTTAACTTCATCAGACACATTTTTGAAATGCCATCGCAATACGTCTAGGCCACCGTAATATGGCACGTAAAAGAGATTCGCTTCGTTTTCGTTGTGCACTCTACAAGGATGCTTCAAAACTCTTGAGTGAAAAATTGGCTCCAGTGAATATTGATGAGTTTTGTACCAGCCTTCGCCGAGCTCTGGAATTGGCTCCCCCAATGCCTCATTGATCAAATACTTACAAAGATGAAGCCATGGAACCATATCACCGCATTGACCCATTAAATCTTTGTTGAACTTTGGAGGCAGTTCGTAGACATATATTCCTCCCCCACTGCAGTTGGCCTGGTGGGCGTTCGATGCCCACGACCGATGCAATTGAATCTGCTCTTTGACAATCCTAATAGCATATTCCTCATCTTCATCCTTAACTTCTCCTACGTGACCAACAGGATCGTCAACAACTTGTTTTGAATCAAGATACGAGTGGTGACTAATGGAAGTGTTTTGAATGAGAGGAATAATCGGGATTTCAAAGTCGGGCGTTTGGGTGCCCGCGGAGAGGCAATTGGGGTTGTTGAGCTTGCGAGAAGAGACGCAAACGTGAACAATGTCGCCGGAGATAATGGTGGTGGTGGAAGACCAGAGGAAGGCCAGGACAAGGAGAAGAAGCACGGCGCCGACCCCAGACACGAATTTGGCCTGGATTGAAGCAAAGAAGTCCAGTCCTCCTGGTTCTAAACTTTTGGATTGTGTTGATTTCATTTTTGCTCAATGAAACAGCCTTTCTTTTATGGGGGTGACAATATAAGAAGCAATAGGGTTTGAAGATTTTTGCAGTTTTGTGCTGTACCAAGAAGAAATGTTTGAACACGAATTATATAGCACATAGGTAGCAATGCGTAAAAGACACCGCAGGTTTATCTACTTTAATAAACAAATTGTCAAATACCGAATGGACAAGGCTCTCGCTGATGTATAGAGTCGGGCGAACGATTATATGTAGTCAACCTTATTCTTGCAAGTAGAGAGACTATTTCTGCGACTCTGACCGCACTGACTAGTGACCATCGAGTCGCGTAGCTGGGCAATCTTTCTTCGTTCATCGAGGAAATATTGGCAGACGATCAAATAGTCATTGCCTGCTCGATTGATCTTACCGTTTTTGTTTTATCAGCAAAGAAAGGATTCCATACCATTAATAAAAATGATACTCTTACAATCCTATCAAATAGACATTGTGATTGCAACCAATCGAATAGTTATTGCCCGCTTAAACCTTACCATATTTGATTGCATCCATAGTCATGGTGATTGCGTCCAATTAAACAGTGATTGCATGCCCAGTCAACCTTGGTTTATCAGGAAAAAAAAAAAAAATGAAAACTTTGTTATCATAATTTGCTCACTCTTCAATCAATATTTGAGGAATATCTTTAGTTTTTCTTTTCAATCAATAGAAGCGATTATTTACATCGTACGAACGAAGTACAAATCCGAATTCTTTAGTTCAGTCAATAGAGAAATTTGATGAAGTATATAATTCTCTTGAGAATAGGAAAGTTCCTCCGGCATTCAAGTTCCGTTTAAGATGTACTCATAACAGACGAGAAATATTTCATCACAAAAATTATTGAACAAGTAAAACAGCTTAAGAGGATGCTACGTTAAGGGTCAAGAGGTACCTGCAAATTAGGTTGAAGAAAAGCCACATCATTTTTCAAAAACATTCAAACATCTTCATTCGAACAATATTTTTATGCAACATCTTCAAAAAAAAATAATAATAAAGGCACAAATTTTGGAATGTAGAAATAAAAAAGGCAAAATAAGAAGGTAAAAAATTAGTGAAACATGGGTTCTTATTGGGTAAAAAATAAGTACTTATTGTATCCGGACAGAATAGTTCGAACTTCTGAACACAATTCCCTCTTATCAGAGTATTTTTTTTTTTAGTAGTGATTGTTAAAAATAAGCTCAGTCGGATCGGTATCGGTAAGAGCTTATCCGATACATTCAATTTTTTGTCCTTACGAATTCAGAAACTAAAAATTGAACGATCAACCCAAATGGTGAGATCCTGAGATGAGTTCTACACAATCCGGAATACATATTTGGTGTATTCCCAATCGGAACAAATTCAACGTTGTTTGGACATCTACAGAGATGGGCCTCTCCCGCGTCCGCAGTTGGAGATGTCTTGGGCTTTGGCTTTTATTGCTTGGTCCACAATTCACTCCCAGCACTTTTAACATCTTCACACTTCATTCTGAAAAGTTTTTGGGTGCCGGGCGGGTATATCACACGTGGTACCCTGTTGGCGATTCCAGCCATCTAAACGTATTTTGGACGGTCCGGATTCTAGAGAGAGAAAAAGAGTAGAGAGTGATCAGGTGAGGGGAGAGGGGAATATATCGGGGTCGTCTGGGATCGTCGATGGGTACCGCCACGTGGTACCCGCCTCGGTTCCCAAAAGTTTCTCCTTTATTCTTGGCTTTTTCATGGCCCCGAGAAAGTTTATTCAGATTCTACGAAAGTTTTTTTTGATTAATAATTATGGATGTTGATTATCATATTTTTGAGTGTCTACAGGAGTAATAATCGTAAATATTACTACTCTTTTTATTATCGTAAACTTAAAGCACTCCTGAGGTCAAAAAATATTATCGACCCTTTTATTTTCTACTGTAGAATATGTTTGGTTAATCCAACTTAAGGTCGACTACCCTGTTGAATTGCATGGGGAAGTCTTACAGACCTAACTATTTTTGAAGAGATGAGCATCTCCAACTCGAATCCGGGGATCCTGTAGGGTGCATTCGAGTTGTCCATCTAGGCAATAGATGACTCAGATCAATAGGAGTTCGGATTAAATATTTCGAGCCATCGGTGCCAAAATGGATAGCGTCATGGCTTCAAATTCGAGATGTCAAATTTTTTTAAGGCTTAGGTGGTATTTTGGCATCCCAAATTTGACTTCAAACCCTTCCTCAATCTCCAACCCTTATGTCGAATTCGAAGGCATACGAAGCAGTTTTTTTTTTTTTTTTTTTTTGTGTCAAAATGGTAGGAATTTTATTCAATAATCAAACAAGAATACATCAAAGAAAGTGATTATCGTGCTCTAGAGAACCCAATAACCAAAAAGGAGGCCTAACTTCCCAAGTCCTTGTACCAGGACCTCGCAAACCCGAACTAGCTAAAAACATGAGCAATTGAATTAGCCGTTTGCTGAACAAACCGGAATTCACAACGCATAAAATTAGGCACTGCACATCGAATATATCTTATACAATCACATCCACTCCTGTCGGGCACACAACCAAGCAGTTAACTGCTAGAAGTTTAACCCAAAGTTTTGAAAGAAAAGCAAAATTTGGCATTCGGTGGTTTGGCTCCAAAATTTGGCAGAAGTTTGCTTCACTCCAAATCCAAGTGGATTTCATTCCACAAAAGGCAGCTGGGGGTGTTACAAAGTTCCTTTTTTCTTCTACCTTTCCTGTCTCTCTCCTATAATCTACTATATACTTTTCTACCTTATACAGTCAAATGAGAATTCTTGGAGTGGCTGAATCATTAAACCCCTTCTGATAGCTATGAGGAATTTTTTAAGGGCAAAGTCCATTTTGACCATCCATGTGGTTTGGACCATGTGCAGATATACCTTCGATGGTTTAAAAGTTTGTGATTTTGAAAATGTACGGATGGTTCCCTTGTCGTCATATTTTCCATCCATATTAATGGATACAACAATGACTGATCGTCCTTCTTCCTCAAATCTAACCAATCCATCCCCTACACCAAAAATTGGATCCGAACTATTGATATTGTAGAGTTTGACAAGTACTAGATCCATGCCAAAATTCAAGTCGATCAAAAAAATGAGAAAACTTTATGATTGAATCGAATTTATTATAAAATTAAAATTTTAAACTTGAATTTACTAAGAATTACGGAATTGTCATCTGCCTACTCAATGGCTACTCATATTGCAATTCTTACAAACCAACAAAATAAACCAGGTAAAAATTTTGAGAGCTAACAAATTGAACTATATTTGAATTGTCATTTTGAGGAAGAACATTCCTCGGCCACACCCCAACCACTCGGCAAATCAGAGACGGATTTAAGGTTAGGCTTATGGGGGCCAAGGCTCCAACATAGTTTAGGGGTTTTATTTTTTTTAAAAAAAATTTCAATTTCAATATTAGTTTTTTTTTTTAAAGAACACTTAGATATTATATTTTGTATTTGGTGTTATTTATACATTTAAATATTTTAAGAATGTTTCCATTTTAGGTTCCAAAACCCAACATCTCTCTGCACATGGTCTCTAATAAGCTTTCCCTTCAATTATTAGTCACATTTCTTTTTTTATCTCTCTTCACTTATTGCCCGAAAATCTTCGTTGAAAACCCAAACCAACAAAATCTTTGATCCATTATACCTATTTTGAAACCCATTAGGTTCACCAAACTATTTTGAAACCCACGAGGTCCACCTTGATAAAAATACCTTGGCCGCGAAAGAATTACTCTTGGCATTAACAATTACTCGTAACCGCAACAAATTACTCTTGGCCGCCAAGAATTACATATGTGGCCAGGAGTAATTATTTGCGTCCAAAAGTAATTATTCGCAGTCATGAGTAACTCTTCACGGCTAAGAATAATTCTTCACGGCCAGAAGTAATTCTTTGTGCCATGAGTGATTCAATCTTTACGGCCATAAGTAATTTGTTGCGATCAAGAGTAATTCTTTGTGGCTAGAAATCGAGCCGGAAACCAACAACACCACCACCACCTTTACTACCCTCAGTCATTGTTGGAAAGAGAGTCTATGAGTTTTTAGAGGGAGGGAGGGAGGGTTTTGTCGCAGTATAAACTTTTTGGCAGACAATAAAAAGATACAGGACTACATAGGTAACTATGTAAGTAAGTGAGATTATTACTAAAGGCTGATCGATGTTCCATCATCTCGAACTCACGACCTCACCCCTCATGGCCTCATCCGTCATGAGTCTCATGACTCAAACCCAAGGGAACATAACGCCCCTACCATGTTGGAACATTTCCAAAATATTTAATGGATATTAAATATAAATATTGGTGAACGGTTTTAATCCAAAAGGTGTGACTATTCAGGTTAAATGAATAGACGTGAACATTGGATTTAAGTACAAAAGGTGTGTCTATTTAGGTTAAATGAATAGACATTACCAGACCAAAAGGTGCGACCATTGGGGTGGAATGAATAGACATGACTATTGCATTTAGTCAAAGAGGTATAGTCATTGGACAACGGTCACTATCTATGCCTATAAATAGGCAAAGGGTTCTACTAATTCAAGGATGAAGAGAATCAGAACAATTCTGATTGTTTTTTCTCTCTAAAATTATCTCCTACGATTATACTTAAGGAGCTCGCAAAATCCAAAGGTATTTGGGTCTCTCTTCGTTTGTGCATAACGTAGTTAGACAACAGTTGGAGACTGGGTTTCATTTTATCTTGGAAGCGGCTTCTCTGTAACCCGGTGCACACCGAATTCTCTCAAATTGGTAGGGGCGAATATCGTCTTAAGGATAGCGACATAATAACGTGACTTGAAGCATTTCTGTTTATCCACTTTCATCGGCTACGACGACTTTTGCATCAACATACCAGTCACAAAGTTTCTGTTTTTACATGATCACAACTTTTCAGCAAAAGATCAGATGAGTTCTCTTTTTTCTTCTTCTACCTTTCGTGTCTGTCTCCTCTTAATCTATCTACCATTCTACCATATACAGTCCAATCCTCTGATCAGTGGCTGAATTAAGGATAAGTCTTGCAATATATGTGGGGTCATTGCTGGACGACTAAACCCCCTTCTGATTGCTATGGTGAAATGAATTGGTTATCTTTGGGTCTGAGGGAGATCTGGTGCAATGAATCTGTTACGCAAATATGAACCCATTAACAATTGTTATGACCCCATCCTAGCGACAAATTCATGAGTATAAGTGCACCCCGACTAATTCATGGGAATTCACTCCCATCGTCCACAAAGACGGGGTCCAATTAAAGCCAAAACAATAGTACCCAGTATGGTCAAACTCATAAGATTTGATAGTGTCTATGAAGCTTCAAGTATGAGGCCTAACTTTTCAAGTCTGAGCCTGATTAAAGCCAGGACAATGCTCAGAGGGTCCAACCCGTTGATATCACATGGGAGATTTCGAACGTGAGCCTTTAGGAGGGGATGATACACAACTTTTTTCAGAAAATAAGCAAGAAAATTTCTTTGCCTTAAAATTGTTTGAGAGATAATTTAGACTGCGATTTTTTGAAGTGACCGATAATTAACAATGTTAGACGTTGGTTGAATGTGATTCAAGCTTGAGAAAATTTTCAATTGAGTTATTGTACTTTACTTATCTAAGAACTCGGGACCCGTTCCGCTGATTTTTGCTTTTTGGGCTTTTTAGTTGATATATGTGAGGAGAATGACTTGTCTAAGTGTAAAAAGTTTAAAAAAGCCCCAAATGCCCTAAAATACTTTTAATGGAACGACGTCTCATTTTCATTTGAGACCATAGCCAATCTCTTTAATTTCTCTTGCAAAATAGTAGTAGTTTGAAAGTAAAAATATAAACAGTATTAACTTGCTCGATTTGTGACTTTTTCTAAATAAAATGTAAGAACATATAACTTATACATTACTATTGTGTTTGTTAAACCAAAAAATTCCAACAAAGTTGATTTTTCACAATATTATGCATTGGGAGAAAGAGCAAAACGAGGTAGATCAAAAGTGGAGTAATTTGACTTTTCGCAATATTATGCATTGGGAGGGAAAACAAATCAAAAGTGGGATAAAAAATAAAGGGGCGCAGTTAGGGACCAGAATCGAACTCAGTCCACCTGAAATTATAAAAGACTGTATAACCACCACACCAATGGCAATCAACTGAGATTGTATGAGAAACTTTATTTAAAATATATGTTACTTAAAATTTTTTTTTTGGTTGTCCAAGCCCGGGGGTTGTCCATGCCCAAGAACATGCGGCGCTTACCCCGGAGCTAGCCCTGAGTGGAGTGCTATATTTGGACCAAAATCAACTGATTGGAAATTACTGGCAAAACCAACTTTATCGCCAATATACTGTATGCAATAATAGAGAAATAACTTGACAGAAAACATTTTATCAGACCAATACCATCATTTTCCATTTTCCATATGAAGCTTGACTCTATTGTCCAAATCAACTTTTCTCCAAATGGTCGGTCCCACCTGTAATTTCATGGGTCCTACTCCGATCTTATATAAAGCCCACCAAGGTGGCCGAGTCTCTCTGCAAACAGTGCTCAAAGCTCTAAACTCAGGAGAGAGAGAGAGAGAGAGAGAGAGAGAGAGAGAGAGAGAGATGGGGCTGAAAGTTTATGGCCATCGAATGTCCCAACCAGCACGGGCCGTTTACATCTTCTGCAAGTAACCATCCACACTTGATCACTACACTAATTTCAAATTTACTAATTTTATCGAATTGGGTGCTCGTTTTTAATGAAAGTATGATTATAATTACCATGATCATTTTTCATTTTTGTATATGAATAGTCTCACTCTACATGCATGTATATATGGTGTTGCAGGATGAATGGAATAGATTTCGAGGAGATCTCAGTGAACTTTTTTACAGGGGAAACTTCATCCCCTGAGTTTCAAGGTGATCCTTTGCTGAAAATATGCATGTTGTTTTTGAAAACTAGGAGTGACCATGGACCAGATCGATACATAATCAATAACCGAATAAGTTGGTACGGATTATAATTTTCGAGAGAACCAATCTGATTCATGGAAGTCAAAAAATTGGACCAATCCAAACCATATATTTAATTGCATGGTTCGGTTTAAACCACAGTGCAATCAATTTGAACTATTATGTTGAGAAACCAGCAACACTCAGAAGTCACTTAAAAATAAATTGAGTTTGGAGGGATTATGAAAGAAAAAGTTTAATTTTGAATTGGACTAAATTAAGATTATCAAGATCTTGAATGGGAAAAAACAATGCATATTCATGAAAAATCATAGAAAGAAAGGGATTACTGAAAAATTGGTGCCCTGGCCGTTGCCTGCCTGTCTGCCTCTGTAGAGCCTAATTCGGTGAATAGAACCGTTCACAAAGGCAGGCAGGGGCCATGGCACGGGTTGAATCTTAAATTGCACTAGATAAGTGAACGGTGAATCATCAAGTATAACCAAGCTAACCAAGATAAACGGGTTGAATCATCAAGTATGAACCGGTGGTCAGGCCCACGGTAGTGAACAGCTCAGTGCAGTCTACTCTGGTGGAACTATTGGGTATCTCAAATCTTTAAATTGCACTAAAATTTTGGGACTTTCATCGAGGACAAATAAAGTACTCGTTCTCATTTCCTGCAATTATTTTGCCATTTCAGAAATAAACCCTATGAAACAAGTGCCAGCAATCGTTCACGGAAGTCTTAAGCTGTGGGAGAGGTATTTGTTGAGTTCCACATGACAACATGCAGCATTATGGTGACTGATGTGGGTTTTATGTTTCTTTGCAGTCATGCAATTCTTAGGTATCTGGCTTGCGCATTTCCCGGAGTTCCAGATCATTGGTAAGAATTGTTGCTCCTTCTTGATATTAGATTGGATATGCATTAGAAGCTATATATCTGTATGAATGGTAAACTAGTATAAAACATGAGACACAGCAGGTATCGGCATGGAAAGTTGATCACTCACCTTACAAGATTTACGAGCAATTAGCTTAGGGTATAACACCAGGAACTGAATGAAGGATCACCTAGGGGTGCGAGCGATGAGGGAACCAAAGCCGGTTGTGCCATACAATAGAAGTATATTCACCATATGCGTTGAGGGATCTTCTACTAGCATGTCAAGCTGACTTAGAGCTATATTCGCCATTTGCATTGAGAACCCTGCAGCATTCATGGCAAGATACCTCCACTTAGGCCTCGGGGGGTTCATCCCTCCCTCTGCCTTCGTCCGTGCATATATGCAAGCCTGTGTCCTTCCTTCTAATGACACGTTTCTAACGTTACACTGTCCTTTCTATTTGGGATGGCGGCATAGACTTAATTCGTTTCTGGGCAGTGGAGTTAAAAATGGGAGAACACCAAAAGTTTAGCCGTGTCTGTGTCCTAAAATTTGGAGGTTAGACAAACATGTAACTACATACTCATCTTGCATGTGATCTTCATCTAACATAATCTGTTTTGCAAAATTCCATGTCTATTTTAAGTTATCGGATACATCATGTCCCCCCGAAAGGTAATGTGTCTCATATTTGATATTTGCCGTGTAATTTTCACATTATGCAGCTTGACTCTTAACAACCCTTTATGTTCATTTCTTAAGGTATCCCACTGATCTACAAAAAAGAGCGAAGATCGAATCAGTGCTCGATTGGCATCACTTGAATTTGCGCCATGGTGCACGTATGGATCAAATATTTAATTCCAACGACTTTTAAAGTTCACTTAATGATTGATAACCACCTTCTACAAAATATGCTATTGACAGATATTGCTCTTCAATGTCCGTTTTCGCAATTCCTTTCCCTTTCTAGTTTCTAAAGATGTGTCTTTTCTTGGTTGATGATTTTTGTTTCCAGTTAGGTTGGTTCAAGCCGTAGCGCTTGCATCTAAATTGGGTCGCCAACCGAATCCTCAAGTAGCTGCTGAAGCTGAGAAACTTTTGTCTGAATCTCTTGAAAAGATTGAAACAGTTTGGCTCAAGGAGAGAGGGCCATTTCTGCTGGGAAACTCCGAACCTTCTATAGCAGATCTCAGCTTGGTTTGCGAAATCATGCAACTAGAGGTAAATGGATTATACTCTATGTTACATGAATCTGCCATTTTGGGTGAAGAACCTGTCGACAAAACACGACACCTTGTGTGAGATATGGACTCAAGACGGCTGTTTGAAACCAGACAAACCTGTTGAAGTGTCTAAATTTTTTTTCTTCAGAAAGTGAAGAACAAAATAGGATTAGGTCCAGAAACTCTGGATTGTTGGGTAATGTTTCTTTCACTTGCTTATATAAAGAAATTGATAAAAGACTTATATAAAGAAATAGATAAAAGATAATCATGCCTTATCTGAATATGTTATATTTTAAGGTTTGAGATGTCCAACCCTAGATGTACACAACACTTGATACTTGCATCCGAGCCCAGGTAACACCCATGTTGGGGGTGGGGAGCCGGTTTACTGCAGTTTTTGTAACTTACTTTTTTGCTTAGATAAGTAAGTTGCAGAATGTTAATAAGACCTCTTTTAACGCGAAAATGAACTCTAAGAAAATGTGGTGGATTCAGGTTTTGGATCAGAAGGATATCGATCGGATATTGGGCCCGCACAAGAAAGTTCAGCAGTGGATGGAAGATACAAAGAAGGCAACCAAACCTCATTTTGAGGAAATACATGGAGTGCTCTATGTAACCAAAGCAGAGCTGCAAAGGCAGAGGTTGGAAGCTAACAATGCATAAAAACAAGTTGGACTCCTCCAAAATGTGAACACTGTGGTATTAGCTCCTCTACCAGTACCTATTGTATCATGTAAAAATACGAGAATACATATCGAACCGCTACTAGTGTTGAATAAAACCCCTGAGCCAGGGAGTCTAACAACATGTAGTACTGTATTCCGTAGTGTGAGATTAGTGTGGTATTAAGTTGTTACGGCCTTTGTGGTTTTGTGACGCCCACATATGAGTAAACGGGTAATGTTATGCATATTTGTGGTGAATGTCAACGGAGAATATATCTCGAGACAGGAAGGGGGATATCCTTATTAATGGATCAGATTTAGTTTTCTTAATAACTTGGAAATCCGAGATTGGACAAACAAATCGGGACGGAGGGAATAATCTACAATTGGGAAATGAGGGCAAAGAGTAATGAGAGAGAGAGAGAGAGAAGAAGAAGAAGAAGAAGAAGAAAAGAGGAAAATGCAGGTGGGTTTTCTTTTGAACAGAAAAAACAGGGTAGAAGAAAATAACGGTGAGGTTTTCACCCCGTTAGGCAGTATTCCATAAAGGAACGGGGTCGTTTGGCTACAGACAAAAGGAAACATCGTTCTAGACCATTGGATCTATTTAGGCTTAATTGCAAGAACACCCCCTAAACTATCACTTTTTGGCAACTTCACCCCCTTAAGTTTAAATTCGAGCAACTTCACCCCCCTAACTACCAAATTTGAGCAACTTCACCCCCTCCCCCATTTTCCGTACAATTCTGTTATGAATTTGGATGGAAATTTTCAAAGTTGGATGGAAAAGTAAATCAATGTACAAAAATGCCCTTACAAAAATGTCCGGTTGACAAAGTGGTCGACCGGCTGGTCGTCCAGCCTCTTAGCCGGTTGGTTCTGGTTGACACTGCTCTCTGTTTAGACAGCCGGCCTATCAAAACTTCACCTCAATAAATTCGTTAAAGTATGTATTGAGCTCACTAAGTCTTTGTAAATATTAATCATTGAATTCAAGAGACTTTATGCAATACGTCAAGGCAAAGAAAAATTAGTCCGAAAAAGGACTTTGCGATAAAAGATTTTCTTTTGCCAAATAATAAAAACTTCATCAATATATTCATCAAAATAATAAATAGTAATGCATATAATTTTCCAACAAATTCTCATGTATATTTTTCCAACAATCCCTAATTTTATCGGGAGGGTGAGACCATGCCGGACTTGGAAATGTGACAACTTCGGCGGGTGGACGTTGGTACTTGTCTAGATAAGTGGCTATTGTAACAGGGTTCACAACTATTGTTTTTGAACCAATAGTAGAGGTAATGTGCCTTGTTTCCCTATTGACCTCCATATTTGAGTAAAAATTTCGAACTACACCATCACGAAAGCCAGTTATCGAAAAGTCCTTTGGCGGACTAAATATTTTCTCGACCTTGAAAAATAGCATAAAGTCTCTTGGATTCAATGATTAATATTAACAAAGACTTATTGAGCTCAATACATGCTTTAACGGATTTATTTAGATGAATTTTTGAGTTACAAGTTGACGAACTGTGTGTCAACCAGAGGGCACCGGACGACTGCCTGGTCGACCACGCGAACGACCGCCTGTCAACGTAATTTTTTTTAAAAAGGGTACCTACGTAATTTTGTTGGTTTCCATCCATTTTTTTAATGGAAAATAGGGGAGGGGGTGTAGTTGCTCGAATTTGGTAGTTAGGGAGGTGAAGTTGCTCGAATTTAAACTTAAGGGGGTGAAATTGCCAAAAAGTGATAGTTTAGGGGGTGTTCTTGCAATTAAGCCATCTATTTTATTACTAATGTGTTAGCATGTCCTCGTTAAAAGCCTCACATGATTCTTACAAGCAAATTCTCAATCCGGATCCGAGTCCGGACACCCGATCGAAACTGCCACGTCAACTTTTCCTTTAAAATTGTCGGTGGTGTAGTTGCAGCATCGAAAGAGGCTTTTGGTTTGCTTAACTGTGGTTTGCTTGGTCCCACGCATGACCAAGTCTACTTAATTTAACGCAAGTCTTTTTATACAACGAGAAAGTTTTTCTGGTGCAATGAATTAATTCTTTGGGTGTGAGGGGTCTGATCTTCTCTGTCCTGAAAACTTTTTCTTGATTCTATTGTCCAAATTTGACTAAATTTCTCCAAATGGTCGGGCCCACCTGTAATTTCATGTCCGATCATATATAAAGCCCAACATGGTGGCCAAGTCTCTCTGCAATACAGACCTCAAAGCTACAGAGAGAGAGAGATGGGGCTGAAAGTTTATGGCCATCGGATGGGAAGCTAGGAGTGTGCTGCACAGCTTCGTGCTGTGCAGCGCGCCGTGGGGCCGCCGGTGCCGCCTTGCCGGCATCGGTCCGACGATCGGAGACGTCCATTGCGTAGAGCTCGTCGAGTACTACAAGTGTACCAAAAATCAACCCGATCAAATATCGTTAAGTACCTCATCGGAATACATATAACTTGAAAAAAAATGAATCTTAATGGATACGAAACACTTTACAAAACCACTGAATCCATTCTTTTCGAATTATATATGTTCCGATGAGGCACTTAACGATATTTGATCGGGTTGATTTTTGGTACACTTGTAGTACTCGACGAGATCTACGCAGTGGACGTCTCCGATCGTCGGACCGATGCCGGCAAGGCGGCACCAGCGGCCGCACAGCACGAAGCTGTGCAGCACACTCCCAACTTCCCATCGGATGTCCGAACCAGCACGCGCTGTTTACATCTTCTGCAAGAAATCATCCACACTAATTAAATTTACTTGTAGTTTTATCGAATTGGGTGCTCGTTTTTAATAATTATAAATTATGATGATTATATTTACATGATAAGTTTTCCTTTTTTGTATGTGAATATCTCACTGTACATGTACATGTATATGTGGTGCTGTAGGATGGATGGGATAGATTTCGAGGAGATCTCAGTGAACTTTCTTACAAGGGAAACTTCATCCCCTGAGTTTCAAGGTTTTTCGTTTGCTCAACATATGCAATGTTGTTTTCCAAAATTAGGAGTGACCATGGACCAGATCGATACATAATAACCAAATAAGTATGGCACGGATTATAATTTTCGAGAGAACCAATCTGGTTACAAAAGTAAAAAAAACTGGACCAATCCAAACCGAAAAAAAAAAAAAAACTGGACCAATCCAAACCGTTTAATTGCATGGTTCGGTTTGAACCACAGAGGCATCAATTTGAACCTCAGTCCGTCCCAATTTGCTTGGCCCTTTTGGGAAAGCGAGTTTTTATGGGTAGAATAATGGGAAATTTAATTGGTATTTACTTTCCCAATTTGCCTCTATTTTATGCTTTGACATGACATTTAATATAGAAAAGAAATGATGAAATAGTATTGTTGCACAACTTTTTATGTTGACTTTTTAAAATGGACAATCGTTTTGGGACATCGATAAAAAGAAAGAAAGACTAGCAATTTGGGACGGATGTAGTATATATTTGTATGTTGAGAAACCATTAGCAACACTTAGAGCATCCACAGTGAAATAACCAAAATTATAAGAAGGTTGCTAAAGTTAGCAATGTTTCCTAAAAAAAAATGCTCACAGTGGCATAACCAAACTTAAGGACCTCTTAGTAACTTATCAAATTTTGACCCTTTGATAATCAAAACTAGTAATTGTTTGCCAATAACCAAAACCTTCCAAACCATTAAAAGAAAAAAAAATTACTAAAAAAAAATTGTTCTAATTCCATTAAAAGACATCAAAAGTTTGGCTCAAGGAGAGCGGGCCATTTCTGCTGGGCAACTCCCAACCTTCTATAGCAGATCTCAGCTTGGTTAGCCAAATTATGCAACTAGAGGCAAATGGATTATACTCTATGTTACATGGATCCGCTATTTTGGGTCAAGTACCTCTCGACAAAAACACAACACTTTGTGCGAGATATGGAACCGGACACACCTGTTGAAATTTCTAAATTTTTTTTCTTTAGAAAGTGAAGAAGAAAATAGGATTAGGTTGGATAAACAGAAAGTCTGCTTGCACAGCAAAGGCTGCACAGCTGCCGCGCACAAATAAAATATTGTTGGCTAATGTATCTTTCACTTGATTATATAAAGATGAAAGATAATCATGCAACGTATACCTTGCATCTGTATCCAAATTTAGATCCATATCTAAACTTATTCTATTTTAAGGTTTGAGATGTCCGACCCTATACATACACATGATGCTCTCACCCGAGCCCAAAACTACGTCGATTATACCCATGTTGGGGGTGGGGAGTCAGGTTTACTGTAGTTTTTTAACTTATTTTTCCGCTTAGAAAAGTAAGTTGAATAAGATCTCTCTAATGCGCAATGAACTCTCAAAATGTGGTGGATTCAGGTTTTGGATGAGAAGGGTATCGATCGGATATTAGGCCCGCACAAGAAAGTTCAACCGTGGGTGGAACCGTGGAAGATACAAAGAATTCAACCAATTAAACCTCATTTTGAGGAAATACATGGACTGCTCTTTGAAACCAAAGCGGAGCTACAAAAGCAGACGTTAGGGGCTGACAATGCATGAAAACAAGTTGGAGTCCAAAAGCTGCTCTACCAGTACCTTGTTGTATCATGTTCTGATATGAGAATACGTATTGAACCCCTCCTAGTGTTGAATAAAACCCCTGAGCTAGGGAGTGTACCAAAAACCCACTTTGGTCGTTGTCTCGTTATTGCTACGCTTTAAAGTTGGACGATGCTACGGTGTCTACCCTCCGTTTGGGGACACCGTAATTTTTTGCATAACTGACCATTACAAGCATAACAAAAACCAGTGACATGTATAACTAAGGCCTTACAAAGGCTTATCCCCAAAATCCCCAGAATTTTTGGGGATTTTGGGGGTTATGCCTTTGTAAGGTTTTGGTTATATACATCACTGGTCTTGATTATACTTGTAATGGTCAGTTATGCTAAAAATTACGGTGTCCCCAAACGGCGGGTGAACACCGTAGCATTTCCCCTCTTTAAATGTAATTCTCCTACCGCTTTACATAAAAAAATTGTTTATGGCAGACGCCATAGAGTATTATGCCACATTATAATAAATGATGTGCATATTTGTGGTGAATGTTACGGCGGGTGATTTTGAAATGTTATGTCATTTTCAAAATGTTATGCATCATGAGGTGATAGTGAATGTGATGCCTTTCGTGGTATTAAGTTGTTATGGCCTTTGTGGTTTTGTGATGCCTGCCTACAGGTAACGTTATGCATATTTGTGGTGAAATATATTAAATCTCTTAATAGTGAATGAGATGCCTTTTTTGAAATTAATTTGTTATAGCCTTTGTGGTTTTTTGACGCCTACCTATGGGTAACATTATGCATATTTGTGGCAAACGTCAATGCGTGATATATCCGGACACAAGATGGGGGACATCCTTTTTAGGAATGAAAGAGGAAATAATAGTTAAGGCTGTTAAGATATTGAGGTGATATACGGGCATAACAGGCTATACAAGGGGAAATGATTTGATCAAAGATAACCTAGAGTAACCCTAAGGGGTAGCATTATCATCAAGACTCAGTACGGGGTTTGCTCCCTTCTAGTCCTAGATTCAAAACCTCCTAGGTTCTATTGCCATATGAGACTTTGGCCCAACTTTAATTGAGCCTCCGCTAGTTTACAGTTATATTGAGCCCCACGATTAGTCAAGGTGCGCGTAAGATGACATGGACACCTAATTTATCAAAATATAAAAAGAGGAAAAACTAAATAAACAAGCTACACGGATACATTCAATTTTAGCTACTCAAGCTACAAGGATTCATACCATTTTAACTTAAAATGGAGCAAATTAAATATTACCAGGTACACAAGACTTTAGTCTACAACAGGGTATGGGATACATACATGGCATGACAATCAACCTCACTCTATTAACAAGCTTTCAACATCAAATAGATTCCACAAAAACAAAAATACAAAAAAAGCAGCTTAGTTTTAACACCATCATAGTTGTTTTACTCAACGATTACTCCTCTTATCTCAAGGTTGTCCAGAACTTTGGGTCTTCTGTAATTCTTCAGCAAGAGAGAGCAACAAACAACACTAACCGAAGAGGCAGCCATTGCAGCTCCGGCAATCCATGGGGGTAACCGAAATCTAGTGGATGGAAAAAGGACTCCAGCAGCAATCGGGATGCCAATGATATTATAACCCAGAGCCCAAATGTAGTTGAGACGTATCCTCGAAAAGGTTTTCCTTGAAAGGTCAATGGCTGTTATCACATCCTCTAAGTAGCTTTTCATAAGAACAATGTCAGCTGCCTCAATGGCAATGTCTGTCCCGGCACCAATTGCCATTCCAACATCTGCAGCTACAAGTGCTGGGGAGTCATTGATTCCATCTCCCACCATTGCCACGATATAGCCTTCAGCCTGGGCATTGAAGACATATGCTCAGAGCACGGAAATAAAGGGATTGTTTGATTTACAAGTAGCTAGAACATGACAACACGGAAGTGCTAAGATAATAATCACAAGTTACTTCGGAGTTCTTAAAAATTAATACTCCCACTGCCCATTTGTTTGTCCATTTTTACTAGTCTAGACATCCCAAATATCCGTCGATATTTACCTATTTATTATCGGTTTAAAGGATTTTTGAGAACTGTCTACAATAATTAATTGGTTTTTTTATTAGTGGAAAAAATCTTGAATTAAGGGCAGATGGTGGGGAAAAAATTTGGACGGAGGGAGTCAGAGAGGTGTTGTCAAACAATCTAGCATCAGTAGCATGACTAATAAAGGATCATGGATGAGTCATAGAATGGATGTATGCAAGAGGTTTTAGTATGAACATGCACGAAGTGACAATATAGGGTTGAAGCAAGTATTCAACTGCTACCTGTAATTCCTTTACTCTCTCTGCTTTATGCTCGGGCTTGGCTTCTGCAATTACATTGTCAATTCCAACTTCCTTGGCAATTGAGTTGGCTGTTCCCCAGTTGTCACCAGTAACCATTATACTTCTGACATTCATAGACTTGAGAATGGAAATGACTTCAGCAGCACTGGGCTTCAATGGATCAGAAATGGCAACCACTCCAACTAGCTTCCTGTCTATAGCTACAAGAATCCCAGTTTGAGCCAAACCTTCAGTTTCCGCTAGAATTTCTTCAGCATCGACTGGGACGACAACGTTTTCTTCCAACATCAAGCTCTTGTTTCCTACAATCAATTCCTTGTTCCCAACAATGGCTTTCACTCCATGGCCGGTTATGGAGTTGAAGTCTTGAGCTTCCGGCCAGGTAGGATTCTCTTCATCTTCTAGGAATTTCTTGGCATACTCAACAATGGCCTTGGCCAAAGGATGCTCACTGTTCACCTAATAAAATACCCAGCATTGTGACGAGTCCTTCGTAGTAAGGAAATATCAAAGAATACAAGAATCCAAGGGGCATCTTGACATTGAATGAAACTTAATCAGTGGGTGATACCTCAGCTGCTGCAACCAGTTCATAGAATTCCCGAAGCGCCATAGTTCTTAAGAGCCTTGTGTTAACAACTACTGGCTTGCCCTTGGTGAGAGTTCCAGTCTTGTCGAAGACAATGCAGTTCACCTACAACGAAGCATTTGCATCAAGATTTAGGTATTGCTACATATATTA
The DNA here is from genome assembly GCA_019656295.1 of Rhododendron mucronatum var. ripense. Taxonomy (NCBI): domain Eukaryota; kingdom Viridiplantae; phylum Streptophyta; class Magnoliopsida; order Ericales; family Ericaceae; genus Rhododendron; species Rhododendron mucronatum. Next base: position 2,934,590 of record BPLT01000008.1, on the reverse strand, counting down.
GATTTTTAATATAGCGCTCCAAACAGTAGCTAGTGAAGCACATTGAAGGGTGTGTTTTCTGGCTTGATTAGGAATAATAGTTGAGACTTCTAAGGTAATCGACATGGACTAAAATTTTAAAGTGCAACTGGAAGAAACTTGATTTCTCATGATACCTTGTATGCACTTTCTAGTGCTTGACCCCCTTTAATTAGGACACCTTTGGAAGCACCAACACCAGTACCAACCATAACAGCAGTTGGAGTGGCCAAGCCTAGAGCACATGGACATGCAATGACCATAACAGAGATGCCAAACTGCAGCGCAAGCTCGAAGCTATCCATTGAGGAAGGTATCCAAGATTTCGGGTAGCCATGAACCTTCCCAGCTAAAAACCAGGCAAGCCAAGTGGAAAAAGATAGAACTATGACCTGCAAAGTATAGTTAGTTCTCAGCGAATGCCAAGAAGGAAAGAACTATAACTCATTTGAAGATGGGTACTTTCTAACTCGCTCTAACCAGGACATTTACAAAGTGAATTTTTGTGTAATGAACTTACTAGCGAAAAAAGAGATTAATACACTTACCAGAGGCACAAAAAATTTGGAAATGCGATCAGCAACTTTCTGCACTGGAGCTTTAGCCATCTGTGCAGATTCGACGAGCCGAACAATTTGTGCAAGTGCACTCTCCGATCCAACCCGAGTTGCCTTAATATGCAACACACCATTCTCATTCACTGTGCCTCCAATGACTGTATCACCCTTCCTCTTTGCCACTGGTCGTGCTTCTCCTGTAATCATGCTCTCATTTACATGGCTTTGCCCCCATACGACATAACCATCGGAAGCCATTTTTGCACCTGGAATAATTTTAATAACGTCGTTCTTTTGTATCAACCGACTATCGATTTCTTCTTCACGTATCACATTTCCTTCACTATCACGGGTTAACAGCATAGCGGCGTCAGGGGACAAGTCCATGAGCTTTGCGATTGCCTCAGATGTTTTTCCTTTGGCCAAAACCTCCAAATACTTCCCAAGCAAAATAAAAGAAATGAGCATTGCACTAGTCTCAAAGAAATCCATGGACTTGACATTTGACGAAGTTGCGGCTCTCAATACAGAGTAGACTGAATAGAAGTAGGCCGCATTTGTTCCCAAGGCAATCAAAACATCCATGTTGGCGGAACCATGACGCAGTGCTTTGTAAGAACCAGTGTAGAATCGCCGGCCAATAATGAACTGAACAGGGGTAGACAGGACCCACCTTATAAGCTGTCCCACAGTAAGCATATTTACCACTTTAGTATCCATAACATCCTTGAGTCCAGGGATATACATAAACACCATAGAGGTTAAGAAAACTGGAATTGTAAACACCGCGCTCCACAAAAAGGATCTATAGTACTGCTTTATTTCCTCCTCTCTATGGGATTCTCTTCCTCCTCCTTGGGGGAAAATCATGGCTTTAAAACCCCCAAATCCGGTTGACTCGATGACTTCGATAAAATTTCTAGGACCTGTCAAATCTGGTTTGTAAGAAATGGAAACTTTACTGAGCTCAAGGTCAATGTCTACCTCTTGAACACCTGGGAGTGCCTGAAGCGAATTTTCAATCAATATCATCGAATTAGTACTAGTCCTTAATCCTTCAACTTTTAGATGTATTGTGCTCCTATCTTCTCCTGTACTTATCAAAATCCCTTCAAACCCAGTGTCTTGCACGGCTTCTATGAGCTGATTGTAGCTGACAACCTTCGGATCATACTGGATTTCTGCTTCTTCAGTTGCCAGAGCAACTTGGGCCTTTTGAACACCAGGTACTGCTTGCAAAGCACATTCAACAGTCGTAGAACAAGAAGTACAAGTCATGCCCTTTATCTGTATCCGACACACATAGGTGGATTTCTCATTTGTCTCATCTTCAACCAATGTGGCCTGAAATCCGACATCTTCTATGGTCTCTCGAATTGTTTCCGTCTAGAGAAGAATAACAAATTCTTACCACATGTCAAACCATGGGAATGCAGAAAGAAAGTATATAATGAAGTGGATAGCTTTATCACAACACAACTATTTGTATGACATGAAACAGCATTGCATAAAGCTAGAAAAATGTTTCAGAATGCGACGATGATCACACAAAGCATTGGCATATAGATATATTCTTTTGAGAACAATATAATGTTCCTGAATTACCATTACCTTTCATAGATGACATGGGTAAGGTGGATTTTTTTGTTTTATTTTTGGTAATTAGGTAAAGTGGAAGTTGTCTAACAGACCTGCAACCAAAGATTCAAACACATACTAATAGTTAATCTATTTGTTCTTGAGTTTGCAGTAATAAGAACTGCTTTCCACGGCCCATCACATTGTTACTTCTCGTAGTAATCATAATGCAATCACGGGGTACAAATAGATTCGGAAGAGAACTGCAAACTCAAGAACAATAAACGTTGATCCTGATCTATAGAAAGAACCCTCTGTTTCAAATTGGATGCTGATCTAATTTTAGGCAGAGCGCTCAAGTGTATGCAACTATAAAAGCAACCTGTCCATATTTGTCGTATCAACAATAAAAAAATGGAGCAAAATTTTCAATCTTTCTACTCACTAGTAGCATACTAGCATCACTTTTGGCCAACTTGCTACTAATATTTACATACATGCATATGTAATTACAAATCAACCTAGAATTCAATCAAAATTTGCATTAAACGTGCACATGTAATTATATGTCCATGAGTCCATCTAAAATTCGACCAATACGCGCTTAAAAATTGAACAAAGAAATGATAAATCTTGCCTTAGTTTGGCTGAAAGTAGCAACTGGAAAATTCAGTTGAAACTAGGGCTGTTAAAATAACCAAATTGCTTGAGCTAGTTAAAACCTTGTTTAAGATCGGATCATTTAATAATCAAGCCTAACTCGACTAAAAGTTTTGAGCACGTTAATTATTTAAGTGACTCTTAGACAATGTACTCCTCAGCTCGATAAACTTGAACTTACAAAATAACCAAGCTACTCGAGCTCAGTTCGTGTTAAAGGTTGTCCAAAAAGGTTTGACTTCGACTTATAAGCAAATCAATCTCGAACAAAGTTTCAAAACTCATTAGAATACTTAACACCGCATTTGAATTTTTACAACTCCATATAAAATACTTACCACAACTCACTTTTAGGATACCATACACCCAAAAAAATTCGGTGTACCATAGATAGATTCAACCCTAAATATATGTGAAGCATTTCTAAACCCCCATTTGAACTCCCCAAAACAAGAAATTGCATTATTGAAATGTCAGATACGCAATCGAACAACTTCAAAAAAACTATTGAATCCACCAACATAATCACAAACACAATAAAGCCTAAATTATTTTGTCTTGAAGGACATCATTATTCACTAAAACTTTTAGTCCACTTTTGTTTAGCTTTTCCTAAAAAATTTCAGGAGCAATCATTCGTCTCAATGAAAAGAATTCAAAAAGTATAATTAAAAAAAAAAACAACTAAAATTGAAAAAATTTTGTATAAGAAGACACTAAAAAAAACTACTCTTTCAAAAAAAATTCATCCTCAGTAAACTATGTTGTTTTTAGTGTTAATGTTTTATTTTTTAGACGACTCTCGTTTTACTTTTTAGACTACTCTCGTAGGAAGGAATAATAACCTAGGTCCGCTTCAAATTGAGACTGCTAGGTGAGAAGTCTTGGCGCGGTAGCGACCGTAGCGTTTGTTTCTGTGGGTTTTTTTTTCCCCCTTTTGCAACCAAAAGAAACTCAATTTGATGTACTTCAGGCATTTCTAATCGCCAATTTCAACTCCCCAAGACACAAAATTCCATTACTTAGTGGTCACACAAACTACCAAATTAATCCACTGCAAATTGTCACAAACATAATAAATAATCCCAATCCACTTACCTATACGCATGCATGTATATATCATTTTTCAACTTTTCAATAATAATACAACTTACCCATACGCATGCATGCATGTAAAAATAGTACAACTTATCGAGAAAAATTCAAAAGATTTCAACAATTTACTTAGATATCTATGAGTTCTTTTAATTTATGAAAAAAAATGTATAGTCCCCGTTCCATTTTAATAGTCTCCTACGAAAAGATGTGTAATTTTTGAATTAAAAAATAAAGTACTTCTGTTCATAATTTTTATAACTTTTTCGCACCAAATTAAAGATCTAATCGTAAAATTTAATTTGGTGTGAAGAAACTCGAAAAATCGTGTACAAAAGTACTTTATTTTTTATTTCAAAATTGCACGTATTTAATAAGAATTACATATAATAATATGGGTGTTGACTTTTTCTCGATAAGTGTCTTTGGTCAGATTCTTGCCAATCCAGATATTGGTCTCGGACTACGCATGTATTATTCTTTGAGTATAATGTCATCTCCTTGTTTCTATCGGTCTTTGTACCAATTTCAAAAATTAATGAAATTTTTTTACTGTTAAAAAATAAAAAGAATTACATATATAATTTTGGAATGAGAGGGAATAATTTTTAGAGGAATTTGCACTTACACCCCCTATACTATCACTGATTTGCACATACACCCTTATACTCCAAATTTAGGCACTTACACCCCTTGAACTTTGGAGTGCAACTGTTAGAATATTCGTTAAAATGGATGAAAAAAGCTACTGGTGGGAGATTTTCCTCCAAAATGAGGAAGAAAATGCTCAAAATAACCCCAATAGCCATTTATAAGCTTTGTCAAACTCCCGTTCCAAAAAACAGAGCATCCAAATCCCTTTATTCTCCTAACCCACTCTCTATTCTCTCACAAGATGTCTTCTCAAACATCAAGAAGCCCATCAATTTCAAGCCAAAGGATGCATCCAATTTGCCGTTGCGGTTTGCTTGAAATTATTGGGCTTCTTGATGTTTGAGAAGACATCTTGTGAGAGAAGAGAGAGGTATTGTTCCACGTAACTTTTTCTTAAAGTTATGGTTGTCTTTGTTTGAATTTTTTCGCGTTTGTTAATTTTGCGCCAAATTTTTTTGATTTATTGATGCATCTTAACGAGACAAATCGTAAAAGTAATATATTTTTTTTAGTGTTATCCAAATATTTTAGAAAATAACCACTTTTAAGTATAAAAAAAAAAGTCAAAAAAGTGAGGCACAAAATTAACCACTTTTTTTGGGTAAAAGTAAAAAAATCCACTTTTCCAATTTGTCTTAACGAGACGAATCGGATAACTATAAAAAAGTGAGGCAGAAAACTAACCAACGCAAAAAATAAAAAAAAACAAATAAGGACAAAACCAAAAAAAGTGGTGAAGGTTGTTAGTAGAGCATGGTCAAAGCGTGGGTTGGGGGAAGGGAGGGGTATGGACTCTGTTTTTGGGAAGGAAAGTTCGACCGGGCTTATAAATGGCTATCACGGTTAGTTCAATCATTTTTTTCCCTCATTTTGGACGGAAATTTCTTGCTAGTAACTTTTCTATCCATTTTAACGGATTTTTTAACGGTTGCACTTTAGTTTCAGTCTAAAGTACACGGGTGTAAGTGCCAAAATTTGGATTATAAGGAGTGTATATACAAATTGGTGATAGTACAAAGAGTGTAAGTGCAAATTTCCCTAATTTTATTATAGTCTTCGTTTTTGAGTGCCGGCAAACATTTTGGGACGGAGGTGCAGTGCAAAAAGGAGATTAATTAACCAAAGCGCAGGAACTCACATCAACGAAGCTGGGGTAAAACATGACCTGAGCCCTGTTATTCATCACGTCAACCACCGCCTCTCTGATCCCCGGCAGCCGCTTGACGGCCTTCTCAACGGACCCGGCGCAGGCCGCGCAAGTCATCCCGACGACCGAAAAAAGCGCCTTGGACTCCGGTCCCTCCATGCCCTTCTCCTGCTGATCCAGAGGCAAGAACCCCTTGGGGTACTTGGGCATCGACGGGTAGTGCGGCCGCGGCGATAAATTTCCGTAGGAGGTACTGCTGCTCTCCCCCCTGATGCACGCCAGTGAGATCAACTTCGCCGCCATGTTCTTGCCGACGCTGCTCTCTCTCTCTCTCTCTCTCTCTCTCTCTCTCTCTCTAGGAATTTGCGGAAGGTAAAGGAGCTTTCCGTGGAGTACTAATTGTTCCCCCTGGCGTAGCATATATATTCCGGTGAGAACGAGCCGGGTAAAGCGGACCTCGGGAATATAATACTCCTACTGTATTTAAAAATTGTTCAGTGTTCCCATAGCACGACGCATAAGTTATAAAAACAATACGAGTACCGACCCATGTGGATCCGATCAGTGGCGGATTCATAAATTTACGTTTGTGAAGCACATATGATTGATGATGGTACGAAAACTTTGAAATATCTTAAAAAAATATTTTATTTCGAGAATCTGTGGAAGGTGAAGGAGCATCCCTGGAGTAGTTTTAATTGTTCCCCCTGCTTTGCATAGCGTATATTTGGTGAAACAGGACACAGTGAATAAAAGTGGACCCATAGAATGGGCGGGAATTGAGGATTAAATTTTTTTTTTTTGGTGTTGTTGGGCACCCCGTATGGCTGCGTGCCATTGCATGGTGCTTCATGCCTCTCCTTCGCCACACTATTTTATGAATTTAAAAAGATGAAGTTTTGCATGTGTTGTGGGTGCAAAAAGTATACGGTATGGATATTGGAAGAAACAGGCTATGTACAGATGCAAAGTGGGGCCTGCTTTTGGGTTCTATTTTCGAGCCACTCATTAATTTTAAAGAGCTCTGCTATGCGCAGAGACAATTCGCAGAGAATCACGCAGAGACAAATGCGTTTGGCCTCATTTCGGGTCCTGAAAAAATCTAGAAAAATATCCATAAATTTTTAAATATTATTTTATGGAGCCCTGTAAAAAATCAACTCCAGTGGATATCGATAAGTGTTACTTTTTGATTCGTAAGGGCGAATTGAGCAGTTTCGCCTCTACGAATCCAAAAGTAATACTTATCGACATCCACTGGAGTTGATTTTTTACAGGGCTCTATAAAAATAATATTCAAAAATTTATGGATATTTTTCTAGATTTTTTCAGGACCCGAAATGGGGCTAAACGCATTTGTCTCTGCGTGGATCTCTGCAGATTGTCTCTACTGAAAGTATTTTTGAATTTTAAAATATGTTTTGAGGGAACCGGCTCCTCGACAGTTTCTCTCTCCAGTCACTTGTCTAGTTTGAATATTTGTGGGTCTAGGACAATGATCGAACTGGTTCATGTTGTAGATCTCGTCAAAATCTTGAACAACACTAAAAATCATGTTGAACGGTTAACGTTTGATACTTGATCAGCACCCATTTATAATAAAAAATATAGTATATTGTTAATTCGCACAAGATTCGAATCCATTTGTGTGTGTGTTTTCAATATAAATGGGTGCTGATCAAGTATCAAACGATACCCGATCAATATGATTGTTAGATTTCTTGGAGGGTTCCAATCTAAAACGAATTGGCAATAAGTGGAGTAGCCTCGAGAATTTATTAACCAAGCTTGGGTGGCTTAGATGAGCGATTTGGGACAAGTCTAACAATATTTTTGTTGTGGTTGAAATTCTCGACAAGATTTACAACATGAACGATTCCAATCGTTTTTGTAGGCCCGGAATAGACCCATAAAATGCAAACTGAGTAGTGACTGGAGTGAGAGAAAACAGAGAAGACCTGGTTCATTTTTTTGAGTAACCTAGTGAAGAAGCAGATCGAAGGGAGGGATGACTGTAAGTGCCTACCCAACCTTCCAAGTTTTCACAGGATTTAAATCTAAATGAAAACTTGGTAAGTTGGATAAAGTACTTACAGTCATCGAATTTAGCTGATTCTTCATTATGTCACTCAAAATGAATTTCAAAATTAATGAGCAGCTCTGAATGGGACTCGGCCCACTTTCAATTGTCTACAATCTGTGCTAACAATATCTATACCCATACCATATATATTCAAGCTATTGTGGAGGAGGAGCCTGCGGCACTGGTTGCATTGTGATAAACTTATAAGTTTGAAACTTATTTTGATAATTTTTACTTCTAAGTCTCAATAAATTTACAAGAATAGAGTCTGAATGCTCTATATTATGTTGGAGTTTATTGGTTGATACTATTTGACTTCTTTTAATTTGAATTTTGTTTTCAGCACTAAAAAACTAGCGGGTTAATGTGAGTTGACCTTAATAGTGGATGACGATACCAGATCAAATATATAATGAAGAAGAATGAATATGATATTAGAAGAGTTCAAGTGTCATACTCCATCCGACCTAATTTGTTTGTTTAATTTAAGAAAAATCCGTTGACTTAAAAATTTATATCTTTCTTTATTTCATAGCTAGTTTCCGTCCAAGTGAACCTGAAGAGTGAAGATGACGTATGAAGATTTACTACAATTGTAGATGACATTTGAAGATTACGTACGGAAGCTCCGAATGGATACTCACGTTTGCAAACCTATATATGCATGAATTGATACAATTTCTTAAAATATTTAAACTCTTCAAAATGCACAAGCAACTTATATATCATTTTCTTCAATTTTGTGTTTTCACAAATTCTGTTTTTATTAATTTTGAAACTATAACCATTTTAGTTGGGCTGTTGGGGTGAAGATGTGTGTGTGTGTGTGTGTGTGTGTGTGTATATATATATATATATATATATATATATATATATATATATATAATTGATCGGCAAAATAATTTCATTATCATAAAGATACAAGTGAAATTATTACAATAGAAAATTGAAGAAATGCATCAAGAGGGGTGAAGATGTTTATCGTGGGTATAGCCAAAATAGAATTTAGAGTTTTCAGTAGGCATTTTGTCTAGTGACTACTCGAGATGCTCTAACAACGTATGTTGTCTAGTTCGCACATGATTTATCCAAAAAAAATGTCCTCTCAATGCTAACAATTTCAATAGGTAAAATAAACTTTCAAAATCAAGAGCGAGTACACTATTAGATAGCCCGATCCTTCGAATCTTTATCTTTATCATCAAATTAATAAGTAGTAATTAGAAAAAATATTTAAAAACTTATGGTTCAAAAAATTCTATATCGGAGTGGGAAGGTTTTTTTTTTTTTTTTTGATAAGTAAAATATTGATGGAGAGGGAAGTTGAACGGCCAAAGTGGAAATTCTTAATTGTATGATCTGGTGGTAGAGAACTATTGGACGCAAATGGTCGTCCACTTAAATAGATGTGAAATTTTGAACGGTGGGGAATCAATTGGGTCCCACGTTATTCGTGATCATATCATGACTTTTGATTTGGTGGTGACAAAGATTGGTGGGCCTAATTGGCCTGGCCTTTTTTTTTTCCTAACTTGATGTCCAGATCAGTTTGCGTGCTATTGCATCTCAATTAATTCCGCAATTATGAAACTAATAGTTCGGGTAAATCTCCGGTGACCCCAAGTTTCAGAATGTTTTTCTCCTATAATTCCAAGATTTAGCATGTTTGGCAGTGGCGGAGCTAGGATTTTGAGCCCGGAGGGGCCGGCTTAATAGACATATATTTTTTTCGTAATGTATATTTATTATATCATAAGATTTTTGTTTTCCAATTCAATATATTTGTACATTTGAAATAATTTTTTAGGCTACTTCAATATTTGTCACATGCTTATTTTTTTAATTGAGAATGTAAATAATCGATTTTTTATCAAATCAAACCAAAATTACTAAGATTATAAGTATTACACACGAATAATTATCAATAATATTCAAAATCAGGTATATAAAAAATAAAAAATTTAAAATTTAGACGCTTGAGGTGACGCAGCGGAAATAACAAAGAGATTAGTTGCGTACTAATCAAACGAATGATAGGTACTCGTAGCCACGAGCAGTTCTTGAATTCTCAAGAGAAAAAGACAAAATCTGAATATTATTGATAAAAAGCTTAAAAGTTAAATAATTGAATAGGTTACAGCCCTTTTTATAAGACCTTAACCCTAGAAATCCTACTGTAAAAGAAATAATGAAACATGCCAAAACAAGCGGCATTAAATAAAAGATATTTCCTAATTAATTAAAATAAAATCCTAATTCTTATAAATCAAGAATCCTAATAAAGGTAGAAATTAAAATCAAACTGAATACGGAAAGTTAGTAATTCTAACCTAAACGAAAAATATTCCTAATCAAAATCTTATTCTAAAACAATAAAAATAAAATATAAAAATTTCTCATTTTTGTCCTACATCAGTCTCATTTTCTTCAAAAGAACTTCCTCGAGTTCTCATTTGAAACTTGCCACCTTCAATTCCAAAGAAATAGATATTTGCAATATTTCAACATCTTGCTCATCTTCCAAAAATCATTCAAAGAGGAGTGTACTTGCGATGATCTCTTCTCTTGATTCTTCAACTTGTTGACGAAATTGACGAGATGAACATTAGAAACCCAATTAAATTGTTTCACTCCAAGAAAATCGACAAAGTAACCTTTATGTTGATATTGCAAATTGTCTTGAGCTTGAACTAGTTCTAATTCCTCCAATTTTTGTAAAATATATGGATCTTCATAAACCTTTGCATGAAGATATTCAATTTCTTGACCCTTCATAGAAAGCACGGCTTGGAGCTCTCTAATTGTTTCCTCCTTCTGCAACCGCACACCCAAAGCATTCTGAACAAAATTGGAGCAATCATGCATGATATCAACAAACATCTCTTCTTTCCCCCCATCCTCTTTCTCTCTAAAATTACTTGGGACGTTTTCAGTAAAATCATCCCTAGTCAGCAAAACCCAATTGTCGAGGTCAACTTGATCCACTTGAAGTGAGCTCGGCTCCTCTTTAACAAAAATTTTAGCATCAACCATCTCCCATGGATAACTGCTTTGGTCCTCAACAACTTGATCGCCAACTTCTGTTTCAATTTTCGTATCATCAACTCCCTCTATGACCACCTTATCAATTTCTTCAATGACATCTTTGGCAAGAGTAGTTGTATTCTGTTGATTTGATCCGTACTTTACATCCAATAATTGTTTATAATTATGCGGCAAAAATCTATCCATCAGACATTTTTTTATTCTTGACCATGCACAAATATGGCGTTTGTTCTGTTGATCTCGCAAAGATTGCAAGTCTAACCACCAATCTAGGGCTGGACCTGTAAGCTTTAACAACACGTACTTCCACTTTTCTCCATTCGAGATTTTCATATACTCAAAAGCATCCTCAAGATTAAGTATCCAATCTAGAATATCCTCAAAATATTCAGAACCACTAAATTTAGGTAAATTATTATAATACCTAAAATTTGGTTGCCGCTTTATTGACTGATAATCATCATGATTCTCGAATAACTTGTCTTCAAATTTATTCCTACTATCATAGTGATAATAAGAATATCCTCCGGAGACGTTTTGGTGAATAGGTTGGTTGCGGGCAAATCCCTCAACGCGGTTCCTATTCTGGTTAGGAGGTTGGCGATGGGCAAATCCCAACGCGCGATCCTTCTCAACCCTTTCTGGCCTTTGGCGATTTTTGTAGAATCAACCCCTGCAACAACTCACGGATCTCTGCGAACTGAGTGCGAGTATCTTGACGGATCTCAGCTAATTGAGTGCTTCGATCCTGCAATTGTGTTCGGTTATCCTCCATCATCTTCCTTAGGTCAGCAAGCCCACGACCAACGTCAATGGGTGTTTCTTCAACCAGGGAAAGCGTGGCTCTGATACCACTTGACGCAGCGGAAATAACAAAGAGATTAGTTGCGTACTAATCAAACGAATGATAGGTACTCGTAGCCACGAGCAGTTCTTGAATTCTCAAGAGAAAAAGACAAAATCTGAATATTATTGATAAAAAGCTTAAAAGTTAAATAATTGAATAGGTTACCGCCCTTTTTATAAGACCTTAACCCTAGAAATCCTACTGTAAAAGAAATAATGAAACATGCCAAAAGAAGCGGCATTAAATAAAAGATATTTCCTAATTAATTAAAATAAAATCCTAATTCTTATAAATCAAGAATCCTAATAAAGGTAGAAATTAAAATCAAATTGAATACGGAAAGTTAGTAATTCTAACCTAAACGAAAAATATTCCTAATCAAAATCTTATTCTAAAACAATAAAAATAAAATACAAAAATTTCCCATTTTTGTCCTACATCACGAGGAGTCGGGGCCGGGGGACCAGACCCCCAAGCCCCAACATAGCTCCGCCCTTAATGTTTGGCTTTCGTGAAATTTGAATAAAAGACCTCATGGACAGCTGACTTTAAAATTACTACTACTAGTACTACTACGATCGAGAAGTTCGGTTCGTTGGGGCTTTGCCTCCAAGTTACGTTGGTGGTAGGCCCGACAGTTGAATCCTCCCATCTCATTTGAGTTTATATCTAAGCTTATCATTTGCTGCTTAAAAAAAAAAATCTGGATTTTAAAAAATTAGCAGTCACGACATCCGATTTGCACTACATATCATTCGATACCCCTGGTACCGCTACCTCATGTAATTTAAGATTCAAGATTCATGGCGTAAGGTTTGAGATGAAAAATAATCATGCACATATACCTTGCATCTGTATCCAAATCTAAATATATTCTATTTTAAGGTTTGAGACGTCCGACCCTAGATATACACAACACCTGATACTCTTACCCGAGCCCAGGTAACATCGATTATACCCATGCATGAGAAGGGTATTGATCGGATATTAGGCCCGCACAAGAAAGTTCAGCAGTGGGTGGAAGATACAAAGAATGCAACCAAACCTCATTTTGAGGAAATACATGGACTGCTCTTTGAAACCAAAGCGGAGCTACAAAAGCAGACGTTAGGAGCTGACAATGCATAAAAACAAGTTGGAGTCCAAAAGCTGCTCTGCCGGTACCTGTTGTGTCATGTTCTGATATGAGAATACGTATCGAACCCCTCCTAGTGTTGAATAAAACCCCTGAGCTAGGGAGTGTACCAATAACCCACTTTGGTCGTTGTCTCGTTATTGCAACTCTTTAAATGTAATTCTCCTACCGCTTTACATAAAGAAATTGTATGTGGCAGACGCCATAGAGTATTATATATGCCCCTTTATAGTAAATGATGTGCCTATTTGTGGTGAATGTTACGGCGGGCGATTTTGAAATGTTATGTCATTTTAAAAATGTTATGCATCATGAGGTGAAAAAAATTAAACCTCTTGATAGTGAATGTGATGCCTTTTGTGGTATTAAGTTGTTATGGCCTTCGTGGTTTTGTGATGCCTGCCTACAGGTAATGTTATGCATATTTGTGGTGAAATATATTAAATCTCTTCATAGTGAATGAGATGCCTTTTTTGACATTAATTTGTTACGGCCTTTGTGGGTTTTTGACGCCTACCTATGGGTAACATTATGCATATTTGTGACGAATGTCAAAGCAGGATATAACCGGACACAAAACGGGGGAAATCCTTTTTAGGCATGAAAAAGGAAAAAATAAGTTAAGGCTGTTAAGATATTGAGGTGAAATACGGGCATAACTAGCTATATAAGGGGAAATGATTTGATCAAAGACTCAGTACGGGGTTTGCTCCCTTCTAGTCCCAAATTCAAAACCCCCCAGGTTTTATTGCCATATGAGACTTTGTCCCAATTTTAATTGAGCCTCCGTTAGTTTACGGTTATAATGAGCCCCATGATTAGTCAAGGTGCGCGTAAGGTGGCATGGACACCTGATTTATCAAAATATAAAAGAGGATAAACTAGAGTATAAAGTTCAAAAAATGAACAAGCCAAATAAACAAGCAACAATGATACATTCAATTTTAACTTAAAATAGAGCAAGACTTTAGTCTACAACAGGGTATGGGATACATACAAGGCACGGCAATCAACCTCACTTTATGAACAAGCTTTCAACATCAAATAGATTCCACAAAAACAAAAAACAAAAATACAAAAAAAGCAGCTTAGCTTGAACACCATCATAGTTGTTTTACTCGACGATTACTCCTCTTATCTCAAGGTTGTCCAGAACTTTGGGTCTTCTGTAATTCTTCAGCAAGAGAGAGCAACAAACAACACTAACCGAAGAGGCAGCCATTGCAGCTCCGGCAATCCATGGGGGTAACCGAAATCTAGTGGATGGAAAAAGGACTCCAGCAGCAATCGGGATGCCAATGATATTATAACCCAGAGCCCAAATGTAGTTGAGACGTATCCTCAAAAAGGTTTTCCTTGAAAGGTCAATGGCGGTTATCACATCCTCTAAGTAGCTTTTCATAAGAACAATGTCAGCTGCCTCAATGGCAATGTCTGTCCCCGCACCAATTGCCATTCCAACATCTGCAGCTACAAGTGCTGGGGAGTCATTGATTCCATCTCCCACCATTGCCACGATATAGCCTTCAGCCTGTGCATTGAAGACATGCTCAGAGCACGGAAATAAAGGGATTGTTTGATTTACGAGTAGCTAGAACATGATAATACGGAAGTGCTAAGATAATAATCACAAGTTACTTTGGAGTTCTTAAAAATTAGCACTCCCACTGCCCATTTGTTTGTCCATTTTTACTATTCTTGACATCTCAAATACTCGTCGGTATTTACCTATTTAATGTCGGTTTAAAGAATTTTCGAGAACTGTCTACAATAATTAATTGGTTTTTTTTATTAGTGGAACAAATCTTGAATTAAGGGCAGATGGCAGGGAAAAAATTGGGACGCCGGGAGTCAGAGAGGTGTTGTCAAACAATCTAGCATCAGTAGCATGACTAATAAAGGGCCATGGATGAGTCATGGAATGGATGTATGCAAGAGGTTTTAGTATGAACATGCATGCAGTGACAATATAGGGTTGAAGCTAGTATTCAATTGCTACCTGTAATTCCTTTACTCTCTCCGCTTTATGCTCGGGCTTGGCTTCTGCAATTACAGTGTCAATTCCAACTTCCTTGGCAATTGAGTTGGCTGTTCCCCAATTGTCACCAGTAACCGTTATACTTCTGATATTCATAGACTTCAGAATGGAAATGACTTTAGCAGCACCGGGCTTCAATGGATCAGAAATGGCAACCACTCCAACTAGCTTCCTGTCTATAGCTACAAGAATCCCAGTTTGAGCCAAACCTTCAGTTTCCGCTTGCATTTCTTCAGCATCGACTGGGATGACAATGTTTTCTTCCAATATCAAGCTCTTGTTTCCTACAATCGATTCCTTGTTCCTAACAATGGCTTTCACTCCGTGGCCGGTTATGGAGTTGAAGTTTTGAGCTTCTGGCCAGGTAGGATTCTCTTCATCTTCTCGGAATTTCTTGGCATACTCAACAATGGCCTTGGCCAAAGGATGCTCACTGTTCACCTAATAAAAATATACACAGCATTATGATGAGTCCTTCATAGCAAGGAAATATCAAAGAATACAAGAATCCAAGGGGCATCTTGACATTGAATGAAACTTAATCAGTGGGTGATACCTCAGCTGCTGCAACCAGTTCATAGAATTCCCGAAGCGCCATAGTTCTTAAGAACCTTGTGTTAACAACTACCGGCTTGCCGATGGTGAGAGTTCCAGTCTTGTCGAAGACAATGCAGTTCACCTACAATGAAACATATGCATCAAGATTTAGGTATTGCTACATATATTAGATTTTTAATACAGCACTCCAAACAGTAGCTAGTGAAGCACATTGAAGGGTGTGTTTTCCAGCTGGATTAGGAATAGTAGTTGTGACTTTTAAGGTAATCCACATGGAGTAAAATTTTAAAAGTGCAACTGGAAGAATTAATGAAGAAACTTGATTTCTCATGATACCTTGTATGCACTTTCTAGTGCTTGACCCCCTTTAATTAGGACACCTTTGGAAGCACCAACACCAGTACCAACCATAACAGCAGTGGGAGTGGCCAAGCCTAGAGCACATGGACATGCAATGACCATAACAGAGATGCCAAACTGCAGCGCAAGCTCGAAGCTATACATGGACGAAGGTATCCAAGATTCCGGGTAGACATGAAACTTCCCAGCTAAAAACCAGGCAAGCCAAGTGGAAAAAGATAGAACTATGACCTGCGAAGTATAGTTAGTTCTCAGCGAATGCCAAGAAGGAAAGAACTATAACTCATTTGAAGACGGGTACTTTGTAACTCACTCTATCCAGGACATTTACAAAATGAATTTTCATCTTGAAATTATATTAAGTACTAGAAGAGTCCTAGGGGGGGGGGGGGGGGGGGGGGGGGGGGGGGTGGTGGGTGGGGGGGTGAATAGGATAACCAATTAAGAATTCACGCAACCTCTAATTTTAATCCATTAACCAAGTTCTATGCTATTCTAACAATTTGACAATTAAAGTCAATAGCAAGAAATCTGAAGAACGCAAACGCGAGGATATACGTGGAAACTACTTAGGGTCAACACACCGTAAGCATAAAACCACGGCCTAACTACCAAATTTGCTATAGATCAAAAGGTTAACAAAGTGCTAAGAGAGAAATTACAACTTTACCCCAAAAGCTTAACCTAACTCCACCACTTTGATGTAGCTCCCCGAGCTCCTTCTTGATCCCATAGCCACCACGAGTCCACGCCTCGATCTCTGCTCACCGCGGCTCCGGAATCATCCAGCCAAGTAGTATCATTGGCATGTATGAGTGAATTTTAGAGAAATGAAGATTTTTCTTTTTGCAAGCTAAAACAATCTAGAGAGAATACATGAGAAATGAAGCATTTCTCTAGATTGACTAAAGATGACCAAGATACAAGATCTAAGTCATCAAATGCAAATTTGTGCCCAAATGAATAGGGAGAAGAGTGCTCTCTCTCTCTAAAATGGCTGCCAAAAATCGTGCCATGATTGTGTGAAAAATAGGTATATATAGTGGCAACAACAAAGCCCAACAAGGAGCCAATTAGAGGACAACACATAAGCGCTACCATGCGCTAGCATGGCTTCCCAGTCGACTTAAGAGCCAAGCGCTAGCCCTTCACAGCATTTTCAATAAACCAAGCGCTAGCGCAACGCTACCTTTAAAAATGCGCCAGCAAGGCAAAAGGCTAATGCTAGGACTAACCAAAATTAAAATCGAAAATGCTAATCCCCAGCTTAACAAAAACAGGTGATATCTCAATCAAAATTAAGGCATTAAAATCTTTTTGGACCCAGGGAAAATATATTGGACTAAGTGCTACTAGAAAAAATGTTCCAAAATGAGTAACGTGAAAGTTGCATGAATAATACCTTCTCGGATGGCACTTGCAAGCACTTGAGCATTTCAAAGACTTCATCAACACATCTTGGGACACTGGTGGAGAATCTAAACTCAATAGAAACTAAAACTACCACTGAAACCCAATTACAAGAAGCAAAAATGGTTTGACAAACCCGGAGAACGCCAAATACATTAACACGTCTAATGAACTTACTAGGGAAAAAAGAGATTAATACACTTACTAGAGGCACAAAAATTTTGGAAATGCGATCAGCAACTTTCTGCACCGGAGCTTTACCCATCTGTGCAGATTCAACGAGCCGAACAATTTGTGCAAGTGCACTCTCCGATCCAACCCGAGTTGCCTTAATATGCAACACACCATTCTCATTCACTGTGCCTCCAATGACTGTATCACCCTTCCTCTTTGCCACTGGTCGTGCTTCTCCTGTAATCATGCTCTCATTTACATGGCTTTGCCCCCATACGACATAACCATCTGAAGCCACTTTTGCACCTGGAATAATTTTAATCACGTCGTTCTTTTGTATCAACCGACTATCGATTTCTTCTTCACGTATCACATTTCCTTCACTATCAAGGGTTAACAGCATAGCGGCGTCAGGGGACAAGTCCATGAGCTTTGCGATTGCCTCAGATGTTTTTCCTTTGGCCAAAACCTCCAAATACTTCCCAAGCAAAATAAAAGAAATGAGCATTGCACTAGTCTCAAAGAAATCCATGGACTTGACATTTGACGAAGTTGCGGCTCTCAATATGGAGTAGACTGAATAGAAGTAGGCCGCATTTGTTCCCAAGGCAATCAAAACATCCATGTTGGCGGAACCATGACGCAGTGCTTTGTAAGAACCAATGTAGAATCGCCGGCCAATAATGAACTGAACAGGGGTAGATAGGACCCACCTTATAAGCTCTCCCACAGTAAGCATATTCACCACTTTAGTATCCATAACATCCATGAGTCCAGGGATATACATAAACACCATAGAGGTTAAGAAAACTGGAATTGTAAACACCGCGCTCCACAAAAAAGATCTATAGTACTGCTTTATTTCCTCCTCTCTATGGGATTCTCTTCCTCCTCCTTGGGGGAAAATCATGGCTTTAAAAAACCCAGATTCGGTTGACTCGATGACTTCGATAAAATTTCTAGGACCTGTCAAATCTGGTTTGTAAGAAATGGAAACTTTACTGAGCTCAAGGTCAATGTCTACCTCTTGAACACCTGGGAGTGCTTGAAGCGAATTTTCAATCAATCTCATCAAATTAGTACTAGTCCTTAATCCTTCAACTTTTAGATGTATTGTGCTCCTATCTTCTCCTGTACTTATCAAAATCCCTTCAAACCCAGTGTCTTGCACGGCTTCTATTAGCTGATCGTAGCTGACAACCTTCGGATCATACCGAATTTCTGCTTCTTCAGTTGCCAATGCAACTTGGGCTTTTTGAACACCAGGGACTGCTTGCAAAGCAGATTCAACAGTTGTAGAACATGGTGTACAAGTCATGCCCTTGATCTGTATCCGACACACATAGGTGGATTTCTCATTTGTCTCGTCTTCAACCAATGTGGCCTTATATCCGACATCTTCAATGGTCTCTCGAATTGTTTCCGTCTAGAGAAGACTAACAAATTCTGACTACATGTGAAACCATGGGAATGCAAAAAGCTAGGAAAATGTTTCAGAGTAAGATACTGAACTTATCTACATTCTTTACATGAGATTTAATAGGCACTTCTTAGTTGCATGCTTTGACAATAATTTCACAATCTAACTCTCTACTACTAATGTAAGTAAACCACACAAAGCATTGGCATATGCTTTTGAGAACAATATAATGTTCCTGAATTACCAGTACCTTTCATAGATGACATGGGTAAGGTGGATTTTTTTTTTTTTTTTTTCTGTTGGTAATTCGGTAAAGTGGAAGTTGTCTAACAAACCTACAACCAAAGATTCAAACACATACAAAAACTGTGTATCCATCCAGTAAATTGGTGTATGTCGCTTCGAGTTTGCTGGAACATCTAGTTAATCTAATCCCATTAGCTGCAATATTTATAACTGATAAATCATGGAAGTAGAACATACATGGCTTCATTTATCTCCGCAATGCAGCAATTTCAAACTATAAACTTCAAAATTAATACCCACCAAGGACATTTTTAGCAGTAACAAATGTTCTTAGCTTGTCTTTGGCGGGTATTAATTATCAAAAGTGGCCGTCATTTTCCCTAAACTTTAGCCATGTCCTCGGTCTAGTACCAGAAGAGTAGAGAGATCCTTTTTTTATTTGGAAGGTACAGTAGAGAGATCTTAAATGTAAGAGAGACAAACTTTGGCCTGAAAAGATTACTGTGTTTGCCGTAATTACGATTGCAGCAATAGGAACTGCTAGCCACGCCCCATGACACGTGCCAACCCACCCCCGATGCTAGCTACCTCCGCCCCTGGTAATATGGATGTGGGCTTTGTTCCAATGGTGTCTTTGGTCAGTTTCTTGCCAATTCAGATATTGGTCTCGGACTAGGCATGGATTATTTTTTGAATATAATGCTATCTCTTTGTTTCTATTTATCTTTGTACCAATTTAAAAGATTAATGAAAATATTTCACTGTTAGAAAAATAAAAAGAATTACGAACTATATAATTCGGAACGAGAGGGAATAATTTTTAAGTCTTCGTTTCAGGCAAACATTTCGAGACGCAGGTGCAGTGCAAAAGGGCGATTAATTAACCGAAGCGTAGGAACTCACATCAACGTAGCTGGGGTAAAACATGACCTGAGCCCTGTTATTCATCACGTCAACTACCGCCTCTCTGATCCCCGGCAGCCGCTTGACGGCCTTCTCGACGGACCCGGCGCAGGCCGCGCACGTCATCCCGACGACCGAAAACAGCGCCTTCGACTCCGGTCCCTCCATGCCCTTCTCCTGTTCCAGAGGCAAGATCCCTTGGGGTACTTGGGGCTTGGGCATCGAGGGGTAGTGCGGCCGCGGCGATAAATTTCCGTGGGAGGTACTGCTGCTCTCCCCCCTGATACACGCCAGCGAGATCAACTTCGCTGCCATGTTCTCTCTCTCTCTCTCTCTCTCTCTCTCTCTCTCTCTCGCTCTCGGAATTTGAGGAAATTAAAGGAGCTTTCCCAGGAGTAATTGTTCCCCCTGGCTTAGCATATATACTCCGGTGAGAATGAGACGGGTGAAGAGGATCCGAAGCCCAAGGATTCGCGGGTATATGTCTATATGATACTCCTATTTGAAAAGAGACCTGCTACACACACAGACAATCTGGGAACAGATTGTGCATAGATTTCGTTATGGGGATCCATCACGGATTCCACACAAATCATCCGAGCAATTCATTAAATGTAAAACATTTTTTCAAGGGTCTCTGTAAAAAATAAACTCAATCCGATACTTATAGGTGCTTCATCCAACCATCTAACTTTTCATTCAGATTTCTGGATAATGAAAAGTTATATGATTGGATCGAGCTCTTATAGATATCGGATTGAGCTTATTTTTACTGAGACCCTTGAGAAAATATTTTACATTTAATGAACGGCTCGGATGATTTGTGTGGAATCCGTAGTGGATCCCACAACGAAATTTGTGCACGGATTGTGCGTGCGTAGACTTTCTGATTTGAAAATTGCCACGTATATACTATAAAAACGATATGCGTACCGACCCATATGAACCGATTAGTGGAAAATCCGGAAATTTACGTTTGTGGGCACATATTATTTAGAACCAGTCTACTGGCACAGCAATCTGTGCACAGATTGTGCACAGATTTTTATGTGGGGCCCACTACGGGTCCCACACAAGTGATTCGATCCGTTTATTATGTTTAAAACATTTTTTCAAGGGCCCCCGCGAAAAATCAGCTCAATCCGATACCTATAAGTGCTTGATTTAATCATCTAACTTTTCATTCAAGTTTTTAGAGAATGAAAAGTTAGACAATTAGATCATGTACTTATAGGTATCGGATTGAGCTGATTTTTCACAGCATCCCTTAAAAAAAATGTTTCAAACACAATGAACGGCTTGGATCACTTGTGTGGGACCCGTAGTGGACCCCACATAAAAATCTGTGCATAATCTGTGCAGCAATCTGCTGTGCCAGTAGACTTTCTGTATTATTTATGATGCTAAAGAAGAATTTCATAAAAAAAAACCATAGTGATTTTCCTCCATCACTTCTACTTACTATGTTATTGTTTCTTTCAAGTGAACTTAAAAAAAATATCTTATAAATGTAATATGTTTTATAACAACATTTATAAGTGAAGACATAGGTAATTCATACAAGGATAACTAAAATAGAGTGTGTGGAGAAAAGAACGGTGTAAAAATTACATATTTAAGAAGCTTAATAAATATTTGCAAACAAAAATTTAGTGTATAGTTTATAGGACACTATCATAAATTTCAGACTATATATATATATATATATATATATATATATATATATATATTATAATGATGTCAAAGTTATTTTGAAAAATTAAACCCAAGGAGTTGGTTTGGTGGCTAAGGTCTTAGATTTAGTGGTTTGTTTTCTTCTAAGATCTTAGGTATTATTCTAGGTGCTATCAACTCTTATGTGTTCAGTCCACCCGGTAGTGGAATTTAGGTTTGGTCCTAGAGATCAATTAATGTGCACATAAGTTCGTCCGAAAACTTAGAAGTATCTAAAAAATATATTTTATTTTTGAGAATTGTGTAGATGCACGTGCCCCCATAGGACCCTTACTAGGTCCGCCCGTGGGACCAACCATGTACGAATGGGTTCG
Organism: Rhododendron mucronatum var. ripense; assembly: GCA_019656295.1. Taxonomy (NCBI): domain Eukaryota; kingdom Viridiplantae; phylum Streptophyta; class Magnoliopsida; order Ericales; family Ericaceae; genus Rhododendron; species Rhododendron mucronatum. The sequence continues at coordinate 2,912,614 of BPLT01000008.1, read as the reverse complement.
TGGGACTCCATAGGTGGGGTCCCACGTTGATTCGTTCATTTTTTTTAGAATATTTTATAAAAATTGGGTCAAAAATCAGCTAAAAATTGCATTTGCAAGTCTTCTTTATCCATACTTCCAATTTTCAAATCCATTCATACGTGGTCAGTACTTTCTGGGTTGGTATGCATAGCAGAGCTCCACATCGTATCTATGGATATCGCTACGTGGTTTTTTTAGGCATCTTCTCCATCACACAATATTGTGGAGTTCATCGGTCAAGACTAGTTACGAAGATTGTGTTGTGGAGGAGCAAGTTGGCACCATGGCCCTGGATAATCTCTATATTATAGAACTATATATAGTTTGATTGATAGTATTAATTTGACTTGTTTTGAGTTTTGTTTCAACGTTAAAAATATAGACCTTGTTCGGTTTGGATTTTGATGGAGGTTTTTAAGAACATCTCCAGCCTTCACCCATTTTTCCCCCCAAATTTGAGTCAAATTTTGAATAAAAAATCATTTTGATTAGTAGGCACATCTTCAATTATCAAACCCAAATTTTACCCAAATATATATACATTTAATTCCTAATGGCAAAATGGTGAAAAGATTAGAGCAAGGACCACGTATCTTCTTCTCTCTCTCGTCTTCTTCTTCTGCTCACAGCCTCACACCACAACTTTCTTTCTCTACATCTTCTTCGTTTGCACAAGATTCTTCCTTGAACCCCTTTCTAAGTTCAAACCCCCAACCCCGGCAAAGATCTGCACCACATATATCCGGCAACTCCGGCGAAGCTCTGCACCATATCCGGCAACTCTTGCGAAGCTCTACACCTGTACGTCTCTCTCTCTCTCTCTCTCTCTCTCTCTCTCTCTCTAGCTGTTAGAGAAATGGGGAAAGGGTCTGGGCTGTCCCAGATTTGGAGAAAAAATGGGTAAAACACAAAATGGAGAAGAGTTTGAGTCAAGAATTGGAGAGATTTTTAAGGTTTTTGCCCAAATTTTAAATTTGGAGAAGAGTTTGGGTCAAGACTGAAGATGTTAAAAAGTAATGAACGGAGAGAGATAAATAGATACTCTCTCCGTCCCTTATTTAGAGTCCAGTATTTCATTTTGGGTTGTCCCCTAATAAGTGTTCATTTTGTAAAGTTAGTAGGTAAAAGTTGGTGCATTGTCTATTTTGTCCTTAAAAGTAGATTCCATTTTAAGAAGTAAGTGAGTAAAAGTGTAATGATGATGGGTAAGTAGGGAAAGTGGAGAAAAAAATTGATGTGAAATGTATAATGATGATGTCTTTTTAATAAGTTGGAGTTACGAAGCAGGACACAAAAGAGACGGAGGGAGTAACTTATTAGAGACTGTGCACAAAAATTTTGAAATCCCCAAACGATCTAGTATCAACTTCCCCGTCATGTTTCCCGCACAGTGAATAAAGTGGACCCGTAGAATGCGCGGGAATAGAAGATTAAAAAAGGGGAATTACCGGACAGTGGTCCGTGGGTCAAACATTTCCCAACTCAGGACAAGTTTTCATAAAATTGCTCTAGAAACGAAAAGGAGAAAAGTAATCCCTCCGTCCCAATTTACTTACCTAAGTTCTATTCTAACTGGATAAAAAAAATTAATTATATTTTTAAATTGATAATAAATTTTATATCCAATACGGATAGATCTTAATTTGTTTTATAATACAATATTTACAAAATCACCTAAAACATTATAAATTACAAGATATAATCAATTGAAAAATGACACGAACTCCTAAAAGTGACAATTAAATTGGGACGGAGGGAGGGCCAAGCAAAATGTCTAATATACCCCACATGTCCCAGACCCAAACCCAAATCACTTTCTCTTTTTTTTTTCCCTTCTCCCTCCCCGCCGCCAACCATCTTCCCTTCCCGAAATCGATTAAAACCATTCAGCGTTACCAGAACAAGAAAACCCTTTTCTTTTCCAAACTGTTGTGCTACAAGACAGACTTGATTTCGAAAAAAAATATCCAATCTTTTTGGCAAAGAAAACCCAGAGTATGTTATCCGCAATTTTCAGAAATCGATGACTTATAAACCAACACTGTTTTTATAAAAAGAATTCATCATTAACTGCATCATCATCATCACCATCACCATCGTCGCCTCATCAAAGCTTCAGAACAAGAAAAAAAGAAGAAGCCAAGTTTAACACAATCATAGTTCTTTTACTCAACTACAATTCCTTTTATCTCCAGGTTGTCCAGAATTTTGGGTCTTCTGTAATTCTTCAGTAAGAGAGAGCAGCAAACAACACTTACCGAAGAAGCAGCCATTGCAGCTCCAGCAATCCACGGTGGTAACCGAAATCTAGTGGATGGAAAAAGGACTCCAGCAGCAATTGGGATGCCAATGAGATTATAACCCAGAGCCCAAACGTAGTTGAGATGTATCCTCGATAAGGTTTTCCTTGAAAGGTCAATGGCCATTATCACGTCCTCCAAGTAGCTCTTCATTAGAACTATGTCAGCTGCCTCAATAGCAATGTCTGTTCCTGCACCAATTGCCATTCCAACATCTGCAGCTATGAGTGCCGGGGAGTCATTGATTCCATCTCCCACCATTGCCACGACGTAGCCTGCAGCCTGTACATTGAAGACGTATGATCATAGCATGTAAATAATGGGATTGTTAAATAAATGTGTAGCTAGAACATGGCAATGTAGAATTGCCGAGATTATGAAAACTGAAACTCCCTCTGCCCCATTTGTTTCTCGATTTTCACTATCCTGGACATCTCAAAATAATCTTCTATATTTGAATTTACTCTGGGTTTAAACGATTATAAGAACTTTGTCTACAAGAATTTTAACTGTGATTAGTGGACAATATCTTGAAATTTTTGAAAGGGAAAGACATTATTTGTTTTTCCCCGTTAAAGGGCATATGGCGAAAAAAGTTGGAACAGAGGGAGTAAAAGAGGTTGTCAACCAATCTATCAAGACTAATCAAGGACGAATAGACCGGATAAGTCATGGCATGGCTACATCATACATGCAAGAGGTTTTAGGATGAACAAGCATGAAGTGATAATATAGGGTCGAAGCCTATTCGAATTGCTACCTGTAATTCCTTTACTTTCTCTGCTTTATGCTCGGGCTTGGCTTCTGCGATGACAGTGTCGATTCCAACTTCCTTGGCAATTGAATTGGCTGTTCCCCAATTGTCACCGGTCACCATTATACTTCTGACTTTCATAGACTTAAGAATGGAAATGACTTCACCAGCACTGGGCTTCAATGGATCAGAAATGGCGAGGACTCCAACTAGATCCCTATCTACAGCTACAAGAACCCCAGTTTGAGCCAAACCTTCTGTTTCTGCGAGCATTTCTTCAGCTTCGACTGGGATGACAATGTTTTCTTTCAACATCAAGCTCTTGTTTCCTACAATCAATTCCTTGTTCATAACAATGGCCTTCACTCCATGGCCGGTTATGGATTTGAAGTCTCGAGCTTCAGGCCAGGCAGGATTCTCTTCATCTTCTCGGAATTTCTTGGCATACTCAACAACCGCCTTGGCCAAAGGATGCTCACTGTTCACCTTAAAAAAATACCCAGCATGGTGAGGAGTCCTGCTTTGTCAGGAAATTTCGAAGATACAACAAATCAAGGGGCATCTTGACGTTAAATCAAACTTAAATCGGCAGCTGATACCTCAGCTGCAGCAACCAGTTCATAAAATTCTCTAAGCACCATAGTTTTTATGAGCTTTGTGTTAACAACTACTGGCTTGCCTGTGGTGAGAGTTCCTGTCTTGTCGAAGACAATGCAGTTCACCTACAAAAAACCATTCACATCAAGATTCTAGTATCGCTACATAAACAAGATTTATCGCTACATAAACAAGATTTTTACTATAGGACTCCAAACAGTAGCATGTGAAGTACATTTGAAATTTGAATGGTGTGTTTTCCAATTTGATTAGCAATACATGTCAGACTTTTATCCTTAGTAAAAATTTTATGAAGTGCAGTTTCTAAAGAAGAAAATTGATTTCTCAATCTACCTTGTGTGCACTTTCTAGTGCTTCACCACCTTTAATTAGGACACCTTGGGAAGCACCAACACCAGTACCAACCATAACAGCAGTGGGAGTGGCCAAAACTAGAGCGCATGGACATGCAATGACCATAACAGAGATGCCAAACTGCAGTGCAAGCTCGAAGCTATCCATGGAGGAAGGTATCCAAGATTTCGGGTAGCCATGAAACTTCCCAGCTAAAAACCAGGCAAGCCAAGTGGAAAAAGATAGAAATATAACCTGTAAAGTATTGTTAGAAAATGTGACCGAAGGATAACAATGATAAGAACTATTACTCGTTTGCTAACTCAATGGTTCTGTCCAGCAGATCTAGAAAAGCAATCTTCATTGGGAAACTAATACAGTAAAAGTTCCCCAAGAAGGGAGGAAAGTCCTATTTTCGAAACTTGTTTCCCACCAAGGACAGTAAGACTTTGCACCTTGAAGGACAGTCTGACAGTAAGAAAATTTGTAAACACTGACAAATTTATCGCAGCACCTAAAACATGAACATGATGCTTTCTATTGATTTAATACTGAAATATAAAGCGCTGAAAAGGTTCTTATTCACTTAGGAAAAAGGACTTCAATGCACATATTTTCCTTCACACCGAAGAAGTTCCGAATATAGGACTAGCAACTACTTTACTGGAAAAAAAAACAGATTAGGTATACTTACCAGAGGAACAAAAAATTTGGAAATGCGATCAGCAAATTTCTGCACTGGAGCTTTAGCCATCTGTGCTGATTCCACGAGCCGAACAATTTGGGAAAGAGCACTCTCCGATCCAACTCGAGTTGCCTTTATATGCAACACACCATTCTCATTCACTGTGCCTCCAATGACCGTATCTCCCTTCCACTTTGCCACTGGCCGTGCTTCGCCTGTAATCATGCTCTCGTTTACATGGCTTTGCCCCCATATGACATAGCCATCTGAAGCCACTTTTGCACCTGGAATAATTTTAATCACATCGTTCTTTTGTATCAAACGAATATCGATTTCTTCTTCACCTATTACATTTCCTTCTTTATCAAGGGTTAACAGTATAGCCGCCTCGGGGGACAGTTCCATAAGCTTTGCGATGGCCTCAGACGTCTTACCTTTGGCCAAAACCTCCAAATACTTCCCAAGCAAAATAAAAGAAATTAGCATTGAGCTAGTCTCAAAGAAATCCATGGATTTGAAATATGGAGAAGTTGCGGCTCTCGATACATTATACACTGAATAGAAGTAGGCCGCATTTGTTCCCAACGTAATCAAAACATCCATGGTGGCGGAGCCATGACGTAATGCATTGTAAGAACCAACGTAGAATCGACGACCAATAACAAACTGAACAGGGGTAGCTAGGGTCCACCTTATAAGCTCTCCCACAGTAAGCATATTCACCACTTTAGTATCCATTACATGCTTTAGTCCAGGGATATACATAAAGACCATAGAAGTTAAGAAAACTGGAATTGTAAACACTGTGCTCCACAGAAAGGATCTATAGTACTGCTTTATTTTCTCCTTTCTATGGGATTCTCTTCCTTCTCCTTCGGGGAAAAACATTGCTTTAAAACGCCCGGATTCAGTTGACTCGATGACTTTGATCAAATCTCTAGGTCCTGTCAAATCTGGTTTGTAAGAAATGGAAAATTTACAGAGCTCAGGGTCAATGTCTACCTCTTGAACACCTGGGAGTGCTTGAAGCGAACTTTCAATCATTCTCATCGAATTACTAGTCCATTTTCCTTCAATTTTTAGCTGTATTTTGCTTGTATCTTCTCCAGTACTTATTAAAATGGCTTCGAACCCAGCACCTTCTACGGCTTCTATTAGCTTATTGTAGCTGAGAACCTTCAGATCATACAGGATTTCTGCTTCTTCGGTTGCTAGTGCAACTAAGGCTTTTTGAACACCAGGCACTGCTTGCAAAACAGATTCAACAGTTGTAGAACAAGTAGTACAAGTCATGCCCTTTATCTGTATCCGACAGACATAGGTGGATTTCTCGTTTGTCTCATCTTCTACCAACGTTGCCTGAAATCCAACATCTTCAATGGTCTCTTGAATTGTTTCCGTCTAGAGAAGAATAACAAATTGTGAAACAGTGGGAATGTAGACAGAAAGTATATAAAGAAGTGCAGAGCTTTCTTAAAACATACTATATGTAAGAAATGAACAGCATTGCAAAAAAGCTAGAACAATGTTTCAGAACACAAATGAAATTACTAGTATTCACTCCTTTGATTATTTCCTGACTAATTTACATAGAGACGCTTCCAAGAACAAACTAGAAATATTCATGCAAACGTACTTACATGTCAACCTAGAATTCAATCGGCACCTATTACACGGGGACACATAGTTATATGGGCCATGACTCCATCCAAAACTCATCCAATACGCACCTAAAAATGAATGAGAAATGAAGGTTCTTGCCTTAGATTTTGCTGAAAAATCGAAGTATCAACTGGAAAATTCAGTTGAAACTAAGGTTGTTAAAGGAACCAAACTGCTCATGGTCAACTCGTGTTGGCTCATTAAAAGTTTTTACAAGATTGGTTCTTCTAATAGATAAGCCCTAGTAGAACACATGTTTTTAGCTCGTACTTTTTTTGTTTTTTGAAAGGCAGAACTTCTATTAGAGATCCAACTGGGTCAGAGAACAGAGCTCACTAGGGAGTTTACATGCGGAGATATGGCCTACACAACCTTTCCTACTACTACTACTAGCAATCCAGTTAGCACATCTATTACCAGTTCGAAAGAAAATTAAAAAACAAGCCACTCCACTCGTTAAAAGTTACTCAATCTTCAACCCATTTTCCAGACTTGTTAAGTTTCCAAACTGATCTTGAATAATTCATTGGTCGGCTCGTTGTAGCTGATTACTCCGTCATGACTCATGTACATATAGACCTCTGAACAACGCTAGAATCACACCCATTTACACAACCACACTCATAGGGTGTGTGGGCTTTACACTGCTGCTGTGTAGGCGTATAAGAGGATCTTTAAGTGGGTGCAGTTCTAGCATTTTTGATAGATATCTTCCCACCTATACCAGGTAATCCTAGCGCCCAAGCCCGTAGCTACTCGGTAATAACCTTGGTCTGCCCTCGAGATTCGAACTTTAATTTCTCTTTCTTGCAACCAAAAGAAACTCAATTTTCAAACCCTAAGTATAGGTCAAGCATTTCTAATTCCTAATTTCGACTCCTCGAAACAAGAAATGCCAGAATATATTGGTCGGTCACGTAATTGAACATCAAACAAACAAACAACCAAATCCACTGCAAGTACTATTAATCAGAAACACAGCAAATAAATCCACCAATCATTCTAGGGACACAACATTCTACTACAACGCCAACTACACCCGCCTACGTGGCACTACATGATTGGTAATAGGATAACAATCACTTTGAAACTACTTTGCAATCATCATTCATGCAGTGCAACGTATGTGGGTGTGGTTGGTGTTGTGATAGAGTCTTGTGTCCGTAGGATCAGTAGCGCAGCTAGGATTTTCGATTAGTGAGGTTAGAAATTTGAACTATGTGTAATTCATCAACGAAACCTTTGATTTGTTTTAAGGAATGAACAAATTAGCGCTACGTTTGAGAATTTTATGGATAGATATTATATTGTCTCTTTTTTTCCTTAAGTACAAAACATTTATATGGATTGGGACAAAAATAAATTTTAAATTGGACTCAAATTAGTAAAAATGAGATAAAAATTAAACTTATTTCTATGAAAATTTGGCATCCAGTGGGGTCGGCTGCCCACTTTTGTCTCTATGTACCTCCACCACTGCCTAGGATTATTGTAAATCCAATATATCTTCGTACCATAAGCTTGCATGTATATATTGTAACTAAGCTCAGTTTTTGAATCTTATATATACATGCATAAATTTAACTCTTTAGAGAGCTCCCTTGAATCCAACGTACAGTTCGTGGAAAAAAAAAAAAAAAGAATCCAACGATTGAGATCCTAGGACTTGCCATTTTCGGGAAGAATCCAAATTAATCTCTCATTCTTTGAAAAATAAATACCAAAAGAAGAATTCCGCTACAGTTTTTATTTTTTAAATAATTATTTTTCGTTTTACGAAAAATATTATACTTTCACAATACTATATTTTCTTTAATTTAAAAAATAAGTATTTATTTTTCTGACGGTGTGGGGCCTAAAATTAAAATAGCAAAATGAAATTTAGGCCAAGTGGAGACCAATCCTATAAACTTACGCTAACGACGCTGGGGTAAAACATGACATGCACTCTTTTTTTCAGCACGTCAACCTCCGCTTCTTTGATCCCCGGCAGCCGCTTGACGGCCTTCTCGACAGACTCGGCGCAGGCCGAGCACGTCATCCCGACCACCGAAAACAGCGCCGCCGACTCGGGCCCTTCCATATTCTTCTCCTCCTCCGAAGACAGCGCTCCCTTCGGGTACTTGGGCATCGACGGGTAGTGCGGCCGCAGCGACAGGTTTCCTCCTACTCTACTATTCTCGCTCCTCCTCATGCACGCTACTGAGAGAAACTTCGCCGCCATGTTCACTCTCTCTCCCTCTCTCTCGCTCTCTTGGAAGGGAAAGGCGCGTCCTCTAGTATAATTATTAATGTAGTAGGTGAGTTCATTGGACAGTGAAAGAGAAGTGGCAGCGAGAATAAAGTAATACTCCCTCCCTTTCAAAATAAGTTGCCCTTTTTGGAATTTTGTGTTATTTTTAAATACTTATATTTTTTAATTTATAAAGTTTTACGTGATTTTGAAAATTTTGTTTAATAGAGTTAATTATAATCTATTAAACAAAAATCATATTGCATATTTTTTGACATTCATATTGAAAGAGATAAGCAATTGAAAATGACGCACATTTTAAAAAAAGCCATTCATTTTGGAACGGGGGAGTATTAAATTGAAAGGTTATTCAATTCATTGATCTTGTGTCACCACCACGATTTGTTTTTATTTTAATCCGGCGCCTAGTGAGGAATGGTCCGTTGATGGTGATTTGTTGGTGTTTGTTTGGGGCTGATGGGGGTTCAGTGGTGGAATAGGGGTAGGTGCAGGTGGTTCGGTGGTGTTGGTTTGGCTGGGTGCTGTTGTCGGTGATGAGTTCTGATCCGGTGAATAGCTCTCGCCGTCCAGATTTCATATGCGCTTATCGGGTATGAGTTGGGGTCCGGTCCGTTTGGATTCTCTACTATCTAGGTCTTGATTGGTTCTCATCTGGCGAGTTCGCCGGTCTTGCTTTTGCAGGGGGTGCTTGTGTCGAAGTCTAGATAGTTTTGACTCATTCTTGTATTTTTTGATGAAATCTGTATTGCCTTCGGGTATTATTATGAAATGAATTGACTGTGTTAAAAAAAAAAAAAAAACTTTTGCTAGATTTGCAATATAATTTTGGGTCTAAAAAGTAAGAACAAAATTACTCTAGATAGCTGTCTTTTTGATGTAAAGTGCCGTCTTAAATGAGTTTTTTACTTTTTCCCAACATAAAAGTCCACATTTTTATACTTTATGATTTCTATCCTGAACACAAATGATTGGTTCCAAAAAATTTAATTTAAAACTAAGCAATAATTTGCTAAAAGTAAAAAAAAAAACCGAAAAAAGTACTAAACAAAAAAATTAGGAAGAATGGAACCATTAGTGTTCATGTGACAACGTTGCGTAGTACTCCCACATGTCTTTTCACTAAGGATGGATTGAGAAGCGAAAAAGTTCAAGCGTCACCCTACCAAAATTTTATAGAAATATTGCTTTAGAAGTTTTAGTAGTAGTTTTTCCGTTTCAACGTCACAATTATGTTGGTTTGTCTGCCCAACATCTTTTGAAACAATTTAACACCCAGTCATCCAAAGATTTTTTTTTTTGAAAAATCGTGAAAACTTTAAAACTAGATTTAATATGTATCTTTTGAAATGGATATAGATGCACAAAACTATACACATCTATAATTATATCTTTGTAAATTAAAAGTTATTAAATTGAAAACTTATTCGGTATTGCTACAGCCTGCTATACATGTGATATCCAAAATTCACACCCCTATCGGCCAGTTCTTGCTACACAACCACTACGGCCGCTACAGCTGTTACAGGTGCTTTGGAATCAAAAAGGATTTTTAAAAGATCACGACCGCTACATCCGATTCCCACCACAAAGTATCATTCGATACTCCCGCTACCGATACACAGTCAGTTACTGCCATTTAAAACTATGGTTGAACCCTCACTAGCTATAAGTTATAACTAGCACTTCTGACTTCTTGCCTTTCAACAAAAAAATAGCTGACCATTTGGTTCAACTCTTGCTCACTACTATATATCTTACTCTCATGTATATACAGTATAAATTTCTTGCATGCCTCTCCTTAAATTCAAAAAGCCTACCAAATTAGGTGTAGAAAATAAGGCATGTGATGATTGCCATCGCATGCACTTGGTCAAAGGTGTAAAAAAATAAGGCCTTTGTTTGGTTGCCCAAATGGTTATGCTAAAGTCATTTGTAATTTATTGGAGTGTCCGAAAAGATAATACTCCTCTTATCTCAATTTAATAGTCACCCGTTCTATTATTCTAACTGAATAAAATACTAGTTATATTTTTAAATTGATAATAAATTTTATAACAAATATGATCTTATTTGATAGATCTCGACTAGTTCTACTCATTCTTTCTCATTTTTATTGTACATTCGTTTGTCTGTCTCATTGATGTCTTTGATTTGCTTATATCTTTTAGTGTGGATCTAAAAAATATGCAATATGGATCTTATTTGATAGATATCGATTAGTTCGATGATACGAAGTTTTCAAAATTATGAAAAATATTATAGATTGAAATATATAAGTAATTAAAAAATGACATGCAATTCAAAAATGGATAATGGGAAGGAGAATGAGGGAGTATAATACAATGTTTTTAAAATAACATAAAATATTATAAATTAAAAAGTAACACAAACTACCAAAAGGGAACTATTAAATTGGGAAAAAGGAGTCTATGTGTAAGTGGAGTGGAGTGCAACTAATGACTCTATTATAATTCCATGCACATGTACAGGGTTCAATTCCCGTAAGTACTCATCCCCTCCTCAAATCCCCATTGGATAGAGTAATTAAGGTTTAATTATTCGATCAGTTCCGGGTTATAATTCGGGGACCGATCCCGACCGATATTAATTTCGGTTCGGTTCGGGATGGAATCAGTCTGATTGGGGATTTCGGTCTGCCCAAAATGGAAAAATCAGCCTCTTCTCTGGCGACTACTCCGACATCTTCTCCAGCGAAACCTTGAGAGAGAGAAGAGAAGAGAAGAGAGAGAAGGTGGGGGGTTATATATATATATATATATATACACACACTACAGTATATAGCTACAATATATACTACTAATATATGTTGGGTTTTGTTTTGTCCATGTGAGTCCTGTGAAAAGAAGGCCAAAGTGGGGGAAGAAAAAGAAAGAACCAAAAGAAAGGACACGCATGTGTGTGTACTGTTTGACAAGTTATTTTAAATTTTTAAAAAGACACGCATTGTGGTTCAGTGCATTGGTGCTTCGCTTGTGCGGCAAGTGGGTTTTCTCTCTAACTGTTTTGGGAAAAGAACACGCATGTGTACTCCGACAGTTTGGGGAAAAGGAAAAAGCATGCATGTTTTCTTCTCCCTTTGCATATCACTGTAAAAATTACTATATGTACTTCGAGCACTGATATACTTCGGTTCGGTCCGTAATTTTACATAATCGAGATTGAACCGAAATAAGTTCGGTTCGATTCGGTCTATTCCAAACCAGAAAATTTCCGGCGCCATTCTGACTGAACCCCGAACCGATCGATCGGTTTTTTCAATTTTTTTCGGTCCGGTTGGTTTTGAAACACCCCTAGATTTAACGAATGGCAAAAAAAAAAAAAAAAATGCCCCAAAGTTCGAAGAGAGAGAGAAGAGGAGGAGGACCTAGTGCACGACTAGAGGCGACCCATCACCACCGTCGACCACCATCGCCACCATGTTCCCAAACACCACCTGGAGCGCTGTCGACGTCACCCGCACCAGATGAAACAGGCACAGCTCCCTCTCCCGCAGCAAGTACTACACATTCAATTCACAAAACCCCATGCACCAGCCCATTCACCTCGCTCAACGTCACGCTAATCAAGTACGCCCCCTCAGCCCTCGCGCACGGCGCGAGCCTAGCTCAGAAAACTCCGCACTATTCCCTTGTTGAACATCGTACGATAGGATTTTTCCTAAAGCAGGGCCAGCGTCTGATTGTTTTACAGAGGAATGGAAATCAAGTTTTGACGAGAAAAAAGGGAAAGAAGAATTGATGGGATTAGATTGAAGACACAAGTGGAAGAATTTTTGCATCTATATCAAGAAAGAGAAACAAGTCTTTCTTCATGGAAAAGGACCCTTCCATGTGACTATGTGAGAAAAAGATGCAACCATTATCTCCAATAGTCAAAGAGCTCTCAATGGAAATTTTGGAAATATGGACCAGCTCTTGTATGCTTTGGAAAGTCTAGTCTCTCAATTTTCAAACGGCTGGTGGAAATTTCTAACGTTCATATTGGGTCTTGAAGATAAATACAATTGAAGAAAGAAGACGACAACATACATCTTTGAAGAAATAATTCATTGACCTTTTCAATTGCAAATCTCTATCAAACTCTATGCTTACATCTTGAATATCTACACTAGCTTGAGTGTTGTTTCTTTAACCTTATTGCAAAAGGGATTGTACACAAGGACGGAACCAGAATTTTACCCTACCAGTGGCGAAATATATTCTAAAAAAAACTAGTAGTGGCGAAACTATATAAGTTTGACATAAATTTTTTTTTTACATATAATAATTGTATTTTCTAAAATTCTTGTCGTGGCAATCGCCGCCACTAGACCCCCCCTGATCCCATCCTTGATTGTACACCCTTATTCATACTCTTGTGAGAGTTTATCTTTTTGTGTGTAGTTTTGGAGAAAAAATTACTTGGTAGTTAAATGTTACTAGCACTGGAGTCAAAACTAGTCGGGTTAGGTGCGATTAGTACTGAAGTCAAAATTTGTCTGAGCAACTGGGGATAGATTGCTCGTTGTAAAGGTTGTCTAGCACCCGCGAAACTAGAAGATTGTAACTATTGGAGATAGTGCAACAAATCCTGAGTTGGACACTTGGGGAGTAGACTAGGCCGTGAAGTTGCGGACCGAACCACTATAAATCCTTGCGTTTGATTCTCTCCCCTACTCTCTTTATTTTCAGTTTTGCATATCAATATTGCATGAGTAGAATAGTATATCATTGAAATTGGAATTGTGGTTGAATAGATTGCAATTAGTTTTTAAAATTCCGTGTTATATTTAAGATACTCAATTCACACAACCACCACACCCCCCCCCCCCCCCCAAAACCAACAATTGGTATCTGAACGAGGCTCTAATTATTTTTGACTTAATCGTCCTAGGGTAAGATCTATGACAACCCCTTATAGCACCTTCCTTCCCGAGGGCCAATCCAGCAATAGACCTCCTTTATTTAGTGGGTCTAACTATAATTATTGGAAGGCTAGAATGCGTATTATATTCAAATTGATTAATTATAAGTTGTGGAAAGTTATTATTGATAGGCCGCACCGTCCTACTAAAACTGTAGATGGGGTAATAGTTCCAAAAGAAGAAAAAGAATGGAATGCAAATGATATTACTGGTATTGAATTTAATCCTAAGGCTATGAATCTTTTATATTGTACTTTAGATCCTAATGAGTTTAATAGAGTTTCTGCTTGTGAATCGGCTAAGGAAATTTGGGATAAGCTAAAAGTTACGCATGAGGGTACTAGTTAGGTTAAAGAATCCAAAATAGACATGCTTGTTCATAAGTATGAATTGTTTAAAAAGATACCTGATGAATCCATTACTAGCATGTTTACTCGCTTTATTGATATTGTTAATGACTTGAAATCTCTTGAAAAAACCTTACTCGAATGTTGATCTTGTGAGAAAGATTCTCAGGTCATTACCAAAGTAATGGGAGCCAAAAGTGACGACAATAATTGAGGCCAAACAAGATCTCAAAAATTACAGCTTGGATGAGCTTTAATTGGGTTCTCTTATGACTCATGAAATCACGATGAACTTGAAAGATAATGGAAGCCGTAAGAAAAAGGACCTCGCTTTTAAAATTTCTACTTCAAGTACATCAAGTGAAAGTGAAGATGACTCCGAATCAAGCGGTGACGAAGATCTAGCGGTAATCATAAGAAAGCTCAAAAAGTCCATAAAAAGAAAATTACGAAGGGCAAAAAGAACTTTAGAAAAAAATGGCTCAAAAGGAGAGAATATCAAGAAAAGTGACATAATATGCTATGAGTGTAAGAGGCCGGGCCATTTGAAATTACAATGTCCTGAAATCAAGAGGTTAATGAAAAAGGAAAAACGAAGAGCAATGCTTGCAGCATTGAGAGAAATTGATGTGAGTGGTTCTAAAGAAAATAGTGACCAAGAAATCACTAACCTTTGCTTGATGGCACATGATGGTGATGAGGTAAATTCTAGTGACACTTTTGATGATCAACTTGATTATGATGAATTGATAGATGCATTTGAAGAATTGCACTTCGAGTTTAAGAAGTTGAGTACCAAATATAAGTCTCTCAAAAAGACTACTTTTTCCCTCTTAGCTGTGAATGTTTGAAATATGAGAAAGATGCCTTGAAAGGGAAAATTGAAGAAGTTTGTTCTCCAATAGAGATTGCAAATGATTTGGTATTTGAAAATAATTTGAGACTTGAAAATGATGTTTTAAAAAATGAGGTTGAGGATTTGAAAACTTCTCTTTCTAAGTTTGTTCAAGGAAAAGAAAATTTGGATATGCTTCTTGGAAAACAAAGATGTGTTTTTGACAAAGCGGGCATCGATTTTAATCCAACCAAAAAGCAAAAGTTTTATCAAACTTTGTTTGTGAAATCACCTTCTTCTAGTAATGCTTACACTACTTTCAACTATTGTGAAATGATTGGTCATTTATCATATCCTTGTCCTATTCGTAAAAATATTTGTGTAGGAATGAAAAAGACATGGGTTCCTAAGTATCTTGTTACTAACCCTCCCGGACCCTAGAAAATGTGGGTTCCAAAGAACTACATATGATTTATTTTTGTAGATTGATGTGCGCTCAAAGGTAAATGTTTAAAGATGGTTTCTAAACAGCGAGAAAGATGAGTTCCTGCAATGGAGTAAGCTCAAACAGATTGGAGTCAACTCAAACTCGTATGGGGGAGAAATATTGTGGAAGCTAAAAGGATAGGATCCTTTCTACTCTTCCCGCGCTCTATTTGTTGATGACAAAGGGGGAGAAGTATTGAGAAATACTAAAAAGAAGCGCGAGCAAATGCGTCATAAATTTAGGGGGAGCAAATTAAAAGAGCTTGAAGCTCAAGCAAATCATGTATCAATTAAAGGGGAGTCATCTTCTCTCATTATTTTTGCTCTCAATCGTTTTTATTGAATGTTCTGTTGCAATATTTGTCATCATCAAAAAGGGGGAGATTGTTAGCCCCATGGTTTTAGATTTTGATGATAACAAACATACGTCAATTAGTCTATTGGGTTTCGTTGGAATAATATGTTTTTATTGGGCTAATTTGGTTAATAATTTAGGGACTTATGAGCAAGTTCCCTCAAGCTCAAGGATAAATCTGATATTCTCTCGAAAGCCCCAAATACTACATCAGGAGGTGTTGGGTACATGATAGTATTTTTCCTAAACCAAGGCCAGCGTCTGATTGTGTTACAGAGGAATGGAAATCAAGTTTTGAAGAGAAAAAGGGGGAAGAAGAATTGATGGGATTAGATTGAAGACACAAGTGGAAGAATTTTTGCATCTATATCAAGAAAGAGAAAAAAGTCTTTCTCCATGAAAAAGGACCTTCCATGTGAGAAAAAGATGCAGCCATTATCTCCAATAGTCTCAATGGAAATTTTGGAAATATGGACCAGCTCTTGTATGCTTTGGAAAGTCTATTCTCTCAATTTTCAAACGGCTAGTAAAGCCCCTTAAGGAAAGAAGAAGCTTGGTCGAAGAACAAATCAAGAAGAAGATGGAAAGGAGTAAATAAGGCAAGATTGTGGAACTAATTGATTCCAACGGCTGGTGTTTCTAACGTTCATATTGGGTCTTGAAGATAAATACAATTGAAGAAAGAAGACAACAACATACATCTCTCAAGAAATAATTCATTGAGCTTTTCAATTGCAAATCTCTATCAAACTCTACGCTTCCATTGAATATCTACACTAGCTTCAGTGTTGTTTCTTGAACCTTATTGCAAAAGGGATTGTATACCTTTATTCATACTCTTGTGAGAGTTTATCTTTTTGTGAGCAGTTTTAGAGAAAAAATCACTGGGTAGTTAAACATTACTACCACCGGAATCAAAACTAGTTGGGTTAGATACGATTAGTACTGAAGTCAAAATTAGTCGGAGCGATTGGGGATAGATTGCTTGTCGTAAAGGTTGTCTAGCACCCGCGAAGGTAGAAGATTGTAACTATTGGAGATAGTGCAACAAATCCTGAGTTGGACACTTGGGGAGTGGACTAGGCCGTGAAGTTGCGGACCGAACCACTATAAATCCTTGCGTTTGATTCTCTCTTCCCTACTCTCTTTATTTTCAGTTTTGCATATCAATATTGCATGAGTAGAATAGTATCTCATTGAAATTGGAATTGTGGTTGAATAGATTGCAATTAGTTTTTAAAATTCCGTATTATATTTGAGATACCCAATTCACCCCCTATTGGGTTGCTATTTGCACCAACAGGCACCAATGTCACTTTGGAGGACGTTGAGGGGGGAGAGGAAGGAGGAGTGGATCATTATTCGATAAGGCACCAATGTCATCATGGAGGACGTCGGGGGGGGGGGGGGGGGGGGGGGGGGGGGGGGGGGCGAGGGGAAGGATGAGCGGATGGAGAGAGGAAGGCCGGCTAGGGTGAAGAGGAGGGTTTGGGGGAGGGAAGGGTGGTGGAAGAAGTGGTTGGCGTTGGGGTTCACGGCACGAGCCTCAACGTTTTTTGTTTAATATTTTCTAGTATTTAATAACATTGACTCATGTATAAAACACCACATTATCATATAATAGATGTCTGGTTCGCAAAACGAGAACTTAAAAAATAATGCGAATTTTTTCAAGAAAAAATAGAACTTTTTTCAACAATTTACTAAATATCCATGAGTTCTTTTAATTTATGAAAAAATTTAAAAAATTTCTTGTAGAAAATGTATTTTTTTAAGTTTTTGTTTCACGGACTGGATATTTATTTTGGGATAGAGGTTGTATTCTGCCAGCGTAGTTTGCTCGTTTTTCGACTTGTGCTGGGTCCATTTTAATTATAATATTTTGACTTGTGCTCGTTTTGTGATCATAATATCATGAGTTTTGATTTAGTGGTGATAAAGATAGTGATGCTTTCTTTTTCTGCTCTGTTGGGTATTCCGGAGGGCAGGCTCCCAGTTAAATACCTAGGAGTGCCTTAATTAGCACAAGACTTACTTCACCTGATTGTTCTGTTCTTGAGGAGAAGATCTTGGCTAGAATTCATAGTTGGAGTCAAAAGTTTGTGTCATATGGTGGACAGGCGGCTCAGCTTATTCGATCAGTTCTAAAGCCTTCCAACTTACATTACCTCAAAGCATTCTCAAGGAAATAGAACGGGTTCTTAGTGCTTTCCTATGGTCAAGTGCTGATTTGAAACACTCTGGGGCAAAGGTAAGATGAGTAAATCTCTGTGTTCCGAAGAATGAAGAGGGGCTTGGCTTTAGATCTTTGAAGGAATGGAATAAAGCTGTTAATATGAAGCATTTGTGGGCCCCTAATTAGCCAAAAGAAGATAATCTATGGGTAATAAAAATGGGTTCATGTATAAAGGCAGAGTTTGTGGGGGATTTAGTGTCCTAGTGAGGCTTCTTGGGTGATGAGAAAACTCACATGGTGTGAAACAGTGATACTTGCAAATGAAAATAGGTTAAGATACCCTCTAGGAGTTCTATAGCAGCAATTTGGACACGTTGTTGCGACAAATAGAGGGCTTTGCTTTGCGTGCTAAAGTTTCCTCTATAATTGACCAAGGAAGTTTGGAAGTGGCCAAGACTAAGGAACACAGCTGTTTTGTCTGTGGATAGGGTTGTTTGGACCTTAACCACAGATGGATCATTCTCTCTATGAAATTTGCTAAGGAGGCTTGTTGACCTCGGCATATCGTGGTCTGGTTTAGTCATGGCAAGCCCCATTGGATTGTCTTCCACAGTTCCCCACTTATGCCACAAAAGAGCGATAAAACATAATCATGCCATGTATCCCACATCTGTATACTAATCAGGATTCATAGCTAAGCACCTCCATTTTCATGTTTGAGATGTCCGATCCTAGATATACACTCACACCCAAAATTTTCAGAGGTGAAAGTGTAAGGTGAGGAGCTTGACCCTCCATGGGATGAGGTGTATGCACCAAGGCATTGAGGCGTAAGCCTTTTGATTTTCTATTTTTTAAATAATTAAATTAATAAAATAACTTAAAAATACAAAAAATGTTCAGTTCATAAAAGATAGATTAATACAAAAAGATAGCATGAAGTAGAATATCAATTAATGACTTATTATTACCTTAGTAGTTAATAACTAATAACTAATTGAGAAACCCTATAACATCACTTTATTAGTTGTTAACTTTTTATCTTATTAACTTATCACTTTATTAGCTATTAACAGAACACATCAATTCGTCATTTAGTAAAGGAAAACAATGCACAACTGTTTAAAGAAAAACAGAGCCCTACTGTAGATGATGATCAACTTCAACAAGGCAGCAGACAGAGAGGGGGTTTGAATTAGAAAATTACCAAATTAGATTAGGAAAATTTCTCTCCTAAGGCTTACACCTCACCTATCGGGGCGAAAAAGTCGACTGAGGCGTATACCTCAGTGCGCCTAAGGAAATTAGGCGACTGCCTTTGTGGTTCACCGCCCAAATTTTTAAGCCCTGAGGCGTTTTGGCAGTGCCTCATCGCGCCAACACCCCAAGGCGAGCCCAGAAAACGCCTTTGAAAACATTGCTCACACCTGCTACTCGCACACCCTAGTCTAGGTAACATGGATTACAAGTGTGATGAGCGGGTAGTTCTTGTAACTTAGTTTTTCGCTTAGATAAATAAGTTGCAGAATTTTAGTAAGATCTCATTTGGATGAGAAATAAACTTTCAAAATTAATGTGGTTGTATGAATCGAATATTAGGCCCGCGCATGAAAGTTAAAGCTGTGAATGGAAGATGCAAAGAAAGAAACCAAACCTCATTTTTTTCTCTTTGAAACCAAAGCAGAAGTTATTGGGTGCTAAAAATGCATAAGAAAATCGCAGTCCAAAATGTCCACACTGTAACATCAAATAAGTTTAACATAATCATAGTTCTTTTACTCTAACTACTATTCCTCTTATCTTAAGGTTGTCCAGAATTTTGCGTCTTCTGTAATTCTTCAGCAAGAGAGAGCAGCAAACAACACTTACCGAAGAAGCAGCCATTGCAGCTCCAGCAATCCACATCAGTAACCGAAATCTAGTGGATGGAAAAAGGACTCCGGCAGCAATTGATGTGCCGATGAGATTATAACCCAGAGCCCAAATGTAGTTGAGTCGTATCCTCGAAAAGGTTTTCCTTGAAAGGTCAATGGCTGTTATCACATCCTCTAAGTAGCTTTTCATAAGAACAATGTCAGCTGCCTCAATGGCAATGTCTGTCCCCGCACCAATTGCCATTCCAACATCTGCAGCTACGAGGGCCGGGGAGTCACTGATTCCATCTCCGACCATTGCCACGATGTAGCCAGCAGCCTGTGCACTGAAGACGTATGAACAGAGCATACGTCCAAAATTTAGATTGTTTTTCTGAAGTAATTCCAAGATCTAGCTTGTTTGGACTTCGTTAAATTCGAATAAATAGCCTTAAGGACAACTTTAAGGACATCAAGACAACTTCGATCGTTTTTGGTCTCAAGGGAACTGTTTTTGCTTTTCGTCATGATGTTCTATTTTTTAAATTCCTCTTGTCAAGACCAATGATTAAATACAAAACTTAACGCAAATTCAACAAAAATTAAGAAAAATCAAACAGAAATATCGCGATCCAAATTTCAAAAGTTTGCCAAAATTGCACAATGAGGATGTACCAGGTGCTCTTCATAGTTACTCCTATTATTATGAAGAGCTACTTGAAGGACGTTATAAAGGCCGATGATCTTTCAAGGAAAACCTTTTTGAGGATATGTCTCAACTACATTTGAGCTCGGGGTTATAATCTCATCGGCATCCCAATTGCTGCCGGAGTCCTTTATCCATCCCCTAGATTTCGGTTACCGCCATGGATTGCAGGAGCTGCAACGGCTGAAGAATTACAGAAGACCCAAAATTCTGGACAACCTTGAGATAAGAGGAATAGTAGGTGAGTAAAAGAACTATGATTGTGTTAAACTTGGCTTCTTTTTTTGTTGTAGAATTTACTTGATGTGTTATTTTATCGGTAAAAGAACTATGGATTTGAAGTCAGGGAGGATTCCCTTCATCTTCTCGGAGTTTCTTGGCATACCCAACAATGGGCTTGGCCATGTGTCGACAACTACTGGCTTGCCTGTGGTGAGAGTTCCTGTCTTCTCGAAGACAATGCAGTTCCCCTACAAAAAACCATTCGCATCAAGATTCTAGTATCGCTACACGAAATAGATTTTACTATAGGACAGTAGCTTGTGAAGTACATTGAAATTTGAATTGTGTGTTTTCCAATTTGATTAGCAATACATGTCAGGCTTTTAACCTGAGCGAAAAAATTATGAAGTGCAGTGTCTAATTAAAGAAGAAAATTGATTTCTCAAGCTACCTTGTGTGCACTTTCTAGTGCTTGGCCCCCTTTAATTAGGACACCTTGGGAAGCACCAACACCAGTACCAACCATAACAGCAGTGGGAGTGGCCAAGCCTGGAGCACATGGACATGCTATGACCATAACAGAGATGCCAAACAGCAGCGCAAGCTTGAAGCTATCCATGGAGGAAGGTATCCAAGATCTCGGGTAGCCATGAAATGTCCCAGCAAGGCAAGTGGAAAAAGATAAAATTATAACCTGCAAATCAGTATAGTTAGAAAATGTTACCAAAGGCCAACAACGAAAAGAACTATTGCTCATTTGCGAACTCCTTGTTTCTATCCAGCATCTAGAGAATAAATCTTCATTTGAAAACTAATACAGTAAAAGTTCCCCCAAGAAGAGAGGAAAGCTCTATTATTGAAACTTGTTTCCCACATAGGACAATAAGACTTTGCACCTTGTAGGACAGTCTGACAGTAAGAAAATTTTTCAACACTGACAAATTTATCGTCGCACCTAAAACATGAACATGACACTTTTTATTGATTTAACCCTGGAATGCACTGAGAAAGTTCTCATTCACTTGGGAAAAAGGACTTCAATGTACATATTTTCCCTCGCAGTGAATAAGTTCCGAATATAGGACTAGCAACTAATTTATTGAGGGACAAGAAAAGCAGATCAAGTACACTTACCAGAGGAACAAAAAATTTGGAAATGCGATCAGCAAATTGCTGCACTGGAGCATTAGCCATCTGTGCTGATTCCACGAGCCGAACAATTTGGGAAAGAGCACTCTCCGATCCAACGTGAGTTCCCTTTATATGTAACACACCATTCTCATTCACTGTGCCTCCAATGACCGTATCACCCTTCCTCTTTGCCACTGGCCGCGCTTCTCCTGTAATCATGCTCTCGTTTACATGGCTTTGCCCCCATATGGCATAACCATCTGAAGCCACTTTCACAACTAGAATAATTTTAATCATGTCGTTCTGTTGTATCAATCGACTATTGATTTCTTCTTCACCTATTAAATTTTCTTCTTTAACAAGGGTTAACAGTATAGACGCCTCAGGGTACAGTTCCATAAGCTTAGCGATGGCCACAGACGTCTTACCTTTGGCCAAAACCTCCAAATACTTCCCAAGCAAAATAAAAGAAATGAGCATTGAGCTAGTCTCAAAGAAATCCGTGGATTTGAAATATGGAGAAGTTGCGGCTCTCAATACACTGTACACTGAACAGAAGTAGGCTACATTTGTTCCCAACACAATCAAAACATCAAGGGTGGCGGAGCCATGACGTAATGCATTGTAAGAACCAACGTAGAATTGAAGACCAATAACAAACTGAACAGGGGTAGCTACGGTCCACCTTATAAGCTCTCCCACAGTAAGCATATTCACCACTTTAGTATCCATTACATGCTTTAGTCCAGGGATATACATAAAGACCATAGAAGTTAAGAAAACTGGAATTGTAAACACCGTGCTCCACAGAAAGGATCTATTGTTCTGCTTTATTTTCTCCTTTCTATGGGATTCTCTTCCTCCTCCTTCAGGGAAAAACATTGCTTTAAAACACCGGGATTCAATTGACTCGATGACTTTGATCAAATCTCTAGGTCCATTTGAATCTGTTTTGTAAGAACTGGAAATTTTGTAGAGCTCAGGGTCAGTATGTACCTCTTGAGCACATGGGAGTGGTTGAAGCAAACATTCAATCATTCAATCATTTTCAAAAAAAAATCATTCTCATTGAATTGCTAGTCCATTTTCGTCCAATTTTTAGCTGTATTTTGCTCATATCTTCTCCAGTACTTGTCAAAATAGCTTCGAACCCAGAGTCATCTACGGCTTCTATTAGCTGATTGTAGCTGACAACCTTCGTATTATACAGGATTTCTGCTTCTTTGGTTGCCAGTGCAACTTGGGCATTTTGAACACCGGGTACTGCTTGCAAAGCAGATTCAACAGTCGTAGAACAAGAAGTACAAGTCATGCCCTTTATCTGTATCCGACATACATTGGTGGATTTCTCATTTGTCTCATCTTCTACCAACGTTGCCTGAAATCCCACATCTTCAATGGTCTCTCGAATTGTTTCCGTCTGGAGAAGAATAACAAATTCTTACATGTGAAATAGTGGGAATGTTGACAGAAGGTGTATAATGAAGTGCAGAGCTTTCTTAAAACATGACTATTTATAAGAAATGAGCGGCATTGCCGAAAGCTAGAAAAATGTTTCAGAACATAAATGAAATTACTAGTCCTCACTCCTTTGATTATTCCCTGACTAACTTACAAGTATTCACAAAATCGCTAATATTTACATCGAGACGCTTCCAAGAACAAACTCGAAATATTCATGCAAACGTACTTACATGTCAACCTAGAATTCAGTCGGCAACTATTACATGTGCACACGTAGTTGTATGGGCCGTGAGCCCATCCAAAACTCAACTAATACACACCTAAAGATGAACGAGAAATGAAGGTTCTGGCCTTAGATTTGGCTGAAAATTCGAAGTATCAAATGGAAAATTCAGTTGAAACTAGGGTTGTTAAATGAACCAAACTGCACACAGTCAACTCGTGTTGGCTCATTAAAAGTTTTTACAAGATTGGTTCTTCTAACAGACAAGCCCTTGTAGAACACATGTTCTCAGCTCGTAAAGTTTTCAAAATCAAATCTTTTTTCATTGAAAGGCAGATGTTCTCTTAGAGATCCAACTGGATCAAAGAACAGAGCTCACTAGGGAGATTACATGGGGAGATATGGGCTACACATCCTTTCCTACTACTACTAGCAGTCTAGTTAGCACATCTATTAGACGTTCGATTACACCAAGTTAATTAAAATCAAGGTTTACAGAGAGAGAAAGAATATCATCAAGTAACGCTTGAATAGTCCCCTTGTTTTGCTCTGAATTAGGCTGCAGCATCTTGATTAAAGGTTCGCAGTCAAATTCAAAGATTGCTCCTCGCTTTCCCCAAGCTCTAGCCATGGAAACGGCAACTCAGATAGCCCATGCTTCAGCCGCTACAGCTGAGGAGACTTTGATTATTTGGCTCCATAAGATAAGCTTATAATGTTGGAAGGAAAATAGAAAAACAATCCACTCGAGCTCAGTTCACTCATTAAAAGTTCGTTCAAGATAGATTTGACTGATAAACGACTCAATCTCAAATCTATGTTTTGAAACTTGTTAAGCTTTGAAACCGATATTGAACAATTCATTGGTCGGCTCGTTGTAGCCGATAACTTCGTCATGACTCATGTAGATATAGACTTCTGAGCAATGCTTGAATCACACCAATTTACACAGCCACACTAACAGGTGTGTGGGCTTTACACTGCTACCGTGTGGGTGTGTAAGTGGGTGTGATTTTAGCATTTTTGACAGACCTCTTCCCACCTATAAGAGGGAAATCATAGGGCTAGCAACTCGGCAATAACCTCTGGTCCGCCCTCGAGATTCGAACATTAAACTTTTCTTTCTTGCAACCAAAAGAAACTTATGCTTTGTTTGGATTGCTTTTTGAAAAAAAAATCTCAACTCAAAAAACACTCATTACCCCTACTCTCAATCATTACTCACCCCTATTTCCAATCATTATTCTCATTTCTCTCCAATCATTACATCTACTTTCAATCATTACTCTCATTTTTCTCTCCACTCATAACCCTAAAAAATTCTCAAAAACTCATTCAAACACAGCATTAATTTTCAAACCCTAAATATAGATCAAGCAATTCTAATTACTAATTTTAACTCCTCAAAACAAGAAATGCCATAGTTTATTGGTGAGTTAAGTTAACTGAACAACGTCAAACAAACAAACAAACAAGCAAATCCACTACAAGTACTACTAATCACAAACACAACAAATAAATCCAACAATCATGTTAGGGACACAACACTCTACCATAACACCCCCACTACACCCACGACAACTTTGAGAAGAAAAAGTGGACTGACAAAATCTTCTCTCTCTCAACCGTTCTCCTCCCTTTCTATCTCTGATCCTCATCTAGGGCTTTCCGTTCACCGGTGGGTCGTAGCCATTCCCTCCACCCCCGGGCTCTCTCTTCCTTTTCTTTTTCTTTCTTTTCCTTACCCCTTTCTGCCTCATCTCTCCTCACTGCTCTGTTTTTCCCGATTTGGTTTGATTCCAGCGTCACTGTTGGGTGCGCTGCGTTTTGCTTAACAGCTTTCGATATGTGTCCATCCGGTCGGGCTCTCAATGGTTTCTATTATTGGATGGCTCCGGTTTCTGTCTAACGGTGAAGTGGAGCTGCGATGGTTGGTGTCTGGACTCCAGGCACGTTTCTCCACTGCTATTGTGTTCGCCGATGGCTGTGGTAGTGATGGGCTTGGTTGTGGGTGGCGGCCAGTGGTTGGGTGGAGTGGCTAGAGTTTCTGTTTTTTATTTTGTTTTGCAGGTTTTGGTCATGGTGGTGGGTGCAACGGAGGTGAGGGTGGTATGCAACAGATCTGTGGTGGTGATGGCAGCAGAATGGGTGTGGTTTGAGCGGCAACAACATGGTTTCAGTGGTGGATTTGGCGACAGCAAGGTCTGATCAGCGGTGAGTTTGGAGGCAAATCATGGATGCGGTGGCACGGTGACAACTGGGACACCATTAATTATTAGTCAAGCTGCGGGGCATTTGCGGCTGGTTCGGAGCATTTTTTGAATCAACGATATATATACGACGGGTTCACGACGGTCTGTGCGACAGTAGCGGCGTTCTATATCCTGATTGAGTTGTTTGGGTAGGGGTTTGTTAAGGTGTGGTGATAGTGGAGACATGCGACATTTCAGATTTGGGGGTGTTTTTAGGGTTTTGTTGGCCTTTGACCAACGCTTGGGTCTCGGGTACCTTTGAAGATTAAGTAATTTTAATTTTCTTGTGCCCTTGTTCTTTTAATTTCTATAATTTTTGAATTCGTTGATTGATAAAAAAGAAAATCACTGATCAAAAAATAAAAAATAAAAACCAACTACACCCGCCTACATGGCACTGCATGATTGGTAATAGGATAACAACCACTTTGAAACTACTTTGCAATCATCCCTTAATCTCTCCTCCCTCCTGGTATTCTTCTCCTCCATCTCTCTCTTCATAGCTGGTATTCTTGTTTGTTTAAATTGAACTTGTTTGTTGAATATTTTCAAGAAAATAGTAATTATATTTTAGTATTCCAAAACTAATTATATTTTACTGTTCCAACCTCCAAGAAAGATAAAAAAATTTATATTTTCTCCTCGGTGTAGACACAATTAGAGACCATAAAAAATAAATGTAGATTTCCGTTTTTCTTACGAACATTGTAGGTATTAACAAAAAGCTTTTTCCGAAGGAAAACATATATGAATGCTTTGAAAAGGAAAATACCATTCATATGAGAATATAAATTAGGGAATGTTTAAAAAGGCAACAACTAAATGTCGTGAACTTTGAAATTGGAAACAATTGAATTTTCCCAAACATAATCACAGGCATAGGATTTATTTGTGAACGGTTGGATTTATAAGTTATTTTACCATCCATCATAACCATAGGATTTATATGGTGATAACCCTAGACCATAGATTTATGATGGTACATAAAACTTAAAAACCGAGCTCGGTTATTATATAGATTTTTAGAAATGGAGTAATTATTTCCAGACATAATTAATTTAAATGTAGTTACTCCATCTCAATTGAATTGTCTTTATTTGAGAATTCGTGTTACTTTTTAATTGATTATATCTTGTAATTTATTTTAATATTTTTTGTGATTTTGAAAACATTGTATTATAAAACTAATCAAGATCTATCAAATAAGATTCATATTGAATATAAAATTCATTACCGATTTAAAGATATAACTAATTTGTTATCCGGTTAGAATAGAACGATGGACTATTAAATTGGGACCGAGAGAGTATAAAAACAAGTTCAAATTTTTTAAAATAATTTCTTTAATGTTTATAGCTTTATATATATAAATAAGTTCTTCGAATTCAAAGAGTGTATTATGCCTTGTTCGGTTCATAATTTGGAAAAAAATTCCAATTCTAAATCCGCTAATTATCTTTATCTTCAATCATTACTCTCATTTCTCTTTCCACTCATTACCCTTATCTCCAATCCTTACTCTCATTTTTCTCTCTATCTTTCTTCACTCATTACTCATATCTCAAATTATTACCCTAATTTTTCTATCCACTCATTATCCCAAAAATCCTTTCTAAATTTTCCCAATTTTGTGAACTGAACAAATCATTGGGCAGCTTAGGATATGTACTATTAGCTAATGTAAATAGAACTCTTTTGTTGGATTTCGACATTTTAGTTCTTTTCTATGTGAGATTGGTAACTATTTGACATTTCATGGATGTTTTTATGTATGTTTTGGATGGTAAACTCATTGCCTTAGTGCTTATTATTTGAAATATTAGTGTATGTTATTCTTTCTACATTTTTTCGAATAGGTGTGTCTCTCTTCAAAAAAGCGAGCGCCTTGCCTTGCGCCTCAGGCCCAACAAGACTTTGTGCCTCGGTGCATCTTTCGCCCTTGACAACTATGGTTGGTGTTAGGGTGGAGTGTTGTGTTCCTATGATTATTGCAAATCCAATCTTTGTACCATACGCTCAGTTTTTAAATTTTATATACAAGCATAAATCAAACGGTCTAAAGTGGACCCTTAAATCCAAGAGTTGAGATCCTAGGGCTGGCCATTTTTGGAAAGAATCCAAATTAATCTCTCTCTCTCTCCCCCTCTCTCTCTCTCTCTCTGAAAAATAAATATCAAAATAGGTATTCCATAGATAATGTGCGGTTCTCATAGTAACCTCTACAGGTAATTGTTGATTGTGATGAATTTGAGATCGTCATATTAACTAGGTTTTGGTTGCTATCATTGGTTTGTTCGGTAATGAGAAATATATTAAGAATACTACAACCATCAGTGTTTTGGTTTGATTGGTATGATGTCATGTAATGCCTCCAATATAGAATTCTATTACTGCTTACGTCGTAAGGGTGACGCTTTTTGAAAAAATAACTTTTGGGAAGATTTAGGTTTGTTTGTAAGGTTGTTCAATAGTAGGAAAGGCAATTCATTTAGGTACGGATGGGCAATGGAAAATCCCAAACCTGAATGTGGTGTTTAATTGCTGAAAATTGTGTTTATTGTGGATAATTGATGATTAGGATTTGCAATTGCCTTCTAATTGGTGCATAATTAAGTTGAACGATTCAGTTGTTGCAAACTCAATATCAAGTTGTGCTGGATCTTTAGGTACGGGCTGTTAACTCAAACTTTACTAAGGACACTGGAAACCATGTCGAATTTCGAATTCTTCGAGTTGTGCCTAAAGGCACAGGCATGTGCTATTATCATTTATAGAAGAGTATGAGCGAGCAAAAAATCCGTCAAACTACAAATCCAATTCAAACCAATCCAAATTGAATGATTTGGTTTGGTTTTGTAGTAGTTTGGTTTGGTTCCGATTTAAAAAAATTAGAAATCACGCTAAATGGTTTGGTTTATGGATTTACGTTGATAGTTTCGGTTCCAAGCAGATGCGAACCGTGCGTGCATGTGTATATATATAACTCATTTAATTTAGATACACCAAGTACACATGAGAGTTATAGTCAACTAATTTTCTAAATTAATAATCTATGCAATCCACTGTCCTATTCAATATTCATTTACTGCCAAAATTATTTAGCATAAACTTCTATATATCACAATCCATTCCTATAATTTTGATACACCAAAAGCACATGGTATAATGTAATGCTCCATTTAGTGAATAGTGATTCCATGGCTCAATTAATTTCTAAATTATACTATCTATACTATATATTAAACAAAAGTGAGGATTAGTGAGAAGAGCTCACGTCGCGACAAGTGGCGAGATTTAATTGGGTACAATATAAGTCTTACAATTATGCATCAATCAATCAATTAATAATAATAATAATAATAATCTTAAACTCCTAAAATTATGTATCCGAAAACCGTATTCTTAATCTTAATTTCTTTCCATTTTGAAATTCGCAATCTATTCTTAAACTCCTAAAATTTTAAAATTTTTTAAACCCCGCCAATACATGGACTTTATGCGTATTTCCATTTCCTTTGCCTAATATTTGTTTCTACTCCTAAAATTATGCATCTGAAACCCCTAATTTTTTGGAATTAAGATTTATCCCTCTAACTCCTTATTTTAAACTTTCACATGTCAAAATTTATAGTCCTTTCAACAACAAAAAAGAGGGTCAGCATATAATTACCTTACTGATTCTTCTACTAAATGCCGTAACGTTTTGAATTTGTCCATTTTAGAATCCACCACTGTGAAATTTAGTCGAAATTTGAAATTCAAATCCCATCTCTATTACTGTACTCATCCATTTAATAATTTAAACTTGTTCTCTCATAGATCACAACCATCTTAGTCCAACAAAAATCACCCAAACATACACACACCATCAGCTGCCGCCCTAACCATAAGCACCACCACCGCCCTAAGAACTCAATTTTGAGCTTGAAATGAGAAAAAAAAAAAAAATCCTTGTGTGTTTAATTATAAAATTGGGGTAATTAATGAATGTAATTGGGGAAAAAAATTCGCATGATGGATAATTGTGTATATTAGTTTCGTTTAATTCATGATTGTTTCTATCCTATAAGGTGAAAAGATTGTTATGTCAACTCTACAGGAAAGCGTCAACCTACGTCCAAATGTTTATCGCCTATGGACTATATTTTTTTTCTGTAAATTATCGTGATACGAATATTAATTTGGGTTCCTAGAATTTTGTAAGACTCGAATGATATGAATTGCAAATTGGGTTCCTAGAATTTTAGCGATCTCTGTTTTATAGTAATTTCACGATCAACTGTTGGTGATAGTTCATTCTGACGAGAGAAATCAAAAAAAAACAAAACAAAACAAAACAAAATTATCGGCCGAGTTGAAAAAAAATTCCAATAAAACAGAAGATACTAAAATACTAAAATGAAAATTTAGGCCAACTGGAGACGGTTGCTATCAACTTACGTTAACGAAGGACATGCGCTCTTTTTTGTCAGCACGTCAACTGCCGCTTGTTTGATCCCCGGCAGCCGCTTTACGGCCTTCTCGACGGAACCGGCGCAGGCCGAACACGTCATTTCGCGGCCATGTTCACTCCGCCGCTCTCTCTCTGTCTCTCTTATCCCTGTCTAGGAGAATTGGAAGGGAAAGGAACCCCTGGTATCTTCTCCCCCTGCGTCGTGTAGTACAATGTAGTACAATGTACTAGGTGAAAGAAGAGTTGCAGCGGGAATAATTGAGGGGGAAAATTTCGCCTAGGCACCCGACTTTTTGTATAAATAACACATAAATACCTGACTTTTTTAAATTTCATATAAATACTTGAACTTTCTAAAAATTCATCAATTCAACACCTGACCTTTCTTAAATTTCATATATAAACATCTGAGTTTTCTAAAAATTCATGAATTTAACACCTGCCGTCGCCCTTCTGTCTAAAACCAAACGGGAAAAAAGTTAAGTGCTTCGATTTTTTATTTGTTTGAACCAGTGCTAAAATCTTATTTTTCTGATCATTTTATTCTAAAGAATCAAAATTAATTTTTTACTCTAAAGCTCTCGTTAGTCAGCCCTAAGAAATTCGTATAATCAAATATCTCTTAGGACTAACGAGAGCCTTAGA
This sequence comes from Rhododendron mucronatum var. ripense, assembly GCA_019656295.1. Lineage (NCBI taxonomy): Eukaryota > Viridiplantae > Streptophyta > Magnoliopsida > Ericales > Ericaceae > Rhododendron > Rhododendron mucronatum. The sequence goes on along the minus strand of BPLT01000008.1, from coordinate 2,881,915 downwards.
GTCAAAAATTAAGTATAATTCTTTAGGATAAAATGATCAAAAAAATAATATTTTCGCACTGGTTTAAATGGATTGAAAATTGGAATAATTAATTTTTCAACCATGTATATACGGTTTATATATTAAAAAATATGGTTAAAAAATTAAGTGCTCAAATTTTTAATCCGTTTAAACCGGTGCGAAGATCTTATTTCTCCAATTATTTTATCCTAAACAATCATAATTAATTTTTTACTCTAAAACTCTCGTTAGTCAGCCCTAAGAAAGTTGTAGAATCAAATATTTCTTAGAGCTAACTAACGAGAACCTTAGAGTCAAAAATTAATTATGATCTTTTAGAATAAAATGATCAGTGAAATAAGATTTTTACATCGATTCAAACGATTGAAAGTTGGAGTGATTAATTTTTCAACCATGTATAGATCGTTTATATATTAAAAAATATAATTAAGTAATTAATTGTTCTAATTTTCAATCCGTTTAAACCGGTACGAAGATCTTATTTCATTGATCATTTTATCCTAAAGAATCATAATTAATTTTTGACTCTAAGGCTTTCGTTAGTTAGCCCTAAAAAATATTTGATTCTACAACTTTCTTATGGTTGACAAACGAGAGTTTTAGAGTCAAAAATTAATTATGATTCTGTAGGATAAAATGAACTAAAAAATAAGATATTCACACTGGTTCAAACAAATAAAAAATTAGAGCACTTAACTTTTTTTCCGTTTGGTTTAGACGAAGTGGTGACAGCAGTTGTTGAATTGATGAGTTTTAAGAAAGTTCAGGTGTTTATATGAAATTTAAGAAAGAGCAAGTGCTGAATTGATGAGTTTTTAAAAAGCTCAGGTATTTATATGAAATTTAAGAAAGGGCAAGTGCTGAATTGATGAGTTTTTAAAAAGCTCAGGTGTTTATGTGAAATTTAATAAAGGTCAGATATTTATGTGTAATTTATGTGAAAGGTAAGGTGATTCTGTGAAATTTTTCCAAACTGAAGAGTTATTCAATTCATTGATCTTATGCCACCCCCACGTGTTGACTCCATTCTCTAAAAAAATAAAAAAAAATTATATATTTTGGTCGCGCCTTTTTTGAAATATGAAAAAACACAAAAAAAAGTTAAGCAGAAACGAAAGAAGTACAAAACATCTGTCCTTTTTTATTTATCTATTTTTGTCTAAGTGTCGACACAAGTTATTTGTTCCAAAAGTTTTGAGTTAATATTAAGGTGTCAGGGAGTTTACTTTTTAGCTTTTCAGTTTTAGCTTTTTAACTTTTTGATTTTTTTGATTATGGTCAGAATGTATTTTAAATTTGATAGGAATGTTTGAATGATATATGCAAAATTCATTTTGCAACCGAAATAATATTTGGAAAATAATAAATGTAGGATCTTGGCTAACCAGTGCTACTGTGCACCGGTTAATTATACTATCATTCCTTACTTTTTGTACTTTTCAGACCATAAAGGACGTGTACTTCCCAATTTCCAATCAAGAATAAAGGACAACAGGGCAACGTGCTTTCCCATGTATAATTAAATGACAATTTTGCTCTCAAACAATGTGAACCTTTTCTGCTTACACATTTTTTTAGGGACCTGTCTTTTACGGAGTATCTTTTTTTTCTTGATTGGCTTCTGTCAGTTTTTTTTTTTAGGCATCCGTCTTTTACAGTAGAGATTTTCCTTTAAAAAAAAAGTCAAACTTGACATTTTGTTTTGTCTTTATTTAATTTTTTTTTTGTATTTGTTAGTTTTGCATTTATTATTTTTTTGAATTTTTTTGCATAAAAGTTTGTGAATTATTTTCTCCATCCCAAATTGTTGGTCCTCTTTCTTTTTTTGAAAATCTCAAAAAATTCGTTATATCTCTTAATTTATAATATTTTTTATATTAAATATGGATATTATTTAATAGATCTCAATAAATTGTTTTATACAAATTTCCTAAAATCACCTAAAAGATTATAAATTGTAAGATATAATCAATTGAAAAATGGCATGCACTCTCAAAGAGGACCAACAAATTGGGATGGAGGGAGTATTAGTTTGCCTCATCGAGCTAATTAGCAAGAGTTGTATTCTAGTCATGTTGTTTCATGTTAAGGGGTCGACACGAAAAGTTCAATAGTTTTACGAGTTATTATTTAGTTATGTGAGTCTAACCTGTATTTATCCCTTATAATCTTCAAGTTGGTGAGATGTGTTGCACATGTGTTCGTGTCAAAAGTGGTCGTCTCAAAGTATCAACTCTGTGAAAAAAAAATTGTCTTTTCGACCTTTTTTTGTTTTTATTCGAAAAATTATGAGGCCCTATTCCAGTTCCAAAAACAAAAATTTTTAGAAAAGGATGGTAATTTCAAGTTAAAAAGTCATGTGTTTACGCAAATAATTTTTCTACCAATATGAATCTTATTTGATAGATCTCATTTTCAAACGGTGTAAAAACTATTAAAAAATTATTTTTCATTTTCATTATATGTGAGTTTAAAATTACATTCTTTTAAAAAAAATAAAGTTTAAAAAGAAAGCGGAACGGCACCTGAGTCTTTTTTATTTATTATTGTCTTTTTTAAAAAAATTATGAGTTTCTATTAAAAACTTTATTTTTCGATTTCTCTCATCGAGACGAATCAATAAGTCACAAAAATTTAATGTAAAATAAACAAGTGCAAAAAATAAATAAATTCACCTAACTTTGTAATCCGAACCAAATTTAAAAAAAGATTGGGAGGAGGGAGTTGTGTATTTCTTCCGATTGAGGTAAGGAGGGTGTAATTATAAGCTGGGACCACCCACATCACGTCAGCTGGTTGGAACGTGGTGGATAGCCAAAGAAAAAGTGAAAAGGTCAAATCTGTAATTTGGCTCCAAAAATTCAATCACTTCAACTTGCAGGTTGCAGAGGCCAGAAATTATGCCTTAAGGGTCCACATACGGGGTGCTACGATGCACCCGTTAGCATTTGCGATAAAGGAAAATGAATTATAGGTTTTTTTTACCATCTTGCCCATGCCCATGTCATAAAACTCCTGTCAATTAAAAGCCATCTCTCTCCGGTCTGCACAAATCGGAGAACCCATCTTTTAAATCAAACCTCAAAGGCTCAACCGCACAAATTGAAAAGTATCTTCTTCGCTTCCTCTCGATGAACTCGCTGGAGTTGGAGTCCTTCAGCACCACCACGTCCTTCTCGTCAACGGCTGGGATAGAGTACAACGACAACCCCTGGTGATCGCCCGAAGAATTGGAGGCCTCTTCGTCTTCGAGATCGTCGTAATTCTCGAAGTCTCTGTGGTCGTAGGAACCTGGATTGGAGGAGGGAACAGCATCGTCTTCTTCTTCGAGGAAGCTGATCAAATCTTCGCCGTCGTCGGTGGTGAGAGTGAGGGAGGAGAAGCGGTTGAGTAGGATGAGGAGTGAGGGTATTTTAATAATTGATCAGAAAGTGCAAATATCCAATAATGCAAAAAGTAGCTCTTGGCCTCTTTCTTACTTCTATTTTAGAATTGCAGAATCGGTGAATTAGTTTTGTGGAATATGAGTTTTCAGAATGAACTAACCAACAGCCAAAATGCAAGAATGTGAATGTGAATGTGCAATAATGCACAAACCAAACACCCCCTTAAGTAAAAAGTAAAAAAAAAAAAACCAAAAAAAGTAGGGAAAATTTTACAAATGGTCCCTCTAGTTTGTACGAGTTCTCATTTTCGTCCCTCTAGTATTAATTGTGTTAATTTTAATCCTATAGTTTTCATTCTGTCTCAATTTCATCCCTCTCCCTGACGCCGTCAATGAAACAAACGGAATTGAAGGGCAAAATTGTCATTTTCTTTCATAGAGGGACTAAATTGAGATTTTATGTAAACATGAGGGACTATTTCTAAAATTTTACTTTCATTTTTTGCAAATAAAATAAAAAAGACCATAAGTAATGTATTTGACAATGGAATTATTTTTTATTGGGTAATCAAACTGTATTGAAAAAATTTATATTTATATTTATATTTCATTACATTACAAAAATATTAGAAAATGCACAAATCAACCCCTTAGCTAATGTCTTTGTATCATGTTCTTGTAATCTCCCTATTTTTTTCACCCAATAAAAAAATATTCAAAATCCGTGTTTATTTGTTATATAAGTGATCTTAAGAGTAAATCCCAAAATAAATACACTTATACCCATGCTTTAATGTATTCGATCTCTTAATATTCAATAATATTTTATTGCTAAATTAAACACAATTACAATATTTCTAAATATTACTGAACAACTTTTTCTTTTTAATCGTGTGATAAAGAAAATAACGAGATTGAAAATTCAATTGAAAAAAAATACAATACTAAGACATTTAACAGGGGTTGCTTTTCGAATTTTCTCATATTTTTTGTGATATATATAATAAAAAATTTTAAAAAATTCAACACATTTTGATTATTCAATATAAAATGAGATGAGAAATATGAGATTATTTCAACATATGATGTATTTTGAATTTATTTGCAAAAACAAAAGAAAAAATAAAATTATAGAAATAGTCCCTCTAGTTTGCATGAAATCTCAATTTAGTCCCTCTATGAGGAGAAATGACAATTTTGTCCTCCAATTCCGTTTGTTTCATTGACGGCATCAGGGAGAGGGATGAAATTGAGACGGAATGAAAACTATAGGGTTAAAAATGATACAATTAATACTAGAGGGACGAAAATGAGAACTCGTATAAAGTAGAGGGACCATTTGTAAAATTTTCCCAAAAAAGTATTAGAAAAGTTAAGAAGAATGGAGCCATAGTAGTATTCTTGAGACATCCTCACGTAGTACTCTAGCTCAGGGACGGAGGGAAAGGGGGGCACGTGCTCCCGTTCGAAACTAAAATAATTTTGTTATATTTTTGTATATTTTGCATAATTATGAAATTAAGTGTACTATTACATATAAACAAATGCATATCGTGCATTTGTACTTGTTGATTTCCGAACTATTTGTCTACTTGGATCGATTCATTCTTAATTGTATTTATTTTTAATCGTCTAAGAGCAATATTTTAAAATAATATCATTAATAAAATTATATCGATCATTCTAAAACTTTTCGATATTTATGTAAAACATATTCTCAAATTTTATTTGAGATTTTGTGCTTATTTTTATATAATTTAAGTAAAAGTATGTGTTGTATATTTTTGTAATTCGTATTGCATGCCTTAATTATGTAATGGTCTTATTATGGTTAACTAGAAAAATAAATTTTCGCCACTATGATTAACAAGATGCCCCCACTAAACAACATTTTTGAATCCGTCCCTGCTCTAGCCTCTCTTTCACTACGGATGGACTAAGGAGAAGTTCAAGCGCCGCCCTACTAACGTTTTGGAATTGCTTTAGAAATTGTAGTACTTTTTCGTTTTAACTTTACAATTATGTAGGTTCGTCTGCCCAATGTCTTCTGAAACAATTTAACACCCAGCCATTGAAGATATTTTTGTCTGAAAAACTCGATAATCCTCCTCCTAAAGATTGTACGCATCTGTGAAAACTTTAAAACTAGATTCAATATTGTACTCTTTTGCAATGGATATAGGTAGATGCATAAAATTATACGCCACTTGTTGGGAAAAATTCGGCATTAACAAAATTTCACATAACAATTTCATTGATAAGTACACGATTACAGAATTCAAGTATCGGAACAGATTAAAACGAACGAGATACAAACAGAATTTTCTGAATCAGAACCGAGTCCTGTGTGATACCATAGTCTCCTTAAGAAAAATTAACCATTTATCAAAGGTGTTGTAGGATTTGTCTGCGTCTTTCTCCCAATATTGGCTCGGCTAAACCACAAGCCTCCGCAACACCTCCGTCGACTGTCTTGGCGAACTCACTATTGTTTGCCTCTCTCTCACACAAAGAAGGAATTTCAAAGTGACTTTGTGAATTCGTGGACTTTTGGTACCAATGTAGAATGAGATACTCCTATATAAACACATCAAGTGACCTTGTGTAACACCCAGAATTGATTTCAGCCTTTAATATGCAGCCATGAATAGGGGAAAATCAATATGCAAAACTGTCATAATGAATTGCAGGTGTAAATACTGCCATTAACCTCTATTCAAGGGGGTAATAACCAGCTGAAACTGCTAGAAATTTGTAGAGCCTCGTCCAGATTCAATGAACCTGTTAGGAATGCCTTGTATTCCTTAGTCCCACATTGGTTAATTATGTTGTTCCGTTTTTGTAGCCTATTATAAATAGGGCCTTTGGGGAATTTCTAAAATATCTTTTGGGCTTTCATGTTTGTGGTCTTTCTAGAGTTACGGATTACAGCCGGCTCTTTGTATCTCTTCTTCACGTTGGTTAGTGAATCCTCTCTCTCCTCGCCCGTGGACGTATCCATCTTGGGGAACCACGTATATCTTGTGTCTTTGTGATTTCTTGTTTAGTTTTCAATTTCTCGTTCTTAGCTTGCATTCATAGCGTTCGTTACAACAGAACCAATGGGAGGCCTTTCGGTTGCCTCGGCCCTCGCGAGACCCTCCAAAAGTCCCAATTATCATTCACAAAATCTAGAAAATTTCCAACAATCCCCTCCATGAATGAAATTGGCAAGCATACTGACGCAAAGTACAAAGCTAACCCGAAGAGAGAGACAATGGATAATCCCTGCATATGATACATGGCTTTTGGCCTAAAACTTTCCCTTGTGATAGCCTATCGGGTTTATTGGCAAATTAGTGTGTTGTCCCGCTTTAAACTATTCCACCGCCGATGGAAACCGAGACAATAGACTTCACACAAGCCTTCTTCTGACATAGTTCAATTCGATCTCACTGTTGGGTTCATTTTAGCCATGACACCCCTTCCTGATTCTGTGAGTATTTTCTCGAGAATTTTGCCACGATTCTCAAAGAAGCAGCCCCATTCATACTAACATAGGTGACCTTCCTATAAAGGGTATCCTGCTATACATCGCTTGGCAACCCACCATATAGAAGTCATTAAAAACAATGCTTAACCTCTTCCTATTTGCAGGTATCACTGTTCTACACCATAGTAATGGGCAGGAGACTGAGTCTCCTCAGTGATCATTCTCGGCTACTCGCCAAAGATAGTGTCATTGAACCTAGATCTTGGGATCTCCAGTCAACTAGGTTGGCTACCCCCACGGTAACTATGAGCGTAGTGACTTTAGCCCCACTTCTTTCAATGCCTGCTCAACTTGTTCTCAATTTAACCATTTGGTTAGCGGATCCGTAATATTGTCCTTTGACCTCACATAGTCAACAACAACAACCCCACTTGAGAGTAGTTACCTAATGGTATTATGTATACGTTGAATATGTCTAGACATATCATTATACATATTACTTTGTGCCCTTCCTATTGCAGATTGACTGCAACAATGGATATTAATCGCTAGTACAGGTTTCGATCATCTTGAAATATCCTCCAAAAACTGGCGCCGACGATGGATGTGGACGCAATAATCAGTGAGGGCAAAGGTGAGGTTTTCTAGCATTTGTTTTCTTATTGGTTTTTTTTCTCAACTGGTTTCAAGTAAATTTTCCCTCCGATCTAGGTCTAGAAGCTGGCGCTGACGGTGGATGTGGACGCAATAATCGGTGAGGGAGAATGTGAAGTTTTCTAGCGTTTGTTTTCTTGCTAGTTTTTTTTCTCGACTGATTTCAAGTGAATTTTCCCTCTGGTCTAGGTCTTCCATCTGACTAAGTACCAGTCTGGGTCTCCCCCAAATCCGATGGGTGTGGTTGGTGGGGGAATTACTTTCGAGTTCTTTTTGTTTTGGTGGGTTTTGTGTTGTGTTCGGAGTTTGAGACCTGTGGCGGCCACCATGGTTGTGTGGGCTAGTTTTGCTGCCGTGCCTACTCACACGCCGGAGTCTGTTGTACTAGCGAAGACTTGCTCTAGAGTGGCATCCTTGCTGTGATTGCGAAGGCGTGCCGGCATTTCGTTGGTGTTTTTTTTCCTCTCAAGCTAGAGTTGGCCGGTGTGCCCGTTTGGGTTTCTACTTCCGATTGATGATTTCATCTTGCACTTACTTCGGGTTTGAGCTGGGGATCCTTTTGGATCCTCTACTTCTGAGTCACAGACGGAATTCTCAAACCGGCACTTAGTGTGTAGGCTTGCTTTGGCAGGGTGTCCTTGAGTCTATAACCTGTGTGCTTCTAGTAGTAACTCATGTATTTGATTTGGTAGTTTTAGTTCATTCTTGTACATTGTGATGAAATCTTTTCCCTTCGGATGATGAATGATCGCGTTGATAAAAAAAAAAAAACGTTTGCTCTCGTGTCTATTTTTATTTGCTTTGGATACAAGAACGTGCTATTTTTTACCTCCAAAATTAAGCTACTTTGTGAAATATGACATTTTTTGCACTTATCAAAAGATTTTTTTTTTTTTTATCTGATCAAAAGATCTCCATGAATACTTTTTAAAAAAATTATTCTCGAAATCAGTTTTTTTTTTAAGGTAAAAATGACTGAAATTATCTGAAGCACTAATGAGTCCCAAAGGGGGTGAAATGAAATTAGCCTGAGTTGGATCTGTTTACTATATGGAGATGAAGGGTAGTAGTAAAACCTTCAGCGTGCCACAACATTGACATCGATCGAATAGACACCAAAGTGAAAGTATTCTTTCGGTACCGCTACACCCTGCTATACGGCACTATAAAAATTTTACAATTGTACCGACTTATTTTTGTTCTTGGTCAAAAGGCCGATTCCCATTGAGTATTGCTTTTTATCTGACATCTTTCAATTATTTTATCAGGTGTCATGACCACTAATTTTTCTTAAATTATCTTTGTCCGCTTCACGGCTTCTACGTGACCGCTATAGCCGGTTCAAATACTCCAGCGCCGGAAATAATTTAAAAAAATTAGCGGTCACGACACTCGATTTGTGCTACATATCATTCGATACTCCCGTTACCGCTACCGCATGTAATTTAAGATTCATGGTTGTAAGGCATCAAATTAAAAACATGACGGTAGCCGCATGGCCCGCATCTTATGCATATTTTTTTTTATCGCATTTGTCAAACTAGTAGTAGTATATGAAATTTTGATTATACCCTACGTTAAATGGATTCACTATTTCAAGCAAAGTACCCATGTCGACACAACAAGATACTCCACTACACAACTGTGAGATGTGGACCGGAGAGTCGGAGACGGCTGTTTCAAACCGTATGGTACTGTATTTAAAATGTGGCATTGTATTTAAAACGTGACCATCTCTGTGAAGAATCAAGAGCAGAGATAGAAACTACGAAAGTTTAGGGTTTCTTTTCTGGGTTTCTCTCGAGTAAGGGAAAAGGAAGCAGAGAGAAGGTAGAAGGAGAATGGGAGTTACAAGAGATAGAGTTTGTACGAAGCACAGTGCAAGAATCAAGGGACGCCGTTGCAATTCTCTCTCCTCACGTTCGAAATTCAATGAGCAAGTAAAGAGATTAGACTCCTGGCTAACCCGAGAGAGTCCTGGCAGTGGAAAAGACTGCATGGCAGCCAATGCAAGGCCTGGGGCGTTGACACGTGTCCCCTAGGCTTAAAGGGATTATGATTACTGTTGCTGATAAGAGTCCTCGGTGGGTCTTTGTCTCGGAAGTTGTTAAGATTTAATTCAAAGTGGGAGTCCAAATCCAATTAAGAGATTTGCTTTGAATCTCAAAAAGTGGTTAGGCTTGATTATGGCCTGATTATCTTTTTAAACATTTGAACTTTTTGAGAGATTCTTAGGCTAAGTGGGCCTGATTATTTTTCAAAAAATAGCAATAAGGACTCGTTTGGTTATGCCAAAAACTGTACTCTGTCCTAATTTACAAGCCTAGATCTTGAACAAGATCAAGGCATGGGGGGGCATTGTTTACACCCGTTTTTGGCACCCAGTCCTGGGCAAGCGTTGGAGGGCCATTTAATTATCTTTTAATTAAATTGGGCCAAAAAATAGAGATGTATTGGATCAAAATTATTGGGCCAAACCCATGTTGACTAGGCCCAATTAATTTTAATTGGTTTCGGGCTCAGATTTAGAAAGTCGTGGGCCTATTTGCATAAAAATTCAGCCGGCCCATGACTTAGTTAAATTCGAGAAGTATTTTTGTGGGTTAAAAATGTTAGAAGGCCATTTAATTTAATTAGATGGGCCGTCATCCGAGTGGCCCATGAAAAGTGGAGAGAAAGAAGGGAATTGTTGCCTGTTGGAAAGCCATTTGACCGAGTCAAATGGCTGGAGGTTTTTTGCCAGCCACAAAAGAAGGAGAGAAAATAGGCCCATCATCCCAATTGGCCTTTTTCCACCTTTTAACGGCTCATGATTAAAATACACACATGAGTAATTGTTGTTAACCTCTAATAACCACCCATGATCCCACTAAATATGTTAGTGGGTAGTTATTGTAGACACGTGGCAACATCCAAGGCTTACTCGAGACACATGTCAACTTATGGCGAAGGCAGAAATTCGGCTCAGATCTGGACCAATGCACTATTTACCCATGATCTCTTGTAACTTCCGTCAAATACCCATTACCCCATGATCTAATTAGTTGGAAGTTATAAAGGACACGTGGCGCCATAAGAAGCAGCCAACACACCCTCCTGCATGCAGAAAAGCCGAAGACCCTTGGCCTATAAATACTAGAAGACAAGAAGGAAAAAGGGTCGACACACCAATCAAGCTCAACGCTTAAAAAACCAAAGCCTTCCCAGCGAAGCAATTATCTTATTTTCTCACCTTTACTCAATTACTTCTCCAAGTAGTTCGAGTTTCTATCTCTCTTGTATCCCAATTTTATTACTACGACGTAATAAAATTATTCATATCTCTCTTATACCCCAACTTTGTTATTACGATATATCAAAGTTATTCTACGTTGCTACTTCTTTTCCTACACGGTTAGGAAATTATTAAGTCCTCGTTCGTAGAGGCAAAACCACGAACCATCACTGCAATCTAGCCCTTAGGTTTGCAGCACTATCGCCCTCACAGATTCGAAGTCAGAAAAGGGACGCCCAGCCCTTACGTTAGACGCGACAAGTCTTGGCACGCCCACACGCTCAGTCCTTGAGCAATTTTCGTAGCCGAACACATACCCAATTCACAAAACAGCAAATTTTCACACAACCATCAAAAACCCAAGAGAGATTGGCGGTCAATTGTACCTACAATTTTAGGGGAAAATCGAAGAGAAAATGGAATTGGGGAAAAAAATTGAATGGGTCCAATCTATCAATTCTGTTGAATCAACTTACTTGGTTCGAATTCCTGAAGGCTTGTGATCAACAATTGACTCCCGTTTCTGAACCTCGCCTCTGAAAGGCGCATATGACAGAGAATGGGGTATTCATAGCCCATGAGAGAGAGAGAGAGAGAGAGAGAGAGAGAAAAGAGGGGTGGGGTAGTGGGAGAGAGGCGTGGGCGGTTGAGGAGTTGGGAGAGAGAGAGAGTGGTTGAGGAGTTGAGAGAGAGAGAGAGAGATGGATAGCGGCAGGTGTGTTTCAGGAGTAGTGGGGTTTTGAAGTAGTAGTGGGGTTGGAGATGGATGTGTTTTTTTTTTTTTTCCCTCCTCCATTCTCTCTCTTGAGGACATCTGGACATGCCGGCAGCTGTTATTTTTTTTGTTAAAATGTCCAACGTATTCCCACAACTAACTATTTCGTTTTGTGTGTTTCTGTTTTACCCCTACAGTTTTTACCCACATAAAGTACAGGTTTGTGGGTATTTTTGGAAATGAAAAAGCATGACAAAAAAGGGAGACACCAAACTGGTGCTCTCCCTTTATATATTAGAATAGATGTTAAACCCTTTCGCGGTAATGGTATGATGGGAGCACCACAAAATAAAGGGTAAATTTTCGTAGTCGTCCCACTAGTTTTACGGCTCTCTCAATTTCGTCCCTCTAGTTTCAATTGTCTCAATTTCATCCCCGTAGTTTGTTTCACGATCCAAATTGGTAAAATCGTTGACACCGTTAATGAAACTAATGGAAAAATATGATTACAAAATTAAGTGCTTCAATTTTCAATCTGGTTGAACCGGTGAGAAGATTTTATTTTTTGATCATTTTATCATAGATGGTCATAATGAATTTTTTGCTCTAAGGTCTTTCAACGAACACCCAAAGACTATTTATTTAGTTTTAAGGCTTTCTTAGGGCGCTCATTGAAAGGCCTTAGAGCCAAAAAAATCCATTATGACCATTTAAGATAAAATGATCAGAAAAATAAGATCTTCGTAAAGGTTCAAACGGATTGAAAATTGGAACACTTAATTTTTTTACATCGTTTATATATTAAAAAATATAGTTAAAAAATTTAAATGTTCTAATTTTTAATCTGTTTGAACCGGTGCGAAGAACTTATTTTTTTGATCATTTTATCTTAATGATAAGCTCACAAGATCACATGATCTTGTGTGCTCAAAGCCTTCGAATTGCAACGTTCTTATGTTTATTTGCTCTTTTTAGTCATATTTTGCACGTAAGGTGTGTCTTTGAGCTTTTCAGGAAAAGCGTGTGGATTAGGCGCTTTTGCATGCCAAGGAAGGAACCTCGGAAGGTGCAAGGAAACCCAACCAGATCAGCAAGCAGTGACTGCATTTCCACGAGATGTTATCGATAACATAAGCTTATGTTATCGATAACGTTCCTAATTCCTGGCCACCAAGCATCACTCAACGTTTATGTTATCGATAACAAAGTCACTGTTATCGATAACGTTTTCTCCATTTTAGCCCAGAAGTTGTCCAGAGGCAAGGAGAGCGATAATAGGGAGTTTTGTAATCGATAACGTTGGCCCAGACTTTGTCCAGCAACCTAATGTTATCGATAACCTTTCCAACGTTATCGATAACTTTGCAGCTATTTTGGTCCACAAATCTTCCAGACTTGAGGGAATCGATAACCAACACCCTGGGTTATCGATTACATTCTTTCCCGGAGGTTCGTTATCGATAACCTTTCATGGTGTTATCGATAACAAAGCTGGCCAGAAGATATTTTTCCTGCTTTTCAGAACATTCCATTTATGGAAACTTTCCACTTTTGTTATGTTTTTGGGATATTTTGGGGGTCTTTTTGTCCAGTTTTTGGCTGATTGTTTTGGCCTTCAAATAGCTTTATTGGCCTTTATTGGCCATTATGTACCTTTAGACAATTTCAAGTCATTTATGGTTCTAGAGCTCTTAAGTAAGTTTCAAGCTTTTCTCTCTTGTTTTCGTTAAAGATCACTAGCAAGTAATCATATTCCATTAAATTCGCAAGTGTTAACATTGTTCGTGTGGATTAGATCTTCTCATAAATCTAGTTTATTTCCGCTTTCATCGGTTTAGCATGTTTTCATTTTCTAGCATGATTTCTAGTCTTTTTTCTATGAGTGAGTAGTTAATTGGTTAGGTCATGGGGTGAGATGAACCCTACGAATTAGTCGTTTAAATGGTTTCGCTTAAACTTTAGTTCGATTTCAAGGTTTTGAATGAATTAAACCCATGATTTCCTGCACTGATCATGGGGTCGGTGGCTTCTTTGATCAATGAAGTCTATCGCCCTGTGCTACATGCTTGATAATCTTACGCGTGCGAACGATCTATTTTCGTCTCTCACTTGCGTTAAATGAGTTCAGTTTGAATTAATGCCTTGAGTTGAGTTATAAGTAGTCTTCAGTTTTTAATTCTTCAAGTGGAATCCGGACGGTTTCGGTTCACTCATGAGTTAGATGAAGGAACCGTTTTATGGCTAAGTCGTGGGTAACTCAATCCCTTTGACTCGACCCTTGTTAATCTAGTTCAATTTCAAATTCAATTTCGTTAACCGAAATCAATCACCAAGTTGGCCGCTCGAAGGCCTCGCTGCATACTTACCATCTAATCCAAATTCGCTGAAGAAGTTTTCTCTGTGGGAACGATTCCGGTCTTTCCGGTTTATATGCTATCAACGATCTAGCCCTTTGCTCGGGTGCAGACCTTATTAGAGGATAGGTTGCGTGGTAAGCAAATTTTGGCGCCGTTGCCGGGGATTTCTTATTATCGCTTATTTGGAGGTTCGACAAACCCTTGTAAGTATTCCATTTCTTTTACTTTAAGCAACTTGTACTTAGTCTAGCGGAAACCTCTACCTGATACTCAAATCGACTTGAGGTGTAACGAAGTTAGCATAAGTATAGCTTGTTTCCTTTCCTTTATGGTACATATTTGTCTTTGCTAGAATAGGAGTTGTTTCGGTTATTTTGTGGTTGGAATTCGCACTTATTCTCTACATGCATTGATAGTGTATGACTGGTTTCTATCGGAGTCCAAACTCTAATAGACTCTGTCGGTCACTATCGCCTCAAGGTACCCCGAGAGGAAGATCTCCTCTTTTCGTGCCTAGACGTTCGAGATTAAAATCTCCTTCCCGTCCGCGGGGCCGGCGTCTTAAAAAGAGAATGGGTGAACCACCACCGCCAGTGAGGACTTTGAGGGATATTTTGAATCCGGGAAGTCCGGTTCAACAATCCCCCATAGTCCTCCCTGCCACAACTAATGCAAATTCTTTTGAATTTAAGGCAGGTTATCACAATCTTATACCACAATTCCATGGGTTGGATCGTGAGAGCACCTATGATCACATTCGTGATTTTGAGGACATCATTAACACTTTCACCCCGGATGCCGGGCGATTGGAGAATGCAAGGTTGCGGTTATTTCCTTTTTCTCTAAAGGACAGAGCGAAACAGTGGTTTAGTTCTCTTAAACCTCAATCATTGCGAAACTGGGCGGATGTCAAAGCTGAGTTCCACAAAAAGTTCTTTCCCGTCCATAGAACAAAGCTCCTCAAGGAACAAATTCAGAACTTCAAACAACGTGAGGGGGAAACATTCTATAAATGCTGGGAGCGGTACAAGGACTTGCTTGCATCGCTTCCTCATCATGGTCTTGAAAAGCCTCAGTTGATCAGCCATTTCATGAACGGGGTTTCCCAATCAAGTTACCAACTCATTGATACTATGGTTGACGGCGATTTTCTAGACAAAACGGCCGCGGATGCATGGGATTATTTGGAGCAATTGGCTGTCAAAAATCAGTCCTGGAATTTCGTTGATGTAGGTGAGCGGGCTATGGCAAACCAAGGGCCGAGTGGTTCCGGTAAATTTTCATTGAGTGAGCCAAATGCCCTCGAAACTAAGGTGGAGCAGCTCACCCGCAAGTTGGAACAAATGGAATTGAAAGGGCCCCGTGATGTCAAGGCCGTAATTAAGGTGGAAGAGCTATGCGCTATCTGTGAGATGGCGGGGCATTCTACCGACGACTGTTTTAATATCCCTGTTCTCAAGACGGTTCTTAACAGCATGACTCCGGAGGAAGTGAGCGCCGTTCAACGGTACGAGCCATATCCGAGCAATTTCAACTCCGCTCAAAGGCAAAATCCAACTTTCCGTTGGAACCAACCAAATGAGATGGGGCAATTTCAAGGTCCGCCACCGGCTCAAGCTCACACATGGCGATCCCCTCAAAACTTCGGTCCACCCCGTTTCCAACAAAATCAAGGGCCGCCCGGGTTCAATTCTTCTGGTTTCTCACAAGGCCAGGGCCAAATACAAGCACCTCCTCCAAAGAGATCGTTGGAAGACATCATGAACTCATTCTGCCAAATGCAGGCTACTACCAATGAGCAAACTTCTCAAGCAATGAACGACATCAGAAACCAAATGGGCAAACTAACGAATGCCGTGGGCCTCTTGCAACAAGAGAGAGGGAAATTCCCTGCACAACCGCAAGCTAACCCTCAAGGTCAACATTTGGTTGGTAGCTCTTCGGTGCCTTTCCCTGAGCAAGCCAAAGCAATTATTTCTTTAAGGAGTGGCAAGACCGTTGACAACGCCCAAGTGGAACCACCGGTGATGCCTACCTTTCTACCTCAACCGGAGCCATCAAATTCAAATCTTGGGGAATCTCCCAAGCCAACTTTGGAAGAAGACGGGGAATCTCCCGTGGCCAACTCTAGGGAAGCAAAGTTCATCCCCACTCCACAAGTCTCTCCTGTACCGGCACCATATCCTCAACGGTTGAAAGCACCAACGAATTCCGCAGCAAATGCGGAGATTTATGAGCTATTTAAACAAGTCAAGATCAATATCCCCATCATGGATGCTATCAAGCAGATACCATCATATGCTAAATTTTTGAAAGACTTGTGTACGCAAAAGCGCAAGACCAATGTCACTAAGAAGGTCCTTCTCACTGAACAAGTGAGTTCGATCATTCAAACTAACATTGCTCCTAAGTACAAAGATCCGGGGTGCCCTACTATCTCTGTTACAATTGGGGGAAAAAGGATTGAGCAAGCATTGTTGGATTTGGGGGCGAGCGTTAATTTGCTCCCATATTCTGTCTATGAAGAACTTGGTCTTGGCGAGATGAAGCCGACTCGAGTTACCTTGCAATTGGCAGATAGGAGTATCCGCATTCCAATGGGCGTGGTGGAGGATGTCTTGGTTCAGGTCGACAATTTTGTTTATCCGGTGGATTTTGTGGTATTGGACACTTGTCCCAGGGTTTCTTCTCCAACCTCGACACCCGTTATTCTCGGCCGTCCTTTCTTAGCCACCTCGGACGCCGTAATTAGCTGCCGGAGTGGTCTAGTGAACATGACTTTCGGGAATATGAAGATGGCGGTTAACGTTTTTCATGTGGGAAGTCAAATGGGAGATGACGATGATGTTCAAGATGTCAACTGTATCGATTCATTAGTTCAAGATCATATGAATGAACTCTTGTCCAAGGATGCTTTGGAGGTATGTCTTACCGCCGAGAAAGCCGAGTTCTTGGAATCTCCGGAAGTTGAGTATCTTTTCTCTTTACTCGAGGAAGAGGAAGCTTGTGGGGCGGAACCGTGGTTTCCTTCATTTGAGGAGTTGCCAAAGAACAAGAGAGAAGTGTTGCCGTCTAGTATCGAGCCGCCTAAACTCGATTTGAAGCCCTTACCTGGAACGTTGAAGTATGCTTATCTGGGGGACAACGACACTTTCCCGGTGGTGATATCCTCCACTCTTCTACTTCTTCAAGAAAAGGAGTTGCTTGCAGTATTGAGAAAACGGAAGAAGGCTATCGGGTGGTCCCTAGCCGATATACAGGGTATCTCTCCCTCCCTTTGCACGCATCACATCTATCTTGATGAGAATGTGAAGCCATCACGCCAGCCACAAAGGCGGCTGAATCCTATCATGAAAGATGTGGTTCGTGCGGAGGTGTTGAAGTTGTTGGATACGGGGATCATCTATCCGATCGCAGATTCCAATTGGGTGAGTCCTATCCAGGTGGTGCCTAAAAAGTCAGGGGTCGCGGTGGTAAAAAATGCACAGAATGAGCTAGTGCCGACCCGAACGGTCACTGGGTGGCGTGTTTGTATTGATTACCGCAAGCTGAATGCGATCACCCGGAAGGATCATTTTCCGCTCCCGTTCATTGATCAAATCTTGGAAAGGGTGGCTGGCCATGCTTTCTACTGTTTTCTTGATGGCTACTCCGGGTACAACCAAATTGAGGTCGCCATGGCCGACCAAGAAAAGACTACATTTACTTGCCCATTCGGGACTTTCGCTTATAGGCGCATGCCATTCGGCTTGTGCAACGCTCCCGGCACTTTTTCAAGGTGTATGATGGGTATTTTTAGTGACATGGTGGAGAAGATCGTCGAGGTTTTTATGGATGATTTCTCAGTATTCGGAGACTCTTTTGAGTCATGTCTTGCTAACCTTGACAAAGTATTGGAACGGTGCGAGGAGAAGAATCTTGTTCTAAATTGGGAAAAATGCCATTTTATGGTCACACAAGGCATCGTGTTGGGCCATATCGTATCATCAAAGGGGATTGAAGTTGATAAGTCGAAAATCGATCTCATTGCAAATCTCCCTACTCCCAAGTGCATCAAAGACATCCGTAGCTTCCTCGGGCATGCCGGTTTTTATCGGCGATTCATTAAGGATTTCAGCGCCATCTCTCGGCCGTTATGCCATCTTTTATCGAAAGACGTCCCTTTTGAGTGGACGGATGTTTGTGAGGAAGCTTTCCGGAAGCTCAAGTCAAGTCTTACAACTCCACCTATCGTTCAAAGCCCCGATTGGAACCTCCCGTTCGAACTCATGTGCGACGCGAGTGATTATGCGGTCGGGGCTGTTCTGGGCCAAAGAAAAGACAAGCAGCCATGTGTTATCTCCTACGCGAGCAAAACCTTGAACGATGCCCAAATGAACTATTCAACCACCGAAAAGGAGTTGCTCGCTGTAGTTTTTGCATTGGATAAATTCCGCTCCTACTTGATTGGTTCGCCCATTGTTATCTACACTGATCATGCTGCCCTTAAGTACTTGCTCACCAAGCAAGATGCTAAGGCTCGGCTTATTCGATGGATTCTCTTGCTTCAAGAGTTTGATCTCACCATCAAGGACAAAAAAGGAGTGGAAAATGTGGTGGCTGACCACTTGTCACGATTGGAGTTTGAGGATCGTACGTCTACGCTTCCAATCCTCGACACTTTTCCGGATGAACAACTATTTGGTGTCTCAAGTACCCCGTGGTTTGCAGATATTGTCAACTATTTGGCAACGGGGTTGATGCCAACATTTTGGAAGTCTCAAGAGCGGAAGCGTTTCCTTTCATTGGTGAAAAGGTTTTCCTTTGATGATCCTTACTTATTTAAGTATTATCCGGATCAAATCATCCGGCGATGCGTTCCGGATTCCGAGCACCAAAGTATAATGAACTTCTGCCACACGGAAGCTTGTGGTGGCCATTTCTCTTTCAAGAAAACCGCAGCTAAAATTCTACAATGCGGTTTCTATTGGCCTTCTTTGTTTAAGGACACGTTCGAGTATACTAGAGCTTGCGAACGGTGTCAAAAATTGGGCAAGATCACCCGACGAAACGAGATGCCCCAAAATCCAATTTTAATCATTGAAGTTTTCGATTGTTGGGGCATCGACTTCATGGGGCCTTTTCCCACGTCATTTGGCTATCTCTATATTTTGCTTGCCGTGGACTATGTGAGCAAGTGGGTCGAAGCCATCCCCACACGTACCAATGACGCACAGGTTGTAGTCGAATTCCTCCGGGAGTATATATTGGCACGCTTCGGGATGCCCAGGGCTATTATCAGTGACCAAGGCACGCATTTCTGCAATAGGTCATTTGCGGCTTTAATGAAGAAGTATGCAATTGTGCACAAGGTCTCAACAGCTTATCATCCCCAAACCAACGGGCAAGCTGAGTTAGCTAATAGGGAGATCAAAGGCATTCTTGAGAAAACGGTTAATCCTACCAGCAAGGATTGGTCTCTTCGGTTGACCGACGCCTTGTGGGCTTACCGTACTGCCTATAAAACGGTATTGGGAATGTCTCCTTATCGGCTAGTCTATGGAAAGCCTTGCCATCTTCCGGTGGAATTGGAGCACAAAGCTTATTGGGCGATCAAGAAGATGAATGCCTCTATGCCACTTGCCGGTGCTAAGAGGAAGCTTCAGCTCAATGAACTCGAGGAAATCAGGTCCGATGCTTATGATCGCTCTAGTTCATATAAAACCAAAGTCAAGGCTATGCATGATAACACCATTCTTAGGAAGGACTTTGCAGTAGGTCAAAAGGTGCTTTTGTACAATTCAAAATTGCATTTGTTTCCAGGCAAGTTAAGGTCCCGTTGGGCCGGCCCTTATATTGTTAAATCTGTTACCTCTCATGGGGCCATAGAGATTGAGAATGCGTCCAACGGAAATGTTTTTAAAGTCAATGGCCAGCGGCTCAAGCCATTTCTTGGCTATTTCGAAGTTGGGGAGCCCGATGAGGAACTGAGCAATCCTGCTTATTCGGATGCTCTAGTTTCTTAGTTTGTTTTCATTACTTTCGCACGGGGAGCGCAAGCGTAACCACTGAACTTAGCTGTTTGTTGGACCCGGCCCCCGGGTAGGGGGTACCCATCATTGACTTGGGTATTTATAGCGCCGCACGCCGCTATTAAAACAAGGATCGTGTGCCCAGCTCTGGTTAGTAAGGGCAATGTTTATCTTTTGGTACATATTTGCATGCTTGTTAAGTTTTGGGATTTTCACTTGATAAGATTTCACCAATGCATCTTTGTCAAGGGCTTTCATTAGTTCTCTTCGTGGTAGTTTACCGTTAATGATCCATGCTTTCCAGATATGTCCCTATCGGGGGCAATTTAGGTCTTTGGGTGAGCCTTGGTATTCCCGTGCTTTGGCGCTTGGCTCTATCTTGTCTCACTTTGTTTAGATCCTAGGGAACGCTGGGCTTAATTGCTTGGCGCGGTCAAGCGGTAAATTTTACTTCGGGCGTTGATGTAACAAATTTGACGGTCTGGTATAGCCACCCGTGTCTTCGCCTACTCGGTGGGAAACGGGAAGAAAAGTATGACTCGTGAGATTGCGTGAATATCGGGTGGTGTTCTTCATCTTCCTTTTCTATATATGTTTGTTGGCGCCCGGATAATCAATCACCAAGTTGGCCGCTCGAAGGCCTCGCTGCATACTTACCATCTAATCCAAATTCGCTGAAGAAGTTTTCTCTGTGGGAACGATTCCGGTCTTTCCGGTTTATATGCTATCAACGATCTAGCCCTTTGCTCGGGTGCAGACCTTATTAGAGGATAGGTTGCGTGGTAAGCACTTAAATGGTCATAATGGATTTTTGGCTCTAAGGCCTTTCAATGAGCACCCTAAGAAAGCTATGAAACTAAATAAGGAGTTTTCGGGTGCTTGTTGAAAGGTCTTAGAGCCAAAAATTCATTACGACCATCTAGGATAAAATGATCAAAAAATAAGATTTTTGCACTGGTTCAACCAAATTGAAAATTGGAGCACCTAATTTTTTAATCATATTTTTCCGTTAGTTTCATTAACGATGTTAACGATTTTACCAATTTGAAACGTATAACAAACTAGAGGGAGAAAATTGAGACAACCGTAAAACTAGAGGGATGACTACGAAAATTTGCCCTAAAATCAATGATTTTGAAAGGGCAGAGCTATTTGCAATCACAAATTTTCTATACGTATACTGTTCTAAACCTAACCTACAAATCTTATAACAATTTCTTAAATGCAACCAAACAAATATCCCTAAACTTCTAAAAATACTCTCCCCATCCCCCCTTCTATCTCTCCCATTTCTCTCTTCTCTTCTCTTCTCTTCTCCCCTACACCACCACCAAATCCTCCATAATTGCCGTGGGAGTTCATCAAGAACTCATTGGCAACGTCACCAGCACCACTGCCACCACCGTTTTGCCCTTCTCCCTCTCTCCCCGTTTCTCTCTGCTCACTACCACCACAACAACGGACACCACCAACACCAGCAGCAGCAGCAGTAGTAGAAGCTCCCTCCACCACATCCGTCGGCCACAACCACCACCACCAACACATCTCAGTTCTCTCTTCTCTTCTCTTCTGCTTACACACCACCACTGCATATCCAAAATTTCAAAAAAAATTCTCCGACATATTTGGATACACATTTCTGAAAAAATTTCAACAATTTCATATTTTAAAACGTGAAAATGTTTACAAATTTCAGATTCTAAAATCTGAACACTTTATAACTCATCTTCAAGATGCGTCATGTATTTTTTTTTAAACGCAGATTTTGACTGTTAAAATGAAAAAAAAAAAGCAAATTCCGAATGCGTCATGCTCCGTAAAATGCATTCATAAAATGCGCGATGGAACTGTGTTCGTTGGCAAAGAAATGTGAGTTCCATATGAAAACCGGCGGCTAGCAACGGAGCCAGTGGTAGTGGATAAAAAATGGTGGCATCTGAAAGCAAACACTGGCGACGGAGTTGGTGGCTGGTGACTCAGTTGGTGGTGACGGAGTCGGTGTCAGTTGCCGCGGTGGCGGATGTAGCGGCAGCGGCGGTGGTGGTGGGGAGTAGGAGGAGGGGACGGGTGAGGTGGTGGTACTGGTAGGTGGGAGGTGTAGATTAAAAAAAAAAAAAGATTGGTAGTTGGGAGGTGGGTTGGGAAGATGAGTGGGGGAAGATGACCTAAAACGACGTCGTTTCATTGCGGGTATTTTTGTCCATTTTTTAAGGGTATTTTTGTCCGAAAGTGATTAATTTTAGAATAGGTTACTTATAGAAAATTAGTGGTAGCAAATAAATCGGCTCTTTTGAAAATATTTTGCCATTTTTAAGATTACAGGACATTCACATACAGCTGCCCCGGATGTCCTAAGCACAATTCATTTTACATCCTCAATCATTTATATATGCATGAATGATTGGATAGTTTTGGTAGGGGTGCAATGAATGTATGGGGCAGATGATTTTATTATTAATGAAATGAGAAACAAGATGACTTTAATAAATACCCATTCGAATGGGAAAGCCCATATAGACAGCCCCAAGAGGTTGGCGTGGTGGTTAAAGCAATTTAGAACTTTGCTCAATCTCTCCTAAGGTCTCAAACTCAAAATTTATTAGGTGTTGTCAACTATTTTGAGCTAGTTCATATAAAGTTTTGCTTTTTAGCTTTAACTAGACTCCCCGCGAATAGGCGGTGCTATTGGGCCCTGAATTTATTCGATGTGCAGATAAGCTGGACAGAACACATTTTCCTTGTGATTGTGAGGCCGTTTTGTCGTACTAATTTGTCATTGCCTGTGCGGTTTTTGTCACGCCTCCTTATGGCTATTTATGCATGTAGTGTTGGAACTTTGGTGTGTATTTGTAAAACATTGTGTTTTCTCAAGTCCCACATTGCCGAGCCACAAAACTTCTATCTACTTTAAATGACTTTGCACACAAATGGGTTTGTGAATGAGGACCCAAGGAGAGGTCTTGGGCAGTCAGGAAAATGGGCGGCATTCAGTTTTGCCAAAAGGCTTTTGGCCCAACGGCATTAGCACTGCACTTAGGTGCCAAGAAAAAGGAGATCAGGAATTTAATTTCCCAACGATACTGACTTTCGCCAATCAAAAAAAAGAGAGGATGCATTCAGTTTGAGCAAGTCAAGCTAAAAGAATTCATTCAATTTCAACTACTAAAGGATCAAACTTCTAGTGATCTTCTGTTTATCATTTTGTCAAATATTTTGCGATTGATGGTTTGCCTTGATGAGAAGAATCAGAAAAATTAATTATAAAACTACAAAAAAAAAAAAAGAAATTGAAAGAATTCAGATAGGATAACACTAAGGACATCAAGACAACTTCGATCTTTTTTGGTCTCAATGGAACTGTTTTTGCTTTTGGTCGTAATGTTAAACTCTTTAGATTCCTCTCGCAAAGAGTACCAATGATCAATCCAAAATTTTACGCAAATTCAACGAAAATTAAGAAAAATCAAACACAAATATCGCAATCCAAAATTTGAAATTTCGCCAAAGTGCCTAAATGCTGTACCTGTACCAGGTGCACAAGACTTTAATCTTTACCGGGCTAGGACAGCAAGCTTAACATCAATCATAGTAGTTCTTTTACTCAACTACTATTCCACTTATATCAAGGTTGTCCAGAATTTTGGGTCTTCTGTAATTCTTCAGCAAGAGAGAGCAGCAAACAACGCTTACCGAAGAAGCAGCCATTGCAGCTCCAGCAATCCACGGTGGTAACCGAAATCTAGTGGATGGAAAAAGGACTCCGGCAGCAATTGGGATGCCGATGAGATTATAACCCAGAGCCCAAATGTAGTTGAGACGTATCCTCAAAAAGGTTTTCCTTGAAAGGTCAATGGCCGTTATCACGTCCTCCAAGTAGCTCTTCATAAGAACTATGTCAGCTGCCTCAATAGCAATGTCGGTTCCCGCACCTATTGCCATTCCAACATCTGCAGCTACGAGTGCCGGGGAGTCATTGATTCCATCTCCCACCATTGCCACGACGTAGCCTGCAGCCTGTGCATTGAAGACGTATGATCATAGCATGTAAATAATGGGATTGCTAAATTTATGTGCAGCTAGAGCATGGCAATGTAGAAGTGCCGAGATTATGAAAACTGATACTCCCTCTGCCCCTTTATTTCTCCACTTTTACTATTCAGGACATCTCAAAATAATCTTCTATATTTTGAATTTATTCTGAGTTCAAACGATTTTGAGAACTATATCTACTAGAATTTTAATTGAGACTGCTGATTGGTGGACAATATATTGAATTTTTTTTTCCAGGGAAATACATTACTTGTTTTTCCCAGTTAAAGGGCAGATTGCGAAAAATTTGGAACGGAGGGAGTAAAAGAGGTTGTCAACCAATCTATCATGATTAATCAAGGACGAATAGACCGGATAAGTCATGGCATGGAGGACACATGCAAGTGGTTTTAGGATGAACAAGCATGAAGTGATAATATAGGGTCGAAGCCTATTCGAATTGCTACCTGTAATTCCTTTACTTTCTCTGCTTTATGCTCGGGCTTGGCTTCTGCGATGACAGTGTCGATTCCAACTTCCTTGGCAATTGAATTGGCTGTTCCCCAATTATCACCTGTCACCATTATACTTCTGACTTTCATTGACTTGAGAATGGAAATGACTTCACCAGCACTGGGCTTCAAGGGATCAGAAATGGCAAGGATTCCAACTAGCTCCCTATCTACGGCTACAAGAACCCCAGTTTGAGCCAAACCTTCAGTTTCCGCGAGCATTTCTTCAGCGTCGACTGGGATGATAATGTTTTCTTCCAACATCAAGCTCTTGTTTCCTACAATCAGTTCCATGTTCCTAACAATGGCCTTCACTCCATGGCCGGTAATGGATTTGAAGTCTTTAGCCTCTGGCCAGGCAGGATTCTCCTCATCTTCTTGGAATTTCTTGGCATACTCAACAATGGCCTTGGCCAAAGGATGCTCACTGTTCACCTTAAAAAAATACCCAGCATTGTGAGGAGTCCTTCTTTGTCAGGAAATTTCGAAGAATACGAAAAATCAAGGGGCATCTTGAAATTAAATGAAACTTAAATCGCCGGTTGATACCTCAGCTGCAGCAACCAGTTCAAAGAATTCTCGAAGCACCATATTTTTTAAGAGCCTTGTGTTAACAACTACTGGCTTGCCTGTGGTGAGAGTTCCTGTCTTGTCGAAGACAATGCAGTTCACCTACCAAAAACCATATGCATCAAGATTCTAGTATCGCTACATAAACTAGATTTGAATGGTGTTTTTCCAATTTGATCACCAATACATGTCAGACTTTTAAGGTAATAAACATGAGTAAAAATTTTATGAAGTGCAGTTTCTAAAGAAGAAAATTGATTTCTCAAGCTACCTTGTGTGCACTTTCTAGTGCTTGGCCCCCTTTAATTAGGACACCTTGGGAAGCACCAACACCAGTACCAACCATAACAGCAGTGGGAGTGGCCAAGCCTAGAGCACATGGACATGCAATGACCATAACAGAGATGCCAAACTGCAGCGCAAGCTCAAAGATATCCATGGAGGCAGGTATCCAAGATCTCGGGTATCCATGAAATGTCCCAGCTAAAAACCAGGCAAGGCAAGTGGAAAATGACAGAATTATAACCTGCAAAGTATAGCAAGAAAATGTTACCGAAGGCCAACAATAAAAAGAACTATCATTCGTTTTTCTAACTCCGTGTCTCTATCCAGCAGATCTTGAGATTGAATCTTCATTGGCAAACTACTACAGTAAAGTTCCCCCAAGAATACTTAGAGAACACTCAGGACAGTCCTATTTCCCAAACTTGTTTCCCACCAAGGACAATAAGACTTCGCACCTTGAAGGGAAGTAGGACTGAAGACAGTAAGAAAATTTATCAACACTGACAAATTTATCGCTGCACCTAAAATATAAAGTACTGAGAAAGTTCTCATTAAAAGGACTTCAATGTACATAGTTTCCCTTGCATCGAATAAGTTCCGAATATTGGATTAGGAAGAAATTTACTGGGAAAAAAACAGATCAGGTACACTTACCAGAGGCACAAAATATTTGGAAATGCGATCAGCAAATTTCTGCACCGGAGCTTTAGCCATCTGTGCTGATTCCACGAGCCGAACAATTTGGGAAAGAGCACTCTCTGATCCAACTCGAGTTGCCTTGATATGTAACACACCATTGTCATTCACCGTGCCTCCAATGACCGTATCACCCTTCCTCTTTGCCACTGGCCGCGCTTCTCCTGTAATCATGCTCTCATTTACATGGCTTTGCCCCCATATAACATAACCATCTGAAGCCACTTTGGCACCTGGAATAATTTTAATCACGTCGTTCTTTTGTATCAACCGACTATCCATTTCTTCTTCACCTATTACATTTCCTTCTTTATCAAGGATTAACAATATAGCCGCCTCGGGACACAGCTCCATAAGCTTTGCGATGGCCTCAGACGTCTTACCTTTGGCCAAAACCTCCAAATACTTCCCAAGCAAAATAAAAGAAATGAGCATCGCGCTAGTCTCAAAGAAATCCGTTGATTTGAAATATGGAGAAGTTGCGGCTCTCATTACTGAGTACACAGAATAGAAGTAGGCCGCGTTTGTTCCCAACATAATCAAAACATCCATGTTGGCGGAGCCATGACGCAATGCATTGTAAGAACCAACATAGAATCGACGACCAATAACAAACTGGACAGGGGTAGCTAGGGTCCACCTTATAAGCTCTCCCACAGTAAGCATATTCACCACTTTAGTATCCATTGCCTGCTTGAGTCCAGGGATGTACATAAAGACCATAGAAGTTAAGAAAATTGGAATTGTAAACACTGTGCTCCACAGAAAGGATCTATAGTACTGTTTTATTTCCTCCTTTCTATGGGATTCTCTTCCTCCTGCTTCGGGGAAAAACATTGCTTTAAAACGCCCAGATTCAGTTGCCTCGATGACTTTGATCAAATCTCTAGGTCCTGTTGAATCTGTTCTGTAAGAAATGGAAAATTTATAGAGCTCAGGGTCAATGTCTACCTCTTGAACACCTGGGAGTGCTTGAAGCGAACTTTCAATCATTCTCATCGAATGACTATTCCATTTTCCTTCAATTTTTAGCTGTATTTTGCTCGTATTTTCTCCTGTACTAGTCAAAATGGCTTCGAACCCAGAGTCCTCTACGGCTTCTAATAGCTTATCGTAGCTGACAACCTTCGGATCATACCGAATTTCTGCTTCTTCGGTTGCCAGTGCAACTTGGGCTTTTTGAACACCAGGTACTGCTTGCAAAGCAGATTCAACAGTCGTAGAACAAGAAGTACAAGTCATGCCCTTTATCTGTATCCGACATACATTGGTGGATTTCTCATTTGTCTCATCTTCTACCAACGTTGCCTGAAATCCGACATCTTCGATGGTCTCTCGAATTGTTTCCGTCTGGCGAAGAATAACAAATTCTTACATGTGAAACAGTGGGAATGTTGACAGAAGGTGTATAATGAAGTGCAGAGCTTTCTTAAAACATGACTACTTGTAAGAAATGAACAGCATCTCCAAAAGCTAGAAAATTGTTGCAGAACACAAATGAAGGATGATGCTATGGTGTCCCCGGTCATTTCGGGAACACCATAATTTTTGGCATAACAAAACCATTATGAGCATAACTAAAATCCATTACAAGCATAACCGAATGCAAACAAGGTATAACCAAGGAATATCCAAAAAATCAACCAAGGCATAACCAAACCCAACTAAGGCATAACTTATGCCTTACTATGGTTTTGTTATGCTCATAATAGTTTTGCTTATGCTCATAATAGGTTTTGGTTATACTCATAATGGTTTTATTATGCCAAAAGTCACGGTGTCTCCATAACCAAGGAATATTCAAAAAATCAACCAAGGTATAACCAAATCCAACCAAGACATAACAAACAAGTTATGCTTTGTTATGGTTTTCTTATGCTTGTAATGGGTTTTAGTTATGCTCATAATGATTTTATTATGCCAAAAGTTACGGCATCCCCAAAATGACCGTCGACACCGAAGTCATTCCTTACAAGTATTCACAAAATCGCTAATATTTACATCGAGACGCTTCCAAGAACAAACTCGAAATATTCATGCAAACGTACTTATATTACACATGCACACGTAGTAATATGGGCCATGTGTCCATCCAAGCCTCAACCAATACGCACCTAAAAACGAACGAGAAATGAAGGATCTTGACTTCGATTTGGCTGAAAATTCAGAGTATCAACTGGAAAATTCAGTTAAAACTAGGGTCGTTAAATGAACCAAACTGCTCGCGGTCAAAAATCTTCTTCTTCTTCTTCTTCTTCTTTTTTTTTTTCTGAAAGGCAATCTTCTGTTAGAGATCCTACCGAATCAGAGAACAGAGCTTACTAGGGAGGTTACATGGGGAGATATGGGCTACACAACCTTTCCTACTACAACTAGCAATCCAGTTAGCAAATCTATTCGACATTCGATTACACCAAGTAAATTTAAAATCAAAGTTTACAGAGAGGAAGAATATCATCAAGTAAAGCTTGAATAGTTCAGATCTTTTGATCCCGATTATGCTGCAGCATCTTAATTAAAGGTTCGCTGTCAGATTCAAAGATTGCTTCTCTCTTTCCCCAAGCTCTGGCCATGGAAACTGCAACTCGGATAGCCCATGCTTCAGGCGCTAGAGCTGAGGAGACTTTGATTATTTGGCTCCATAAGTTAACAAGCCACTCGAGCTCAATTCACTGGTTAAAAGTTCGTTCAAGATAGATTTGACTAATTAACAAACAATTCAATCTCGAACCCATTTTTCAAAACTTGTTAAGTTTTCAAACCAATCTTGAACAATTCATTGGTGGGCTCGTTGTAGCCGATTACACTGCTGCTGTGTGGGGGTGTAAGACATGTGTGTAAGTGGGTGTGGTTCTGACATTTTTGATAGACTTCTTCCGACCGATACCATCGGGCCTAAGCCTGTAGCAACTGGGTAATAACCTCGGTCTGCACTTGATGTTCGAACCGTAATTTTTCTTTCTTGCAACCAAAAGAAACTCAATTTTCAAACCCTAAACATAGGCCAAACATTACTAATTCCTAATTTCAACTCCTTGAAACAAGAAATGCCATAATTTTTGGTCGGTCACGTAATTGAATAACGTCAAACAAACAAACAACCAAATCCACTGCAAGTACTATTAATCACAAACACAACAAATATACCAACTACAACGGTTACACCAGCTCGGTGCTGGCCCTAAGTTAAAACTCAAGGTGCGGTCGCTTGAGGGCTCTAAAAATACACAACTCTTAGGAGCGCCCTACTTTGATACCCCTTGTAATAGCCCAATAACAATGTCCCACGCTTAATTTTTGTTTTAAGCCTCTGAAAAGTCAGGTTCAACTCTACACCTGCCTACATGGCACTGCATGATTGGTAATAGGATAACAACCACTTTGAAACTACTTTGCAATCATCAATTATGCAGTGCAACTTATGCGGGGTGTGGTTTGTATTGTGTCCCAAGGATTATTGTAAATCCAATCTCCGTACCATACACTTGCATGTATATATCATACATAGAAGAAGAGCGTTTACTCTTAAAGCAAGGGTGCCTCTAGGATTTTATTTCAGTGGTTACAAAAATTTATTAAAAAGAAAATTTATAGGTAAAACTCTATATAAATTAAGATATCTTTTTTGGTTTGAAAATTTATCAGCCTGATTTATTTTATTTTGTTGATCTACGTTATCTATATATTCACAAATCAACTTTAGCTAAATATGAATGATGATCAGGTGGAGACAATATTACAAAAAAATTAAATTATACACACAAAAAATATAAGATTTAAGTGTATTTTTTGAACCGAGATGATTCGCTCGAACCCCTCAATCACTAGTGGAGCTTAAGGACAAGCGGTATTAATAAGTGATGTTTAGCGATCTTTGCTTTAACTTCACGTCAACTTTTGGTGATTAATCTTCCATTTCCAATGACGAGAGAAATCAAAAAATACAAAATTATCGGCCAAGTTGAAAAATTTCCTGAGTAAACAAAAGATACGAAAATCATATATAATTGTTTCAAATTTTTTCGTTTCAGTAACTTTGCTTATTGTTTTTGCCCTATTTTTTTTCTTTTTTAAATTTCTCGTAAAGCTTTCGAATGATTAATCAAAAAACTTAACGCATCACTCGTAAATTTTACGTGAAATTTAAAAAGAAAAATAAAAACACGGAAAAAAATATTCCAAAATGAAAATTTTAGGCCAACTGGAGAGCTATCCTATCAACTTACGTTAACGAAGCTGGGGTAGAACATGACATGCGCTCTGTTGTTCAGCACGTCAACCACCGCTTCTTTGATCCCCGGCAGCCGCTTGACGGCCTTCTCAACGGACCCGGCGCAGGCCGAACACGTCATCCCGACCACCGAAAACAGCGCCGTCGACTCCGACCCTTCCATATTCTTCTCCTCTTCCGTAGACAACGCCCCCTTCGGGTACTTGGGCATCGACGGGTAGTGCGGCCGTGGGGACAGGTCTCCTCCTCCTCTACTACTCTCGCTCCTCATGCACGCTAGTGAGAGAAACCGCGCCGCCATGTTTACGCCGCCGCTCTCAGCCTCTCTCTCTCTCTCTCTCTCTCTCAAGGAGACTAGGAGTCTTGGAAGGGAAAGGAGCGTCCCCTGGAATCTGCTCCCCCTGCGTCGTGTCGTCTTATATAAGGTGTTTTCAATCTCAATCCACTTTTTTTACTTTTTCGATTCCTAGTTGACGCAAATGATTTGTTCCAAAAATTTCGACTTAAAAGCAAAAAAAAAAGTTGGTAAAAGTAAAAAAAAATTACCGAAAAAAAGTATTAGACAAAAAAGTTAGAAAGAATGTAGTGTTCCTGCATGTGACACCATTACGTAGTACAAGCGCTGCCCTACCAAAGTTTTAGAAATTACTATGGTAGTTTTTTCATTTGAACGTCACAATTATGTAGGTTTGTCCACCCAACGTCATCCAAAACAATTTAACATCCGGCCATCTAAGATATTTTTAGAAAAACTCGATAATCCTCCTCTTGAGATTGTACGCATCTGAGAAAACGGTAAAACTAGATTCAATACTGTATCTTTTGAAATGGATATGGATGCGCAAAATTATACGCATCTCTAATCATATCGATCTTTGTAGATGAATAGGTTGGTCGAAAATATGTACAATAATTTATCTGATAATAACTATTTTGTAATATATGTGGTTAGGAATCAATTTCGCCCTTGATATGTGAAAAAATAAATAAAAGTTTCACTCACTGGGCATTGAAATTCTAAGGCCGTCCTCATCTTTCACCACACAATCTTGTGTGGTCAAAGATTTGGAGTATTAGCCGTCCAAAAAAAGACTTGGAGTACTATTATATTGAAAATTCATTCAATGCATTTAGGGCACTGTTATGCAGTGCTCCGGAAACAACGCCAACTCCAAGCCCCTTTTCACTACACAATCTTGTAGGGTCTGAGACTAAACGTGCGGGCCTGACAAGATCTTATGGTGGATGAGGAGTCTAGGCATCATGTGGCTGCTGAATAGTCTCTAGGTTATATTGGAGTTCAATCGCTAGCAGACTTCTTTTGAATTTTTGTATGTGCTCTAACGGCTCATTTGCCTAGCAGATAAGGTTTTGCGAGATAAGAAAGCAAGGTGGGGTTTTTTTTTTTTTTAATTTATTAATCTGCAAGACTAAAACGTCTAAACAACATACAAAAAGGAACTCAAAGAGGGCAACACGGAAATTCACAAACCGGACACCCAAAGAGGGCAACACGGAAATCCACAAACCGGACAAACCATAAAAAAAAAAAAAAAAAAAGTGCCTTCTTAGCACAATCATGTGGAGTTAGCCCAATTACACTTAACGTCTAACAAAACCAAATTTACAAGAAACAAACCAATCCTTGAGAATAGAGCAGTCTTGTACCACAACCGAAACATCACTGGGAGGGTTATTGGAAGCTAAGCGATTCTTGATTATAACCTCTGCATCCCTTCGGAGAAGGGAGAGCAATACCCAATTCTAGGCCCTATTCCGACCCAATTATAGGCCCTTACAAACAGCTTTCTGCCCCATCAACGTTAGGATAGTGGCCTACTATGGTGATGACGGGTGACAGAGAATTAGGGTTTGATTCTGGAGAAGGAGGCTTGAGAAACGGCTCACATGAGTTGTCAAAAGCGCAGAATAGGTTTTCAAAACGAACTATGACCCATGTCATTTCTGTTGAGTTAAGAAGGAGTTGAAAACATTTATGGCAATCTGAGTTCTAAGGGCTAATCAAAGGCCGTGGCGTGGATAAAGGATAATGTGTGATACATATATGAAATGAAGAAAGAAGATTAGAATTTTTTTATTTTTTTTTTCAAATTTTGAAATTCTCCCTTTTCAAAATCAGTTCAGAGTGTTTGTCTAAAAATTTAGATGACGGATTCTTGAATTATATAGATACTGAAAGTTAAAGCTAAAAAAGAAATGAAACTCTCAAAATTTTAAAACTGTGTTTGGATAAGCAACGATCTTTGCTTGAACTTCACGTCAACTTTTGATGATTAATCTTTCATTCCGACGACGAGAGAAATAAAAAAAATACAAAATTATAAGCCAAGTTGAAAACAGTTATAGAAAGTTTATGTCCATATCAAAATTAATTGACAATGAGTGAAAATGTCTCAAATATTGTTAAATGATCACTCATTCCATCCCCAAGCAATGTGAGATTCTATTTCCTTAACATCCCCCTTCACGTGCAGCCGCATTTGAGCTCTGTCACGTGTGACCACTTTTGGGTCCTATCATCATCCAGTTTTTTTTGCTGGTCTTCATTGTGGGGTGAAGATTGTGAATTTTTAAAATGTGGGATGGAATGAGTCCTGCTCTGATACCATATAAAAACTTTATTTCCATATTAAAACCAATTGGCAATAAGTGAAAATGTCTCAAATGTTATTAAGTGATCATCCATTTCACCCCAAACAATGTGTGATTATATTTCCTTGACAACATTCCTAAACAAAAGATACTAAAAGGATATATATAGTTGTTTCAAATTTTTTCGTTTCAATAACTTTGAGTATTTGCTTTTTGTCCTATATTTTCTTTTTAAAATTTCTCGTAAAGCTTACGAGTGATTAATCAAAAAACTTAACACATTACTCGTAAACTTTAAGTGAAATTTAAAAAGAAAAATAAAAATACGGAAAAAATATTCCAAAATGAAAATTTAGGCCAACCGGAGAGTTTGTTGGGTTTTGCCCATCTAATATTGAAAAAGAAAAAGAAAATAATTATGGTTAGTTGGTTTTAATTGATTCGGTGGTGTTCAGCAGTGAAATGGGTTGGTTATTTGGTGAGTGACCTTCTCTACAAACATCTCTGGAATTAGCGGTCTGTGCATGGAAAGTCCCAAAGAGCATTTGTGATGCTTGGAATATGAAGAGTCAAGTGTCTAAACATTCTCTTGTTTCTATTTAAATGAGGCAGTGAGATAAGTGTGATGAGGCAGTGCATGTGTGCCGAGATAAGTGTGTGAGCTACGGCAGAAAGAGCACAAAGCAAGGTATACAGTGTGTGTGAGAGAGAGAAAATCGGTGAGAATATTGTGTGAGTGAGGGAGATAAAAATACCGAGAGCTTGATCGAGAACTAGAGTATATATGGTATTTTGTATCTCATCGTACTTATTCAATATTAGTGGAAGTTGTTATCTCTGCCGTGGATGTATCCGAGTTCGGAAAACAACATATTCTTGTGTTTCTTTTGTGTGATTGTTTTTCGTCATGCTTCCGTTGCGCGGGTGGGATCGAATATTTCCCAACAGAGCTATCCTCTCAACTTACGTTAACGAAGCTGGCGTATAACATGACATGCGCTCTGTTATTCAGCACGTCAACCACCGCTTATTAGATCCCCGGCAGCCGCTTGACGGCCTTCTCGACGGACCCGGCGCAGGCCGAACACGTCTTAGTGATGTGGGATTTTTATGGGTGAAAGATTGGAAATTTTATTATTTGAATATTCACAATGTTACGTTACCCTCATATTTTATGTTTTGAAATATTTTAATCCTTAGCCTTTAGAAATTAATATTGATATCTTTGTATTTCAAATGTTACCACTATTTGATAATTTTTTCCAAAATACTAGAGGGGGCAAGCCTTTATACATTGGAAATTTATTTTAATATAATAGTAAAGTTTATTTTTTCTTCTTGCAGGGGCGGCCGTTCCTACTGGCTCCTCCCTAACTCCATTCTGGTCAAAACATTTCTAGAGTTTTAACTTCATGTTGAACCCCTTGACTTTGAAATGACGTTGATTTAATTTGAAAAAGAAAGGAGAAAAAATAAATTTGCATAGGATGTGACTCATTAAGTTCTTAAAATAGATAAATATTATGAGATAAGCAAAAGTGAACAAATAAATGGTGACGGGCGAAATACGAAAAAATGAAAGATTTTGGCAAACGCCAAGATTCTTAGGCCATCCACAGTGGTATAATCAAAAGCCAATTATTTTTAAAGTTAACAATGTTAATGTTAAAGATGGCTTACAATGATATAATCAAACTTAGTAACATTCTTAGAAATAATCAAATTTTGGGTTTTGGATAACCAAAACTAGCAACATTTTTCAATAACCAAAATTTGTGAACTCTACACCACATAAGTTAACTAGTTTCAAAATTTGTATACACGCGCGTTTCAATTGGTATTTTCTTTTTTCTCTTCTTCGCCTACTCTATATTTTTTTCACTTCACCCACAAACTATTTCTCTTTCTTTCTCTCAAAAAGTGAAGCTCGTATCTCTCGATCATCTATAATTCAACCCATCATCGCCGGATTAAGATATTTCACTCTTCTTTCCCGTTTCTATTTTTTTTCCCCCAAAAATATTCATAATAGGAGGGAAGAAAGTCACCGAATTTTCCCCAAAATTAAGAGAGGGAATCGATATATTTTTGCAAAAAAAAAAAAAAAACGTAAATGGAAGGAAGTGAATGACAAGGAACAGAGGGGGAGAGAAAGTGAAATTGTAGTGGACCCTTATTTTGGTTATGGATTAAAAATGACCATTGTAAAGCTTAATATTGTTAAACTTAGCAACCTTTTAAGTGAATAATCAAAAGCTGATGTGTCAATTTTTGATTATCCTTTTTTGATTATACCACTGTGGATGGCCTTAACCATTGAATCTGAAGCAATTTACTACTTTTGTTTTGAAACAGAATCTTTCATTAGCCATTGAGAAAAAATGGTAAAAATTGCTCCATGATTTACTATTTCGTCATTTGATTCTCCATCCAACTGCGAAACTGGCTCGCGCGATCTCACCATGTTCGCAATTGATTTCTTGTTTGTTCGTTTGGATTGAATACTTTAGGGCGGTTTTTTGACTTACATTGAGTACTTGGAGCAAAATTCCAATTCCAATTCCATTTTGTCTAGCTAATTTGTGAAATCATTAGTATTAAATCTGTAGCAATTATGAGAATTTTTGAAAATTGAGTAGGCTCAAACGACCCTATTTTTATAAATTTCCCTCCATTCTCATAGTACCTGTAACAGTTTTTTAAAATTTGTAAACTATAGAAATATCATTGTTTGCTCTTTTGAATTTTACTTTTGGAAGATGTGTTTCCAAAATGGGTGTTTCTTGGGAGGAGTTAAATGGGAGAAGTATAAAAATTGAACTAAATGTATTTTGGTATTTAGAGATCCATACCTAAAGGTAGGTTTTTTATTTTTATTATTTTTATTTTTATTTTTATTTTGAGATTCGTATACATATCTCAATTTATATCATTTTTTTTCAAGCTTTCCTTTTTCTTTTTTTTTATCTTGTCTTGGCTTAATAAATTGACAATGTTAAGTTAGATCTTATCTACATTTATTGTTCCTTTTTCATTCTATGTGTTTGGACAGTAAATGATAAAATTTAAAAAAAAATTAATGGAGGCTCAGCTATTGCAATGTTTTTTTTTTTTTAATCAGCAAATAAAGAATTTCCATATTTTTAAAAATGACACAAAAGAGGAACCCTGTAGAAACCCTGTTGCAATGTTGAAGACATTTTCTGAAGGATGTGACCCACGAGAGCTGCACTTAATTGGTACTATAGTATATAATACATACATTAAATTAAGTCTCATCCAAGGTATATATGTGTCACATATATATATACAATTAAATGTCAATTTCAATATCAAACATCTTAGGTTGTGTTTGGGATAGCAATTAAAGAAGTCCATTAATTTTTTTGTCCCCTCTGGTTGCCTTCATACGATTCATAGCTAATA
The DNA here is from genome assembly GCA_019656295.1 of Rhododendron mucronatum var. ripense. Taxonomy (NCBI): domain Eukaryota; kingdom Viridiplantae; phylum Streptophyta; class Magnoliopsida; order Ericales; family Ericaceae; genus Rhododendron; species Rhododendron mucronatum. Next base: position 2,845,664 of record BPLT01000008.1, on the reverse strand, counting down.
ATGCTCCCTCAACAAGTGCAACATGTAAAATTAATGTCAAAATGAAGAGCAAGTAAACGCGGAAACATCTCTGGATCCGGCAAACCATCTATGCTCGTTCTCGCTGCAGGTCGGAGAATCAACGTTAGAACATTGCCAGATCCGCTGCAGATGCCTTCACCTTTACCGTTAGGAAGCCCAAAAAACCGTCACCAAATCGACAGATCAAAATATTGTCCTATTACACAAGTAGTTTTCATTTTGTACATGTGAACGACAAGGGTGTTAGTTTGAACAGTGGGATATTATTTGGGTCCCTTTCGTTCTTTGATGATATTCACATATACAAATTTCATGAAAACTACCATTAATTGAATAATTTGTCAGGTCATTCGTTACCTTCGTGCCTCAAAATCAGTTGAGGCGTGCGAAAATTGGCTTGAATTAGGAGATTTCCAGAATTGTTCTTTTTGTGGTCGATCATAACGTGTGATTTAAGTGCGACGGAGATAGTGATGAAGATGATGATTCGTAATGAAGGGATTAAGATATTTGGGCCCAATTGGGCAACTTTAAAAAGTAGTAGTATACTATTGAATCTGGCTTGTCAGCCATCTAGGTTGGATTGCAGAAGTGAGATTCAAGTTATTGCAACCGTCGGATAGTATTTTAATGGTTCAGATTTATTTCTAATCTTGTACCAGTAATAAAAGACTTTTACTAGTAAAAGTTTAAATAAATCTGAACCATTGAGTGAACCGCACATCCTTCTCTGCAATTAACCGTAGAGAAGCCGGATCCTATACTACTGTATTTTGTTTGGTTCGCTGGGGCTTTGCCTCCAAGTTACGTTGGTCGTGGGCCCGACAGTTGAATCCCCGTTCGCGGGCTTTTTGAAATGGGTTGAGTTTGGTTTTGGCACCAAAGAATGTTCCAAAGGGCATGCATGCAGCTTCTTAATTCTCTCATTTAAACTAAAAGATTCAAATGATCAAAAAAACAAGAAACTAAAGATTCTATATGCACAAAAACTTTTTAATTTCGTAACATTATTCTATATGTGCGAAAATATTTTGTTAATGAAATGTTGCTGAGATATATGCATAAAAAAGAAAAATTGTCAACGGTTTTGCTACGATCAAGTGACATAACACGTAATATGTATGGTGTAAAGCGACAAAAAAGATGACAACAGCCATCGATTCATTCTTATAATATTTTGTATGACAGATATAAAATATTGATATTGGTTTTGAAATGCCTTTAACTGTCGGAATCGTTTTCATTTTTAGTACATTGTTTTTAGTTACTAGACAGCATTTTGATTCGTCTGGATGCGAGAAATAAAAAAATGCCAAAATTGAATGTTTAAGAGGACAAAAATAAGCCAAAAGAGACATAGAGTAGTTGTTATTAATCTGTGGTTGACATTGTTCAATGTTGTAATTGGTTTATGCCTCTCTCTCTCTCTCTCTCTCTCTCTCTCTCCCGAATCAAAAAAGTAAAAGATTTTGGGAACTCAAACTGAAAGAAGTTAAAAAGAGATCAAAGAAGTCGATATTATGGAATTGTGCTATTTTAATTTCAATTAGTCCAACAAATACTACAATGCTGACGTAGTGAATTATAATTTGTTCTTACGCTCGTTGCGGGTTCAGTTCATGTCTAATTTTTTAATGGTCCAGTCCGGTCTAGTTTTGGGTCTTTGTGGGCCCCTCCCGGGCCTACAACAATGATCAGAATCGTTCATTGTTGTAGAGCATATCGAATATGTCATCGACGCCAAAAATTAGCTTGATCGAACATTAATAGATTCATTGACAAAACAGATATGTACAAGAAAAAAGCGACGACAAAACTTAAGTTGAAATTAATAATTGCCCATTTTTTTCATGTACAAATCTATTTCGTTCATGTACCTATTAATATTCGATCAAGCTAATTTTTGGCCGTGAATGACATATTCGACGAGCTCTACAAAATGAACGATTCCGATCATTGTTGTGGGCCCGGGAGGGGCCCAAAACGGCCCACAACTGGACTGGACTGGACTGTTAAAAAACTGGACATGAACTGGACTGGACTGTTAAAAAAATCGAACCTTCTTCAATTGGAAATTTAGAAGGGCCTTAACTTCTAAGAAAAATAATGTTATTATGTCTATATGTGTAGGAACGTAGGGTTAAGCGTACCAATTCAACGTGGAAGACATTCCTATCACTACGCCAAATTTTGGCTTTACCGGCGATAGTATTACCGGTATTAATTTAATGCCGTTAAAAGACACTTTTAGCGGCATTAATAAGACTGTAGGTAATAATTACCCAAAAACGGCGGTATTCCTTAGACCGCCGTTTTTAGTGACTTTTACCGGCGGTTTTTTAAATTACCGCCGGAAAAAATAGAATGTACGGTTATTTTTTAATACCGGCGGTGTATTACCGCCGTTTATAACAAAACCGACCCGTATAATATAAATAATAATATTTATCCTAGTTGAACCAAAATGCGGGTTAGCCGAGTTGATCGCACGCGGGTTCAAAGATCCGGAGGTTCCGGGTTCGAGTCATGGGGAAAGCAAAAAAATTTAACCATCGATTTTATTGCCGGCGGTATTATTACTGGCGGTTCTTTACTGCCGTTTTTAGTACTATCGGCGGTTTTCTAATGCCGCATTTGTTTTTCTAACAATTGTTTTTCCAGCGGTTTATTTCCGGCGTTTTTGAACTATCACCGGCGGTTTTGAGTATTACCGGCGGTTTTTGGGACTATTAACGGCAGTTTTCTCATGCCGCTTATGCTAAAATTTGGCGTTGTGTATCTATGATCATAAGCGATGATATATAAGATGACATTAGATATGACAAATATCGTAATCTGTGCTATACGCAGTGGCAATGCGACGCCACACTATGGAGAATATTGGAGTGTGGGGTCGGGCGACCTCACGGAAAAAGTAAATTTGTTACTACAGATTTCTAGTGTTTGCTCCTATGATTTGCTTTGAATATTGTAGGGTTTGTTACATTGTTAAATGTACAGAATTTGAGTTGGCATTGAGAATTTGTTATTTAAATAAGTATATATACTAGTATTAATATATGAATAATTTACATAACGAGTCCCCCTTCTTATAAGGATCACGTTATTTTAATAAAATGCGGACCTTCCTTTCCCGATTGAATTTTGACGATCCGAGCCGCTCAATGTGTTTAGAACGTGATTTTAAAGGTACTTGCGAGAAATGAGCAAAAAAAAAGACCGGAAAGGGGTTCATCCGAGCAGTTTTTGTTTTTTGTTTTAATCTAACAGTTCAAATAAAAATTGCTCAAATCAAGCCCTTCTCGGTCTTTTTTTTTTTTGCCGATTTGCCATGGGTACCCTTAAAATCACGTTCTGAACACATTGAGCGGCTCGGATTATTGAAATCCGATTGGAAAAGGCAAGAAATGAGAGGTCCGCATATGAGGTTCTCATTTTAAGGTCCTTACCTGAAGATTTCTGTTTACATGTATATTGCTTAAGTTGTAAATCATGAAAGTCTAATACCTAGGTTTGGGATTTGCATAGATTTAGGATATTTGGTGTTTGATTAATTGTTTGGGGGAATTACCTATATTTTCAGTAGGAGTATTGATGTTTATTGCTATACGGACACGAAGTCATCTGATTTAGGTCGGTATTACAAAGCATTCTTGTATGGGACCCACATAAAGCAGCCAATTCAAAAAAAAATATTTGCATGTATTCTTTGGATATTTGATTTCTAAGTGTTGTTTTTATTATTATTGGTCGTCTAATTAATTTGGATTATTCAAAAAACATTCCTAGGCAAAAAAATAGTGTACTCATGACGAAGGGAGTTTGTGTGCGTAGCATTACTCTTTGTTAAGTTGCAGATGTTAATTAGAGTACGGAGTTTTGGGTATGTTTTTTTTTTATGATTGGGGATCCAATTAATAATGAGAAGTGGAAAAAAGTATTTAGATATTCCTATGATATTTCTAGAGTACTACCTTTGACTTCATACTTCTGGATATATACTGTTGCATTATATATTTGAAAACAGATTATTATCTCTGAGATCTTTTACTCTGATAACTTCGATCAGGGATAGGAAAACCATAATTGTTTATTTGTTTTGCTTTAGTCAAATAGATATTTGTAGATGGTACAAAAATTAAAATAACAAGAAGTGGAGATTTATTAAAATGTCAAATGTTTCCCACCACTTAATTGGCTCAACTGAAGCTCTTCTCTTGATTCTTTCCAATATTACATATATATAGTATATATAAATTAATCTGCGTTGTTGTATATACCTTTTCAACATATGTTCAACTCCAATTTATTCAACTATGGAAGATAGCCAGTCATACGTCCAGGTTCTAATGTCAAATTTCAAGGTCTAGGTCACCTTGAATTATGGTGCCCCTACATTACATATAAATTTGGAAAAATCAAGTAAATATAGAAACAATCATTCGTCCAATTTCTAATGTCTAATTCCGAGGTATAGGGCTGCCTTGAATTATGGTTCCCCTACATTACATACACATTTGAAATAATTAAGTAAATAAAGAAACAATCATTCATCCAGGTTCTAATGTCAAATTCCGAGATCTAGGCCGCCTTGAGTTATGGTGCCCCTACATTACATACACATTTGAAATAATTAAGTAAATAAAGAAACATATATTCAAGTCCAATTTATTCCAATATGGAATATATATAACCAGTCATACGTTCAGGTTCTTATGTCAAATTCCGGAGTCTAGACCGCCTTGAATTATGGTGCCTACATGTGCAAAAGTTTCGAAACAAACTTTTTATAATTAACATGAGAGTGGATAAATTGCATCACTAGAGGTCGAGTACATTCCATTAACTTGCTAAGAAAAACTTATAAATATATACCCAAAGACAAGAGGAGATTCATTAACCTGCTAGATTAAATGATCAAACAGTCAAACTGATCAAGTAGTGTTGTGATTCGTAAAGTAATATTGAGGTATGTATCTAAAGAGGGAAAATGAGGCTCAAAACGCCTTGAAGTTACAATAAGTTGCAAATCTCTCACTTGGTTTTGACTAGAAACACATCAACTACTAAAAGGACAATACGAATACAAATGAAGAGAGTTGAGAAAGCGCGAAACTCGATCATTCCTGATACAAAAGGCATATCAAAGGCCCCTGGCAAGGCATATCAGAGCAAAAAAACCAACAAGTCTTGAATTATATGGCTCGTGATTTGACAATGTCGATGCTCATTTCGCTGGGATCTGTTGCCTGCAGTTCGACTTGAATCCCGTCGAGTTCTCTCTTGAATCTATCCTTGGAACTAGCATACACCATCTTATCCCTCACCCTTGATGTATCAGGAGCCCTGTTCCCGAAAACCCGAAAAATAATTAGTATTCCTCAGCTGTGTCTAGTGTCAAAAACAAATGAACTCTAGGCCATATTTTGTGTTCATTATACTGAGAGCTTCATACTTAGATTGCTTTCCCTTCATAAATACTAATTTTCCCTTCATAAAATTAACTTGGACACTCTAGTAGGCAATGGGGTGCAAACGAGCCAAGTCGAGCCGAGCTGAGTTTTTTATCGTTCAAGCTTGGCTTGTTTGTAAACGAGGCGAGCCCGATTAATTTACAAAACGAGCCGAACTTTGAATTGTTGAGTTTGGCTCATGTACTAAAGGAGCCTGAAACTCATTAGCTCGGTTCGTTTGCGGCCCTAGGCATGCCACGGGGTTCCAACTTATATAGAATGAGAACCAAAGGTCATATAAATCCTCTAAGTCAATGCAAGCAATAATTAAGCCTAGCTTTTGACTCTTGGATCATGATTTTATTGAGTGCATTTACGAGGTACGTACCATGCAATGAAGAATATTTTGCTTTTCTGGACATTCTCGTCTGTGGTGAAGTCGAAGTCATAGACCGCGTAGCGGCACTTGTCGCTTGGGAGGGAAGCAGCAAAATCATCATAGCTCTCCTCAGGGTTCCCGAGCTTCTCGACCGTCACCCGTTGGTTCTCAATCTTGAACACGATGAACCGGTAGTTCCTCTTCGCTTTCAGCTCCAAGAACTTCAGCTTACACTCGTCGTCCACCGCCATTCCAGATGCAGCATTCGCCTTCCCCAAAAAGTTGCAATATCAGAAACAAGAAATTGGGAATGACAAAAAGGAAAGGGTCCCCCTACCCACCCCACAAGGACACTGGCCAGACCTCTCCAATGCCCTTGTAGGATCTTTCTGAGACCACTTTGATGATCGAAATCGTTCACTTTCAAAAATTGTTTAGACCATCAACCAGGCCATAACTTATGTTCATTGAATTTCAATTGAAATGTTTTTGAAACACATTTATGCTGATAAAAGTCTTTTTAAATGAATTTTGAAACACTGGATCAAAACATTTTTTTTTTAACATCATAAATGTGTTCCGAAAAGATCTTGGACAAGAACTGGCCCGCAAAGATGATCCCCTCCAACCTTGGAAACCATCTAGAAAGAGACAGGCCGGGATAAATGACCAACAAAAAATGAGTACCGCATTAAATATTTTGACACAGATTGTTCAAGCTCATGATTATCTCCACCAAATATAATTCATGGAATATTCTCAACCTCCTCATCAAATAAAGTGTGGAAATTCTGGTGTAATTTTCACATGACAATGATACTTCCTTTATCCAGAAGCATAGTCATACCAACTTTGTTTTCATATCCATCTTTCTGCACCAAGAGAGAGAGAGAGAGAGAGAGAGAGAGAGAGCATACCATGTTGTCCTCCAAGGAGGGAGCAGTGAGATATGGGAAATGTGGGAAACAAAAGGGAAAGGGGGCTAAGGGGGGCCAAAAGAACGAATGAGAGACATGGGAGTGAAAAACAGAGAAAACAGATCCTTGATTTTTGGGGAGATAAAGAGAGAGAGGTGGGACTTGTATCGTTCCAATTTTATCGGATGTCCCCGAAAGAACGAGAGAGGTGGGACTTGAGGAGAGGAGAGAATTTGTTGGACAAAATGATAGGTTTACAAATTTTTTGTGCCTTTTGCTTTCAGTTAGCCTCCACAATTCACTAACTTGCCTCCACGTTGTGAAGTCGCAATGGCATGTCCAAACCCAGAACTCCAAAACTCACTTTTCCATTTTTCGCACGTTACGGGTACGAGGACACCGGGATTTTAGAAGTACCCGTGCTTCATGAATACACAAACAACTTTAGAAGTAACCATGATTCCTTCATGGTTGAGAACATTCTTTACAATCTCACCTCTTTTGTAACAATTGCCTAGTCAACGCCCTCATAAAACTTATGTTATCAGGAGCGGAATCAGAAGTTTTTGAATTGTGAGATCAATATCTAGAAAAAATACTAACTATTAGTCTTTTCGTTATTTATTAATAATTCGAAAAGCCTACCGACAACTCTTAAAACGGTGGTTATGGTGTAAAAAATCTCAAATTAAAGCTCATGTCGAAAAGTAGATAAAGATTTATAAATTGGCATAACTTTTACTAAAATAAATTTCTAAATTCTTTTCCATTGGGTGTACTATTACGAGTATTATCAATGTCTATAATTGGGAGATGCTTAAAAGGCCGTACAATTAGAAGGGGCGGTCCTTATTTTTAGTGAGGGTACTTGTTGCTAAGACAATGGTTAATGCTACTCCACTAGCTTTGAACATAAAGCAAGCGGGTTGAAACTTTTGGATCGGAAGATGCTGTCAAGCGGGGTGCTTGGCAGCTGTGCCGAGCAACTCATTTAGGAGATGTTGTCAAAAGTTTCATACTATCTGAATTGCGCTTGTTCACCCATTACTATGCGAGAGCAGATTTTTTATTATTGTTTGTGTTCCAATTTGCTTTTAACCGCATGAGAAGAACGGCGAATTGAAAGAATGTAAGTAAAAATCATGATGATGAAATTCCAAAAAAAATTAGGACTTGTTTGTTTGGGGAGATTCGAGGTTGGGATTGAATATGTAATGCCATGGATCCCAACTCTCCAGAGTTTTCTGTTGCATATCTTGACAAAGCCTGTATCCCGGGATATGAAATTAGAGGTGTCATGGAATTTTATATCCCCTCCATTAAGAACTACTTGCAAATGTGACTGTATTTTCCTCTCCGTTTTATCCTAATGTGACTTGGATGAGGATAAAATTGAAAATGCATGTTATAATCCCAACCAAAACAATCATTGGATTTCCATTTTCTCCTCCATTTATATATCCCAAGGGAAATTATATCTTACCCTTAGCGCCCGTTTGGATGGAATATAAAGGAGGGGGATGAGTTATATATGTGGGGTGATAAGGAGGTGGGGCCCACTCTTTATACTTGGTGTGGAAAGCATTTGGACAAGGGGTAAAAGGGATGCAGGAGATTAGTTTATGCGGGCGTGGGGGTATTATTTATGGGTGGGTTTTGGGGTGTTATCAATTAATACCTCTGGATAAGGCCAAAATAATACTCCTCCTTCTCTATTTCAATTACAAAAAATCCTTATCCCCCTATTTTATCTTTCATTGAAACCAAATATATTATTTTCTTCTGTCATTTTTGATACCTTATCCAAACCAATTACTACATTTTTATCCACAATTTATAAAAATCACATCAATATGAGTCCACCCTTCTTAAATAATACCTCGTATTATTTTATTTCTCTTCATAAATAATACCTTCAATTCTTATCCCGCATCCAAGCAGGCCCAGGATTTTATATCTTCTTTTCATCTCCGAAAAAACCAATGACCTCTCCTTAACCGAAATGCACTACAGTCCGGTGTGTCTAGTGTTTTTGGCCGATCAAAAAAAAAAAAAAAAAACTTGGTACTATTGATCCTCAAAATCTTTTGTCACATTGCTAACTGCTGTTGGGAAAAGCTCACAAATCTTGGGGCTCGATTGGATGCGGGATTAGATTTGGAGGTATTATGTAAGAAGAGAGATTGGATAGTATGAGATATTATGTAATAAGAATAGGCCCACATTGATGTGACGGAGGGATTAAAGGAGTATTTGATTTCGATGATGGATAAAATGAAAGAATAAGGTTGTTTGTAGTTGAAATGGAAGAGAGAGGGAGTATTAAGAGGGGGGATTCCATAATGCCGGCTCAAACCCTAGCCTTATGTAAGCCCCCTCAGGGGGTATTAGGGGGGGTTATGGAGGAGGGGGTATTATCAAATCCCCCGATTTTTATCTTTTCAAACCACGCCATAGAACCGGCCCCACGGATTAGAAGGGGGATTGGACAATACCCCTTCATAATGTGACATTCAAACGAGCCCTCAAAGCTTCTAATTGTGGCAAGAAGCTGTGAGGAGAGAGAGAAGGAAAGAGAAAGTCCACCACCCAAATATAGTAATGGCCCCCAGTGGATTCTGTTCTAAGAAAATTGGCTCCAAACATAAGGGCTTGTCGTTTGTCCGCTTGCTCGGTGGATTTACCCTTCACACAATGGATTACGGTTTAATCTTCATAGTTAGGTGGCAAAAAAAAAATTTATTGTGAATTTTCTGGTTCCGATGTGTATAACCTGTCTTAGACCGGACTGAAAAAAAAGAATAGTCATTTGTCAAGGTGTACAAAAACTGATCCGAAAATTCCTGACCGTCAAGGAAAAAAAAAGAAGGGACCCTCGTGGAAGGGTTTGCTTTGTGCTCAAGGCTATGTTCTTGAAATCTTTTGAGCAACTTGATGCTCACACTTCAGCGCACATGCATCGGTTCAAGCCTGAATAAATAGAGCCATAGACTTTTTCGTCCCTGCATCCAATGACCAGAAGACATGTACCCCAGCTGACCAACATAAGCTTCTCCAACAAACAGCTAAACAAAACCCAATTACAAACTTTTTTTTACTGATTTGGGTTCATGGAGTATAATTTTTACATCTCATTGTCCGTCTCGATGAGGAGCACCAATATATATATATATATATATGAAAACCAAAATTCAAATGCGAAAAATCAATCGTTTTAGTTTATAAACATTTTTTCAACTTTTAGCTTTATTTTTAGTTGAGATAATACCAAAACTATTTTTGTTAGCGTCAAAACTCCAGCGCATAAAAGTTTTGTATATTGCACATAATACAAGCTTTTTGTACATTAAAATTTTGTCACCTACAAAAGCAATTTTGGCACTATCATTTTCCTATTTTTATATCTTTTCAAATTCCCTTGTCGAGCCTAATATGTGAGGTGAAGATAGGGGGACATGAAGTAATTATTGAGTGATGTTGAAGCATAGCCAGCTGACACTTCCAAGCCCATTCATCTTTACGTAATTACGCGGGGTCTATATATTTAATTATTGTAGACCCTACAAGATTTTGTGTTGATTAGCAACCCTCGAGTCGAGTGCCACTTGGTCATGCTCCAGGTGCACCCCATAACTTTGCGAGAAACTTTTAGGTACACTAAGAATATCAAACCTCATGGTATTTCTTTCGGCTCGTTTCTCATTTTTCGGCCATTTTTCGATCAAATTTAAATGATCGGATCTGTTTATTTTGTAGAGTTCGGCAAAGACCTTAATCTTGAAAAAAATTGTGTTCATCGGACTTTATTTGATACATGATCGGCACACGTGAAAATCGAAAAAAAACACTACAACTGGGTTTTCATTCAGTGTGTTTTTGGACTCCATTTTGATTTTCTTTTATTTTCACGTGTGCCGATCATGTATGAAATAAAGTTTGATGAGCATAATTTTTGGCATGATTATAGTCCTCGCCGAAATCTACAGAATGAATGGAGCAGATCATCCAAATGTGATCGAAAAATGGCTGAAAAATAAAAAATGAATCGGAAGAGATACCACAGGGCTTGTATCCCTGGTGTACCTAAAAGTAATGGTCTTTGTTAACTATAAACTCTAGTTTCTTGTTAGGCTTAAATAATTTTGTTTTTCCAATCCTAAATTCAATGGATTCGATCTCAAATTTCAGCTTTTATTAGCAGTGAAATTAGTTGAACCTTGTACTACTATTAAATTTTTATTTTTCCCAAACAAAACAACCTGAAAAAAAAAATTGAAATAACCAAAAGGGGTCCATTCACACGAAATAGAAAAAATGTTAGGATTCGGCAAGTGAAATCAAAAGTATTCGAGGCAAAATAACACTAATGACTCTTTGACTCCCTCCGATCCACAACCAACAAGCGGTATACGAGTTTAAAATTAGACCTTGTTTGCATTCTAAACAACCAACGAGTAGTAAATGAGCCTAAACTCGGCCTTGTTCTTCTAAATGAGCCATTGGCTTTTCCGTCAAAAATGAGCCAAACAAACCCAAAAAAAACAAAAATAAGCCAATAAGCCAATTGTTTCGTCTTTATTCAAAAAAAATTGGATTTCGGTCAAAAAATTTTACTTTTTAGATTCCTCTCGTCATGAGGATGCAATAATCCCAAAAAAAATTGACAATAAGCCAAGTGATACGAAAAAAATTTGAATAAGGATAAAAAATAAGCCACTTTGGCTTATTTATCCGAACACCCTAGAGCTCGTTTGCATTCTACCCACGACTGCTGACTATTGTCCTGATGACTCCGGTCTTTGACTCCCTGTGTTCAATAAAAAGCGGACACGTAACAAGCACACCAACACAAACTCCTCCAATAATGCACCCAACCAAAACCCAATTTCAAAATTTTGTCTTCCCACTAAAACCAAAACGTCCGTCCACCCTCCCCCGTCAACTCCACCCATATCCCACCTGGCTAACGGAAACCGTCATCCCCCCCACTATATAGTAGTATCATATACCCTAATTCCTCTACACACTCTCTCTCTGCTTTACACTCTCTCTCAACACATCCTCACCAACTCTCTCTCTCTCATCACATACTCAGCAACTCTCTCTCTCTCTCCAAAAATGCGTGAGATCCTGCACATCCAGGGGGGCCAATGCGGCAACCAGATCGGGGCCAAGTTCTGGGAGGTGGTGTGCGCCGAGCACGGCATAGACTCCACCGGCCGCTACCAGGGCGACTCGGATCTGCAGCTGGAGCGCGTCAACGTCTACTACAACGAGGCGAGCTGCGGCCGCTTCGTTCCCCGGGCCGTCCTCATGGACCTCGAACCGGGCACCATGGACAGCGTCCGGTCCGGGCCGTACGGGCAGATCTTCCGGCCCGATAACTTCGTGTTTGGGCAGTCCGGGGCCGGGAATAACTGGGCGAAAGGGCATTATACCGAGGGAGCCGAGCTTATCGATTCCGTGCTCGATGTCGTGCGGAAAGAGGCCGAAAACTGCGATTGTCTTCAAGGTATATAGTTTTAGATACGTATTGGTGCACATCTCTGTTTGCCTTCAAGGTATATGGAAAATTCTGTTTCAGTAGCCAGATCTGTGAATATGTAAATCTCTGTCGTTGTTTGATGTAGTTTTTTTTTAATGTTTGTTCATGGAGATGAATTGTGCACGTGTGAGGTAAAGCGATTCTAGATCTGCTCGGTGATAGCGATTGGTTAATTGGATTCATGGACATTTACTTGTAGGATTATGTAGAATCACTTGACAAGGGCTGCGGAAGAAACGAGCTGCAGCTCGAGGCTCTGCTCGTTTAGTAGATGAATCAGGCTTGGCTCGATAATAGCCAAGCCGCTCGAGCTCAAGTTTTTGGCTCGTTTAGTAAATGAGCCTCAACAAGTCAAGCTTAAACACAACAAAGCCCGGCTCCGCTCGATTCGTTTGCAGCCTATGTGGATTTATGTTGTTTTCATCCGTTTTAGTTAGAGAGTCTACATGTGGATTTGTTGTGTTCATTCTTTTAGTAAGATTGTCTGCATAGAGATATGTATACTGGAGAATATGAGGATTCACATGGATATGGTAGAGCAAAATACGCAAATAGATATGTATACTGGAGTTAATATGAGTATTCGCATGAATAAGGTAGTGCGAGATTCTAGTTAAAAGTTCGAGAATATGCAAAACCTGCTCCGGAGATGGCAATTGCATAAGCAGGTCATTTTACCTATATGGTTCAGTGTGTGTAAAGTAGATGTTTAGTGCGTGCGTGTGCGCGCATGTGTGTGATGATATAGGTTGGGGTGAGTGTGTTTAAATCAAGATATTCAAATCTGTATAAGCTTCTAATATTTTTACATGAATTGGGTGGAGTAATTCTTGTGTAAAGTATCGAACGATGGTATTGAGCAGTTAGATCTGCTCCGGCGATGGCAATTGCTATTAAGATTTTCAGACATTTACTTATCTATCTGTAGCAGACTAGCAGTGTGTATATCTGAGTAGTTGTATCTATAAACAACTGTGAGTGTGCTGTCATGTATCCATCTGTGTTAGTATGGCGTTTTCTGGATCTAGATGTATCTATGCACATAAATTTAGTTACTCACATGCATAAGGAAGAACATAGTCAACATACATATATAAAAGTTTCAGAATATGCTATTTCAGTAGCTAGATTTACTTTGGTGATGGTAATCGGTTAATCAAAATTGTGGTTGTGTTGGTTGTAGGGTTTCAAGTGTGTCATTCATTGGGAGGAGGAACGGGATCGGGCATGGGGACGCTGTTGATATCAAAGATAAGGGAGGAGTATCCGGACCGGATGATGCTAACATTCTCTGTGTTTCCATCCCCAAAGGTGTCTGATACCGTGGTGGAGCCCTACAATGCAACACTCTCTGTGCACCAGCTTGTTGAAAATGCTGATGAGTGTATGGTTTTGGACAATGAGGCCCTTTACGATATCTGTTTCCGTACCCTGAAGCTCACAACTCCCAGCTGTAAGTTCCCTTCTCCTATCTCTTCAATTGATGGCTACAGTTTATGTATGTTTTGGATTTGTTTGTTTGCTGAGGCAATTGTAGAACACCAGAGACAAGATTCTAACTATGGCTAGAGATTACCGAAAGATGATAAAGCGCAGTTTGACTGATTTTGATATATTTTATTTTTTCACAAAACTGACTGGATTCTATAAGATTTTTATGTGCTGAATATAGCAGAGTATATCTCCATAGTTTAGTGACATGGAGTTGGTACTCTTGTTTCTTTTATCTGGTCAATGTGTTTCTCTGAAGACTATTTTTAAATACCTCGGTAATACATAATCAGCACCGACCAGGTCATGTGTTGCTGGGTATATTCTGTGCACAAGTACAGCTGTGATCTCACATGGGTTTCACATGACATGATGTTGTACAGGGATCTAATAAGGTGATCGTATCAACATCCACAATTGTTAATTATGGAGTCCTCTCCAATTGGGACATCCATTTAAAACCATTATGTTTCCTGGTTGGTGTGGGTATCTCACGTTCATCATTTAATTTAAACACTATGCTGTGTTGATTTTGCCATTATATAATGTCAAGTTTTAGTCTGTCACACGAGTCCAAAGGATGTTGCTGCTTCTCATCTGTATGGTTACTACTTACTAGTTTATATAATTGTTTTATGTATTATAACTGGGATTCTGTGATGAGGTAAGGTTGGTTTAAATGTAGCAAAAAGATGATCCATCAACATGACATGTCTGTCATCTCAAATGTAGTTGCACTTTGACATTTTAATCTGAATCATAGTTATGGAAGCCCCCTTGCTAATTTCTGTAACATTATCTTATTCGCACCTCTGGAGCTATTAATGATACAAAACCTTGTGATTTTGTGTTTCGGTACTTCAGTCCACCGGTAAATAAAATTTTGTAGCTGTCCAATTTAACTTGGGACTAATTGTTTTCTTGTTTGATCAGTCGGAGATTTGAACCATTTGATTTCTGCTACCATGAGTGGCGTCACCTGTTGCCTTCGCTTTCCTGGTCAGCTCAACTCCGATCTTCGTAAGCTTGCAGTCAACCTCATACCATTCCCCAGGCTCCACTTCTTCATGGTTGGCTTTGCCCCACTCACATCTCGTGGGTCCCAGCAATACCGTGCCCTCACCGTTCCTGAACTCACCCAACAGATGTGGGATTCCAAGAACATGATGTGCGCTGCAGATCCTCGTCATGGTCGCTACCTCACTGCATCAGCTGTGTTCCGTGGCAAAATGAGCACGAAGGAGGTTGACGAACAAATGATCAATGTCCAGAACAAGAACTCTTCATACTTTGTTGAGTGGATCCCCAACAATGTGAAATCTACTGTTTGTGACATTGCGCCTATTGGTCTGAAGATGGCTTCAACCTTCATCGGGAACTCTACTTCAATCCAGGAAATGTTCAGGAGGGTTAGTGAGCAGTTCACTGCTATGTTCCGCAGGAAGGCTTTCTTGCATTGGTACACTGGAGAGGGTATGGATGAGATGGAGTTTACTGAAGCTGAGAGCAACATGAACGATTTGGTCTCTGAGTACCAGCAGTATCAGGATGCAACTGCTGATGAGGAAGGGGAGTACGAGGACGAGGAGGAAGCGTATCAGGAGGAATCCTAAACCAATGCTAGAATCTGTCATACTGTTCCTTGATGGGCAGATTGTGTTTTTTGTTGTTTGAATGTTTTGACTATGTGGGTTTGCTTTGTTTGAATCTGGGATTGCGGTATACGCGTTTGCTTCCTGTTTGAGTTGTTTTTGTTATTTTGACAATTTGGTGGATAGTTTTTGGTTTCTCGATCTTATTGTAGTCTTGAACTAAATGAAACTCCAATTCCAATATAAATATGCACCCAGAGCTTTCAGATTTGCCTCGTATCTAAGTTTTCCATTTCTGGTATCTGAGATTGAATCGTCTTTTGGCTTTCTTTGATGGTTTATTGGTTTTGTCGATTATAGCAATTTCCTGGTCTCTTGAATTTGCTTTTTGCTTGTTCTGCTGAAATTCATGTGTTCTTGAGAGGGTGGCTGTAACCAGTTTTGAACGTCTACTGTGGTCAATTATCTGGGGTTGGTGTGAGAGTGCTAATTGTGTCCTAAGCTCTGGAACAATTCATGAATTCACCCAAGCCCATTCGATCAAAAGTAACACAAATTGAACCGACGTATGTGATCTTTGGTGGGATGGGTCTCAATAGATCACTTTTATGGCCGTTGTTGGAATATGATTTCTGCGCTCCCAGGAAAGCCGGAGGGGCTCCAAATTTGTCTCTTTCTGCCATTCAAAATAATCTGCTGCATTTGCAGCCCAAAACCAAATCAAGAACAATTTTGCAAATGATTGTGTGGAACCCACTTAAAAGTCTTGCACAAATGATCTGAACCATTAAAAAATTAAAAAATAAATTTTTTATTGATCTTGAAAATTATAAACAAGAAATAAACTATCCGATCCGAACCATTCAAGATTATTTAGAGTTTAGGGTCCTGAATTTTGAATGGAAAGTGGAAAAAATTTGATCAATTACTTTAGAAAATCCAATTATGCTAAATTTTTTCAAAATAAATCAAAACATTATTTGATAAATTTTGAATGGTTCAGATCATTTGTGCGGGACCTCTAAATGGGTCCCACACAATTATTTGCAAAATGGTTCTTGACTTGGTTGATTATTTTGAATGGCAGAAAGAGACAAATTTGGAGCGCCTCCGGCTTTTCTTGGAGCGCAGAAATCATATTCCTATTGTTTGTCATTTTAAGCATTGAAACATGAGTTTTGGAGTGTCTTTAGAGCATCAACAGTGAAAATAAGCAAATGTGAATAATCAAAACATACTATGTCAGATTTAGATTATTTATTTAAAGGTTGTTAAAGTTAGCAATGCCAAATCTCACATTGGTTATTTTTTGCCCATAATCAAAACCAATGGGCCCTCCAAACTTTTCCCTTCATTTCACGTATATTTTTTGAAAAAGCAATTTTTGAAGGAAAAAAAGCAGTTTATGTTAGAAACAATTTAAAAAAAAATTCGAAACAAAAAACAATTTTTCAAAAAACACAATTTGTTCACTTAAAAACTGTAAATACAATTTTGAGAAATTTTGAAAGAATTATATTTACACAAATAGTTTTGAAATTTTAAAAACTATATATATAGTTTTTTAAAACAGATTTTGTGTAAAAAATAATTTTCTATAAAAGAGTTGAAATTTCAAAAACAGAGTTTTGAGAAACACACTTTATTTACTTATAGTTTTTAAAATTTTTGAAAAAATTGTTTTTTGTAAAAAAAAATGTTCTTGAAAAAAATAGAAAAAAATCTGAAAGTTATAGTTTTTTAAAATTATTTTTTGAAAACATTGTTTGGAGAGAGAGAGAGAGAGAGAAATAGAAAAAAAATATCTGAAAGTTATAGTTTTTTTAAATTATTTTTTGAAAGCATTGTTTGGAGAGAGAGAGAGAGAGAGAGAGAGAATGGAAGAATACAACAAAAGCGGGTTGCAAAAATCTGGTAAAATATTTTAGTTCATACTCCATACATAGGAGCGTTGTTGGAGAAAGTTTGGTAAAAAAAAAAAAAATGTTAAATTTAAGCTAGTCTATAAAAATACAACAAAACAGTTGAAGTAGTTACAGCAGATAGGAAAATGTTATGGGTCATACTCATAGTCATAGGCATAGCAATACATTATTGGGTTAGATAGAATATGAGTACATACAAAATGATCGGAGCCGCTCATTTTTTTCAAAATATTTGTTTAGGGTACTTATAAAAAATCAGCGCAATCGAATATCGGTAAGAGTGTTCACGAAAAATTCAACTTTCCTTCTGAATTCACGCTCCGGGCTAAAAGGTAGGAGGCTGGGGGTCTAGGTCACAAGACGAGAACCTATTATCCTACCTCTTATTACTTGGGGTTCTATACCCCTTGTCTCAACTTACGATAATCTTTTTGGGACCCAAAATGGGTCCCAAAGCAAGATGTACCCCGGGTATGTACCCCTTTGTAGGTTCTCACAGTTCGTTTGGATGCGGAATTAGATTTGGAGGTATTATGTAAGAAGGGTGGATTTGATAGTAGGGGGCATTATGTAAGAAGGGTGAGCCTACATTGATGTGACGAAGGGATTAAATAATACTTGGTTTAGATGAGGGATAAAATAGGGAGATAAAGTTATTTTTTAGTTGAAATAGAAGAGAGAGAGGTATTATCCGGAGGTATTAGGAGAGATTTCACAATGTTGGCTCAAGCCCTAGTCATATGTAAGCCCTCCTCAGGGGGTATTAGGAGGAGTTATGGAGGAGGGTGTCTTAAGATATCCCCTGTTATGGACTTTCCAAACTACACCATATACACGGGCCCACGGATTAGGAGGGGATATCACAATCCCCTTCACAGTGCAGCATCCAAACAGGCTGTAGAGATAGGACCAAGGAAGGTTTTGATTTAGATTCTCAGCTTCCGCTGGGATCTGGATTTCACCACGCTCTCGGAAAAGGGAGGGAATAGCAAAGCTGTTAGACCATCCGCCTCCGTTCTCAATCCTCATTCTACCCTCCCGCTCCCTATCCTCGTTCATGCCAAATTTGACAAAGGATTATATCGACATTGACAATGAAATACTAGCACGGTCAAAAAAATTGAAACCAAAGGGACCAAAATAAAATATTCAAAAACAAAAGGAACAAATTATGTAATATGCACTTGATTTACTACTGTTCTTCCAAAACTAGGGTTTAGTCATCTCTCTCTCTCTCTCTCTCTCTCTCTCTCTCTCTCCTACGCACAGAAATGGCGGAGGAACCCCCAATGACTCCTCCCCCACCACCATGTTGGAGCAACATAGTGAAGCAGCAGCAACCACTACCAAACCACCACCATCCCGTCAGCGGCGGCGGCCTCACGGCGGCGGCGCCCGATCGGGTGTTCGTGGACAGCTGCAAGTCCAGCAAGGGCATTGCCGTCGCGGTGGTGGACGCCACCGCCATCATACAAGGCGGAGAGAAGCTTGTAAACTGCGCCGACAAGTTCGTGTCCGTGTCCGAGGTCATGGACGAGGTTAAAGACCCCATGTCACGTCACCGCCTCAATTTTGTGCCCTTCACTGTTGAGACCAGGGAGCCTTCTCCTGAATCCCTCAAAAAAGGTTTGTCCTTTTCCGGAAATATATGTACTCATGGACAGGGATATGGGTGTAGTACTTGTTTAGATTTGAACATTGAACTATTTTGTGTTCTTGCCTCTGGTAATGTTAATTGTTCTATTGTAAACTGTCCTCGTGGCGGTGGTCGAGAGTTTAGTCACAATAATCGTTTAGTAGGGCCTAGGGTGTAAATGAGCCGAGCCTCGCTAATTTACTTAACGAGCCTCTTTAAACGAGCCAAGCCAAATGAGCCGAGCTTTTGAAGTGTCGAGCTTGAGCTTGGCTCGTTCACTAATCAAGCCAAGCCAAGCCAAGCCTTACAGAGCTGAACCATGAGCTGCTCGTTCATTTGCAGCCCTACTAGGGCCCTTCGCTCTTGCCCTCAATCCCCACTTTTTGCTCGCTCTCTCATTGTTGCTCCGGCGAACTTTAGTACTTTGGGATATTTTTAGAAGAGCTTTCACGCTTGCGGTTGCGCTATGGCTCGTGCTTGCATACGCGTATTATGTGACTTTGTCAAGAGGCCTAGTGGGCTGTCATTAAGATTTAAAAAGTGCATTGAAATATGTGAAAATGTATAAAAGTTTGTGAAAGTGTATTAAAAAGTGTAAAAGATGTATTAGAGTATGTGTTTTTTTCGTCTTGTTCTCAGTTTTTTGACAGCCTAGAGGGCTATCAATAGAAGGACCTGATGTTAATTTTTCTATTGTAATGGCCCTCGTGGTGGTGGTCATGAGCTTAGTCACAATAACCCTTCAGTAGAGCTCTTCTCTCCCGTCCTCAATCCCCTGTATGTGCTTGCGCTCTCAATGTCTCTTCCGCGCACAGTATGTGACTTAGGTCAAGAGGTCTAAGGTTTGAGTCATGTGGTCGATGCCCCCTCCTCGAACCTTGCCTTCCTGATCCCTAGTTGTGATCCACTGGCCTTAGTGGGGCGGTAGTGATTGGTTCATCATAGGGCCCCCTGTAGGTCTGGACCTCTTATGGTCACGCCCAAGAGAGGTTGCTATAGTTGTTTGCCCCATTTTTGCTTAGCAAAAGAATTATACTGCCTCTGTTGTGTAAGTTGTGATGTGAACTAGTTGACTGATCAACTTGATAACATAAGCAAATACTGGCAATGGGAATCATGTCAGGCGCGCTATATGTGTGAGGTGCTCAAATTGTGAGATTTGGAAAATTTTGATAGAATGTTCATACTTTTGGAAAAAAATTTCCAGTAATTGTGAGATTTGGAAAATTTTGGTAGAATGTTCATCATTTCTTGATTCTTTTAACGTTTAGTTGAATATATGTATACTTGTTGATATTTGAGCTCTGTGTTATTACCTTTGGTAATGTTAATTATTCTATAGTAGGTACCTCTGTTGCGTAAATTTTGATGTGAACTTTTCGACCGATCAACTTGATATTGTAAGCAAATACTGGTAAACAGGAAGTATGTCAGGTGCTCAAATTGTGTGAGAAGTATGTCAGAATGCGTTTTTCCCTAGGAAAGTACTTGTGAGGTTTGAAAATTATTATTGAGCTGGAACCTTGATAGGGATTGTTGTTGTATGTTTTGTGGTCAAATTTAGGACCTTTCCTTTTCTTTTCATACTCGTTTGCGGTGCAAATCTGTGTTTGGGATATTTCTTGTGAAATAAGGCGAACGAGTATTCTTGTTCTCCTGTTGTGCCATGGGAGGAACATTTACATCAGTGAATGTATTACGTCGAAAGGCTTCTACATATCTCTCAATAAGTTTTGATGCTGGGGGTACCATATTGATAAAGTTTTAACCATCCGTGCCTTGACAGTTATCAAGTTTGCGAGGGCAACCGGTGACTTACAGACACTTTCAGATGTGGATCTGAAGCTCATTGCTTTGACTTATACACTGGACTCTCAAATCCATGGTACTGCACATCTCAGAGACATTCCTCCCCCTATTCACACGGTAAATGTGAAGAGGTTGCCTGAGAAAGATATGCCTGGGTGGGGCTCCAATGTTCCTAATTTGGAAGAATGGGAAGCATTGGAGCCTGAGGCTGAGGCTAAATCAAACCCTAATTCGAGAATCCTCCCATTAAAAGACCTAGACTTGAATGCCATCCCCACCACTCACCATGTGAGTGATGAAGATTGTTCAATGGGTCATGAAGGTGACTTTCATGTCGGAAATGAGGAAGATGCTGATGGTGAATTTGGAAAACCCAGGAAAAATTTACCTACGAAGAAAGAGGTAAACATTGAAGGGAAAAAGATGGTGGCAGATGGAATTGATGCCTCTCAAGGACAATTCGAGGATGATGCTGGTGACTGGCTGCCGGCTGTTAGCCGAAGTACTCATAGAAAGTACCTGAGGAGAAAAGCCAAACGTGAAATGTATGGGGCCTTGTCTGACAAAGATAGTCAGCAAGATGCAGCAGAAAATGTAGACATTGATAACATTGAAAATGAAACTCATCAACTAACAGTTGAAATTTCTGATGAAACACCTGTAGATGAAATTTTGGAGGAAAGAAAGGTTTCAGAAGAGGAGAACATAGAGGGAGGTCTTTCAACAATTTTGAATGAAATGAGGCTAGAAGAAGATTCATTAAAGGTTCTTGAAGAAGGAAAGGAGGCGGAGCGGAGTAATTTGTGTGCAGGACTTGAGTCTAACCCTTCCACAGGGGAGGAACCCCCATCTGATGATAATGCAAATATAGGTGTTGATGGAAGTCAGATTGAAAATGTCAATGAAGAATTGGAACATATGGATATTTCAAGCCAGACAAATGGAAGTGTCAATGCTTCGTATGTGGACGACAACAGTAGTGAGCAGAGCTGGACGTTAAGATCCTTGTCTGAATCAACTGTCGCTTGTATAACGAGTGATTTTGCAATGCAGAATGTACTTCTGCAGATGGGTTTACGGTTGCTGGCACCTGGAGGAATGCAGATCCGCCAGCTGCACAGGTATATATACATCAGTTCCTTCTTTGGGATTGCGTTTTTACTGTTTGGCCTTTAATTGTCTGGATTTGATATGACCTTTTGTAGTGAATTCGTTGATTTTTTTTCTTCTAATATGGAGCATGAGTAATTACTTAAACTAATAATTTGTCTTTTCTGATTTCCTGGTTATGACTTCCTTTCTGGATCCATGAACGATTTAGTTGATGAAGAAGTGTGCTAATTATGAGACATACTTTCAGGTGGATACTGAAATGCCACGCTTGCTTTAAGGTGACTACAGAAGTCGGTAGGATCTTCTGCCCCAGTTGCGGAAATGGTGGCACCCTAAGGAAGGTAGCTGTCACAGTAGGTGAAAATGGCATAGTTCTTGCTGCCCGCCGGCCACGTATTTCCTTGCGCGGCACACAAGTAAGTAGTAGTATTGCGTTCTTTCCTTCTTCTGTGGGGAATTCTGCAGAAATTTATGATTCTTCATCTTTTATTGACTTTTCTTTTATGGGTGTTGGTAATGCCAAAACTATTTTTGTTAATGCCTAAAATTGTAGTGCATAAAAGCCATGTACCTCGCACATGGTACATGGCTTTTATACAATATACACTATAGTTTTGGCACTAACAAAAACAGTTTTGGCATTATCATTTCCTTTTATCTTTCGTGTGTATATTTGTTTTGTTCTGCTGTTAAGCTTAACAAAAAGCTGCTTGCTCAAGGACAACTGGTTGTCTATTTCTTCTTGTTATGTATGGCAAGCTTTCATTTTACTTCCTTCTGAGGAGAGCTTTGTTGGTTTTTCATTCTTCTGACAATCCTTTTTTTTGGGGGGGGATCAATTTTAATAAGTCACTTGAAAAGTTAGTCTATGAACCAATCAAAGGTATCCCTTGTTGAGATGCTATAACATTTCTGTTTGTTCGTGAGACGATTGCATATGTAGGGGCAACAGGTAATTTATAATGCCAAATGATAGTCTCTTGGTACGAGGCATCTGAGATGCTTGGAAATTGGTTGTCTAAAGTGAAAGTTTATCTCCAATATAGTTGTTCATGCTAAGTTTTACAGATTCATCTGAAGTTTAGTTGCCCATATGGCCATTTATATATGCACCGACTCTTGGCCTTGTGCAGTTTTCTCTGCCTTTACCCAAAGGTGGAAGAGATGCCATTACTAAGAACCCTATTCTAAGAGAAGATCAGCTTCCGCAGAAGTTCCTGTACCCGAAGACAAAGAAGAAAAATAAACAGGTTAGCTTTCGACTTTCTTTCTTGCCCTTTTCTCCATGTCGGCCGGTTTGTTTCCATTCCGATCTTCCTGTCCCTTCCCCCTCTCGATCTATTTCTGATATATTGCTTGTAACTGAAGCTGACTTCTCTTTGTTTCAAATCTTTAGGGAGATGACATCTTTTCTTCCGATGACATCTTTCGCCACCAAACAGATAAGAAAGCACCTCTGCAGCCTCCTGTAAGGAAAGCATTGGCAGTTTTCAGTGGAAAGAGAAATCCAAATGACAACCATTACTCCCGTTCTAAGCATTAGATAGTTTTTACGATTAAGTTTTGTAATTTGTAATGTGTTTTGACTTATTTTTGTGAGGGCTTTTATGTTTGTTTAATGAGCTGCTCGAAGGAGAGAGATTATGTTTCATTGAGTTTATGATGGCTGCATAAGGTTGCTGAATAATTCTGTGTTGACTATTTATTCGCAGGCTGATCAGAATTTTGGACTAGTTTTTGCATAGTACTTACTTCCTTTGTTTTTGGCTTCTCGCTTTCAATGATTTTTCATTTTAAGTATTTGAATCAATCTGGGGATTCACAGCAACAGTTGAACTGCTATAGTAACATTCTCCTGGTCTTGTTGACGCGGTGGGTTAAGTTCTTGGCTTCACAGTAACGTTGATAGCAATATGTTTCGAGAATGCAGATGATGCTACATAGATAACAAAACAGGAGCTTTTCTGCTATTGTTTTTGCTGCTTATTAGTATCATTCAACTCTCTCTCTCTCTCTCTCTCTCTCTCTCTCTCTCTCTCTCTCTCTCTCTCTCTGTTTTAACATTTTGAGGGGTAGGCAAGATTTTGAAGTGTCAAGGAGTCGATCTGTATACCCAGAATTAAAAAATGGACTTGTTGCAGAATTTTCTTTTCAAGGCAATAAATCTAAAATCTTCTTTCCGAAGGAATTGGGATGGGGTGGGTGAGGTTTTAACATTCACCACTTGCGGCTCACTGCAGATTTAACTAGTAACTTATAATAATAATACACCAAGGTCGAATATATACTTGTTTGTTTCGGGCGGATTTGAGGGTGGGGTTGACTATGTAATGCCTACCGCATTATGGATAGGATTACATATCCCGACATAGTCTATATCCCGGGAATGAAATCTCATGGCAAAGGTGGGATTCTATATCCCTTCCAACAAGAGCTGGTGCATTTGACTATTTTGCCCTTCCTCTTTTGTCCCCATATGGTTTGCATGAGGATAAAACAGGAAAAGCATGTCACAATCCCAACCAAAAACAACCACCAGATTTCTTTTCCCTTGTCCAAGGGGAGTTTATGTCCCACCCATATCCGAGGGGTTCTACGTCCCTCTTTTTGCCTCCTAGCGAACAAACGAGCCCTACAAGTGAATATTTCTTGTGATTGGTTTCGAGAAGTACGGATTCTCTCTTTCAAATGAGGGAACTCTCATATGACTAGATGATATAGAATCTAAAAACGATTGACAGATAACAAACTTCATGTGTTATGTTCGTGGTTTGATCAAAAAAAAAAAAACAAACTTCATGAGTTCAAATACTGTGGCTTATCCTTCTCAGGATATATCACCAACTTCATGAGATGTCATTTCTCTCGTCACTGCAGGAAGGGAAAAATGGGGGGCAAAAAGGGAAGGAACTTTTGGAGATACGTACTCAGAAAAGCAGTATTAAGTAATGGGCAACATTAACTTTCACTATTTAGGAGTTCCATCAATCCACTAATCAACCAATCGTATACAAAGAGATGAGGTTTTCCCATGCAAGAAACTCTTATATCATGTTTCTTATAAAGCATGGGAACGTTTACAAGAACAAGAAAAGTGAAAAGAAAAAAAAATGAAAATAAGGAAGAATTACTCCTTTCGTATTTCGGATATACAGTGTGTTAGCATCAACTCAGTTAGATGATGAAAGTGCAAGCTCTGCCCACGCCAAAGAAGACGCCTTGAGCTCAGCCGATACAGACGTGTCAATTCTGCTCTCCAACATAGTGCACAGTTCTACCATGGATGCCCGTTTGGAAGGATTGGGATTGATGCAAAGGGTCACCGCCTCACATATCGTTTGAAGCTCATCGTATCTGAAATGCTTCAACTCCGGATCCACCACATACGACATCACTTCCGGTATTTCAAGAAAATCCTTGGCCTGCACAAATGCATAGGGTTTAGGCCTTTTTAAGGTTTTGGCGAATCTAGGAATAAATTCTTGGGGCCAACCGTGCTTAATCTCTTCAAGAGCAATATCAACATGTGTAGAAAATTCACCAAAGCTTCAAGTACTTACCCAGTCCACCAACCAACCTTTGTCCTTGCAGTAAGAAGGTCTCCCACTGACAATTTCCAGTAGAAGTACACCAAAGCCGTAAATGTTCCCTCGGACATCAAGATGGCGTTCTTCTAATGAATTTGGAAGAACACATACGGCACCTTGATTGCCGATAGAGCCTGCGTTCTTCTCTGATCTTGAATGAATTGACTTCCAACTTTCAAAATCAACCAGCTGCAGCCGGAATAAAGATAGAACATCATTAATGAGGTAATGCCCTTGATATTATAAGTTATTCAGGTGGAAACAACTATCCGCATAAAAAATTATATACAATTTGAAAGCTTAATCGCCGAGGAGAAAATCTATTGTCTTGAATTTTCTCAATCTCAAATTAAGTCCAGGCAAACTTCAAGAAGCCAACAACATCCCAATTAATATGGTAACCCGACGTTCTCTTGCAAGAGCTAATTTCTGAAATGAAGTAGTCATTTTTTAGACTTTTTGTATGAATCTTTTGGCAAAAGAAAAACAAAGTACAGTAGAGGAAAAGGGAAAATTAGCTTGAAAAATCCCACCATAAATTCAAGATTCAAACACAGCCCCAATGCATAGATAAAAGAGAATGTTAACAAAGTCATGTTGGTAGCTTCAGCATATACCTTGGGAGAAAAATCATCTGTAAGATAAACAGCACTAGAATTCAACTCGGATATAGTAAAAGGTGGGTCAAGTTCCGTGTGAAAATATCGAAGTCCCTGGGCAATGCCAATAACAATTTTCATACGGCGCGTCCAAGATAATTGGCATCCTTCTCCATCTGCAGTTATATACAGAATGCTTAGGTCTCAGTCAATGCAACATGTTAAAGTAGCCCTCTATTAGAAATAAAAAGCTTTACTTACAATGGAGGTGCTCAGACAGTGTCCCGTTTGACGCATACTCAAAAACCAACATCCTTGTAAATGGATTACTCTCTCTGCAATAACCCAGTAATTTTCCCACATTCTCATGGTCTAATCTTGACAAATCAGCCACCTGAATTGTGCAAAAACTGAAATGTTTTAAAGGTAGATTCTGTCATAGCTGATTACATTTGTATGTGTAGGTGATATATACTTTTGCCTCAAAAGCTCTAAGTTAGAGAGTGTCAAAAGACCAAATACTTTACCTCCCGCTGAAAATAAAGCTCAAGATATCCCGTCCAATGCTCTTCTTTAATGCCAAGGGATATTACAGCGATCTCGGGCCCTTCTTTCAAGGTGCCTTTATAGACTAGACTGTCTGGAGAGGACCCAATAATATTGCTGAAATCTTCACACGCTACTTCAAGTTCTTGTCTGTTAAATCTTACCACATCCTTCAACATCTCTGAATCTGTAAATAACACCCCGCCAAAGTACAGTTACGATCCTTTCGAAGAGCAAAACTCAGACTTAAGGTCCTGTTTAGTTTGCCTTGCTTGCTTAGTTCTTAAAATAAGCAATAAGCAAAACCAAGAATAAGTAAAATTGTTGGGCTACCAATTGCTTATTTGCAGATCTCTTTGCTTTTTTGGGTATTGCTTATTTTAGAGTCAGCTGTAGAAAAAGCTTATTTGGTTTAGGCAATAAGAAAATAAGCAACGGAACCAAATGGGCCCTCAGAATGTGATCTGGAAATTACAAGAGAGCTCACCAATGTATACCGTCACATGGTCCTTGGTGCTTGCAGATTTCTTCCAAGGGATAAGGATAGATGGTTTGCTTTTGCATCTCTGGACAGCAGTGAGGAGAGCAACGAGGAAGAGAGCTCCCACCATGGTTCCGGTCACTATTTCCAAAGCTAAAAGCCAGGCAGGCCTTGAAGCTGCCTCATGCTTGTTTCCATTTTGAGCAGGCCGGTGGTCGGGGTTTACACCTGAATGGGTTTTGGTAAGTTGTGCAAAAGCTGTCATAGGAGGAATTTGGTCATTTGCAAATCACAATGCGGAATTTAATTAGCCCCTGGTACCACCATGTTCTACTACACTGAGTGAAATTCTGGTAAACTATCATTACACCTGGAACAACAGAATCGACTCGATGCCTTCACAGAAACTCATATAAGCCGTTTTGGAAAAATGGGTCCATTTTTTGGGTGTCATATTCCAATGATACCGGTTTGGATCTTAACGTCAACGTCCAAACCAAGTGAATTAAACATTTTTATGGGTTTTAGCAAAGGTTCTAAACCATCCAACGCTGAATACTTGTTTTCTACCCATACTGATTCTGTAAATTTATTTATTGTTCCTCTTAAACAGCTCAATAACAGCCCTTAGGACAATTATGTTGTACATACCACATCGTGCAGCAGGGCGTTGTGTGGGATCTTTGTCATCTAAACAGTTCCCTTGAAAGCTTAACCTGCAGGAAAAAATTATTAAATGAAGGCTGAGAGAACAAAACAATCCACGGAGAAGGGAGATATAAGAGTTACCCTGAAATGTTTTCCAGGCACTTGGGTATGCTCCCAACAAAGAAGTTGTACGAGAAATTAGCAAACTTTAACTGACTTGAACGACAAAAGCCAGTAGGCTGCCAACTTGAGGCAGACCTGCAACAGAACGGGAATGTGTCAATTTTAAGAAAATAATGAATACATTGGGAACACCATCTGAAATAACTTATTTTCCATCAATGCAATCTCCACTTTGAATACGACTTCAAACATTCATAGGCCTTAAATCACATTGGAATCCTTGGGCACTAAAGAATGTAAAATTTCAATGATCATAAATCAAAGCCAACATCAATAGACAGTTGGTTCGTTTTAGCTTCCTAAAGATTTTCAGGACGCTTAAAATTTACCAGAGAGAACCAGCAGTTGGTCCAAAAAGATTCAACATGGACTTTCCCCAAAGATAAAGCCAGAGGAACTAACACTAGTCTTCTATCTTTTGATTGATAAAAACCCAGACGGCATGATCTCTGTCATGGTGCCCCTGCACATGGTTACCCAACCTTGACCTAGAAATAGTTTGAAATCAAGAAAATAGAGAAATAGACACCTAGATATGAATTTAGCTCCTACATCCTTCAATATTTTTCTTTTACCCCTTATTTCATATAGCCAAACAAGAAAAAAATGGTTTCCATTGTTCCTCCTTCGACTTACCAGTCAAAGCCACCTTAACCTAGGTAAGCAAGAAACTATACAACTAGTGCTAACATCATCTTCTGGCAGCGCTGCATTGGAGTAAGAATGCTCTTATGATTATTTTTAAAATAACAGATGTATACAATTTTGTTATGATTTTGAAGGATGGATCTAAACCTGTAAACCATAATATTATGTCTATGATTTGAAATGTTATGGCAAAAAAATTTGTAAAAAGCCTATTCTTTCTGGTTAGATAACAAATGGAATGAATTATTCAACTTCCAAGAAACCAAACATCATAGACACGAATGAAGAACTTGTTAACAAGAAGCATAAGGAATTGAATAACGCTTGCTTCCACAAATCACTCAAATTCTTTGGGCGCGTTAAGCAAAGATCCAAAGGGATGGAATAGAACACATACGAGTTAAACGAACTATCAACTATTAGAAAAGAGGCTCTATAAGTAGATAACAGAGCATATCCTTTTCAGTATTAACAGATAGGCACTAATATACTAGATGGCATTTTCCACCCGTAAAATCATCTTGTATTGCATATATTGATGCGACAAATATCCTAACAAAGCAATATGACGTATGCCACCTAACAAAATCTGCAAACCTTACATGTTTTCAGTATTGGAATAGGTTGAACAAAGAAGTCCAATAAATTCATAGAAAGCATTGAGTCCGTTGACCAGTTCATCAATACTCTAGCTGATAGATCAGTTATACAGGATAGATACATTTCAATTTCATTATCTACCCAGAAGAGCACATTCAAGTTCACATACTTGCTACAAGCAACTCTGTGAGTGAAAGCACACCAAATCAACCCCACATGTGAATAATCACAAACTTCGACAAAAGAGAATCGAATGCAAGAATCTTGTGCTTACATCCCGTAAATGCTGGAATTAGAAGCGGAATTGTTATTTCCAGGTATGGCTCCTAGAAGCTTATTCCTATCCAGCCTAAGTTCCTCAAGATAATTCAAATTGCCGAGCTCGGGAGGCAGCTCTCCTGTCAACACATTCGACTCAAGATTTCTGCAGCAAAACAAGCAAAGGTCAAGAAAGGAACATGGGGTTAAAACTCAAAAGTGAATAAACCGAATGTTGAATTGTACGTACAACGTCATAAGGCTGGTACAATTTCCAAGCTCAGGGGGAATCAGACCGACTAGCTGATTCATTCCCAAATCCAAGACCTGTAGGTATTTCAACTTGCCGAATTCTTTGGGTATTGCACCAATCAGATTGTTTCCATGCAAAATTCTGCAAAGAAACAGTATGTTTGTCGTCGTATTCAAACTTGAAAATAATACATTTCAAGAAAAATGTAAAGAGGAGATCAATCATGACAAGATTTATAGAAGGAAGCCATACAATTCTTGCAAAGCAGAGAGTAGACCCAATTCTGGAGCAAGAAAACCCTTTAGTGCTGAACCAGAAATGTTTCTGCAACAAAGTTCCACCAACAAATGGGTCAAATAATTAGCCTTCCTTTTAACCCATTCAATGTCTTACAATTACTTTACCCCAAGAGAAGAAAATGCCAAAAGTTTCAAAAAAGACACGTAAATATTAATGTGTTTGTACTCTACACAATTGAGAGAAATACTTATGAGAGAGATAAAATCTTACAACTTCAAGACATGATCTCGAGCTATAGAACAGGAAATGCCATTCCAGTCACATGGATCTGCGTCTAGAACATTCCAATTTGACATAGCCAGAAGTGGGTCCTCATATATAGCTTCTTTGAAGGCATTAAGAGCATAAACTGTACAAAACCAAGAATCCCTTTGAGAAAAAATAAAAAAAATAAAAATCATAGTTTTTTGGCAACTGCCCATTATAATCCAATGCAGTTATAGACAACAAAACTCGAGCATTTCTCCTCAAAATGGATCAATCACACTAAAAATAATGACTAATTCGAGATCTAAGTAAAGAAATAAAGAAAATGGGAGAAGAAAATACCTTCATTTGATGGAGATGCTTCACAAGTCGCAAGAAAGAGTCCCAAACAAACCCAAACTAGTTGAAGTGAACCAAAGGGTCTCATTTTTACTCTCATTGTTATTTCACTCAAACCTCATAACCAAAGAACTCATTGAATCAAGAAGTCCCCAAGAAATCAAGAAAAGAAGAAAACCCAGGAAAAGGAAAAAGAAACAGACGAGTTGGAGATATGGGTTAATCAAGAAAGAGAGAATGAAATTAGGATAAACCGAAGTAAACAAATGTGGGTTTATCAGGAGAGGCTTAAAGAAATATTCCAACAAAAATGAGGAAGTAAAAGTTTAAAGCAAGCTTAAGGGTAAATCAAAAGCCCACTCTGCAACAACCCTTGAAAGCAAAAAATCACTGGAAATGAGTCGGTGAGGAGACTGAAGTTGTGAAGACTTGGATTCAAAGAGAGGTTGGTCTTCAGAAGTAGATAGAGAGAGAAAGAGAGGGGGAGAGAGAGAATGTAGAAAAATATTCGGAAATGGGTCGAAAAGATAGCGAGAAATCGTTAACAGAGAATAGGGGGATCTATAGAGAGAGAGAGAGAGAGAGAGATCTATGTTGGTGAATGTTTTTGCATTCCGTTTGACAGGGGTATTCAAATTGGCGGTTTTTTGGAGATAATTTTGTGGGATTTTTTTGGAGGTGTTAATTTTTGAGAAAGAAAAATTGGGTGATTATTAGTGGCGTGGGTTCGTGTGGTAACAACTTTAATCTTCTCTAATGACTGTTTTTTGTTTTGTTTTGCCTTT
The DNA here is from genome assembly GCA_019656295.1 of Rhododendron mucronatum var. ripense. Classification (NCBI taxonomy): domain Eukaryota; kingdom Viridiplantae; phylum Streptophyta; class Magnoliopsida; order Ericales; family Ericaceae; genus Rhododendron; species Rhododendron mucronatum. The sequence continues at coordinate 2,814,349 of BPLT01000008.1, read as the reverse complement.
TGGACATGGCATTTGCAATCTACAAGTACATCAGACCTTATTTTCTTTTCAACCAAAAAGAGTATAGTAGGAGTACTTTTTTTTGAATGAATTCCCAGCTAAATAGATGTAAATTTTGAAAAAAATTCCATCGTCATAACAATAAGGCCCCGTTTTGCTAAGGTTACTGTTTTCTAAATATTTATTTTTTATTTTATGAGATAGATCGTTCTCTCATAATATATCACATTTATTTATTTTTCGCTTTATGAGATATGTACATCTCCATTAATTCAAAAAATAAGTATTTATTAAAAAAATAAACACTTATTTTAGTTAGCAGAACGGGACCTAAGACAACTTTGCCCATGTGGATTTAGGGTCTGTATTGTGTCTAAAAACATAATATGCTTATTTTGAAAGCTCATTATATATGTGTGGCCACTTTGAACTTATTGCACTCGCTTTTGATGAATTTGAAAAGCTTGTAACAAAAAGTAATCTTTCGGTGATCAATGTGTGGGGTCGTGATTACAACTTTAATCTTCTCTAATCATTGTTTTTTCAGAAAGATAATGGTACAGATATCAAATTTGAACCGCAACCATTGCGCGCAGACCTGTTTTGGACTTGTTTTGGGTTTTGAAAAAATGACCGGAGTTGTTCATATTTGTTTAAAATACTTTGTTTATGGTCCCTATCAAAAATCATCTCAAGCCGATATCGGTAAGGACGTTTATGAAATATCCAACTTTGCTTTAAAATTCAAGCCTAAATTCTAGAATAAAGTTAGATGTTTCATAAATGCCTTTACCGATATCGGATTGAGTTGATTTTTAGTAGAGACTACAAACGAAGTATTTTAAACAACATAAACGGGACCGATTATTTTGTTGTTGAGCTCTACTACGCGCAGAGACAATTTACAGAGAATCACGCAGAGACAAATGCGTTTGGCCCTATTATGGGTCCCGAAAAAATCTAGAAAAATATCCATAAAATTTTGAATATTATTTTATGGGGCCCTGTAAAAAATCAGCTCCAGTGGATATCGATAAGTATTACTTTTGGATTCGTAAAGACGAACTGAGTCGCCTCTACGAATCCAAAAGTAACACTTATCGATATCCACTGGAGTTGATTTTTTACAGGGCTCCATAAAATAATATTCAAAAATTTATGGATATTTTTCTAGATTTTTTTAGGATCCCAAATGGGGCCAAACGTATTTGTCTCTGCGTGAATCTATGCTGCTGATAGTATTTTTGTAAATATCTTACCCAACAGTGCTATTGGTGCAGATTTGAAATTGTACACGCACAGACTTGTTTTGGATCCAAAAGGAAGCTCTTTAAATATCTCTACGCATATAAATATCAATCCTGAATTTTCTTTTCCATGACAAAATTCAGATCTTTTTTTTTTTTTTTTTTGCTTTGTTTTGCCTAAATTGGCGTATATGGCATATGGAATAGACATCATAATCGAATATTTTTCACGAATAACTAGATAATAGTTTCATATTATTACATTAAACTCTCATTACCATGATAATTAATAGACAGATTTCTCCTTTTCCTTTATCTTTTCCTGGTTATAGTTTATGTTGTGCTATGAGCTCATTTTGGGCCTACCTTGAACTGGTTTCCTGACTTGAAATGGTAAATTGTTTGTCTCGTTGAGTATATTATTCGTGCGAAAATTTAAGTTGATTGAACATTAGTGTTACATGATCAGAGCATAGTTATTAAAAAATGGAAACAACTATAATGATTCTGAAAATGAAACCCAGCATAAATCTATATCTATCTATGGTGTAATTAAGATCTGCATTTTTGTTATTTAGTCGCATTTAATTAGGAAGTCATATTTTAATAAAGGCTACTACAAAAGCACGCACTAAATTCTTGCATGCTACAATTTATTTATTGTGAATTCTCTCTCTCTCTCTCTCTCTCTCTCTCTCTCTCTCTCTCTCTCTGGACTAGTACCAGTAATGATTGGAGGTATCTCAGTGATAATTTACTAATGTGGAAGAGCTGTTCTCCTGGCTCAAGTTTTAGGTCCAATTAATTTGGGCAGATTATAAACCTTTGTTTCAGTGTGAGCAGTAGTATATGATTTAGGCGTTTTGAGGCCCTTATGTGTTTGGATTTCGACCCATTTTTCTTTTTCATCCAAACTTAATGTATCATTTGTTAAGTTTTTCTTTAATAAAATATTTTTTTTTGTCGATAAAAAAAAAAGATTTTAGGTCCAAACCGAACTCAAAAGTAAAACAAAGCTTGCACATGAATAAACTAAAGAACCAAGTAGTATTAAAATATATAGCTTTACCTTTCCCTCTCATATCTAAACTTTTTCTTTCCACTTGTTATGTTATGGCCAACTTTTTGTAAAATCCCAAATAATATTGGAAGGTGACAGAAGACAATTGGGGTTGTTCAGCCCTGAAGGGCCCTAATTTACAATGCTTCCAAGCAATACATTACATGGACATATGGACATTTTTAAAGTGGAAAAATTCATGTGCATCTATAAAGATACGGCTCCAGTGGTCCAATACCCCCCCATGAGTGAAGGGCTCAAAATTTAATTAATGATTTGCAAATTTTGATTTTGAAGAGCACAATTAATCAAATAACAGAAATCGATGATATTTCCAGTGATCAGGGTTTGAGGTAATCTAAAAAGAATTGGGCTCAAAATTAGATATAGAAGTGTGCTAAGTACACAACTTTTGAGACTCCCGAATCTAGAATCAGCTAAAACCCTAAAAACTGTCTCAAACACAGATACAGACCCTTTGTCTGTTTATAAACATATATCACCAAGTGTAAGCTTAAACTTGGCTGGATGGAGCACTTGCACATCTTTCATCTACATATCCTGCATTGTCCAATTAATCTAGCTAGTCTATTCAATTCTTGTCTAATTCTCAGCTGGTATTTTGGTCCTTAATTATGAACACACGAAAAAACGAATTGTCACGCTGGCCAATTGCTATTTATATATATTTATATAAATAAATAAATATATATATATATATATATATATATTTATCTTATTTTCTCATCAAATTAAACAAGAAAACCTCAAATTAATTAGCTTGAGCTGTGTGCTGCATATACCAAACAGAATGTTTCCAATGAAAGCATAGGCAAGTATGGCCCCCCATAGCTATCAGCTAAGGTTTTTCTAAAGAGGGGATCACCTTTTATGTTGCTTTTAAAATACCATATGCATGTTGGAAGAAAGGGCTCTCTTTTGTCTTCCTTTCCCTTATGCTTTCATGAAGGCTCCTCTCTCTCTCTCTCTCTCTCTCTCTCTCTCTCTCTCTCTCTCTGGACCCCTCTTATGTATGGGACCCTTTTGTGTTAGGTTTATTTATTAATGTGCTTTATCTAACCCCATTAACTTTGCCCTTTCCTTTTCATTGTTCCTAAAAAGACATTTCTCTTTTTCTCTCTCTTTCTAATACCACTTTCGTATCAATATATAGACAATCTCACATGCAAGGAGCCAGGTTCTGTACATTTTCTGAGCACTGAAAATTATGTCTCTTGAGATTTGATAATTAAAAAAAAAATTATGTCTGTAGATTTCATGTTAAATTAAAGATCCTCGTATTATTCAGGAACTGAAAATATAACTAAATATCAGTATAGCAAACAAATATTGCTTATTTTAATTGATTTATATATGCAGAATTTCGTGCGGTGTCTTTTAACTTTCAATCTTTTTGTTATTTGTGAGCATTTTTGATGGTTCATTAATAAATAAATATAGCAAGCTAGAGATATACCTTAGCAATGAAATCTTATATGAAAGAAATACTTTAATGGTGTAAATCTTTAATTTTTCTCCTCTTTTAAGAAATACCATATAGTTACGTGCATGTGTCAACTATGAGAAAAAAAAAAGCCTGCTAAATTCTGATAGGAAAAAATCTTATGCCAATTTTAACACAAACGTTTTTTTTTTTTAAAGAACAAAATCCATAACTTCATATATATCAGCGTAAAAATTGTACAAGGTGAATACGTTGTTACAAAATGATGGACTACAATTCCTAACTGATCTTTTTTTTTAAAAAACCTTCAGTAAAAATCTAGGTACAACTCTATACAGAACAAAAAGTTGCTGCTGCATTCTTAGCTAACGAATCAACTATCATTTTAGTAGTTTAATTAGTTATACTACGTAACACGATGACTTGAACCGTACACGAAATTATTTGGTTAGGAATAAAGGTGAGTATACTAGCTAGTTAATACTAGATCTAATGTGTGTGTGTGTGTGTGTGTGTTTTTTTTTAATAATGTATTTTTATGAACTTCCAATTCATATAATTTTTGCAGGATGTCAATTCAATCTTTTAATTGGGGTGTTGGGCATGCTTTTTGCTGATTGGAGAAGTTAATCATGCTTCAATAAATTAAGATTTGAGATTTTTCTTTTTAGAAAAAACGTAAGAACTTCATTAATGATAAGAAAAGAAAAGTACAATAAATTAAGAAACCTTAGACGAGGAACGACCACCAACATAACAAAAATTAATGCATTTGAGATTTTCCAACTTCCAAGTTTTGATAACTCAGGTGTCCGGGCTAGTTTACGCGAACCTCAATTAATTTTGGGAGACCAATCCCACCGCCTACTTATTTTCCAAGCTAATTTTCTATTATTTGGTTTAATTTAGTTTCCGTACGTGCCGGTTGTAACAATTATAGTGCCGTCGAGAATGTAGAATTGTATGAGCAGATTTTATTGTGATACGGCCTTTAGAGAATGGCTAATGGAAGAAAATAGGTTGAACCAGGTGCAAACAGGTGATACTGTAAGCACTAATATACTGACGAGGTTATTTGTTCAAACAAATCGTGTTAGGGTCAGCACTCCCGACGCGTTTTGGCTAAATAGGCCAGGTTATTGTTGAGGGTTATTTGCAATCAATATGGCTTAACGGATATTTCGAACTACCAATAAAAAAAATTTGACTTAACGGGGGACACGATGTCCAAACCTACTCCAAAATATTCACTAATCTTGAAAAGCCGTCATACGCTGTTGTAACACTTTCCAACACCACACATTCATACAGGGCATGTAGCCTGTACACTTTAGTTCCGAACCTATATGTGCCGTTATAAAAGGAATTGCAGCCCGGCCAGAAGCGTGCACCCAATAAACATTGGTCCGGAATCTCCGGACCAATATTTCGCACCAGTCAAACAAAGTGTTTGGGTGCTTGTGGCTTTGTGCTAGTACTACTGTAACTGGATTGTGGCCTCTTCTCTTCTCCTCTCTCTCTTCTCTCTCTCTCTCTCTCACACACACACACACAGAGTCTCTCCCTTTCTATCTCAGTTTTTTTTTTTAATCCTCTCTGTCTCTTTCAGGTTAGGGAAGACAAGGGGCTTAATTTTAATATACACCAAGACTAGCCTTGCCGACATTTTCCTTTTGTTTAATGGTACTGCTTGGCTGTTAGTATTTTATTCCTTGTGATTATCATAATGGTGTTTAATTAGTATTGAATTAGGTGCATCATGTGCTGTCCCCCTTCACCATCACATCAGTTAGTAATTTTTAAGACCAAGAAACTGATAAGTTGGTAAAAATGACAGATATGGATCCAAAGTCATCAGACCATACAATGCCTAGCATGAACCGGATACTGCAGTACTGCAGAAATCTATAGCACAATCTGAGATGTCCAAAAATATTTAGAATGGTTAAAGGTTTGCTAAAATTGTCCTACAGTTAAGGATACTTACCCGAGCCCCACCCGTACGTTACATTTTGAAATTTTGGACCATTAAATTTTGAAATTTGGACAATTAATTGTAAGGATGAACAACTCGAATAGAACACTACACTCCGCATTATGGGGTCCTCGTTTCCTACCTTGCAAATGCTTTAACTAATCCAATTCGTTGATGTCCTTGGTTTATATGTTATCGAACAAATTAGAGAAAATCAAGGACTTGGGACTTGACATTCACGAGGACTCAATTAATCCAATATGCTGGATAATGGGTCTTTTTTTTTTTTTTTGTTTTTGAAAACCGGGTTCGGAAAATTTGATCCATCGATTAACGAAATTTGCTCCATATGTAAATAAACGCACCTAAACCTGCTTTTCTTTTTCTTATGATTTTATTTTGGTAAACCGTGCAACATAAGAACCTAGCTATTTGGTAGAAATTTTGACTAAATTGTCATCATTCTCTCTTCCGAATTAAGAAAAGTAACACTTACATTTGGAAAATCATTGGGTTCGAAAACTTGAGTGGTGGATCAATACTTAAAATCTTTCTTTGCGGTTTTTGTTCTTGTTGTTGTTGTTGTTACCAGTACGTAAAACCTAAGAGGCAGGATCCTTTGTGCTGAAAACCTCTGTACCTCTGTGCCCGAGAAATTTTTTGCGGTTGGATTTAAAACATTAAAAAAATCATACAATTCAACGGTTGGAAAATTCCTCGGCACAGAGGCACATGAATTTTCGGGACAGAGGAGATCGAATCCCAAAATCTAGGTCCAATACCAGACATAATAGAAGAAAGACTAATATTAAATGGAAGCATATATATATATATATATATATATATATATATATATATATATATATATATATATATATATATATATATATATATATATATATATATATATATATCGGGGCGGTTCTATATATATACACGTGATTACCACTTTTCTGAATTCGGAAGAGAACGTACAGTAGCATCACGCTATATTTTGTGATGATTTTGTTTATCATACATTTTGCGAGACTATATTCATGCATGATGTATGTTTAGTGATAATCTGATGAACAACAACAATTTTAACCCAAACACCCGTTATGTAATCCAAAAGCAGATATCTAGTTCAATCTCATACTCATATCTGGTCAAACAAATAGTTTCGTAAACATATGCGGGGATTTTTTGAACAAAGCCCTAAACAAACTGTATGGAGAAAATTACCAAACAATGCAAGTCTCTGTCTCTCTCTCTAAACAATTAACCTAGCTAGCGTAATGAATTGAAGTGGAACAAAAAAGCCTAATCACTACACTAAGGCTGCGTTCTTGTAGATTTATAAGTTTGAAACTTATTTCTGTATTTTTATTTTTCTTCGAAATTTTTGGGGTTAATGGTTTTCATCTCGACAAAATGAATTAGAAAAGTATAAACATATAAGATAGCATTTAAGGCAAATAAGACAGCTGTTTGGTATTTTTTGGACTTTTAGTAAACTTTTTTTTTTCTCGCTTTTGGTCATAATTTTGTATATTTTTTAAACTCTTGTCGACGAGACAGATGATTGATTAATTCAAAAACTTATCACGCGAATCTAATATAAACTAAAAAAGACGAATAAAAAACACACAAAACAAAGAAGGAAAATAAGTTTACCAGAATGGTACGCCTTAAGGCAAAAAAATGAATTATTGCATTTGGTAAGATGACAAACCACATAATTAGGAACAATTTTTTTTTTTTTTTTTTAAAGAATTTGAGAGAGACGTCATTAGGAGCGGCTTAATTATGATAAATTTCGTGGGTTAGTTGGCACGAGGGTCCACATTATCAAATCAAATTAGAAGACACCCACCAGACGCCTCTCCGCCGACTATACTTTTCTGCACACGATACGATGTGCCGATAAATGCATGCACTAATAAAAGTTATTCGAGACGGACTTATGACCTTTAACGAGTTTAAAATTTACTCGAAATCACCTCGATTATAGTTCGGTTGAGATCAACTTGTCTCGTAAATAATCAAAGCTTGAACATATTTTTGAGGCTCGCATTGCTTTAAAATCAAAATTGAAACAATTCATTGCTTCGCTCATACCAATTAAATGCCAAAATGGATTCTCACAATTTCTTCACCTTATCATGTAAGGTTCTCGTTGCATTGGGCCAACAATTTTCCCATGGTAGTCGTGATGTGGCACTTAGTTGTGTATAACATATTATCATACTCATACCACACATTAGAGGGACGTGGCTCAAAAGATTAATTTCAAGCTATACATGTCTTGTTCGGTTCCTTTTTAGGAATTATTTGAGTTTGGTTTTTAAGGTAATGAATTGAGAGAAAAATTAGGATAATAATTGGAGATAGAGGTAATGAGTAGAAAAAGATAGAGAAAGAAAGAAGAGTAATAATCGAAAATATGGATAATGAGTGGATAGAGAAATGAGAATAATGATTCAAAATAGAGGTAATGAGTGTTTTTTGAATTAAGATTTTTTTTTTCAAATATGCAATCAAACAAGGTAATAGTAGCGCGCTTGACATGACCCATTATATACCACATCAATTTTCCACTCCCTTCGTCCCAAATTCTTAGGCTTCTTTTATTTTTTCGAAATATCAAAAGATTGGCTATATCTTTTAATTTATAAAATTTTTTTTATGTCAAATATGGATCTTGTTTGATAGATCTATGAGTTCTTTTATACAAAGTTCTTAAAATTACTCCCTCCGTCCCATAATATTTGTCCGGTCCGCAAAACGGAGCCGTAAAAATAATTCTATTTTTGTAAGAAAAGTTGGGAAAAAATTCAACAACTTACTAGATCTCGACGAGTTCTTTTAACTTGTGAAAAAAATTTGAATTTTTTCTTGAAAGAAATGCATTATTTTGTAGTCTCCGTTTTGCGGACCGGACAAATATTATGAGACGGAGGGAGTACCTAAGAGATTATAGATTATAAAATATAATCAATTAAAAAATGACACGCGCACTAAAAAAGGACTAAGAATTTGGGACAGAGAGAGGAACATGCAAGTGCCAAGATGGGCTTTCACACCTTGACCCTAACCCCAATGGGTTTGGCTGAGCAAGCATGGAGGAAAACAACTAAAGGGCTTGTCCCTAGAGATTGCAAGTTCGAATTAACCCCATAAAAGTCAACTATTCCAAACTTTAGAACTATTGAAGATTTATCCGGTCGTTAATTTCAAGGCTTTGAAATTAGTTGAAGTGCATGAAGGCTGACACAGACCTCCGATCCTAGACCCTCTAGCTAGATACAGATATTTCATTTGGAAGTAGGAACTTGTTTCTGTCCCAGCTCCTAGATCCCATGCCCCACCTTTTAAAGCCCAATGCAGACACAAAATGTCCTTACAATGTGTTCTAGCTATAGAGACTTGCACAAAAAGACCTTTGTTATTTTTTTTTTTTTTGATCCGACCTTTGTTATTTATTACCTTAAAAAGAAGAAGGTACAAATGTATGGATACCTTCAGAGGAAATGGGACACAGATGTAAATGTTTCAACGCATTGTACGATGCCTGATTGTGATAAAAGGACGAAAATTATATGAGGGTTTTAAGGCATCATAGAAGTACAGTTGAGGCAGCCAAGTTGGTTTGGAGAGTTAACTGAGCTAGAGTTAGCTAGTTATGGGCCCGACAATGCTATATGGTCCAACAAAGAGTGGTTAATTTTGAGGAGCGCTACAGCCACCGCGCTAAAAATGCGGTGGACGCCGTGTGGGGCCTACTCTGGGCTCCATATGGATTATTCGAGCTGTTTAATAATTTAAAAAGAAAAATTGAGTAGGCAACGCGAAAAATTAGCTCGATCCGATATGTGTAGGTTCTTGGATCAAGCTTTTCATCTTTGGAAAATCGAAAAAAATTGGAAACACTGGTTTTCTGGTGTACAGAAAGATGACAATCTTGATCTGAGTACCTACTCATATCGGATCAAGCTGATTTTACGTGCTGCGCACTTGTTTTTTTTTTAAAATTATTGAATGGTTCGGATCATCCATACCAAGCCTAGAGTGGGCCCCCCACGGTGTGCCGGCCACTGCATTTTGGTGCTGTGGTTGTCGACTTTCTGGTTAATTTGGATAAAAAAGTTGACTTTCTTTCTTGTCTTTATTTAATTTTTTTCCTAAATTTGTTAGTTTTGCGTCAACTTAATGTGGATTATTGATTTGTCTCGGGGAGAAGAATTGAAAACGTATAAAATTTTAATCGAAACTCATAAATTTTTTGAATAAATAAAAAAAATAAGTCAAAAAACTGTCTTTTTGAATTATTTTTGTCTTTTTTAAAAAATATATGAGTTCCGATAAAAGAAGAGTTCCTTTTCTTATTTCTAACGTCGAGAAGAATCAATAGTACATAAAAATTTGACGGAAAGCTAGCAAATGCAAAAAAAAAAAAAAAAAAATTAAATAAAGACAAACAAAAAAGTCAAATTATATTTTTTTAGCCAAAACCAGCCAAAATTTCTGGGCTCAGAAAAGTTTGTTCTGGACCTCACATTTCGACTAGCCATGGGCCACGGGCAAGGTCTTCGGCCCAGAGGCGTTTCCTAGATCCCAACTGGAAAATGAATTACCCTTGCCTACCAAAACATTTCATAGGTTTGAGTGTTTTCTTTGCATCATTTCTTTGCATCATTAGTACCCAACCTTTACTCTCAGGGTCGGCGGGCGTGGATGAGATCGAGGGAATTGGGTTTGGGGATGAGAGAGAGCTTTTGGTTTCCGATGTTCAATACGTAAGTGGTGGATGTGATCTATTGAGGTATCTAACATTGGTTTTCCCAAAACTCTACAACGTTTTTCCTCTTGCACTTGTAGCATAAAATCGTGTAAAATATACATATTTCAATCATTAATATCGGTAAACTCAATGAGCAAAATAATTATTAGAAGACCAACATAGTGCCATACGATTATTGAAAACTCAAAAAATAAGGACCAATTGCTACTATAACATGAAGAAATCTCGGTATTATTTTTATAGTTACATAAATTTAATTCGATTTTACGAAAAACCCGGAATTATACATATAGGTTGACTTACAACGAATCTATAATTGATAAAATCCAAGACGTATCTATTGCTTCTTGTCAAGACTCTCCCAATACCTTCTTTCCCATTCCTCCACTTGCTTTATTGAATTTGTTTTCCTCCTAAGAAAGACTCCCAATACGTGAGGCTCATAGGGTGGGGGCAATGTGCAAGGGTTTGTAATAGAAGGACCCTTTGCCAATGACTCCATCATAAACTTCTTCTCCAGCCCTTTTGCATTGCAAACCATAGTCTCTGAGCAGAATTCCACAGCTCCTTCGGGTATTTCAGGCTTGAAATTAAGGAGATTAGCGTATTCGTTTAGCAAATGAAACATGTAATCGTACACGTAATCCATCTTTAGATCTTCTTGAATGAAGTCGCTAGCAGCTCTTCCAATTGCTTGAGCCTGTCAATTTTAGTCCACAGCGGATTACAGAGTAATAAAATATCATTCGGAATAGATTATAAATGAAGATTAAATTAAAACTATGATTTCGATTGACGAAACCGTCCCAAAAGATCCTTTGTGGATCTTGCTCTACAGGAAGCCCTGTGCATTGCTTACCCTCATTAAATTGGGGGGCCTGCTCTGATTTGGTCGCAATAACTTGTCATGCAGTTCATGTGGCAGGCTAAAAAATGTTTGTCCATGTTCATATAATAAAAAGTTAGTTTAATTGAACATTGACAGCAACATGAACGAAGCGCGTTTGACTTAAAAAAATTCAATGGCTAGTATCTTTCATTCAATACCAATGTCCTATCAATCAATTTTCTTACCACCATTACCTAGTCAAAAAGACGAAGAAATACCTAGTCAAAAAGACGAAGAAATAAATATTTCCCCGTCCCATATTGTTGAATAAAAAAATAAAGTACTTTCGTGATGGGACCGGAGAAAAAGACCAAATTAGGGGGTTTGATTGTATTTTCTCTTTGACTTTCCTAGAGAGGTCAGAACTATAATTTACTCATTTAGAATTTAATACCTTTTGTTTGTGATTGTTGCCCCAGTGAACTGCAAATTTTAATGATCTGCATTTATCATCATCCCTAATAGGCCAGTAATGGTGAACTGGCTGTAGACTTCTTATGAAGAAATCATAGAACTTGGGTTTCACAATTAATGTCTCTGAATCACATGCTAGAATATACTTCTCACTGACAGACCATGCCCACCCTTCTATATAAATCTTGTATCTGCATGGATGAGGAATAAAGGCAAAAAATGAGGAACAAAATTAGCAAACATATCAATCTAGGATTGGGAATTTTTTACTTGACCCAAATCCGTCAGCGGTCACAAAGTTGAAAACTAAGAGTTAGACAATATGAACATGAATGTGTCACAACACGATAACACAATAATAGTAGCAGATTGGGTTGCGGTCAAACCCAAATAATCGACTAGACACATCTTACTCATGTGATAGAACTTTGTTGTTGATTTTATCAATATTTCGAACAAGGGGGGTTGTAGGAACGTACTTGAAGTGTTATGTGACTTCTTTCAACTAAATGAAATTAAGTTGATGAAAAATGAGTTTTGGGGTTTTATAGTCTTTTAGTTTATATTTTTGGATTATGTAATCATTTTATCTATTGTTTTAGTCAACCTTACTAAAAGAAAATATAAGAATAATTCTCAAATAGAAAAATATCAGGTGTTAAATATTTTAACTGAGGAGTTCATAACAAGGTAGTTTGATATAGATAAAACATGGAGTGCAAATGACACGACACAATAAGCATGAAAAATAAAATGGGTGAGATCAGAGAGCAGAGAATTCTGACATGCCTGGAAAATGACATGATATGAATAAGTCATGATGCTCATCCCTAAGATTCAAACATATGTAGTTGTGTTTGGGGTCAAATGAAGGCAAACTAGTCGTCAAGCGGGGACTTGGCAACTAGTGATGCTGTCTTGCTCCTCTTCCGTTTAATCTTTGTACTTGTTGAAAGGTTAATAAAATCTTTTATTTTGGTGTTAAAAAAAAGCGGGGACTTGGCAAAAATAGCACATATACCTGTAAGTGCATTGGCTTGCTAGGCCTGATTGCTGATATCCCTGTTGAGATTCAAGAATCCAATCCTGTGGAAGGTATATATCCCATAAGATTTAAGTAAAATAAGCACCAAATATTTTTTTTTTAAAAAGACATTCACTCCTTAAAGTTGACGGGATTTAAAAAATGCTCTGTGGGGAAAAAAATGGGCCTCTTTCTTGTGCACATTGTGGGTTCAATAAACAGGGCTGGCTCCTATTTATTCAGAATGTGACATATATATGTATTTTTCTTGTACTTCTATGTAGAGTTGTTGATTCTCTTAACTCATATCTGTTAAAAGCCCAATCTAAATAAACGACGACAAAATGGGGCAAGGACCATATGGCAAGTGGGATCACTTGATCCGCTAAGTTATAAACATGTATAATTTATTTGAATTGTACGTATTTGAGCTCCAAATAAGTATTTAGTAAAATTTCCAAATATCTAATTAAGATTACAGTATTTGTCCTTTATCATTGCCAATTAAGCATGACCTAATCAGCAATAAATGTGTGGAGTTTTAGATATTTAATTCTGTTATTTAAAAATTCTGGCTCAGCCGTGACAAAAATGTATGTAATTGTCCAATCGTACACAGAAACGGTGTTAAGCCATTTTGTGATTTTTATTATGCGACATTCGTGATTTTTCATTAATCTTCTTAATTATGGGTAATGTTATGCATTCTTATGGTGAAAGTCAACGGGGATACGGTATCCCCAGACAGGGGCTGATTAATACCTTAGCATTTTCCCTTGAAGAGAATTACAGTATATGATTAGAATTACCTGGACAAAGAGGCGAGCATTCCAGTCCTGTTTCTCCGAGACATTGCAAGTCAAGAGATTTTTCCTGGTTTCAGCAACAAAAGGATTTCCCTTCCAATAAGCGTATGGTTCTCTCTCCATCCATCTGATCCTCTTGTTACCTTCTCTTATCTCCTTCAAAATACTCTCCCATGGCTTAATGTTTATCTCTGCCCTGTTGTGAGAAACAGAGTAGTTTTTTAGTGAGAAAAAAAAATAAATTGAAAACATCCCATCTTTCCATCTATTGAAAACTCACCCTCCATTTTGAAAAGCGTTTTCTGTACTTTTTTGTTCGTTATACAATGAGAAATGAAGTTTAATGATAACTGTTCTTCGTTAAGAACGAAAAATGAGTTGGGGTAGAAAAGATTCTCTGGTGTTAGAGGTGGATTTTTTTCCCGAAATTCGCCCACTACCGCCATGCCACCACCGCGGCTGCCAGTGACCATCTACGCCACTATCCCCACAGAGGCCACCACCCCCACCCCATAGCGACTAGCCCCATAAATTATAATCACTCAGAGTTGGTACCAAGGGCTAAGCGGCGAAGCTAAGATTTTTAATCAGCGGAAGGCGGAGGCAAAATCTTATGCGGTGGAACCGAGGTCAATCAAACTCCCAGTGTTTATTGTACTGTTGCGACGAAAAGTTCGTTCCTTGCCCCTGATCTGATGGTGAATATTGGGTTATTGAGAGTTTTTTTTTTTTCCTTGAATTTTAAGCGCAAATTTCAAAATGTAACCAATCACTAAAGTTCACATGAAAGTGAACTGTACACTCTTGGTATTTGGAGTTCAATAAAATAGATGTTGGATGGAGGAGCCCAGTAACAAGTACTTGACTCTGTAAAAATTCTCTGCGCATATTGGGCATCCCGATTCCCGAGGCAACATACTACGGGTTTTTAGAACTCTCTGAAAGCAACCTTCGAAAAATGATCATCACGATACGAAACGGTCATTTTATGGAGTTTGTTGACAACTATATTTTTTCGTATAAAAAATTGAGATTTTTTTGGTAAGTAATTTCATTTCACAAAAAAGCAAAGAAACTACAAAATCAACAGGGGAGTCTCCCTGGACAAACAAAACAAGAACCAAAACCACCTATACAGGAGCTCTATCAACAATTGTTAAAAAAATGACAAGTTGATCGAATATTGATAGTCACATGGTCAAACATGTGTTTTTCAAAAATTGAAAACTTAGTATGATTGAGAGAATAAAAGTTTCACTTGATCATGTTTTTATAAAAATTTTGATCGTTATGATTATATCTCGAAAGCCAAGCAGACGTGCACTATAACTTGAAGTGTGTTTGACGCACTACAGAACCCTAAGTCCGGGTCATCCGCCAAAAGTAACAGGGGCCACCTCGAGACTTAACACCGCAAGCGCTTGCATGCCGTGTTTAGTGCTTGATTGAAAATCTTGAGCAGACTTTCTGATTCCCCTGGTGACCAGGCATTGTGTGTCCCCTCAATTTTTTGTGGAATAGACCCTCAATACGGCTTCACATGTAATGTTTTTAGAAGGTCCAAAAATAGGGACCAATCATTAATCGGTCCACGACATTTTAGAAAGTGACTCATCATTAGTTTAATTAAGGGAATTGATTTTGTCACGCCCCTTTTTGTTAATGTTAGTCCCATTTTTTCACAAAACAAATTATCTAATCAAGACACAAAAGAGAGTGACATTTACAAAAAATGGAGTGCTAAAATCACTCCCCTTAATTAACTGGCCCTAGTTACTTATCTTAACTGGACTGGAATTGTACTATACCATGTAAACTGAACCAAGAAGGCCACTGTTAGATGCCCATCTTTGACAGAACTCGGGCATCGTTGCGGGATGTTCCCAGAGAGAAACTTTTAAGTATACCGGGGATACCAAGTCCCATGGTATCCCCTCCAGTCCGTTTATCATTTTTCGGCTACTTTTCGATCATATTTGAATGATCGATTTCGTTCATTTTGTAAAGTTCGGCGAGAACCTTGATCATGCCAAAAATTGTGTTCATCGGACTTTATTTGATACATAATCGGCACACGTAATAATTGCAAAAAAAACCAAAACTGGGTTTTGATTCAGTGCATTTTTGCACTTAGTTTTGGTTTTCTTTAATTTTCATGTGTGTCGATCATGTATCAAATAAAGTCCGATGAACACAATTTTTGGCATGATTAAGGTTCTCACTGAACTCTACAAAAATGAACGAAATCGATCATCCATATGTGATCGAAAATTGGCCAAAAAATGAGAAACAGACCGGAGGGGACACTATGGAGCTTGGTATCCCCGGGATACCTAAAAGTTTCTCTTGCCAGAGACTATCAACAAATTTTAATTATCGACTGTCTAGATAGACAACCGAGATTTTGAACTGTTTGTGGGTAGCTAAATGGTATCCGATTCCATAAAGATATTCCAATGTTCTTTCTCATATCCTAAGCCAAACCAAACCAAACCAAACTAAATTAAGTTTTGTATTTCAGTTATTTGATCTAGGCTACTTGAATCTTCTTCTTCTTCTTCTTTCTTTCTTTTTTTTTTTTTTAAAAATTTGTTGTTCTTCTCCAGCAAAAGCTACGTACAGCATTAATTTAGAAAATTTCATCTCGTTTTAAAAACCCCATCTCATGTTAATTTAAGCCTTCTCTTCCCATTAACAGTAATTATATTTTGCTTTCTTACTTGCATCTATTGGCTACCATTGTATGTGACCAAACCGCCATACATAGCTTAGTTGTTGTAAGTTATCTTCAACTGGTGGTACCCTACTAATTCGTGAAAATTTCAGTTATAGTGCTATCTGTCTTAGGGATTCGGGGGTTCTGTAGTGCACTCCTGTGTAATGCGCGTGTAGGGCGACACACAATTCGTCGATCTTATCAATCAATGGTCCAGATCAAAAATCAATTTTGACTGATAATAAATGATTCTTACCGATCATAATTAATCATATTTCAACAATTCATTGTCAAGATCGATGGCCTGTGTGCGCCCTACAAGGTACCTTACAGGACCTTACACATTGCACATTTTCTGTTCCAGTTCTGATGACACGTTTTAATTACTTCGATTGCAATTTAGCCATTCAATTATATGGGTTTGATTTTCCAAGAAACATGATTGTATTCGTCTTTTGAAGCAATAAATAACTTATGGCGAGTCCGTTTTTACAATAATATTTTATGTTATTAAAGAATTTCTTGTTATTTTCTGTTATTTCTAAAAAAAGAGTATTACGTACCTTAACTTTTTTTTTTTACTTGGTCTAACTTATAACTTTGAATATGAAATAGAAGAAGAGTTTACCAACCCCAGAAGGACCAATCAGGAAAGACTATATCCAACGTCTTCTGATCACCGCAGTACCGGAACAAGGGCGGCGGTGCGGTGGCATTGGGTCCACGGTGGTCGCTCGATCGGATGACCGGGCGATCATCGCAGTCAAACATCAGGTCCAAATCCGGCAGCCGGCCCGGGTACCTCCTCAGCAGCTGCAAAATCCCCCACAGCGTGAAAACATCTCTAGTCTGTATTGACTTCCTGTACTTCTCTACGTACACCTTCCCTTTCACTACCACCACCCGAAAATGCGCCGTCCTTCCTGCTCTCTCCACCATGTCTCTGGTGATCCCGGTCGCCTTAAACGGCCGTAGATCTTCGTGAATCCAACGGAAGTAATCCGGGCACGTGGAATGCGATGATGGGTCGTCGTTAATTTCGGTTTCGGATTTTTCGGTTGGGTAATTGGATGGACAGGTTTGAGTTTTGTTTCCAGTGGAGCAATTGAGTGGGATTTCAATTCTCTTTGGGATTTTCCTTTGATGTTTTTGGATGATTATGTCTTCCTTGATCCCTTTCGTAGCAGAAAAAGTAGACTGCAAATTAAAATAGTACCACATACAATAAGTGGGAATTGAACTAAAGCTCTGTTTGTTTGGACGAAAAACAAAAGCCAATGGAAAAATATCCATATGGCAAAAAAGGAACCTTTTTAAAAGTCGTATATTTTCACACTACCACCATCACCACTAGACCACAACCGTCGCCCGGCACCACCGCTGTCGCCATCACTACCACAACCACCGACGCAATAATTTACTTAGGTTGCAACCAAAAATACAAGAAACACTAAAATATTTTCCCTCAGATGTTTTCACCAATACTATTTTCGTAGAAACAAACGGAGCATATATAAATTAGAACTTCCAGTGGTTTGGAAAGTAGTTAATTGCTTACGGAGTTGATCCATGAAGAAGAGAGGAAAGCGGCGAAGACGAAGATGAAGAAGAGGAGGAGGGTGGTGGTGGTGGCAGGGCCTTTCTTTAGCGGCAGCCGCCATGTCGCCGCCCCTGAGAAATGCCGGTCTGCTCCAATTCGCTGCCATATGTTAGGGTACAGACCCTGCATGTTTCTAAATTCCCTGATAATCTGTTTTGTTTCCTAAAACAAGTTTCCAGTGTTTGCAAATCACTCAGAATATCAGTGTTACAGGTTGAAGTGCAGAAGGATCAGAAAAGGTAGGGAAGGGGTCTGGCGAGTTTTCCAATGGGCATGTCGGCATGAATACGCTCTTTGAAAAGTCCTGAATGTACTTTGGTAACGTATGCAACGTGGGACTTTGTCGTCTATTATTGTTGAATTATTTTTGGCATTAGAATAGTTAAATCTAATCATGAAATCCTCCTTTACATGTACCCCTGTTTTTGTTTTTGTTTGTTAATTCTCTCATAGGAGCTGGTAGTAGGTAAAGTCTCTCGTTGACGCATAAAAGTTTTTGTTTGGAAATTGATTTTTGCGTTTCATTTTTTACGCAGATGCTCACATTAGTACAAAAATAGAGCGTCAAAATTAGCATCCTTTTGTTTAGGTATCTGAGGGTGTACCAGGCTAGAGAAGGGGCGCAAATGACCGGGCTGAGCTTCTTGTGAACAGCTCGAGGCTCGGCCTGTAAAGGACTCGGTTCATTTAGTAATCGAGCCAAGTTTGAGCTTGAGTGTTAGGCTCGTGTAGTAAACGAGCTGAGCTCAACACTCGATCTAAAACTCACCCCGGCTAGCTAGGATAGGCTTGGATTGTTTATAAAGACTCGTTTAGTAAATTAACTGGGCTTGGCTTGTTAAAGGCTCTAAATTAAAGCTTGAGTTTTAGGATCGTTTAGTGAACAAGTCAGCTAGAACATTGCAGAACTAGGCTCAACTTGGCTTTTTCGCACCCGTAATTGCACACATGTCGACTAATCTTGGAGGAAGCAAATTTCTAAGTCACAGGCCTTGACCACCAAACCAGCCCTTAGTTTTGATTGGGCCGTAATACGCAACACTCATTTTGGTAAGTTTTAGAGCTTGTCTCAGACGGTAATTTTGTTAGGTGCTCCATCAATGTTAGCCAAGTTTTCTCTAGCGCGTTTGCTTGGTTGAATTAGACCAAAAGTATGATTCTATATTTTCAGCGTTTCAATTCGAAAATATTAGTCGAAAATATTTCCAGCGCTTACGACCGCGTTAGTTGCTGTCGCAGTTTCGTACATTTAGAGACAACATTATATGCGGTCGGCAAAAAATTACGCGATAAGCGTTTTTTCTTGTAGTGTCATATGATATGAGTATTGGATCATCGGAGATATTAAAGAGACGTTAAAGTGGTAACTTTACTACTACTACTACTATTCCGATGAGGATACTCATTTTATGATCATATCTTGTTTTCGTCGGTACGAGGGACTTTTGTTTCAAGGAGTTTCAAAATACAATCAGGAAAAGAACCACGATTTTATCTTCGGATGTCAACGGGTATATATACTCCTACCAAAATTTTAGAAGACAAAAAAGCTACGTACGTCCTAGTATAAAAAATCTGATCAGCAGCTCAATTTTGAAAGTGCGACCCTATTGCCAGAGAAAAAATGACGTCAAAGGACAAAACTGTCCCTCCAAGGATCATATGCTATGCTTGAGTTGGATGGAACTCTCTCTCTCTCTTCCATGGATTTTTCCGAGGCAATTGCACGAAGAAAATTAAGAGAAAATTAACTGGAAAGGTAAAGAAAAAGGTTTTGTAACTAATTATCTAGATTTGTCATTGATTTTGTCGAAACGAGCTCCTTCAGTAGTGGTGGCTCTAGGAATTTAAAGTAGAGTGTTCAGAATTTACCTTAACTCTACTAGCTGATCTATTAACCAATGATATATGTACAAAATCTCATATATTTGTATAAATAGTGCGGTCAAAAAACATAACCTTTATTCTAAAAAAATTAACTACCAAACGAAATGAGAACTTAAAAATATATACTATTTTTTTTAACAAATGAGAGTAATTTTTTTTGAAAGTTATTGTGCTGCGTAGTAGACAATGTTTTGAGAATGGAGAGGGTAAAATTTTACAGTTGTCCTAAATGAGTTCTCATATTTTGTGCCAACATTTAACAGGTGTATTAATCTACTAAAAATCTTTTGAACGAAATTGTAGCATGTATGTTGTGACTGACCTTTTTGAAAATATGTCGTTCTTTAGGAGGACATGATGCGATTTTCTATCACAGTCTTAAATTCGAAGAATAGTATTCAAGTTACGGGGTTTGCAATGTAGTTGAGTTTTTTTAAAGCTTTGTCCGTAATTCTATAAACTAACTAGACAAAAAAATAAATAAAGTAGTTATTGTAATGAATGTGAAGTTAACACATTTAGATCATCGACAATAAAAATGGAGAGAGAAGGCAAAGCATAATACTTACCCCTATAGATTCTTCATTTTATCTTTCTTTTTTCAATGTTTTAATTATGATTAGGAGCTTTATTTGAGGTATATAATGTGTTAGGTGTTCAAATTATCTGGATTGATGTGTTATAATAGTGTTGGGTTGGGTGTTCAATTTTTTAGGTTAGGTGTTTAAGAATATTAGAATTGGGTGTTCAATGATCTTTGAGTTGGGTGTTCAAAAAAAAGCTAACACATAATTTTTACATGTATTCTAAGCAAAAAAAAAATTTGTTTGGGTGATCAGTTGACCATGCAACGGTCTACATAGAGCCGCCTCTGTCCTTCAAGGTATCCGAACCGACGATGACCCGCTGATGACACAATTACAATCCTTCCTTCTTTCTAGCTTTCACTTGATGTACTTTTCATGGTCTCTAACAGAAGTTTGTCAAAAGAAAAAAAAGTTTGACATTTATCGGTCATACACAATGCATGCATGTTGTTGTACATTTGACGAGAGCGTAGTATATAATTTAGTATCCTATATATATATGGAGTGAAAAATGGGAAAGAACAAAACATTCATGAGAAGGAGTTTTATGAAAATCAACTACACGAAAGCAAACAAGACATTGGGCGCGCAATTACAATTATAGATAAACCCTGTCCCTAGCTAGCTCTCACCTACATATGCTCTTAACAAAAGCACTAGAATAAATATGTGACAAAATTGAGAAGAGAAGAAGTAGGACATTTTCGGTTTCCAAGTGAAGATGATCAAGTGAGAGCACTCAATTGTCCCTATCCATACTTGATGCAAGGACCAAAACTGTACGAGGGAGGAAAGGAAAATGACGATAGAAACCAATATCAGTTATCCTGCGCGCAGAATGGAAGGTGAGTAAATCTGGATGACCTGGTAAACACTAACGCATGGTCTTGATCCCTTGAATCTATCTTGTTTCTTTCCCTCAAAGTAGGACATTCTCCATCCGCCTGCTAATGGCAGAGGGAATAATCTTTAAGCTCGAAAAAACCTGCATTTATCTGTTCAATGAATCTCATTTGGAACTCCGACCATTTAGGAAGTGACTCCAATTTACAATATTTGAAACTCCTATCGTGCTTCTTTAGACCATTTTGTAGCCATTGAGCAGACATGCTGTTATAACAATTTTAAAGCACACAATTAAAAAAAAAAAACCCAAAAATGAATGATTCTCACCTATATGGTTAGTTCCAAACTGCAGCTCTATATTGTCTTGTGTAAGCATGAAAGGGGGCGCCATGACCCCTGCATTGTTACTTCGAGCAACAAAGAAAATATTTCACTCCTCGTAAAGTTCAAAAACAAACGGCAAGGTCCATAATGAGTTAAGGGTGTGTATTGTAGATTTTTCCTTGTTTCTTATATGCAGGCCTAATTCGTTGTAATAATTTTAGGTCAACCCAAAGTAATGCAATAATATCTTATTTTTTCTACAAATCTAGCCGTGGTAATCCCCCTAACATCATCGATGACATATAGTGGTTCGATGTACTTTGACAGATTTTTTTCTTGATTTCACTTGAAAGCCCATTTTGTTATCTTTTCTCCATAATCTACCTGTGGTTTTGCATATTCACGAGGCATCACCTGCACATTTAAGCAATGAAGTATTTAGTGTTGCATATTCTTGGGAATCACGAGAGCAGACCCCCTGGACTGATTCTCTTGATCCTCTGTTCCGAGTCCTTTAATTTCTTTACCATCTCCACCTCTCGATCACATGATTATCGATGGAAGAACTGGTTGAGACACTTATAAAACTACAATGCATACCGAACTGATATACTATGAAGTCATTACTCATTTAGCTAAGCGTCAAGAACTGAAGAAGACAATTACCCTTTTGAAAAGCTTCTTCCAGGGTTTCAGCGTTTGAAAAGGGATTGTCTGCGAAAGGCAACAATAATACTGTCTGCTCCTTTTGCTGCTTGATTACCATTTTAATTAGAAGAGTGTAACAGGCAATAAAAAATACGAATAGAGCAGTCGAAGGATAAAGTATCTACCAAATCACTGCAGAAAGACCCCTCTCTCAAATCCAAAACAGCAAAGATTAAAAGCATAAGAAGATTGGTACTAAAAAAGCATAGGAAAAATCAAATGGAAAGATAATTTCATTGGTACTAAAAAAGCATAGGAAAAATCAAGGGAGAATTAGTCCTACATCTACTGTAGCATTTTCCTAAGCCCTTGCGTCCACTGTAAACTTTTGTAAAGTTTTCAGTCCATCGCGCGTCCCAAAATACAAAAATAACCTTCGCTACAGTGACAAAGATCTATTCGTCTGAAGTCCGACAGCCGCCTCCAACTCCGCTGCCGACTAAATCTCCGGTATCCTGTCGTTCATGTGCAGCGCCTTCATCTGCTCTAAAACGTCAAGCAAAAACTTCTCTAGGAAGTTGATGGTGTGGTTGTTCGGTTTTGTCAGCCATGAATGCAGTGAGAGAGAGAGAGGGGAGAGGAACTTGACATTTGTAGAGAGAGAAGGAATAGATAACAAATGAGAGAGAGAGAGAGAGAGAGAGAGAGAGAGAGAGAGAGAAGGAACTTGATATTTTTTTATCATTGCTTTGGACTTTGTGGCATTAACTTTTGGATTTTGTAGACATTAAATTGACTGGTGGTTCAAGAAAAGGTGATATTACAAGTATGGATTTTTGGTTTTTTTTTTCTTTATTTTTTGAGGTTTAGGATTTTTTAGCCAGATGAATTTTATCTCTTGTTTTGTTTCCTAAAAATATTAAAATATTTAATTTCACGATTAAAAATTGCCCTATAGTCAAAAAAATAAAACACATATGTTGGTTTGGATATATCACCATATCTATTTGTTTTATTGTGATTATATATAGTACACAACTTGCATATATAACCTTATATGCTATCTTTTGAGATAATACATAGTATAAATTTGGATGGATAACTATATCTGTTTATTTTATTACGATTATATAAAATATATAATTCGGATATATTAGTCTTTTTATATAATATAAAGTATAGCTTTGGACAAATAACCATATCTGTTAGTTTTATTGTGTTTATATATATGGAATACAAAATTTACAAAAATAACCTTATCTGTTTTTCTTTAAGGGATAATACATAGTATAAATTTTGATAGATAAGCATATCTGTTGATTTTATTGCAATTATAAAGAGTACATACTTTGCATATATAGATAACCTTATTTATTGGTCTTTTCAAAAATTAAAAGTATAAATTTAGACAAATAACACGTATATGGTCATTTGTTTTGTGTTGCACACATAACATCTTTTAGTTAGAAAATACCATGTATAGTTAAACTTTTTTTATAGATCCCTATAGTAAAAAACCAATGAAACACATATGTTGGTTTGGGTATATCATGTTTGTTTTATTGTAATTATATATAGTATGAAATTCTCATATGAACCTTATCTGTTATCTTTTGAGGTAATACAGAGTATAAATTTAGATAGATAACCATATCTGTTGATTTTATTACAATTATACAAAATACATAATTCGCATATATAACATTATCTATTAGTGTTTTTGTATAATACAAAGTATAGCTTTGGACAAATAAGTATATATGTTGATTTTATTGTGTTTATACAGAATACAAAATTTGCAAAAGTAACCTTGTTTGATTGTCTTTTTAAATAATACAGAGTATAGATTTTGACAGATAAGCGCATCTGTTAATTTTATTGCAATTGTAAAGAATAAATATTTTGCATAGATAACCTTATTTGTTGGTCTTTTCAAAAATTAAAAGTATAGATTTAAACAAATAACACATATAAGGTTATTTGTTTGTTTTTTTTTGAACGGCGAAAAAGATATATTTCATTAAGGTTATTTGTTTGTTTGGTATCACATACATAACATCTTTTAGTTAAAAAATAACATATATGGTTATACTTTTGGACAAGATTATCCTTGTCCAAATATTTTCGTTCTTGTTCCTTTTTTCTTTCTTCTTTGTTTTTTCTTGTAAAAAAAAGCTGACAATCATTCACTGTCTCTTGAAAAAGAGGAAGAGGGAGAAAAAAAGTAGAACAAACCCAACACAACGAGACCCATGTCTACCCCTCTAGGTCTCCATTGTTCAACTCAACAACAGTATTTTGCTTTTGCAATTACTCGACGCAGCTACTTGCATTGGTGCATTTTCCCAAGCAACTTCTTTCTCTTTTAATCTCTCTATATCTCTCTTCCAATCGGCTCTGCTCTCTGGCATCCCGTAGTTCTCCTCTCGCTGCCTTGGAATCCGGCCTATCACCGCTTGCCTCCATCGCCGTCTCTGTCATCAACCACTATTGTATAATACAGCTAGTCAGGGCATTTTCGTCTAGAAATGGACTGTAGACCTAATAAATGTACAGTAATGGACATTCACCACTATTACACATTGGGCTGGACTAAACACCCAAAACCACCTTCAAAACGGACTCTAGTCCAATTTACCGAAAAAATCAAATGGAAAGATAATTTCATGGAATAAGGGTAGTTGCTGTCCTCTCCAAACAGGACCTAATAATTCGTTGTGTAAAAGATCATCCCTGTAAAAAATCAAGTTGAGCAGCAATCTGTAACCAAATGAAATCATATGTCTTGAGGCCTTTTGACATTGCCCTACTTTCGTGTCTAAACCTCACTGTTGCGGGTTACAGCATCGTCTTCCTCTCTACTCACAAGTGACTCTTACATGCTTCTTTGTATTTGATTGAAACGAAGGCAAAATTACTTGAAGGAAGGGAGCAGTCTCTAATTCCCACACCATATTGTTTCACTCACCCAATATGGACATGACCGCAAAAGAATGGCAGCAATCAATTCGGCAACAGGCTTCATTTGGGATCCGTCAAGCTCAAGCTGATTTCCCACAATTTCTTCGCTAATTCTTCATCTTTAGCCATAGCACTCCATTTTGCTAGATTACAGTCGGAAAAATGCTCTCCGCTGATAGGGGCGGAGTCAAGAATTTTGGTTAGTGGGGTCAAAAATTAGATTCATATGCAATATATTTTTTCTACGCACAAGTTCAAAAATAACTAAATTAAAAAGTTAATTATAAGATTGATATGCACTAATAATTCATTTTTGCCTCATAATTGACCCCAAAAGACTTGTTATATTTGAAAAATAATACATGATAGTCTAATTTCTAGCACTATTAACTCTCGAAAAGAAGAGAACACTTAGGATTTTTAAGAACTTAAAACAAGTTGGGGCAAGTTAAGAGATTTTTTGTGAGGTCAAAATAGCTAAATTATACCTATTCCTATGAAAATTTGGGGTCAAATTAGTAAAAAAGGGTAAAAATTATACCTATCCCAAGAAAAATTTGACAGCCAGTGAGGTCGGCCGTCCTCCTTTGTACTCATGTGCCTGCGCCCCTGTCCGCTGATGTGTTGATCAGGGGTTTCTTTGGGCTCCCATGACCTGTTAGTTTGGGGTAAGTAGAATAGTGATGGCAATGGGTCTATTGCTAGTTTTGACTTTTCTTTACTTTGCAGGTGTTGCATAAGAGCTTCGAAAGAGCAGTTTCATGGTGAATTTGATATTTGTTTGATTTTGTTGATTACTCAACTTCCGTGTGCATTTGGCTTGAGCGTACAAGAGACCATGTGGTTCGTGTTTGTACTAATTCTTGCAAGGGTAGACCTATGGTACAATTATTATGATAATACCTAAAATTGTCATTTTCTTACCACAGCATATCGTATCAAAAGAAAATATATGTAAATACCACAAAAGCAACCGGAAGATTTCATTATTTTTCCCAGTATTCAATTTTTTTTTAACAGCAAGAAATTTTATTAACCACAGCAATTTTTCCCAGTATTCTTTACTTTAATTTCCATTCTCGAATTTGAACTCCAGTGATTAAATACTACAACTTTTCAAATCCAATCCTAGTTAGCTTCTCATTTAAAGTGTCATATCCTCTTCGGTATCCAAGAATAAGTTTTTCAATCACATATCTACATTAGAATTAGAAAGAAAAAAGGAGGTTGATGATCAAAATGAGTACAAGAAGGGGAATCAAAAGTAAGACCAGTAACTTATATTTGACAAAAAATAATGCTTGTAAAGTAGTAATATTTTCAAACTAACTATGCTAAATACTTCACTTCCAAAGAAATGCAAAATGAGAGAAATTTTAATGAAGAGAAACAAAAGCTTTCTTGAGAAAATCAATCCATCTTTTGCACCAGAAATACTTACGCCAAAACAGTGAAGTTCAAAATTGCAAACAAAATGGAGCACAACATGATCCGCCTTGCCCACCCCACTTCGGCTCCGCCGCCTGGGGCCAGGTGGATCCACCCTCCTCCCCCGGGCTTCTCCTCTTCATCTATTTTGTTCTCGTATCTTGCAGGTACGCGTGTTTGAAGACTGGTGTGCTGTGGGCGGCGTTTGCGGCCGCATTGCGGTGGCAGATCTGTCGGGGCTGCGCTTTCTGCCGGCGTCTATTGAGCGTTCTTGGAACCGGAGATGTACAGCTGGTCCACGGCATCTCGGTTTCTCGCGGAGGAGCTCTTGCCGGCGATCGTTGTCATGCTTCTTGTCGCTCCATCTAACCCGGCTCTGTCGTTGCTGCTTCCACCATTCCTTTCCCTTTCCCTTTGCTGCTCCTGCTCGCCGTTGCCGTCTCCTCTTGGCCTTCTTCCCCCGTCCATGGTTGTCGGCCGCCGGCTGTATCTGTTGGGGCAGCCTGTTTTTGCCTAACGGCTAGGCTGTTCCCCGCGGTTTTGGGAGAGAGACCATGCGTCTCCGCCGATCCTATTCTTGGGTTCGATTGGTCTTTGCCTAATGGCTTGCGAGGCATTGGCAGTAGCGGAACTAGAATTTGATCGCACTAGGATCAAGCTGTCAAGCATATACAACACATATAATTTTGCAATTGTACGCAATGACCCGAAAGATAACAAAAATAATACAATTAGCCCAAAATTAATCTAAGAGAATCAGAGACCCACAAAACATTCACAGATTCACTAGTATATAAAATGCTTTCCTTTCCTTTGGACCTTGCCCACGTTCTTGTTCCATAACTATAAACAGTGAGTTCCAAAAAACTGTAAACACAACCACAAACATTGATTTTCATCCCCATATCTACTATCCATGTAGAGAGAAAAAGTATTTAGAGAGATTGAGTATTTGTGGTTCAAATCCACTTTGTACAAAAGAAAATTGGAATTTAAGACTAAGCTACTCACATGTAAATGGGTCTGATGAGTGATGACTGAAAAAAAAACTCTAACTCGTTTGCGGTGGTGTTCAAGATCGAGGGTATAAAAAAGAATTTTCTTCAAACTGTGTGAGTTCTCCGAATCTCTATTCTCCATTTTTTTTCTCTTTCGGAGAGAGAGAGAGAGAGAGGGAGGAAAAAGTGGCTGAAAAAGGGGAAAGTAAAAAGGGCAATACTTGTAATTTGGTGGGGGTATAAGGGCAAAATGTTTGGAGGACATAGGGACAAATTTACAGAAATACCCCCAAAACTACAAACTTCTCACAAAAAATTTCCATTGACCAGGGTCAATGGACCCCCCTTGCCCAATAATAAATCTGCCCTTGGGCCTTGGCGGTCGTCGGTGATTTCCAGTGGGACTGCTTGCTTCTGCTCTTGGGTGGTTCTTTGGCGGTGTTACGGCGGTGGGTTTGCGGCCGTGGGGTTTTGGTGGAGTCGGTGCCGGCAGCAGTGGTATTGTAGGTAGGGTGTCATGTTAGATTTGGGTTTTACTTGCTGGGGTTGTCCCATGTTACGAAGACTTTGGGGAAAATGGTGGTCAAAGACTTATTTTGATAATTAATATTTGTCAACGATATAGATGTTTGGGCTGCATCCCATCTATTTCAACTATTTTATCAAGGCTTTTAGACTTTTAGGTGTTGGACTTTGTTCTCATTAGATTTTCCCTTGTTAAATGGCATCCTGCCAATCTTGGGACAGTGGATTGGACTTTACGTTTTCTCATTGTCCTTTTAATTTTTGTATCTTTTTCAAAAATTAATAAAATTTCTTTTTTGTCAACAAAAAAGAGAGTTAAGGAAGTTGAAACAAAAGGAAAAGCAGAGAAAGGATGTAAAATTGCGGGGAAAATCCATCCCAATGTATAATATAATATATTCCCTCTGTTCCGAAATGAGAATTCCTCTTTGAAATTTCAACGTTTTTAGAGGACATATAATCATTACACCTATTTTTCACGATTATCCCTATATTCTACCTATTTTGTACCATTTGTATACAAATAAGAGGGACACTTTTAGAATTTTATCAAATTTCTACTTTCATTTTTGGAATGGAACAATCATTTTGAAACATTCCAAAATGAAATAAAGGACTCTCATTTTGAAACGGAGGAAGTAATCAAAAAAATCAAATGCTAAGGATACAATCCATAACAATATGGAGTTCTTCAAGTTACACACCCAAGAAGCCAATTATGGATCTAATATCAACCAAAACCAAGTCTTTGTAACTATATCAAACATTAAACATCCAGCAAAAAATACTAGAACTAACAGAAGGCATGACTGAAATTCCGAGGAATGCCAGTCTTACATTACAACTATGATAGCACCTAGGCCTAGAACAGGATGAGAGACTTCCAACAGCCATCATCATGAGTTGCTCATCCATACTCCAAAACCCATCACGACGACTGCTAATAGCTGCAAGGAAAATTGAAATTATTTAAACAACCAAAGATAAAAACAACACACATGCCATAATTTTTAAAATAATTGGTGTCAATGTCACAAAAACTAGAACTGGCAAACGGAACAATAGCCAATGGAAGTTGGTATATCCACAATTTTATTCTACCGCAACCACAACCATAATATGATTTTTTGCTTCATGTACAATGGAAAGGAAAAATTTATGCTCTTTTTGAAATTGCGAAAAGGAAAGGAAAGAAACATACTGTACGTAGAAGGGTATCCTAGAGAAAGTCGAACGTGTCTTGCACGTGTTTTTGTTCCTTTCTTTCCTCTTTCTTGAAGTTCCAAACAAAGAGATGGTGGGAAGATATTTCCGGTCTGCCTGTCCCTCCCTTTCTTTCTACAACCTAAAAACCTAGTGCTAGGCTGCGTTCGGATCATAAATTTGACAACGAGTGATGAGAGAGAACGGAAAATGATGGGAAAGCCGAAGAAATGAATTAGCTTCTTCACTTGTGTTTTCTTTGCATATTCCTTTCCCCCACCCCATAAAACCATCGGCAAATCCTCTACCAAACACACTAATGTACATAAAGAACATCCCGGCCCAGCCATGACCCAATTTTTTTACCCAAATTTGGGTAAAAATTTTAGTAAAAACTCAATTTAGGTCAGGCTCACGCTAAGAACCCCAAATTCAACTCAATGACACTAAAATATACAACAGTGAGCAAAACCCAACACCAATCTAGAAGATTAATAGCTGACATTGAACTTTTTTTTTTTCAAATGCCTGAACCAGCTTACGCATACCTCAACTAATTCCTAAGCCCTGAAGTTAACGAGCACGCAAACACTCTAGTGGCCCCAAGTTAACGAGCGCGCAAACAATCTAGTAGCCCCAAGGAATGAAATGTTAGACCTCCGTGCATGGGATTCAAACATGCGACCTCAAGGGGGGTAAGGACTTATTGCTTTCAAATGCCCACTTCACCAAATCCCTTAGAGTTTATGGTTGACATTAACAATGAACAAGAGATACAAAAACCCACAAGGGGGCAGCTTATGAACAGCTAATAAAAAGCCCACCAAATAAATACATAGGAGGGTCTTTTAATAAGCTGCCCCTAGTGGGTTTGCTTTTATGTCTCTTGTTCATTACTGATGTCGGGTGTAAATCTCTTTTATTTAGGTTGAGTTTTGCTCACTGTTCTTGAATTGTGAACTTTACTGTCCAGATTTGGAGCAGGTGGAAAGATCAAAATACTGTTAAAGAGCATGAAGGATGGTCTTTTATTAAAATTCATGCCTTCACGGGCAATTTCGAGTATATATAACAATAGGATGAGGCAAGTAATAATACTATCAAAGAATTAGCAGTGGAAAGAATAGGATCATGTCAACATTGTCTATTAGACCACCAATATTTTCATGGAAGTGCCGAGCAAAAAAAAAAAAAAATTTTTCATGGAAGTAAGATATTCAACAATATTTATCCTCATCCCATAATTTTTTTTATCCTTACAAGCCACAAAGTTGCACAGGCCTTTCAAATTGTCTTGCAACTATTCAACTCTAGCATTCAAAAGACACACCTGAGTGTGGTAAGAAAGTAGAGTATACAATAGTTAGAATTTATGGATGGTCATCATTTCCGGAAAAATTACAAAACGTATGAATCATGCCATGAAAATATGAAATAGAAGAGTAGAAGTCTTCCTTCAGAGCAACTTTTTCAAGTGTACATTCATTAGTGTACGTTCAACCATGTCCTCTCTTCCCAGTGTCAGTATATATTAAGCAAAATGTTCTCCACCTTGATTTATGTGTCTCCAATACTTGCTTTTTTCTAATTAAGGACCAAACAAACCCCAATAAAGCACCACAAAAAAGAGAGAAAGGAAGGGTAGTACGCCAGTACCCACATAGTTCGACATTGGATGTGTCCTTACTTTTGATTATAGAGATGGGGCAAAAGTCTAAGCTACTATTTATTTCGACGCCCAAATGAAGCCTTTTCAGCTATGAAAACATTGATTTTGGCGAAACATTTTCAAACATACATAGCAAAAAGGAGAACATTAGGTACAAAGAATAGAAGTCACATTATAGGTTAGTCATAGACTCATACTTCAATCCCACCAAAAAATACACAGAACCAAAACCTAATTGAAGGGGCTTCATATCCCTCTCCCTCGTTGAGTGTTTAAGCATTGCTAAGATGATTTCATAATAATTTCTGTACTTTTTCTTAATAAGGCCAAGTTCTATATTTGTTTAATAAAGTATAGAGAAATTTAAAAGAAAAACCTATGGTAGTAGCATGAGGGTAAAAGAAAAGAAACCAAAGCAAATTAACTAACAAAAATTAGAAGTAAACTTCACATCTAAAACCTTTCAAACAAATGAACCGAATGACTGACCTATACTATAAACCCCAAAGAGCATTCTAACCGCCATTATATTAGAGATGGCGTAATCCAAAACAGGAAAATTAGAAACAGGACCATACCAAATCCAGAGGATCTAGTTATAGAAAATCAGATACGGGCCTTAATTATTCAGATCAAGAAACCATGCATTTTTACAAACCATACCTAGTTAGTGATGAAGCGCCTCCTGGTGTGCACTCAACTTATCCCCATAGCGAAACATATTATTGCACTTTGGTTAAAGACATTGGTAAGCCTCGTTGTGGTGAACCAACTTGCTGTGCTTCTCCATGCCATCTTTGGTGAACCCTCTCGAGCAAGAGAAACAGTATCTGTCGACGACAGTGCTTCTCCATGCCTAATTAGTAGTAGCTAGCCACCACCTGCAGAGAATGAAATGTAGGATTGACACATAGTCTTAGCCACAAAATTTATGTGAAGTTCCATGGCAGATTCAACATCATATATATAGTGACTCCGAGCACCAAAATATAGCTATAGAATATATTCAGAATGACAATATTCCAACCAAGAAAAAAGCAAAAGAATCCTGAACTATTTGTGACTAAACTATAGCCATCATAGTCTAGTATTTCATAATAGTCTGGAACAAATTACATAGAAAGAGTATATGATATCACAAGCATATGTTATAAAAATCCCTAAATACTGATGTTTGAATTTTTACCGACGCTTGTGGAACTCAAGGATCAATAATATGCCCAACGATTAATTATATTTAACCTAAACTAGAAAGAGTAACCTTGAATTAGTAAGAGATGCCAATAACAAGAACAACCACAAGCAAAGATATGGGCCAATGACTTGTACAGATCCTTAATGTGTTTTGAGCAGCAAGAACTGATATAGCGATACGATATTGATTTAACGTTTCCATTTCCTTCAAAAGTTGGTTGACATCATATTATAATGCATGAGACAAAATATATGGTAGAACACTTAATTACATTAGAAACTTGATTATGCACTCAAAAAACCACAAGGACACATTTCAATTCAGAAAATTAATGTAGGCATTTGCTCATTCTCAATGTGCAATTATGATGTTTAATTTGTTTGTTTATCTAACAGATTTTTAGTGAAGATCCCTGCAACGACGACTATCACATCAAAGTCGGGCCTAAAATTCTCTCTTTTAATTTGGTTAGATTCCTCAAAGACTTTAGTCCTTTTCATTAGGTCGTCATTACCCAATGAGTTCATCAGATGGTCTCATTGGAGGCTAAACCATCATTTTCAATTATTAGATGAAAACAAAAAGAGAGACTAGGACTATTTCAATACCCACATGTATTTGTCAAACAAAGAGGATCGTACCAACTAGCATGACAGGGCAGTCCCTACGTGAGTTTCTTTTTTTAAGTGTTTATTTTAAGAGAGAGAAACATGTGAAAACTTACTACATACCTTAGCAAGCAAACTTACTACAGCCATATTAAGTATCCTTAATTAAAAACAGAAGTATTAAGACAAAATTTTATATCCATGGCCCTTATTTGGAAAAGCAACCCAAGCCACTGGGGGGTTCCCCTAATTGGCACTTATATAGCTATTAAGATCCGTTATATTCCGGGGAAACAAAAGCTGGTCCCAGAGATACACTTCACAGAAATGGAAACAGATGGATATTCAATTCAATCCCTAACACATTGTAAGCAGCTTAGCTCCCCAAATTGGGTAATGAATCCTGAACTATTTGTGATTGAGCAATTAGCCATCATAGTCTAGTATTTCATAATAGTCTGGAACAAATTACATAGAAAGAGTTTATGATATCACAAGCATATGTAATTAAAATCCCTAAACACTGATGTTTGAATTTTTTACCAGATGCTTGTGGAACAAATTACATAGAAAGAGTTTGTGATACCACGGATTAACTGAATTCATCCTAAACTAGAAAGAGTAACCTTGAATTAGAAAGAGATGCCGATAACAAGAACTAGCACACAAAATAACAAACCAAATTATAAAGAGGCACTAGATTTGTACAACAACAATGACGTGAGTTTGCATTACAAGTTCAAGCGTGATGTTCAATGTACGCTAATGACTAACCATCTTACAAACTATAGAGACGCCTCTTGGAAGAATGACAATAACACTATAAAAGGCTACTGATGAAATGAATAAGAACAAAGGAAAACTTGCTCAAGTGAAAACTGAAAAGCATACCGTTTCTTTGTGTATATATATAGCCTTAATCTGTAATCCATCCTGCCTAAGAACCACACAATCCTAAGCTTAATAATGCAAGTTAACGACCATACTCCAGAATCCCACCGTACACCGAGGATGTTGTATTTTGAGGTACTCATTTTCTAGGGCAAATTCTTACAAATGTAGCCATTATAATTGCAAGATGCTCCTCAAATTCATGAGTCTAATCAAGCTAATCCTAGAATTGCTCAAGCTTGGTTTATGTGGTAACCAAAGCCAAAATTGTAGTTGGGCACACGGGTCATTTGCTCCCTTACTCACTCCAAATCTCCTCCATCTGCGTCCCCGATCCCAACCCCGATTGAACCCAACTCCATCCACGCCTTTCTCCAACTCCCTCCTCCCTATCCTTAACTCCCTCGCCTGAAACCGCTCAAATGCCCACCCCCGCGCCCCCTGCCCCAACCCAACCCAATAGATACAATAATTAAACGATAGAAAAATAAAAAAAACCATACCTAGTGATGAAGCACCTCTCCTGATGTGTAGCCAGTTGATCCCCAAAGTGGAACTTATTCTCGCACTTTGGGTAGCTACACTCAAGGGCAGAGACATGAATTGATTCTACTCTGGACTAACCCAAAGCCCAGTGTTTTCAATTATATAGATCATATCGGGATACATATCGCATATCTTAAGATACGTATCACATATCTTAAGATACGTTTATTTGAAGAGTAGGAATTTCTATTATTTAGCTGGAAAAGATTTTTGGAAAAAAGAGAATACTAAAGACAAGAGTGGAGAATGAGACACCTAAACTTAACCTCCTTTTGGTGGGGGTTGATACAAAATAGCTAGAACCTATCTCTATTTATAATACTCCATGGAAGACTCTAGAATTACACACATGGCTAATTCTCACAAAAAATTCTAAATATTTCACAAGTTCTAGAGTTTCTAAAGTTAGATATTTTAGAATTTCTAAAAACTAGATACATTCAATAATATCTTCTATCTTTGGGTTTTGTCGATTGGACTTGTTTGGACTTAATTTTCTTGTGTCAAATACAAAATTTAGTTTATGCTTCAACAATATTAATCATAATTAATAGACAATTAAAAAGTAGTTACACCTAATACCACCAACAAATTATGCTTATATTTAAAAAAATTAAGATACAAAATTTCAAATCTTTCAATTAGGGCCTATTACATTAAGGCGAAATTCCAGTACAATCCATTCCACAATAAGAAATAGATGTAATCAAAACACAACATCAGAAATACAGTCGTTAATGAAGAAATCTATTCCCATGTCAGGCCACAACGACCGCCGGCCAGATTGAAAAAGGCCACAACGACTGCCGGCCAGATTGAAAAATTCCAGCAAGGAGAAACTCTGGGAGATCGATTTCATGATAAGCCTTCGCTGTAATGCAAAACTCCGGACGCAAGAACCGAGGCAATGTCAGAAAAGCACTTCGACAGGCCCAAGCGACCACCGCAGCCGAAGACTAGACCCTCCTTTACACCGGCACTGCCATTGACGACCCAGAACAGAGAGAAAAGCAACCGGGCTCAACCAATCCAGAGATGCTACCAAAGACCCCCAACACAGCACCATTGTTGGCGCAGCCGGACCACCCCCGGAAAACACCACCAATACAGAACCACAACTACCCACGAATTCGACCAAATACCGAAACCCTCACTAACTTATTCCACCCACCACCCAACCGCCGGACCGGGGGAAACTCAGATCAGCACAGACCGAATCTAGGAGGATCTAGATTGGGAGATTACCAGACTGAGACAGTCGGAAAACGAAAAAAAAACAGAAGGCAAAACCACACTCCCAACCACACATGCACCTTATTACCACAACGTCGGACCCGAGCAGCACATATCTGGGACCGCCGTGCTAGACATCGGACTGTGGAGCACCACCAGTCGCCGGACGAAGCTGCCACATGAGGGAACATGCCGGACCAAAGCAAACAAACGACCCAAACAAGTTATGCATCTGCTGTGACAAAGGTGGATGCTTAAATTTCTTTTGCTTGAATTTCTTTTGAAATTTATGTATTTAAGGTTCTTATACAGCAGTGGAAGTTTTATGGATTCAACTTGATAAAATTGACCGTAAAAATGTTAATTTTGTTGTTACTAATAAGTAAACCTAATTAGCTCATAAAAATTCATCTTTGGATATTCTGCCTGAATTTCCATCAGATTTTTTGATCATGCGATCAGCATTTCATTGTTGGACATCTTTCAATACGGAGGGATTAATTTATATCTTTTGGGTCTATTGAATGTGTGGTGCTGTGGTTTTTTTTATCGGCAGATGTGATGTTGAGTTTGAGTCTCGTTGAGTTTTTTTTTTTTTAAGACAAGGCAAATGAACCGAGCGGTTCGTAAATTAGAGTTGTAGATTACCTTCTTGTTTGTCTCTTACTAATTAGATATAAACATCAAGGCACTTTTTGATTGGCAATATTAAGCATGAGATCGAGATACATATCCTGTAAGACTTCATTCCCAAAATTTTGAATTCAAATTAATATTGGTGAAGGTTTCTAAAATAAGTTGGAAAGCTAATTCCACAAAAGTTTATGGATGTAAGTGAACCGAGCCATTTGTAATCTATTCGAGGCTTGATCGGTAAAGGTTTATTCAATTTGGATTCGGGATTTGAACGACATGAACCGGTTCTTAAATTTTAGGCTTGTTCAATGAATGAGCCAAACCTGAACCTAACAGTATTCGGCTTGATTAGGCTTAGAAATCTTTACATGTATATTTTTCATAAGAATTTCATATGTAACCCTTAATGTGTGTAAAATTTTTCAATTACATAATGACAAATTTTTATCTTGTACATGTATAAACTTTTAAGAGTACTGTAAACTTAAATTTTAGTATGCTTTTATATAATTCAATACAGGTATAAACTCATTTTATGTACGACATAAAAAACTCGAAGACCTAAAGTATTTTCTTGGGATCGAGGTAGCTCGATCAAAGCATGGAGTTTTCTTATCCCAAAGAAAATATGTCATTGATTTAGTATCTAAGACAAGGATGCTTGGATATAAGTTTGTGGACACCCCTATTGAGCAAAACCGCAAGTTGTTTGAATGTTTGAGTGCCTCTCATACTGATAAAGGGAGATATCAAAGACTTGTGGGGAAGCTGATTTATCTATCGCATATTAGACCAGATATTGCATATGCAGTGAGTGTGGTGAGTCAATTCATGCATGACCCACGTAAACCTCACATGGATGCTGTAGATCGCATATTGAAGTATTTAAAGTATGCTCCAGGTAAAGGTCTATTGTTCTCTAATCATGGTCATCTGAAGGTTGAAGGCTATACTGATGCTGATTGGACAGGTTCAGCTGACAACAGAAGGTCTACCTCAGGATACTTCACCTTTATATGTGGTAATCTTGTGACTTGGAGAAAGAAGAAGCAACCCGTAGTAGCAAGGTCGAGCGCCGAAGCTAAATATAGGGGTATGGCATTTGGGGTATGTGAATTGCTTTGGTTGAGAAATTTATTGACTGAATTGGGGTTTAAACCAAAAGGGGAAATGAATCTACATTGTGATAACCAGTCAGCCATTGCTATTGTTCATAACCCTGTCCAACATGATCGGACTAAGCATGTGGAAATTGACAGACATTTTATCAAAGAGAAGTTTGAAGTTGAAATTATTAGTTTTCCATTTGTGAAGTCTGAAGACCAACTAGCAGATGTGCTTACCAAGGCAGTAGCTAGCAGGGTATTTCTTGACTCACTTGGCAAGTTGGGCATGTGTGATATCTACGCACCAACTTGAGGGGCGGTGTTGGTGTGAGTCAAATGTTATAATATCTGGGGAGTTAAAGAGTTAGTGAATATTCATTAATATCAGTATTAGAGAATAATATTAGTATTATTGATTCCACTGATATAGCACATGTGATTATGGTGTACATTTGACTGTAATTAAGGGGCATAATATTAGGCATGATTAGTGTCTCATTACCTGTAAATCCTCCATAGAATCCTCTTGTAGGAATGTTGTATTTATACCACTATTGCGGTCCTTGTTCAATATCATCAGAAAATTACTTCCACAATTGCGTTATTTGATATAAATTTATGGGATACCCCTAGCCATTACCATAAGCGATTCTATATGGTCGGTTTTTATGGGAAAAAGCATGATCTGATTTAATCGGTTCCAAAACCAACTCATACCATCAACAAACCGCAATTGGTACGATTTATCAGTTTGGACTTCACATAAACAAGCCAATTCCTTATCATAAACAGAACCAGAAAATTCAAACCAATTTTGTCCTAAAATCTGAAAAGGTATTAAAATCCTCTACCACACCACCACAGCATTCCAAAAACATCAAAACACCTCTAGACATTTGCATGCTTTAAAATCAATCCATATTCCATACATCACTAATCAGTACGTAACAAACTCTTTTTTCAAGGTCATTTCCGAGAGAGAGAGACCTAGTCATGCTTTATGCTGCTCCTCCTGGTGAAGATCACAAGGGTATTTGAATCTACGGTCGCAGCCTATAACCAAGCATAGGTGAACCTCCGCCCTGTGAACCCTTTCATTGTGAACTGACATCCCACCCTTTGTAAATCCTTTGTTGCGGGAGTAATAAAAACAATCATACACAATTCTTCTCTGTTGAGCGAGGACTTGCGCTTGTTTTTTGGCATTGTGATTGAGGAGGGGGGGGGGGGGGGGGGGGGGGGGGGGGGGGGGGGGGGGGGGGGGGTTTTGAGTTTGGTTTTATTTGATGTGGCGGGGTTCTCACGCTTATTCCTAAGCAAATAGCTCTCTACGATGATTTTCTCTCACTCATTGACCGCCAACTTGTCCGAGAAACAGAAGCGGTTCTCACACGTACCATGGTGGCGCATACATAGAGGTGCTTGAGACGCCTGCGAATGCTCTCAAAGTTTTCTCTCATGGGCACCCTCCTAGGGATTGGGAAATCCTGTAGTGCAAGGCCCTGCAAGGCACCCTGTAAGGCCCACACAGACCGTCGATCTTGACAATGAATGATTGAGATAGGATTTGTAACTATGACCGGTAAGAATAATTTATTACTGGTTATAATTAATTTTTGATGTGAACTGTTGATTGATGAAATCAACGGCTATGCACTATACTACAACCCCTGTAAGGCACTCCGCCCTACAAGATCCCCAGGTCCCCTCCTAGGTGCTAACCTCTACTTAATTGAAATATATATATATTTTTTTTCTCGGCTACTTAATTGAAATATTGATCAAATGTATATTCTTAACCTTATATAGCCATCCACATCCTCAACGAATGGTTAGGATTATCTTCATCAAATGGCCCACATTCTCCTTCTACATTCATCTTGAAAAATATCTTTAATCAACGCTGCTACAATACATAAGAAAATTCGCAAACAAGTTTAACACCTACTAGAGTCTCTGAATCTGCTAAAAGAATTTGGAATCCTTTGGAACTCTGTAGGTTCTCCTAGGTCTTCAAATTAATGGAGCTGTTTGTGAATTCTTTGAGACTTGACTCGGTAAAGGCTCGGTCGAGTTTGGTTCGGATACTAAATGAGCCGAACCTGAAACTCAATTTTAGGTTCGTTTAATAAATGAGCCGAACCTGGACCTCACAGTATTCGATCGGCTCATTTAATAAAATCCCAAACAAAGCTCTATATTTTCTAATCATTTTAATCTATTTTCGACAACTCAGTTCGTGACCTCGTTCAAATCTCCCGGTGATTGTGAACACTGAATGAGGAATGCTTGTAAGCTCTTGGATTTAATTTTGAGGTTAATACAGTACTCCAATTGTACTTTCACGAGGGGAAAATATTAGCTTTAACACACAGTGCCTTAGCACGCCTCTCTATTTCACAGGCGATCTCTTTCCTACTCTTATCCAAAGTTGTCAAATCCGTTCCGTACCGGCCGGTACGTACCGTACCGGTCCTTAAACGGAACACAAAGAGTCATGTTCCGTTTCGGTTGAAATACCGGCCTATTCCGGCCAATACCGGGTGTACCGGACAATACTGGTCTGTTCCGAACATATTCCGGTGTTCCGGCCGGTACAAAATTACAAATTTTTTTTTTTTTTACATTTGTTTATGTTTACACTTAAAATTTTAAAAAATGGTAGATATATATTATATATTATATATATATATATATATAATTCGGGACGGTTCCGCGGACAACTATTTAGACACCTAAAAAAACACCCAAAATCTCAATCTCATAATTCCCAATCAAAATTTTATAATCCGAACCGTTCAATATGTGCAGAATGTGATTTTAAGGGTGCCTACGAGAAATTAGCAAAAAAAATAACCGGAAAGTGCTTGTTTTGAGCAGTTTTTAATTGAACCGTTCGTTAAATCTAAGCTAAAAACTGCTTAGATCAAGCCCTTTCCGATCTTTTTTTTTGCTGATTTTTTTAGGGTACCCTTAAAATCACGTTCTGATCACATTGAGCGGCTCGGATCATTAAAATTTGATCGGGAACTATGAGGTGTTTTTTTAGGTGTCTAAATAGTTGTCCATAGAACCGTATATAATTTTAATTGCGGTAAATCCGGAACGGTACCGGAATACAGCCTGGTACCGGTACGTACCATTCCAGTAGTGAAAACGGTACGCTGTCCAGTACGGTATTGACAACTTTGCTCTTACCATTTCATATTGTGCCAATGTTGGTCGATGCATTTCCATGTTTATGTGGTCAACGAAAAAAGAGTTGATTTTGGTTTCTTTGGTAGAAAAAGATTCTCGAATCTCCAATGTTAGAGCTGGTGGATCGAAAACATTTTTCTAAAATCAACATACTTACCACCACGCCACCACCCACCACCACTGCTGCCTCTATCACCCACCACTTCCACCACCATCCCCACAGAGGCCACTACTACGCACCGTATCTTCACTAGCACCATAATCATTACGAGTTGCTACCCAAGGCACATGGGCGATCGGCAGAGCTAAGATTTTTAAATCGCGCGCGGAGGCCCAAATATTACCAACTTGTATGTCTTATGTTACCTCAACAAATTCCTAATCCATAAATACATGCATACAGACTTGCTCTTTGCTCTGATACTACTGTTGGGTGCATGGAGGAGTATTTATCACACGCAGATAGTGTATGAAACTCACAAGAAAGAATTGAACAAACACACTCTCACTTTATAGATTTCGTTCAAATCTATATTACATTACACAACGATTTTGCAAAATGTCTCACTCGCAAGTGTCCTCCGTGGCACAATTAAGGGTTGAGATTGAATCATTAATTCCATTTCACGGCTCTAATTCTCTCCCAAATACAAAGTGCACCCAAAAGGGTAGTAAAGGATTTAACAGCCGAGATTCAATCCATCCAATTTGATCCAATGGTTTATGTAATCTTCCCTTTCTCTGTGGCAAAAAATATGAAAATTAGTTATCTTTCTTACTTTCCCTACTTGTCATTTTCTATCCCCAGTGCATTTTTAATGTGTTGCATTCGATCGAGGACAAATGAAAATTTAATGGAGAAGGGGTGAGAATCTAACGGAGAACTTTGATGTATGATGATTTTATGATTAATTGAAGTTCGAATTGCATTGGATTGGTTCCATTAGTACTACGTTTGGTTTTGCGATGGCTGCTATTTTATGATTAGTCACACAATCACATTACTTTTGGATAAAGATGAGTTTTGTTTATAGTTTATTTTGTTTCCTTCAAGTGTGACTAACTATTGACGGAGCTGTTGAATTTTAGATTAATCAATGTAGTCAATAAAAATAACGAGAAATTAGTTCTTCATGGTGATAAAGCTATGCGGGTCCGTGCCTTTTTACGCACAATCTTTTTTTCACATCTTGCCAAAGGAACTCGAATTCGTATTGAATATATCAAATGGTTCAAGATGTGCCTTCAGGCACGGGCATGCTCTAGCTGAAATACAAATAAGGATGATCTCTCTCTCTCTCTCTCTCTCTCTCTCTCTCTCTCTCTCTCTCTCTCACTTGATATTTATATATAGCTACAATTGATGGTGTGAATGGAACCTGGCCGTAGACAATTCCAATTTGAAATCTTCAAAACACCAATATTAAGTTGAGACAGGAATTGTGGCTCAATCGCGATGAAAAATACATGGGCTGCGTGCTTCTGGATCAAGTTTATCTTTCAACAATTCATGCATCTGCTGTGTCAAAGATGGATGCTTGAATTTGTTTTGAAATTTATTTATGTGTTTAAGGGTCTTGTACAGCAGTGGAAGTTTTATGGATTTCAACTTTCTAAAGTTGACTGTAAATACTAACTTTGTTATTACTAATGAATAATTAACCCAAATTACCTCATAAAAATTTATCTTTGGATTTTCCTTATATATATTCTGCCTGAATTTCCATCAGTTTTTTTTGATCATGCGATT
The DNA here is from genome assembly GCA_019656295.1 of Rhododendron mucronatum var. ripense. NCBI lineage: Eukaryota > Viridiplantae > Streptophyta > Magnoliopsida > Ericales > Ericaceae > Rhododendron > Rhododendron mucronatum. The sequence goes on along the minus strand of BPLT01000008.1, from coordinate 2,772,131 downwards.
AGCATTTCATTGTTGGACATCGATCTTTCAATACAGAGGGATTAAGGCCCCATTCGATAACAGTGATAGACGGGTGAGATTCGTAAGGAGATGAGATTAGGATTGGGCTTAATAATGAGAAGGGATTGATAATGAGAAGGGATTAGTGATGAGTATGTTTGTTTGAGATGTGATTGGATGATGAGATTATTAATATCATGTTTGTTTGTGATGAAATTAGATGATGGAATTGGATTGATAGAAGGAATTGGTAATGAGAATGCGTTGGGGGTTGGGTTGGGATTGGTAATACCTTCTCCCCCGGGTATTCATAATAAATTTTAGCAAAACACTCACTAGTTTTTTTTTCCCAACATCATATACATTTGGGATGTCAATGGAAAAAATAGTCGACTAATAATTAAGGGGGTTCGATGTTTTTATATGGACCGATGAAACCCCTAACCTTCCCCTAGGAATTCAATGGCCACTGAGTACTATCAGTCAGTCATCAGATGAGCTAAGAGAGACATCTAGTGTAAGAGTTACTATAGGCAAACTTGGACTTACGCTAAGTTACGGAAAATGGGAGACCTTGGTGTCAGAATAGCACGGGTGTTGGTGATATCTGAGCCGTTCATGCTTGACAATAGACGATTCAAATTTCACCTTGGCTGAATAACTGAAATCTATTCGGTCAAAGTGAAAACTGAGCGGTCTATTGCCGAGTGTGAACGGCTCAATGAAGCCAACACCCATAGGATTGCGTCGCGAGCCGAAAGCATTTTTGAAAGGGAAATACATCCAACGACCTAGGAGTAAACACTACAAGAAATTTTGTGTTTAGAGACGAATTAAATTGTCACAAAATGCACATTTTTTGTCGCCAAAAGTTTAGAGACGAAAAAACTTTTGCCACCTATAGGTTGTCTCAGAAAGTAACGTGGTGACGAAAATCATGTTTCGTCACCTATAGTAATTTTTGGAGACGAAATTTATCGTCACCAATTTATCGATTATTTGTCACCCTTGTCCAGTTTCGTCACTAATAGTGAATGAATATTGACCAGGAAAACTACATAGGTGACAAAAAATTTCGTCTCCAAAAACTTAATTTAAATTTATAAAATAATAAATGTGACAAATAATTTCGTCTCCTATAATTGTAAAATTAAAGCCGATTAATGACAAAAAATTTCGTCTTTGAAATGCTACTTCGAAAATCCTCTTTAGTGACAAAAAAATTTGTCACCAATTTTTCATATATTAGAAATACAGGTGACAAAAAATCGTCTCGCACTCTTCTAAATACCATATCCTGTGCATTTTAGAATCCAATAGATCTCAAACAAGAACTACAAATACATCTGAATTGCACTAAATAGTAAGCCGATTCTATTTTACCATAATATCAAACACATCGCCATACCAAACATTCATCCACACCAAAATAATCATCCACACTTAGGATGTAATGCATCCATGTACGAATGTCAAAAATAACCAAACTAGACCATATACGTTGTTCATCGTAGTTCTTATCCTATGAATCATCAAAAAAGAAAAGTTCTCGTAGCATCATCGAAAAAAAGAATACTCTGAACTTCATCTAAAAAAAAGTCTTCATAGAAAAGCATATATCATCTTCTGCAACCAACCTTCTACATACTCAATCTGCAAATTAACATAAAACAAAATTCAGAAAATATTGTTATGACATTGTTAATTGAAATACGAAACATCATGTAAACTTAAGTTTTATGCCAAAATCAATAAACTGAAGTGTATCTTCAAAAAAAAATAAATAAATAAACTGAAGTGTAATGCCTTCATTTTGTGCTTCATAAACATTGACATGTATGCAGCAAACAATCTGACAATAGAACTGGAACATTAATATTTGGATGGACAATGGACAGAGTATGCAGCAAACAACTTGGACAGATTATACTTCAAACAGAAAAATCTAATGCCAAAAAATATAACCAAAGATGAAGACGAAGTGCAACTGAAACACGAGTGCTTTCATTTTGTCCATAAGTGCTTTCCTTTAGTGCAATTGAAACAGAACCCAAGTTAGAGACGTTATGCCTGAACTGAAGTTTGTGACTACTCAAGTGGCCATATCAGCTAAAGTGTCAATACCTAACAAATTTCCATAACTACTGCAACTCAACATATCACCAGCAAACAACAAACATAGACCACATAACTGCTGTAACTTGAACATAGAACCAAAAACCAAAACAGACCACAAAACTGGTTCATAACAAGTCTAATGCTGCAGCAAGTAAAACAAAAAAATGCACAAGCAAAACATACTTGAAACAGAAATGCACATGCAGAAATTAAAACTTGCTAAACCTACACTGAAACCAAAATACCAACTGGGGGTCTTATGACTAAACTTTTGCGGGTCTTACTGGGAACACTCCTCAAATCCACTAAAGGTGTGTGTTGGTGTGAGTTGTGTGTGTTGTGTCTACTAAAGGTGTGTTGTGTCCTCTAAAGGTGTGGATTTCATTACTGGTGTGTGTTGTGTGGGTGCCAAGTTAGTTGGAATGCAAAAAACAGCCAAAAACCATCAGCAAAGATCAACCAAGCAATCCAGAAAATTAAGAGCAGAAATACAAAAAAGAAGTCTATAGTGAAATGGTTGGCTTTAGGAGACCAAAACTCTAAGTATTTTCACCAGAAAATGTGTTCCCATAGAGCTAGAAATACAATTCTAAGTCTTACTGATTCTAGTGGTTGTTTGATTGATGATCCTAAGGCCGTGAAGCAGGAGACTTTGGGTTACTATGCTGGGTTATTAGGGACTGCTTTCGATGGAAAAGTGGATGCTATGCCTACTCTTAATCTAGCCATTCAATCTAAGGTTTCAGTTCACTTCAGAGATCAGTTGATTGCTCCAGTTACAAAGCATGAAATCCTGCTATCCAAGTTCTTTGGTTAAGGGCATTGAAAGCACTCTCATGGCATTTCTTTGGTCTGGATTTGAGCTCAAGCATTCAACGGAAAAAGTGAAATGGGATCAGCTCTGTTGTCCTAAAGAGGAAGGTGATTTGGGATTCAAAAGGATTAAAGAATGGAATAGGGCTGCCATGCTGTAACTTGAACATAGAACCATAAACCAAAACAGACCACAAAACCGGTTCATAACAAGTCTAATGCTGAAAAAGGGCAAAAACTCAAACCAAGAAAAATATATAGCCCACTCCAAGTTTTCTCATTTAAGAATATAAATAGGGAAAGCATGATGCACTAACCAACAAGTTGTTAACCGGTGAATCCTTGTTGCTTAAGAAATGCCATAACACTAGCCAAAGTCTTCTCCTGTTCGTCTTTTGCCAGCAAACTGCCTGAAAATAGCAGCGCAGGCTTACATTTTAACTCGTTCACTTCAATTGCCGAGTTCTTCAAACTTCAACTGTGCATTAAGGCCAAGTCCATGTACATTCTTAGTGTATCTTAAATTCTATACTCAACAATATTCTATTACCTAATCAACCACTTTGGCATAAACTAACACCATCTTTGTATGCACATGAGTCCTAAATCTGTGGGATGCATTGTAATTACAAGCAACTATGCACGGACATTCATTGTGTACATAGAAGTGGTAGAGTGTGGAACTATAAACACATAATGAGTCCAAAGCAATTAAAAGCTATTATACAATCCGTAGTTCTGTATTACAAATTCAGTGTATGGAGATTTTTAAAATCCTAGATTACGCACATTTGGAATCAACAGAGAGAGAGAGTGTGAGGGATTGAGGAGGGAGAGGCGCACGTCCTGTGCATCTGAAATTTTGGGAGCTAGGGTTTATTCAATAATGGGATTGTGAATTTTGGGAGAAGGGGGGAAAGGGGAATTTTGGGGAAAGGGTTATTCATGAACCTATGTTGTTTCAGGTAAAGGGTTAAAACACCCAACTTCTCCGTTCTTTTTCGTGCTGCCCAAATGTTTTTTCAACTATTCCTGGGGTTTTTTGTAATCGCTGGGAGCGAAATGCGGGGAAAAATCATTTTTCTTGTAGTGACGGAGATATCAACAGGCACGCCTTGCAAGGAGGAAACAAATGCAAATGGCAAATATTAGCAGGATAAACAAGTAATAGTTTCTTTTTCCTAGCTTCTCAATGCCAACACACACCTGAGAGTAGCATTACGCAATAAACCATCACTTGCCAAGCATCTAGCAACTTATTGCTACATCAGCAAAAGCTTCCTCACATCCCACATAAGTGAACTCAGCCTAACTCCTCGGAAAATCACAACTTTCTAATAACTCTGGGAAGGAACTTACATATTTGGCAAGAACTTGTAAACAAGAAACATAGGGTACTAGCAGTATCAACTATCACCTGTTCGTAACCTGGGCATTCCAACATAGGGTACTAGCCGAAAAGTAGTTTCGATTCATGAAAGTTGTGGCAAACAAGCTAACATAAATTGCAGAAAGAAAAAATAAATAAAGCTGGTCTTATAAGCTTTTCAAAAAATCCAAGTCTATACTATCATAACAAGGCTACTTACTATGTTGGTCTCCACCGAAAAAACATCCACCTTAGTCCTTTGATTTCATTCAAAAATGCTGGAGGTTAGGAATCTATTAAAAACATACATAAACTGGAAAAACACATAAGCTATGAAACTATAATGAGAGAATGCAGAGTGTTGTGAAAACTAAATCAAACCAAGAGACACCAACAATGAAAGTTAGTAAGCAAGCAATTTCGATTCCCCACTGCCCTAAGATTTAATGCTCTTCCAAGTAGTTCCAATACAAACATGCACACATTTTCACCACATCATGCCAGCATATGCACAAGAAGGTCAAACAAGTTCCGTCAAGGATTCTTACTAGACTCCATCCATGTCTGGTTCAATTTGTTGCAAGCTTGTAAAACCACAACCAAGTCATTTGTTTATAAGTAGTTAACTTTCAAACAAGCTAGCAAGACTAATTCTCACATTAATATGATCATATTGCTAGGAAAAGAACAAAAAAATCGCCTATAATAATAAATCAAAGCTTTTAGATAATGGAAATTGAAGATCATAAGGGTAACATGAGCAACCATACACTACCAAGAAATCAAATGGAAGAATGAGCTCTCAGAACTAAGATGCTACAATGCAAGAGATTTCCAGTTGTGTAAAACAAGATAGAGAGTCGTATTGAAAATATGGAGTATGGACAGTTGCAGTGTTTCTCATTATCAATAGGACTAAATTTTCCTTGAGTTGCTAATTGACAAAAAAAAAAAACATTAACCATTTTTGCTATCACACATCATGAGATCATCTAAAGCCACCATGCTAGCACTAACACAACATTTTCATTAACTGGTCCAACAGAAGGAGGGTAGAGTTGCCCATAACACATGATTGGATATATGTTCACATATCTATGAGCCCAAAGAGGGATAAGAGAAAAACACCAAAAACTTGCCTCAGCACAACATCTAGATTAATGTCTGAAAGGGTTTGAACAGCACCATCGTCCTTGTCATTCCAACCTGAAAAAGCAAATCACAGTGCTACAGTTAATAAAAGTAATGATAAAAAAAAGTTAATAAAAGTAGATGCTTTTGTTACGAAATTTATTCAAAAACATCATTTCAAGATCCTAAAGGTCTTCTGGTACCACAAAGCTGAAATTTTGATAGTTGTTTTCAAGTGGAGTGAACTCAGAGAGACAAATAATACAAACTTCTCATAGTTATTTTTGCATATGTTGAGAATTTACAGTTCTAGATTGTTTCATTTTTTTACAAGTTCCATTTTTTGGGTGGTTAAAATAAATCCTTTCTAAATAGTGATAGTTAAGTATGTCCTTGTGACAGATCTAGACATAACTACAGAAGATTTCACAAAGCTAGTAAATCAAGTCATGCAGTAAAGAAAACCAACAAATCAAACAAAAACAGAGAATTTACAAAACTAACTCCATCAACAAAGTAAGGGTTTCTTCTACAAGAAAACCCAGCTTTTTGTGCCCTAACCCAAGTCCTCCTTCCCCACGACCCCCCCTCCCTTCCTGAATAGACTACCCTAACTAGAAACCCAACCGTGACCATGGAAGAGAGATAAACATAGAGAGAGAGAGAGAGAGAGAGAGAGAGAGAGAGAGATACCAGCGGCAAGGAGAACGTTGAACCTCAGAGACAATGTCACGCCCTCGATTTTCAACATAAATAAATAATCCATTTCAATAAAAGATCCTCGCATAAGATAAATAATACCCAAAAGAGTCCCCACCTGTTTAACTTTACAAACAAATCCCCAAGTTTAAAAAAATATTCAACATTGGCACTCCGGCCCCAAACGATTCCAAATATAAGTACAACCAATTACTTAATTACTAAACAATTTAGTCAAAAGAAATTTTAGAATAATTAATTACAAACTCGTTCTGATCAAAATAAAGTCATTACAAAGCCGATTAAGTAACTCAATGAATTAACTTCTAAGAGTCTTCCACATCCACGCACATGAACGCATGCAAACTATTGTCCAGTGTTTAAACCTGAAAAGAAAGATTAGGTTGAGCTACACTAGCCCAGTAGGAAAATCTTTACCAATGCTATGTGTAAATATGATGACAAGTGCATAAAGATGAAGACAAGAGATACAGCTCAATTGACGGATATCAATCAATTCATGAGTATGCCAATGTTCAATACGATCGTTCTAAGACATGCTATTATATATCACAATATGCCAACTAGTTCACAAGACATTGCCAACTCTAGAAAATCTCGACACGGTTCACTATCACCAATCTCTACCATCTGTATTTCCACCAATTGCGTCACAGTACTACACCACAAGGGTTACCGTATTTAAGGACTTTCATTTCGGGTCTCGAGAACGCCGTTCGCTTTCCAAAAAAATCTCCACATACATCCAAGTCCATTCTCCATTGACTCATTAAATAGTAAACATAGGAAACTTTCTGGGTCTTAGGGCCCCATACACCCACAATATATTCCGGGTACTCATGACCCCGTACATCCATCTTACATTCCGGGTTTTAGGGCCCCATATACCCACAATACATTCCGGGTACTTGTGACCCCGTATATCTATTTTACTTTCCGGGTCTTAGGGCCCCATATACCCATAATACGTTCCGGGTACTCGTGACCCCGTACATCCACTTCACATTTCATTCCACGTACTTCCAAGACCCTAATTTCAAGAATGTAGATAGGAGAAATATGTTGATATTAGGTAGGTTGTTCACATAATAACTCGTGTTTCCATTTTGTTCCCAAACTCTTGATTTCGACTCACCCCTCGTACCACATGGCATCAATTGTAAAATAATCGCATTGTATATTAATAAATACTTTAAGCTCTCGTTATTTCCTCAAAATCTATCATGACACTCTACGTCATATACTGAACCCACAACGACTCCTCGACACACAACCCGCTAGGTTCTAAATGAGAATCTGAAGAACGAGTTCCAAAGGAACTTAAGAAGTTCAACAAGATGAGGCACGAGGATACCAAGGACAACACTACCCATCAGATCACTAGACAAGCTCATGTCATCTCATAACACTCACCACTCTATCTCTTATAGCCCACGATACTCATATCGACTTTACGGTACATTTTCCTAACCAACGTCGTTGTTGTAATGCTCCAATGAGTGCTGAGAGACACGATCAAATAACGAGTCATTAGGACATAAGCAATCATACTCAAGAGTGACTTAAACATGTTCCAATCATATAGGGAATCATAATACGGAACAAGAATAACCTTAGGAATAATCACAGACATCGACAGACTGACATATGTCTACTCAAATGGACATAATTTTCTGTGTACTAATCGGTTTAAGATGATTTTGGTGGTAAATGAAAGCTGACTTCAAGGCCTTCGATTTGATATAAAATTTGCATAAAACAGATATTGGACGAAGAAGTTATGGCCGTTTGAAGTTGGGCTGAAATCCAGAAAGTTGACAGAGTGTCCAGAGAGGGGAGGGATTGATCCCTCCTCTTTTGGGGATCAATCCCCAAAGGGAAAATTCCAGTTTTGAAGTGAGGGATCGATCCCTTATGCTTGGGGATCGATCCCTAGGCGATTTCGGGCGATTTCTGCAGTTTTCGACAGACTTCGAAGAGAGCGAACGAGGACGATCAATGCTCGATTTCCACACCAAATCAACATACAAACACATAAAAGAGGTAAAGAAGTCTCTACCTCGCGACAATAACCAAGATCTATGAGATTTGAGCAAGCCCTAGCCTCTTTAAACTTCAAATCTTCGATTTAAGCTTGACCCAAGGATTTCCGAGCTCAAGAACACGAGTAGAAGGCCAGAGGGTTGGTGATTCTTGAAGTTCTTGAGGGATTGAGTGGAGTTTTGTGTGAAGAAGCAAGAGAGAGAGAAAGGTCGGTAGAGAGAGAGAGAAAACGTGAGGGAGAGAGAGACACAAGGAGATAAAATCATCTCCTACACCACACACACCCTATTTATACTACTATATCTATTTATCACACTCTCTCCTCTTCAACCTTCTATTCTTTCACTTCAATCCCCAATTTAAATATCCACCAAAATAAACATATTCTCCCAATTAGGCCTTTAATAACCATTTCAAAATTTTAAAATTTTACGGGTCTCTACAGTCTATCCTCCTTAAAGAAATTTCGTCCCGAAATTTTACTAAGTCAAATCCAATCGAGACACCAACCACAAAACATAACCTCATGCCATTTCCATAACCACAACTTCATCCTCCCTTCTCTATGTAATCTTTTCCTTACCCTTTTTGGCTCCCCACAAAACCTCTCACTAACGGTATGGTCCTACTACTCAACAGTCAATCTTGTATGCTTTGGATGCTCTTTGGTTTCTCCTCAAGAACTATACCAACCTTTAATCATTCTCACGAAGTCTCAACCTTCGCTGACACTCAAATTCTAACACTCACTCCGAGATTCAACGATTTATACGCTCTTGTTTTCTAAAAACTCTAAATTCCACGTTCTCTTCTTCTTAATCAATTCCAACTGTCAATCTAGAAAATCTTGAATAATCTCTTCTGTAATAAAACCAAGAAACTTAAAATCCAATGTTAGACCTCACAATGATCATCACTCTCTACTCAGTAATAACACCAACTTGTCATAATCAAACTTCTTACGTCTCCAAGCTATTGACATCCTCTTTAATTCCAAAGGTAAATACATCCCACAATCGTTCCAATTCTATTAATAATACTAAGGATGGACATTGACACCAAACGTATATACAGCAAACCAAACGTACATAAAACAAACTGTTAGTCGCGATCTCCAATTTACACCCGTATCCACTCACTCAATTCTTTCTTATAAACTCTGCACAAACTTCAAACGCCCCTTTTTTTTTTTTTGCTCATCTAATATTCAAACACAACCGACTTCTAACACTATTTCATTTTCCGTAATCCACTCAGATTCACCATCGATTTCTGTATTAAAAGACTAAACTCACTTATATTGTAATGTTTCATCTCTACGTTTCTCAACATGACTCAACCTTGAGACCATTCATATAAACTCTCAAATCCACTGTTCTCCCTACCACCATCCACTAACCACCCCCAACTATTGTTTGACTTATCACGGAGACCTTTCGGCTCTAATTCTCGAATCGGGTATCAGACATAGAAGTAGTGAGGATACAACATATACATGAAGTTAAGTTATACCATTTTCAAACTTTACATCTCGCTATGGCTAGTAAAAGAAGAGACACATGCCAGATTCTAACTAAAAATTCATCTCCTCGTAGTACATACCCGCACACCTCAATGTCTATTCCGTACCATATACTAAAAGCAAATTACACACATCGAGATTTCATAGCAAGTCAAGTACGTAAGTTAAGGCCAAATAGCTGCACGTGTCACACACAAAATATCTCGATAAACCAACCATACAATTCAATAGTTTACACAATATCGAATATACCCACAACGTGTCCATCACTTCACAATTCTTGGCTCTAGAAAGCCCAATAGAAATCTCGTTCTTTTCAATCATCATGATACTTTTCTCATTTTCTGTTCACCCATCAATCTCATAATGCTTCACATAACGTCTATTCACTTTACTAATCTCAAGCATTCTCATTCATTTAGTCAAAGCAAATCACGTATTTCTCACATTCATAATCTTAAATATCACATCACTGATACACGTATCATCGAGACCAATCATTTCACCTATTTTAACACCATTACAACCTAGCAGCATTTCATTACCAGGGAATCTACACAGTGTGCAATAATTGCACCAACGAAGATCCAGTACTCTCGAATATCCTTATGCTAGAACTCAGACACTAATACAGACCAATTGACCGGCTTATCCCTAGATACCCACAAGACTTTGGGGTTACAAACAACCTTTCTATACTTCTCATTATATTCTAAGACTCCTGCCACCGCATTACTTAAGAATCAATTTCACTCGCACCACTAACTTCTAACAGTTCCACTCACCACGAGTTTCAAAGCTCACAATTGTCTCTCAACTAAGTAATCATATCAATCTCAATACTCCCCCAATAGCATTCGCCACATCTACACTAGACTCCAAGAACAACAACTTCCATTACCACCACCACCACCCCTGCTATCACTATCATTATCCCCATTTTCTCTTAATCTCTCTTCAACAAACTCATCATATTAGCTGCATATCTCAACATGTCTCACACTGTCATTAGTCTAATTTACATTCCCGACTACCCACCATACCCAATCTCTATACTCTGATCCTTCAATTCACGACATTCTATTTCTTCACACGTCTATCACTTCGAAGTTCCTACCATTACCACTCAGGGCACCAGTTACACTTTGCTTCATTGTCAACCTCAACAGATCACCTTCGAATCGCCCGCACGCCAAATAAGTCTCTCACCACACTTATTTTAATCATTTGACTCAAGTCACATTGATATAGTTCACCCCAAATCTTATCATCCCTCTCACCAAACAATGTTTTCACTATCTCCTATCAATCTGCTATAACGACACCATCCCGACATTCACCTTAAGGATGACGACTACAACACTATGACTCTTCTCAGGCCTAGAGATCTAGCCCCTATACACAATCCTAGTGTCCAATTGACTTTCCAAGACTTCCATCTAGAAGGAGCGGTGATCAAGCGCCTCTTCCAACTGGATCTCATTGGTAGTCGCCTGGGTGTCCAAAAGACACATATTGTATCTAGACACCCTACCGATAACCTTTATCTTCCTAAGTCAACCTCAAACATATACAGCTCTCCACTCGGGCACATCTGACCTTATCGATACACAAAATCACTATTTCAATAGCTACCATAATAATGACAAAACATAATCATTACCACAACAAGACACCATCCTCTCATACATTCAAGATATTCACTAGCTCAATCCGCTAGTTATGATACACCTCACTCATTTTCTGGACGAACTATGGTTCCTGTCATACATCATCATATATTCTCTTTTCTCTTTTCTTCTTCAATCCTATCATACATACCACCCTTCACTCATTTACACTCAATGCACCTCACATCACATGAAAATTACTTAAGGTATTTAAAACTTAACACATACTCTGCACAGTTCAAATAAAACCACATCAAACACTTAACTCATAAATCTCACTCCTAGTCTAACGCTTTTATTACATACTAACAGATGTCTCATATGTCGACCTCGTCACTACACACAAACACTACAACAATCTTGGCCTTTCAGATTCTTTCCCGTCTAACATTACCTCTAAAATGGGCACCTTACCACGATTGGCTCAAGTCCAAGACTTCCAACGATAGTGATAACAATAACAATGATCGCAACCATAGCCACTACAGAAAGGTCAAATTTCTCTTTTCCTCAGACACGAGAATCAAATTTACACAGTTTCACGTAAACATAAATGCAATGCCAATTCAGTATACACACATTAGTAATGCAAGAACACACATGATTTTGTTAAAGGATGCAATAATTTTTGAACCCATGAGACTAAGTCTCCCCACGGTCTCTAGGTATTCAAACCTAGAGCTCTGATACCAATTTGTCACGCCCTCGATTTTCAACATAAATAAATAATCCATTTCAATAAAAGATCCTCGCATAAGATAAATAATACCCAAAAGAGTCCCCACCTGTTTAACTTTACAAACAAATCCCCAAGTTTAAAAAAATATTCAACATTGGCACTCCGGCCCCAAACGATTCCAAATATAAGTACAACCAATTACTTAATTACTAAACAATTTAGTCAAAAGAAATTTTAGAATAATTAATTACAAACTCGTTCTGATCAAAATAAAGTCATTACAAAGCCGATTAAGTAACTCAATGAATTAACTTCTAAGAGTCTTCCACATCCACGCACATGAACGCATGCAAACTATTGTCCAGTGTTTAAACCTGAAAAGAAAGATTAGGTTGAGCTACACTAGCCCAGTAGGAAAATCTTTACCAATGCTATGTGTAAATATGATGACAAGTGCATAAAGATGAAGACAAGAGATACAGCTCAATTGACGGATATCAATCAATTCATGAGTATGCCAATGTTCAATACGATCGTTCTAAGACATGCTATTATCACAATATGCCAACTAGTTCACAAGACATTGCCAACTCTAGAAAATCTCGACACGGTTCACTATCACCAATCTCTACCATCTGTATTTCCACCAATTGCGTCACAGTACTACACCACAAGGGTTACCGTATTTAAGGACTTTCATTTCGGGTCTCGAGAACGCCGTTCGCTTTCCAAAAAAATCTCCACATACATCCAAGTCCATTCTCCATTGACTCATTAAATAGTAAACATAGGAAACTTTCTGGGTCTTAGGGCCCCATACACCCACAATATATTCCGGGTACTCATGACCCCGTACATCCATCTTACATTCCGGGTTTTAGGGCCCCATATACCCACAATACATTCCGGGTACTTGTGACCCCGTATATCTATTTTACTTTCCGGGTCTTAGGGCCCCATATACCCATAATACGTTCCGGGTACTCGTGACCCCGTACATCCACTTCACATTTCATTCCACGTACTTCCAAGACCCTAATTTCAAGAATGTAGATAGGAGAAATATGTTGATATTAGGTAGGTTGTTCACATAATAACTCGTGTTTCCATTTTGTTCCCAAACTCTTGATTTCGACTCACCCCTCGTACCACATGGCATCAATTGTAAAATAATCGCATTGTATATTAATAAATACTTTAAGCTCTCGTTATTTCCTCAAAATCTATCATGACACTCTACGTCATATACTGAACCCACAACGACTCCTCGACACACAACCCGCTAGGTTCTAAATGAGAATCTGAAGAACGAGTTCCAAAGGAACTTAAGAAGTTCAACAAGATGAGGCACGAGGATACCAAGGACAACACTACCCATCAGATCACTAGACAAGCTCATGTCATCTCATAACACTCACCACTCTATCTCTTATAGCCCACGATACTCATATCGACTTTACGGTACATTTTCCTAACCAACGTCGTTGTTGTAATGCTCCAATGAGTGCTGAGAGACACGATCAAATAACGAGTCATTAGGACATAAGCAATCATACTCAAGAGTGACTTAAACATGTTCCAATCATATAGGGAATCATAATACGGAACAAGAATAACCTTAGGAATAATCACAGACATCGACAGACTGACATATGTCTACTCAAATGGACATAATTTTCTGTGTACTAATCGGTTTAAGATGATTTTGGTGGTAAATGAAAGCTGACTTCAAGGCCTTCGATTTGATATAAAATTTGCATAAAACAGATATTGGACGAAGAAGTTATGGCCGTTTGAAGTTGGGCTGAAATCCAGAAAGTTGACAGAGTGTCCAGAGAGGGGAGGGATTGATCCCTCCTCTTTTGGGGATCAATCCCCAAAGGGAAAATTCCAGTTTTGAAGTGAGGGATCGATCCCTTATGCTTGGGGATCGATCCCTAGGCGATTTCGGGCGATTTCTGCAGTTTTCGACAGACTTCGAAGAGAGCGAACGAGGACGATCAATGCTCGATTTCCACACCAAATCAACATACAAACACATAAAAGAGGTAAAGAAGTCTCTACCTCGCGACAATAACCAAGATCTATGAGATTTGAGCAAGCCCTAGCCTCTTTAAACTTCAAATCTTCGATTTAAGCTTGACCCAAGGATTTCCGAGCTCAAGAACACGAGTAGAAGGCCAGAGGGTTGGTGATTCTTGAAGTTCTTGAGGGATTGAGTGGAGTTTTGTGTGAAGAAGCAAGAGAGAGAGAAAGGTCGGTAGAGAGAGAGAGAAAACGTGAGGGAGAGAGAGACACAAGGAGATAAAATCATCTCCTACACCACACACACCCTATTTATACTACTATATCTATTTATCACACTCTCTCCTCTTCAACCTTCTATTCTTTCACTTCAATCCCCAATTTAAATATCCACCAAAATAAACATATTCTCCCAATTAGGCCTTTAATAACCATTTCAAAATTTTAAAATTTTACGGGTCTCTACAGACAAAGTGCTGATATGGACGGGAGATAGATTAGGTACTGAGAGCACCAACAACAGGTTGGGCCATCCTTCACTTCCACACCACAAATCTGTTATAGCCATCAATGAACCCGCAACCTCTTCACTACCACATATCCGCCGACCACACAGAGAGAGAAGACAACACGTAGGGAGAGAGAGAGAGAGAGAGAGAGAGAGAGAGAGAGAGAGAGAGAGAGAATACCAGTAGAGATAGAACAGCCGAACACATGGTATGTGGATCCTGAAGTTTCCTGCCCAAAACGAGATACAATAAGTCCAATCGTGATACAAATTCAAGATAAAACGAGCGAGAGAGATAGAGAAGTACCAGTAGAGTGAGAGGAGGAGACCGGAGTGTCGATCGAAGAGATCGAAGAGAAAAATAGGGCTTTCCAAGAGAGAGGAGGAGGAGGAGATCGAAGAAAATTAGGGCTTTTCTCTGCCTTAGGCGGCGCCGAAGGGAAAATAAGAACGGATGGGGAAATTGGGAAGCACCCACGTGTTTTGTTTTCTCCAGCCTGGGCAAAAACTGACCTTAAGCGGGGTTTATTGGAAACCCCGGGAGTGAAGTGCCGAGAAAGCCTAGTATTTCTTGTAGTGGATTCATAGAGGAGAAGAGAAGTAAATTGAATAACATACCTTGAGAGAGAGATTCGGAGTTGCAGAGATGGCGGGGGAGTGGTGTGAGGGATGGAGTTGCAGAGATGGAGTGGGGCGCGGTGTGAGAGACGGTGATGGGGTTTCTGAGAGAAATAGAGGGGTGTAAAAAATTAGAACAAACGAGGGCATTCCAATGTCAAAAAACAAGGGCTTTCACTAAAATTTTGGGATTACGCCCAAAATTTTCAGCGCCCTTTTCACCCGCCAAAACTCCCCCTCAACGACGACAAAAAAAAAAAATTCTCACCCAAACCCTTTCCTTTTGTGAGGAATTAATTTGTCGTGTATTGGGTGTAAGCATTTGTGCAAATTATGAAGGGAACAGATTAGTGACGAAAATAAATATTTCATCACCTTATATTTATTTTGTCAATCCTTTAGGTGACGAAATTTATATTTTTCTCACTAATTAACTATTTTTGGTGACAAAATAAAATTTTCTCACCTTAAATTTGTCTGTCCTCTTAATTGGTGACGAAAAAAAAAATTCCTCACAAATAGGCACATTTGGAGACGAAATCTATTTTCCTCACAAGCAATTTCGTCACTTATTCTTATTTTTGTTGTAGTGAAATTTGCGAGAGCGCCAGCACGAGAGAATATTAATTTGTGACTCCCAGGGCTTAGGTAATAGGTATCTCTCAATGTTTTTTTTTTTTTGATAATAGGTATCTCTCAATGTTGATCTGGTTGTGTTTTGGGATGCCTATGAAGTATGAATCCTCGTCGTTTGACTTTTTGGTAGAAAGCCCGGCGAGAAAAGACTTGTCTTCAGTAAGGTTTTTGGGCTATTAGTTGAGTTTTTTTTTTTTTTCTTTTTTTTGAGAACAGAAAAAAGGTTAATAAGTGCGCTTTGCAAACTATCTGTATTGCTTTCGGTGCCTTTTTGACTAAAATGCTGGCGAACAGTGAGCTTTTGGTGGTCTTTTAGAAATGCCATTAATCCCTAAAAGTTGTTCTTTTTAGCATTACCAATTAACAGAACCAAGGGACTAATAATCTTAATCCATTTTGGGTTACCAAATAAAGAATTGGTATTCCCTTGGAATTGGTAGTCCAATCCCAAGGTCTAATAAGTTTATCAAATGGGGCCTAAATCTTTTGGGTCTAGTGGAGGCGTGGTGCTGACGTGTATTTTGTTTTATTTTTGATCGGCAGACGTGATGTTGAGTTCGAGTCTTGTTTTATTATTATTTTTTTTTTGAAGAGAAGGCAATCAATTACATCATCAAGGCAAATGAATCGAGCTGCTCGTAAATTAGACTTGTAGATTTCCTTCTTGTTTGTCTCTCTTTCTAATTAGATGTAAACATCAAGGGACATTTTGAGTGGCAGTATTTAAGAAGGGTTAATTGCAAGGACACCCCTTCAACTATCACGGTTTGGCAACATCACCCCCCAAACTACAAAACTCGACAACTTCACCCCCTCAACTATTAAAACTTGACAACTTCACCCCTTATGGCAAATTCCGTCCAGTTTTGGTATGAAATGTTAACTTTGGAGGCTAAATTGACGGGAAAACAAAATTTATACCCAAAAATGCCCTTAAGCCTATGGGCGGGAAATACTTTTGGGTATTTATACCTCTTTAACATACATACTCCACAAAACCCAAATCACACTCTCTCTCTCTCTCTCACTCTGTCTCTCTCTCATCCCGACCTCTCTCTCATCTCTCTGATCTCTCAGTCTCTCTCTCACCAAAGAATCTCTACTGCTTTCTCTCTACTACCCCATCTACTTCTTCTCTTACTCTCCAAACCCATCTCCCATCTTCCCCACATTTAAAATCTTATATATATATATATATATATCAGATTTTGAATTTGGAAACCCAGGAAACCCAGGTATGTTACTCCTCCATCTACTTCTTCTCTTATTCTCCAAATCCATCTCCCATCTCTCATCTTCTCCACATTTAAAATCTTTCAAAATAAAAATCAGATTTTGAAATACATTAACCCAGGTTCCCCCCCACCCCCACTCTACTGCCCTCCTCATCTCCCCATTTACCTCTAAACCATTTACCTCTAAACATATTTTGAAGCCGAACTTTCCCTCCTGCCCTCCCTATCTCCCCATCTAACTCCAGATTTCAAAGCCAACCTCTCAAACCACAAACCCAAAACCCCCAGTGATTCAAAAACCCATCGAAACCCAGATTCACCATGAGCAGCTCTAGCTACACCACCAACTTATCTCAAAATGATGGAGATGAAAGATGCAGATGTGGTCGGAGGGTTGTGATGCGAACGTCACTAACCGTGAAAAATCCAGGAAGAAGGTTCCTTGGGTGTGCCAACTATAAGGTAATTTTTCAAATTTTTTAATACAACAAATGATCTAACTATTTTACTACACCAAATAATCTTACTGTTAGTACATTTAAAAAAAAGTAGGTAATGCAATATGGTATGGTTATGTTGTATTTTCAGGAAAAAAATGGATGCACTTTCTTCATCTGGGTAGATCCTGAAACATGCGCTAGAGGATTGGAATATGCCAAGATCATGCAAGCCAAAAAGGAAGAACTTGATAAAAAAGTTGAAGAGTTGAAAATGATAATTGAGAGGTTGGAAAGAGGAAGACAAACGGTGGAAGAAGAAAATGACGCACTGATTGTCAAATTGGCAGACTTGACTGAAATGAATGTCAACTTGACAACTACTATTGAAGCCCTAAATGCAGAGATTGGAGCAAGGAAGGCTAGAGAGACAAGACCAAGTCATTCTAGGAACATGATAGTAGTGGTAGTCATTGTGTTTGTGGTTGGTGTGCTTATGTCAAGTGTGAACCATTATACCCCTAAGAATGAAAAATATTTGTATTTGCCTTGATTATGAATGAAAAGCATGCTTTTCCAATATGGTATTTCCAGATTATGCAACAGATTATTCAACTAAACAAACAATGCACAAGAAAGCAGCAAAACTGCTATAAGAGAACAACCACCATGAAAATAGCAGTTCAAGCACTTAGTCTAGAGAGGTGCATAATACAGATGTACATGCATTATGGACTAAATGCAACAATACGACTAAATGCACTGATTTCCAGTTAAAGTTACTTCCTCACTTTGGAAAAGATCAGCAGATCTTTCAAAGGGCAACAAAATAGGGAACAACAAGTCATAAAACAAACCAAAGGTTAATGAGAAGCTTACAAAGTATAGAGCAAAGGATGCCACTTCCTTTAGAATTTGCATGCACACAAGGAAAAGGTCCTTTCCAATAAGCAAGAGAGGGTAGTTCGAAAACAGCAACTGAAAGCTGTTGTAACAGAGCTGTAGCAGCAGAAACAGAACAGAACAGAGCTGCTATAACAGCAGAAACAGAACAAAAAAAATAGAAGAACGCAGCACAAACAATAACAGGCATAACAGTAAGCAATAGAGGTAACAAAATAGAAATAAGAACCACGACAGCAAGCATGCACCATAGCAGTCGTAACAGCCATAACAGTAAGCATTAAGAACATCAAGATCCATAGCAGCAGCTGGACAATAGTATTAACATAACAGCCACAACACAAACAGCCATAACAGTAAGCATTAACAACAAGAAGATCCATACAGCAGCTGGACAGCAGTATCAACATAACGGCCACACCAGAAACAACCATAACAGTAAGCATTAACAACAGACAGATCCATAGCAGTAGCTAATCATTAACATAAAAGCCTTGGAAGTAAGCAAACAGTAAAGTATTAGTTAATGGATTATACATTAATTGCCTACAAAAGCTAATAAAGTAGTTCCAACCCACAAAAGAAACATTAAAGTACTAGTTAATGGATTACACATTGTTCCAACTGTGTGTAAACATTACACATTAGTTCCAAAAGACTTGTCCTAAACCAAAAGACTTATCCTAAACATTACACATTGCTTCCAAAAGACTTATCCTAATCCATTCCCTAAAGCAGATTCAAGTGGCTGATTTCTGGGTACTTGGGGTTGAACTTGAGGGTTGAGTGCTTGGCATTGTGTTACTGCCACTTCCACCACCACTGCCACATGACGCTGCTGATGAAGTTTCTGGTTAAGTCCAAAAAATGGCATTCCCCATCCTTGTGGATCTTCTCCATCCCTACATCAACACAATGCATAACTTAGCTTATACTTTCGAATAAACGATAAAGTATGGGCATGATGTTAGTGTATTACCTGTGGTGGCGGCAGACCCACCCTTGGGGCACCTCCAAACCTTGTTATTGGTGCTTTGCCTCTACAAACTATGGGCTGTTTACCCTTCCCACAGTTTCCACCTTTGTTTGTAGCAACATGGGTACTAGTGTTTGGATTTGTTTCTCTAATCACAATTCCAGGAAGTGGAGTAGAGGTTCCACCTCTTCCTCTTCCTCTACCTCTTGGGGCAATAGTGCCATGCTTTGATGCTGGATCACCACCTCTTCCCGTGCCTCCAACCACCATTGCACCACTTCCTTTACTAGTCTTCCCTCCTCTAGCATTCTTACCTCCTCTGGCAGTCTTCCCTCGACTTCCTCTCCCTCCTCTACCACCACCTCTCCCACTATTGGGTCTTCTTTCCTCTGGCAATTCAATTTCATGTCCTCCAATCACTGTTGTTCCCGCTGCCATTTCACACTCCTGTACAAAAAAAATAACATTTCATGCATGCCTCAAAAAACAATAAATGACAATGGTAAAAAAATTGGATTTTCCTTACTTGGTCAACGGTAGTGCTGTTTGCCTTTTGAGGGCATGTTCTAGCATTATGTCCTGGCTGCTTGCATACTCTACACTTGAGAGTTGTGTAATACTTCCTAACACCTCCGTTGGGTTTCTTTGGTTCATCATCCCCTTTCCTCCTATTCTTCTTGGGTCTCCCACTCTTCTTTCTTAAAGGGGGAGGACTTATAGGATCAAACGGTGTATGAACCCACATTGTTTGGTCAGGAAGTGGTTTGATGATGAAGTTGTATATCTTGGCAAATGTACTTATATGAAACCACTCATGAACAAAGTCCAATGGGTCACTTTTATCTTCTATAATTGCAGCCATTCCATGTGAACATGGTATCCCACTTACATCCCACTTCCTGCATGTGCACGTTCTCTCTCCTATGTCCACAACATGGGTCCTAAGTACAGTAAGTACTTCAAATATTCTGCCACCACTATAAATCACCTCACACTCCCCCATTAACTTGCATGCTTTCTCAACCCTTCTTCTAATTCTTGGACAGACATTACCCTTCCAGCCTTGGCACAATTGATTTCTTGTTTGCAACCTTGTCATTAGGTACCTTCTAATACTTTCAGCCATGGTCAGAATTGGTTGGTCCCTAGCATCTTTGATTGCTCTATTGAATGCTTCACTTGTGTTATTATCCATTCTATTGCATTTAGACCTTGTTCCGTACATGCACCTAGCCCATGTTGAGGGTTGTTCACTCATTAAATACTTGTATGCATTCACATCAATTGCTTTAATGGCCTCCATAGCTTGCTCAAACTCAGGAATTGTGTACACTGATGCAGCCCGCCACATGAGGTCTTTCCACTCTTTACCCTTGTACACTTTACTGAAATTGGAGTACATGTGCCTAATGCAGTATCTATGTTCCACATTGGGGTATAATTGTGCAAATGTTTGTGTCAATCCCTAATTGAAACAGGAACAAATTCAATGTAAATATATAGGCAACAGTTAATGAAGTAAACAAAAGCAGTGATTAAGTACAAAAGCAGTGATTAAGTATCTATATACCTTTTGCCTGTCAGAGATGAAGCACCAACCCCTTTCCTCTGGATTGCCTATCATGTCCATCAAACTCTCCAAAAACCAAGTCCAACTCTCTTTTGTTTCAGCCTCCACAACTGCAAATGCCAACGGAAACATTTGATTGTTGGCATCTTTGGCAGTTGCATGCATCAACTGACCACCAAATGGCCCTTTCAAAAAGCAGGCATCTAACCCAATTATTGGTCTACAACCTGCTAAAAATCCCCTCAATTGTGCAACATAGCTTATGAACATCCTTTTAAACACTGGTCCTTCATCTGGCAAGGGCCTATCCACCTTCAACTTAGTTGTACTACCTGGATTTTGTATTCTCACCATTTCACAGTAGTCCCACAACCTCACATACTGAACTCTGTGATCTCCTTGAATCAGTTCAAGTGCCTTCCTCTTTGCCCTATAGACCTTGGTCTCTGAAACATTTAACAACCATTCCCTCCTAACTGTTTTCTTCATTGAACTCACCTTAGTCTCTGGGGCATCACTAACTTTCGTCAAGTACTTTTCGGAAAGCCAAGACGAGGTTGCATTATTATTAGTGTACTTCCTAGTACATAAATGTTGTTGATTTATCTTTTTTATTTGGAAGGATCTCTCTTCGTACATGGGAGACGCATGAAGTCTAAAGCCACAATCATGTGTACACTTCACAGTGACCCTCTTAGACTCATTCTTCAAAAATGTAAATGTATACCCCTCCTTGATATGATATTCTCTCAACAATTTCCTAAAAACTTGCACATTAGGGAACTTCATACCTTCTACTAATTCAGGCTTCTTCATGTAATGTTCTTTGAACTCTGGAAAAATAGGTTTCCCATCATCATCAATCACATCGTCAACCAATTTGTTATCATCACTGTCAGAACTAAGGTCCTCCACTCCATCAACTATGTTTTGACCCAAGTTTTTACCTAAACCTACCAAGGGAATATTATCCTCTTCCTCCTCATCAGATGACTCTTCTACCCCACTAAAAGACCCACTGGAAGTTGAGCCATCATCATTGGGCAACCACTCAATGTCTGAGTTATCATCATCATCCATTTGGATCTCCATATGACCAGATTCATTTGCATCCACACCTTGAACCACACCTTCAACTTCTAAGTCAACAACTTCCTGTCCTTCATTTACTCCTAAGTCAACACTTCTCTGTCCTTCCTCTACTTGTAAGTCAAATCCCAACTCAGTTAAGCAACATTCGTCTACAGTGTTCGTGTCTCTACCTATCACCTCCTCATCCTCTGGATCAGCCACATTAGGACAATCAACATATATATCAATACAGAAATACTTCATACCAGGAGAATGTGTTGCAAACATGTTAAGCATTTCATCATGAGAAGTCAATGCAACTAAGCCATTGTTCATGTCAGTGTTGGCAAGTCTATAAAACACATTAATGTTATCTTCTTGTGAATACCCACACTCCTTAATTACAGTCATTAAGTCATAAAATGAGAAGAAATCTGGATCTACCTTGCTTTGTGCAACAACCCCACCCAAATATTCAACCTCGGCCCCCCTCACAAGTTTACCATGAACATGAATTTCCAAAGTACACCTCAAGTCAAGATTGTTTTCTCTGCAACAATTAAGTCAGATTATCAATAGGACCACTGGTGGTACAATGTAGGCAAAAAAAGTAAAAAAATATTATAATAATACAGACACATGCTCATTACATTAACATTAGGCTATATACATGTACAAATCCATCCATGACCCAAATCCCAAAACTGATAATATATTATGTTAATAGTAATATACACATGCTCTTTACATTAACAAATATATTACTGTTAATATATTACATTAACAGTAATATACACTATTAAATCAAATGAAATACCAGAACAGTTTACAAACAGATTGATCAGCCCTCAAAGTTTGACCAGTTTTACAAGCAAATGAAGCCCTGTTCGAAGTCCGAAAGCTTTAATCAATGAAATAACAGAACAGAAAATCAAGTAACATGCAAGAAAAATTATCACATTCCAATTTCAATTACAGGAAATAACACCAGAAACATAATCGAGACACAAGCAGTATAACCCCAATTTTTTAAGTGCCAGAACAAAACCCCCAATTTGTAATTCCTACTTTTAGGGTGTAAAAAGAAGGTTGTAGTACCTAAAATAAGAACATAAACAGAATATCCCTACTTTTTTTTATCGAAATTTTAGGTTTTGAATATTTTTAATTCGAAATTTTAGGGTTTACCCTATTTTTAAACAGAAAAACCACGTAAAAAAATTTAACAACTTCGATCAATGGGTTAGGGTTCAAAATCGTACTTAAAATGAACGTATATGAGAATATCCCCAATTTTTATTTCGAAATTTTAGGGTTTTACTTCAAAAACCCAAATTTTGAACAGAAAAACCACGTAAAACATTTAACAACTTCGATCAATGGGTTAGGGTTCAAAATCGTACTTAAAATTAACAGATATGAGAATATCCCCAATTTTTTTTTCCGAAATTTAGGGTTTCAGTTCAAAAACCCAAATTTTGAACAGCAAAACCACGTAAAACATTTAACAACTTGAATCAATGGGTTAAAGTTCAAAATCGTACTTCAAATTAACAGATATGAGAATATTCCCAAATTTTTTTCCGAACTTTTAGGGTTTCAGTTCAAAACCCAAATTTCGAACTCAAAAACCACGTCAAACATTAAGAACTTCGATCTATGGTTTCGAGTTCAAAATCGTACTTCAAATCAACAGAAATGGTGCGACTTACATGGTGGACATTGGAGAAACGGCCCGTTCGTCCACACTTTAGGGTTTACCTGGGACAAGAACTTAAGCCGTGGGTTGTAGGAACGATTGAGGTGAAGGTCGATGATTTCATGTGGGTTGTAAGGTTCTCATCGTGTTTCTCGGACTGGTGTGGTTCGACTGGTTTTTCAGATTTTTCAGGGGGAAGAGTGAGATGAGAGACGATTGAGAGGAGATCGAGAGGAGTGAGAGAGATTGAGAGGAGTGAGAGAGTGTTCAGGGTACGAAAATCATTTTTAACTTACGAAGGGCATAATTGTCCTTTCACTCATTGCCGTCCAATTTTTTAACGGAATTTGCCATAAGGGGTGAAGTTGTCGAGTTTTAATAGTTGAGGGGGTGAAGTTGTCGAGTTTTGTAGTTTGGGGGGTGATGTTGCCAAACCGTGATAGTTGAAGGGGTGTCCTTGCAATTAAGCCTATTAAGAATGAGATCAAGATACATATCCCGTAAGACTTCATTTCCAAAATTTTGAATTTAAATATTAATTGGTGAAGTTTTCTAAATTAAGATGGAAAACTTTTCACAAAAGTTTAGGGCTGCAATGAATCAAGCCGTTCGTGAACTATTGGAGGCTCAATTAGTAAAAGTTTGTTTAAGTTCGATTTGATTGAGAACTAAACGAACTGAACCTGAGCTTCAATTTTAGGCCCGTTCAATGAATGAGCCAAACCTGAACCTAACAGTGTTTGGCTTGATTAGCCTAGTGAATCTATCTCGAGCTTGTCAAAATCTGGTTCGGCTAGTCGAAGAGAATTTGTAGTCCAAGGCTCAACTGTATTTTTGCAAGCATTTTATACATGGGCAGTTAAAAGGATGTCTCATGGATTAATGAAAAAGGACCATCCGCATTAAAGTAAGATGACCTGAACATTCCGAGTTCTTACCAAATCAGCCATGTATATATATTCCCTCTATCAACAAAAGGAAAAAATGGCAACTTCAGCCTTCAAGAGGTATAGAAAGACCGGGTCAATGGTAAACTTCTTGTTGCCCAAGGTAATTAATCAGTTGATTTGATTAGCATTTAGCAAGAAAAGTATTAAGTCGATTATAAGGCAAAGGGTGATGTATAATGGGAAGAGAAGTCAAATTTCAATCAGAATTCCTTTGATTTTAAGGCGAAGGGTGATGTGCATAAAGGGAAGATGTCAAATCTCTCCCAATAATGTTTAGTTTCTTCCTTGGGGGACTTAAATAGGGGTCCTTTCCAACATAAATACTTAAGTCTCCATCCTAGTGGGTTTAAAAATTTCTCTTTCTATCCTCAAATTCAAATAAATCCTAAACTACCCTTTCTCTCCCTTAATTTTTAAAATCCTTATCTTTTTTAATTATCCCAAATTTCTCTCCAATCTTTCAAACATTTCTCTGACCTAATCTTTTTAATTCTTTCCCTCTTAGCTACAAACACGTCATAAAAATCATGACAAACATGATAACCCGTAACTGCATAACACTAATGAACATGATGAATTTGTAAACACCAGTGACAAACATGATAACATTAGAGATCCATATTGATTACCAACAAAATCATGACAAATTTTTGCAAAACTATTTTGGAAATTATGACATAAATTTATCCTACAAATACATGACAGATTTATGCAAGACTGTCATGAAAATCAACCATACATAATACATCAAATTTTAGCTACAAACACGTCATAAAAATCATGACAAATTTCTGCATAAGGTTCGTTTGATCAAAACCCACAAGTCTATGATAAACCCAAACTTTGTAAACATAGAAACCATAAACTCCCATTATCCCCAGAATCATGGGATTATTTTCCCATATTAGCTAAAAGAAATGAAAAAATAAACGAAACAACAAATTCTGAAGGTGCAAAACTCTACAAAGAAGAAGACAATATCACCGGAATTTGAAAATCACCATCACCACCTCCGATTCCGAAGTAGATCGGTGAGTGGCGATTCAACCATGGCTCGACTTCGTAAGTTGTCGTCGAAACCCAAAACCTGTTTATTTCCATCAATTATGCATATCTATCGCGATGTGGGTCTACAAAGTACAGGTGCGATGGAGGTGTGACGGGAGGGCTTGCCGGAGAGAGGGGTACAACGGTGGTGGTGCTGCTATGGTGGGTGGTTGGCTAATGGTGATCTGACGGTGACGGACGAAAATGACAATGGTGTGTTGATTTAGGGAGTGGGGTTGGGTTGTATGGAGATATTATAGGATAAGTTTGGAGTGAAATAGTGGGGATGAGCTTCGAAAATATAGGAAACATGATGGGGATGGGATTCTGTTAATAATGGAGATATTGTAGGGATAGTCTTGTTTGAAACGGTGGGAATGAGATATATATATATACACACACACACACACACACAATAATATATTTAATAAATAAAGAGGGTATAGTGGGTAAAAATAGATCTTGAGGATAGAAACATAAGTATTTAAATGCTATAGGATGGACACCTAAATAACTAGGGCAAAGAGGATGACTAATTAATTTCTTCTTCTTCCTTCCGGATTTTGAATTGGTGTTGTGCAATAAGGTGCGCATAGCATTGTACTGCGCACTTTCGAGCCATCGGATCGTGCATCCGATGGCTCGGATCACATCCCGACAACCAATGATCGAAAGCTGTTTATTGCCGAGAGAAGATCAAAGTCGTCGGATGCACGATCCGACGGCTTGGAGGTGTGCAACACAGTGCTGCGCACACCACCGCACATTACCATCCCCCAATTCCTTTCTTTCCCGCACCAAGTTTCTTTTTTCATTTTATCGGCAAAAAGAAGATTTTATTATTAATCATTGAAGATGTTTACAAAGATTAAAATGATCACAGGGACACTGGCAAAAGCAACCCGAGAACCATGCCCGGCTAGAGGAAGGCAAGAAGCCAAACAAAACACCACAAGAAGCACGAAAGCTTCAAAACAGCCCAACATCCTAACACCAAAACAGCCACAAACCAAAAAAACATTCCTAAATTCGAAAAACAAACTGAAAAATACAGAATCGATAACTAAAACCGCCAATCTATGAAATTAAAATTCCAGAGAGGGAGAGGCACCTCCCACGCCAAGTTTCTCTCTCATGCAAAGGGCCTTATAAATAAAAATTAAGGGGACCAATTAACCAGAGAATTAACGAATTTGGTTTCCAAAGTTTCAATGGCTTTAAACTTTATGAAGTACTTGTCTTTTCACGTTGCTATATTCATTCTTTACCCAAATAGTAGCCATGCAGCTGATCATCGTCTCGCAAACTCGAAAAAACATGTGGCTCTCTTCGTATTTGGGGATTCACTATTCGATGTCGGCAACAATAACTACATCAACACCACCACTTCGATGCGGTCAAATTTCTGGCCATACGGTGAAACCTTCTTCAATCATCCGACCGGTAGAGCTTCTGACGGCCGCCTGATCCCAGATTTCATCGGTAAGATATTGCTTGGTTTTTATTTTACCAGAAAACGCTAGTGCATGCATTAGAGAACTGCGATTGGAAACCAGCCGGAAAACCACCGGGCCAAACAGCCCGGAAAAGGAAAACAAGCAACAGTAAGAAAAAAACCCCTAACTGCTAGCCTCAACTTTATTAGCCATACCGATGCCCGCCGTTTGCCGGACCACCACACGCCACGCCTACACATCTATGAGCCGCACCAGATTCGCTGAGCAAAATGGACGGAACCCCGTCACTAGTGCTGAACCACCAGAGCAGACACAAAGGTCGGAATTGAACGAACGAGAGGGGGAAACGGAGAAGAAACGACGGTAGGAAGGTCTGGAAGGTGGGAGAAGAGGGGGAGGAGGGTGAGGGAGGCGGAGGCCCCCCTCCCCCAGATCTAGATTCAAACTTTCTTTCTCTCTCTAGCGGCGGTTTCTCTCTCTACGCGTTCAAGAAAGAGCATTGATATTACTATACCCACTCAATTGCAACCTTAATTAAGGTCTAATGCTAGGGGTACCAATCCGTGGGTTACCAAAAATGTACAGACGGCATGTGGGGTCTCAAAATGGATCCCACAAGCGCGTCTGTCTGTAAATTTCGATATCCATAGTTATCTCTTAATTTGGGATCGATGCTCATCCCCAAAACTTGAACTCTCCGATTTCAACACATTTACAACCGCACGGTCATACATCCGACACGATGACAAAGATTTTGTAGGGACATAATTTCTATGAGAACTCAATTGACACTTACACATGTAAATGATTCTGTTGCAGCTGAGTATGCAAAGCTTCCATTGCTTCGACCGTACAAACAACCTGGCAACGACCATCGATTCAGCAATGGGGTGAACTTTGCGTCTGGTGGAGCAGGAGCACTAGCTCAAACTTACCAAGGACTGGTTTGTGAATATTTGCATCACCTTCTTATATACTGGAGTAGTTGCTTTTTTTTTTTCTCTCATCAATAACTAAACTGATGAGAAAGAATCCTCTCACGTGATGCAAAATGGGACTCACTCGGTTTAATCCAATAATTCGATTCGTTCGTCCATAGGACTTGATGCGTACACCTTTCAATCAAAAAATTTGTCTATTGAATATCGGTAAAAGTTTGATCAATCATATTTGGCTCAAAAGGTAATGGAAGGAGTGTGACAATCCATTGCTTTTAAGACAAATATGGTTCATCTAAATGGAGATCAACCTAATCTTTTGCATAGCTGGTGTGCACAACTTGGGTTCACAAAATGAACGGCTTGGATTGTTAAATAAAATCATGTTAATTCTCATTTTACATCACATGAGAGATTGTCAAATTAGAAAATTCAAATTCCTATTTAACATGCTGATTTTTATTTTATTTTATGTAGGTCATTGACCTTAATATGCAACTAATATATTTTAAGAATGTGAAGAAAGTGTTGGAGCAACACATGGGTGAAACAGAAGTCAAGAAAATATTGTCGACAGCCGTTTACTTATTCAGCATTGGAAACAACGATTACTTATATCCTTTCACGAAAAACTCTAGTTTTTTCCAGTTGAATTCTCCAGAAGATTATGCGAAGATGGTTATTGGAAACATAACAGATGTGATCAAAGTAATGTCATCGTATCCATTATCTCACTCATTACTTAATTTAGTCCTCTATTACACAGTGAACTATTGGGTTTGTGAAGCTTTGACGCATCTTGATTAGATTGTCACTTTGCAAACCCTATCGGGGTTTGGTAATTGCCCTGAAACCTACAAAATGAGTATTTTTTTTTTTTTCTCAGCAAAACGAAACTTTTTATTAAACTCGAAGGGGTACATCGAGGAAAAAGGAAAAAGATAAAACTAACACATCATCCAACAGAGAGTTGAATGACAACACCTCAAATAAAAGTTACAATTTCAGGCTACGAATCCCATCCAAATACCCCTTGAAGTCCTCCACCGAGTAAACGTTGATGTCATGCTTAGTCCTCATCCACATCGCCACCCTTGTTTTGATTAAGTCCGCCACCTCTGAGACCCCCGTAGAGGCATTGTTAAAAACATAATCATTCCGCACCAGCCATAGTGACCACAATGTTGCATACATACCAGTTTCCCATATGTCTTTCTCTAAATTTCGGAATTGGTTCCCAAGCCACCAACTTGCCAAGGCCTCTACCGATGAGGGACACACCCATTTAACATGCCACCAATCCAAAATCAAAGACCAAACATCCCATGAAAATCGACAGTGGAGAAATAAATGTTGAGGGGTTTCCCTGTGCAAAGAGCAAAAGGGACATACTACAAAATGAGTATTACGGTAAATGATGTTGCGAACCCTAGGTTATAGAAGCAGGCAATATAATCTGCGCACTTTTTTCATTCGACGCATAGTGAAATTGAAGTGAGCCATAAATGTCGTTCTTCACGTAGTATCGGTAAGTGCGTTGGTTTGGCTGAGTTCTTAACAACAACAATTAGAGAAGCAATTCGATCGGTGCTTTATTTGGGGGTAAGAACCTAATTATTTCTTATGAAGTTTGCAGGAAATATATGAGGCTGGAGGAAGGAAATTCGCTTTTTTAAGCTTGGCCCCATTGGATTGTGTACCATTTGTAAGGGCGCTCAATCCCGCTGGTGAATGTTTGCAAGAATTTACGGCTCTGGTTAAGCTGCACAATACTGCCATTTTAAAAGTCCTTAAAAAGTTAGAAATGCAACTACAAGGATTCAAATATTCAAATTTTGACTTCTACAATTCTGCTACAGAAAGAATAGAAAACCCATCAAAATATGGTTCGTCGCTTCTATCCTGATCTTGTTGTGATATGGCTTGCTGTATAGTTGCGCCCCACCGTCAGATTTGACCCAAGGCGTTTACATAGGATTTCCGAATATCTACTTGTGTGATTGCTCTTTTTTTTCCTACTTTCGATACGTTTCGTGACTGTACGGGACGACATTGTGACAGGTTTCAAGGACGGGAAGAGTGCATGCTGCGGATCGGGACCGTACTGGGGAGTTAGAAGCTGTGGAGGGAAGAGAGGGGTGAAAGAGTTCGAGTTGTGTAGCAATCCCAGTGAGTTTGTTTTCTTTGATTCTGGTCATCCAACTGAAAGGCTGAACGAGCAACTTGCCCAGCAAATGTGGAGCGCAACTACTCCAAGCATTGTCGGGCCTTACAATTTGGAAGCCCTCTTTGAACAAGTGTAGATCGAAAACCATTACTCCAGTATTATTATGTCATCGATCGTATCCTCCAAAAGTTGTATCTTAATTCTTAGGACATCTTTTTGCATATTTCTGTTTTTGGGTATTTCCATATCTGTTCCAAAGTACACTACCTGACTTTGGGTCTTCTTTTAGTTTTTAAGAACCCGATCTTCGGTGTCTAAATCACATTTGTAAAAATTCAGTTTTTTTGTCACACTCTATGGATTAACGGGATTTAGCCAGGCATTAGTATGTTAGTTAACATGGGTTTAGAGGCTATTCATAACCTTGAACCCGAAGCCCGCCGCTCGTGGGGCTCGAACTTAGGCCTCCACCAAGGGATATGAGGCCCCGTTTCGCTTTCTCCAAAACCCATCTTTTTCAAAAAGAAAGTAATTTCAAACTCAAATATAAAGAAAATGAAAATTAATTTTTTAATTTTTTTGGCACCGTTTAAAAGGTCTCAATGAGATCTATCAAACAAGATCTATATTAGTAGAAAAATTATTTGCGTAAACACATAATTTTTTACCTTGAAATTTACCTTCTTTTTCAAAAACTTACTTTTTGTAAAAGTGGAACGGCTTCTGAGACAACCAACTTCATCATGGTTTTTTGTAAAAATTCAGTTTGAGTTGGTAATTATAATAACATGATTTCATTGCATATATTTGTTTGCAGAGAAAAACAATGAGGGTTGGGGTACCATGCTATAGAGCCTAGCTATTTTCATAACACATTTATAATGTGAGATCCATACATTTAGCGTTGGAGCCTACAAGAATAGGTGACAGATCCCCCAGAGTGACCAAGACCACCAAATAAGATCTATGCATTGAAGGATTGTAACTTGGCAACCCAATTGGTTTTAACTAATGCGGGATGGCATCACGGCACAACTCATTTTCACGAGGCCAATGCGAAATAAACCCTTGTTTATAAATACTTGCTATACTGAGATCAATTAAACTCCTACTGTTTATTTTCCCTCTTGTGTCGGAAGTTCGTTCATTGCCCTTGATCGGATGGTGAGTTGTGTTATTTTGAGTCTTTTTCTTGAATAATTTTAAGCGCGGAGCCAATCTAAACTACAAGATGCTAAGGTTTCAAAATGGGACCAAACCTTTAAGGCTACTATTTAATAAGATGTCATTTGGGTTGTATTCTTATTGGCAACAAGTCTAAAAAAAAAGCTTCACATGAAAGTGGAGCGAGGAAATTCGGCCTGACCAACACACACAACGCGCAAAGAAAATCAAGAAACAAAAACGAGAGCCACAGATTTTTATGTGATTTCTTAACAAATTGTTGAGTACATCAACAGTACATCAACAGCTCACACCAGTTTTCACTAAGTATTGAATGAATAAAGAGTACAAGTTACATCAGCTGCTGCGTATAGTAAGTACTTATAACTTATGACTTATTTCACCAATTACCATAATACCCTTGGCTCCGCCCCCGGACCATCGGTGCTAGCTTCTCCCTTGTCTCCCGTGACTACTTTGGTTTGTCACTGATTCTTAACCGGTCGCTAATGATAGTCTCCAAAACTTTTGGTTGCCTAGGATTCGGGAAAAGTCTTTGAATTACCATTCCGTGACCAACTATTTAGTCACTGAAGTCTGCGCAATTAAATACTACGGAGTACTAAAAAAATAAATAAATTACTGGTACAAAATAGTTTTTGTCATTCCCGATTTATAGCCTATGGCCTAACGCTTGTACATACAACGAGTAATCCGAAAGTCATTGCAACATGCTTAACGATTTTCTAGTCCTAAATTCATGAATTGTCCCAAGCGTAGGGCGGAGACCGACGTAACACAATATCCGGTAAGATTAGAGTCGAATCCACAAAGATTGTGATGTGTGCTGACTTAAAAACTCGGGTTGTTACTAATTAAACGGGCTCTTAAGTAGTCACCTTTTGTCGATTGATTGGGATTAACTAAAACCTAGAAAATTAATTGTAATTTTCAAGTAATTAAAAATAAGGTATGGTCGTTGGATTTGTAGCACTCGCAACCAGTTCCGAACATCCCTGCTCCATTCAGTGTTCTTAAAAACATTCAACTTTAGAGAGAAAAAGATACCCCAAAAGATGTGAACCTTTATAGTCGCCGTTTACCCATGCGCAGCGCAGAATGGGTTTTGGACCCCCATTCCCCCGTTCACATGGACTCCGACAATGCTCGGATTCATCTAATGAATGTTCTTTAATAACTTAAAATTGTTTTTGCATTATTATTTCAAAATAGAAGCAGAATGTCCGACCTGTCCACGGTGTGCTAATCACCCCGTGACCCTACCCCGACGACTACTCACTCATTATCAAGCGAAAAACAGAAGAAACCCTAATTTGAATCATGCTACTATTATACAAGATGAAAAACAAACAAGAAATATAAATTGATCAAATACTAGCGAATAACTTCAATTAAGAACAGAAATTAAAACGAGTTATCAAAATGTAAATAATTGAATAAAACTTGAAAACTTAACAACATTGAACTCGGCACTCGGCACACCCGTCCTTTGTTTCTCCCGTCCGAATGCCCCTTCCTGGAAACCCTTTTTCCTTCTTTTATACTGAAATAGTGCCCCAGCGTGTACCTCATGGGCCCACATTAGAAAAGAAGCTGCCAATTCTTTTTCTTCATTAACGTTTTAGTCCAAGCCCGTCATAACCCAATTAAATTAATTGCAAACCCATCATGAAGTCTATGTGCTGGCAACATGTGCTTGTGCCCCATAGATTTGTCTTTGCTTAATTGCCTTGTCAAATCTCGTACTCTTTAATTCCGAATTAGGTTGGCACCAATTAAATTTCAGCGGTCGAAGTATCAAACACCGTTTAATATTTCTATTTTATATATTTTTGCACCAAATCCTCCAAATACCTACAATACACAAATTAAGCATTAAACTCCGAATAATAATATAAATGAGACTTAACAAAGATAAATTATGGGGCGCTAATGTGAACATTTACGCACCTATCACAATATAAAATATAATGCATACAATTACAAACTATAAGCACAATACAACTACATTCAAATTTGAAAAACAGGACGGGACCTAATTACTCGAGCTTGTCAAAATCCGGTTCGGCTAATCGAAGAGAATAGTGTCCAAGGCTAGCTCAAGCATTTTATACATGAACAGTTAAAAGGATGTCTCATGGATTAACGAAAAAAACCACCCGCACTAACGTAAGATGACCTGAACATTCCAAGTTCTTACAAAATCATGCCATGTATATATATTCCCTCTATCAACAAAAGGAAAAAAAATGGCAACTTGAGCCTTCATGAGGTATAGAAAGACCGGGTCACTGGTAAACTTCTTGTTGCCCAAGCTAATTAATCAGTTGATTTGATTAGTATCTACCAAGAAAAGTATTAAGTCGATTTTAAGGCAAAGGGTGATGTATAAAGGGAAGAGAAGGCAAACACATGGGCTGCTTCTAGATCCAGTACTTTACCTTTCAACAAGTCATGCATCGATCTGCTGTGTCAAAGGTGGATGCTTGAATTTGTTTTGAAATTTGTTTCTGTGTTTAAGGGTCTTGTACAGCAGTGGAAGTTTTATGGATTTCAACTTTCTAAAGTTGACTGTAAATACTAACTTTGTTATTACTAATGAATAATTAACCCAAATTACCTCATAAAAATTTATCTTTGGATTTTCCTCATACATATTCTGCCTGAATTTCCATCAGATTTTTTGATCATGCGATTAGCATTTCATTGATGGACATCGATCTTTCAATACGGAGGCATGGTGCTGAGGTGTATTTTGTTTTATTTTTTTTTGATCGGCAGACGTGATGTTGAGTTCGAGTCTTGTTGGTTTTTTATTTTTTTTAAGACAAGACAATCAATTACATCAAGGCAAATGAATCGAGTCGTTCATAAATTAGACTTGTAGATTTCCTTCTTGTTTGTCTCTCTTACTAATTAGATATAAACATCAAGGCACTTTTTGAGTGGCAGTATTAAGAATGAGATCAAGATACATATCCCGTAAGACTTCATTTCCAAAATTTTGAATTCAAATATTGGTGAAGTTTTCTAAATTAAGATGGAAAACTTTTCACTAAAGTTTAGAGCTGCAAATGAATCGAGCCGTTCGTGAACTATTGGAGGCTCGATTAGTAAAGGTTCGTTTGAGTTCGATTTGATTGAGAACTAAACAAACTGAACACAAGCTTCAATTTTAGGCTCGTCAATGAATGAGCCAAACCTGAATCTAACAGTGTTTGGCCTGATTAGGCTAGCAAATCTCGAGCTTGTCAAAATCTGGTTCGGCTAATCGAAGAGAATATGAAGTCCAAAGCTCAACTATATTTGCAAGCATTTTATACATGGGCAGTTGAGCAGGGGCGGATTCAGCATAGGTCCAGATGGGTCACGTGACCCAGCTGAAATTTGGGCCCCAAAGGAGGGCCCCCAAGTTTAAGTAAGCAATAAATAAAAGTTATCCTGAAATTTAACTAAGTGGCTCTTTTGCTCCAGTGGTAAGGCAACGCATCTCCTCATTGATGACAGAGGATCGAACCCTGTTACCAACGTTTTCTATTTTTTGTGTTTCCAACACATTTAAACTAACTCAGGTAGCATTGGTACCACAAACCCACACTTATACTAATGTAATCTGTTAGGCAAAACAATTAATATAACTATAAGTTCGATGTAAATTTTAAAAAATAATTTTTTTAAATATTTTACTTTTTCTTTATTTTTTCTACAAGTTCAAAATTAACTAACACTACCAAGAAAATATATGATATACATATCTACTCATTTTCGAATTAAATGATAAAAGTTGATGTGAGTTTGCCTACGACTTTTAAACGTATAGGACTGATCCTAAAATGGTGACCCATCTACAGAAAATTCATGAATCCGCCACTGCAGTTGAGAGGATGTCTCATGGATCAAGAAAAAGGACCACCTGCTAACATAAGGTGACCGGAACATCCCGAGTTCTTACAAAATCAGTGATGTATATTTCCTCTATCAACCAAAGGAAAAATAAATAAATCAAGCGCAATCGGCAACTTCAGGTACAAAAAATTTGCTTCTTTGTTTTTCTTGGGCTTATTGTTGATCTGGGTGAATATCCTGAGGCCTATAGGTGTTTGCAGGCTTGGCCCGTTTTTTTGGGGTGGGCCCTTGGGTGTTTTGGGTTTCGGCCCTTCAGATGTTTGTATCCAACGGTTCCAATCTTTGGTTGGATTCCCCTCTCTTTTCCTCCCAATTTGATGTACCCATTGTCATGTTTTTTCTAAAAATATTTTGCCATTTAAAAAAAAAAAAACACTTCAGGTATGGAAAGACCGGGTCACTGGTACATAAAATTCTTGTTGCCCAAGGTAATGAATCAGTTCATTAGTATTTAGTAAGAAAATTATTAAGTTGATTTTAAGGCAAAGGGTAATGTGCATAAAGGGAAAAAGTCAAATCTCTCCATTAGAATTCCTTTGTATCTCAATTAGTCAATAATGTTTAGTTTCTTACTTTCAAGATGATTACAAAGACTAAAAGGATCATGGGGATATTAATTGGTAAAAGCCACCAGAGAACCATACCCAAAAGAACGTAAGAAGCCAACCAAAAACACCACAAGAAACACGAAAGCCTCAAAACAACCCAATATCCCAACACCAAAACAGCCACAAACCAAAAAAATAGTCCTAAATCCGAACAACAAGCCGAAAGATACAGAACTGACAACCAAAACCGTCAATCTATGGAATTAAAATTCCAGAGAGAGGCACCTGCCGCGCCAAGTTTCTTTCTCATGCAAAGGGCCTTATAAATACAAATTAAGGGGACTAACTAACCATAGAATTAACGAATTTGGTTTCCAAAGTTTCAATGGCTTTAAGCTTTATGAA
The DNA here is from genome assembly GCA_019656295.1 of Rhododendron mucronatum var. ripense. Lineage (NCBI taxonomy): Eukaryota > Viridiplantae > Streptophyta > Magnoliopsida > Ericales > Ericaceae > Rhododendron > Rhododendron mucronatum. The sequence goes on along the minus strand of BPLT01000008.1, from coordinate 2,735,785 downwards.
GAAGTGCTTGTTTTTTCACGTTGCTATATTCATTCTTTTCCCAAACAGTAGCCATGCAGCTGATCATCGTCTCGCAAACTCGAAAAAACATGTGGCTCTCTTCGTATTTGGGGATTCACTATTCGATGTCGGCAACAATAACTACATCAACACCACCACTACGAATCAGTACAATTTCTGGCCATACGGTGAAACCTTCTTCAATCATCCGACCGGTAGAGCTTCTGACGGCCGCCTGATCCCAGATTTCATCGGTAAGATATTGTTTGGTTTTTATTTTACCAGAAGACGCTAGTGCATGCTTTAGATAACTACGTTTGGAAATCATGGTACACCTGGGTTCTTAGAGGATGATCTAGCGATACAAATTGCAAAAAAAAAATTACTTATTTAAAAATAAGTACTTATTTGAAAATAAGTACTTATTTGGGTTTCTCGAACGGGGTAAAAATCACGACGAATGTGGTGCCGCCACATGTATTATGACAGCCTATTGTGTAAACAATGTATGGGTCATTGATATTACTATACCCACTCAATTGCAACCTTAATTTAGGCCTAATGCTAGGGTTACCGATCGTTGGGGTACCAAAAATGTACAGACAGCATGTAGGGCTCCAAAGTGGATCCCATACACTGTCTTCTGTCTGTACGTTTTAGGTAATCCATAGTCATCTCTTAATTTGGGATCGATGCTCATCCCCAAAACTTGAACTCTGCTATTTCAGCACATTTACAATCGCACGGTCATAGATCTGACACGATGACAAAGATTTTGTAGGGACAGAATTTCTATGAGAACTCAATTGACACTTATACATATATATGATTCTGTTGCAGCTGAGTATGCAAAGCTTCCATTGCTTCGACCGTACAAACAACCAGGCAACAACCATCAATTCAGCAATGGGGTGAACTTTGCGTCTGGTGGAGCAGGAGCACTAGCTCAAACTTACCAAGGACTGGTTTGTGAATATTTGCATCACCATCTTATATATTGGAGTAGTTGCTTTTTTTTTTCTCTCATCAATAACTAAACTGAAGAGAAAGAATCCTCTCACGTGATGCAAAATGGGACTCACTCGGTTTAATCCAATCATTCGATTCGTTCGTCCATAGGACTTGATCCATACACCTTTCAATCAAAAAATTCATGTCTATTGAATATCGGTAAAGGTTTGATCAATCATATTTGGCTCAAAAGGTAATGGAAGGAGTGTGACAATCCATTGCTTTTAAGACAAATATAGTTCATCTAAATGGAGATCAACCTAATCTTTTGCACAGCAGGTGGGCACAACTTGGGTTCACAAAATGAACGGCTTGGATTGTTAAATAAAATCATGTTAATTCTCATTTTATGTCACATGAGAGATTGTCAAATTAGAAAATTCAAATTCCTAATTAACATGCTGATTTTTATTTTATTTTTTGTAGGTCATTGACCTAAATATGCAACTAATCTATTTTAAGAATGTGAAGAAAGCGTTGGAACAACAAATGGGTGAAACAGAAGCCAAGAAAATATTGTCGACAGCCGTTTACTTATTCAGCATTGGAAACAACGATTACTTATATCCTTTCCTGACAAACTCTAGTTTTTTCCAGTTGAATTCTCCAGAAGATTATGCGAAGATGGTTATTGGAAACATAACAGATGTGATCAAAGTAATGTCATCTTATCTCACTCATTACTTAATTTAGTCCTCTATTACACAGTGAACTATTGGGTTTGTGAAGCTTTGACGCATCTTGTTTAGATTGTCACTTTGCAGACCCTATCGGGGTTTGGTAATTGCCCTAAAAGCTATAGATGAGTATTATGGTAAATGATGTGCAGAACCCTAGGTTATATACGCAGGCAATATAATCTGCGCACTTTTTTTATTCGACGCATAGTGAAATTGATGTGAGCCATAAATGTCTTTAATTAAACAACTGGAGAACCACGTGAAAATCTCCGTGTCTTTGTATTTTTGTTTTTCCTCTTATCGTTCTTTGGGCAGTATCGGTAAGTGCGTTGGTTTGGCTGAGTTCTCAACAACAACAGTCAGGGAAGCAATTCGACCAGTACTTTATTTGGGGGTCAGAACCTAATTATTTCTTATGAATTTTGCAGGAAATATATGAGGCTGGAGGAAGGAAATTCGCTTTTGTTAACTTGGCCCCATTGGATTGTGTACCATTTGTAAGGGCGCTCAATCCAGCTGGTGAATGTTTGCAAGAATTTACGGCTCTGGTTACGCTGCACAATACTGCCATTTTAAAAGTCCTTAAAAAGCTAGAAATGCAGCTACAAGGATTCAAATATTCAAATTTTGACCTCTACAATTCTATTATAGAAAGAATAGAAAACCCATCAAAATACGGTTCGTCCCTTCTATCCCGATCTTATTGTGATATGGCTTGCATTATAGTTGCGCCCCACTGTTAGATTCGACACAAGGCGTCTACAAAGGATTTCCGAATATCTACTTGTGTGATTGCTCTTTTTTCTTCTACTTTCGATACGTTTCGTGACTGTACGCGACGACATCATGACAGGTTTCGAGGAAGGGAAGAGTGCATGCTGCGGATCAGGACCGTACCGGGGAGTTATAAGCTGTGGAGGGAAGAGAGGGGTGAAAGAGTTCGAGTTGTGTAGCAATCCCAGCGAGTTTGTTTTCTTTGATGCTGGTCATCCAACTGAAAGGCTGAACAAGCAACTTGCCCAGCAAATGTGGAGCGCAACTACTCCAAGCATTGTCGGGCCTTACAGTTTGGAAGCCCTCTTTGAACAAGTTTAGAAAACCATTACTCCAATATTATTATGTCATCGATCGTATCGTCCCAGAGCTGTATCTTAATTCTTAGGACATCTTTCTGCATATTTCTGTTTTTGGGTATTTCCCTTTGTTAGAATAAATAAATAAATAAATATATATATATATATATATATATAATAAAATCGTGGTCTTGAAATTGTGATTTGATTGTAATTAAGATGATTTTCTTCAATAGTTAATTAGTATGATTTCAATCCATAATTAGATTCTCTCTCCTGTATAAATAGAGGGCTCATTGAAAGATTTTATATATCAAATTCAATAAAACTTCTCTTCATATTTTACACCCTTTCTGTTCCAAAGTGCACTACCTGACTTTGGGTCTTCTTTTAGTTTGGGATTGTGAGCCCATCACGAGACCAATTTAAGAACCTGATCTTCAGTGTCTAAATCACATTTGTAAGAATTTAGTTTTTTTTGTTACACTCTATGGATCAGCGAGGGTGAGCGGAGTATTAATATGTTAGTCAATATGGGTTCAAAGACTGTTCATAATCCTAAACCGCAAACCCGCTCCTAGCCTCGTAGGGCTCAAACTCAGGCCCTTACAACCAACTTCACCATGGTTTTTTTTGTAAAAATTCAGTTTGAGTTGGTAATTATAATAACATGATTTCATTGCATATAATTGTTTACAGTGAAAAACAATGAGGGTTGGGGTACCATGTTAAAGAGCTGCCTAGCTATATCCACAACACATTTATAATGTGAGATCCATACATTTAGCGTTGGAGCCTACAAGAATAGGTGACAGATCCCCAAGACCAGAGATGGAATTAGGAAGAGGCATATGGGGGCCTCGGCCCCCGCGTAGTTTCTGGATTTTTTTTTTTGAATTTCAGCATTGATGTTAGTTGTTTTTCGTTTATTAAGACCACCTAAATATTGTGTTTTGTATTGTGTGTTATTTAAATGCTTTAAGAGTTTTGGATCCCAAAAACTTAACTCACCTCTCTGCGCACGGTTTTCCAAAAGTTTTCCTTTCAAATATTAATTTCATTTCTTTTTGTATCTGATTTGCACTCATTACACAAAAAAACTCTCACAAAAACCTAAATCAAACAAACTATAAAGATTTTGGAACCTTGAAATTTCAAAATGCCGTTCATAGTTCGGCCACCGCATTTTAAGTACATCCACAGCTCACACCGGTTTTTACTAAGTATCGAATTAATAAAGAGTACAAGTTACAATCACCTGCTGCGTATAGTAAGTATTTATAACCTATGGCTTATTTCATCAATTACCGTAATACCCTTGGCCTCCTCCCCAGGACCATGGGTGCTAGCTTCTCCTTGGTCTCCGGTGACTAATTTGGTTTGTCACTGATTCTTAACCGGTCGCTAATGATAGTCTCCAAAGCTTTTGGTTGCTTGGGATTCGTGAAAAGTCTTCGAATTACCATTCCGTGAACAACTATTTAAGTCACTGAAGTCTGCGCAATTAAATAAAAAAATAAATTACTGGTACAAAATAGTTTTTGTCATTCCCAATTTATAGCCTATGGCCTAACACTTGTACATACAAAGAGTAATCCGAAAGTCATTGCAACATAAAATATAATGCATACAATTACAAACTATAAGCACAATACAAATACATTCAAATTTGAAAAACAGGACGGGACCTAAATACTCGAGCTTGTCAAAATCCGGTTCGGCTAATCGAAGAGAATAGTGTCCAATTGGCTCATGTATATTTGCAAGCATTTTATACATGGGCAGTTAAAATGATGTCTCATGGATCAAGAAAAAAGACCACCAGCTAACGTAAGGTGACTTGAACATCCCGAGTTCTTACGAAATCAGCGATGTATACTCTCTCTACAAAAAAAAACTTCTTTACGGAGCTTTCCGTAAAGAAGAATTTACGGAGCTGAATCCAATCGCGCGCGTCCAAAGGATTAACGAAAAAACGTAAGGACCTGAACATCCTGAATTCTTACAAAATCAGCGATGTATATTCCCTGTAACATAGAAAGACCAGGTCACCGGTAAACTTCTTGTTGCCCAAGCTAATTAATCAGTTGATTTGATTAGTATTTAGCAAGAAAATTATTAAGTCGATTTTAAGGCAAAGGGTGATGTGTATAAAGGGAAGAGAAGGCAGATTTGAATAAGAATTCCTTTGCATCTCAATCCAGTCAAATGTCAATTTGCATCTTCTCAACCAGGAGAATAAATTATCTCCGCCTGAGGAGGAAAAGTGCCTTTCTCCTCCAAACCAATCCCCAGGCGCCACGTCATCAACAGTGCCAAACCAAATGAAAAACAGGCGTGCTGTCCAAACCTGGGTTAAACTCTTCAACTCCTTCGGTAAAGATTTAACTCTTGATTCAGGTTTTAAAAACTACCCACATGCCACAACACCCCATTATATCTCACCGATTAAAAAGTGAAATGTGCGACTAAACAAATACTTCATCTGTTTATAAATAAATGTCCGGCCCAAAAAACTTAAACCTTTAAAAACATGCGATTTTTTAAAATTATTATTATTTTTTTTACAATTTGAAAGAACTCATTAATATCTATTGATTTGTGAATTTTTTTTATTATTTAGCAAAACAAACGCATTTTTTTAGAGGCCTAGGTTTGTGGTAAGGACATTTATTTGGGAACGAAGAGAGTACAATACTGCACATGTTTGTGCACAGATTTTTGTGGGGCCTACTTTTGCATCTCATACAAATTATTTAATTTTAATACTACACAAATTTGGCAGTGTTATCTTTAAAAATTGAGTATTCTGTTCGTTAATGTAAAGATAACTTTTTGATTGGATAACTATTAAGATATTGAGAATTGATTTCCACACTCCTTTTTTTACAATTCACACTTTTTGTTATCTTCAACCACAAATGATTTGTGTAGAACCCTGAAGTGAGCCCTACTATTTTTAAGTGGTATGCAAGTAGCTCGTAAAACTATTAATTTTTTTTTTTTTTTTTTGGTATTAGAGTTGAATCAATAAGTTTAGAATCAATAACTCACGAGCAGCACTTTCCCCTTTTGCGCGCGAGAACCAATTTTCCACTTTCCATCCCACTGTAAAATGAACAGATAATGGGGAGTTGTGGGCCTTGTGGCATATGGGTAATTTTTTTAGACCTTCAAGGGTTAAATTTTTTCCGGATGAGTAGAAAAGTTAACCCATGTTTAGACACCACACGTGCTTTTCATTTGGTTTGGCACTGTGGATGACGTGTCACGGGGAGAATGATTTGGAGGAAAAGGAGACTTCTCCTCCTGAGGTGGAGATAATTTATTCTCGTCAAGGAACCAGAGAACAAATTTAGTTTCAAAAATTTCAATGGCTTTATGCTTTCTGAAGTACTACTTGTTTCTTCACGTTGCTGTATTCATTCTTTTCCCAAACAGCAGCCACGCAGCTGATCATCGTCTCCCAGACTCAAATAAACATGTGGCTCTCTTCGTATTTGGGGATTCGCTATTTGATGTGGGCAACAATAACTACATCAACACCACCACCACGATGCAGGCAAATTTCTGGCCATACGGTGAAACCTTCTTCAATCATGCGACTGGTAGAGGTTCTGACGGCCGCCTGATCCCAGATTTCATCGGTAAGATATTGTTTGGTTTTTATTTTACCAGAAAACGCCAGTGCATGCTTTAGAGAATTACGTTTGGAAATGATGGTACACCTGGGTTCTTAGAAGATGATCTAGCAATCCAAATTGTAAAAATATTACCTATTTCAAAATAAGTATTTATTTGGGTTTCTGGAACCGGGTAACAATCACGACGAATGTGGTGCCGCCACATGTATTATGACAGCCTATTGCATAAACAATGTCTGGGTCATTGATATTACTATACCCACTCAATTGCGAGTCGTGCTATACACACAGACAATCTGTGCACAGATTTTGTTGTGGAGCCTGCCACGTGTCCCACACAAATTATCCAAGCTGTTTATTAAATGTAAAACATTTTTTCCAAGGTTCCCGTAAAAAAATAAGCTCAATCCGATGGATATAGGTGCTTCATCCAACCATCTAACTTTTCATTCAGATTTCCGAATAATGAAAAGTTATATGGTTGGATTGAACACCTATAGGTATCGGATTGAGTTTATTTTTTACGGAGACCCTTGAAAAGATATTTTACATTTAATAAACGGCTCGGATAATTTGTGTGAAACCGTGGTAGGCCTCACAATAAAATCTGTGCACAGATTATTTGTGTGCGTAGACTTTCTGCTCAATTGCAGCCTTAATTAAGGCCTAATGCTTGGGGTACTGATTCTTGGGGTACCAAAAATGTACAAACAGCATGTGGGGCTCCAAAGTGGATCCCACACGCCGTCTGTACATTTTAGGTAAGCCATAGACATCTCTTAAATTGGGATCGATGCTCATCCCCAAAACCTGAACTCCCCTGTTTCAACGCTTTTACAATCGCACGGTCATACATCCGACACAATGACAAAGATTTTGTGGGGACAGAATTTCTATGAGAACTCATTTGACACTTAATACACACACACACACACACACACATATATATATATATATATATATATATATATATATATAAATATAAATATATATGATTCTGTTGCAGCTGAGTATGCAAAATTTCCATTGCTTCAACCGTACAAACAACCTGGCAACAACCACCAATTCAGCAATGGGGTGAACTTTGCGTCTGCTGGAGCAGGAGCACTAGTTCAAACTCACCAAGGAATGGTTTGTGAATATTTGCATCACCTTCTTATATATACTAGTTGCTTTTGTTCTCTAATTAATAACTAAACTGATGAGAAAGAATCCTCTCACGTGATGCAAAATAGGACTCACTAGGTTTAATCCAATAATTCGATTCGTTCGTATATAGGACTTGATGCGTACGCCCTTCAATCCAAAAATCATGTTTATTGAATATCGATAAAGGTTTGGTCAATCATATTCCGCTCAAAAGGTAATGGAATGTAGAGTGTGACAATCCATTGCTTTTAAGACAAATATGGTTCATCCAAACGGAGATCAACTGGCATAATCTTTTGCACCGCTGGTGTGCACAACTTGGGTTCACAAAATGAACGGCTTGGATTGTTAAATAAAATCTTGATAATTCTCATTTTACGTCACATGAGAGATTGTCCAATTAGAAAATTCAAATTCCTAATTAACATGCTGATGTTTATTTATTTTTTGTAGGTCATTGACCTTAACATGCAACTAATCTATTTTAAGAATGTGAAGAAAGTGTTGGAGCAACACATGGGCGAAACAGAAGTCAAGAAAATATTGTTGACAGCCGTTTACTTATTCAGCATTGGAAACAACGATTACTTATCTCATTTCATGACAAACGACTCTAGTTTTTTTAAGTTGAATTCTCCAGAAGATTATGCGAAGATGGTTATTGGAAATATAACAGATGTGATCAAAGTAATGTCATCTTATCCATTATCTCACTCATTACTTAATTTAGTCCTCTATTAATTACCCAGTGAACTTTTGGGTTTGTGAAGCTTTGATGCATCTTGATCAGATTGTCACTTTGCAGATTCTATCGGGGTTCGGTAATTACCTTGAAACCTACACATGAGCAGTACGGTAAATGATGTTGCGAACCCTAGGTTATATACACAGGCAATATAATCTGCGCATGGCACTTTTTTCATTCGATGCATAGTGAAATGGATGTGAGCCATAAATGTATTGACTTACACAACTGGAAAACCACGTGAAAATCTCTGTGTCTTTTGTGTTTTTGTTTTTCCTCTTTTCGTTCTTCCCGGTAGTATCGGTATGTTCGTTGGTTTGGCTGAGTTATCAACTGTTGGGCCCGGAGTGCCCCATGAATTTGGTTACACAATACTACTCCCTGCGACTGCTTTAAAAATAGACCATGTGGGTGCGATGTCGAATGTCATAAAAAACTTAATCGAAACACTTCTTACCACCAATTGGTTTTAGGAGAGATGGTGGAAAAGCGGTCTGACAAGTGGTATCAGAGCCAGGTCATGGGTTCGAGTCGCGTGAGCGTCATCGTGAGGGAGGGATTGTTTGGCCCGGAGTGCCCCCATGGATTTGGTTACACAATGTCACTCCTTGAGACAGCTCTAAAAACAGACATGTGGGTGCGATGTCGAATGTCATAAAAGACTTAATTGAAACTCTTTCTACCACTAATTAGTTTTAAGAGAGGTGGTGGAAAAGCGGTCCGACATCAACAACAACAATCAGAGAAGCAATTCGATCGGTACTTTATTTGGTGGTCAGAACCTAATTATTTTCTTATGAATTTTGCAGGAAATATATGAGGCCGGAGGAAGGAAATTCGCTTTTGTAAGCTTGGCCCCATTGGATTGTGTACCACTTGTAAGGGCGCTCAATCCAGCTGGTGAATGTTCGCAAGAACTCACGGCTCTGGTTAAGCTGCACAGTACTGCCTTTTCAAAAGTTCTTAGAAAGCTAGAAATGCAGCTACAAGGATTCAAATATTCAAATTTTGACCTCTACAATTCTGCTACAGAAAGAATAAAAAACCCATCAATATACGGTTTGTCCCTTCTATCCTGATCTTATTGTGATATGGCTTGCTGTATAGTTGCACCCCACTGTTAGATTTGACCCAAGGCATTTGCGTAGGATTTCCGTATATCTACTTGTGTGATTGCTCTTTTTTCTTCTACTTTCAAAATGTTTCGTGACTGTATGCGACGACATTGTGACAGGTTTCGAGGACGGGAAGAGTGCATGCTGCGGATCGGGACCGTACCGGGGAGTTACTAGCTGTGGAGGGAAGAGAGGGGTGAAAGAGTTCGAGTTGTGTAGCAATCCCAGTGAGTTTGTTTTCTTTGATGCTGCTCATCCAACTGAAAGGCTGAACGAGCAACTTGCCCAGCAAATGTGGAGCGCAACTACTCCAAGAATTGTCGGGCCTTACAATTTGGAAGCCCTATTTGAACATGTGTAGAAAACCATTACTCCAGTATTATGATGTCATCGATCGTATCCTCCAAAAGCTGTATCTTAATTCTTAGGACATCTTTTTGCATATTTCTGTTTTTGGGTATTTCCCTATCTGTTCCAAAGTAGACTACCTGACTTTGGGTCTGCTTTTAGTTTTGAAAACCTGATCTTCGGTGTCTGAATCACATTTGTAAAAATTCAGTTTTTTTGTCACACTCTATGGATCAACGGGATTTAGCAGGGCATTAGTATATTAGTCAACATGGGTTCAGAGGCTATTCATAGCCCTAAACCTCAAACCCGCCCCTCGTGGGGCTCGAACTCAGGCCTCCACCAAGGGATATGAGACAACCGACTTCGCCATGGTTTTTTTTGTAAATATTCAGTTTGAGTTGGTAATTATAATAACATGATTTCATCGCATATATTTGTTTACAGAGAAAAACAATGAGGGTTGGGATACCATGCTACAGAGCCTAGCTATTATCCACAACACATTTATAATGTGAGATCCATACATTTAGTGTCGGAGCCTACAGGAATAGGTGACAGATCCCCAAGAGTGACCCAGACCACCAAATAAGATTCTATGCATTGAAGGATTATAACATGGCAACCCAATTGGTTTTAACTAATGCGGGACGGCATCACGGCACAACTCATTTTGACGAGGCCAATGCGAAATAAACCCTTGTTTATAAATACTTGCTATACTGAGATCAATTAAACTCCTACTGTTTATTTTCCCTCTTGTGTCGGAAGTTCGTTCATTGCCCTTGATCGGATGGTGAATTGCGTTATTTTGAGTCTTTTCTTGAATAATTTTAAGCGGAGAGCCAATCTAAACTACAAGATGCTTAGGTTTCAAAATGGAAACAAATCTTTAAGGCTACTATTTAATAAGATGTTATTTGGGTTGTATTCTTATTGGCGACAAGTCTAAAAAAAAACAAGGGCAAATTTCACTTAGACCCCCTGAGGTATCTGACAATGACAGAAAGTACCCCTCAATTTTCAAAAATGACAGAAACCTCCCTTACTTTATACTTTGGGTTTCATTCCGTTAGTTTCCGTTAGTTAAATGGACAGAAAATGTACGGAAAATGAAATCTTCAATTTTATTTAGTTCTACATCTATCTTAGGGCTCTCATTAAAAGTCCTAGAGTTAAAAATTAATTATGATCATTTAGGATAAAATAATTAAAAAAATAAAATCTTCGCACCGATTCAAACGGATTAAAAATTGGAGCACTTAAGTATCTGCTCTTTATTTGGTTCTATGGTTTTCTTAAAGCTCTCATTGAAAATCCTAAAGTGAAAAATTAATTATGACCCTTTAGGATAAAATAATCAGAAAAATACGATTTTCGCACCAATTCAAACGGATTGAAAATTTGAGCACTTAAGTATCTCCTCTTCGTTTAGTTTTACGGCTATCTTAGGGCTCTCATTGAAAATCTTAAAACCAAAAATTAATTATTGCACTTTAAGATAAAATAATAAAAAAAATAAGATCTTTGTGCCGATTCAAATAGATTGAAAATTGGAGCACTTAAGTATTTGCTCTTCATTGACAGCTCTAAAATCAAGTGAAAAGCAAAATTTTTAAATGCTCCAAATTTTAATCCGTTTGAATCGGTGCGAAGATTTTATTTTTTTAACTATTTTATCCTAAATGATCATAATTAATTTTTAACTCTAGGACTTTTAATGAGAGCCCTAAGATAGGTGTAGAACTAAATAAAATTGAAGATTTCATTTTCCGTACATTTCCGTACATTTTCCGTACATTTTCGTACATTTTCCGTCCATTTAACTAACGGAACTAACGGAATGAAACCCAAACTGTAAAGTAAGGGAGGTTTCTGTCATTTTTGAAAACTGAGGGGTACTTTCTGTCATTGTCATATACCTCAGGGGGTCTGAGTGAAATTTGCCCAAAAAACAAAGCTTCACATGAAAGTGAAGCGAGGAAATTTGGCCCAACCAACACACACAACGCCCAAAGAAAAATCAAGAAACATAAACTAGAGCCATAGATTTTTATGTGATTTCTTAACAAATTGATGAGTACATCCACAGCTCACACCAGTTTGCACTAAGTATCGAACGAATAAAGAGTACAAGTTACATAAGCTGGTGTGTAAAGTAAGTATTTATAACGGATGATGCTATGGTGTCCCCGGTCATTTTGGGGACACCGTAATTTTTGGCATAACAAAACTCTTACAAGCATAACAAAAATCATTAGAAGTATAATACAACCATAATATGGTATAACCAAGGTATAACCAAAAACCAATCAAGGCATAACCAAAAATCAACCAAGGCATAATCAACCAAGTTATGCCTTGTTATGGTTTTGGTTATACTTATAATGGTTTTGGTTATGTTTGTAATGAATTTAGTTATGCTTATAATGGTTTTGTTATGCCAAAAGTTACGGTATCCCCAAAATGACCGAGGACACCGAAGTCATTCCCATTTATAACCTATGGCTTATTTCACCAATTACCGTAATACCCTCGGGCTCCGCGGCGAGACCATGGGTGCTAGCTTCTTCCTGGTCTCCCGTGACTACTTTTGTTTGTCACTGATTCTTAACCGGTCGCTAATGATAGTCTCCAAAACTTTTGGTTTCTTGGGATTCGTGAAAAGTCTTCGAATTACCATTCCGTGACCAACTATTTTCACTGAAGTCAGCGCAATTAAATAAAAAAATAAATAAATTACTGGTACAATATAGTTTTTGTCATTCCAGATTTATAGCCTACGGCCTAACACTTGTACATACAATGAGTAATCCGAAAGTCATTTGTAAAATCCTGACTTATTAAATTTTAGTCACGTGGTCCGAATAGGAACTTGACACTTTAATTTAGTTTTGATAGTGGGTTAGGCTCCGCGAAGTATATCGTGGTTCGGATAAATGTGAGAATTCTAATTTAATTTTATAAATACTATGGGATAATTGGGTTACATTTGATACACTTTACAAATTACGCGATATTGGAATCTTTCCTTTATAATCGGATACCGCCATGTTGATCCTCGTGTTTTTATTTGTCTATGTTGAATTTTTTAGAATTTTCGGAGATTGAAATTCGAACGAGTACGGACAGAATATGTGATAACTGGACGCAGGGTGCCACATGTCACGCTGTAGAACCACGGAATTACAAGTGTCATTCTTTTTCACCTGTATCATCCCAAACCCACCGAAATATATATACATAGACATAAAAGGAATTAAGATATTAAACTAAATAAGTAAACCAAGGGGTTAGCAAACATAACTGGTTGAGCTTTCACACCTTTAACCCTCCATCCGAATTCACCGCTTGCCATTCCGACCAAATTCACCAGGGGAAATCCTACTCTCTTATGGTAATCTCTCATTCACTCACTAATTTACTTACAAAAGTGTATTAGAATATGGGTACCGAAGGAAGTTGAGTTGGGGCAAATCACATACAACCACACTCTCACGCACAGGGCACCTCTCTTTCTAGCGCAGGAACTTTACCGCAACCGACGTGCCGAAGAACTTAATTAAAGAGTAAAATTTCTACTTCCGGCAAAGAGTTCCGACTCAGGACTCGCCGCCGCAACTCTATTTTAGTTTAAAGTAATCGTAAGAGGATGGTTTATTAGGAATCCGGGTGTCTGAATTGATTACCCAATCTTTGTTGGCCCCCGATGCCAGAAATATAAAAAAACAACTGAATTTCTGAAACAAATTTGGGGCCTTCCAGAAATCCTATTGAAATTCCTACTCAATATATTGAAGAAGACACAATTTAACTCTAGCCTTCTAGTTGTGGCAGTAAGACCCCGAGTTTGGAACACGGAAAAATAGTCCTTTGTTAAATATAATTGATTTTGATTATGTTCTGCCACAAAATTTGATTTCCGAAAAACGTTTTACTTTTCGACAAGTAGTATGGTTGGCCCTGCATAATTTTTTTTGGACTACAACACATTTTGATAAGTGTCGAAGAAGAATTTTTTGGCAATAATTTTGGCTAACAAGTAAAACTTGCACATTGGACAGTCGGACAGTTCCTTCATTTAAGTCTAAAGTTTTATTTTTTTCTTATTAAATTGGGAACATGTCAATTTTGTTTTCTACCTTTGTTGACTTGGATGCTCTACTCCTGTTACAAGCAAATGAGCCAAGGCTCATTCTGTTCTATCACTCTCAAGAACCAGCGTCAGTAATTAATAAGTTCGACCGACTTGCGTTTCCTCTCCTCCACTATTGACTTTGAGGCTTCACAGTTAATACATGGGATCATTGGAGATCAAACTTTCTGAAGATTTCGGCTCAACGTTCATAAGGTGCATTTAGTCTCATCTGAAAGAATACAACGTTCATATTTTCTCTTCTTATAAAAGAAGGACTTCTGCACCAGAGAAAACCACCAAGCTTCACCAGATTACTCAAAAACTTTGCAAGAGCAATATTCATTATCTCCTACACTTCATTCTTTTTATATAATTACTTTGAGAGATTTGTGAGCAAAATTGGTATATCTACTCTTTGAGGAGTTTTGTAATTGTGAGCTACAAATTCTATTATCTTTTGAGAGATTAAGTGTTTGAGAAATCAAACACTGATTTTGTAATTCCAAAAACAGGGGTTTTGTTTTTGGGAAGTTTTTTTTTTGAGGATTTTGTACTTTAAATCCTGGCGGTTCTAGCTCCTCCGGAAAGCTAGGAGCGTCGGTATTGTAAGCACCCGCAAGGCTTACAGGTGTAATTCCATTTTTATTAGTGGAACCTTCAAGCGATTGCCTTGGAGAGAAGTGGAGTAGGCTGGACCGTGGACAAATTCAGACTGAACCACTATAAACTGGTTCTGCATTTCTTAACTCTCTCTATACAGTTGCTAATTTAGTTATTTGCCTTTGTAGTCTTTGATTGGTAATTTTTAATTAGCAACCCTATTCACCCACCCTACCCAACCCCCACCCACAACACCCACCCCCCCCGGTAACATCCTTATATCGTGAACTATATCCTAAGATGGATTGCAAGATGGTTGCAAGATTGATACCCAAAACTAAGTCATAAAAATGATATTACTCTAGCTTTAACTAAGTTAGTCGTAAAAGTAATTTTGTGAGTAATTGTCACGATAATTGTGTGTTTAGGTGCAAATACTGTGGAAGTGAAGTGATCGCGTGTTAAAGCTCAACGCAATCTTTTTGGTGAGTTGCGCTGTAGAGACCCGTATTTTTTAGACCGTATTTTTCTTTTGTAATTGTACGACTTGTCGAGATAGAAGGTATGAAATTTACGGTGTGGCGTGTTCTAGAAGGATATAAGGGTGATTATGTGAGAGGTGCACGTGTGAGTGTGTGGTGCGAGAAGCAGGGGATTACTCCCCACTTCTATAATCCTCCCTGGGAAAATTTCAAAATAGCACCTGACCTTTCACACAAATCACACATAGGCACCTGACCTTTTAAAATTATCAAAAAAACACCTGACCTATTTAAAAACCCATCAATTTTACACCCGCCGTTAACTTTCCATTCAAAACAGATGGAAATGCTGAAAATATACATTTTTGGCACGAATATTGGCAAAACAAGATTAAGGCTCATTTTGGCAAAACACAATATTATACTCATAAACAAGATTAAGACTCGATTTGGCATTAAAATCAATTAATAACTTAATTTTTGTCTTTATTCAAAAGAAAAAAACGCATTGGTTAGTTTTGCGTGAAGATGAATCAATAAGTCAAAAACAAAAAACATATAATAGTCATGGGTAGGTGTGAAGAGTGCCAAGTCATGGGTATTTAATTATTAAATTACGCTTGACTATTCCATATTTTTTGTTTTTGCCTTTTCCCTTGTTTTAATACGGAGTAATCTTATTTGGCTACATAGTTATGGGTATTTAATTACTAAATAAAGCTTGATTCCTTATTTAGGGTGAGTTTGGATTGAAAAGTTAAGTAATTTTTGTGACTTATTGATTCGTATTGACGCAGAACTAACAAATGCGTTTTTTTTCTTTTGAATAAAGACAAAAATTAAGTTATTAATTGACTTTTAAAGCCAAATCGAGCCTTAATCTTGTTTACAAGTATAATATTGTGTTTTGCCAAAATGAGCCTTAATCTTGTTTTGCCAATATTCGTGCAATAATGCACATTTTCAGCATTTCCGTTTGTTTTGGATGAAAAGTTAACGGCGGGTGTAAAATTGATGGGTTTTTAAATAGGTCAGGTGTTTTTTTTGATAATTTTAAAAGGTCAGGTGCCTGTGTGTGATTTGTGTGAAAGGTCAGGTGCTATTTTGAAATTTTCCTTCTCCTGGGGAGAATTATTTCCCCTCTCTATTCTCTCATTCTATCTCGGCTGTCTCTCTCTCCTCTCCTCTGAAACTTTCTCTCCTCTCTTCTCTCTTCGATTTCATCCACCTAGGGTGTGATTCTGGACAAGACCCGAATATTAAAGTTGTTATTCGGAGTATGGGCTTTCCAAATATCCAAGAAAAATCATGATCGGACCTCGTGAGAGCTCGGTTGACTTGGTCAAAAGGTCGGGTTTTGCTCAAAACACTTGAGGTAGGGATTTCTTACACTTGTTATGCGTTTATATGTTGATTATGTTGATAGATCGTGCTTAAAATCGTTATTTGAGGTTGTTTCCTTCATTTCTGAAATTCTGCAGAACAGGGTCTTAGTTTTTGGGATTTTTTGCCTTCTTAAACTTGAAATTGAATTTTGGTTCCTTCGTATGACATAGAGTAGACTTAAAGCCCGTTCTAATGCCGCTAGAATCACCCGAACCCGTTGAGAATTGAATTTATGGTGATTTTTAGAATACTGGTCTGCAATCTGTCTCGTTTTCCGGGTTTCAGCCCACTTCGAATGGCCATAACTTTCTCATCCAATGTCCGTTTTATGCAAACTTTATATCGGTTCGAAGGTCTTGAAGTTAGCTTTCATTTTCCACTAGAATCGTCTTAAAACTCTTAGTACACGAAAAGTTATGATTGTTTGAGTGGAGGTGTGTCAATCTGTCATGCTGCGTGACAGATTTGTGTAGCCTCGGTAAACCCCTGTTTAACCGCCCTTGGAGTGCAGATTTGACAAGGGTTCCTTTGTGACTTTTAAGCTTCGTTCAATCGCGCAACTATTGAGACTGGAATCACTCAAAAGTATTAAGAACTCGAATTTTAGTGATTTTTAGAAGATTGCCCTGTAATCTGAAAATCTGGGCACTCAAAAGTATTAAGAACTCGAATTTTAGTGATTTTTAGAAGACTGCCCTGTAATCTGAAAATCTGGGCAGCTCACTGAGCAGCGTTTTTCATTGTTTAGCTATGGTTAAACGATCCTATTAGTTATGGGTCCTTACAAGTTTTAAAGATGGGTAAGTTGGTGATGTTTCGGTGTTGGAATCATTGAAAAATATTTAGTATGCTATTTTTAATAAATTTTTGAACACGGACTGCTCTGCTGAAAATCATAATATCTGAAAATCATTCCTAAGTTTGAAAGATCATATCGTACGACTCGTCGAACGTGTCTCTGCCATTGATTTTTTGGTAGCATAGTTGGAGTATCGTCGTAAAGGCTATAGTAGCGTAAAAGAACCCGTGAACATCGTAGACTATAAGAAATATTGTGACGTGCGTAATTGGTAGAGAAGTACTTGTTTGATTAAATTGAGAAATGAATGGATGGTTTGGTGCTTGTAACTTGGAAACGTGAATTGAAATATGAATAACAATCGGACACAACGAGAACATTCGGGGCCCATCGACAGGTGGGTACCTGGCAGGGGATATCGGGGTTCCATAATTAGCCCGGCAGGAGCTAATGCTCATATTTAACACTCAAGGTCCAACCTTCTAGGTGGACGCTTGGCAGGGGATATCGAAGTCCCATAATTAGCCCGGCAGGAGCTAATGCTCATATTTAACACTCGAGATCCAACCTTCTAGGTGGACGCTTGGCAGGAGATATCGGGGTCTCATAATTAGCCCGGCAGGAGCTAATACTCATATTTAACACTCAAGGTCCAACCTTCTAGGTCGACACTTGGCAGGGGATATCGGGATCCCATAATTAGCCCAGTAGGAGCTAAATGCTCATATTATTTGCTTTCAGTGCTCTTAAATGAGTAAATGTCTGACAAGAGCTAAATGCTCATATTGTATGTTTTCAGGGCTCGTTATCGAGTAAGTGTCTGGCAGGAGTTTAGGCTCAAACACATGACACGAAATTGGTTTATGAAGTTGATGAAAGTGATTTTTGGTTTTGGTTAAAGGATTTTGATAAAAAAAGTCCTCTGGCATTCTGAGCGAATCAACGGACTCCGGTTATTCAAGCTCGAATCAACGGAGTTTAACTATTATAGGTCACGTATTTTTATACATTACACGTATTTGGAAATAAAAGAGATCCTAATGACTGATGATAATAAGGAATGAGATTTGGTGATGAAATGGAAAATGTGAAAGATTGTGAAATCGTATGAGATGTAATGAAATGGTACTAAAGCTGTTGTTGAGTTGATTTAATTGGAATGATGGAGGGATATTGACGGTCCTTGTTTGACGTATGAGTAAATAGATCCTTCATATAGGTTGTCTTGAATCCCTGATCATAGTGTGCTGTTGTTGACAGTCTTATGTACTTGGGCTTATTCGTCGTTACTCACATACTCTAGATGCATAACTCATCATATTTTTCTATAACTTGCATATATATTTCTCTGCTGGGCACATGTATGCTCAACCCTATCATTTTCAGGTGCAAAAACAAGAAAGTTGGCATGGCGTGCATATCGTGCTTGTTGATCATGACTTTCAAAGGTATAAAAGAGACGATTATTTGCATTTGAACTGAAAGAGTATTTTAGAAAGACATTTGTTACAACTATAATATTATTTTCTTCTATCATTGGCATTTCGATAACTTGGGGCCATTGAGCCAAAAACATAATATCTGAATCTTATTTGAGAGTAGGAAAAAGGAAGATCTTTTGGGTATTAATTGTATTATTGCGATGACTTATTTATCAAAAGAGTATTCTTTATTTATGTTGAAAATCGAGGGTATGACATGCGCATACCTTGGTTACATACATTTTTTTTTGAATTTTTGGAATGAGATGCCATTACTTAATTTTGCTGGAAAATATGGAATTTGAACTTCCTACTTGGTTTAATTGATGTTAATGCATGCGATGACTGGTTTATAAATCTTTTGAGTTTCAATTAAATTAGACCATGGCAATATGTTTTGGAAACTTGAATTTTATTGGTTGCTAGTACATGCTCGTGATAATATCATTCATTCGAATGGTGTCCCGAGCGCTAGGGGACGGATAAAGATACTAGTGGCGTGAAGTAATAAGATAGGAGATGCAGCCAGGCATCACCGGGTAATGATATCTTACCACTCTTCAATGGGGTTGCTCCCCAACCAACTGGCAAAAATACCATTGAATGCTATTATCGCTCAAAAAGTGCAAAAGTTGAAAAAGAAATGAAATGAAAAGGGTCCGTCTTTTGGACCAAAGAAATGAGCTTATGGATCAAAATGCATGTACTGGAGAAATTGATGGGAATATTGGAAATGTTGCTTTGCTCTTGAATTGTTTTACTAAGTGAGGTATTTTCATAGTCAAACTTGTAACTTTGGTATACGTTTCTCACTTGATCTTCGGCTTATGAAAACTTTTTCCAATTTTTCAAGTTAAGGTAGATAGTAAGTTGTGGACTGAATGGGGTGCTAGAATAACCATGGAGAATCATATGTAGTCTAATGATTTGTAATTTTTATACTTGTACATCTAAAAGCTCTAGGATTATGTTATTTATTTTACGCTTTCGCATGCTTTGCTTATATGGTTTATAATGATAATGATATGCGAGAAATCCCTAAACTAGAATATGTGCAGGCCTTCGGCGGCTTAACACCCGCTTGGCCAGTCATGACTTCCAAGGTAGGTTTTGGGTCGTGACATCATTGCAACATAAAATATAATGCATACAATTACAAACAATAAGCAAAATACAACTACGTTCAAATTTGAAAAACAGGACGGGACCTAAATACTCGAGCTTGTCAAAATCTAGTTCGGCTAATCGAAGAGAATAGTGTCCAAGGCTGGCTCAACTATATTTGCAAGCATTTTATACGTGGGTAGTTAAAAGGATGTCTCATGGATTAACAAAAAAAGACCACCCGTACTAACGTAAGATGACCTGAACATTCCGAGTTCTTACAAAATCAGCCATGTATATATATTCCCTCTATCAACATAAAGGAAAAAAAATGGCAACTTCAGCCTTCATGAGGTATAGAAAGATCGGGTCACTGGTCTTCTTGTTGCCCAAGCTAATTAATCAGTTGATTTGATTAGTATTTAGCAAGAAAAGTATTAAGTCAGATTTTAAGGGAAAGGGTGATGTGTATAAAGGGAAGACAAGGCAAATTTCAATCAGAATTCCTTTGCATCTCAATCCAGTCAAATGTCAATGTTGATCTTTCTTTCCGGCCCGCCAAGTTTCTCTCTCTCGTGCACGCTAAGGGACTTATAAAAGAACGAATTGAGGGGCAATGAATTAACCAGAGAACGAATTTAGTTTCAAAAGTTTCAATGGCGCCTTTAGGCTTTCTGAAGTACTACTTGTTTCTTCACGTTGCTGTGTTCGTTCTTTTCCCATACAGCAGCCACGCAGCTGATCATCATCTCGCAAACTCAAATAAACATGTGGCTCTCTTCGTATTTGGGGATTCTCTATTTGATGTTGGAAACAATAACTACATCAACAGCACCGCTGGGACACAGGCAAATTACTGGCCTTACGGTGAAACCTTCTTCAATCGTCCAACTGGTAGATTTTCTGACGGCCGCCTAATCCCAGATTTCATCGGTAAGATATTAATGTTTGGTTTTGTTTTACCAGAAAAAGCTAATGCATGCCTTAGGGAATTTATACGTTAGGAAATGCGTCTCCAAATATGGTACACCAGCATTGTTAGATGCGCGATGAATCTAGCGATACAAATTGATTTCCAATTTTTTTTCCTTTAGAAAACTAGAGAGATATATGTTCATTCTTACATAATTCTTCTAGAATTGTGTTTAACAAGAACAATTTGAAAGACTCCCTCCAAATATGTTCATTCTTACATAATCTATAAAACGTTATCACCACAGCATCGCCATTTTCACGTACTTGTTTCTCGTACCGAAACGGTCCACGTTCCTGCAGGTGGCATAGGTCCTGTTTCTGTAACGTACACCTAAAATCACCAATTCAACAGAATTAAAGCAATACTTGCACCTTTTTTTTCCCTAGAAAAAAAGTAAATGTTGTGATAACAGACCTATAATCATTTTAGTGGAGTCCATACAGGCATACACAATCAGGACTGATGTGGTACCGCCACATGTATTATGACAGACTATTGGGTAAAAAATGTCTGGGTCATTGATATCGCTATACCCACTCAATTGCAACCTTAATTAAGGCCTAATGCTAGGGGTACCGATCCTTGCGGTAACAAATACGGTATGTGGGGCCCAAAAGTGCATCTCACATACCGTGTGTACATTTTCGGGATCCATAGTCATCTTTGATTTTTGGATGCTCATTCCCAAAATCTGAACTCTCGTATTTCAGTGCATTTACAATCGCACGATCATACATCCGACACGATGCCAAAGATTTTGTAGGGAAAGAATTTCTATGAGAACTCAATTGACACTTATATATGATTCCGTTGCAGCTGAGTATGCAAAGCTTCCATTGCTTCCACCATACAAACAACCCGGCAACAACCATCAATACAGCAATGGGGTGAACTTTGCGTCTGCTGGAGCAGGAGCACTAGTTGAAACTCACCAAGGAAGGGTTTGTGAATACTTTCATCATACTACTTGCTTTTTCTCTCCTTAATAACTAATCTAACGAGAAAGAATCCTCTCACGTGACGCAAAATGGGACTCACTAGGTTTAATCCGGAAATTCGAATCGTTCATCCATAGGACTTGATGTGTACACCTATCGATAAAAAAAATCATGTTTATTGAATATTGGAAAAGGTTTGGTCAATCACAATTTGGGTCAAAAGGTAATGGAAGGTAGAGTGTGACAATCAATTGCTTTTAAGACAAATATTGTTCATCTAAATGGAGATCAACCTAATATTTTGCATAGCTGCTTCGCACAACTTGGTTCACAAAATGAACGGCTAATTGGATTGTTAAATGAAATCATGAGAAATTTCATTTTATGTCACATGAGAGATCTTCAAATTAGATCGAAAATTCAAATTCCTAATTAACATGCTGAATTTTTTTTGCAGGTCATTGACCTTAATATGCAGCTAATCTATTTTAAGAATGTGAAGAAAGTGTTGGAGCAAGATATGGGTGAAACAGAAGCCAAGAAAATATTGTCGACAGCCGTTTACTTATTCAGTGTTGGAAGCAACGATTACTTGTTACCTTTCGTGACAAACTCTAGTTTTTTCCAGTTGAATTCTCCAGAAGATTATGCGAAGATGGTTATTGGAAATATAACAGATGTGATCAAAGTAATGTCATCTTATCCATTATTGCACTCATGACTTAATTTAGTCCTTTGTTTACCCAGTGAACAGTTTGGGTTTGTGAAGCTTTGATTCATCTTCATTGTCACTTTGCAGACCCTATTGGGGGTCGGTAATTGCCCTGAAACCTAAACACGAGATATGACTATTACGGTAAATGATGTTGCGAACCCTAGGTTATATCTGTAGGCAATATAATCTGCACACTTTTTTCATTCGATGCATAGTGAAATTGATGTGAGGTGACTTACACAACTGGAGAACCACATGAAAATTTCCATGTCTTTTGCGTTTTTGTTTTTCTCTTATCATTGTTCAAGTTGTATCGGTATGTGCGTTGGTTTGGCTAAGTTCTGAACAACAACAATCAGAGAAGCAATTTTGTACAGTATTTGGTAGTCAGATCCTAATTCTTTCTTATGAATTTTTTGCAGGAAATATATGAGGCTGGAGGAAGGAAATTTGCTTTTGTTAGCCTGGGCCCATTGGATTGTGTGCCACTTGTAAGGGTGCTCAATCCAGCTGGTGAATGTATGCAAGAAGTCACGGCTCTGATCAAGCTGCACAATACTGCCTTTTCAAAAGTCCTTGCAAAGCTAGAAATGCAGCTACAAGGATTCAAATATTCAAATTTTGACTTCTACAATTCTACTACGGACTTAATGGAAAACCCATCAAAATACGGTGCGTTGCTTCTATCCTGATCTTATTGTGAGATGGCTTGCCGTATAGTTGCGCCGCTCCGTTAGATTTGACCCAATGCGTTTACCATAGGATTTTTGAATATCTACTTGTGTGATTGCTCTCTTTTTTTCTACTACTTTCGATATGTTTCGTGACTGTACGTGAGGACATTGCGACAGGTTTCAAGGACGGGAAGAGTGCATGCTGTGGATCGGGACCATACCGGGGAGTTAATAGCTGTGGAGGGAAGAGAGGGGTGAAAGAGTTCGAGTTGTGTAGCAACCCCAGCGAATATATCTTCTTTGATGCCGCTCATCCAACTGAGAAAGGGAACGAGCAACTTGCCCAGCAAATGTGGAGCGCAGCTCCAAGCATTGTTGGGCCTTACAATTTGGAAGCCCTCTATGATCTAGAGTAGAAAACCAGAACTGTATCTTAATTCTATTCAGGACATTTCATGCATATTTCTGTTTTTGGGATTTCCCTTTCTGTTCCAAAGTGCACTACCTGACTTCCGGTCCTCTTTTAGTTTGGGATTGTGAGCCCATCACGAGACCAATTTAAGATATTCGTGTGTTTGTAGGAAGATTGTATAGCTATTGGTTAGAGATGAATTCCACCCCAATTACTATTGTTGTTAATAAAGTTTTTGTTCGCTCATAGTACGTATTAAGCATAATTGTTTTTGTCACATGTTAAAAGAAAATTTGTATTTTTTGAATCCCGACTCACGAGTGACTATTCAGTGCCCCTGAATCTTGACTCATAAGTGATTACTCAGTTCTTCAAGTATTGAATGAATAAAGATTACAAGTTATATCGGCTGCTGCGTATAGCAAGTATTTATAATCTATGATTTATTTCACAAATTACCGTTATACCCTTGGACTCCGCCCCCAGACCATGGGCACTAGCTTCTCCCTGGGCGCGCTCCTGCGACCTGACTAGGTAGGTCAAACCCCAACCCTTCAGCAAAGCATGACCCAAACTGAATTAGGCTTCACAAGCCCAATGGACCGTACAGTTCATATACACTCTATTACAAGATTAATGTGGCCCATCACTTTTTAGCTAGAGAAACTCATAAATATCGGCCCACTGTAATTAATATTCAATTAAATGGTCCTCCACTGCTAGCCTAAGGTTTGGCGTAAAAAGCGATTGTCAATAGGTTGGTTCCTACTCTCCCTCTTAAGAAAGAGGTCCTGAGTTTAAGTCGATCTTCATTGAGCAGATGCTTGCTCCAGTTGTTACTGCTACCCTACCGTCTGGAGGAGGGAAAAAAAACCACCGTAATTCTCTGCTCTGCAACTTCTTCAGACCTATCAACTGTCTTAAACTTTCAGAAGTCTTATTTTTTTGTTTTACGTCACATGCACATGTGGGAGTGACCTTTTGGTAAATGTTTTAGTGAGTGCATCAGTGTCAAAGCAAAAATGTTAGGATACATTACACTCGGACCATGAAAATGCCCACGAAAGGCAACGAACGGGCCACATTTATAGTGTTTTGAATCACCGTTCATATTCTTTCATGGACATTTTCATGGTCCGAGTGTCATGTATCATACTACTCCTCGCGTCAAAGGTTCTAGGAATTACAAGACCGTCAGAATGTGAAGATTGCAGGCTCGACACTCTTGTCCGAGTCTAACTATCAAAAGAGTTAACGTACAAGTTACACATCACTATCACAAGAGTTCATGTAGCAGCGCTGAGAATAATTTTGTTCATCTTCTTTTAAAAAATGTGAATATTACCTTCCATGGGATTGGTGAAAATTATGTAGGGTCCACAGAATCAATACACTTTTCGATCTATAATAATGAGTTAGTTGAACCGAATTATTCTCACCACCGATAGCTGCATTGATAAATAAATAAATAAATACAGGAAAAACAATTCATGTAGCTATTCAAACAAGTCCTTGATCAGCTTAAGTAGCAGTACTTTACATAGAAAATAGAACAAGCATAAAAACCTGGTGGCCACCCAAAAACCAACTTCACCTATTAGCCAACTTCCTCCAATCATGTATTATGCACTTTCGACTCTGAAGTTGATTAATCAAACATAATCTCATGTTCTTCAGGAATAGTAGATCAAGCATAACTCAAAATAACAAGGTGCAAAGTGCATAAATCCAAACAAAATACGCATTTGAAATTAAATAACAGTGTAGCACATCAGAGCGATGACGGGTTAACCCACATAGGTGGACAGATAGGGCTAAAAGACTCCCCATTATAACAAGGCATCAGGCTTTCATCTTCCAAGTCAAAGATACCCATGTCTTTTCCTCCTCCTTGTTTAACATCATTGTACGATTCCCAACAATCGTCGGTGTAGTAGATACAGTTAGCCTTGATGCCACGATATCTCGAGGCATCAACAGAAACGGAAGCATTGTCACCCAAGAACAATGCATTGACGCCTAAACTCGTTTTCTCCACCCATTCTCCTCCATTGCTTAAATCAACCTCAAATAATTGAAAATCGCAAGTCTCATACTCGATGCTAGAATCATCCAAAACAAAAGGCAGCTAGGGACCCATCTCGAACGACTACAAGAATTGCCCCAGCAGATTCTACTATATAAGGTTTCTTGCCCTTAAAGTATTCATCAACTACATGTACAACAAGTCGTGCCATAGTCGGATGAGGCCCCCAAACGTCGCAGCCAAAAACCTTGCCCCCAAATGTAACCCCATAAAATAGTCCCTTATGAAAGATGATATCACAAAACGCACCTGGATAGGTACTGTAGGTTTCGATGCTGGTCCAGATCTTATCTCCAGGTCTCCAGAAACCAAGCCAACCATTGCCAGAATATATGACCATGAGTGCAAAATCTGCGTTGTCCTCTGGTCTTGAAGACAAGACGGCCTTCCGCATGAAAATTATATTGTTTTTCATCCTACCATACTCGTAGTCTTTGAAGTGATATGGGGAAGTCCGATTTGAACCCGGGAAAAAGGATGGGTAGATTCATGTCACCATCTTCGGAAATGGTTACCAACCAACCCAAAGTTTCTAGGCATCATTTTCCCCTTGCTTCTGGTAGATTGACTGTGCGAATAACGCCGCCCTTTCGCAGACTAACAAACTGACGCTCATCGCTGTTTTCTTTCTCAGATAGCATAAGCCACGGGATTTGTTCATATCCCTTGAAATTTCCATCGACTGCAACAGAATGCCACGCTCTACAAACTCCGCGAAAAGAGAGAAAATCTTCGTACAGAGCTACTCGTTTAACAATAAGAGCGAGAAGGTCTTCTCCTAGCTAGTTCTGCCCAATTCCCCATCTGCCGACCCGCAACAGATAATATTACTTTTACACTAGATCTGAAAGGATGAATTAAAACCAAATTGAGAAAACAACTAGCTAGCTAGAACGAAAGCAAGAGTAGTTGTCTATATATTGTTTAGTGAAAACAATTTGACTACAAACTAGTAACAATAAGGTTTAAGCCAAAATAATCAATTGTATCCGTACCATCAAATCACAGTAAATATCCCGTACTTAAATATCAACTTTGATACATGAAACAATCAGATTAATAGGGTGATATCAAATCATGAAAAAAAAAAATTCCATTCCGATTGAATCCATATCCGAGTTTCAACTAAATTAATTAATGGATCAAGAACAATAAACATTGAACGCGCGTAGGAAAAATCATATGCATAAAATCAATCAATAAATTTTATGGTGTTTCATTCTCAACCCTAATCTAGAAGTTTAGCCACTCATAGAGTTAAAATATATACTCACACAATGGTAGAACTCCATTGAATGAATAAGCTTACAAAAAGGCAAAAAAATAAAAATAAATTGCTCTACAGAACCCTATGGCCTCCTTTAAATAGTAGTAGCCAATTGCTGTGGAAATACCCAATTCTAGTTAAAACCAAATCTCTTATTTTGGACCCCACTTGCTTGCATGCCTTGCTCGAAATATTTAGAATTAGGAAATCTTTTAAATCTTTTTGTCAAACTCTAATTCCTTTTAAGAAACAGAGAATCCTTTTCTTATTGAAATTCTTTATTTTTCATGGTAACAATTGTACTGAATTTTGCCTATCAAAAAAACAAACCAATTGTAGTGTCCTTCAATTCTTTCTTTTCCACGTTACTTCAAACCAAATTGCACGTTAATATTCTTCCAAATTCCAATATGGGCTTCCACTATAAAGATAAAAACCTCTGTTCAATATGTGCATGTTTTATTCCACGGCTGAAATAAGTAATGTTATCATTTTTTTCCTGCAAATTAACATTTCAGTGTAAAATAATCGAAAAGATAATAACTAGTCTCACAGTAAAGAACTTAACAACATGCGATATGGCGGTCTCCATGTGTCAATATTTTGTGCTCTTAGAGCATCCACAGTGGAATAACCAAAACTCAATAATCAAAAGTTGCCACATCATCTTTTGGTTATGCATTGAAGTGTTTGTTAAAGTTAGCAATGTAGAGGTCCACAATGGTACAATCAAATTTAAATAACCAAAACTTGTCACATCACATTTTTAATTTACAAAAATCTAAAAATTGTGACAATGAAAATAATTTTTTAAAATTAGGTTTCAAACTAATAAAAATAGGTCATTAGAAAAAGAGAAAATAGTCTTTTGAAAACTTTGATTAAAAAAACAGTTTTTGAATAAAAAAATAGTTTTTGGAAAAAATAACAGTTTTTGAAAAAAAAAGTTTTAATAAAAAAAATAGTTTTGAAAAAATTTTGCAAAAAAAAATAAAAACTTTTTTTAAAAGTAATTTTCTTAGAAATATGTTGAAAATGGAAGAGAGAATCTTTTTGTATAATGATGGTGTACTTGATTGAGGAAATATGAGAACAACTAAATTTGATTATTGGCAAAAAATTGCTAGTTTTGATTATTCAAGAGCCAAAATTTGATAAGTTGTTAAGAAGTTGCTAAATTTGATTATTCCACTGTGAGCTCTTTTTTGAGCAAATGTTGATAATCTTAACAACATTTTAGTTTTGATTATACCACTGTGGATGCTCTTAGAGCATTCACATTGTAATAATCAAAATCAAAAGATTGTTAAAGTTAGCAATATGTACTTAAAAAAATACTCACATTGTAATAATCAAAGTTTGCAACTTCCTAACCAATAATCAAATTTGGTCATTTGAATAATCAAAAGTAACAATGTGTGACTTCAAATTACTAACTTTAACAACCCTTTAAATGAATAATTAAAAGATGACGTGACAAGTTATTGATTATTCACTTTTAATTATTATATTGCGGATGCTCTCAAGTACTTATTTTGTACCAAGGATGTGTGGGGCCACTCAGTCCAGAGTCATCGATTTCGCACAAAATAATTTATAAAGCATGTTAAGAAAATAAGCTTAGTATGAGTAAGTACTTGATCAATTTATCCAATTTTTGCTACTCCAGAATCCAGCGCAGAAATTGCATAAAAGTGCTGTTAATGGATGTCATCTTCATGGGTTCCCAATCCTATCATGTAATAAGCCTACCTTCCAGCAACTTATAAATTTAATCACATGGTAATCCAGCAATTTATTCAAAAGGCTAAGGCTGCGTTCTTTTGCACTTAATTTAAAATGAGTTGGTTTGTCATTATTTGAACGCACGTAGAAAAAATCATATGCATAAAATTTTAATCAATAAAACTTATTAAGCAATCTAGTCTAGAAATCTAGCCACGTACTCATGAATAAAAACATATTAAGCATTCGACTAAAATCCATAAAAAATAATAAAGCTCACAATAATTTCTTTTGCTCTTCTATGTATGCTTCTTCTCTCAGCCGTGTTCCCTTAATTTCGTCCGTGACCGTGCCGCAGCCCCTTATTAAATAATTAATTAACAATTGTACATTGAGAACTCTTTACGAAATAGAATTCTACTCTACCTAAAAATCCTAGTAAATTACCAAATAATACGATGCCTTTCTGTGTAAAGATAACCCCTTACTTCCAGTACCTAATAAACCCAAATTACAGCAGAAAGCCTAGGCTCACCGCATATGTTCACCACACATGTCCACTATACGTGTGTGGGGCCCACTCTAGATCCCAAAAAATATAGTAAAAAATATTCATAAATTTTAAAATAATTTTTTTATGGAGCCTTAAAAAAATCAGCTCTAGCAGATATCTATAAGTATGTTTTCTCGATTCATTGGTTGGAACTGCTTAACATGCTCAGTTTTGCCCCTACGAATTCAGTAAAAATACTTACTGATATCTGTTGGAGCTGATTTTTCACAAGGCTCCACAAAAAATTATTTTAAAACTTATGAATATTTTTTTATATTTTTTAGAGAGCCAAAGTGGCCCCACACGAGTGAGGTGATGGGATATGATTTTAACTTGTTAATGGACTAGGCCCATGATCTCAAACAGAAATGCAGAACAATGCGTTTAGCACATTATTTACAGTCCAAGAAAACCTATCAACTGTCTAGAATTCTTCCCTAAAAGAGTTTCTTTAAATTTGAATCATTAATTGGGTTTCTTGAACTGAGTGTTCTAGCCCGTATCATTTCGGCTTAATTTAGTGCTGCTAATCATATCATAAAAGAAAGAAGACTTATCCGGCCTTTGGCCACTTTTAGCATGAGTCACACAGCACGGATATATACAATCAAATTTCTTCATGTTAATGGGTTCCTATTTCTATCATGACATAAGGCTAGCTTCCAGCAACTTAGTATAAATTTAATCACAAGGTCATCCAGCAATTTATTCAAAAGGCAATTATTATATGGACCATTGTACGGCTTACTGAACCTAAGCTAAATTTTTTTTCTTCTTCATAAATTGTGTCTTGAAGGGCAGGCGTGACGCAGTGGTAAAGTTGCTCTATTGTGACCTGAAGGTCACGGGTTCGAGTCGCGGAAACAACCTCTCTGCTTGCAAGGGTAAGGCTGCGTAAATCAACTCTTCCCCAGACCCCGTAGTAGCGGGAGCCTCATGCACTGGGTTTGCCCTCACAAACTCGACTAATATTGAAAATATAAATAATAAAGTTAAGCTTTTAGATGAGTTGATAGTTAACAATCTAATAACTAACAAGTCATTTGAATGTTGATTTCTATAATGGTCCAGCCGACATATCATTTGAATGTTGGTATTCCGGGGAGATCAGTTCAGGGTACGCCACTCTCTTTTCTTGCCCTTACGTACGTATTAGTAATGAACCCGGTCTCTGCAGTCAACTGTAGAGAAGGATGTGCGGTTTTATCTGAACCGTTCATCTTGAAAATCAATGGTTCAGATTTGTTGAATTTATTATCGGTCATAATCGTTAGGTCATAAATTGAAAATAAACCTAGACCCTTAAAAATTTCATCTGACGACTGCGATCACTTGAACGGCAACTCTGCAGTCCAAAACTAAACGGCAGACAAGCCAAATTCATTAGTAATCACTAGATTACCCTGTTGTGCGTTGAAAAAGTAAATCAAAATTAGTTAATAGGTGAAGGCAAATTTGATAACGAGATACAAGGGGAATGCCAGAATCGTGCCAGCAAAACAGTAATGAAAAATCACCATCCAGCAATGGTTGCAGATAAGAGTGCTTTCTGAGGAATGGGATTTGGTTAACTTATTGGGTATTGTTCGAAGGCCCGTACAGTAGGTGGCAAAAACTCCCTTTCGGTAAAATTCTATTAGTGGCATATATGCCATTAGAAGGTTACTAACGATAAAAAGAAAAAGTACTGTATAGTTCTATCCCCCGCCCAGGGATATAATTAAGTAAACTTGAAAAATGGTTAGTGATAGTATATTGTTTATAGTGGCCAAGTCTAAAAAACCTCGAATTTAGATCCCATGATATTGACGGATCCATGGAGTCCTTGTGAATCCATACTACTTTCATTCGTCCTTGCATTCTTCCTTGTGTTCTCCGTTGACGCTTCCTCTTCTACTGCTACCAGGGGCGGACGCATGTGGTGGCAAGGTAGGTCAGTTGACCTCATTGGATAAAATTTCTCCACAAAGATATATATAGATTTCTGGGCATTTTAGTAATTTTGCCCCAAGATCCTATCTCTCCCTTTTATATCTTGCCCTAAATACTCTACAAAAATTACAAAATTGCCCAACTTTTTACCCACTGTGGTCCCACCATCCCTTTCAATCAGTAACACTGAATCTCTCTCTCTCTCTCTCTCTCTCTCTCTCTCTCTCTCTCTCAAAAAGGGCCAGAATAGTAAAGGAAGTTCCAAAAAGTGAACTTGCCTATTTGTTTTTTTAAAATGTAAAAGATGCATTAAATTATAACCGTTTACAATTCTAAACCTTGATAATTTAAAATAAATATCTAGATCAATTTGCGACAAATTTGATTAATTATATGTATGATTGTGAATCTGTATTTTTTATTTTTTTTGGAATTGTACTACTAAATAAATATACAATAGTTCTTTTTTGCTTCAGTTTTTTTTATCACTATCTAGTATCTGCATTGGTTTAATCTAATTTCAGACTTGGAATTTTGTATACATTGAGCAATAGATTTTTGATATGTTAAAAATGATACTATTTTGGGATCAATTTCAAAATATGAAAAATCGTCGGAATCAGTTGGGAATCAAAAGATATGTTATGGATTGATATTTTCACCTTTTGTTTATCTATTATTATGAATTGATCTCTTTATTTAGTATCTATACTATATAGTATTAGTGGGGGGTTTTCTATGAAAAACTTCATTGACATGTGGCATAGTTTGGAATGACTCTAAACATACTTATGTTTTACCTATTTTAAATCTTATTGGCCCCAACAATAAGATAACTTCAAATTTGAAAAATCCTATTTAGCTAGGGAGGGACCAAATCTATTTACCTACCTATCTCTAGCTCTCTTGAAAAAACCCTTCCTTATCTCTATTTTTTTTCTTGATAGTTGTGCAAAACGCGAGCTGATATTAGTTATTGTATATCACTTTATGTTGTAGATACTTTGACCCCAGTGACACTAAATCATGGGTCCGCCCCTGACTGCTACTGGTATTGGCAATGGCGGACCTAGGAAATTGACGTAGTGGGGGCACCAATTTTTTTTGTAACCGTAATATACGAGTTACAATTAAGCACATTTACTTTAAAATAATTTTAGCATTCATGATAAATTAACAATTTTAAAATATTTATGTATTTTAATAATTATCTATTTGGGCAAACTTGCACACCTTGACTAAATCTAAATGCATTAAAATAACATTATCACATGTTCATCATCTATTTTTCTATTACTAACTCTACTATTACAGTTTTGGGGACAAAAAGTATACAAATGCAATGTGGTGGTAGATTCGAACGCACAAATAATATAAAAAAACATTGTACGCACTTATTTTCTAGCCTTTTGGGGAAAAAAAAAAAAAAAAAACTCACATTTTCAGTAGCCTTTTGGGAAAAAGGTAAAAAAAAAAACCTGCAGGCATGGGAGTTGTCTCGAACCCACCACCTCTTGTTTAGAAAGAAACCACTTTACCACTACACAACAAATAACTACTTACATGCATTCAACATAAATTATATATATATATATATATATATATATATATATAACCGCAAAAAAATAAAAAATTTAAAGGGCATGGGGGCACATGACCCACGTGCCCTACGGTAAGTCCGCTCCTGGGCCGGTATTGGTGATAAGAAGTTCCCTGTTTACGAGTTCTTGTTTAAACAGTTTGAAGTGGAAAACTTTGCTTGATCCAAATCTGAATTTCAGCAGGTTTTTTCTTTTTCTATCCATAAGAAACTGCTAACCACCACCGTTCCCATGTTGCTGGGGGATCAGAAGACAAGGACACCTTTACTTTGTTTGTTGATAACATTCCTGAGGAAAGGGATCAAAGTTGGCTCTCAAGGACTTTCAACAAGTTTGGTGTAGTCAAGGATGCTTTCATTCCGAGGAAGAGGAGTAAACGCACTGGTGGCAAGTTTGGTTTTGTTAGGTATGGTTGCCATGTGTCGGCTGCCGTGGCAGTGTCCAAAATGAATGGAGTATGGGTGGATGATAAGAGAATATTTGTCAAGGAGGCCTGTTTTGACCAGAGGAAACAAATCCTCAAACCCAAACTGCCCAGATTATCAGAGGATAGGGTACGAGGATCCGGTCAGAGGTTTGATAATAGCTCTAAGAGTGGCGGTGGGCTGCATACAGTTAATGGGGGTGGGAGGTCTATTTGGAATAGGAAATTTCTTGGGGGCTCCTTTGCTCAGGTGGTGCGAGGTGAGACCTCTAACCCAGGACCCTCAAAGGAAAAGGAAATCATTATCAAATCTGACGGCGCGGGAAGCGGATGGTTGCAGCGGAGTGCAGTGGCTATAATGAACAGGGTGGTCTCATTGAGAACTCTGAAGGAGAGTTTCAACAAGGAATATGATAAGGATGTTCAATTCAGAGCAATGGGAGGAAGACGTATCCTCATTACCTTTCCAAACAGCGAAGTTAGGGACAATCTCATTAAGGGCCAGTGGATGGCTCGATGGTTTCTTATGGCAAAACCATGGCGGGGTGAGCCAGCGAGTACCGAAAGGTTTGTATGGTTAAGCTGTTTCGGCATGCCTCTTAACTCTTGGAATGTTGAATCATTCAAGAGCATTGGGGAGATATGGGGTGACTTTATCAGGATGGATGATGAAACCCTGAAGGACCTATCTTTTGCAAAAGGTAAAATTCTTATAGCCACAGAGGAACCCTCAAGGATTGACAGATGGATTCAGATGGAAGTGCACGGGATTCGGTATGATGTGTTGGTGCAAGAGGAAGCCTCGTGTGTCCATCCAGACGAGATTGGTAAGGAGGAGAAGCCTCCTCAAAATTCAGGCGAAGCACTTGAAAAAATTGAACGTTTACAGGAGGAAGGTGGTAAGGGGTCGGTGATGGCAAGGGGAGAGGTTGAAGATGATGATGTGGAAAGCTGCTTTCCGAAACCCACCAATGAGAGAAGGGGGGTAGGTGTTAAAGTCAGAATAAACAGAGGTGCAAAGCTGATAGATGATCAGAGGACAGAGATGGGTCAGACCGAGGTTCAGGGCTCTAAGCAAGGGGATGGTGACATGCATTTAATGCATATCAGTGATGGATTCAAAGACGTTGTAGGGGATTTTGAATCTATTGTGGAGGAGTCGATTGAAGTGGGGGCCAAGGATGGGCTTGAGATGAGGGCTCAGTTTGGACTGTCCCAAAGCCCACCTTTAGGCCCAGAAAAGTCCAATTTTGTTGAGAATAGTTTTGGTCCAGTTCAGAATGTGGGTGAGTTGGCTGTGCTTTTAACCCAGGTCCAAAAATCATTAGAGCGACCTAGTCCACTCTTGCCTCCTCTCAATATGGCGTCGGTGGCTGAATTTCCAGAGGACTCGATCGCTCGTTTTTATCCGCAGCAAGATGAGGGTGCGTCCCAGCCTCCACATCCCGCCGGTATCAAGCTTATGGTGGATCTTAATAATGCGGAATGCAGAAGAAGGCGCCGTAGGCAATTGTCCAATCTCTTTCAAATCCACGAGGAGTTGTCGGGTGAATCGGTCGAATCGGTCGAGGAGGAAGTGGTACCTGAATCCTCTTCTGAATCCATTGAGAGCTCTCAACGTATCATTGATGAGGTAAGAGCAACTATGGCTCTTGGAGCTGATTTGAATGTTAATTTTCTTCCTGATGATGATAAAGTTTTAAAGAAAATGATTATGCTTGAGTATAAGGAGGCGGCCGTCCTCCGTGAAAGGGAGGGCGGTAATTAGGATTGCTGACTCTCTATTTTGTGGTGTTTGTTTTTGGAGTCAGTCAGTTTTTTATGCAGATACTTTCTTGGAATATCAGAGGTTTGAGGAGTGTTACGAAAAAAAGATTTTTGACTAAATTGATTAAGAAGAAAAGACCGGATATGGTGTTTATCCAAGAGACAAAATTAGAATCAGTGGATCGTATAGCAATTCAACGAATTTGGGGAGCTAGCAATGTGGATTTTGTATGTTCGAATTCTGAGGGAGCATCTGGGGGTCTCCTGACTATGTGGAATATGTCTTTCTTTAATCCAACTAGTGTGACTGTCAATAAATCTTTCATTTTGCTTCAAGGGACTATCGGTGATTTTCCTTGTACCATAGTGAATGTCTATGCTCCCAATGCTGAGCCTGCCCGTCGTAATCTTTGGGAGGAATTATTGGCCTTTAAAGCAATCTGTCAGGATCCGTGGTGTATTGGGGGTGATTTTAATGAGATAAGAGATGTGTCCGAAAGGGTGGGATGCATGAGATTGGATAGGGGGATGAAGGACTTTTTGGAATTCAGTAACCACCTGGAAGTGATGGATTTAACTATGCTAGGTAGGAAGTTCACCTGGACCAACTTCCAGAACAATGCCATTCATAGTCGTTTGGATAGATTTATGTTATCCCAATCTTTCCTTGATAGGTTTAAGGTAGTGCAATGGGGTTTGCCAAGGCCAGTTTCAGACCACTGCCCTATCATGTTATTGGAAGACAATAGAGATTGGGGCCCAAAACCATTCAGGTTTTTGGACATTTGGCTTTCTGATCCTAAATGCATGAAGGTAGCCAAAGAAGCTTGGGAGGATACTCAGGTGCATGGATGGGCTGGTTTCATTATTGTTCAGAAACTAAGGGCAATGAAGGATAGATTGAAAGTTTGGAATAAGCAAGACTTTGGGGATATAAACTGCGCTCTTCAAGATACCGAATCCAAGCTTCACCATCTTGATACCCTTTCAGAAGCTAGGCAACTAACCGATGAGGAAAAAGCGATGCGATGTAGCCTAAAATCAGATTTTTGGAGGCTTTCAAACTTGACAGAGTCTTTCTGGAAGCAAAAATCCCGTGTTAACTGGTTGAAGTTAGGAGATAAAAACACCAGGTTTTTCCAAATCTCAGCTAACAACCGATTCAAGAGGAACTTGGTGGGATCAGTAAAGGTGAACGGGAACATGGTTGTGGACCCTGATCAGATAAAAGAAGCTGCAACAGAATACTTTCGGATTAACTTCACAGAAGAGAGACGAATCAGACCAGACTTGGGAGGATTGTTCTCTAGGAAACTTGAACAGGACAGAGCACTGGAACTTGAAAGACCTTTTGAGGAAAAGGAAATTGTGGCAGCTTTGCTTGACTGTAGCAGTTTCAAAGCCCCTGGGCCCGACGGCTTTAATTTTTCATTTGTTAAGAAAGGATGGCCTTTCATGAAGGATACGGTCATCAAATTTTTTTCTGAGTTTCACTCAAATGGAAAGCTTACCAAAGGTATCAATTCCACCTTTGTTGCTCTAATTCCTAAAGTAGTTTGCCCTGTTTCGTTTAAGGAATACAGACCAATTAGTATGGTGGGATGGGTCTATAAGGTTCTATCCAAAGTCCTTGCAAATAGAATTAAGGGGCAAATGCAATCAGTTATTGGGGAGGCTCAAACTGCCTTTGTCACTGGGAAACAAATTCTGGATGGAGTCCTGATAGCCAATGAGGCGATCCATAGCTGGAAATCAAGGACACACGGGGGCCTTATCCTGAAATTAGACTTTGAACGAGCGTACGATTGTGTCAACTGGAGCTTTTTGAGTAGTATGCTATCAAGGATGGGCTTTGGGAACAAATGGAGGGATTGGATTTTAGAGTGTTGTTCTTCGGTCTCAATGTCAATCTTAATCAATGGATCACCTTCTCCGGAATTTCACACTCAAAAAGGGTTGAGGCAAGGCGATCCTCTATCTCCATTTCTCTTTAACATTGTCACAGAGGCACTCAACATGATGCTAGAACGAGCAAAGGTCCGAAACATTATTAAAGGCACCAAACTTGGGAGTAATGGAGTTAACATCTCTCACTTACAATTTGCGGACGATACAATTCTTTTTTGCAATAATGACCCAGAGGAGATGGCAAATATTAAAAGAATATTAAGGTGCTTTCAATTGATGTCTGGCCTGAGAATTAATTTCTCGAAGAGCTCCCTATGTGGAGTGAATATCCCCGTAGAAGCAACTTCTTTTTTGGCCAACATCATGGGATGTAAAGTGGAACAGCTCCCGATTAAGTATCTTGGTCTACCTTTAGGTGCTAATCCTGGGAGGATCAAAACGTGGGATGCCGTCATTGAAAGGACTGAAAAAGCACTGAGCATATGGCGATCTCGTTGTATTTCTACTGGGGGAAGATTGACTCTTATGAACTCAAACACTGCAAACATTCCTATATATTTCATGTCTCTGTTTAAAATGCCAGTAGCTGTTGCGAGGAAATTGGAGAAAATGCAGAGGCAATTTTTTTGGGGTGATACAAACGACAAAAGGAAAATGCACCTGGTCAAGTGGGATGAGATTACCCGGAAGAAAGCCAGCGGAGGATTGGGGGTAAAGAAAATGGTGCAACAAAACCTAGCTCTCTTGGCAAAATGGTGGTGGAGATTTGGCAAGGATAAAAATGCGCTATGGGTGAAAGTGATCAGAGGAAAGTACGATCTGGATGCTAACTGTTGGCTACCCTATGCGCATGGCTCTGGCTCCTCATCAAGAATATGGTCAGATATATGTTCTCTAGATAATCCCTCATCCCCATTGGGTTACTCCATTCGAGACAGCTTTCGAGTCCAGGTAAACTCAGGTGATGCAACCTTGTTTTGGGAACATGTGTGGTTAGGAGAGTCGTCTTTGAAAGAAGATTATCCCAGACTATTTTCTTTATCTACTCAAAAAGGGACGTTGATCAGCAATTTAAGGGCAGAGGGATCTTGGAATTTTTTGTTCAGAAGGGACGTGTTTGGCCGAGAGAAGCAAGAGTTGGATAATTTGAAACGAAGAATCCAGCGAGTTATTCTAAACCCATCGAAGCCAGATGCTTGGCAGTGGAGATGGACGGGTGATGGAATTTTTTCTGTCAAGTCAGCTTATGAGCAATGGGAACTACTACACTACTCGAGCAATACGCTATTGGGTTCTTTATGGAAGAACTTGGGCCCTCCTAAGGTGGAAATCTTTGCTTGGATGGCTGTAAAGGAAAGAGCTGCAACAAGGTCAGTCCTCCTCAGCCGAAACTTGATCAATGAGATTCAATTAGCTCTATGCCCCCTATGCTCCCTGAACCTTGAAACTCATCAGCATTTGTTTCTTCACTGTCATTTCTCGTGGAGTGTATGGTCGATCATATTGGAGTGGTGGAACATCAAATGGGTTTGCCCATCCTCTGTCCCAGAATTAGCAAAATGGTGGTTTGCTAATGGATTTTACAATTTGGAGAAACATATATGGGAAGCTTGCTTCTATGCGATGTTGTGGTCCCTTTGGTTGGTGAGAAACGACACTATCTTCAACAACTCAACAAAACAAGTTTGGGAGGTGGGGGATCTTGTCAAAACTAGAGTTGCGATGTGGATGAAGGTGAAATTCGACATCAAAATTTATACCGTTGAGGAGTTCAAGATTTTCCTAGATGGTGTCCGAAAATTGAGATTGTAACCTAGTTTTCAGGAGTGTCTCCAACTGTCCGTTGGAAGTCTTTGTAAATTTGGGCTCAACCAATATCTTCCTTTGGTTGTCTTTTTCTCGATGTACCCCCTTCGAGTTTTTTAAATTGTTTCGCTGTTCCGATCAAAAAAAAAAAGAAACTGCTACCTAGTATGCATGACAGATGAAAGTTCAACAAAAAGGTGATTTTTTTTAACTTGCTGATTAAAGGTTGCTAAGTGGATGGTAGGATGGGTCTCTCAGGATCAGTTGAGTTATGCGTAATTAAGCTGATCCGAAGGTAAAAAAAAATTATATTTAAGGCTGCGAATGCCATCCAGTCGTGTACTTTGTAACATAGCAGCCGCAAAAGACCAACGGGAAAATGTATATGATGGATTAGTTACCGAGTATGTCATTAGTTAGCTTAGACTTATACATCACGCATGTTAATTATAATTTCAGCATATATCAGCATGCCGCTAATCTTGAGTCATTGACAGTTTTGCTGTGTCTTAATCCATTAATCTCTTGTTAGGGAAGCTTAGTCATGATGATAAGCATCAAGATTTCCGAATAAGCTCCAGGAGAAACCATGTCATGCAAACAATTTTTTTCGGTACATTTCAGAGTACAGTTCTTCAATATTCACAATGCCGCCTCGTGTGTTTCAACCCTAGCTATTGGTCCCACTTACTGTGACCAACTGGCCCTCTGTGGGGTGGTAGAAACATATGGGTGATTGGTCCCTCATGGGTATGAAGTCGTAATGTGTGTGTGCGCGCGCGGGGGGCGGGGGATAGGACTATTCAAAAGATTTTCGAATAATGGATCCCTACAAGAATTAAATAATCATTTCACCAAGGCAAATATCAAATGGTTTTTTGGTATCTTTGAATCCATCCAACTCATTTTCAAACTTTCGGAAGAAAAATTTGATTTGTCGTGTTAACTTTTATCCAAAAGAGTTTTCTTTGGTAGAGCTCATGGTACTCTTTGATCAACTCAATACATTTATTTTTGACATGCAATCTGCTACTTACTGATAATTTCTCATAATTAAAACTCTCCGGGGTTAATTGTAAAAAAAAATTAGAGATGGATATTTAGATTTTTGTGCTTAATTATATTTTGAAGCTTTTGAATACATTATATCACAAGCTATTATGCCTAATAGAAAATATTTAAATTTCCGTGCTCAGTATTTCCTCGTTATATTTTACTATGAATATTTTTAATTAGTTTGTTGTGAAAAAGTGTTCCCGCTAAATGGAATTCCTGACTCCGCCACTAGTTATAGATTATTGCCTCTTCCTCCGATACTCTTTATTGAGCAAAAAAAAAAAAAATTCATCTACTTAAAATCCAATCTCTCATTTTCCTTGGTTCTATACAAGTATCGAAGTCTGAATTCTTCTATCAAATATGATACGAACACAATAATTCAAACACAACATCTCACATACATGTGGGCTCCACGCACATTACTATGTGTGGACTCCACATATATGTAAAAGGTTGTGTAAGTTGTTGTATTTGGATTGTTGTATGAGTAGCATTGTTGTTATTCGTGTATAACTACTTATAATCTTAATAATTTTGGTTTAGTTTGATAAAAAAAAAAAACCAGTTATTTTACATTATCAATTTCTTTCATAAAATAAAAAATAAGTACGTGACAGTTGAAGTAGTCTAAGAAAAAAATGATTGGTATACTTTAATTGTCTGAAATCATTTCAATGTTTAAATGTACTCCCTCCGTCCATTTTTAAGTGTTCAGCTTCGTAATTCCAACTTATTTAAAAGACATCATCATTATACCTTTTACATCAACTTTTTTCTCCATTTTCCCTACTTATCCATAATCATTACACTTTTACTTACTAATTTTTCAAAATGGAATCTACTGTTAGGAACAAAATAGACAATGCACCAACTTTTATCCATTAACTTTACAAAATGGACACTTATTAAGGAATAGCCTAAAATGGAACAGCGGACTATAAAAAAGGGACAGAGGGAGTAATGTATTGAAAAGCAAAAACT
This sequence comes from Rhododendron mucronatum var. ripense, assembly GCA_019656295.1. Classification (NCBI taxonomy): domain Eukaryota; kingdom Viridiplantae; phylum Streptophyta; class Magnoliopsida; order Ericales; family Ericaceae; genus Rhododendron; species Rhododendron mucronatum. The sequence continues at coordinate 2,695,206 of BPLT01000008.1, read as the reverse complement.
TTATGATATAATAAGTATATGTTCCGATAAAAAATATATGTCTATTAAGCCAAGCTTTCGGGTTCAAAATTCTGGCTCCGCCACTATCCACTAACTTTTGCGGGGTAGTTTAAAACTACAGTTGAAGAAGCCCAAAGACTTGCAATGAAGGATCACCTGTTAACCACCTCACCGCCACATAGTTGAAGAAGCCCGAAGACTTGCTGCCCGGACTAGCTCAACCATTGCCCACATTTACCATCAAGCCAACCAAATTGCTGACTGTCTGGCCAGACTTGGATCACAGCAAGATCAAGATTTAGTGGTCTCTAGCTCCATTCCTTTTGCAGCTAGGGAATTCGCCCCGGCTAATGCTATGGGTGTTGGTCATTTTAGGACCTAGTCTACGACTCTTGTAGTCTTTTTGAAAACTTTTTGTATGTTATTTATCTGGCTTGTTGACTATGATCGTCTAGGTTAATACATCACTTTCCGTTTGAAAAAAAAAATTTAAAACTATAGTGATTGGTTCATCATGAGTATTGTCATGTCAAGGAGAGGTTGCTATATATAGTGAACCACCCTCTCCTCTGCCCTTTTATCAAGCCAAAGAAAAATATAAATCAATTACGTAAATCAAAATCTCACATCTTCCTTGGTTATGTACAACAACAGTACAAGTACTGAAGTATGAATTCTTCTATAGTTCCTTTTACTAGGATTTGTTAGCAACCAAGAAAATTGAGAATGGTCAAAAGAAATATTCATAATTTTCACCTTTAAGGCTCTGTTAGTTAAGGTGCAAAATATTTTACTTATTTTTTGGTGTTTAGTTGCACAAAACACAAGAAAATATTTTACCAAATAAAACATTTTACTTCATATGGCTGAAAGATATTTTCTTCGTGGAAATGTGGTAAGTCATTTTCTAAACTTGGCTTCGCTACTCAATAAATAATTGTTACTTTACTGAGCTCCCCCACAGCCCCAATCTTATTCACCTATCAACTAACTCTGTGCTTTCTCCTCAAAGACGACAAAATTTTGTATGTAACACATACATACATCATTTTATAACTATCAACCAAACACTGAAAAATAGAAATGAAACTTTCGTTTTTTGCAAAATTATTTTACATAGAAAAAATTCTACATTGAAAAATATTTTACTTTGAAACAAATGGAGCATAAATCACCATTTGAAAGTCTTGTTGAGAATGCATTCCAAGTTGTAAACAAGAGCAAGAAGCTATATTGTAACTAGTTTTGACTGAGTGAGAAGCCAAGTACTTTTTGTGTGGCCTCCATGCCATCAGCCAATTACCAATAAAATATACAAATTAAAGTTGAATTGGATTGATAAGGTTAGAATTGAGACCCCGCAAGCGGACGGTGTGATTGATCTCTCAAAATTAGTCGAGGTGCGCATAAATTGGCCAGACGCCTGAGATTAAAAAAAAAAAAAAAAAAGCCAACCAAATAAAACAAAGTAACAATATAGAAGTATAGAAGTACATCTCAATGGCCTTTTTCTCTCTCTTCACTACATTAAAAAAGAAGTCAAAAGATAAAAGCGAATGGTTTTCTAATGCAAGTTGCAGAACATCCAAACCGCCAAACGCCAGTCATTTGTAGTAATTTTGTGTACCTAATAATTTGCGTTATTTAAACGTGCAAATTCACTTCTGACCAGAAAAATGACCAATAGATCGATCTCTATCAATTAATTAAGCCTCCTCATCTTCAAATGTTAACCAATCATCGATCATATGCCACGTCGGGCGAACTAGCAAAAGGTTATGTTGTACATGATGTGTTCAGCTACTCACCATGACAAGATGAAACAGCTGCATGCATGCGGGCGCGTGCATTGAACAGTTCCAAATACATCGTGGCCGACAGGTTCGGTACGTGTAAGTCTATTTAGTTGAACGATTGCTTTATCTTCCAGTATTTTAGAATGCCTTTTGTCAATAAAGTTCTCGTAAAGCACCTTGCATTAGTATTTTAGATTTAACATTAGAAAATTAATTTATTTATTGCCAATCTTTCTATATAAGACCTTTCCCGCGGATCAAAATAAAAAAACAAAAAGTTCAGAAGCCTAACTTCCTAAATCCTAATACCCTTTTAAGGTATTCAATGTCTAAGGTTCATCCTAGTACACGTACAACTACTTCTTACATGACTTCCAAAAGAGAAACATTTACTGTATGGATGAAATCACTCGTCTTCCATGGGAATGGCTGCACGGTTTTCGATACGAATGGTGAGATCGTTTATCGCATCGATAACTACGAGAAAATTAGAAGCAACGAAGTCTATCTCATGGACCTCAAGGGCAAAGTCCTCTTCTCTATCCGACGGAAGGTACGTATATATGTATCAAGCTATCGGCTGATTTGATTTCCATCTTTTTCTTGTTTCTGTATCGAGAGATTCTTGTTTGTTTGACGAGTTCTATATGTGTTTCTGTGTTCCAGAAAGTGATATTACCTTTCTTCAGTTACTGGGATATTTATAAATGGTCATGTTGTGGCTGTAAAGAGAACAAGGAGAGACGAACTCCATGGTTTCAAGCAAGAAAGAAGTCCAGAAGCATTTTTGGCAGAGACACGGCTTGTCGCGTTACTCTAGGGCGGCATGATAGAGCAACATCAAATGGTGGCTACACGATATTAGGATTGGCCGGTAACTTATCGTTTAAGATCACAGACAGTCGCGGCCAACTTGTTGCAGAGGTTAGTGTCTCTTGACATATGAAAGCGAATGTTTTGCCTGGTCCAGTCCCCTTACAGAACTTTCGGTATGGGGTTAGCCGTACACATATCACCTGTTTCTAGCGATTCACATGGCAACATCAAATGATTCAAATGTTGGATAAGAATTATAAACACAACAGGACACACTTGTTGACCATCTGTCGATACAGCACTCGATGTGTGTCGTAACCTCAATATTTAGTGGTTACGGTATTAGTTTCCATAACTAAAAAAAATGATTTTAAAAAATATTGTCATGTTTTATCCGTTTCCCGTATATGTGTCATTTGGGTTATTTTGGCAGGTGAAGCAAAAGCAACTATCTTCAGGTGTAATGTTGGGAGATGATGTCTTAACAATGGTGGTGGAGCCCCAAATAGATCATTCACTTGTTATGGCTCTTGTGACTGTCTATGGATTGATGAGAGAGAGATTTGAATGACTAAAGTCAAGCACAAAAGCTGACCGGCTGCAGGGACTTCTTCAGACAAATTTCCCCACTTTCTTTTTCTTTTTCTTCTTTTCCACTTTGTGACATGAGCTGTAAAAAAATTCAAAAAAATACCCAAAACTCCGCCCCTCGTGGGACTCGAACCTTGGTTACCACTGGGGGAAAGGAGATGAGTTACCAACTTCACCAGAAGTGGTTCTCAATAGTGTTTTATTGAGGAACTAGCGGATGTCCGTGCCTAAGGCACGTCCAAACGAAATAGAGTTTCAACTTAAATAAGTTGTTTGCTCTATCCGTCTGCTCTACTCATCCTATATAACCTACCCACTCTCTGCTTCACTTTAAAAAGCTCATGCCAAAGTCAAGAGAAGAAATAAATAAATAAATAAATAAAAAACAATAATTTACAGGTTAGTTATCCTGAAATAATAATATCTACTTAAAATGAAAAAAAAAAACAAAAACAAAAGGTAATAAATTGGAAAGAAAAGTGTATATCTTACCACAACAGAGGTCAAAGCTAGAATAACTTAAGAAAACATTCTCTAAATCGTAGATGGCTACGATCTTAGTTTGAAAGCAATTAACGACGGTAGAGATACTCATATTTTTATGTGTAGACAAAAAATCGCTCTATTTTATAATATAGATACGAAGATTAGATATAGAAATTACAAGAAGAGTAAAGAAGCAACCTTCCCAAATTGGCATTCTTTATAATTTGACTACTAAAAATAACCACCATGAGGACATCCGTACAACAGTCCTTGTACCCTAGATGGTTTTGGATAAAGAAGTTAAAAAGTTTTTTTTTTTTTTTCATTCTTGCATTTGTGTGTTTTACGATAAACTTTTCTGACTTATTGATTCGTGTCACTAAGAGAAATCAGAAAAAGTAAAAAATTATTATCAAAACTCAAAATTTTTTAAATAAAGATTATTTGGATCAGGCGTTGATAGGTAATCGACGAACATGATATTTTGCACGGTCGAAGGTCTCGACTAGCTCTACAAAATGAACGATTACAATTTTTGCAGTGAACATGGGACATGGCCCAAAAAAGCAAAACTGGACGGGACTGGTTATGATGTAGAACAAGTAGAGACCCAATTTCATAATTAATTGGACCGATCGAAGGCTCGAAAGCCCAAACAATGCTTAATTACAAATTAGCCAATTTGCCAAAATTTGAAAAATGACGGCGAAAACTTAGTGTACTGACTTATTTTTGGAAAATGACGGCCAATGACGTATTTTGATTATAATTACTACCCGCCAAGGACATTTTCAGCATTAAGAAATGTTCTCAGGATGTACTTGACAGGTATTAATTATCAAAACACATCCTGGGCCGTCATTTTCCCCTTATTTTCGCGCTACGGTCAATACTCACCTCCCTAAGGTCGTGATGTGTGGCGTTTTTCAGCCCGAAACATTCGTTTAGGCCCTCAATTATATTTTTTTTGCCATTTAAAGAATGTTTTGATTCGTTATTAAAGACTGTAACTCCTTATTAATTAGTTGGTTCTTTCGGGGAAAATCCTGTTTTCTTTTCCATTTTCAGTTTTAGGAGTTTCCCCAAATTATGGGACTTTTTATTTTTCGGCTTAATTTTCTATGGTTTCAGGTTATAACTTATATAAAGGGGTGTAACATAATGTTTTGATCAACTTTTTATCAATAATATTCAGACTTTGTATCTTTCTCTCAGACTCAAGTTTATCATTCGTTCGATTAGTGTGCAACTAATCTTTCTTGTTACTTCCGTTGTGCCAAGTTATTAGCCAAACTAGACAGGACACGCTCCCGAAGGGGGAGGTGGGTGCGGGAAGGAATCGATATTAAAAGGTCCATTTTTTCAATTCAAATGGATCACCATTGAAATCCATCCCCGCACTACAACACGAAAGGGTTATAGCAAGGAAATCTGGCGAGGAAAACGAATTTCGTCGCTAAAAGTACATTATCTGCGAGGAAATAAATTTCCTCGCCAAAAGACCGTTTCTAGCGAGGAAAACCGATTTCCTCGCCAAAAGCTTACATTTTGGGAGGAAATCTAATTTTCCTCGCCAAATGTAAGCTTTTGGCGAGGAAATTAGATTTCCTCGCCTTTTTTACGACTTTTTAATTTATATATATATATAATTATTAATTATGTTCATATGTATAATTGTAATATCACTATGGTAAGACATAATCAACTACATAGATCAATACCATTATCAAATTTATTAAAATAAAAAAGTAATAAACGGGAAAAAATAGTTTCCTTGTCAATCGCATTGAATTGGTGAAAAAATCTCATATTTGTCACTTTTCTTATTCTAATTAGCAACGAAAGATATCTTGAAATGTAGGTATTGAAGATTTATTCCATGGTAATGAAAAACTCAAAAAAAGATAATAAAGTTAAAAACATGTTGAAGTGATGTCGTATTGAAAATATCTCCAAGTTAATTAGATTATCACAAATCTATTTTCAAAACATCTACATAAAATACACTATTTCACAAAAAAAAAAAATACACTATTTCATATCTATTGTGCATTCATGCTGTAAAGATTTTTTGTGTGAACCGTTATTGATTTTTATTTAAACCAACTTAGGTGATTCTAATGGCATTCATCTATAAACAGATAAATATATTAAACATTAATTTCAAATCCAATTTTGTAAGTATTATACATATTTTTATATATACATATACATATTGTGTGTGTGTGTGTGTGAGAGAGATATTGGGTAATTTAAAATTTTAAAAAATTCATTAAAGATGAAAAAAATTTAAAAAGTATTGTCTTTAGTGCTTTTAGGATGATCTAATCTGACTATTTACAAATTTTGTTCATATTATTATAGCAATGATAAAAAAAACTTTAAAAAATAATTACGAATCTATAATTCCCTTCGTATTTGGTAAAAAGAAGAATGTCAAACTCACTCTTAAAATTAAAAAATAACAGTGATGAAACTTGTCATTCATAATCTGATATTAAAATATATCTCGAGCTAGCTTATGATGACAAAAATCTCATTCCATAAAAGCTAAGGATAATTCCATCAAAAAATTAGAAAAATAACACATATTATTAATCCTTCAAAAGTTGTTGTCGGATACGAATATAACATGTTTCAACAAAAAAATTTGTTGTGCTAGCAAAAAATTAAATTTGTTCAAATAAACTTTAGACATTATAAGAGTACAAAAAGTTGAAAGGCCATAATTAATGTTGAAGAAACTAATTTGGAAAGGTGAAAGTGATGCAAAAACACAATATATAAAAAAAAGTTCATAATTTCACTCAGAAGTGCAAAGTGGCGTGGTGGATAAGTGTTAGGTGTCCTATGCAAGAGATCCAAGGTTCAAGTGGTGGGAGTGGCAAAAAACGCGGAGAAATTGTTTACTTTTCGGATTTATTTTAGCGAGGAAACAGATTTATTTTAGGAATTATTGTTGGTAATAGTAAATTCACAGCCTTTAGCGACGAAAAATTTCCTCGCAATTGTGTCGGAATAGGCGAGGAAATTTTTTTTCCTCGCTAAAGCCTTTTGCGACAATGTTTTAGAGAGGAAAACTAGCGAGGAAATTTTTCCTCGCTAATACATTTTGCGAGGAAATTAGGTGCTTTAGCGAGGAAACTAAATCCTCGCTATAGCCCTTTCGTGTTGTAGTGCCGGCGTCCTTTCCATGATATTGTTTTTTACAAGAGTAATAATTCAATACTCTCAGAATATATGAACAGTATATTCTTTTCTCTCACATAACATATGAATTCCGTATTTGTTTTCACATGTTATTTAAGAGGAGAAAGTATAATATTCATATACTCCAGGAGTATTGAATAACTTTTGCTTTTACAAGGGGCAATTATATGGGCTCGAAGACAGGGGAGGGATTTTTTCTCGCGACGTATGGGGACCTAACCCAACGAAAGCGAGGTTGGACAAATACGTACCTATTAAATTTATTTGCCCAAAGCAAATTTAGTCGAATGACAAGGGTAGCTATCGAGAATTGATAGTCGTTCGAGATGGGGAGACCCAAGGATGCTGTCAAACACCCCGTGCCAAGTGGGTGTCGAGCGGCATTCAGCCGTTTATCTCGGCATGGACGGTACGGATTGAATTTGAGCACATACAGATCTAAATCATTCATTGCTCGGTCAAGATTTGAGCCGTCAATTACCAAGATGAACTGCCGGATCAACCGCTTGGCAGCCTTCCCTGAGGATGTTGCATCGCTTTTGCGGATGAGAAGGACTAGGACAGTTTTAAGAAAGGGAGCTTGGAGGAAACCTTATATAATTTTGATGAGCTCTAGGATATATAACGGGGCCCAAGAATTTCAAGTATTTAAGGTGGACTTGTTAAACGACGGGAGGACATGGGAGGTGAGATGAAGCTCAGGGGACAATGCCCTGTTCTTGGGCGACAATTCTTCCATATCTATTGAAGCGTCTAAAATCTCTGGAATTAAGCCTAACTGTATCTACTACACCGACGATAATTGGGAAACATACATATATTCCAAGCGAGGAGGGGGAAAAGACATGGGTATCTACAACTTGGAAAATAGAAGCAGGACAACTTTCTATGATTCTATCAAGGGGTGTCTCTCGTAGTTGTGTTTGTCTTCCCTTGTGGGTCTTGCCATCGTTCTGATGTTCTGCATTGCTACATCTGGTGTTCGGAAAACCAATCTTTTCATTTTTCCTGATTTTTTAAAGATGAGAAGATTGATTCAAACACCTACACATTCGGATCGAACTGATCTTTCGCGCAGCTCGCCCGGTTTTTTTTTAAAAAAAATTATTGAATAGCTCGGATCATCCATGCAGAGCTCGAAGTGGGCCCCAAACGGTATGCGGTGGCTGTAGCATTGTTGTTCTTTTTAATTTTAGTTTCTATTCCTAATTTTTGAGTACTACAAAAATACTAACCACCGTGAGAACATCCGTACAACAGACCTTGTTCCATTCCCCGGGGGATTTGAGTCTTAGTCACATATATTTTTTCAAAATAACATTCGCTCATGTTTTTAATCCTCATTCTGCAATCACGTTCTCAATTTTCGTACTTACAAATTTTAGTTGTTTATGAGATTTCTGAAAGACTCTATCAAACTTGAACCTGCGCCCTTGCAGTTGCTCGCACATTATAAGAGTGTGTTGTGGGCACAACATTCGTATTGTGAATGCGTTGTGGCCCCATCTGACCTAGTTAGTCATCTTCAAAAAGCCAAGTTGATTTCAGGATTGATGGTCGCATAAGGATTCCGTGAATACAAGGGCCTATTTTTGGATTTGGTGATGGGGCAGCATGTTTTTTCCTGGGCCCACAACAAAAATCGAAATCGTTCATTTTGTAGAGCTCGTCGAAATCTTTAACCATGCAAAAAAATCGTTTTCGTTGGTTACTGATTCGACCCTTGATCGGAGATGAATAGATAAGCAATATTTACATGACGGGTTCACACTCCGCACCATAATTCCTCCTTGGTTTGTTACATTATGCAGCCCAATAAAACACCAGATAGAACTTTGGGAAATATTTTGCAATTGTCGATTTGGTCGCTCTTTTTGGATTTTTGGGATATTGGCGTAAAATTTTCGGATCAATCCTTGATGTTGACAAGCGAAATCTTAAAAGTAAACAAGTTATGAAAAAAAAAAAAAAAAAAACCTAAAAAATTTGATAAATTTGAACAAAAATATTAATAGTTTCAATGTCTTTTTATTCGTCTTTTTAATTTGCTAAACATGAACAAAATTTCAAGACTAACAGTTTTACAGTAATTTGTTTCTAAATTTCCGTCCGAATTTTTATATTTTTTTATTACACTAGTCGAGAAGAATAGTTAATCCTAATGAACGATCGGAAAAAGATTTTACGAGAGACCAATAATATTACAGGTCTTTAAGAAAAAGTTCATATAGTTATTTTTTCTCTTTAAGAAAAAACATTATAAATACTTTGCAAAAAAAAACATTATAAATACTTTGCAAAAAAAACAAAAGAAGCAGCAGCAGCATACTCTGATACTCTGCAATCCACCAGAACGTTACTACTGTTTCTAAAACTACTTTATCTTGTTTTGATTCTAGTACTTCCATCTAATTTCAATTTAGGAACTAACTTAGGAAAGTTTGATTTGCTTCCTTATAATCTCTTTCTTTTCCGGTTCTAAAACTGAATCTCGCATATTCTCGTTTGTTTGTGTCTGATCGCTTTTCCACCATTATTCCTAAAACCAATTGAAGTTAGAGAGGAATTCAATCAAGTCTTTTAATGAGATTCGACATTATAGACGCAAGTCTGTTTTTAGAACGGTCGCAGGTAGTGGCATTGTCTAACAGTTTGTAAGGTATATAAATAAAGAGAGAAACTTCTAAGTTATTCATGGCTCCGTGAGATCTCGACCGTCCACTTTGGCTTTAGACGGTCTGGATTTAAATAAAACTTTTTCAGAAAAAAGTTTAACTTTTCTTCAAAAAAAGTCTCCGAAAAAGTTTCATTAACATCCGGCCCGTCCCAAATAGCGCGGTAAACAACTATTTGCTGTGAAAAAAGATTTTCCCATATAAATTGGTAAAAGGGAAAGAAGATGTTTGCCATCTCTTTTTCTCTCTTTGATTCTCAAAAAAGATGGCAGATTGGGCAGAGCTCCATCAAAATCTTCTCGCTTTCATTGCGAAACGAATAGGTCTCTTAGAAGATTTCATCTCCTTCGCCCGCGTTTGCAAATCATGGCGCTCAGTAGCAGTTAAGCGTAACTTCAACGCCTCTCGACAAACTCCATGGCTTATGCTTGCAGAAGAAGAAGCAGAAAACCTCATCACGTCTGATTACCGTCGCTTCATTAGTATAACAAACGGCAATCTCATTGGCAGAATAATGCTGCCCGAAGCAAAGGGAAAGCGGTGCTTGGAGTCGTTAGGCTGGTTCGTAACCTTATCCGAAACAGGGGATATGAGTGTACTCAATCCTATATCGCGGGTGCAAATCAGTCTTCCCCATATCACCACTTTCGAGAACTACGCCGATGGCATGCCAACTATCTTTAATATCATACAAAAGGCCGTCCTGTCTTCAGTTCCTTCTCCGTCGTCAAAAGACTATGCTTTGATGGTCATTTACGAAGGTTGCCTGTTCCTAGGTTTTTGGGAGACCCGGTGATAAGACCTGGACCACCATTGAACTCCATCCCCGGCGTCCTTTCCATGACATTGTCTTTCACAAGGGGCAATTTTATGGGCTCGAAGATGGGGGAGGGATTTTTGCTTGTGACGTTTGGGGATCTAACCCAACGAAAGCATGTGAGGTTGGACAAATAGGTACTCTTAAATTTATTGGCCCCAAGCGACTGTACATAGTCGAGTCACAAGGGGAGCTATTGATAGTCGTTTGAGATGGGTGTCAAATCTCTTTCGCGGATGAAAAGGATCATGAGAGTTTTATGAAAGGGAGCTTGGAGGAAACCTTGTACAATTTTGATGAGCCTAGGATACATTACGGGGTCCAAGAATTTCAAGTATTTAAGGTGGACTTGTTAAGCAATGGGTGGACATTGGTGCTGATACAAAGCTTAGGGGACAATGCCCTGTTCTTGGGCGACAATTCTTCTATATCTAACGAAGCGTCCAAATTCCCTGGAATTAGGCCTAACTGTATCTACTACACCGACGATAATTGGGAGGCATACATTTGTTCCAAGCGAGGAGGAGGGAAGACATGGGTATCTACAACTTGGAAGATAGAAGCAGGACAGCTTTCTATCAAGGCGTGTGTCGTAGTCGTGTTTGTCCTCCCTTGTGGGTCTCACCATCGTTCTGATGTTCTGCATTGCTACATCTGGTGTTCGGTTTTGCTTGGTTCTCTAGTTACTCTCCATTTTAACCTCTTTGATACTCCGTGATCCTTCTATGGTTGTTATGTCCAATATGGTCGTGGCTAAAATTTTTGGTGGCATCTTGATCCAGACTGTTGAAATCTATCTATTCTTTTCATTAGCTGCTATTTTTCTGTCATGACTCATGAGTGATTTCTTATATTTGAGAAAAGGCAAAAAGTAACTTTTATGAAGGACGAAAAAAATACCGCTTCGACGTATGCCAATAGGATGAGTTGGAGGTGGCCACGAACGCGGATTTATAAAAGTAACGGGACCTATTGTAGGGTGTGTCTTTAGGCATAGGTAATCCGCTAGTTCATTGTGTGGCAAGGTGAAAAAAGGGAAATCAAACTCCGTGTTTTTTCGAGTCTATAACAATTATGCACTCACAATAACCATTGAAAAGATGGTGCTTTATCTATTCTACTCTTAGATTTAGAAACAAAAATATGTTCTGTTACAGAATTTATTACCAAATTCGGGAGCAGGGTTATATCTGTGTCCCCATTTTCTGGAAAATAGTTGTCTCGTATCTGTATCAGGGTTACATGTCGTATCCGTGCTACATAGGCTGGAGCTTGCTTCCTAACTAATTAGCTAGAATATATTTTCTACTATTGTTTAGAGCCAAGTGACATCTAAGTTCTCCAGAAGATTCGCACAATCTATGCAACTGGTAGAATACAACACTTTACATTAAACTTCTATTGTGTGATTTATTGAGTCAAAACAATTATGATGTAGAAAAACAAACACAGATTAAACACCGAGGCACATTTTTCTTTTATTATTTCGTCGATTTGGGAATAAAATCTATATCTCCAAGAGGGAAAAAATGAAAGAAATCTATTACGAATATACACAATACCATTACTATCATATTGTTGACAAAATTCTGGATGAAATCTTGCATCGGAGATTTCCGGGCATAGGCAGCACATAATCAAAGAATGGTGTCCAAATATCCAGATTTCTACAAAAACTATATCAGGACTTCTTTCTGTTCTTACGGTTTACCGTCATTTGGAGCCGTTGCCTCTCACCTTCTACCTCTGCAAACTTGAGACTTATGTCTGAATACCTCTCTTGCATTTGCTTCAGTTCCCCTTCCATTGACGTGTTCTTCTCCCTCAGCAATTCCATTTCCTTTAATAATTCCTCTAGGTGTCCTTCATGTAAAGTACTGAAAATAGAGGCTTCCATCTCTTTCGCTAATGAAACTTCACTACAGCTGCAGGGACAGAGAGAACCAAAACTTATCAGAAAAATTGGTAAATGGACTGCAAAGTGATCAAAGTTTAGTTTCTGGAAGTGGTGATCGGCTGGAGTACCCTCAAGTTGGAAGCAACAATAATAGACCAAAACTGGCTCAAAGAGGGGTTGAGCTAGCCAGGATTTCAATTTGAGAGGGGCCGAGTTAGGATACAAATTTTTATACAGAAAAATGTACTCTATACCCAAAAAAAAAAAAAAAAACTAGATACTTGATTCTTATCTATGAAAGAAATTGGAAAAATTCCATACGACTGTAAGATTACTTGACTTTGCCTAGATGAAACCAAACTTTTTGGATACAAGAGACTAACATACCAGTTACATTAAAAGTACTCAAATTTATTAGAAAAATTTAAACTTCGTGTGGGGCTGGCAAAACCGCAGACCCCAATATATGTCCACCTTTGGCTCAAAGGAAATGAAGTCGTATTGCCAGGAATCATATACCTTCTTATCATAGGCATCACAGACCAATTTTTCACCTCTTTAGGTACGCTACCATTCAAAGCAATCCCCTCAGGATCTTTAACTGCCTGCATCCAAGATGAACCAAGGCCCAAATTATTGCTCCTTCAAACGAAAAATGCATATAGCAGACAAGAGTCCAACTCGATTATTCTGGTTTGGAAATTGATGAGCAAGTCCATGAGATTTATCAATCGAAAGAAAACATGAGTCTAAAAGAACTCACCATACAGTATGTTTCATTATCCCTGATCAGTTGCTTCTCCAAATTGCTGAATGAACCCCCATTATTTAGGTCACCATTTACCTGACAAGCCTGATTCCTAAGTTCCTCTACCTCAAAATCATCCTTGAACAAACAACGGTCGGAGTCGGTGCACTTAGATTTAAGAGTGTCCAACTCCAGTTGTAGATTTCCAATTACAAATTCGTTTTCATCCTTTACACCCCTCAGCAAGTTTAGTTCCTCTGTTAACATCTCAGCATCCTTCCTCAATGAATTAATCATGCTTTCCAAATCATTCCTTTCCATGCTTCCTCTCTGTAGCATCGTTTCTTTTTCCTCCATTGACGTCTTCATTTGTTCCAGTTCATCTTTCAAAGATTCTATCCGTTGCACTTCATCATAAAGGGCATTATTCTCTGTCTCGAGCCTTCCAATTACTAATTCCTTTTCATCCTTTAAGCCCCTCAGCAAGTTTAGTTCCTCTGTTAACGTCTTGGCATCCATCCTCAATGAATCAATCATGCTTTCCAAATCGTTCCTTTCCATGCTTCCTCTCCGTAGCATCGTTTCTTTTTCCTCCATCAATGTCTTCATTTGTTCCAGTTCATCTTTCAAAGATTCCATCCTTTGCACTTCATCATAGAGGCTACTTTTCTCTATCTCGAGCCTTCCAATTTCTAATTCCTTTTCCTCCTTTATGCCCCTCAGCAAGTTTAGTTCCTCCGTTAACGTCTCAGCATCCTTCCTCAATAAATCAATCGTGCTTTTCAAATCGTTGCTTTCCATGTTTCCTCTTCGTAGAATCGTTTCTTTTTCCTCCATCGATGTCTTCATTTGTTCCAGTTCATCTTTCAAAGATTCTATCCGTTGCACTTCATCATGCAGGGCATTATTCTCTGTCTCGAGCCTTCCAATTACTAATTCCTTTTCATCCTTTAAGCCCCTCAGCAAGTTTAGTTCCTCTGTTAACGTCTCGGCATCCTTCCTCAATGAATGAATCGTGCTTTCCAAATCGTTCCTTTCCATGTTTCCTCTTCGTAGAATCATTTCTTTTTCCTCCATCGATGTCTTCATTTGTTCCAGTTCATCTTTCAAAGATTCCATCCTTTGCACTTCATCATAAAGGCTACTTTTCTCTGTCTCGAGCCTTCCAATTACTAATTCCTTTTCCTCCTTTAAGCCCCTCAGCAAGTTTAGTTCCTCTGTTAACGTCTCGGCATCCTTCCTCAAAATATCAATCGTGCTTTTCAAATCGTTCCTATCCATGTTTCCTCTTCGTAGCATCATTTCTTTTTCCTCCATCGATGTCTTCATTTGTTTAAGTTCACCTTTAAAAGATTCTATCCATTGCACTTCATCATAAAGGGTATTATTCTCTGTCTTGAGCCTTTCAATTACTAATTCCTTTTCATTCTTAAAGCCCCTCAGCAAGTTTAGTTCCTCTGTTAACACCTCAGCATCCTTCCTCAACAAATGAATCAAGCTTTCCATATCAGTCCTTTCCATGTTTCCTCTTTGTAGCATCGTTTCTTTTTCCTCCATTGACATCTTCATTTGCTCCAGTTCATCTTTCAAAGATTCCATTCGTTGCACTTCATCATAAAGGGTGTTATTTTCTGTCTCGAGCCTTCCAATCTCCGCTTTAAGCATCTGTATTTCCTGTGATAGAACCCTCTGAGTTTCTTCCCCATGCTTCTTTCCATGGTCAATTTCTGATGCCATATCATTCAATTTTGCTTCATACCGGTCACTAACTGATTGGATCTCTTCATTTGCTTTCGAAATCAATTCTTCGAGATAACTTATCTGCAGCCGGAGTTCACTGGCTTCTGTTTCCGCTTTTGCAGTCATCTTTTCGTTTTCTTCCAAACTAAATGCCACTTCCATTAAAACATTTCTCAATTCATCTTGAAGCCGCTCTGCCCTGCCAAGATTTTGCCATTGCATCTTTTTCAATGCTGCATCTGCTCTTATCACTCTTTGCTCCTGCTCAACCTTGGCACCGATAAGAATCTCCAAATCAGCTTCAAATCCTTGACCTTGCTTCTCCATTTCTTCCACCAAATCCTTGATCTGTCTTTCTAGTTTAGTTACAGTGGCCAAAGATTCCAAACACTCATTTGTCCGTTTCTCAAGTTCAGATTCCAAGTTCTCAATGTGGGATTCGAGTTCATTTACAACATCATAAGGAGACGAACATTCATACTGCATCTTTAGCTGTTCTTGAACTCGACTTTGCTCCAATTTATATGAGAGTTCATTGTTTTCCTGCTTCAATATCTCATAGTCAAGAGAAAGCTGCTCCATCTGCATTTCTAAATCATCTTTGCATCTCTGTAGTTCGCCATAAACTTCCATGCTCTTTTCATCGGGCAAATGTGGCTCCTTAGCGCTACCAGACTCCATAACAAGCTCTTCTAGGGTTTTTTCCTCTTCATCATCGCCCATTTTAAGTTGGGACATATTTTCTTGGAACCTTTCGAACAGGTTGGAAAGGTTACATAATTCCTTGTCCTTCTGCTCCACCATTATATCAAAGTCACGTAGAGCGAGAATCAACTCAGTGTTTGATTCTTGCATTTTCTGAAGTTGTAATCGAAGATTGGCATTAAGGTCTTTCTCGTAATTTAGTTCTTCTCTTAGTTCCTCAACAAGAGCAAAGGAATTCCCTCCCTGTAACCTCAACTTGTTTTCCACCCTCGCCTCATCCATACGTTTTTCGCATTTTTCCTTGAATGCATCTCTCTCCTCTTTCAAGATGACAACTTCTCTCGAGAGATCCTGCCCTCTTTTTCTCTCCTTCGCAATTTGCTTTCTCAGAGACTGTAGTTCTAACTCTGACACTTCTGCTACCCTAGACAAACCGGCAAGTTCGGTTCTGAGCTTTTCGATCATGCTTTCTAAAGCTTGTTGAGATTTGTCTTCTGAAATGACCTCTCCGGGACACATGAATTGTATTGGGGTGTTGAGACCGGAGCTGTTCTCGGAACCTGTCATTGTAAGATCAGATCCACTTGAAGCCCGCGGATTCCCGTTCAACCAAGCAACATGTGGAATCTTGTTCGTCGAAGGCCCATCCTACAGATAATGACCAAGAACACAAACAACATAGTTTTGAGTTCAATTAATTTCAATTCATCTGCTAAAAGATAAAGTAGGATAGCTTGAAAGCTACTGAAAAAGTGAACTTCTGGTAAATGAAATTGTAATGTACTTCAACTATAGCTCCATCATAATCAGAAATGTCTCTTATCGCCCTCATCCTCCCCGCAAAAAGGAACGAAAAAATGGTAATTCTTTAGCTAGATGGGATGAGACCTTACTTCAGTAGAATTGCTGCTGTTCTTTTTCACATCTGCATCGCAATTTCTTAATTGTGTCTTCAAACTTCTATCTGCTGAATTAATTTTTGCATTCTCGCTTTGCATAGCATCTCTGCAGAAACACAGAGAAGTGCAAATACAAAGTCACAAAATATGAACAAGAAAATCGAAGGCTTGGAACTAGAAACAAATAAAATTACGCATTCCATGCGTTTTCACCTTTCGCCAATATTTTCCGGCAACCGTTGAATTGAAACCTATTTCAAAAGCAACAATACAAATAAGAGGAAACTCTGGACAAATTAGGCTTTACAAAATGCACTTCCAGCACAAAAAGCATTCAAAACAACAGCCTAATTGGCAAGCAGAGGTCGCCAAAGGACTATGTATTCGAAATAGGGATAGATGTGTCATTTATCCAAAACAATAATGTGTGTGGTACATATATGCATTTCACGTACACACAGAGAGAAAGCTTACATGCAGAATCGTGTCGCATGTCGTTTTCTTAAGGGGAAGAGAACCTTGTTGTTTTTTGAATATATAACTTTCAATTGATCCGCTAAAGATAAAGTAGGATAGATAGAAAACTAGGGCACACGTGAAAACTTCTGGTACATGAGATTGTTATGTACATCAACTATTGTTCCGTCATTATCAATAAATGTCTTTATCGCCCTCATCCTCGCCACAAGAAGGGAACAAATGGCCATTCTTTAGCTAGATGGGACAAGACCTTACTTCTGTAGAATTGCTGTCGATGTTCATATCTGCATCGCCGTTTCTTAATTGTGTCTTCAAGCTTCCATCCGGCGAAATAATTTTTGCATGTTTGCTTTGATCAGGGTATCTGCAGAAAGATAGAGAATTAAAAAATACAATGTCAAGAAATATGTACAAGAAAATGGAACACTTGGAAATAAATAGAAATGAATAAAATTATGCATTCCACGTGTTTTCACCTTTGATCACTCTTTTCCAGCAACCTTTGAATTGAAACCTATTTCAAAAGCAACAATCCACATAAGAGGAAACTCTGGAGCAAATTAGGCCTTGCAAAATGCACTTACAGTCAACAAAGCATTCAAAACCATAGTCAATTTGGCAAGCAGTCCGCCAAAGGACTGTATACTTGAATTTGGGATAGATGTGTTATCTATCCGAAATGTTGGTGTGTGTGTGTGTGTGTGGTACTATATGCATTTCACCCACACAGAGAAAGCTTATATGCAAAATAGAGTCGCATTTCATATTCTTAAGGGGAAAAGAACCTTGTTTTTTTGCATTTAATTACTTTCAATTGAAAATAGGCTAGCTAGAAAACTATGGCACATGTAAAATTTCTGGTACATGAGATTGTTATGTAAATAGAATATAGTTCCGTATAACCTATAGATGTCTTTATTGCCCTCATCTCTCCACAAGAAGCGGGGGGGGGGGGGGGGGGGGGGGGGGGGGGTGGGGGGGGGGGGTGGGTTGGGGTCGGGAAGGCCATTCTTTAGCTAGATGGAATGAGACCTTACTTGAGTAGAATTGCTGTCAATCTTCATATCGGGGTTGTTGTTTCTTAATTGTGTCTTCAAGCTTCCATCTGCCAAATTATTTTTTACATTTTCGCTTTGCTCAGGGTATCTGCAGAAACATGGGAGAAGTAGAAATACAAATTCAAGAAATATGAACAAGAAAATCAAAGACTTGGAAATAGAACCGAATAAAATTATGCAATCCATGTGTTATCACCTTTGATCAATATTTTCCGGCAACCTTTGAATTGAAACCTATTTCAAAAGCAACAACACATGTAAGAGGAAAACTCTGGAGTACAAAATACAGTACAGAGAACAAAGCATTCAAAACAATAGCCAATTTGGCAAGCAGAGGTCGCCAAAGGACTGTATATTCGAATTTGGGATAGATTTGTCATCTATCCGAAACGTTATTGCGTGTGGTACATATATGCATTTCACACAGAGAGAAAGCTTACATGCAAAATCGCGCCGCATTTCGTATTCTTAAGGGGAAGAGACACAGAAGAAGGTTTATTGGACTCGGCATAACTTGCAAAATCGATTGAAACTTCTCCAACAAGACCAGCTTTTGATGACCCCTATGAGTGAGTCAGAAGAATCCAAGAAACCATGAGATGAATTCACACAACTTCATTTGGAGCAAAAACAAACTAAGATTACAAAGGTCAGGCTTAAGACATTTCATACAGTTGATATGACGAAATAGTATGTTTTCTCGTGAATCTTCCCCGATTTTGGCTCCTGAAACAACTTCACGGCTTCATACACAGGATTTTCCCAGTAACAGCTTCCATCTCGAATTGCTGCTTTCTCCGATCTCACTGTCGGCTTTCCAACGTCGGCCGGAACCAAGGATATCATCAATGCATCCCCTCCCACCTGTTCCAACTGCACACCCCAAACCCATGATCCACGTACTTGCTTTTTGGTTCCCAAGAAAATCCAGAGAAACATAACCAAATAAAACAGACATTTTACTCCACTGAACCTAATACAACTACTTTCAATAATTTAGATGCTCTTATCATTACTTTCATACCCATTTTGCGGAAACTTGAAAACTTGTTTAGCTCCGTTGTTCACTCCTATGTAACTACCCCAACAATGTGGCCAAAGACTCAAGGGTTCAATTCTCATAGAAAACAATAGGTTAGCTCAGTTTACCATAATGGCCCATGACAGGCCCCGTGAAGGACCAATCACACATGGGTTTTTTTACTGCCCCACCAAGTACTAGTTGATCTGTAACTTTTTCAATTAATTGTTTCATCACCATCGGGGGGCTTAGGACTTTTGGTTGCTGTTGCATGATTGATTGTCGTACTTATCACAAATCATTTAGTAATCTCCTACAGTTGAAAAGGACATAGAGAAAATCTTGGAAACATACCTGCTAGTAGAATCCACATTGTTTTATTTTCTGCTTTAATTCCCAACAAACAAGGGCAAAATTTCCAATTTCCCTATCACATTGCGTTGAACCCTGTGAAGGTGCAGGGCGAAACTCCCTCACTCTCCACATGATATGGAGTTGGAGCAGACTCACTTGCGGTTATAGTTCTCGTGAACCAAATACAGCGTGTGAGGCACCCTTGTGAACCAAATACAGCGTGTGAGGCACCCTTGTTCAACTCACGTCTCAGTAAGACTGTGGTGACCAAACATAGCAGAAAGGGACAATGGCTAGCTCGCAAGAGCACCTCCCAGCCTAACATGGGAAAGTCCATACACACAACTTTAAAACACAACACAACTACCCACCCTTGGGTTGCCCCAGTGGTAAGGGCAGACCTGCTCCTGCAACATGGCAGGTACAATTCCCATTGGAGGCACTCTGGATTAAAGTGGGCGGACATGGCGGTCGGTTGCTGCGCCAATTCCCCGTAGGTTCACATTGCATGGGTGGGTCCAATGTGACCCTGCCATGGGGCGGTTCCTACATCATAAAAAATTTAAAGAAAAAAACCTTTAAAACACAACTCTAGATATAACTATGTCCGGCAACGTTCAATGGACCCATGTGGATCGAACCGCTCCGGATTAGTTGTGTCTGGAGTTATGTTCTAAAATTGTGTGGGTATCATTGCTCGCCTAACATTGCATTGATATGGATTATTCTAAAAAAATGGGATACATAATCGCACATTGGGTTTTTGAAGAAGAAGACATTTAGAATTGAGATTGCTATGATTGGGTTATAACCTGAGTGGCATGGAACTGTAATTTGAAGACAGCTTTGAACTTGTTCTTCTCGTTCCTCCACCGCCCCGACTTGAACATCTTCGCCTTTTTCTGGGTTTTCTTGACTTCACATCTTCATCGTCCACGTCAAGGATCTATTCTATTTGGAGAGAGAGAGAGAGAGAGACAGAGTGAGATATCAATTTGAAATTGAGTTGACACTGTGAATTAAATGCTAGTAATCAAGAGGGGATGAACCAAGAAAATCTTGGATGGTTTTACTCTCTCCACCAAGAAAATCTTAGTACTATCGTTTACCTTCTCCCTCTCTCTACTCTGCTCCACGCCTGTCGCTTTCTCTCTCTACTGGTGCTATAATTTACCCTCTCTCTCTCTACTCTGCTCCACCCCTGTCGCTTTCTCTCTCTACTGGATTTGGCAGCTGTGTGAAGCTTCTATGCGTACGGGTAAATTATTTTAAATCCTTCTATGCTACGCCATTTGGGTTTAGACCATTTGCACAGCACATTGTGTGGAACCAAGCTCGAGATCTCATACAAATAATCGAAACCGTTCAATTTGATTAAAATAAAATTTCAAGAATTCTTATCAAAACACTCAGTTCAATCAGGTATAATTAAGTTCTTAGATCTGTCTTTTCTCAATTTATTGTCAAAAAAAATTTAGCACAGAACCGATCAAACTTTTAATGACATCCGACTAAGCTTATTTTTTTAAAACGCCCCATAAAAATACATTTTAAACAAATTGAACGGCTCCAATTGTTTTTGTAAGAACTTAAGACGAATCTCACACAACGCGTTGTGCATTTGGTTCACAACAAAGGGTTTATCCATAACTTTATTGATTATTAACGTTGAATGTTTAATGAGTAGTATACTCAAAACAGATTTGGTGAATAATATAAAGTTGATCTGCCTCTATGTAAACTTTAAAACGGTAGTGTCGGGGAATTGACCCAAACACCCTTATGTTTCTTTTTCTTTCTTCCAATAATTGTGGGGTTGCGGATAAAATAATAATAATAATTATTATTATTATTATTGCGGGGTTGTCTTCGTTGAGAAGTCTCTAAAACATCGAAAAGTCTGTTCAACACAACAAAAATGAAACGTGGTGGTGGAGGGACCGTTCAATCTTTTTTAAAATTTAATGCTATGTTTGGATTAGATTTTGAAAAATAGTAAGGGTAATAATTGAAGAGAAATAGAGAGAGAAATATTAGAAGCAGTGAAAATCTAGAGGGAATCTGGAGGAATTTTTTAAAAATTGAAGAGAACAAGGCATTAAGATTTTAAAATATATATTGTTTTTAAATTGTATTTTATAAATTTACTTTTGATCTTTCTAAGACATGTTGAATATCATTTCATTCTCAATTTTTTGCTTCACATATTTGAACATTGCCATTACACTGGCGAAATGAGATGTACAACGTGAAAAATAGCCGTCACTTAGTATTTGGAACTCTCTAATTCATAATGTCCAAAACTCAAAAATGTCTAACCCATAGGCTATTCGCTTTATACTTTAGCAATTTAATAACAAAGGGAGCAATATTGCTAAATATTGTGTAGTGAATTGCTCGTAAACTTGATCCGCTAAGACAATTCAAGCAATTCGATTATCTTTAAAATCTATGTAATTTACTGTATTAACAAATATGTTAAGTTTTTCAATTTTTAGCTCAAATGTTTTACAAATTTTTTTGGTTGAAAAAAGTGCCCCCACTTACATAAAATTCTGGCTACGCGCACTACGTCCACCCTGGATTCTGCAAAGGTAAGTTTTGTCCTACGAATTTTGAAAACTCTTACCAATATCCAATTGATCGAAATGATTTTTTACAAGAGTCCATAAAAACAACATTTTAAGAAAATCGAGCAGTTCGAATCATCATTACAGGATAAGGAATGGGTCCCACCAAAAGAATGTACGCCATTTGTTTCTATTTCATCTATGCCTAGAGCATACTTGGTCTAATATAAACGTTTAAAAGTATTTTTAACGGTAGTGTTGTGGAATTGATCCAAACACCCTTGTGTTGTAACTATTTCAAAATCAATTAGTCTAAACAATAAGATAATTTACGTTTTAAAAGAAAAACCCTATTAGTTAGGGGCCGATCAACTATTTTATCTATCCATTGGTTAAGAAAATACGTTCATAAAATCTTTTTTACTTCGTTCTTTTCCTTTCAAAATTATTGTGCATAGCACGGGTTCATGCTAGTATATAGTATTAATTTCTATATCTGTGAGTCATGTTTTGTTAATACCAAATTTCAACGGAATCCCAAGAAAAATTTCATTTTCTACCAAAACATGACACACCTTGAAATTGATGACTCAACTATATATAGGTCTTAAAACTGCTCACTGGTTTTGGATTTGAAAAAGTGCTAGCAAGAGAATCTCTAAAAGTCATTTTTTATCTTTTAGCTCATTAACATTTGTAGGACCACTTTAACCATGTCAATTGAGATTTGACGGAAAAAAGATAGCAAGACACAAATACAAATATGAAAACGGAATAGCTCTGCCATTTTTAATTCTTATGTGAAATTTAATTTGAAAAATGACCGTCCATTGAAGTTCTTTTGGGGAGACCTCATTTTAGATAATAATGATTTTGGCATGCCATTCAAGATGAACTCCAATATGAAATCATACGAAGACTCTTTTAACAAGACTAGTAACCAACAAAGGCTAATTTAGTGGCCCAGACTACTGTATCTTATTAGAAAGTCAAGAGTTTTAATCTCTCTATCTGTGTGTGGGAGTTTTTCATTAATTTTGTCTGGGTTGAGATTATTTCTCCACTTAGTAGAGCTTGAAGAAGCAGATTTACATCACTGCAAAATGATTCAAGTTACCCCACATTATTCTTAAATTACCAACATGGTCCTTTCCGAGATTTCATTTTATTTTTGTTTCAAATCTCATTTTATTATTAAAAAACAAATTACAATAAAATGAAATTATCAGGACAAAGGACCATATGCTGGCAATTTAAGCTGGGGGCTAATTTCGTCATTTCACTTTCCTTTTTTTTTTTTTTTTTATTTGCACCGACGGGTTGGCATTGGGTACATGCGCTGGAGGGCAAAACTGGAAGCCAAAGGTAACTTAACTAATCAGCTCTGACCACACCACCCGAGGCCATGCAATTTTATAATTTCGGTGATTATTTCCCATTATTTTATCTTCTGGAAAATGACTTTTTTTAGTTTTGACCATTAAAAAAAAATCCGTTCTATAAAAAACAAATCCACAAAAAATCCCTTTCTGCTACTACTAAAATGTGTCGGTGTAATCTCACCATCAACGATGATTGACCTGTGATCTAAAATTTTTAATCATGCCATTTCTATACTTTTTTATTTACAATTCAGATATCCGGTCAGCTTATGCCGTTACACATACTTCAACAAATTCTGGAGACCAATTCCATCGGCCACTTGTAGATATTCCAATTAAAGTCTGAACAAATTAAGCTTTCTATGGACTGGCTCCGAAAGAGTTTATAACATTTGAGAGGTTTTCAAATCTAAAATTTTAGGAAAAAACAAATCTCTAAACCTCAAACCTTAAACACTAGGCCAACCCGGGTTTTAATCATGTCATTAGCATGTACTCGCTCCGTTTCTTTTTAAATGCACTGCCTCGTAATTCCAACTTATTAAAAAGACATTATCATTATACCTTTCACATCACTTTTTTCTTCCACTTTCCCTACTTACCCATCGTCATTACACTTTTACTCACTAACTTTTCAAAATAGAATCTACTTTTAGGGACAAAATAGACAATACACCAACTTTTACCCGCTAACTTTATAAAATGGACACTTATTAAGGGACAATCCAAAATGGAATACTGGACTATAAAAAAAGGACGGAGGGAGTACTATATAAAGTTTGGTAGTAATACCATACTATTACTTAATGCTTTAATTATTTAATTTGGTCCGATGCAAAGACTAATAATTAATTTTTATGTTGTGAATGAACCTACTTATGCGGAATATCATATGGAGTTAAAATCTCTCTTTTTTAATTTGTTATTGAGATTTGGAAAAACAGTGAGGAGAACAATAAATAATTCATCTTTGTACAAGTATAGGTAGACAATCTTGTTTATGATTAATCTTTTGTGATAAAAACTAGCTCGTGTTTGCTCTGAAAAAAATTGAAAAATTGAGCCTTCAAGTTCTGTATATTTTCGGATAATTTTTTTTTGTATATTTTACAACCATTCAGTCTCAAAAGCATATATGCACCTCGAACTTAGTTATCTCCAAAATTAGATTTCAAACTGTTTTTGGGATTTTGTAAACTCTTTTTAATCTCAAATTTTGTTGGTAAAAATTTGTTGATAGAACTTGTTATCAAACACTCAATTGCAAAAAATTAAATTAAAATAAAATTAATACTCATTTTTTAGTAAATACACACAAAATCAAGAATAACTTTTTTTTAATGGGAAAATCAAAGAATAGGTAGATGCAAATGTTATAACGTCAAAATGCCAACAATACTATAAAATATCACGTGCTGGACAGCCGAGAGCCCAATTAATGACTTCACGTGGACAAGTTTTGCCACGTTGATTAAAAAAGAAAAAAATAGTTTTGCCAGGTTGGCCTTGTGATGACGGGATGAATTCTTCTCCATACTCCCTCTCTTCATAATCCTCCACATTCCCCTTGTGGTTTTCACTCCAAGCCAATGTCGATAATCGAAAATGTTCATCTCGTAAAATCTATAATTTTATTTACATCCGTGAAAAAGAAATCAATTTTGCCGGACGTTAGCAAATGTATAAACAAATAGTACATATGTTTGTTTCGCTAAATTTTTTTTTTTTTTTGATAAGCCATGCATGTGAAACTTAAACTGTTCAACGTTTATATACATCTGATGAATCTAATTTTTTAAACTTCAGTAAACTACAAATTCTACGAGATGAACAGTTTCGATTCTCGATGTCAGCTCGGGAGTGAGAGCCATGAGGAGAGAGTATGGAGGAATATGGAGAGATGGAGTATGAAGAGGAAATTCATCCTTTTTTTTTTGGTTAAAAGTGAGAAGATTGTATTGATAAATACACAGCAGCACTTACAAAATGAAGATCGAAATTGATCTATGTGATGTCTAATTATGACTTGTCAAATCTACAATCCCAAAATCGGGGTTTGATACTAAAATTATTACGTGCTAAAAGTGGAAGTACGTGTATTATATCCGGTCACTTTTGTTAGAGAGTACTGTCTCGTTATATATTAAACAACTATGTATAGGAGACTTAGTGCACATAGATCAAGACTGAAGCTAAATTCCAACCATGTGTGGATTGTGTAAGGAGTATATACCTCAATGAAAAATTATGAGAACTTGGGACTGGCCTTCTCCAACCAAATTCAAGTTTTCAACCATTAAAAGATGATTAAATGGTTTACAACGTACTTATTAATTAAAAAGATGATATTTAAGTTGGTCTGAACTCCATCTTTAGATTTGTTAGGGCATCATCATCGTCATTCATTATTCACCAATCTCCATAAATTTTGGACAATATTATACACCTCAAAAATCACTTTTTTCTATTTTAGTTAGTCATTTTTTTAAAGAAAGATTTATCAGGCTCTCTATTATAAATTTATTATATTCTACTATTCTTTCTTTCTTTCTTTATCTTCTTTATTCAAATATTCTTTTTACTTTTTTAATTTAATATGTTTATATAAACGGCTTTATTCTAACATTCATATTTCTAACAGCTATATTCTAATGGTCGTATTTGCAATGGCTATATTCTAATGGTCATATTCTCTCATTCAATACATAAGACCATTTGTTGTTTACATTTCATCTACCACGACCTGAATTTTCAATCCTTCTATATTCCATTTTGAAAGATGGATTTTGAGTATCTAGGTAGTGATTCCTTACAACGCTTGCTCTGACGATGAATTGGAGATTATTGCAATTGCTGACTGTTATGGAAATAGAACGATTGGAAGCTGAGAGTTCATCACGAACATGGATGAGATCTAATCAACGTCGCACTTTTATTCAATGCAATCATTTGGGAGGACACTGAATCCAAATGGACTACTAGAACACAAGGAAAAAAGAACCTAATTAAGAGCCTCTAACATGAAAAATTAATTATCAAGCTCCCAATTAAATTGCAGATCGAGAAAAAAGAGGTATGTAGAGCCTGATGATGAGGATGCTTGTATCATCTATTTATTTATTTTGTTTTTGGATTCGGCAATGAAAATAGTCTACTCTTAGGTGCCATTCCACTTTCTTTTTTAAAAATAAGGTAATTTTAAGCTCAAATATAATGAAAATAAAAAATAATTTTTTAATTTTTTTTGCACTGTTTAAAAGATCTCAATGAGATCTATCAAATAAGATCTATATTGGTAGGAAAATTATTTGCGTAAACACATATTTTTTGAGCTTGAAATTACTTTCCTTTTTTAAAAGTTTCTTTTTCCAGAAACCGGAACACACACTAGTCACCTTAGAGGGAGGGAAGGGCCAGGGAAGAATGGCCTGCCAAACATGGGATTGATGTTTGGACTCAGAAAGAACAGTTTCGTTAGCTTTTCATACCATCCTTTTCTTTTGCTTAGATCTCGTTCCATTAACAACTTTTTTTTTTTTTTTTTAGTTTTATCCTTATTCAATTTTTTTTTGCGTTTGTTAGTTATGCGCCTCACTTTACTTTTTCGATTCATAAATTCAAATAAAGACAAAATCCAAAAAAGTCCTAAAAAAGTCTTATTGGAACAAGGCTAGTGGATTATCATTTACTTAGATTGATCCACAGCCTACGGACAACCTAGCCATTTATTACTACCAAACCCATTTGGGCCTATCTTTTTCAGCCCAATAAGTAAGCACTAAACTACTCGGCCTAATACTTATGACCAGTTTAGTTTCTAAACTGTTGTAAAATGGAGTAGTACAAAGGCCCAGTTGAATTAACAGCACGCAGCCCAATAGTTTTAGGAAAAATTATTCAACGCCCCAGGGACAAGGAATTGGTGCTCCAACCCCTTTTCCACAACACTTTTGTATGGTTCCAGATACAAAGTGTGAGGAGCCTTCACAAATGTCTGATGGAACACGTTTTCTTGCCACAGAGAGAGCACTGAATAATCTCTCTAGTTTAAGGTTGCCACACATGTGGGGTATGGATAGAGAGGACATGATACCATATCTGCATTTCTATTTTGTAAAAATAAAATAAAATAAAAAATTAGAGAAGACGTGGAACACTTCATTCTTTGACTGCGTTTATAATTGAGAATTGATTTTGTCACTTCTCATATTGAAAACCACACTCCCTAGGAGAGTACCAAAATCAATTCCAAACAAATGTCTGATAATACTGTCATTGTTACAAACATTGCTAAACATCGTTTGGAAGTTACTACTCCATCTGTCCCAATTTGCTTGATTGTTTTTTCCCCTGTTCGTAATCGTACATTTTGCATGTAAAAAAATAATGCACGCCTTTTTTTTAGTGATAACTCAAGTGTCCGGGTCAGCTTACGTGCACCTACACTAATTCTCGATCGGGGCTACGGGACCCAATTTTACCGCGCACTTTTGGGGAGTTCAATTAAAGCCGGAGAAAATTAAGAGCTGGTTGGATAGGTCCCAAAATGGAGTTCATAACACCTGAGACATTTTAGACATGAGACCTTAAAAGCTAACAAATCCATGAGTTTCAGGTCTTAACCACTAGGCCAACGGTTTTGAGGCAGTGCATTGTTAATGGAGTCTATCCTTTTATTGGAACGGCTAATTTTTCTTATTAATTTATAAGTCTCTAATTCCACATATGACACATATTTGTATTTTTTTTTTCAAAAATGAGAAGATTGTATTGATAAACGCCCAGCGACACTTACAAAATGGAGATTATTACAAAGAATTTGGGCACATATTTGTAAACCGTATGATAGGTTCAAGAGACATAAATAGAATAATCAATTATTTATCCACCTCCTGCTGTTTTAATCCTAGACTTTACACACGATCAAGTAGTTGTGAAAAAGCAACAAGTACTCATCTATGAGGCCATAGGTTCGATTTCCACGGAGGTTAAACATTTCAAACCTTAAAGGCACTGAGAGTTATGCTTGGTTGTATGCCCGGTCATTACCTTCAAGACCTCGGAATTAGTCGAGATGCGCACAAGTTAGCCTAAATATCTGATTATTAAAAAAAAAACTAAATTTAACAATATTTGACAGAAACGCTTATGCTTATCTATTAGTAAAAATCAATCCGCTAGTTTATCATCTATCTCATATTTTAATTTACAATCATGTTTGACCAACCATTGTGTGACAGCTATATATTGTTGGATTGATTAATCAAAACTCAGTTGTCTTTCGTGTAGAAATTGATTTGTACGTATGGAATATAGCTACGGAATGACACGACTGTCGAGTGTGTCAATGAAACTTTAGGCCAAAGTCCAAACCTTACTTTGTTGCATCGGGTTGTGCTTAATTCCCTTAATTCCATTCCCTAATCTTCCATACCTCTCCAAATTTCTAAATTTTTGCTCTATCTCAAGCTCGCAGAATGACATCGAACAATATATATCCCCATAAAAGATCAGTTTAACTGGATATCAATATGTAGTTACATGAACACGAAAACGAATTTGTTTTGAATCATTGAGTGGGGCTCAGTTTCGCTATGAGGGCACAGGGGACGGAGATATGTGGAGAGAGCGTGGCACGTGTCACACCTAGTTTCAAAAATAATAATTACTCCCTCCGTCCCAAAATGATTGTCCGGTCCGCAAAACGGAGCGTTAAAAATAATACAATTTTTGCAAGAAAAAATCAAAAGTTTTTTAACAATTTACTAGATATCAATGAGTATTTTTAATTTATGAAAAAAGTTTAAATTTTTTCTTGAAAAAATTGCATTATTTTTAACACTCCGTTTTGCGGACCGAACAATCATTTTGGGACGGAGGGAGTATTTAACACTAATAGGTGTAGATTTTTCATCGTATTTTTATTGACAACATGCAACAAATCTGGTAGACCCCATGACGAGCATTCACTTAATTTGTGCGGGGCACCCGTAATTGAAGTGGATCACGATGTTTCGTTCCGAATTCATATGAAGAAGGCCATTGATCTCAATTATGAGATCTAATACGGGTACAAATTTGGATAAATTACGAGCCAGTTTAAAAATTGCCCTCTATTTTCTATCAATGAGTATGACTCATTTATATTTGCTTGGGTTTCTTGAAAATATGGGTCAATTACCTCGACTGACCCATAATTTATCCTACAAATTTTTGGTGAACTAGCCTTATATAGCCGGGACAAGCATTTTGCCGGCCTTCCCTCATTCTTCAAATTTTCTCTCTCTTCAAATTTCTTTCACAAATCTCTCTCACGTCTCCTATATCACTCACACGCTATTTAGCTAGGCAGTGTATGACACATACAGATATTCCTCACATTTCATTGACTCCGAGGGCCGGCTTAATTAGGGCTGTTTAAGGAATCAAACGACAATTTAAAATGGCGCTGTCACCTTCGTTAATGTAATATGAAAATTTATTGCTAATTTTTTAAAACCTTTTTGTGGTCCAAATTAAATTACTCATTGAATCTTTCATATGAACTCGGCCAACCACACCAAACCAAGTGGGCTGGTGTACAAGTTCCTTTAATTCTTTACTTTTAGTTTTAAGAAATTCCTTCTCACAGAAGCAGTATAACATGTACTATCATTTTGTGAATTTGGCCAATAAAAAAATAAAACTCATGTAGCCGACTTCAATTAATTAAACCACAAAAGCTTGGTTTGGGTTTCATTATTTTGTGAATTTGTGGATGAGAGTTCTTTCGACTTTAAAAAAAGAATTTTGCTATTTTTAGATTATCAAATTTTCAAATGATGTGATCTTTTACTACGATTAAAAAGTTCAGAGCCTAAAAAAGCTTATGACATAAAGTAAAGGCTTTACTTACCTTATGATTGAGCCGGCCCCTGATCACACCAATGATATATATGTTACACCCTCTCTCTCTCTCTCTCTCTCTCTCTCTCTTTATATATATATATATATATATATATAGTGGAATTTTCAAGTGAGGGATCCCTCATTTTTTTAAAATGAGGGACTTTCATTTCCCAATCAAATTTTGAAAATCCGAGCCGCTCAATGTGTGCAGAACGTGATTTTAAGGGTACTCGCGAGAAATCAGCAAAAAAAATGACCGGGAAGGGCTTCATCCGAGTAGTTTTTTTTGAACCGTTCAATGAAAACTGCTCGGATGAAGCCCTTCCCGGTCATTTTTTTTGCTGATTTTTCGCGGGGACCCTTAAAATCACGTTCTGATCACTCTGAGCGGCTCGGATCATCGAAATTCAATCAGGAATGGAAGTCCCTCATTTTAAAAAAATGAGGGATCCCTCACCGGAACCTAACTCTATATATATATATATATATATATATATATATATATATATATATATATACCGATCTCCTAAGGGATCTTGCACGGTCTTACCGTGTGGGACTCCCATTTTCCGATTGAATTGCGACGATTCGAGCCGCTCAAAGTGATCAGAACATGATTTTAAAAGTACTCACGAGAAATCAGCAAAAAAAATGATCGGGAAGGGCTTGATCCGAACAATTTTTTATTAAACGGTTCAGTAAAAAATTGCTCGGATGAAGCCTTTTCCGATCATATTTTTTGTTGATTTCTCGCAGGTACCCTTAAAAACACGTTCTGAACACATTGAGCGGCTTGGATCGTCACAATTCGATTGGGAAAGGGGAGTCGCTGTGCGGGATCCCTAATTGGATCCTAAGTGTGTGTGTGTGTGTATATATACACAATCATTTTCAAATAAAGAGGTTAAAATAAGGACCTATCCATTTCTCCCATTTTCCGTTCGAATTTCGATGATCCGAGCCGCTCAATATGTTCAGAACGTGATTTTAAGAATACTAGTGAAGAATTAGCAAAAAAAACATGACCGGGAAGAGCTTCATCCGAGCAGTTTTTATTTGAACCGTTCGATAAAAAATAAACAAAAACTGCTCGGATGAAGTCTTTCCGGTCATTTTTTTTGGTTGATTTCTAGCGAGTACCCTTAAAATCACGTTCTAAACACATTGAGCAGCTTGGATCATCGAAATTCTATCGGGAAAGGGAGGTCCTTATTTTATTAAGTTAAGGTGGTCCTTAAGAGAAAGGGACTATATATATATATATAGAAGGGATGAATGACCCTACAGCAGGTCACTAAATAGATCTGACTGTGCAACGTAAATCTCCAATGGAGCTAACGCGTCCGCACCAGTCACGACCCCCTCACTTACTTCTGGATACTCATTCAGTAGCAAATCGAATTCCAAACCTTAAGAAATACTACATAAATTTGAGCATCGGTCCGAACCATTGGGACGTAACCCTTGGGTGTGTTTGTTGTCTCTCTGATATTATCATCAAGGAAATTAATTGTGAAATGCAGGGGCACAAGTAAACCTTATATATTGTTTCAATCTCATCTCATCACTCATATATATGTGTCCTCTCACTATATTTACAAAAGCCTCTGTAAATAAGTTTTTCTTCCCAAAATACCCCCATGTCTCTCTCATACTACTATATATTATCATCAAGGAAATTGTGAAAAGCAAGGACACATGTAAATTAAACCTTATATATTGTTTCAATCTCATCTCATCTCATCACTCATATATGTTACACGTACCCCCGCTCTCTCTCCTCTCACTATATTCCCTTCTAACTTTCCAAAACAACACACTCTCTCTCTCTCTCTCCCTCTCTCTCCACACACAAAATGAGGCAGGCAGGAACATATTCAGGCATATCAGGAAGGAACAACGGACCCCACTCTTTGCCGCTGGCTAGGATCAAGAGGATAATGAAGGGGTCAAGCGATGGAGTGAAGATGATATCCGGGGAGGCCCCCATAGTCTTCTCCAAGGCCTGCGAGCTGTTCATAGAGGAAATAACGAAGAGGTCTTGGGCGGTGACCGTTCAGGGCAAGAGGAGGACGCTCCACAAGGAAGATGTGGCTTCCGCTGTTGTGGCCACCGACTTGTTCGACTTTCTGGTCAACGTGGTTGATTCCGATTATCACCGTTCTTCTTCTGGAAACTCCGACAAGAGTGATCCGGCTGTGATATTGCCGGAGACACGAGTACTGTAGAGATGGTTACTTTTTTTTATCTGTTCAGTACTCTTTGTGCTTGTGTGAAATCGGAGAAATTTTTCAGTGCCGGGTGGGCACGGTCACATGGTGTCCGTGCACGAATATCAGCCGACTAAATGTGTTTTGGACGGCTCAGATTTGTTTGGGTACGTTTGAGGGGTTTTTTTTTTTGGTAATTTTGAACTAAAAATTAACCAAACAAATCTGGACCGCTCAAAATACTTGAACGGCCGAGATTTGCTCACGGACACCACGGGATCGTGCCCACCCGGCACTGAAAAATTTCTCCAAATCGACAATACTAGGGGCCGTTTTGGTAACCTTACTTATCAACGTTGATGATTTTATTCTTTTACTTATTTGCTTATTTTGCATATGTGCTTTTTATTTTTTTGGTCTGAATTAAGACTCAAAATAGGCCAAGATTCAGAGCTAAAGTATGCAAATAAGCAATTGTTGCCAAACAGACCCTAAATATCTAGACAAAAACCTAAGGGTAGTACTACTAATTTTAAGTACTCATTTTCCGCTTTAACAATTGTTAAAAGTTTACGAAGTAAAAATTAAAGATTCAGATTCAGTTTGGACGTGGACTATATCAGTTGGGATATGACACCATACATATTGCCTTACGAGCAATTTGTGAATGAACTTTTTGGAGTTGTACAACATTTTTGGTGTAATTTAGATGCATCCATGTCCATGGCTTTTGCAGTGGTGTACGTGTTTGGCTTTTTTACAAAAAAATCTTTTATTGAAATCATTGTACTGCTTTGTGGCTTTCAAATGAATGGAATTGACTTTTCTTCAAAAAAAAAAAAAAAAAAAGAGTCCATGGCATACATGCATGTTCTTTTCAAATTAATGTCCTAGAATCCTAAATCCCGAGTTTTTTCGGCCGAGCCTAAAAATATCCCGAGTTTAGCTAGACTAGCTTGTGTATGGCTCTCTTATCAAAGACAAATGAAAAGGTAAAAACAATTGACTCAAAATGCGAAAAGTTTATTTCTCGGACATGTAATAGGGTGGTTAGATCATGTCATAGTCAAGTATGTTCTATCCATTGAGCACCCTACGATTTGGCAAGGAGATTTTCTGACCTCGGCTAGTAGAGAGGCTACTCTTGATGTTTCGTTTTTGCAGCAATAATTAATACTCGTGATGCCGATTGACAAAAATAGAACCCCGAAAAGTTCAGAATAAGTTAAGTTTACAAAAATTTAGCCAATTGACTCGAGCCAAATGCAACTAAACTCAAAATGTTTTGTTTTTCAAAATTAGGATTCGCTATTAATCATGGCCGGTAAGAATATAAAAACAAACCTGGACCATTAAAATTTACAATTCGATTGTGTGATCATTTGGACCGCACCTAAGCATGGCAGTCCCAAACAAGCCAGATTCATAATTATTCTATAGCATAGGGATTTGAGGGGATTTGGCCCCTTGTTGGGATTGGATCTGGTCAATTTGGGGGCCGGATCCCCTCAATTTGCTTCGGACTAGATTTTAAGAGGTGCTTTTAAAAACAAAAACAAAAAAAATTAAAACACCCTCCTTAAATTTGGGTTGTCTAAGATACTTTTGAACGGTCTAGATACACCAAATAAACTAAACTAGTCCGAAGTCAAACACCAAAGAGGGTGTTTTTATTTTATTTTTAAAAACACCCTTTTAAATCTGGACCGTCCAAAATATTTTTGGATGGTCCGAATGCACCAAATGGACCAAACTGGTCCGAAGCAAATTGAGGAGATCCGGCCCCAAATTGACCGGATCCAATCCTGAACAAAACAGCGTTCCATTGTTTTCAGGGGTATCCTTCGCATTGGCAGCGAGTGGTTTTCACAATTGTTTTCTAAATTCAGTAGTTGGGCCGACGGATCGAAATTTCGAAGACCAATTCTATTTACAACTAGTAGCAGAGAACCAATAAAAACAGGAACAAAGCCCTAAAGAACTGGTAGCAACTCCCATATTTATGCAAAATTTTCGTCTAAATATCCTTAGGCCCCATTTCGCAAATGTTTTTTGAAGTATTTAGTTTTCTTTTTACGAGAGACAGATCATTTTGTCATAATACATCACCTTTAATATTATTTTATTTAGTGGAACACACCCTTATTTGACCTAATGTGGCTCTGTCCTTTTCAGAATCTAATTTTCATCTCCATACGAGAAATTTTTGGGTGCCGGGTGGGTACCACGTCACAAGGTTGATGTGGTGCCGAGCACCCACATCCGGGCCGTCCAAAAGTATGATAAACGGCCCAAATTGAAACACTCTCTCTCCTCTCACCCCATCACTCTCTCTCCTTTCTCTCTCTCCAAATCCGGGCCGTCCAAAACAAAAATGGACGACCCGGATACACTGAGCGGGCACCGGGCACTGAAAAATTTCTCCATACCCAGGCATTTCCAACTTGGACGATATTACACATGGCTGGAAGTTGATCCAATTTGATTAGCTTTTCAACTTGGGCCAGGTATCCACTGTCCAATGTGAGATCATGGGCCTAGTCCATTAATAAGTTAAAATCACATCCCATCACCTCATCGTTTTACGGCAGAAGTCATGGAGACATCAATGAGCTGAGCGTTAGCAAAGATGGACGCAAGATTTTAAATTTTAGAAAGAGCGATTACATTAGGCTGGCTTATGCCGTGGCCAAATACGCCATATCTACGGAGTCAGCTACAACCTGGGAAGGAAAATTTTCAAACTAGGTTCGTAGAGTGGCTTCTTTCAATAATCCTTAAATGCAGTATTGAATAAAATGGTTGATGATTGACAAAAAACAAGAAAAGAAAGAAAGAGTGGTTATACACCACGGATTCAATAAGGGATCCCGCACGGGCTTACCGTGCGGGACTCCCCTTTCCCTATCGAATTGCGACGATCCGAGCCGCTTAATATGTTCAGAAAGTGATTTTAAGAGTATCCGCAAAAAATCAACAAAAAAAAAATGATCGGGAAGGGCTTGATCCGAACAGTTTTTTACTGAACCCTGCAATAAAAAACTGTTCGGATCAAGCACTTCCTGATCATTCTTTTTTGTTGACATCTCCTAAGGTTTGCCTTAATTACCACTTACATCACGCGACGTCATATCATGTAAAAAGAAAAAGCTAGTACAATTCTCAACTTTTTTGACAAAAAAATTATAAATTTATCCTTTCTAACAAAAAAACGGTGCCTTCAAATAGGAACAAAGGAATAGTCGTTAATAAATATTGCCCTCTTCGATTAAAGCCGCTCATTCAAGGGGGAAAAAGTCATTTTGGTTCAAAATAAATGAGCGTTGATAGTTTTTTTTATTATTATCAAGAAATGTGAATTTTTATATATGCGTCACTTCTAGCTTATTCCATCACGTGTTTGGACAGACAAGTATCGATTAGGGGTGTTGGTAAACACAAATAGAAACACCACATTGAATTATTTTTTGCTAGGAAGAAATGTGAGAGAGAGAGAGAGAGAGAGAGAGAGAGAGAGAGAGAGAGAGAGAGAGAGAGAGAGAGAGAGATGGATTTTCTTCAAAGTATTTTCGTCTTTGAATTATGTAGAATTTGTATCATGCATTCTCTGTAGTGGATGAAATATGAAGAGTTCGAATTAAGTTTAACTTGTTCGTTAATTTAATTGACTTATTTTTGTTGAATATTTGTCAAGAACTACTCTAACCCACTCTTTAAAGGTTACGGAATATCACGCTTAATTGATTTGAAACCACGCAATGTGTTAATTTTTGATGGTTTTTTTTTTTTTTTTTTGACAAAAGAAGAGAAGTGTTATAAATCTGAAAGGCATAAAAGCCTAAACATCAGACAGTTGGGAACCCCATGGGGGCAAAATGGAAGTCCACAGACCAGACCAACCATTCAAAAGAGCCTTTTGAGCACAATAATGTGCAGCCCGATTACAATCACGTTTAACAAAACCAAACTCACAAGAAGAAATGAATCTCTCAGAGCTAGACAATCAAAAATAATAGCGGCCAAGGACGTGTTTCAATGATTAATACTTGCTAAGGATATTTTCAGTATTAACAAATGTTATTAGCTTGTTCTTGACGAATTTTAATTATCAAAACACGTTCTGAGCCGTCATTTTCTCTAGAAGTAGAGGTAGCAAATTGAAACCAATTTTTCAAGACCCACCCAAACCCATCTAATTATTACAGGCCCAAATCCACCATATTCAAATATGATTTTTGTTTGGGTAAATGGAATAAGCCCATTAGATGTATTCTGATCCAAGTTTCTAAGGAGATAGTGACCGTTGTTTATTTGTAAATTTAGAACATCGACTTCTTACCATGATCAGGTTGTAGCTCAAAATCAGTTCCATCTCGAATTAGAGCAATTTTTTTTTTTTTTTGGGTCTTTCCAATTGGAGCATTTGTCAACGCTGCATTTGATTCAGCCAAATCAAATCCATTAAGCAAAGAAAACTACAACTAGAAAAATCTCGCCCGTCACATCTTTCAACCTACGTGTTTCTTCGCTCATATCTTCATCCTACTCGTCATCATATCATATTCTGAATCTCCATATTATTTCTCCACGTTGACAATATATATATATATATATATATATATATATATATATATATATTCCTTCAAAAATTATACACATAAAATACTAGTATAATCGTGATCGACCCATGTATCAAATTTTCGAAGAGATAGATTATCCATAATAATAATAATAATAATAATAATAATAATAATAAAAGGAAAAAAAAATATAGTCGTATCGTCACCAATTAGAAGAGAATGCAAAATAAAAAATATATAATTAAGAATTTATGTCCAACTACACCTGGATGGCAATGGTTTACGATGCCAAGTAAGCAGTAAAAAAGGACCTTCGGTACTTGACGTATTTTTCCCACTGACAACGTGGCAAAGCGGCTCTGGTGTCCGCCTTAATTGGGTCCTGCTCGTAGAAGATGAGATTGATCTTTCGAATTATTTTTGTCTTCGAATTGAAAACCAAGTTATAAAAAAAGTGGCTTTTGGTTATTTCAATTTTTTTTTCTCACGTAAGATGCGATTTTACCGACACATTTATTTCAAACACGCCTCCGAAACACACCATACAGAAGCATGGAGTCTTACAGTTTATCTTGACGATGCGAGCTATTCTTTTTGTAAGACCCGACTTATAAATCAAAAAGTGTATTTTATCAAATATCCATAATCGATTAAAATTAATTGATGAACTATAAGAATAACAATGGCTATACTTGTCCAAGAAAAACGTACATTTTCTAGATTGCCACCAATATTTGATCACCCGGATAATAATTCATGAATAATGTATATGTCGAGAACTATAAATGAAGTGTTCGTTGTCAAAAATAAATAGGGGTGTTTGAGATGTGTGTGTGAATAGGAGTAGGTTAAAGTACATGGAGATTCCCTCAACTATTACTTTTTCTTACGGAGATCTCTTAACATTTAAAATCGTCATACAGACCCCCTCAACTATGACCATTAACCAATCAACGCATTTCCATCAAAAAGTCCGTTAGGATGAAAGGGTCAACATGAACATTTTTTTATAAATGAGAGGGTCAGTGTGGGCAATTTTTAAGGGATAGAATCGTCATTTTCCCTCATTCCGTTAGCAGAGTTAGCCAATTTTTTATTTCATATCGTTGAGCTGGTCTATACGGACAATTTTAAATGTCAGGAATCTCTGTTAAAAAAGCGATAATTGAGGGGGACTCCGTATACTTTAACAGTAGAACTATCCACTAAATGAATACAGTAATCAATACCTATAGATTTTAAGGTATTGTGCTTTAGAAAGTGTGGTAACACAACTTTAAAATATAGTTCCGGATATAATTGTATTCGCAAACATATTATGGTACATGAAAGTGTCCAGAAACGAGAAATGGGCGGTTCGGATTCACGAAATTGTTTAATGTATGTGTAGGGTCTGGACAAGTGAAACTTACCTCTATGGTTGCAAAGGTTACATCTGGAAGACTATTTACTTACTACAAGCAACCAAAATAACACAGGCTGTGCAATCTTTTCACTCTCTCTCCATTTGCTTGACAGATTACCAGCCATGATCATGACGGAAAATTGTTCGATACTTTCGGAAAATCATGTGATATTTTCATGTAATATACTCGTCAAATAAAAAAATAAAATACGCATGAAATAAAAAAAAATCAAAATAGGTAATTGTTTTTAAAATTATTCTTGTCAAATTTTAATAACATATTTGTCATTTTTAAAATTTTCCTCAAGTTTCCTCTATTTCTATTTCACTCTGATTTCCTAAGATAAATCCAAAAAGTCTGTTATATATATATTTTACTAAGTAAAAAATGCTCACGAACAACGAATTAAATAATTTATAATCTTCAAATGAGTTTATTTTAGTCTCAATCAAAACCAAAATAGTTTCATAAAAACCAACGACAGTGGACATTGTTTCATTTCTTAGTTATTAAATTGTCGCGACGTCATTTCTCAATTGCATCAGGTGAACAATACCATTTGATACTATCATAATCTTTTTTGTGAGTATTTAATTTTATTCCTAGTGATTCTTCCTTTCTAATTCGTTGGACCATTTGTTAGACAGTTTCCTTGGTAACATTTGCAGGGATTGTGTTTTTTTTGTTTCTTCTAATCCATATATTAGTGACACGATTTTTATAAGTCAATGATCGAGATGCAAGAAAGAGCGAACCCCAAGGGTTCGCCATGTGTTTTAATTTTAGCTAGGGATTAAGGTGTTTGCCCTATGTTAATGTCTCAGGTTCAATTACTATTGCCAATAACTTTTGGGGTTGGGCAGACTCACGCTTAAACGTGTGAAACGGCAATAGAGATTAGTCTGAGGTGCTATAAACTAGCCCGGGACACCGTGCATTACCAAAAAAAAAAAAAAAACCCTCATGTGCACATTAATTAGTTTAAGAGATGTGGAGAAAGTTTATGGTGTGATTTCCAAACTAGTGGGCCCGCAAATGGTATGTAATAGGTAAGAAGAGGAGAAAATAAAACCTCGAAATATTTTGTTTCTAACTTCCAAATATATTTGGGGTCAGCTCCCCTCCATACTCCTTCCGGCGATATTCCTTCTTTGTAGGACCATCCGAGCTCACATCGATAATTTAAATCGTCGATCTTGTACATTTAGCCAAAAAGTACTTTTGTGCCGAAAAATCAATTTCATTGGATCTCGATGGGTATATGAATGAATAATTCCCACGCTCCTTTCTAAGTTTAAAGTTACTTCTGCGGTTTAGTTTATACAAGTTATTCATAAACCTATGTTACCTATCTATCAGCATCCAATTGAGCTATTTTTTTAAAGAGGTTATCTTCTCTACTGACTAAATGACATCCACGGTTTGGATCATCAATGTAAGCTTGGGATGGAACCACAAAGAAGGAGTGTGTATAAATATGGAGGATAAGAATACGGAGGGGGGGGGGGGGGGGGGGGGGGCCTCAACCCAATAAATTTATTCATACAAATTTTTTTTTTAATACTTCGGAATATTATTCATACAGTTTCAGTTTCTTTTGGCAGCTTCCAACTTCTATTTCTACCAACCACCACCTCTCTCTCTCTCTCTCTCTCTCTCTCTCTCTCTCTCTCTCTCTCTTCTGAATATCCCCCGGCCATTTTCCTTTGGCAATACCTCGAAATCTTGTCAGATATACTCCCATATTTATAGGAGTATTAATTACCACACATATTAGTAGTACTCAATTATGGGATCAGAGGAAAACAAGAAAATTGAATCAGAAGCAACAGCATCAGTACCACAAGAGTCCTCTGCTAATGAAAAAATCCCCAAAGACCCCCCTTCAGAGAACATCCCTGCAGCTACTGTTGCAAGTACTTTCTCTCTCTCTCTCTCTCTCTCTCTCTCTCTCTCTCTCTCTCTATTGATCGACATATTAGATTGGCTAATTGCAACTGTGAAATTCTTGGTTTTTTAACAGAGGGTTCTGATCCTGCTCAGAAGAAACCAGGGGATTCTAATGACAGAGGTAAATTATGAGAAATTACTAATCCTTGCCGTAGAGATTGTATCTATTGCCGAAAGTCGTGAAAATTAATCGGATGAAAAAAATTAAAACACAAAAGTGGTAATTTTTTAAAATACTTTTATAATGGTACTAGAAATTAGAAAAATTATGCACGTGTTCTAATTTTTCATCCGATTTATATGTGAATTAAAAGTATGTGGATTCACATAAATTTTTTTTTTCAGATGCTGCTCTCACACGGGTGATGACAGAGAAGAGATTGGCTTTGATCAAAGCATGGGAAGAAAGTGAAAAGTCAAAAAAAGAAAACAAGTAAATATATTTCTCTC
The DNA here is from genome assembly GCA_019656295.1 of Rhododendron mucronatum var. ripense. Lineage (NCBI taxonomy): Eukaryota > Viridiplantae > Streptophyta > Magnoliopsida > Ericales > Ericaceae > Rhododendron > Rhododendron mucronatum. Next base: position 2,654,477 of record BPLT01000008.1, on the reverse strand, counting down.
TCTCTCTCTCTCTCTCACTCTCTCTCTCTCTCTCTCTCTCTCTCTCTTCTCATTATGTGGGTAAATTCTATTGATGGCCCCTGATATGGTTTCTGTCACTTTGGTTCTTCAAGTCTTAATTTCGTAGCTTATCAAAAAAAAAAAAGAAGTCCTAATTTCGTCAATTCTTCCTTAAAGTTTGTAAGTTGAGTCAAACGGATATCCAAATTTAAACTGTTGTTAGAATTGTTAACATCAAATTGTATAAAAAGTATGTGTATCTGTGTATATATGGTCCCTCCTAAAGCATTCGTTTAGTATCGCTTTGATCCTTCCTCAAGCTGGAGTCATTTTGTAACGATCATTGCTTGTAAGATTGAGATTGTAGGATCAACGGGACACATTAATTGAATTCGGTCCATGAATCTTACACATAACGATAGGTTCTTTTAACAAACTTGATAAATTCACACGTCTAGAAATTCATTTTGGATAGTTGAAGCTTCTCGAATTATTTCTTTTTAAGAAGTAAAAAGATTTGAAACAAATGCAAGGAAGAATAAACGGCCTTGAAGCCATAATAGATCTTAAAGTACTAATTCTTCGTCTCCCTGACCAACCTAGAGGCATCCCATCAGAAGAACTTCCTTGACCGATTGGATAGATTAGGAAAACAATAGTAGCAGGGATTATTCACACTTTTAGTCATGAACACGCTTTTACAAGTTATAACTGACGTCTAGTATTTGATCGAATACACTCAAATTGAATACTTACGATGAAACAATTTTACAACTTGAAAGGCCAAAGTGGAACGAAGTGCATAGTTTAGGGACCATTGGCATATTTTACACTTGTTACTTTCACGATCCATTTGATTAGCGAAATAATGGAAGAAAGTACAAGAAAAAGAAAACACTTTTTTGGTGTTCACTTACCAAGAATGTTCTAGAAAGTGATAGAAAACAAACTTTCCCGTGTACAACCCTCTAAAGCTAGTCGTGCTTTACTTTTTCTCATAAAAAGTGCAGAAAAATTTTATTTTCGTACAAGAATAGACATTTATCATTCTAACTTCCATATTTTCTTACAAAACTTTCATCTTAATCAAACGGATTTGAGAAAGGAAAATATTTGTTCTTTTTCTTTTCTTATACTTCATTTTCTCTCATTTTCACTTTCCATTATATTTTTCTCGCTAATCAAACAGACTCTTATGGGCCACAAATGCTTGAATTATTGCAAGTTAACATGCGAAAAAATTACATTTGATTAGGGCACATAGAAAGTTATCTGAAATTGGATCATGGGAGAAGACCAAAAAAGCAAGTATAGAAGCCGAACTAAAACAGATCGAGGTAATTATCTCTCTTTCGCAAGAACTTTTCATAACTCTATCAGAAGTTAAGGCACCGGACCGTGAAGAAGTCCAACTGAGGGGACTATGATATAAACAGGAACTATTTGAGAAGAAGAAAGCAGAATATGCAGAGAGAATGAAAAACAAGAAGGCAGAAGTCCACAAGGAAGCCGAAGAGAAGAGAGCAATGGTGGAGGCCAAGCGCGGTGAGGAGTTTGTCCAGATAGAAGAGACGGCTGCAAAACACCGCAGTACTGGTACTACACCAAAGATATTAATATTTGGATGCTGTGGCTTCTGATTTCTTCAGGCTAAACCTAAACTGAGGAAACAATGGAAATTTGGAAGTTTTGTGTTTTGTTGTTAAGCTTTGTTTTGCTGCTTGTGATGTGTAATATATTTTGTATACGTTTTATTTGTAAATCTTTTTTTTTTTCCCAGTTACTTTCATTTCTTGTTTGGAATTGAAAAACACCAGAAAAAGCGTTGTTTTAGACGCTACATACTGTATGTAGAAAGCCTATTCTATGTAAAAAAAAAATACTCCAAAGCTTTTCGTATGTTCTCCGTTCCTTGAAAACTTGTAACGTCCAAAGATCTAACTCTCTAAACAGGCCATATATAACAACAAAAAATTTGTCCCTTCATTACATTGATAGCTAGTGGATAACCTAATGATATTTTTAAAACTCGATCTCTTCGTTCTATTTTGTTTGTTAATTTTGAGCAATCGTGCTTCTAATTGCATATCAAGTTATGTACTTTCGTCAATAGTTTTGTAGATTTTGAAGAACTAGTTCTTTTAATTGTTTGGTGAAAATCAAAACGAATATACAAAAATCACATTATTTGCTCATCGGTTTAAAGGCACAATTATCGAAAATGGACAAATCCTATTAGGACACAGAGGGAGGATATGTTTTTAGTCAGACAAGTTGGGGTCCTTGGGGACAAGCTAAGTAGGTATACTTCAGGAGGTTAGAATGTAATTTTAGAATTTTCTCCATATGTTATAACTGCAATGGTTGTTTAGTAAACAGAGACACATTCTGAAGCTTCATCTTCATAATGTTAATAATACATTTATGTGATTTTCTACAAATTCATATTATGTGGCTACAAAGTAAACTACATTTAGATGAACATGTTCGTATCTTAGTTTTTGGTAAAATGACGTGTCTATGCATCTGTTTCTTATCATGTGCGAGCACAAAAAACGAATTTTGCGTATTTCCCGGTGGCAGAAATTTCGCAGCTATCTCTTCTACCTTGAGATTATGTATCTACCCCGTGTAAGGCCTCAACTGTCGCTAAATTTCTGCAGCTATTCAAACAACCTAGTTGCTGATATAAGGTCATCAAGCTTAAAAAAAAAAGAAGAAAAGAAATAAGTTAAAAAGACAAACAAGCTAGGAGGAATATGAGGGCACAATTAACCACATGTAGGATATGCCACCCAACGTCGCAACCCATCTTATCTTTAGCCGATTCCTTTGGTCATGAATAATTCGTTCACTTTCAACTCTGAAGCAGATTAACTTTGAAGGAGGGCAAGAGGATAATTTCACATACCAATTCACCTCGACAATTGCTGACTAGGGAGAGACGGATTAACTTAAAACCCCCTTTTTTCAAGGAAAAATAGAACACTGTTAAGTACAATAAAATGTACATTGAGTTCACCGATAACTTGCAACAACAAGACTCTTGTGCTAAAGCTTCCATCAAGTCTTACGTTCCACATCCAACTTTCGCAGGAACTTCTTCGGGTGTCGTAGGAACTATAAGTTCTTAATCCATTTCCAGCTGCTGTGGGAACTTTCTTCGTGGGTTAAGGATTTCAATCCAGTTTCAATAACATGTTTCCAAAACAAACAGAAGTAGCAGTGTAGCAAATCAGAAAGATGATGGGTTAACCCACATCGGTGGATAAGTAAGACTGGAAGACTCCTCTTCGTAGCAAGGCCTGTGACTTCCATCTTCCATGTGGTAGATACACATGCCTGCTCCTTGCTGCAGATTGTTGGTGTAATAGATAGAGTTAGATTTACTCCCATGAAATCTAGTGGCGTCAACAGAGACGGAAGAATTGTCACCCAAGAACAGGGCATTGTCGCCTAAGCTTGTTTTCTTGACACATTCCCCTACTTTGCTTAAATCAACCTTGAATACTTTAAATCCCCACGTCTAGACTCACCGTTACTATTGACAAGGTCATCTTCTGAAATAACCAGCAGACATGCTTCTCGAAAAACTCCAATGACTATTAGTAACACCTCCGCAGATTGTACTATATATGGTAGCTTGAACCCACTGTGTCCAATGAATTCACGAGGTCCATGTCCAACATGCCAAGCCAGAGTCGGGTTATGCCCCCAAACGTCGAAAGCAAGAACCATGCCATTACTTGTGACCCCATAACATAGTCCAATATAAAAGTTGATATCACAGAAGGAAATTAATCCAGCGTTGATGGCGGTCCAGGACTTATCTTCAGGTCTCCAAAAAGCAAGACGTCTGCTGCATCCATATATAACCACAAGTACATAATCTTTGCTCTCCTCCGGGCGTGAAGACAAGAGGACCTTGTGTATGAAACTCAGATGGCTTTTCATCCTGTCCCGGTGGTAGTTTTTGAAGGTAGTGACATGGGGAAGATTTATTTCATGAACTCGAGTGAAAGGATGGAGAAGATTCATGTCATTGTCCTCGGATATGGTTACCAACCAACCTAAAGACTCCAGACATCGTTTTCCCCTTGCTTCTGGTAAATTGACTGTGCGAATAATGCCGCCTTTTCTCAAGCTAATAAACTGACGGTCGTTGGGTTTGTCTTTGTTAGAGAGCATAAGCCATGGGATTTGTTCAGATTCCTTGAAATTGTCGTTGATTGCAACAGAACGCCATGATCTACAAACTCCACTGAAAGAGAGGAAATCTTCGAAGAGAGTTATTTGTTTAGCAGTTAAGACAAGTAGGTCTTCTGGGAGTTCTGCCCATTTTGCCATCCTTTTCTTCTATGCTGCTATTGTTATTACTAGATCTGAAAGGAAAAAAATAGAACGAGGACCAGGGCAGGCGGGGAGATGCAGAGATTTGAATGAGAAAGTCAATCAAACTAAAAAACGAGAGAGAGAGAGAAAGAGAGAGAGAGAGAGAGAGAGAGAGAGAGAGAGAGAGGCGTAAACACTACATTTGATTGGCTAATATTAACAACCAAGAAATCAAGTCATTAAAAAAATAAACTACTAGAAAAACCTCACCCGATCCCTCGTCTATTCAGCCTAGTCGTTAGCATATCACAAATCTCAAAGGATGAGCTCATTAGATTCTTCTAAAAATTTTACCTGTGAAGAATCATAATCGTGATAAATCAATGTAGAGGGATTTATAACGCACAAATACAAAAAAATGGGAAAGTATAGAATGATATGGTCACTAACTAGAAGAGAATGCAAGATATTAAACATAACTAAGAATCAAAATCCAATACTCCTTCAGTCCTTCTCAGTGCCGGCTTTAACAAGATTTTGTTTCTTTGTTTTGAATCGGCCTTTAATAGGATTTTGTTAGTGGACGGTAGGATTGATTCTCCAGATTAGTTGGTCCTTTTCACTGGATATTGAATTCATCCTTCGAATTCATTCCGCTATTCAAACAACGCCTAGAAGCCAATGTATGGTCATCATCAAAAAGAAGAAGAAATTAGTTCAAAAGAAACACAATCTAGGTGGAATTTGAGGTCACAGTTAACCACATCTACGATACGCCACCCAGGATCGTAACTCATTAGCCACCTTATCATGAGATGATTCCTCTGGTATTATTCGTTCACTTTCGACTCTGAAGCAAGATTAGCGTAAAACGCACTTTCTAGTGCAGTGGGAACTTCTATGTGCGTTAAGGGTTCAATCAAGTTTCAATAAGATGTTCTTTCCTAATTTCTCTTTCTCTGTGATACATAATAACTGATAAGTATGCTAATTTGGAACAAATAACAGGACAAATATTAATCCAAGAATTCTTATGGAAATATACGGCAATTGTTTATTTTTTGGTCAAACGATAGGATAAGATTTTATAAATCATAGCGATGAAAAAAATCAGAATGGCAATTGTAGTTTAAACACTATAGATCATGGATAACTTAAAATTGGATAGTGATCAAGAACCCTAAAATAGAACAACAAAAAAAAAAACAATAGAAGTAGCAGTGTAGCACATCAGAAGGATGAAGGGTGAACCCACAGAGGTGGACAAATAAAGTTAAGAGACTCAGCCCCTTCATAGCAAGGCCTCAGGCTTCCATCTTCCACGTTGTAATAGATACAGTTAGCCTTGATCCCTGGAAATCTAGAGGCCTCAACAGAGACGGCAGCATTATCACCCAAGAACATGGCATTGTTGCCTAAGCTCGTGTTTTCCATAAATTTCCCTTTTTTATTTGAATTAATCTCGAATACTTTAAATCCGAACGTCACGAAATGAACCCTAGGATTTCCCCTAGACTTACCCTTAATATCGAAAACAAAGGGGTCGTCTTTCATTAAAATCGGGGAGTTTTCGAAAGTCTTGAATGACTATTAGTACCTGCCCAGCAGATTCTACTATATATGGTCTGTCGTTTTCGTACCAAAAATATAATTTATAAAACCAAGGAATTAACTAGTATTCCGAAGAACAGTGGTTAAGTCCAGGATCGTCCGCAGGGAGTAAAAAGCTGAGTTGCAGTAGTTTCAACTAATTTCTAATTTAATTCGGAAAGTAAAGAGAAGTTGGATTTTGATTGGGATTGATTAAACTAAAACTAAACTAAAAAGCAAATTAAATGAGTTGTAAACAAATGAGAGAAGGGACTAGGGTTCCGATTCAGTCTCCCCTTTGTAACGCAATTATTTCGAAACCTATGGTTCATATTCAACATTCAACCAGACTATCGTAGGATAGCAATTCCTATCGATAATTCCCAAAAAGATAATCAAGATTCGTACTCCGTATAGGTTATCTCAACACGGCACGGATCGTCTCATTGGATTTAACCACGGCACGATCCGTCTCACGTCGTATAATCTATCTCAAAGCCTATCTTGAAACATTCAAAACCATTGTATGACAGTGCTTGAAACCATGGATACAAACACATTCGAATATTGGAAAAATATAAAACTTCATAAAAAGTTATGAATCGATCAAGTCACACAATCAAGTTGAATATAAAACCCTAGAAATCAAATAACTACGCTACTTGGAGAGACCTCCTCATCACCCTAGTCAAGGGATCTAGCCGCTCATAGAGTTAGAATAAATAATCATGAAACACATAAACTCCATTAAAGCTTTCGGAAGAAAAAGAAAAGAATAAAACCCAAAGCTCCAGTTGGCAATGATGCGACCGTGATTGTGATCCGCGAGCCGTGATCGAAGTGCCAAAGAACCAAGTCTTCGCAGCCCTGTTCTCTCGGTTATATCGTTTCCAGATGGCAGCCCCCGTTCTCGGCTTTGACGTCTGAAAAAAAAATCCCTGGCAGCCCCCCTTTGCTTTTGTTTTATGCGTGTCCAAAGATAAGATCACAAAACCCTTTTTTTTCCTCTTTATATATTAGCCCTGTAATCGGTTCCTCAATTTCCGAAGCCAGCAATTAGCGGGCCCAATTTCCGTGATTAATTCCTCGAGCCACCAGCTACGTTAAAGCACAGTGGGTTTATGGTCCAATTTTCCCGTCAATCATGATCGGGTCACAATGGGTTTTGACCCAAATAAGACCATTGCACGCCATATACTCATCGTTGCCGCTTCGAGTTTTAATTAATTTAGCAACCGACTTTGTTTTGACATGAAATAAAATCCAACTTTGCACTTTAACTCCAAATATTATCCATCGGCTCAAAGAGTCCTGAAACATAATTAACGAATATCAAACTCTAAGTAGCGCACTAAATGGACATAACAAGCCTAAGTTAGGGGGCGCAAATAGGCATATTTACGCACCTATCAATATACTTTCGGTTGTGCTCAATGTTTATATTGTAAAAATAAGGGCAACCTCAACGTGCCATTCCCAAGTCCAGTTAGGCTCCCAAACGTCGAAAGCAAGAACAGAGCCCCGCCTATTGATGACCCCATAGCACGGTCCTCATAAAAGTTGATATCAACGAACGAACAACTTGAAGGGTGGATGGCGCTCCAATACTTATCTTCAAGTCTCCAAAAAGCAAGACATCTGCTGCATCCATATAAAACCACAAGTACATAATGTTTTCCCTCCTCTGGGCGCGAAGACAAGACGGCCTTACGTATGATACTCATATGGTTTCTCATCTTGTAGTTGTGGTAGTCTTTGAGGGTAGTGACATGGGGAAGATTAATTTGAACTCGAGGATGGAGTAGATTCATGTGACCGTCTTTGGATATGGTTACCAACCAACCTAAAGTCTCTAGACATCGTTTTCCCCTTGCTTCTGGTAGATTGACTATGCGAATAACATGGCCTTTTCTCAAGCTAACAAACTGATGCTCGTCGGGTTTGTCTTTGTTAGAGAGCATAAGCCATGGGATTTGTTCAGATCCCTTGAATTTGCTGTTGATTGCAATGCAACGCCATGATCTACAAACTCCACTAAAAGAGAGGATATCTTTGAAGAGAGTTATTCGTTTAGCAGTTAGAATGAGTAGGTCTTCTGGGAGTTCTGCCCAATTTCCCATCTTATTCTGCTGCTGTCGATATTGCCAGACTTGAAAGGAACAAAACAGAACGGCGACCAGGGCAGGCAAAAAGGGGAGAAACAGAGTTTGCTATATGAGAAAGGCAATCATTTGTTCTAACCCCTTTTAACCAGATTTCATTTGTCAATGGTGGGATTGATTCTTCGGATTAGTCGGTCCTTTTCCCCAGATATCAATTTACCGAAAAAGTGGGATTAGTGCTTTCAGGTTTGAGATTTTAAATTTCCTTTCTCACGTAAGAAGTGATTTGTATTTCTTACCTCATGTCAAACTATTTTCTATCATTTACCTGCATGTTTACTACATGCCAGTAAACGTGCCCAAGTAGTTGGATGGAATTCAGAGCAGATTTTTATGGGGTGCATGTGAGGCTGGGAAGAAAATTCATTTGATCAGGCTGGGAAGAAAATTCATTTCATTTGATATGCCACCCAACGTCACAACCCATCTTATCACGAGACAGTTCCACTCCTCATGAATGATTCGTTCACTTTCGACTCTGTAGCAGATTAACATAAAATCCCGTCTTCATAAGAAAAGTGTAACATTGCTAAGTAAAATAATTTGCAGATTGAGTTCTCCGATAACTTGCAACAACAAGATTCCTGTACAAACGCTTCAAATACTCAAGTCATAACATTGCTTTTCAGAACTTCTATTGCTTACTGATTTGTATGCTAATTCCGAACATATAACAGGACAATATATAATCCAACGATTCTTAAAGAAATGGTACAACAGCAGTTTAAACATTGTAGATCAAGGATAACTAAAAACATGGTACGTACTCAAGATACCTAAAAAAAGACAAGACAACAACAGAAGTAGCAGTCCAGTACATCAGTGCGACGACGGATTGACCCAGATCGGTGGACAAATAGGACTTGAAGTCTCCCCTTCATAGCAAGGGCTCAGGCTTCCATCTTCCATGTTGTAAATACCCATGTAATTTCCTCCTCGCTTGAAACTATCAGTGTAATAGATACAGTTAGCTTTGATCCCTTGAAATCTTGAGGCGTCAACAGAGATGGGCACATTGTCACCCAAGAACAGGGCATTGTTGCCTAGGCTCGTTTTCTCCACGCCTTTCCCTTTTTCGGTTGAACCAACCTCGAACACTGTAAATCCACACGTCTCGTAATCAACCCTAGATTCATCCTTATTATCGAAAACACAGGGGTCTTCTTCCAATAAAATGGACGGGGATACTATTCGAAAGACTCGATGAACTATTAGTACTACCCCTGCTGATTCTACTATATACGGTTGCTTGAGCACTGCAGAGTATTCATTACTAGGACCATATCCAACAACCAATGGCACAGTTGGGTTAGGCCCCAAAACGTCAAAAGCATGAACCGTGCCCGGACCTGCGACTCCGTAACATAGTCCATTATAAAAGTTGATATCATAGAACCAAACGATGTTGACGAAGATCCAGGACTTGTCTCGGGATCTCCAGAAAGCAAGATGTCCGCGGCCTGCATGGCCTGAAGCATATATAACCATGAGCACATAATCTTTGCCATCCTCAGGACGTGAAGACAAGACGGCCTTATTTATGAAACTCAAATATTTATTCCTTCTCGGGCTGTAGTATTCGAAGGTAGAGATATGGGGAAGATTAATTTGGACTCTAGTGAAAGGATGGAGGAGATTGATGTCACCTTCTTCGGATGTAGTTACCAGCCATCCTAAAGTCTCGAGACATCGTTTTCCCCTAGCTTCTGGTAAATGGACTGTGCGAATAACGTCGCCTTTTCGCACACTAACAAACTGACGCTCGTCGGGTTTGTCTTTGTCACATAGCATAAGCCACGGGATTTGTTCAGATCCCTTGAAATTATCGTTGACTGCAACAGAACGCCATGATCTGCAAACTCCACTGAAAAAGAGGAAATCTTCGAAGAGAGTTATTTGTTTAGCAATTAGAACAAGTACGTCTTCTGGGAGTTCTGCCCAATTTCCCATCTTCTTCCTCTCCTGTTGCTGTGGTTATTACTGCATCAGATTGATGACTAATATAACCGCCTAGAAAATCAAGTCATCAATATATATATATACTCGCCCCATCAGATCTTCCATCCGCAAGTTGCCCTCGTCTCTTCAGCCTACTCATCATCCAATCTAAATCTCAAGTGATGAACTTTGAGATTCTTCTACGAATTTTGCACATAAAAAACCATAACGACGACATATGTATCAGATTTTGATAGATTCGTAAGAAAGAAACAGTATAGAATGGTATATATGGTCACTTTCACCTGGATTGAAGGCAATGGTTTAGTATTCAAAGTTAAGGAGTCAGCAAGTGTTGGAAAAATTGGCCGCTGCAATTTCTGAATTGTTGACGAAATCTCCACCAAACCTGTAATACACTTCGAGTCACGACGATGTCGCTTTCCTAAAGACAGTATTTGCCCCCACCAGTTGGTATGCAAAGGGTTACAGCAAATCTGCCTTCAAGATAAATCGAAGCCCGAACTCGAAGTTCTTTCCGTTTTCGTTTACACTAACGAAACGGACAGAATACCTGCTAGAACGAATATAAGAACCGAGAACCACTGTGTTCTATTTTCTGCAGCAAAACAGAACGCAGAACGAATGCTAGAAAATATAGAGAGAGATGTGGGAGAAATTCGGATTTCATGTGTGTGTGGATTCTGACAAGTAGTGGTCTATTTATAGGCCACTACGCACCCATTGTGAATAGGTACGCACCCGATCCAATCTGACCGTTGGATCAGATCCTATGGTCTAGATCGACCAGTCACACCCAGTCACACCGAACAGGTGTACTGTTTCGCTCACACCCAATCGGATTTGATCCAATCCGTTGGATCGTGCCCGTTCGCGATCGACGGCTGAGATCGCAACTCTACGAACCAACGCACCCGTAGGCTCGAGTTGCACCCGATCGGAACCGCTCCGTGTGACTCACCTGCCACGTGTGCGACACGCGGCATGCCACGTCAGCGCCACCTTACCGCCAACTCGCAATAAGAAATGGCGCCTACAAGGTGTGGGCACGCGCCCCGAAAATCGCCCGATTTTGGTTTCGAATGGATATTTGTTTGGGGGGCGGCCCTTTTGGAAAATAGCGCGGCGAAACGCTTCGATTCAGAGTCGCCACTCGGGTTTTAGCGGAACAATACCCAAGGAACCGAACTCGAGAACGTTTGCTACGTTTTGCTTTGATTTGAAAAATGTTTGATTTGATTTGAGAAGGCGTAGACTGGTCCGTCGTCACCTTCGATATCTGAGGTTCGGGAGCCAGGTTACGAGAGGGGAAGGGTTTTATGGCACCCCTCTCGCCCGATCCGGAGATCGGTCTCTACTCGGGCATTTTACTAAAATGTTTGCATTTTTCTCTCATTTGATCATTTTTGGCCAGTTAGGGCGGGGGAACAGTTAATAGGGATTAAAGCTGTAACACGTTGCAATTTTATATGACAAAATGTTTATGGATGCTGGTTTGCTTGCTTGAATTGAATTAAATGTAAGAACATAGATTGAGAACAGGCACTGCAAACAGTTTCAACAAGATGATGTATGCTGCTCGTCGGGCACGTGAGCAGGAGTCGTACTGGCACGCCATGGCAGAACCATTGCACGCCAACAGACCCTGCGCACGCCACCTTCAGGCTGGCGTACACTACCCTATTAATTTCTTACAGCTCCTACTCTTAACCCTCTGGGCTCTGGAATGGACCAGTGCACACCCAGGACAAACCACGCAGTTAGCAACATAACTTAGGTACATATTACAAGCAGACAGGCGTAGGAAATGGCTAAGAGCCATGAAAATAGCACAGAAAACCCCATAAACAGAGTGGGGATGAATAAGAGGCCTAGATTGAGCTTTGACATAAGGGCCAGGCACTGGCCTTTAACAAACGTACCGTACGCCACCCATTGGGGACCGTACGCCAGGTTTGTATGCTAACCAGTGTTTGGCTTTATATCGTCTGGGTTCTGGAACATGACCAGAAATACCCCAGAGGCCTTGAAAAGCAAGAAAGACGAAGGTATTGAAAGCTACATTTGAACAGTTCTAAAATACAGAAAGCATTAAACTGGTTATTTGCATGCTAGAAGGTGATGACATGAAGTAAATAAGCAATAAAAGGACGTTTCATGATCCCCACGCCAGCAGTGCTCGTACTGCCAAAGGTGGCGTACGGCTTGCTAAGGCTGGCGTGCGCCATGGAGTGTCCTCTACGACTGATTTATTTTACCAGAGAGGGGTCTGGACTAGTATCAGTTACTAGCCAGAACCCTTCTGGTTCCCCTCAGGAACTGAAAACAGAAAGCAACACAAAGGTGGTATACCTTTGGTTGCAAGAGATAGAAGGATGGATTGAGCTTTGGATGTTGAAGATGGAGGGTGTGTAGTGACTGGACAGTGGAGAGGAGTGCGTACTGAACTTCTCTTTCTCTCTTTCCTTCAATGGGAGAGCAAAGAACAAGAGAGAAGAGAGGGATGGGCTTGGGTTCTTAATGAGGTTAACCTTTTCAAATGAATGCAAGGGCTTGCATTTATAGAGGAGAGAGGCTGAGACTAGGGGCTGATCAGCTGGGGTTAGGGTGGTTGGGTTAGGTTAGAAGGGAGCTCCCATGCATTAAATGCATGGGACTAGGTGATGGGTTGTGTAGGAGAGAGAGGGGGACGTCCCCTGCAAAATGCAATGATCAGGGGACTCTGCGCCGTACTGAGACGGTTGCAAAGCTTCGAGCACGTGACAGAAAAGCAGTGATTTGACCGGTCTTGACCATGCGTACGCCAGCTATAACCCGGCGTGCGCCAGGTCAAACTGAGTCAATGGTCGATGTCCGACACGTGGCAATTTACTGGCGCACGCCAAGAATAACCTGGCGTAAGCAAGGTACGGTTTTGCTAGGGCTTATTTGGCTCTGGTTTTGAAGGGTTTTGAAATGGGCTTGAAGGTGGGTTTGAAGGGAGAGAGTTCAACGCTCAAAGCTCAAATCCTTCCATCGACCTTGAACTGTTCTCGACCGTTTATCATCATCGGGTCAACAAAGAAAGTAAAAGGACTAATCCGGACAGTCCAGAATGGGGTGTCTACTGAAGCCCCCCTTTGACGGCACTTGGCACACCATTTGGTTGAGCGGAGACAAGTAACGTCAAAGGTTGTCTAGACACCCTACTCCTGACTATCCTGAGCAAGATAAGGAAGACATGAATCTTAAAGAACCTGGTCGGTGAATTCAGCCAGACAGATTATTTGAGAAAGACTGCTGCCTGCGGAAGGCAGAAATTGGACGAGTGGACCGTCGTTGGTTTGAAATTGGACGGGTGGACCGTCGTTGGTTTGAAATCGGACGGGTGGACCGTCGTTGAATTGAAATGGGACGGGTGGACCGTCGTTGAATTGAAATTGGACGGGTGGACCGTCGTTGGTTTGAAATCGGACGGGTGGACCGTCGTTGAATTGAAATCGGACGGGTGGACCGTCGTTGAATTGAAATTGGACGGGTGGACCGTCATTGAATTGAAATCGGACGGGTGGACCGTCGTTGATTTGAAATTGGACGGGCGGACCGTCGTTGAATTGAAATTGGACGGGCGGACCGTCGTTGAATTGAAATTGGACGGGTGGACCGTCGTTGAATTGAAATCGGACGGGTGGACCGTCGTTGAATTGAAATCGGACGGGTGGACCGTCGTTGAATTGAAATTGGACGGGACTCTGCTTGGGGGTAAGCCCACCAGAGGTACAAATGAGCATTTGGACTGTTTGAGTCCCCATTTTGAGGAGAGAAAGCTGATCCATGGCGTTTGGGCCCACGGCCCAACAAAACATGGCGTACGGTATACACAACCTGGCGTACGCCAGGAATCTTTTATTGCCCGGTCCAGACCCAAGCCCAGACCCGGCCCAGTCGGTCCTTATGCCGTATAAACTTCCAGAGCACGAATGGAACCGCCATTCTGCGGTTTTGAACCTCCAAAACTCCCAAAAACTCTTCAAATTCTTCAAACCCCCACTCAATCCTCCTTTCTTTCCCTCTATCTACCCCATCTATCGCATCCATGGCTGATTCCGGCGGAGGTGATGGCAATGGTGGTGCCGGAGAAGAGGAGAGGCGAACTCGGGTTGAAACCGAGACCTTGGGGGCACAAATCGACGATCGATCGCAGGTAAGGGCCTCGCCGAGTACTGGTGCAGTGAACAGGGGCGGCGGAGATGGCGATGGTGGCCATGCAGCGGAGGAGGTCGACGGCGACGGGCGGCGTACGCCAGGGTCGCCTGACCGTACGCCACCCTTCGTCGAGGCAGTGGGCCCTCAGGTGCGACGGTTGGACTTCGAGAGCGGAGTGGAGGGGCTGGTCGTTACAGGACCAGTTCTGGCAGGGACCGGCGGCATCGGCAGCGGTGGTGATGTCGGTGGCAGGGATGATCAATCGGATGTGCGGAGGAGAGAACCGGCGCTGGGCAAGGATGCTGTTGCGGAGGAGGATGCTCCCATTGGGGGACCCACAGGGCCCGTAGAGTTCAGACCCGCAGCGGGGTCCTCGGCGCATGTTCCCATTACGCGCGGGGACTTCGCGGAGTTTGTGACGGAGGAGGTGCTTGACCGGCTATTGCGCGAGAACCCAATGGTGGTGGAAGCGGTGATGTCAGCCCGGGAGGAGAGGCTGAGACAGATCGCGCAGGCTCAGGAGGAGGAGCGCCTGCGGGTCGAGGCCGAGAGGGCCAAGGCTGCGGAGGATGCCTTAGTGCAGGAGACTGAGGTAGTCGAGCAGGCCCAGGAGGAGGGTGGCCTAGCTTGTGAGCGAGCGGTGGCACGGGCAGAGACGATGCGGGCTGCAGGCCGCCCGGCTTTTGAGGCAAGGGCCTATGTTCCCCCAGAGCCTCATTTGTTCATACCGTCCGGGTTTGAGAGCTACATCCCCCGACGCGATGATTATGACGCAGAGCTCGTGATGCGGGACCCGGAGTGGCACTTGTCAGTGGACTGGGCGCAGGTATTCCTTTGAACTCCACTTTTGACTTACTACTATGCTTGTACTTAGTTTTACTTGTGCATGATGTTAGATAGCATAGTGACATGTGCATGCCTGATAGCTTGACTGGGTAGATAGAACTTGGGGTAGAACATGCTCGAATTTGACCGTAGGCTTGCTAGCACCTTGATAAGAATCACATGATAACATACTTGAGTCGACTGTAGGTTGCCTCGACTTGTTAATATTTCGAAACTTGAATTCGACTGGTAGAACACCAATGCCTTTGATTCGACTGAGTAGAATGCCTTTGGTAAATTGAATATCACGCTTTTGAAATAACTTGCTTCGACCTCATGGTAAATACGGACCTTGAATTGAACATAGAACGTTGAATGCCCTTTTGATTTGAACCTAGATTCGACTGCTTGTTATAACATGTCTGCTAACGGAAGCTCTTGTTCTGTTGCTTTTATGGTGTGCAGAGGACGAGAGGCGGTACACGGGGGCATGGTGGTCCTACGAGTTCCCTTGAGCTGTATAGAGGGTTACCCGAGCGGGTTAGGTCCTTGGTTGATACTGCAGGGTTCAGGCCATTTATCCTCACACAGACGGCCACGCTCAGCGACCATGCTCTGCTCACGGCGCTGGCTGAGAGGTGGTGGGATGCTTCCAACACTTTCCACCTTCCGATCGGGGAGATGACTGTGACTCCGGCGGACTTTGCTGCTTTGACAGGCTTGAGGGTAGGAGGGGAGCCTATCCCGTTTGATACAGGGATCCATAGAGACCCGGAGGCGTTGCAGTGGTTCTTGGGCTTCGTGCCCGTGGGTATCTCGGAGACATTCACCCACGATCAGTTCCACTGGCGCTTGAAGGACAGGGTCCCGCGCTCGGAGCAAGAGGAGGAGCAGATGGCGAGGGCCTACTTGTTGTACTTGTTCGGGGCGTCGCTGTACCCCAACAAGAGGTCCACGGTACACTTGGCCTACTTGCCGGCCTTGTTTGACTTGCGCTCAGCGGCCAGATACGATTGGGGAGGTGCTGCTCTTGGGACGTGCTACGGCTTCATGGGAGAGTTCTCTCGGCGAAAGAAGGCGATAGCCGGCCTTTGGAGGGTGTGGGAGGTAAGAAAAACGAACCTGTGTCCTCCACCTTTCTGAGTATTTCCCTTTTATTTGAAATTCGACTGCTGTACTGATGCTTTGATTGTTTGAACTTGCAGCTGTGGGCATATGAGGTGCTGAAGATGTACCCTCCGGAAAACTCATGCCCGAACTTGAAGATGCTCCCCCGTGCTCTGATATGGGGGCCACAGTACAGAGGCAAGAAGGCGGCGAGAGGTAGCCTTCAGGCCTTCCGGGCGTACCTTGACGAGCTGTCGAGCACCCAGGTAGAACTCAACCTTTTTATCGACTACTCTTGCCTTAGAATTGCTTCAATGCTGTCGCTGATCGACTGTTTGTTGCTTGATTGTTGCATGCTTTCAGGTGGAGTGGGACCCTTGGAGGACCACAGAGGCTGAGCCGGAGTACCTTTCCTGGAGCAGGGTGGTAGCTGCGAGCCGCGTGCTGCTGGAGTCTATCTTTGGGTGGCAGTGGTACTTAGGGGACCGAGTGACACGACAGTCACTTAAGGCTTTAGAGTTTGTGGTGCCAGGTCCACTTCCGCCTTGCGCTTCACATACGGACCAGTACACGCTGGCTGAGCTGCAGCGCTTCACCGTCCCGGCAGGCCTTAGCGCTTTCTTGAGGCCCGAGCGCGACTATGCTGTCTATCAGAGGCAGTACTTGGCGGGGCCACTTGGGGTTGTCGAGCACGGAGCTGTGGAGGCTGAGGCTAGAGCAGCGGGAGAGGAGAGGCGCGGGCAAGGCAGGACTGCCCGCTCGAGGGAAAGGAGTGAGCCAGCTAGGGCGACGGGCCTTCCTCGGCTTTCTTGGACACTGGCTGTGCGGGATGCTCAGGGAGAGGAGGCGACCGTTCAGTTCGAGCCCGCTAGGAGAGAGCCCGAGGAGATCACAGGACCGGTACGATACTATAGCATCCTTTGTATTCCCCTTGTTTACCCTGATTTGCATATGTACACTTGTCTTGCAAACTGAATTGTCCACTTGTTCTATCACAGGCCCCGATGGAGTGGGTGCGAGAGGCGGTGCGCCTGATGAAGGCCATGGAGAAAGAGTTTCACAGAATTGCTAGCGGCGCCCAGTTGCGGTTGCACTATCCGCCTCCAGCTCCGGTTCCTACTGTGCGGCCTCAGGTATGACTTTGAAACTTTGATAGAATAATGTCCTGCTTTCACATTTCAATATATGCAATATGTACACAAATGTTAATAAGCTAAATGTAATGCAGGGGCAGGCTAGGGCGGCTCCTAGGAGGACGAGCGTGAGGCCACCGCCTCAGAAGAAGATAGCGCCGAGCTCATCCCGGCCAGCAGCGAGCACTTAGAGAGGAGTACACATCGCGCCTGCTAGCGAAGATCTCCCATTCCGCCGGGAGCTGAGGAAGAGGTCTGCAGAGAAGAGGCCTGCTGAGGGGCCTCTGCAGAAGAAAAGGAGAGAAGAAGAGGAAGCAGAAGAAGAGGAAGAGAGCACGTCCCTCAGCAGCGATTCTGACTCCGTGGAGGACCCTCGGTTCCGGATAGACCCGCGCGAGCTGGTAGAGAGCGAGGAGGAGGAGGACGACGAGGACCTTTTTTACGACTGAGGGCCATCATTGAGCCTTAGTCTATTTTGCTGTTTTGACTTTTGATATACTGATCCCTTGCCACTTTGATACTTAGGCCTGCGTGCCTTTTGACTTTTGGGCGAGTGTGCCCTGGTACATTTTGAGTTTGCTTGGGCCGTTGTGCCGCTTGATACATTCCCACCTTTTGCTTTTTAGGACTCTGACATATTACATAAGGTAGAAATAATATCTGCATTTTCTGTTTGTTGATTCCTTTAGTTATTGAATTTTGTGTTTCAAGGAACGAGCAAACCATCCCCTAACATCTAACATGCATTGATGATAGTTCTGAATCGACACAGACGCTTGCGTATGGTCAAAAATGGGTCTCGCTCGAAGAAAAAGGTATAGAAAAGCCCCAGGATACGAGATATACCCCAGACACGCGGAGGATACGGGAAAATTGGCATTAATAAACGAAATTCTATATCTCTCCAAAACAGAAGGAACTGACACTTTGAATAGACTATATAGATGCACAGTGACTTGTACAAACCATTGAAACCGATAGAAACGTCCCGGTATGGGGAAAATACCATAAAAAGGCTAAAAATGTCGCAAAAACGGACATAAGACGCAAAAGATGACTCGATATGGTCCCGGACCGAAACCGACACCCCCGTACAGTCACACAAGTCCTATGTGATATGTACGGTGTAACAAAACTTGGCAAAACCTTACAAAACGAATTTTGACCCTTCGTATCCTCGATTTTATTTCGACACGGGCCTCCGAGGGTCCAAAATCTTCGACAGCCGCGGCTTTTGGGCTCCGATGCTTTACTGTAGTCCCAAATGATGCTTGAAACTTGTATGAATCAAGAACTATCCAAAACAAGCCTTGGGTTTGAAAACGACCATGCGAGGGCAGCTGCTGCTGGAAACTGGTTTTCTGGTGCACAAACGTACCGTACGCCAGGTTCTTGAGCCCGTACGCCAGGATTGTGGAAACCCTGTGTACGCCAGGTTTAGGTTGGCGTACGCCAAGTTCCCGTGAGTCAGGTCCACTTGACTGACCAACTGTCCTTTTTTTCAGGGGGCATTTTGTTTTCACCCCCACACGGTTTCCCCACGGTTTCTGAGAGTTCAGGGAGACAGGGTACTTGGTATAATGCTCTCTTGGAAGCTAGTTGCTTGACTCCATTCTCCAAGTATTTTACAACGGTCATTTGAAGGCTATAAAGCTGGGGTGCCTCCTTCAGGGCATTCACAGCACCAATTACTCCTCTCTTCTTTGCATATACACTACTTTGTCCATGGATAATCCCCTCCCAACACTGCTCAGGCCTTGGCTAGTGTCCTTTTTGGGTATTGATTGGCTCAACTTCCAATACCACGGGCTTTCTTCTTTTCGTTTTCTTCGACATGTGCCGATCCGCCCGACACTGCTGTGGGCCGCCCTGAGATTCTGGGACCCGGACGTTCACGTCTTCCGTTTTGGCGATGATGAGATGTGCCCGACTGTGGAGAAATTTCAGGCGTACCTCCGGACTTACGCGTCTCCGACGCTCGTTGTCCCTCCTTATCAAGTGAGCATGCCAAAGCTGCTGGCTAGCTCGCTTGGAATTTCTCGGGGGTTGGCGAACACAATCCTGGATGGTGGCCAGGTGAATGTCATCCGGCTGGTTGAAATGTACAGCCCAGATGTCGATTTGAATAGCCCAAACAGCGACGAAATTCAAGCGCGTCGGCGCTTTGCCTTGGTTATCTGCCTGCTTGCGGCTTATTTGTTCGTTCCTGCCGACGGGCGGGTCAACCCTTCCTTAGTGAGCGTGGCCGCTCAAATGGGGGATAGAAAGAACGTGATTCCCATGGTCCTGGCTGAGACACTCATAGGTTTGGATTTAGTGAGTACGGGCCAATCGGCCGTTTTCAGCGGGAGCCCACTCTTGCTTCAGGTAAACTCACTCAGCTCACCTTTTTCTGGTTTTTCGCACATTCTCGTTTTACCTCGACACTCGGCTTAGGCTGCTTCCTAGTTTCTTACTTGTCTTTTCGCTCAGGCTTTATCTGACTACTTACTTGTTTTGCCACTCATGCAGCTGTGGTTGTCGGACAAGCTGAGCCTTTTGCATCCACCGGCAGCGGGCTGGAACCTGTTTCCAAAACGGGTTCATCAGAGGGAAATGCGGTACCCCGACTTGGATGTGGAGGGCTGGTACGAGTTCATGCGAGAAATGCAGCCCAATGAAATTGCTTGGAGGTGTCCGTGGCTAGACCTTGCAGACATGACCCTCCATTCTGACGGCTTTGACAGGGTGGTCATTGCGGGACTGACTAGCTTCACGTTCTATATCCCTGGGCGGATTCTTCGCCAACTGGGAGCTTCACAGGAGAACACCCGAATCAGCACTGGGGGCTTCCGTCTTCCCAACTTCAATGCTCAGACGCTGGGCGGTTATCAGAGGCGCTGGGGCCTGAGGATTCTCCAGGCGGAGATGCCAGATTTCAACCCTCGGCTGAAGAATCGCTACAGACAGTGGCTGAGAGCAGATGTGCACGCAAGAACAAATATGGGCTGACTCCAAACCACTTTGCTGTACTTAGAATAAGCTGTGAGCCGTGAGGCTTCTCAAGCATTTTGTTCCGTTTTTCACGCTTCATTTCTTTTAAGGCTTTTATGCTCAGCTTGTGTATTAGAAATAGTAATTTTTGCGAAATAAAGCTGAAAGATGAAGGGTTTCCCCCTTTTGAATTCTCCAACGTAACTCCAGTCCGCCTTTTGAATTCTTTGAACCATCTCAGCCTTGGTGCAAACCCAAAATGTCAGACTGTGGATCAGCTTGATAGGATATGACCGGGTCTCATTGTGAGACTGCCTACGTATCCCTTTGTAGGGAATCAGGTCAGAACGTAGTTCAGGCAAGGGTTCGCTCGTGTATTTTGCCTCTCCTTTTACGCTCTAACTTTTGCCTAGAAGCGCCTTAACAGGTTTTCGGTCTAGCGAGCTTTTTGACTTTGCCTATTTATTTTTGCCTAGACCGCCTCCTTAGGTTTTCGGTCTAGCAGGCTGCTCTAACTTTTGCTTGGATTCGCCCACCCTTGTGGTTTTCGATCCAACGAGCATCTCTCAAGGATAGTAACGCTTGAGCTGATCCAGGTTGACCAAGGTACTGAATTCATTGCCGTCGAGGTCGATGAGCTTGGCAGCACCCCCAGACAAGATGGTTTTGATGATGTACGGCCCAGAACGCTTTGGCCGGAACTTCCCACGAGGATCGAATACTGGAGCCCGAATCTCCTTTGTGACCATATCCCCTTCGACCAGACCTCTCGACTTCACTTTCTTGTTGAATGCCCGGGCAATTCGACGCTGATACCCTTGAACATGATACAGAGCACGGAGCCTTCTCTCATCAAACATCATAAGCTCGACGAACCTCCCACTCAACCATTCAGCTTCCTCGAGCCCACTTTCAGTCATGACTCTCAGAGACGGAATCTCAAGCTCGATGGGGAGTACAGCTTCCATTCCATAGACTAAAGAGAACGGAGTTGCGCCTGTGGAAGTGCGAATCGAAGTGCGGTACCCCCAGAGGGCCAACGGTAGCAGTTCTTGCCAATCCCTTGCAGACTCGGCAGTCTTTTTGATGATCACCTCGACATTCTTGTTGGCAGCCTCGACAGCCCCGTTCGTCTGCGGCCGGTAGGCTGTTGAATGATGGACCTTGATTCCAAATTCCTCGAACAACTCCAAAACCCTACCCTTGAAGTGGCTTCCATTGTCTGAAACGAATGCCTGAGGTACCCCATACCGGTAGATGATGTTCTTTCGAATGAACTGCGCGACTTGAACAGTTGTCAGGGTCTTATAAGATTCAGCCTCGACCCACTTAGTGAAGTAGTCGATGGCTACTAGTATGAACTTGTGGCCGTTCGAAGCAGAAGGGTTGACCATCCCGATGACGTCGATTCCCCACACTGAGAAAGGCCAAGGCGAGGTCATACCAAAAAGTTCAGTTGGAGGAACATGCTGCAGATTAGCATGGATTTGGCATTTATAGCAACGTCGCACATAGTCAATACATTGAGATTCCATGGTAGACCAAAAATAACCCTGCCTGAGGATTTTTCTTGCGAGCATGACGCCGCTCATGTGAGGACCGCAGACTCCTTCATGAATCTCCTCCATTATCCGTGTTGCTTCGGTACCGTTCACACACAGCTTGTGCATCCCGCAGTGAGACCTTCGATACAACTTTCCCCCGCAGATGATGTACTGAGCAGCCAAACGTTGCAAAGCGATCCGATCCTTCCTTGTAGCCCCAGCGGGAAACTCCCCGCGCTCCACAAAGTTCCAGATGTCATGGTACCAGGGTAGGCCATCATCGACATCATCGATGGCGTTGACGTATTCATAAGCGGGCAGGTCCCTTTGTTCGATCACAATTGGCCGCATTTTGACCCCTGTCGGCAGTTCGATCATTGAAGCCAAGGTCGCCAAGGCATCGGCGAACTGATTCCTCAAACGAGGGACATGGGTGAAAGTCACCTTATTGAAGCGAGGAATCAGTTCCTCCAAGTCTTGGTGATAAGGCTTCAACTTTTCCTCGCGAACCCTCCAATCTCCGTTGGCTTGGGACACCACCAAGTTCGAATCTCCAATAACCTCGAGCTTCTCAACTCCCAATGCAATTGCTGCCTCCATTCCGACGATGCAGGCCTCATACTCGGCTTGATTGTTGGTAACATCGAAATTCAGTTTGAACGCGAGCGGAATATGAGCGCCGGCGGGCGTGATTAGCAGCACCCCGATTCCGAACCCTTTCTGATTAGCAGCCCCGTCGAAATACAGCGTCCATATTTCTTCAGTCACGGTTAGTACATCCTCGTCTGGGAAATTGAAATTCACATCCTCTGGCCCCTCAACTGGGTGATCTGCCAAGAATTCTGCCACAGCGCGTCCTTTTACTGACTTCCTCGTGACATGCTGGAGATCGAACTCAGCCAGCAGAAGCAACCAACGTGCTAGCTTATGGGTGAGCGCTGGATTCTC
Organism: Rhododendron mucronatum var. ripense; assembly: GCA_019656295.1. NCBI lineage: Eukaryota > Viridiplantae > Streptophyta > Magnoliopsida > Ericales > Ericaceae > Rhododendron > Rhododendron mucronatum. Next base: position 2,631,719 of record BPLT01000008.1, on the reverse strand, counting down.
GAATAGATATTTGATGGGGTCCATCCGAGAAATCAGCTTCACCGAATAGGCTAGCATGTAGTGTCTAAGCTTTTTGGTAGCCCAAACTAGCGCCCAGCATGTCTTTTCCAAAGGGGTATATCGCTCCTCGCTCCCCACCATTTTCTTACTCAAATAGTAGATGGCCTTCTCGACTCTGTTCTCCCCTTCCTGCGCTAGCAGACACCACATTGCCGTTGGTGTCACAGATAAGTACAAAATCAGTGGCTGTCCTGGCGTAGGCGGCATCAGCACTGGTGGATTCTGCAAGTAAGTTTTGATTGACTCGAAAGCGGCTTGGCACTTATCTGTCCACTCGAACGGGACATTCTTCTTGAGTAAGCGGAACAGCGGTTCACAAGTTGGAGTCAATTTGGCGATGAATCGGCTGATAAACTGAACCTTTCCCAGAAAACTCCGCACTCCCTTCTCAGATTGCGGGGGCTCCATTTCGAGAATTGCCTTGATCTTAGACGGGTCGACCTCGATTCCTCTCTTGGTGATCAGAAACCCCAACATTTTACCTGCCGTAACCCCAAATGTGCACTTCTGCGGGTTGAGACGCACGTTGTACTTTCGAAGCCTTTCGAGAAACTGCCTGAGCGAGGGGAGATAGTCCTTTTCCTCTTTTGCCTTTACGATCATGTCGTCTACATACACCTCGACCGTCTTGTGGATGAAGTCATGGAACAGAGTTGTTTGGGCCCTTTGAAAAGTGCACCCGGCATTTTTGAGTCCAAAAGGCATTTTCACGTAACAGTAGGTTCCCCATTCTGTGACGAACGTTGTCTTCTCCTGATCCTCTGGGGCCATGAAGATCTGATTGTATCCTGCGAACCCGTCGACAAAGGAGAGCAAGGCATGCCCCGCCGTGTTGTCCACAAGCACATCAATGTGAGGCAAGGGAAAACTATCTTTGGGGCTTGCCTTGTTCAAGTCCCTAAAATCGACACAAACTCGGATCCTTCCATCCTTCTTGGGTACAGGTACGATGTTGGCGACCCATTGGGGGTATTCAGCAACCCTCAGGAACCCTGCGTCAATTTGCTTGGTGACCTCTTCTTTGATCTTCTGAACCCAGTCCGGCCTCATTCTTCGGAGCTTTTGCTTGACAGGAACTGCCCCTGGCGTTAACGGGATGCGGTGCTGTACTATCTCGGGATCGATGCCGGGCATGTCGGCGTGAGACCAGGCAAAAACTTCGAAGTATTCTTTGAGCGCCTCAATGGTACCAGCATGATTTTCCGGGGATAAGTTTGAACCGATTTGCATGATACGGGGGTCATCCTCATCTTTCAGATTTATTGAAATTACTTCTTCTTTTAGAGGCTGAGCATGCCTTTCGTCTTCCCTTTCGATGAGGGAACGCAACTCGGCCGGGATGTTCCCGTCAAAGTCGATTCCTTCATCGTCGGGGTCGACACAGTTTATGTAAAAGTCAGCAAAGTAATCGGAAGCAGGGTCATTCATTTCATAAAACCCAGAGGGGTTGCCAAGTACAGTCGACTCGAACTCAAAGTAAAAGCTATGACGTGGAGGGCCGAGAGGCACAAACTCCGACTCTGAGCTAGACTTAGACTCGACAGACTCTGTGTCAGATTCAGATACATCGTCAATGCATGTTAAACGGGGAGTGAAAATGCAGTTATTAACACTACCCTCGGCTTCGACGATGAGGGAGGTTGGATCGTTGAGAAGATCTGGAGAGTCGGGCCCAAGCATCAGCACTTCAGCCTCATCCTCCTTGCCAACCAAACCCACTTGGGAGAACAGCTCCTCTAAACCCCCTTGATCAAAAGCAACCAGCCAGTCAGCCCTTTCCTTGATTGCGACCAACTGCTTCTTGAACTTCTTTGCGGCCAGCTCTTCCTTCGCAATTTCCTCTTCGTCATCAGACCAGGTGTCGGCGGCGAAGATCTCAAAACCCGGAAGCCAAGTCCTAGTCACTTGATCCCAAAACGGTTCAGCCTGCCCCAGATAAGCAGTGCCTCCTCCTTCACGGATGAAATAGCTATCGGGGTTACCATAAAGGGTTCGAGGTTTTCCCGTGCCTTTTCCTATTTTGGCCTTTTTGGTAGGGGGAGTGTATCCCAGGCCAAAGCGGCCTTCGGTAAAGGGAAAGACAGGGAACTCAGCGATCCCTTGCTGGTTGATCCCGAGCCCTAAGCCAGGCATGAATGACATCTTCCTCATGATTTCGAGGGCAGTAGAGCTGATTATGAAGTCATCATCCATGACGATGGACAGGACTGAGCCGGAAGTGTCGAAAGCAAATCCTCCAAAGTCTGAATCTTCTTCCCCGTGCATGATCCCCAAAACAGGCGTCCCATCATCCTGGAGCGGGCGGATTCCAGAGTCGCCGCAGATAGTTAGAGTCCCGGTAGGTAGCCCCAGCATGACCTTCTGGTGGAGAGTCGACGGTACAGCCATGATGTCCGCCCTATGCAGCCACGGCCTTCCCAACAGCAGGTTGAAGGTGGCAGGGATGTCGACCACATGGAACTCTACGTCCATTTCAAAACCCTCGGCATCAAGCTTCAGCATGAGAGTTCCCTCGACCACGCGGCGTGTGTTGTCATAGGCCTTGACGGCCAGATTGGAAGGCGTGAGGTCAGCCTTAGTGAGCCCCAGACGGTAAGCAACCCTCATTGGACAGACGTTGATTGCAGATCCATTATCGATCAACACGGTTGGAACCCAATGTCCCCTGCACTTGAGAGTAATGTGCAACGGGCGGTTGTGAGCAGTCCCATCGACAGGCAGATCTTTCTCGGTGAAAGTGACAGAATGCTTGGAAAGCAATGGCAAGACTAGGGCAACCATGGCTTCCGCGGTGATGTCCGCTGGTACGGTAAGGCGAGCGAGTGCTGCAGACAGCCTTTCTCGATGCTCCTTTGACGACGATATCAGACCCCAAACAGAGACGGCGGCAGGAATCCTCTCCAGCTGTTTGAGAATAGCATCCTCTTCGGGTACCCCGCTAGGAATGGCCGGAGCGCTCTTTTGTGCAGAGGGAAGAGTGGGTCTTTGATCATTACCGGGGTTGGACGAACTTTCAGCCGAAAGATTGGGTGGTTGGAAGACTCGGTCGCTCCTAGTGACATTAGCGACCTCCCACCAAGGCGATGTGTCCACGAAATCCCAGAAATCAGCAGGCACTTCTTCTAGCTTGCGCTTCCCCTTGTCGATCGATGCAACCTGGTCCGAAGCCATAACCCATTCCAGATCACTCATGACTTGTCCTTCCCAAGGGGCCGGATCCTGTGCGGCAGCTTCCTTAAAAGGCGTCCCCGGGTTGGTGACGAACGGTACATCCCAAAGGCCTCCGTCCACTAAAGCAGTATCGACGGTCCAGATTTCATTCCCGACCTGAATGTCGACTACTTTATCGTCGTCCCAGAAATCAGCAGGCAGCGGGCTTGTGTTTAGATCGACGATCTCATCGACATCCCACAGATCATCGGGTGGTGCATTTAGTACCATAATAGAGCAATCATCCCTGGGATGCACTATCGGACGCGGCTGCTCTATAGGCACGATGTCGACAGTCGGGTCGCCTGCATGCACGGCATTGGAGATGGAATCGAATAGCGGCCATGCTTCCCCCAGCTGCCGACGCACATCAGAGATGATCTCTCCTTGGCTGTAGCAATCCAAGTACTGCCCGCCCAAATCTTGATCATCGTTCTCCTTTTCCATGTGGAAGTTCTGGTTCCAGGCTAACTGTGCAGCAACGGGTTCCGGGTCCCACACGTATTCCTCCTCGATTTCAGCCGCAGCGGGCTCAGGCTGGTAGAAAAGCATAAAGAGTGACAGGCCGTCGAGTGGATCCGTCCTTGCTGCGTTCCAGTCATCCTCCCATTGGTCTAACTGAGCTTGATCGACAACCGGCGCCTGAGGGAATCCCAAGGAGTACTGCTCGTTCCAGTCATTAGCAAGCTCTGCCCATTCCCTTGCTTTGTCCTCCATATCCCAGCCAACTGCCAACATGTTGATACTGAATTCCGCCGGGATGGCCACAACAGGCTTCGGGTGGTGTGCTGGGGCTATATGGTCAGTGGGGTTGAATATAGTGGAGCTAGGCTGGATTATAGTGGGGGCAAGGCTGATTTGGTTGATTTGAGGGTGGCCGTTGTGCTGCGGCATGGAGTTGGTGATGACATTAGGCTTAGGAGGGGTCGGGAGAGTGCCGTTGTCCACCAAATCTTGAATGGCATGGCGGAGGTGGTAGCAGGAATCGGTGTGATGGCCGGGCATTTGGTGATAGGCGCAGAAAACATTCGGATTGTGGCTGGGGGATAGATTTTGGGGCAGTGGAGTTGGATCCATTGGTTTGAGGTGACCGGATTTGGCCAACCTTTCTAGCACTTGAGAGAGCGGAGCTTCAAATTTGGTGAAGTTCCGGGGTTGGTTACGGTTTCGGGGTTTTGGAGGGGTTTGGACCTGGTTGACATCGGCAGTGCGGTTGGAGTCTTGAGTATTGCTGCTTCCGGCAGACGTGGCGTTGGCATAACTGTTGTTGCCGAACAAAGCAGCGCTGCTCCCCGAGTAAGCGCGAGGTTTGGCTTTGGATCCCGAGGAGGAAGAAGGAGGGTCGCTGCGCGGCAGAACCCCAGTTTGGAGAGCTTCTTCGATGGCAAGGCCGGATTCAAAGAAAGTATCCCAATCGGCCCCTTGGACGAGCACCAGATTCTTAGCAAAGTCGGGCAGCAGATTACGGGAGATGATCCGGATCTGATCCTTCTCACTCGGCCGATCGGTCATGACTGCAGCCTTAGTCCTCCAACGCTTGATAAAATCCGCAAAGGACTCTTTTGGATTCATCTTGGTGGACTCCAACTCTCGGGTAGTCATTTTGAGTTGGGAGTTGTAGCTGTACTGGGTGAAGAAGGCCGCACCAATATCTTCCCATGTTTTGCGCTTGGAAACGTCAAGAGACAAGAACCACTGAAAAGCCGGGCCAGCCAGGGTTTGGGGAAACAGCTGGGCCATTGCCTCCTCTTCGACCCCATGCAGTTTCATCGCACCGTGGTAAGCGAGCAGGTGTGTCTTTGGATCTCCCGTCCCGTCGAACCTCGTAAAGTCAGGCATTTTGAACCTTTCCGGGAGCCGTGCATTTGGAAAGGGGCAGAGACGGTCCATGTCCAACCCTCCGGCGCTGATTCTTTCGGACTTGGCGACCGACTCTTCTAGTTTAGCCATCTTGGCGATCAAGGCTGTCATTTCAGGATTTGCAGCAGGCTGTTCGGCCGGGATGTCCTCCCCAGCTGGGTTCTCGCGCTCTTGTCGGTCGCCTTCTATCCTTGCGACTGGGACCCTCTCATTGATAAGAGCCTGTAGGTTGGCCATGGCGGTATCGGCCTGGTCAGCCCTTTGCTGCATGATGGCAAGGTTGTGCTGAAGGTCGGCTAAGAGGGCTGCGAGATTCGGTGGAGGAATGTCTGCCATGTCTAGAGTTTCTGTCTTGATTGGTTTCAGAGTTACGGGTGGAGATGGAGAGGTCGAGGGAGATTTGTGCGGAGTAGTCGGCGGCGAGTCCTCCCTGGACAGAGTGCAGAGCTGTGCTTCCGTTGTAACTGACCCAAAAGCAATCCCCAGAGCAATTCCTCAAACAATCCCCGCAGACGGTCCCAAGTAGGTTTGGCTCTTGGTTTCGAAGCTCCCCATGGTTGAGCTAAACAGCAAAATAGACGGGCTCAAAAACAGCCTGCAACAGTTTATTTTGAAAAGAAATGAAAGAAAATGATCATGCCAACGTCGTCGGTGTCCTCCTAGACTCTAACACTAGAGGGAGTCCAACTCATGCTGTCAGGACGCTGCCATAGAATCCTCGGATTTCTTTTTCAACGGTGTATCCTTGTTTGAGTCGATGGATACTAAAGGATGTCAAGACGACCTAAGCCTTTTGACTGCTCCTTTATCGAAGTTTCAACTTTGGAGGTCGGAACAACTTGATGCAGATGGCGTGATACCATAACCGAGGTGGCGTAAGCAGCACTGTGCCGGAGCCTTGATGGTGTAAGTGATTAGCACTTTAACCTAGATGGTGTGGGTACCACGACATCCTTTTCGCTGTTCCTGATTTTCTGTTTGAAACTTCGACTAGGTTTAGACAATAGACTTAAACAGTCCTGATTTCCCAAAGTCTCGCTTGACTCAAGGATTTTGGAAATTGATAACGCGCAACATCGAGATGCGCGACTCTTCATCGGTCCATGGCAGGGTCCTAACAGTCACGAGACGAACTCGAGACAGACCTAAAAGCCGCCCTAGCATGCTCCTACGCAAAGCGGGATGTATGTATGTACAGTCATGCGATAAGGAAAGCAGTAACACATAGACAGTTTATGGGGGGTTAGATGCAAGTAATCCTACCCTGCAGGTTCCTGTCTTAGGTTGAAAGGTTCTAGTGTTTTGTACGCATGACGAGGCCGGTTTTGGCTAAAAGGGGTTCCTCTGACTAGAGCCGCGGTATACCTCCCACTGAAATGCGTGCAGCAAAGCAATGGTCGAACGTTATTACGACTCATCATCGTCCAAGGTTGTTGGGCATTCGAGGACCCCGGGCTCCAGTAAACTGTGCCGGTTACCCAAAACACCTCAACGGGGCTTATCCAACATCGATGCAAATGAAGAACGCCAAAGTTTGACTAGATGAGAGAAAAATGCAAAATTTTGAAAATGCCTTTTGAAGCTTGGCTCACTTTTATTGATCAATACTTAGACAAAACTACACAGGTGAACAATAGTAAAAGCCCCAGTTCGGATTGGTCGGATGCTGAGATCCTGTTACGTTACCATTCCGTTCTTCAGCAGCGCGGAGCGTACTGTTTTGCCAGGCTTTTGAAGATTGTTCATTTATGTATTAATATCTAAATATTAGTCAATGCAATGATCCCCAGCAGAGTCGCCACTGTGGGCACGCGCCCCGAAAATCGCCCGATTTTGGTTTCGAATGGATATTTGTTTGGGGGGCGGCCCTTTTGGAAAATAGCGCGGCGAAACGCTTCGATTCGGAGTCGCCACTCGGGTTTTAGCGGAACAATACCCAAGGAACCGAACTCGAGAACGTTTGCTACGTTTTGCTTTGATTTGAAAAATGTTTGATTTGATTTGAGAAGGCGTAGACTGGTCCGTCGTCACCTTCGATATCTGAGGTTAGGGAGCCAGGTTACGAGAGGGGAAGGGTTTTATGGCACCCCTCTCGCCCGATCCGGAGATCGGTCTCTACTCGGGCATTTTACTAAAATGTTTGCATTTTTCTCTCATTTGATCATTTTTGGCCAGTTAGGGCGGGGGAACAGTTAATAGGGATTAAAGCTGTAACACGTTGCAATTTTATATGACAAAATGTTTATGGATGCTGGTTTGCTTGCTTGAATTGAATTAAATGTAAGAACATAGATTGAGAACAGGCACTGCAAACAGTTTCAACAAGATGATGTACGCTGCTCGTCGGGCACGTGAGCAGGAGTCGTACTGGCACGCCATGGCAGAACCATTGCACGCCAACAGACCCTGCGCACGCCACCTTCAGGCTGGCGTACACTACCCTATTAATTTCTTACAGCTCCTACTCTTAACCCTCTGGGCTCTGGAATGGACCAGTGCACACCCAGGACAAACCACGCAGTTAGCAACATAACGTAGGTACATATTACAAGCAGACAGGCGTAGGAAATGGCTAAGAGCCATGAAAATAGCACAGAAAACCCCATAAACAGAGTGGGGATGAATAAGAGGCCTAGATTGAGCTTTGACATAAGGGCCAGGCACTGGCCTTTAACAAACGTACCGTACGCCACCCATTGGGGACCGTACGCCAGATTTGTATGCTAACCAGTGTTTGGCTTTATATCGTCTGGGTTCTGGAACATGACCAGAAATACCCCAGAGGCCTTGAAAAGCAAGAAAGACGAAGGTATTGAAAGCTACATTTGAACAGTTCTAAAATACAGAAAGCATTAAACTGGTTATTTGCATGCTAGAAGGTGATGACATGAAGTAAATAAGCAATAAAAGGACGTTTCATGATCCCCACGCCAGCAGTGCTCGTACTGCCAAAGGTGGCGTACGGCTTGCTAAGGCTGGCGTGCGCCATGGAGTGTCCTCTACGACTGATTTATTTTACCAGAGAGGGGTCTGGACTAGTATCAGTTACTAGCCAGAACCCTTCTGGTTCCCCTCAGGAACTGAAAACAGAAAGCAACACAAAGGTGGTATACCTTTGGTTGCAAGAGATAGAAGGATGGATTGAGCTTTGGATGTTGAAGATGGAGGGTGTGTAGTGACTGGACAGTGGAGAGGAGTGCGTACTGAACTTCTCTTTCTCTCTTTCCTTCAATGGGAGAGCAAAGAACAAGAGAGAAGAGAGGGATGGGCTTGGGTTCTTAATGAGGTTAACCTTTTCAAATGAATGCAAGGGCTTGCATTTATAGAGGAGAGAGGCTGAGACTAGGGGCTGATCAGCTGGGGTTAGGGTGGTTGGGTTAGGTTAGAAGGGAGCTCCCATGCATTAAATGCATGGGACTAGGTGATGGGTTGTGTAGGAGAGAGAGGGGGACGTCCCCTGCAAAATGCAATGATCAGGGGACTCTGCGCCGTACTGAGAAGGTTGCAAAGCTTCGAGCACGTGACAGAAAAGCAGTGATTTGACCGGTCTTGACCATGCGTACGCCAGCTATAACCCGGCGTGCGCCAGGTCAAACTGAGTCAATGGTCGATGTCCGACACGTGGCAATTTACTGGCGCACGCCAAGAATAACTTGGCGTAAGCAAGGTACGGTTTTGCTAGGGCTTATTTGGCTCTGGTTTTGAAGGGTTTTGAAATGGGCTTGAAGGTGGGTTTGAAGGGAGAGAGTTCAACGCTCAAAGCTCAAATCCTTCCATCGACCTTGAACTGTTCTCGACCGTTTATCATCATCGGGTCAACAAAGAAAGTAAAAGGACTAATCCGGACAGTCCAGAATGGGGTGTCTACACAAGGCGCCTAGCGCTAAGTGCAAAGTGCGCCGCTAAAGCGCCACAATGCACCACAGCCCACGCCGCGCGCGCGCGCGTGTGCGTATGCGTACCGGCTTAGCCGGTATGCGAAGCACCGTAGGGCTGCACCACACTTGATCATTGTTTATTCATATTAGGAATGTTTCCTAATATATACCACTCTAACTTCTCTCAACTATCCAATGTGGGACAAAGCACACAAAGAGGAAAACAAAGCATTCTAAGGAAATAAGGAAATTTTCCAAAACCAAAACGACGACACTTTATTTTGAAAATCTCTAACAATCCCCCACCATTTTCGAAATACAGATGAAATATTCTCGGTTCTTACTACAAGGTTTATGCATACATAAATAGTGTCTCGTGACTTCAACTACTCACTTAGTGAAAACATATCAAAGCTAGTCAGGGCAGCATAGTAGACGTGTCTTTGAACTAGTTGTCCTCTGTTGACCAACCGGACATGTCTCACACATAATCCTCCAAATAACGCAGATATCCTAATCGGTTGACCCGTGAACTGGCCTTGGGTCTTTTATCTTGAATTCATGAACGCTCTAAGGTCTTGCCCCAGTGACCTATAGGAAGTGGCACCACCTCCACATTCACATAGGTAGATCGCTATCCGTGCTCCTATAACACAGCACAAATAATCTATTAAGAACTAAGTAGTTCAACCTCCTTTGTATTTACATTATAGGTACAAAACACTTTACCTTGGAATGTGCAAAATAACTTTAAAGTGTTTCCAATCACGACATGTGGTGTAGTTTCGCATTGAACTCAAGAAATTGAGAGTATCAACCGGTTGAGTTGAGTTTCCACCAGGAGTGATTAAACTAATTGGGCAAAAGTCCCATTCCCCTTGATGTTTTCAACACCAAATCCCTTGCAAGGCCTTTCGTAAAAGGATCCGCCAAGTTTTGACTTGACTTAACAAAATCAATGGTTATCACCCCATCAACAATCAATTGTCTCACATAGCTATGCCTTAGTCCTATATGCCTGGACTTTCCATTATACACTTGGTTATACGCTCGTGACAACGTAGCTTGACTATCACAATGCAGCGATACAGGTGGCATAGGCTTAGGCCACACTGGAATTTCCAGCAATAGATTTCTTAGCCATTCTGCCTCTTTACTACCAGAAGCTAATGCTACAAACTCGGCTACCATGGTCGAGTCTGTTATCAACGTTTGCTTCTTAGAACCCCAGGAGATTGACCCTCCTCCAAGTGTAAAAACCCAACCACTCGTTGAAGAGTGATCATTCCGCTCAGTACTCCAACTAGCGTCAGTGTATCCTTCTAGAACCGAAGGATACCCACTATAGACTATTCCATAATCTATAGTACCTTTGAGGTATCGTAGTACTCTATGTACTGCGTGCCAATGTAAATGCCCAGGATTATTAGTATACCTACTAAGCCTCCCCACCGCATATGCAATATTCGGTCTCGTGCTTGTCATGGCGTACATTAAACTGCCAATCACTCTAGAATACTCTAGTTGTGACATCGCTCTCCCCTCATTATGATCCAATGGCGATTGAGAGTCATACGGAGTGGACACAGGTTTGCTTTCAAAGTGATTAAACTTCTTCAAAATTTTCTCAATGTAATGATCCTGGGATAGAATTAAATTACCACCATTCCTTTTAATTCTTATTCCCAATATTACATCAGCAACACCCATATCTTTCATACTAAAGTTAGCAGAAAGAAAATCTTTTGTACTCTGAACGCTTTCTTGGTCTGTACCAAAAATGAGCATATCGTCTACGTACAAACAGATAACAACTCCTCGTTTGCCATTAAACTTACTATACACGCATTTATCAGCTTGGTGTATTGTAAAACCATTTGACACAATCACTTTGTCAAACTTCTCGTGCCATTGCTTAGGCGCTTGCTTAAGTCCGTAAAGAGACTTTATAAGCTTGCAAACTTTGTGCTCATAACCTTGCACAACGAACCCCTCTGGTTGCTGCATATAGATTTCCTCATCTAACTCACCATTAAGGAATGCAGTCTTGACATCCATTTGGTGTATCTCAAACTTGTATATAGAAGCAAGAGCAATTAAAACTCTAATTGTTGAGATTCTAGCAACCGAGGCATAGGTATCAAAGTAATCAATACCCTCTTTCTGGGTAAAACCTTTGGCTACAAGTCTGGCCTTGAACTTATCAATAGTTCCATCAATTTTCATTTTCTTTTTGAAAATCCATTTACAAGCAATTGGTTTAGAACCAGGCGGTAAATCTGCCAAAACCCATGTATTATTACCCATAATAGAGTCCATCTCATCTTGGATAGCCTCTTTCCAGAAAGCCACGTCTTGCGATTTCATTGCTTCCTCAAATGTCAAAGGATCATTTTCCACGTGAAGTGAAAATACATTGTGAACACATGAAGTCTCTCTAGTTCCTTCAACTAGAAAAACTATGAAATCAGGACCAAACGTTTTCTCTGTCCGAACTCGTTTGCTCCTCCTCAATTCAACTTGTTCCTCAGGTTCATTTCCTTCAACTGAAACCTCAAAAGGCTCATTGTCCTCTTCGGACACCAAAGGAAACTCTTCCGAATCTTTGTTAAATTCCAAATCCTTACTGGATTTTAACCTTGGAATTCTGTCAAATCTGTTTTCATAAAACACTGCATCTCGAGATTCAATGATGGTGTTGATAGACACAACATCATTATGCTCAGCCACTAGAAACCTATATGCTTTACTGTGCAAAGCATATCCAAGGAATACACACTCGATTCCTTTTGGACCTAGTTTCTTCCTTTTAGGTCCAGGCAATCTCACAATCGCCCTACACCCCCAAGTCTTAAAATAACTTAGGTTTGGTTTCCTTTTTGACCAGAGCTCATATGGAGTAATGTTAGACTTTTTGAGAGGTACTCGATTCAAGATATAAGCAGCGGTAAGTATGGCTTCGCCCCACAAACCTTTACTTAATCCTGCATTGCTTAGCATAGCAACCACCATCTCACACAAAGTTCTATTCTTCCTTTCGGCCACTCCATTTTGTTGTGGTGTATAAGGTGCAGTTACTTCATGAATTATCCCTACTGATTCACAATAATCAGGGAAGTGGTATTCACCACCCCTGTCAGACTTAAGACGTTTTATTTTCAAACCACATTGATTTTCAACTTCAGTCTTATATGCAACAAACTTCTCAAGCACTTCATCCTTGGAATGAAGCAAATAGACATAGCAAAACTTCGAATAATCATCTATGAATGTTGCCATATAAAGTTTTCCACCTCTAGTTGGAGTGCTATGAAAATCACATACATCACTATGAATCAATTCAAGTAATGAAGAAGTCCGCTCGATTTTAGGAAAAGGCAATCTGGTTATCTTAGATTCCATATAAATCTTGCATTTATCAACCATATCAATATCAGATTTAGGAATTAATTCAGATTTAACCATGCAATCCATTTTCCTTGTACTGATATGCCCTAAACGAGTATGCCATAAAGAAAAAGAATCAAGCATATAAGCAGAAATAACTGTGTTATTGATATTAAGCTTAAACATCCCCTCGGTTACATAGCCTTTGCCAACAAACACACCACCCTTGGATACAACAATTTTGCCAGACTCAAATACAACTTTAAAGCCATACTTATTAAGTAGACTTGCAGACACGAGATTCTTCCTAACTTCCGGAACATGATACACATCAGTAAGAGTCAGCGTCTTGCCAGAAGTGAACTCCAGATCCACTTTGCCCTTACCCTTAACGGGTGCAGTTGATGCATTTCCCATGAACAGAACGGTACCATCTGCAACTGGTTTATACTCAGTAAAAAACCTTTTGTCATTGCAGACATGCTTTGTCGCACCAGAATCAAACCACCAATCTCCAGCATCTTCGAGGATATTTACCTCGGAAACAACAGCAATGAATTTGGAATTCTTTGCCCCAGATGCCCCTGGATTTCCACCAGATTTCTTCCTTTTCAGGATTTTGCAATCTTTCTTAAGATGCCCAGGTTTGCCACAATGCCAGCAACCAGTATCGGTAGGATCCAATTTTTGCTTCTTCCATTTACCGGAAGACTTATCACCGCCCTTGTTCTTGCGTTTCTTGTTGGAACTTTCTTCCACCACATGAACCTTAGAAGTAGAATTATCCTTACCCTCCTTACCCTCCTGACGCCTTGTCTCTTCCTCCACCCGAAGGTGTTGGGCCAACTGATCAAGGGTATATTCCTCGGTCTTGTGTTTGAGTTCCTTTTTGTAGTCTTTCCAAGATGCAGGCAGTTTGTCAATAACAGAGGAGACAATTATAGATTCATCCATATGCATATTCTTAACCTTAAACTGACTGAGGATATACTGAATCTCATGCAACTGATCAATGACAGGCTTTGTATCAACCATGCGATAATTCATAAACTGACTAACAAGAAATTTCTTACTTGTAGCGTCATCAGAAAGATACTTATCGTTGAGCCCATCTCAAAGTTCCTTTGCCGTCATTGAATTCTGATAGACATCGAATAATGCATCCGACAGTGCATTGAGAATGTGTCCTCTACAGATATAGTCATCATTCTCCCATTTACCCCTTTCACGAGCCTGTTCCATAGTTTCATCATCCGGATTCTCCGGTATCTCCGGACTCGGAGTAGTCAGAACATAAACCACCTTTAAGGTAGTCAACAAGAAGTGCATCTTCTTCTGCCAACGCCTGAAATTTCCGCCTTCAAACCGCTCCAATTTCAGAAAGTCCTGCGTCATCTTTTGTAGAGACATCGCCATTGCAAAATACTGTCTTTAGATTGTTGGAAAAATTGGCCGCTGCAATTTCTGAATTGTTGACGAAATCTCCACCAAACCTGTAATACACTTCGAGTCACGACGATGTCGCTTTCCTAAAGACAGTATTTGCCCCCACCAGTTGGTATGCAAAGGGTTACAGCAAATCTGCCTTCAAGATAAATCGAAGCCCGAACTCGAAGTTTTTTCCGTTTTCATTTGCACTAACGAAACGGACAGAATACCTACTAGAACGAATATAAGAACCGAGAACCACTGTGTTCTATTTTCTGCAGCAAAACAGAACGCAGAACGAATGCTAGAAAATATAGAGAGAGATGTGGGAGAAATTCGGATTTCATGTGTGTGTGGATTCTGACAAGTAGTGGTCTATTTATAGGCCACTACGCACCCATTGTGAATAGGTACGCACCCGATCCAATCTGACCGTTGGATCAGATCCTATGGTCTAGATCGACCAGTCACACCCAGTCACACCGAACAGGTGTACTGTTTCGCTCACACCCAATCGGATTTGATCCAATCCGTTGGATCGTGCCCGTTCGCGATCGACGGCTGAGATCGCAACTCTACGAACCAACGCACCCGTAGGCTCGAGTTGCACCCGATCGGAACCGCTCCGTGTGACTCACCTGCCACGTGTGCGACACGCGGCATGCCACGTCAGCGCCACCTTACCGCCAACTCGCAATAAGAAATGGTGCCTACAAGGCGCCAAGTGCAAAGTGCGCCGCTAAAGCGCCACAATGCACCACAGCCCACGCCACACTGCCCACGCCGCGCGCTGCGCGCGTGTGCGTACCGGCTTAGCCGGTATGCGAAGCACCGTAGGGCTGCACCACACTTGATCATTGTTTATTCATATTAGGAATGTTTCCTAATATATACCACTCTAACTTCTCTCAACTATCCAATGTGGGACAAAGCACACAAAGAGGAAAACAAAGCATTCTAAGGAAACAAGGAAATTTTCCAAAACCAAAACGATGACACTTTATTTTGAAAATCTCTAACAGCAAGGACCCCTCCATTAACACGTTCTTAGTGCCGGCTTTGACAGGGTTTCATTTTTTTTTTAAATGGCCCTTTAAAAAGGATTTTGTTAGTCAATGGTGGGATTGATCACTTGGATTAGTTGGTACTTTTCCGCGGATATCAATTTACCAAAAAAATGGCGTTAGTGCTTTGGGAATTGAGAGTTTAAATTTCCTTTCTCACATAGGATGTGATTTATAAATTTCACCTCATATGAAGTTAACTACGTTGATAATTGTTCACGTAAAATTAGAGTCCATTTGATAGTAGTGATTAACAAATGAAAGAAAGATTATTCACCCACTTTTTTTAATTTTAATTAGGGCTTACTGGAAAAGGTATTTTCTATCAAGGAGATGGATAAAATGCAGAGCAGATAGTTATGTGATGCTGGGAAGAAAATTCATTTGGTCAGTTAGGATTCGTGACCAATATTATCAGAGACGGATCTATAGGTCGTATGGGGGCCGCAGCCCCGCGTTGTTTCGGAGGGTTTTTAAAAAAAAATTTAATATTAATACTGTATTAGTTATTTTTTGTTTGTTTGTTAAAAACTGTGGGGCTCCGATCAGGTCGGTTCGCTCCTTCTGTCCTGGGGTTCGAGACTTGCTCCTGGTCCTCCTTTTTGTACTGCAAAACGAGGCACGGCTACAGACCACACCGGAGGTCCTCCGGAATGGCCCTCCGGTGCAAGAATCAGTATCTTTGCAGAGAGAGAAGGGAGGAAACCAAGAGCTAGGGTTTTTGTAATGTTTAGTGTGTACCTCTTCCTAGGAGGCATAATGGTGTATTTATAGGGATCCCGTAGCTTGGCCTCCAAGATTGCACCAACACACGACACGCGGCGGCTGACATCACCCTCACATCACATTTAGGGTTTCATAACCGTCTGCGGGGTGAGCTGGCACCTTCACGTGCCCTCACCCTTATCTAGGTAACCGCTCGGATGACGTCACGATCGTCGTCAAGGTCGAGGCTATGGTTCCCACGTGAGTGAGTTGGAATCGGGGCCCATGCTTGTTCGGACCCGAGCGTGCAGCCGAGGATCAACAGAGTCAAAGTTGTTAACTCGACTAATCAGTGGAAAGGAGCTTCATCAGGTCGCCGGTTGAGCCGAGCCTCAGACGACCTTACTCGGCCTGGCCATGGGCTGGGTCCAGAGAGAGTGACCGGAACGCTGCTTTAAGTACGGCACGAGCCATCTCGCTCGGCCTGCTACAAAAACTCATAGATATTATATTTTGTATTGAATATTATTTAGACATTTAAATTTTTTAAAAATGTGTTCATTTTAGATCCCAAAACCCAATTTCTCTCCCTGCGCTACGGTTTCTCATATCTCCCATAAGTTTTTTCTTCAATTATTTATCACTCCTCTTTTTATCTCTCTCCACTTACTATCCAAAAAATCTCCCTCAAAATCTAAACAAAACAAACTATTAGATTTTCGAACCTTGAAATTTTAAAATCTTGTGTTCATAGTTAAGCCCCCGTATTTACGAAATCCCAGTTCCGTTCCTGAATACTATTGAAGACGAATGGCGGTGGAGCTTGCATCTGTGAAGGATGCCTTGTGAAGCAAGTCTGCCATGATGTTAGAGAGGCTTTTCAAATAACCGTCGCATTATATATTTTCTCCACCCCAATAGATAATGCCACTTTTTTGGGGAAATACATAATAGTTGTAGTTTAAACATTGTAGATTCCTAAGGATAACTTAAAACATCGATCAAGGTGCTCAACATCCCTGAAACCAAACAAAAAGAACGACATAAGTAGCGCATCAGAAAGACGATGGGTTAACCGACAGAGGTGGACAAATAAGATGAAAAGACTCCTCTTCATTGCAAGGACTTTTGCTTTCCTCTTCCAGACAATAGATACCAGTGTGGACCGTGTGGTTTACTCCTTGTTTGTAAAATTCCTGATACGTGTCAGTGTGGGGGGCTCCGATGTACGTGGCTCGCTTCCTTTGGAACTATTGTCCATCTAGATCTAACCTCGTTCCCTTGAACCTATCCTGGACCACAAAGCACGACTAAAGACCACACCGGAGGAGCCCTGAAATGGCCCTTTGGCGTGAAGAATAGTGCAGAGAGAGGAAAGCAAAAGACCAAAGTTTTGAGAGTAGGAGACGATGTACCTTTTAGGGCTGCTATCCCTTGGTATTTATAGAGGGTTCTTGGCTTGCTCTCCATGTTCGTCTATGCATCAGACACCCGTCGGTTGACGTCACCCGTGACGTAGCGGATAAGGCGGTTAGTGTGAGCTGTCATGGGAGACATGGCCAAGCCTAGTTGCCTAGCTCCGGGCAGAGTCGAGCCTCGAGGGAGCTGCCACGAGAGAGATGGGCGAGCCTAGTTGCCTAGCTCCTGGCCCAGCCGAGCCTCGAGGGAGCTATAACAGGAGACATGGCCGAGCCTAGTTGCCTAGCTCCGGGCCCAGCCGAGCCTCGAGGGAGCTGTGATAAGAGACATGGCCGAGCCTAGTTGCCTAGCTTCGGGCCGA
Source organism: Rhododendron mucronatum var. ripense (assembly GCA_019656295.1). Taxonomy (NCBI): domain Eukaryota; kingdom Viridiplantae; phylum Streptophyta; class Magnoliopsida; order Ericales; family Ericaceae; genus Rhododendron; species Rhododendron mucronatum. Next base: position 2,614,347 of record BPLT01000008.1, on the reverse strand, counting down.
GCCGAGCCAAGTGGATGAGCTCTCATGGGAGATATGGCCGAGCCTTATGGCCTAGCTTTTGGCCGAGCCTCGTGGATGAGCTCTCATGTGATATATGGCTGAGCCTTGTGACCTAGCTCCGAGCCCAGCCTCGCCTCGCCTCGTGGATGAGCTCTCATGGGAGATATGGCCGAGCCTTGTGGCCTAGCTTCAGGTTGAGCCGAGCCTCGTGGATGAGCTCTCATGGGAGATATGGCCGAGCCTCGTGGCCTAGCTTCGGGGTCAGTTGTAGAGAAGAGCCTCATCCTTAGTGTTGGTCGATCATATTATGTACCCACTCGTCCGGATGCCATTTGTGCCGAACCAAACATGACCAGACCTAGCAAACTCGGTCAGTGCCTCGAGGAGTTTAACCCGGCCTTCCGCCGAACTTAGCGACTGTGGCCGAACCAGAATATTCGGCCCACTACAAAGTGTAATAGATGCAATTAGCCTTAGTCCCTGGAATCTTGAGGTATCAACAGAGACGGAAGCATTGCCTCCCAAGAATAGAGCATTGTCGCCTAAGCTCGTTATCTCCACCCATTTCTATTTTTCTCTTAGAGCAGCCTGCATGTTCGTCTGTTTGGTAATCAACCCTAGACCTATTCATATTAAAGAGCCCTTTCAAGAGCCCTTTATTTGGGTGTGTATCATATGCACCCTTATTGAAACACACCAAAATGTTATGAATCTATTGTTAAAAAGTTACGAATCATATTGATGAAAAGCTACGAATTTTTAGTATAAAAGTTACGATACAAAATAAAATGTTATAAATGACTGGTCCTACATGTAATTTTTTATGAGGTGGCACAATATGAACCATACAATAGGTGCATATGGTACATACCTTAAAGGGGTGTGTATTGAAGACTTTTCCTAGATAGATAGTATAGATATGGTAAGTTTTTTCCGCCCCTGTCATTTAACTTTCCAATCGTCCACCCTCCACGCATCTATGTTCCAGACACAAATGAAAGGGCTCTTGAATATCTCAAGTTTGGCCATCTCCGACCAAACATCCTTAAGGGCAGAATCAGGAATATAATTTGTCCTAGGCTAAATAAAAAATTTAATAAACTAATATTTACGTATGTACATGAACCAAAAAGAGTTTTATAATTCATGTCCAACAAAATTGTACATAAATGTTTAAAAATAAATTAAAAAAAAGTACAAAAAACCGTACCCTATTGAATTTGAGTCTAAAACTTCAACAAGTTTACATATAAATGAGGTGGGCTAAAATTTTACATATATATCCGTGAATTTTTTATTTTTTTTACATATATATACATATAAATATTACTTCACCCTGGCGTCACCGGGGCTAGCCCACCTGACTTCCTTTATACTTCTCGGCCCTCCCCATTTTTTCATTCAAGAGAAGAAAAAGAGAGACTGCCTTCTCTATTCCATTGCAAGTACACATCTCTGCAGCTGAGAAGCTCAAGCTAGTCAGTATTAATTCTTAACCAAGATAGAGAAATTACACGTCAGGATCCTGTGCTCAAAAATATTTACGCATATCAAGATAGAGAATTTACACATGGTATTGGCAATCAGTTTCTTAATGATGAGTTTCCTCTTTTTGTGGGGCTTAGATTGCATATGGGCACAGGTCACAACTTACCCTTCTGGAATAAAATTTAGAATCCCTCCAGACTCGAGAAGTTCATAAATCCCTACCTTTCCTTGTCTGATAACTCCATTAATAGCTATCTATTTGAGTTTTGAATCAGAATTGGACCCTTTTCCTCACCCTATAGACACTTGAAAAGTTTAAATGCTTTGAAAAGTGGAACATTGCTAAGTAAAATACATTGTAGATTGAGTTCACCGATAACTTGCAACAACAAGATTCCTGTGCAAACACACTTCAAATAAGTCTTAACATGGCTTTTCCGAACTTCTATTTCTTACCGATTTGTATGCAAATTCCGATCAAATAACAGGACAAATAGATAATCCAATGATTCTTAAGCAAACGTACAATAGCAGTTTAAACATTGTAGATTGAGGATAACTTGTTGGAGTTTTTTCAAAATAAATTGGATTTTCGTTTGGAATTATTGGAAAGGTTCTGAATGAAACTCATGTGAAAGGTTGCTACACCTTTTCACATGAGTTGTGACTTTATGTAATTGGTTGTTACACCCATTAACTTGGGGTGTGTTCGTTTGGGAAATGATGTGAAACGTGGGGGTGTCTCCAAGAGGCATGGCTCTTATAATTAAATGTTTCATGAAAGGGTGCCTACCAAGAGGCATGTTCCTTCTAATTAAATGTCTTCAATAGACATGACCTTTTCCTAACTAGTGTCTTTAAAAGACATGACTATTCTACTGTGTGTTTCTTCTAAAGACACAACCTTTCACATAAGGGTACCAATAAGTCTATAAATAGACCATTGTAAAGTCATACGGGCACCAGAAAATTCCATACTGAATTAATCTCTTTCTCTCTACACATTCTCCACCTAGAAATGGAAATAGAATATCAGTTCTTGGTTTTACATTTGCTTAGCGGATATTCTGTCTGTCTTCATTTGTGCAAACGCAAACAGAAAGAACCTAGAGTTCGGATTCGATTTATCTTGAAGGCGGATTTGCTGTAACCCGGTGCACACCTTCTGGTGGGGGCAAATACTGTCTTTAGGAAAGCGTTATCCAACGCGGCTCGAATGTTTCTACCGTTCCAAGTTTAAAGAGACCACGCCATCACTTTCATCATTTCGACGACCGGATTTCCAACATAACTAAAAACATGGTACGTACTCAAGATCCCTAAAACAAGACAAGAAAACAACAGAAGTAGCAGTGTAGTACATCAGTGCGGTGACGGATTGACCCACATCGGTGGACAAATAAGACTACAAGGCTCCCCTTCATAGCAAGGCCTCAGGCTTCCATCTTCCATGTTGTAAATACCCATGTAATTTCCTCCTCGCTTGAAACTATCAATGTAATAGATACAGTTAGCTTTGATCCCTTGAAATCTAGAGACGTCAACAGAGACGGACGCATTGTGTAGACACCCTATTTTGGACTTTCCAGATTAGTTTACTTATGGTTTTCGATTCCCCGATGATGAAACGGATCAAGAACACCTCAGAAATGTTAGTGTGTTTGAGCTTTGAGCATTCCAAAAACCCTTTCAAAACCCTTTCAAACTCTCTAAACCAGAACCAAAAGGCCTCAACAAAACCCTTCTTGCTTACGCCAATACTTTCCTGGCGTGCGCTGGCCCTCTGCCACGTGTCAGTCATCGGTCAACTTTGACCATTGACCAGGTTTGACCTTGCGTACGCCAGGTATTTAGTGGCGTACGCCAAGTCAAACTTTGGTCAAACTTGTGTTTTTCAGCATGCAGAAGCCATGGGTAGAGGTCTACAACACCTGGGAACCTTCTAATTCATTGAAAAATCAATCTCGGCCGGGGGGACATTTCTTACACCCATCCCATCACCTTTCTCCTCTCATCCAATGAGAGGAGAGACTTAAGGGCTAAGGCTTCAGTCACTTTAACTGACCTCAGCCCCTCTCTCTCCCTCTTCCCCTATATATACCCCTCCATTAGTCTTTCAAGAGGTTGCTCCTTCAAGTTTCAAAGCTCCAAGTCTATTTCTTTCTCTTTTCTTGCTTGCTCTTCATTCATCCATTGAAAGAGTAAACAAGGGACCCCTCCACACACCTCTTGCAGTCAACATCCACCACCATCCATCATCCAACCCTCAAGTTCAAAGCTCAAACATCTCTCAAACCTCAAAAGCCAAAGGCATACACTTTGGTACTGTTTTTCTGTTCTGGTCCCTGAGGGGAGCTAGCAGGGTCAAGGCTGGTAATCAATACCAATCCTGGCCCTAAAGCTATCAATGTTTTAAAAACAAAAAAATCGTTTCTAACTAGAATCGGCGTGCGCCGGTCATAGGCCCGCGTACGCCGGTCCGTGGCAGTACGTACAGTTTTAAAATTTGATCTGTCTGGGATCTGTCTGGACCCTGCGTACGCCACCTTTTAGGTGGCGTACCGCAGGTCCGAGCCCTCCGAAACTGGCGTATTCCAGTTGTGAAATGGGACCCAGATCTTTGTTTTGTACTTCATTTCTTGTCTATTCATCACCTTATTGCATGCTAAAAACCAATTTCCAGCTTTCTGTATTTAGAACTGTATAGGTGTAGCATTGCAATACTTGTTTTCTTTTGCTTTGAAAGGCCCCTGGGATCTTTCTGGTCATGTTCCAGAGCCCAGATGATGTAAAGCCAAGCACTGGACAAGAGGTACAACTGGCGTACGACCTCTCATGAGTGGCGTACGGCAACCATACCAAGGTCCAGTGGCTGGCCCTTGCATCATAGCTCAATCCTGGCCTCTTGTTATCTCCCCACTCTGTTTATGGGGTTCCAGTCTATTTTCATGGCTTCAAGCCATTTTCAGCTGTCTGTAATCTGTAAATATGATCATATTATAAACTGCGTGGTTTGTCCTGGGTGTGCACTGGTCCATTCCAGAGCCCAGAGGGTTGAGAACAAAGGCTGTGAGTGACAAAAGGTGGTGTACGCCAGCTTTTGGGTGGCGTGCGCAGGGTATGGTGGCGTGCAGAGCCTCGGCCACTGCATGCCAGTATGTTGCCTGCTCACGCACCTGAGAGACAGCATACACCATTCTGCTCAAACTGCTCTCAGTGCTTGTTTTCAATCTATATTCATTCTATCGATTCAAACAAATCATCATCCATAATCATTTTGTCACATAATTGCAACTTGTCACAATTTTAATCCCCTTTATCTGTTCCCCCGCCCTAACTGGCTAAAAAATGATCAAATGAGAGAAAAATGCAAACGTTTTAATGAAATGCCCGAGTAGAGACCGATCTCCGGATTTGGCGAGAGGGGTGCCATAAAACCCTTCCCCTCTCGTAACCTAGCTCCCGAACCTCAGATATCGAAGGTGACGACGGACCAGTCTACGCCTCTTCAAATCAAATCAAACCTTTTTCAAATCAAAGCAAACGTAGCAAAGCGTTCTTCGAGTTCGGTTCCTTGGGTATTCTCCCGCTAAAACCCGAGTGGCGACTCTGAATCGAAGCGTTTCGCCGCGCTATTTTCCAAAAGGGCCGCCGCCCCCCCCCCCCAAACAATATCCATCGGAACCAAAATCGGGCGATTTTCGGGGCGTGTGCCCACACATTGTCACCCAAGAACAAGGCATGGTCGCCTAAGCTGGTTTTCTCCACCCCTTTCCCTATTGCACTTGAATCAACCTCGAACACTGTAAATCCACTCGTCTCGAAAATATAGGGGTCATCTCCCGAAAAAGTGGACGGGGATACTCGTCGAATGATTCGATGAACTACTAGCACTACCCCTGCCGATTCTACTACATACGGTTGCTTGAGCACTGCAGAGGATCCATGACTAGGACCATATCCAACAACCAATGGCACAGTTGGGTTAGGCCCCAAAACGTCAAAAGCATGAACTGTGCCCGAACCGTCGACCCCATAACATAGTCCATTACGAAAGTTGATATCATAGAACCAAATGATGTTGACGACGATCCAGGACTTGTCTCGGGATCTCCAGAAAGCAAGATGTCCCCGGCCTGTATAGCCTGCAGCATATATAACCATGAGTACATAATCTTTGCCCTCCTCTGGACGTGAAGACAAGACCGCCTTACTTATGCTTATGAAACTCACAGATTTATTTCTTCTCACGCTGTAGTATTCGAAGTTGGGGATATGGGGAAGATTAATTTGGACTCTAGTGAAAGGATGGAGGAGATTGATGTCACCATCTTCGGATGTAGTTACCAGCCATCCTAAAGTCTCGAGACATCGTTTTCCCCTAGCTTCTGGTAAATTGACCGTGCGAATAACGGCTCCTTTTCTCATGCTAACAAATTGACGCTCGTCGGGTTTGTCTTTGTAGATAGCATAAGCCATGGGATTTGTTCAGATACCTTGAAATTGTCGTTGACTGCAACAGAACGCCATAATCTGCAGACTCCACTGAAAAACAGAAAATCTTCGAAGAGAGTTATTCGTTTAGCAATTAGAACAAGTATGTCTTCTGGCAGTTCTGCCCAATTTCCCATCTTCCTCTTCTGCTGTTGCTGTGGCTATTACTGCATCAGATTGATGACTAATATAGCCACTTAGAAAATCAAGTCATCAAAAAAAAAAAAAAAAATTAAACTACGAGAAAAACTCGCCCCATCAAATCTTCCATCCACATGTTGCCCTCATCTCTTCAGCCTACTCATCATCCAATCTAAATCTCAAGTGATGAACTTTGACATTCTTCTAAGAATTTTGCACATAAAAAACCATAACGTCGACTTATGTATCAGATTTTGAGAGATTCGGAAGAAAGAAACAGTATAGAATGGTATATATGGTCGCTTTCACCTGGATGGAAGGCAATGGTTTAGTATTCAAAGTTAAGGAGTTAGCAAGGACCTTCATTAACGCTTTCTTAATTAGTGCCGGCTTTAACAGGGTTTCATTTTTTTTAATGGCCCTTTAAAAAAGGATTTTGTTAGTCAATGGTGGGATTGATCATTCGGATTAGTCAATACTTTTCTGCAGATACCAATTTCCCAAAAAAATTGGCGTTAGTGCTTTTGGAATTGAGATTTTAAATTTCCTTTCTCACATGGGATGTGATTTATAAATTTCACCTCGTATCAAGTTAACTACGTTGAAAATTGTTCACGGAAAACTAGAGTCCATTTGATAGTTGTGATTAACAAATGAAAGAAAGATTATTCACCTACTTTTTTTTAATTTTAACCAGGGCTAGCTTACTGCAAAAGGTATTTTCTATCAAGGAGATGGATAGAATTCAGAGCAGATTGTTATGTGATGCTGGGAAGAAAATTCATTGGGTCAGTTAGGATTCGTGACCAATACTATTGAAGACGAACGGCGGTGGAGCTTTGCATCTGTGAAGGATGCCTTGTGAAGCAAGTCTGCCACGATATTAGAGAGGCGTTTCAAATAACTGTCGCAATGAAAATTTTCTCTGCCCCAGCAGATAATGCCACTTTTTTTGGGAAATACACATAATAGTTGTAGTTTAAACATAGTAGATTAAGGATAACTTAAAACATCAAGGTGCTCAACATCCCTAAAAAGCAAACTAAAAGAATGACAGAATTAGCGCATCAGAAAGACGATGGGTTAACCCACAGTGGTGGACAAATAAGATTAAAAGACTTCTCTTCATAGCAAGGACTTTTGATACCAGTGTGTACCGTGTGGTTCATTCCTTGTTTGTAAAATTCGTGATACGTGTCGGTGTAAAGGACGCAAATGCAATTAGCCTTCGTCCCTGGAAATCTTGAGGCATCAACAGAGATGGAAGCATTGTCTCTCAAGAATAGAACATTGTCGCCTAAGCTCGTTATCTCCACCCATTTCCCTTTTTATCTTAGTGCAGCCTGCATGTTCCCCTGTTCAGTAATCAACCCTAGACCTATTCGTATTATCTGGAACAAAGTCAGTCAAGCAACAATAGGAGGGAGAGAGAGAGAGAGAGAGAGAGAGAGAGAGAGAGAGACGCAAATGAAGAGTAAATGAAGCTTCACTGTGGTTGATTGACTAACAGACCAACCAACAAAATCAAGTCATTAACAAAAAGAGCTACTAGAAAAACGTCAGCCCATCATATCTTCCTCACAATCTTGTCCGGTTCGGATAAATAAGCCAACTGACTTATTTTTTTGTCCTTGTTCAATTTTTTTTTTCGTATTTGTTAGTTTTTCGTATTGTTTTTTTTGAATAAAGACGAAAAAATTTGCTTATTTACTTATTTTGTCTTTATTCAAAAAAATTCGGTTTCGATCTTAATTTTTTTACTTTTTAGATTTCTCTCGTCATGACGATGCAATAATCCCAAAAAATTGATGAAAAACTAACAAATACGAAAAAAATTTGAATAAGGACAAAAAATAAGCCAATTGATTTATTTAGTTGAACGGGGTTAATCTCCAGAGATAACTCTGAAGATTCTTGCATAAATTCTACCCGAGGACTGCTAGTGGTGCCGACAAGTTATATGCCATGGGGTACGACGGCACTGCGGAGTCCACTCTGGATCTCACATGGATGATTCGAGTAGTTCAATAATTTAAAAAAAATAAACTGAATGGGTCTTGTGAAAAATCAACTCAATCTGATATATGTTGGTGCTTAATCCAATTTTCCATTAATTTCTTTCATTCCGAGAGGGAGAGACCAAAATGTTTCAATCGGGAATCCAGAGAACTAATTCTATTACATTTACACATGAACAGAATTACAATATAATAAAATTACAAAACCGAAATTGCAAACCGAAATACAGAATGGATGTGTGAACCGAAACCCGTGTTTCACACGGTGTCCTTAAAACAGATTCACCGCCTACCGAAGGGTGTTGAGGTTACTCGGCGTCTGTCTCCCAGGATTGATCCGGCTCGGACCACGAACGTCGGAACACCACCGAAGAACGTCTTGGCGAACTAACTCAGCGTCTGTCTCTCTCTCACACTATATCAGAATGCTTGTGGATTTGTTCTGTGAATTGGTGCAGAATAGTGCTGTGAAATGCTCCTTTTATAGGCAGAGCTAGACCTTTGCATTGCTGCCAGCTTTCAATTCGTGGAGTAAATGGCAGAATAATGGAGGAATAACCCCCACAATGAATAGAGGAAATCCCCACAATGAATTTGGGTAACCCCACAATGAATCTGGGGAAGTAATGACCCCAATCCATTCAAATTTCCATCAGAAACAGGGATTGCGAATGAGAAAGCCAGTCACTATGTTTGATTGACTAATAAAACAGCCAACAAAATCAAGTCACTATGCTACTAGAAAAACGTCACAACATCAAATCTTCCATCATCATATCACAAGTTTCCCGAACAAAAAATCCAACTTGACGTTTTATTTTCTTCTTATTCAAAAAAAAAATTTGCTTTTATTAAATTTGCATTAAAATTTGTCTGAATTATAAGTTTGTCTCGATGAGAAAAATTGAAAAAGTAAACTATTATGACTTTTACCCTTTTTTTGAAATATCCAAGAAAAGCCCAAAATAGAAAAATTAGACTTTTTGGGCTTCTTATTGAATTTTTCCAAAGAGGAGGAGGTAAAAGTCATTTTTTACCAATACGATTCCTCTCATCAAAATAAATTAATAATCCAAACGAAGTTGCCGTAAAACTATCAAATAATTTAAGAATTTTTTTTTTTTTGGCATTCTCCAGAATTTGTAGGCAAACCATTCAATTTCACACTACAAATTTCTAGAATGTCATTACCGATATTCGATTGAGCTAATTTTTTTATAGTTACCCTTAAACAATTGTAAGAAAAATGAGCTCTTGGACAACCATTATGGGATTTGAGGTGGGCCGAAAAATTGTGATCTGTGTGCACATGCCTTTTGACATTTTACAAATAAATTAAGAACCATACTCGTGATAAACCTTATGTATAATATTTTATAAAAGATTTATTACTCCAAAACAAAAACGAAACGGCAAAAAGAAACAATATAGAGTTCAGAGAATGATCGATATAGTTTTTTTTTCATCGGTAAAATTTTTCATATTAATCTTTGGAAAGGAAAACAAAGATTAAAGGGGTCACGGGCACGACGACAAATACCACTCGAGAACCAAAACTAAAAGAAGGCAAGATGCCAATTAAAACACCACAAGAATGCTCGATATTAAAAGTAACTAAGAATTAAAATCCAAATAAACCTGGATGAAGGGCAAAATCCAAATAAACCAGGGAATTTTACTAAAATTCATAATCTCTGACAAGTATGGGCTAAATTATGGGATAATGCCTCTTTTTTTTTAGGGAAATACATAACAGTTGTAGTTTAAACATTGTAGATTCCTAAGGATAACTTTAAACATCGATCAAAGGTGCTCAACATCCCTAAAACCAAACAAAAAGAACGACGGAAGTATATAGCACATCAGAAAGATGATGGTTAACCCACAGAGGTGGACAAATAAGATCAAAAGACTCCTCTTCATAGCAAGGACTTTTGCTTCCATCTTCCATGCAATAGATACCAGTTTGGTTTACTCCTTGTTCGTAAAATTCCCAATACTTGTCGGTGCAATAGATACAATTAGCCTTGATCCCTGGAAATTTAGAGGCATCAACGGAAATGGAAGCATTGTCACCCAAGAATAGAGCATTGTCGCCTAAGGTCGTTATCTCCACCCATCTACCTTTTTCTTTTAGAGCAGTCTGGAATACTTGAAATCTGCTATTCCGATAATCTCGCTTCCCCAGTAGCAACACCCCGGCAGATTCCACTAGAAACGGTTGCTCATTCGACCCAATTTTGCGTCTGTCAGGTCTATGAAGAACAATCCATGGCCGAGTCGGGTCAGGCCCCCAAACGTCAAAAGCAAAAACAAAGGAGCACATGAGCCCATAAAATAGTCCATCATGAAAAATGATATCGGGAAAGGAAGCTACATGACCAATGACATCGGTCCAGGACTTGTCTCCAGGTCTCCAATAACAAACATATCCGCCGCCATGTATAATCACGAGTACGTAATCTTTGCTCTCCTCCGGACGTGATGACAAGACGGCCTTTTGTATGAAACTCGTATTTATTAAAAAGCTTTTCATGTGGTAGTCTTTGAAGGTAGTGGCATGGGGAAGATTTATTTGAACTCGAGTGAAAGGATGGAGTAGATTCATCTCACCGTCTTCAGCAAGTGTAACTAACCAACCCAAAGTCTCTACGCATCGTTTTCCCCTTGCTTCTGGTAGATTGACTGTGCGAATAACACCACCTTTTCTCAAGCTAACAAACTTCCGCTCGTTGGGTTTGTCTCTGTCAGAGAGCATAAGCCATGGGATTTGTTCAGATCCCTTGAAATTGTCATTGATTGCAACAGAACGCCATGATCTACAAACTCCACTGAAAGAGAGAAAATCTTCTAAGAGAGTTATTTTTTTTAGCAGTTAGAACGAGTAGGTCTTCTGGGAGTTCGGTCCAATTTCCCATCTTGTTCGTTATTTTAATAATCCGCTGAAAAATTACAAGATTGCAAGGGCAAGAGAAAAAAATGGCATTAACCAACTAGTTTGCCACTCAAGCCCAAAAAAACTACAAGGTTTGTAAGCAATCAACCTTCGAGAAAACAACAACAAAGCTATCTATCCCCAACAGAACGACGACATAGAGAGAGAGAGAGATAGAGAGAGATTGCGAATGAGAAAGTCTCAGTCAAGTACTGAAAAAGGAAGCATCACTATGTTTTTTTTTTTTGATCCGAAGCATCACTATGTTTGAACGGCAAAAAGATATGGTCAGAGAATGCTCGATATTATTAATAACTATGAAATAATAACCACATAAACCTGGATGAAGGGCAATGGTTTGGGATGCGAATTTTTTTGTTTTTTTTGTTGGACGGAATTTTTTTTTTTGTTTTTTTTTTTATAAACTTTGAAATTGTTACAAGGATGAGTTAATTCTAGGCCAGTCCTAATATTAGATTCCGTAGTCCACCAAGTCCTATGGTGTAAAAGTGCAATGCTCACTAAGTTCTGTAAGTGTAATTTTACTAATTTACCCCACTTTAAATATCAACAAATGAATACAACACATCTTTTAGGGTTTCAAATAAATGCAACCCGTCCCCACTACGCCGCCGCCGCCACCACCATTGCGCCGCCACCACCATTGCGCCAACCACCACCACCACCACGACAACGCCGCCACCATCACAATGACCACCGCCATCATGCCACCCTCATCGCCCCCACCACCACACCACTACCACCACCACCACCACGACGACGGCCGCCGCCGCCACCACCGCGCCGCCTCCGCCACCACCACCACCACAACGCTGCCGCTAGAGGTGGGTAATAGGTAATTTCGGGTCAATTTCGTGTTATATATCAAAATCTTATTTATAAAATCCCACAATATTTTTCAACTTATCAAATCTTTCGTGTCATGTTCGGGTCGTGTCGTGTTCGGGTTGTGTTGTCATGTCAAAAAGTCATACTTTTCGCTAAATTTTTAATTTTTTTAGTTGACAGTTCATCAAATTAATGTCCAATGTATAGAATTATCCATAAAAATGTTTATTTTTAGCTCAATTATATGAATTTATTTTGTTTTTCGTGTCAGGCATGCCCACCCCTAGCTGCCGCCACCACCATAATGCCGCCGCCACCATAACCACCACCATCACTCCACCACCACCATCACGCCACCACCACAACCGCCACCGCCACCACCACAACACTGCTACCACCACAACACTGCTACCACCACAATGACCACCACCACCACCACCACGCCACCCTCACCGCCGCCACCACCATTTTTTTACACCGTTTATATATTAAAAAATATAGTTAAAAAAATTAATTGTTCCAAAAAATCATCAATTTCTTGCACATTTGTTGCGTTCCAAATAGGGTCTTTGGCAATAAATATTTAATTGAGAAGAGAGTGAGAATAAATAATAATTTTAATGGAATAGCTTTAATATAGAGAGTCTGATGCAGTAGTCATTTTAAAAGTGAGTAGCTAAAGTAATAAAGTGACTTTTTAAGTTCAAATTTGGTCCAAAATTTAAAGAGTCTAATGCAGATACTCTTAATCTTAAGGGATAACTCTTTAAACTCTTTCATAAACCCATTGACCATTGTGCTACGTGCACAGATCACTTGCATCATGCACAAACAACTTTTGCAGGGCCCATCTCAAGTCCTAAATACGTAGATGATTTAAATTGTTTATTTTTTAAAGATAATTTTATGAGTTTTGATAATAATAAAAAATATCAACTGACCGTGTCGTACCGTGTCAAAAATAAACTTATATAAAAGTTTTGAGTTAACTACTACTCCGTAGAATAGTGGTTAAGACCGAATCCGCAGGGACAGATTGGCTGAGTTACTCTAAATTTGATTAACTTCTAGTCTAATTCGGAAAGAAAGAGTTTGATTGATTGGTTTGATTTTTTTAAGAAACTAATTGAATCAAAGCAAGTAATTAATTAAAAGGTATTGGAAAGGATGAGAGAAAAGTCTAGGGTTTAGAATCCACTCCAACTGCATTACCCATGTGTGTGTATAGATCGGGTTAACACTCAAATCGCAAATCACTAACACTAGGGCTTGCAATCCCTATCGATAGTGGCCAAGTAAATTTCTACAATCCGCCAACCGGCATGGCCTATCCCACGGCATGGACCGTCTCACTAGCGCGATCTAGCTGCCTAATGGCATGCACCGTCCGTCTCATGAGCATAACCCATCTCAGTCACCCGAATTGAGAACAATGAAAACAAATACTCAACCGATAAAAAGAATTAAAAACCATTCCATTGATATCATAGAAGGAGTTCTTGAACACGTAATTCAATTCAAATAAAAACCATAATCTATACGAAAGAACAAGGTTACTTGGTGTGGGGCTTCATCCTTCCTCTAGATGAGGGGTTGAGCTAGCTATGGAGAAGCAGAACATGCTTGAGATTGAAGATATCATGGAGTTCATGGAGAAATCTCTATTCACGTTGTTTCTTTGCCTCTCTCTATGCTTGCTAAACATAAGGTGGAACCCTAAAACAAAGTTATGATGGTTTATTTATAGTTTTTAATCTAAAAAATATATTTAAACGCTAAAAATGGTGAAATTCGGAGCCGCTGGTCCGGACCAGCTCTGGACCAAGGATGCTGTGAGCTGTATGCGTGTGAAGGGTCCGCTGGTCCGAACCAAGGTTGGGCTAGCCCAGACCAAGGTTGTTGAGAGTTGTCTGAGTTGCGTGAGTATGCTGGTCCGGACCAGACCGGACCATCGTTGCTGTAAGCTTGGTTTCGCTTTGTTGAGTGCTGGTCCGGACCAAACTTTGGGTAGTTCGAACCAGAGATGCTGTAAACATGATTTTTGCTCTATTTTGCCTCTTCTCGCATATTGGCTTATCCTCTTCGCTCCCCAACATCTCTAACGTCCTCCAATTGACATGTTTTTTGCGCACATTGAGTCTCAAGGCCTACTAACATCAAAACTAACAAGAAACACATCAAATAAACACGCTAAGGAATGCACAAAGCGTAAACTAAAGGGATTAGATAGTTGCTTTTCAACACTTATCATCAACTCAATCAAATATTGGCAAGGTTTTTTTTTTTTTTTTTTCCAGAATTCGTAGGGTGGATCTCTTTGTTTCAAACTAAGGATTTTAAAAAGGGCTTTATCTATCACTACAACATGAAAGGGTTATAGCGAGGAAATCTGGCGAGGAAAACGAATTTTGTCGCTAAAAGTACATTATCTGCGAGGAAATAAATTTCCTCGCCAAAAGACCGTTTCTAGCGAGGAAAACAGATTTCCTCGCCAAAAGCTTACATTTTGCGAGGAAATCTAATTTTCCTCGCCAAATGTAAGCTTTTGGCGAGGAAATTAGATTTCCTCGCCTTTTTTTACGACTTTTTAATTTATATATATATATATAATTATTAATTATGTTCATATGTATAATTGTAATATCACTATGGTAAGACATAATCAACTACATAGATCAATATCATTATCAAATTTATTAAAATAAAAAAGTAATAAACGGGAAAAAATAGTTTCCTTGTCAATCGCATTGAATTGGTGAAAAAATCACATATTTGTCACTTTTCTTATTCTAATTAGCAATGAAAGATATCTTGAAATGTAGGTATTGAAGATTTACTCCATGGTAATGAAAAACTCAAAAAAAGATAATAAAGTTAAAAACATGTTGAAGTGATGTTGTATTGAAAATATGTCCAAGTTAATTAGATTATCACAAATGTATTTTCAAAACATCTACATAAGATACACTATTTCAAAAAAAAAATACACTATTTCATATCTATTGTGCATTCATGCTGTAAAGATTTTTTGTGTGAACCGTTATTGATTTTTATTTAAACCAACTTAGGTGATTCTAATGGTATTCATCTATAAACAGATAAATATATTAAACATTAATTTCAAATCCAATTTTGTAAGTATTATACATATTTTTATATATACATATACATATTGTGTGTGTGTGTGTGAGAGAGATATTGGGTACTTTAAAATTTTAAAAAATTCATTAAAGATGAAAAAAATTTAAAAAGTATTGTCTTTAGTGCTTTTAGGATGATCTAATCTGACTATTTACAAATTTTGTTCATATTATTATAGCAATGATGAAAAAAAACTTTAAAAAATAATTACGAATCTATAATTCCCTTCGTATTTGGTAAAAAGAAGAATGTCAAACTCACTCTTAAAATTAAAAAATAACAGTGATGAAACTTGTCAATCATAATCTGATATTAAAATATATCTCGAGCTAGCTTATGACGACAAAAATCTCATTCCATAAAAGCTAAGGATAATTCCATCAAAAAATTAGAAAAATAACACATAGTATTAGTCCTTCAAAAGTTGTTGTCGGATACGAATATAACATGTTTCAACAAAAAAAATTGTTGTGCTAGCAAAAAATTAAATTTGTTCAAATAAATTTTAGACATTATAAGAGTACAAAAAGTTGAAAAGACATAATTAATGTTGAAGAAACTAATTTGGAAAGGTGAAAGTGATGCAAAAACACAATATATAAAAAAAAGTTCACAATTTCACTTAGAAGTGCAAAGTGGTGTGGTGGATAAGTGTTAGATGTCCTATGCAAGAGATCCAAGGTTCAAGTGGTGGGAATGGCAAAAAACGCGGAGAGATTGTTTACTTTTCGGATTTATTTTAGCGAGGAAACAGATTTATTTTAGCGAAGAAAGTTTTCCTCGCTAATTATTGTTGGTAATAGTAAATTCACAGCCTTTAGCGACGAAAAATTTCCTCGCAATTGTGTTGGAATAGGCGAGGAAATTTTTTTTCCTCGCTAAAGCCTTTTGCGACAACGTTTTAGCGAGGAAAACTAGCGAGGAAATTTTTCCTCGCTAATACGTTTTGCGAGGAAATTAGGTGCTTTAGCGAGAAAACCAAATCCTCGCTATAGCCCTTTCGTGTTGTAGTGTATATTAGATTGAGCTGTTTTTGACATTGTAGGTTCGTGCGATTTGCACTAGATAGCTGACATGTTAATCTCGCGTGAGCTAGAGAGGTGTGATTGGAAAGGGAAAGGAAAGAGAGAATCTAGTGGGATGAAGGAAAGAGCAGGAGGGCGGAAGAGACAAAGGCAATGCGTCTTTATCTTTCTAACCTGGAATATGGGCAGATTTCCCTAGATGGCAGGATTGGGTGAGGTTAGTCCAAGAAGAATGTTCTCCTTTCTCTGGAACAGGGCTCACAACCTCCTCTCTCTAGGAAAAGCGCATTCTCTTTAAATCAGAGGGAATGTCGGATATTTATAGACACATGAGCCTAAGTCGGTCCCAGGCCGGCCCATTGAAACCCTGACACATGTCTCTGCTGCGCCATCCAGGTCACGCGGATGACGTCACCCTGCACGCAAGCGCGCGCGCCATCCCACAACACTTGTAAATTCCCCCAATTCCCGTAACAACAGGGTCGCGACCCGCAAAGATCGTGTTTCAACAAGGCCCTTACTTTGGTCATGCCTCATGACTAGCGCACGCATCTAACTTCTCTTTATCTTGGCCTTGCAATGACTCTCATAGGCCTTTCTATCTTGTGAGTTTGTTCAGCTATACGAGGCCCCCTTGTGCGCCACCTCAGTGCACGGACCCCATCCTGTGCCATGTGGCACCAAATCCCTTCCTACGTGGCAATAAATAGCCATGTGTTATTCCCTATAATCCTCTCCACGTGTCATTCTGTGGGTGGTTGGTCAAACTTCCTGCTTGGGTCAACGGTTATGATTTTGACTATACCTAATAGCATAGTGCCTTGAAAAGTTCCTTTCTCACGTAAGACGTGATTTATACTTCTTACCTCATATGAAGTTAACGAAGTGATAATAGTTAAGGTAAAAAATAGAGACCACAGTTCATAGTTCTTAGAAAGACAAAGAATGCGTTTTCATCCACTTGTTTTAGTTTAAGGTAAATTTCACTAACCTCCCCTGAGGTTTCTGACAATGACAAGAGCCTCCCCTCAGGTTTAAAAAATGACAATGACCTCCCTTGTCAGAGTTGTTTGCCTAACAGAGTTAATTGACGGTGTCCTTTTACCATTTTGCCCTTCCATTTAACTGAAGTAGTAATTTGCGACAAAGTCAACACTTGGAAATCTCCAACCACTTTCCGAAAATCCTCACTGTTTTCATGTATATATGTATGGGCATACATATAAAGCTATATTTATGTCACTTTGTCCTTATATATTTTTTAATATATAAGCGGTCTCAAAATAATTAAGTGCTCCAATTTATAATCCGTTTGAACCGGCGTGAAAATATTATTATGATCGTACTATTTTAAAGGGTCATAATTAAATTTTATATCTAAAACTCTCATAATTAAATTTCTGCTCCGTAGGGTCCAATATAAAGAGCAGAAACTTAATTATGAGAGTCCTAGAGACAAAATTTAATTATGACCCTTTAGAATAACAACAATGTTACACACATAACAATTCAAATACAACACCAAACACAACCTCGCACATACATGTGGGACCCACACACACTACTATGTGTGGGTCCCATATGTATGTGAGATGTTGTGTAAGAGATTGTGTTTGAATTGTTGTGTGAATATTATTTTTGTTAGAATAATACGGCCGGCAAATAACATCTTCACACCGATTCAAGCATATTAAAAATTGAAGCAATTCTTTTTTAACTTTTTTTAATATATAATGCAGTTTAAAAAAATTAAGTGCTCTAATTTTTAATTTGTTTGAATCGATGCGAAGATATTATTATTCTGATTATATTATTCTGAAGAGTCATAGTTAAATTTTGTCTATAGGGCTTTCATAATTAAGTTTATGCTCCATAGGATCTCAAATAAAGACCAAAAACTTAATTATAAGAGTTATAAAGACAAAATTTAATTATGACCCTTTAGAATAATATATGGTCGGCAAAATAACATCTTCGCATCGATTCAAGCGAATTGAAAATTGGAGCATTTAATTTTTTTGAGACCATTTATCTATTAAAAAAATATGGTTCCTTTGATTTCAAACTGATCATAATATATATGAGGAAAAAAATTAATTCAAGTTAAACTGTCAGGCCAAATCAACCCTTGATTCCATAGTCTACTGACTTTGAAATGGAACGACAAGATTAAAATAGATGGCGGGGGAAAAATAGACAACTCATCACTATTTTTGGTTGACCTCATTTAGTTACCTCACACTTAGTAACGGTAGGGTAACGTTTTGTGGAATCTGTAACCCAAATACAAATCTCAGGGGAGGTTATTGTCATTTTTAAAACCTAAGGGGAGGTTGTTGTCATTGTCAGAAACCTCAGGCGAGGTCAGTGAAATTTGCCCTTTAGTTTAACTGGTACACTGGCCTTGCGATTGTGCAGCTGTACTTAGGTTTGGTAAGGTTTTTGGGCTCAACTCCTATGGAGATAAAGAAGTTGACACCCTCGTTATTGGGTTTTTTTTTTGTTTTTTTGAATTCTACGGAGGATAACACACAATTGGAAATGAAAACTTGCGATGAACATTGATGGTGGCAACGCTATACTGGGATTACACTGCTATGCCGATGATGAAATTTTTGATGAACTAATGATGGTGGTACTATACTATACCATATATGTTAATGATTTTCTACTGTGGATTTGTGCTGCTATGTTGTTGTTTCTTATATCACATGGCAATTCTGTTAGTGCTAATACAAACTTCGGAGTGGTAATTCTAGATCGAGGAAATCCTAAACTACTTGTTTTAGTTAAGGATTTCTGGGCTGAGTTATATATCTGAAAGGCGCCTTGTGAAAAAAGAAGACAACGTGAACTACGTACGTATGGAACTATGTTGGGAAGAAACGCGATAACTATGTCCGGAAGTAAAGAGAAGCATCGGGGTCGATCAGTGATTAGTTGATCACTGGAGGTTCAACACACCAGTTGTTATGAGTAAGGAGTTTCAAATTATAAACCAATTTTTATTTTTAATCGTAGCTACAATAGTAAATGGCAGCAGGTAGGTATATCTACATAATCTCGTCTCGTTCTCAGAACTATCTAGCTAGTAGTGACGTATTACGAATCATATTTTGTTACTAATGTAGAAATACAAATGTTTCGGGCCCCTATTAAGTATAAATTCTGCTTCTGCCACTGCTTATAAAAGAGGTAAACTAGATAGGGAGATTGCAAGAACCACACAATGCTCAAATTCACAGAAGGAAAGCCATAACTAGTTAAATATTTCTATCACTAGAATTCATGCAGCAATTTAAACAATTCCTTGAGCTCAAATAGCTAGACTAGAAGTTTACATTGCCCATAACAAAAGTAGCACTTTACATCAAAATGAAACAGACATAGCATCATATTATATGAGAGCCAGATAGTTCTGTGAACGAGACGAGATTATGTAGATATACCTAGCTAAGGGAGTAAATGGTAAATTCAAGAGACAAACAAGCTAAGTTGTACCCAACCAATTTGCTCCAGTCATGTATGATTCGTTCATTTTCGACTGTGAAGCTGATTAATATTACTAGTACTCCTATAATTCTATTGTCCAAGCCAGAATTTGAACTTGGAGGTGGCACTCAAAGAAGTTCAATGCACTCCTGTCCCAAAAAAAAATGTCCGATTCCTCAAACCGAGAATTTGTAACAAGTATGTTTTATGCAAACAAATTCAAAATTTTTGCTTAAATAAAAAGAACTCATTGATACCTAGTATCTTGCGAAAGAAATTTGAAAATTTTAGAATAGTTTTGGGAATCGGACAATCTGTTCGGAAGGGAATTAGTATTCAATAGCGAAAAAGTACACATATTCTAACATCAATCATCCAAAATATCAAAAATAAATACATATGTTTTTATAAGAACCATCCATCAACAATAGTACACTTATTATCTTTAACAGTAATCATGCGGTTATTCTTAAGGATAACAGTTGTTGTTTAAACATTGTAAATTAACGACAACAAAAGACATCAAGGAACCAGTGTTGTGCTTCAAAAAGACGATGGATTTACCCACAAAGGTGGACATATCGGATTTAAAGACTCCTCTTCATAGCAAGGACTTTTGCTTCCATCTTCCAAGCTATAGATACCTGTGTGTCTTAGTACTCCTCCTTGTTTGCGAAATTCCCAGTACTCGTCGGTGTAATAGATACAATTAGCCTTAATTCCTGGATATCTTGAGGCATCCACAGAGAAGGAAGCATTGTCTCCCAAGAATAGAGCATAGTCGCCTAAGCTCGTTATCTCCGCCCATTCCCCATTTCCTCTTAGAGCAGCCCCGAATACTTGAAATCTGGGCGTTCGGTAATCAACCCTAGACCTATTCGTACCGGCTGGAACATAGTGACGGTCGTCACGAAACTTCGGTATCGATAAATCTTGAATCACCATTAGTAACACCCCTTTAGATTCCACTATAAACAGTTGCTCTTTCATTCCAGTGCCTGTGTACATCTCAGGTGCTTGCAGAGCAATCCAAGTCCGAGTCGGGTCGGGCCCCCAAACGTCGAAAGCAAAAACAAAGGCCCTACCAACGACCCCATAAAATAGTCGCCCATGAAAAATGATATCGCGGAAGTAAAGCAGAGAGATTCTGACATCGGTCCAGGACATATCTCCAGGTCTCCAAAAACAAACATATCCGCTGTCTCCATATGCAACCACGAGTGCATAATCTTCGCTCTCCTCTGGGCGCGAAGACAAGACCGCCTTACTTATGAAACTCGTATTTTTGTCAAAGGTTCTCATTTGGTAGTGTTTGAAAGTAGTGACATGGGGAAGATTTATTTGAACTCGAGTGAAAGGATGGAGTAGATTAAT
Organism: Rhododendron mucronatum var. ripense; assembly: GCA_019656295.1. NCBI lineage: Eukaryota > Viridiplantae > Streptophyta > Magnoliopsida > Ericales > Ericaceae > Rhododendron > Rhododendron mucronatum. The sequence continues at coordinate 2,593,390 of BPLT01000008.1, read as the reverse complement.
CTCACCATCTTCGGCGACGGTAACTAACCAACCCAAAGTTTCCAGGCACCGTTTTCCCCTTACTTCTGGTAGATTGACAGTGCGAATAACGCCGCCTTTTCTCAGGCTAACAAATTGACGCTCGTCGGGTTTGTCTTTGTCAGAGAGCATAAGCCATGGGATTTGTTCCGATCCTTTGAAATTGTCGTTGATTGCAACAGAGCGCCATGATCTGCAAACTCCACTGAAAGAGAGAAAATCTTCAAAGAGAGTTATTTTGTTAGCAGTTAGAACGAGTAGGTCTTCTGGGAGTTCGGCCCAATTTTCCATCTTCTTCTTCATGGTTGGCGAGAAATCGACAAAAGAAGCAAAAATACAGAAAACAGGGCAGTGATCTTAGCCCTCAAAAAAAAATTGAAAATTTCCAGCTATCATTACATCTCAAATTCCTCCCAAAAAAATATTTAAACAGGCAGTGATTTATTGCAAAACACAATCGGTTTTCAAACAAGAGGGACTCTCCCAATTAGAAGAGAAAAGAACAGCAAAAGGTAGCTATCGAAGCAAAAGCAAGTCTAAAAAACAACACCCCTTTACAACACAACAAAATCGTATGGCGACCGGGAAACGCAAAAAGGTGTGAAATAAGGATTGTGAATGAGAAAGTCAGTCATGCAGAGAGAGAGAGAGAAAGAGAGAGAGAGAGAGATATATATATATATATATATATATATATATATATATGACCAGTAAATGAAGCCTCACTACGGTTGATTTTGTCTCCCCATCATATCTTCCATCATCGTATCACAATCCATCATATCTTTCATCATCGAATCACAATCTTAAACTCAATGGATAAGAGCATCCGCAATGTAATAATCAAAAGTGATCAATAATTAAAACTTGTCACGTCAGCTTTTGATTATTCATTTAGATGGTTATTAAAGTTAGCGATGTGAGGTCCCACATTATTACTTTTAATTATTCAAATGCTCAAATTTGATTATTAGTTAGGAGGTTACTAATTTTGATTATTACAATGTGAGCATTTTTTTTAAGCACACATGGCTAAATTTAACAATCTTTTGATTTGTATTATTACATTGTGGATGCTCTAAATCTTTAGATTCTTCCATAAATGTTATCCAAAAAATGCTACAACCACAAACATGCATACAAATGCTTTATAAACACACTCACATTTCTTTGTGAGGCCCACACGCACTGGAGGTGCAATGCGTGTGGGTCCCCATATTGATGTAAGTAGTGTGTGTGGGTCCCCATGTGAATGTGAGTAGTATGCGTGAAACTGATTGTGTAAGTGTTTGCGGTTGAAGAAGAATTGATTTTACCCATTGTGCTATGCACACAGATCATGGACAAACAACTTTTGTGAGGCCCATCTCTGGTCCCGAACAAATGATGCAAATTGCTCATTTTTCTTAAATTTGTTTATGAGTTATTGTAAAAAATCAATCATCTCAATCAAATATCATATTGTAGAGGGTGATGCGCAAACGGTGATTAATATGCTACAAGAAAAGTGCCAGATTAAAGCATGTCTGGATGTCGTTGTTACGGACACTTAATCTTCTTTTAGTCGTTTTCATTTTATTCCGCGAGATGGTAATAGGGTGGCTAATGTTTTAGCCAAACATGCCCCATCTTTAGAGGCCTCATTAACTTGGCAACGGGAATTTCTGAGCTAGGTTCATAGGGAAGCTTCCTTTGATATTTCTGTTAAGCAGTAATTAATAATACCATTATCGATTGGGAAAAAGAAAAAAAAAAATCAGATATCATTAAGGGTTTTCAAAATTCGACAGCGGACTACTCATTTTCAATCTATGGATTCTAAGAAGGCCATTATTTATATTCAATTGAACTTTTTTTTTTTTTTTTTTACATGAACCCTTGAACAAAAGTTTTAAGAAAAATGAGCAATTCGGATCATCATAATGGGACCCGAGATGAGCCCAAAAAAATTGATCGGTGCTCACAGGGCTTTTGACATTTTACAAATAACGAACCAAATTCGTGATAAACCTGTATATCAAATTTTATAAAACATTTACCACACCAAATTAAAAAAGGGAAAAAGAAACAATATAGAGTGGTATAGTAAATGGCTTAGAACATCCGCAATGTAATACTCAAAAATGAATAATCAAAACTTGCCACGTCAGCTTTTGATTATTCATTTAGAGGGTTGTTAAAGTTAGCAATGTGAAATCTCACATTGTTCATTTTGTACCCATAATCAAAATCAATGGGTCCACTGCCAACTATTCCTTCCATCCAAACTTTTACCCTTCATTTCTTCCGAAAAAAAATTCCTGCTGGTTTGTCCCTCCAATTATTTCTCGTCCCCTCCAATTCTTTCATGCCTACTACCATTCTCGTTTATTTATTCTTCTTTCTTTCTTCAATGGAAAATCACCATTCTCAATCATCTCAAACTATGGAATTAGAATAATATCAAAAAAAAAAAAAAACTATGGAATCAGAATCACAATTGTGATAATAATTTGAATAGTTTTTTTTTGAAAAAGAAGAGTTTAGTGAAAATAATTACTAGTTTTTTCAAAAATAAAACAATTTTTTTTTGTGTAAAAACGGTTTTTGAAAACAGTTTTTTTTTTTTTAAAAAAAAAATAGTTTTTAAAAAAAATCTAAAAAAATAGTTTTTAAAAGTTATTTTTTGAAAATATTGTTGAGAGAGAGAATGTTTTGTTGAGTGATGAGTGTATTTGATTGAGAAAATGTGGAGATCATTAGATTTGATTATTGGCAAATAGTTGTTAGTTTTGATTATTCAAATACCAAAATTTGATGAGTTACTAAAAGATTGTTAAGTTTGGTTATTACAATGTGAGCACTTTTTGAGCAAACATTGCTAACCTTAGCAACCTTTTAGAATGCGAAAATAAGGAGTCAGCAAAGACCTTCAATACTTAACACGTTCTTGGTAGTACTTTCTTAGTGCCGGCTTCAACAGGATTTCGTTTTTTTACGAGTTTTTAATTAGATTTCTTTAGTAGACGGTGACTAGACGGTGGGACTGATGACTAGACGGTGAGACTGATCCTCTAGATTAGTCAATCCTTTCCGCCGTGTATCGATTAACCAAAATAGTAGCCTTCGAAAAATGAGATTTTAAATTTCCTTTCTCACTTACACGCAAGGGCCTGATCACTTCTGCAAAATTTGATTATTGCGCAAGGGAAATGATATTGTCACACTATTTTTTGATAATATCACATTCTGTTAGTTTATTTTTACACCAAAAAATACAATTGCAAGATGTGCCATTATTAAAAAAGAGTGTGACAAAATCACTACCCTTGCGCAATTGAGATTCAACGCATATTTTGCAAGTTTCAAGACAATGTACGTGGACGCATGAAAGGTAAGGATTCGATTTTTTCTAAGAGCGTGAGTGTTTGGTATGATAATTGATGCCCATTAAGCTTCCCCAACCCTTATGCCGCTTAGGGGTACCCATTCCTCATCCCTTATGAGTAAGCAAGACATCTATCGAGTATAGGACAATTCACACGGTCATCTGCCACCCCTGTGATAAGCTTCCTCAGCCCGCCAAGTTGCTGCCCAAGCCCGCCCAAGGGCAGGGCTTTTTCTTTTTGGCGGGCCGGGCCACCTACCATAAATTGAAGCCCAAGCTCGGCCCGCAGGCTAGCCCAATTGGTGGGCCGGCGGGCCAACGGGCGGGCTTAAATTTCTTTGGGCAACTGATCCAAGGGAAAAAAGAAAGGATTTTGTGGGATTTTGGGCTAATAGGCAGGCCCGTTGGTGGGCTTTTGGAAGGGTACCACGGGCCGGGCCTACGGCCGGGCCGAGTAAAAATTCAAAGGCCCGAGCCCGCCCATTATAAACTACGGGCTCGGGCCGGGTAAAAGGCCGGCGGGCCGCGGGCCGTCGGGCTAAATGATGACCCTTACCTGTGATGGTAACTAGCACTCTATGAAAGAGAGTCTTAGTGCCAAAAATTAGTAATGACTAGATAAAATAATCAGAAAAGTAAGATATTTACACCGGTATAAACGGATTAAAAATTGGAGCACTTAATTTTTCAATCATAATTTTTAATATTTAAACTGTTGTGGCTTGCCGGAAACGTGCCAACCGTTTTCAACTTTTTCATATTTTCGTGTCCCAAAACGGACTCCGTTTTTGGAGTACTGCAAACACCTTCTTCACGGAACAGTCGTGAAGAAGTTTATCTAATATTGATTAGGGCATACAAGACGTTATCGGCAACTAAAGAAAAATATTAACATCTTCCAGTCGTCCACAAAATTAAAGGAAAATTTGTTCCACCTGCATGCACATGGGCAAATGTCGGTGAATAAGACCTTATTTCATTTTTATACTTCTTAATCATGAGTTAAGAAGTATAAATCACACCTTAGGTGAGAAAAAGAAAATTGAAATCTCAATTCTAAAGCACTTGTGCTTCTTTTTTTTTTGGTAAATCAATATGCAATGAAAAGTACGACTAATCCAGAGGATCAATCCTACCATCCCCTAACAAAATCCTGTTGAAGGCCAATCCAAAACAAACAAACAAACAAAATCCTGTTAAAGCCGGCACTGAGAAGGAGTACTTGGGTTTAGATTCTTAGTTACAAGAAATTTTTGGGTGCCAAACTGGTACCACGTGGTTCCCGTGCAGTGCATCCAGACCGTTTATTTTAATTTTGGACAGCCCGAATTTGAACATATAAAAAAGAGAGAGAAAGAGGACAGACTAGAGAGAGTGGTGGGGTGAGAGGAGAGAGAGAGAGTTTTAATCTGATTTGTCCAACACACTTTTGGACGGCTCGGATGCACTGCTCGGATACCATGTGGGCACGGGCCACGTGGTACCCACCGTCACTTTAAAATTTCTCCTTAGTTACGTTACCACACCATTCTATACTTTTCCCATTTTTTGTATTTGTGGGCAATAAATAAATCCCTTTACAAAGATTGATCACGATTCACTTTCTTCACAAGCAAAATTTTTAGAAGAATCTAATCATCCTTTGGAGAAACTTTTCAGTGCCGGGCGGGCACCACGTGTCCCATGCCCGGGCACCATCTCGGCCGTCCAATGAAGTTTTGGACGGCCCAGATCTGTTCGGCTGCCGAGGGGTATTTAAGTCATTTCACACTTTAAAACAGCCGAACAGATCTGGGCCGTCCAAAACTTCATTGGACGGCCGAGATGGTGCCGGGCACGGGACACGTGGTGCCCGCCCGGCACTGAAAAATTTTTCCATCCTTTGAGATTTGTGATATGATGACAACTAGGCTGAATAGACGAGGGATCGGGTGAGGTTGATGGGTTGATTTCTTGGTTGTTATGTTAGCCAATCAAACGTGGTGTTTACGTCTCTCTCTCTCTCTCTCTCTCTCTCTCTCTCTCGTTTTTTTTTTGTTTGATTGACTTTCTCATTCACAATCTCTGCTTCTCCCCTTTTTGCCTTCCGCGGTAGTCGTTCTATTTTTTCGCTTTCAGATCTAGTAATAACAATAACAGCATAGAAGAAGAGGATGGGAAAATGGGCAGAACTCCCAGAAGACCTGCTTGTCCTAACTGCTCAACGATTAATTCTCTTGGAAGATTTCGTCTCTTTCAGTGGTGTTTGTAGATCGCGGCGTTCTGTTGCAATCAACGACAATTTCAAGGGATTTGAATAAATTCCATGGCTTATGCTCGCTAAAAAAGACAAACCCGACGACCGTCAATTTATTAGCCTGAAAAAAGGCGGCGTTATTCGCACAATCAATTTACCAGAAGCAAGGGGAAAACGATGTCTGGAGTCTTTAGGTTGGTTGGTAACCATATTTATTTGGTAATCAATCTGATGGCAAAAAGGGAGTAAATTTTCAAGAGACAAACAAGCTAAGTTGAACCCAACCAATTTGCTCCAGTCATGTATGATTCGTTCATTTTCGACTGTGAAGCTGATTAATATAATAGTACTCCAATAATTCTATTGTCCAAGCTAAAATTTGAACTTGGAGGTGGCACTCGAAGAAGTTCAATGTACTCCCACTGTGAAAAGAAATGTCCGATTCCTCAAACTAATAATTTGTAACGAGTATGTTTTATGTGAACAAATTCAAAAAAATTTGCTTAAATTAAAAGAACTCATCGATGCCTTGTATCATGCGAAAGAAATTTGAAATTTTTAGAAGGGTTTTGGGGATCGGACAATCTGTTCGCAAGGGAATTAATATTCAATAGCGAAAAAGTACACATGTTCTAACATCAATCATCTGAAATACCAAAAATAAATAAATATGTTTTTATAAGAACCATCCATCAACAATAGTACACTTATTATCATTAACAGTAATCATGCGGTTATTCTTAAGGATAACAGTTGTGGTTTAAACATTGTAAATTAGCGACAACAAAAGACATCAAGGAACTCAACGTCCTGAAAACCAAACAAAAAGGACACAGAAGTACCAGTGTTGTGCTTCAAAAAGACGATGGGTTTACCCACAAAGGTGGACATATCGGATTAAAAGACTCCTCTTCATAGCAAGGACTTTTGCTTCCATCTTCCAAGCTATAGATACCTGTGTGTCTTAGTATTCCTTCCCATTTGAGAAATTCCCAGTACTCGTCGGTGTAATAGATACAATTAGCCTTAATTCCTGGAAATCTTGAGGCATCAACAGAGAAGGAAGCATTGTCTCCCAAGAATAGAGCATTGTCGCCTAAGCTCGTTATCTCCGCCCATTCCCCTTTTTCTCTTAGAGCAGCCTGGAACACTTGAAGCCTGCGTCTTCGGTAAACAACCCTTGACCTATTTGTATCATCTATAACATAGGGATGGTTGTCCCAAAAATTCTGCGACCATAAATCACGAATCACCATTAGTACCATCCCTTTAGATTCCACAATATACAGTTGCTCTTCCATTCCAGTGCCTTTGTACATGTCAGGTGCATGCAAAGCTTTCCATGGCCGAGTCGGGTCAGGCCCCCAAACGTCGAAAGCAAAAACGAAGCCCCTACCAACGACCCCGTAAAATAGTCCCCCATGAAAAATGATATCATGGTAGTAAAGCAGAGTGATTCTGACATCGGTCCAGGACTCATCGCCAGGTCTCCAAAAACCAACATATCCGCTGTCTCCATATGCAACCACGAGTGCATAATCTCTGCTCTCCTCTGGGCGCGTAGACAAGACGGCCTTACGTATGAAACTCATATTTTTGTCACAGGTTCTCATGTGGTAGTTTTTGAAGGTAGTGACATGGGGAAGATTTATTTGAACTCGAGTGAAAGGATGGAGTAGATTAATCTCACCGTCTTCGGCTACGGTAACTAACCAACCCAAAGTTTCCAGGCATCGTTTTCCCCTTACTTCTGGTAGATTGACAGTGCGAATAACGCCGCCTTTTCTCAGGCTAACAAACTGACGTTCGTCGGGTTTGTCTTTGTCAGAGAGCATAAGCCATGGGATTTGTTCAGATCCTTTGAAATTGTCGTTGATTGCAACAGAGCGCCATGATCTGCAAACTCCACTGAAAGAGAGAAAATCTTCAAAGAGAGTTATTTTGTTAGCAGTTAGAACAAGTAGGTCTTCTGGGAGTTCGGCCCAATTTCCCATCTTCTTCTTCATGTTTGGCGAGAAATTCACCAAAGAAGCAAAAATACAGAAGACAGGGCAGTGATCTTAGCCCTCAAAAACATGAATGGGAAAGTCAGTCATGCAACAAAAGAGAGAGAGAGAGAGAGAGAGAGAGAGAGAGAGAGATAGAGAGTGAGAGACGTAAATGACCAGTAAATGAAGCCTCACTACGGTAGATTTTGTCACCCCATCATATCTTCCATCATCGTATCACTATCCATATCATATCTTTCATCATCGAATCACAATCTTAAACTCATAAATGTTACCCAAAAAATGCTACAACCACAAACATGCATGCAAACTCACATTCCTTTGAGAGTCCCACACACACTGGAGGTGCAGTGCGTGTGGATCCCCATATTGATGTGAGTAGTGTTTGTGGGTCTCCATGTGACTGTGAGTAGTGTGCGTGAAACGGATTGTGTAAGTGTTAGCGGTTGAAGAAGAATTGATTTTACCCATTGTGCTATGCGCACAGATCATGCACAAACAACTTTTGTGGGGCCCATCTCAGGTTCCGAGCAGATGATGCAAATTGCTCATTTTTCTTAAATTTGATTTGTGAGTTATTGTAAAAATCGATCATCTTAATCAGATATCATTAAGGGTTTTTCAGAATTCGAGAGCGGACTACTTAATTTCAATCTATGGATTCTAAGAAGGCTATTACCGATATTCAATTAGACTGATTTTTTTTTTACATGAACCCTTGACCAAGAGTTTCAAAAATGAGCAATTCGGATCATCATAATGGGACCCGAGATGAGCCCAAAAAAATTGATCTGTGGGCACAGGCGTTTTGACATTTTACAAATAACCAAATTCGTGATAAACCCGTATATCAAATTTTATAAAACATTTACTACACCAAATTAAAAAAGGAAAATGAAATTAACAATATAGAGTGGTATAGTCAATGGCTTTGGATGCGAAAATAAGGAGTCAGCAAAGACGTACTCTTCAATATTTAACACGTTCTTAGCGCCGGCTTTGACAGGATTTCGTTTTTTTATGAGTCTTTAATTGGATTTCTTTAGTAGACGGTGGAATTGATCCTCTAGATTAGTCAATCCTTTTTCGCCTTGTATCGATTAACCAAAAAAGTGGCATAGGGCTTCGAAAATTGAGATTTTAAATTTTCTTTCTCACTTAAGTGCAAGGGCCTCACTTCTGCAAAATTTGACTAGTGCGCGATTCTGCAATCTTCCTTTTTTACCTCTTCGACATAAAATACCAGCTGAATTGAGATCCAACGCATATTTTGCATGTTTCAAGACAATTTACGTGGACGCATGGAATGTTGATTCTTGCTAAGAGCGCGAGTGCTTGGTGTGGCAATTGATGCCCTTTAAACTTCCCCAACCCTTATGTTGCTTATGGGTACTCATTCCTCGTCCCCTTATGAGTAATTAGCAAGACATCTATCGAGTACAAGACAATTTACACGGTCATCTGCCACCCCTGTGATGGTAATCAGCACTCGATGATAGAGAGTCGTGGTGCCAAAAATTAGTAATGACTCTTTAAGATAAAATGATCAGAAAAATAAAATATTTGCATCGGTACAAATCGATTAAAAATTGGAGCACTTACTTTTTCAATCATAATTTTTAATATTTAAACTGCTGTGGCTTGCTGGAAACGTGCCATCCGTTTTCAACCTTTTCATCTTTTCCTGTCCCAAAACGACGTTGTTTTTGGGTGCTGCAAACACCTTCTTCACAGAACAGCCGTGAAGAAGTTTATCTCATATTGATTAGGGCATACATGACGTTATCGGCTACTAAAGAAAATATTAACATCTTCCAGTCGTCCACAAAATTAAAGGGAAATTTGTTCCACCTGCACATGGGCAAATGTCGGTGAATAAGACCTTATTTCATTTTCATAATTAATTTTGCGTTAAGAAGTATAAATCACACCTTACGTGAGAAAAAGAAAATTGAAATCACAATTCTAAAGCAGTTATGCCTTCTTCTTTTTTTTAATTTTGGTAAATCAATATGCAGCGAAAAGGACCAACTAATCCAGAGGCTCAATCCTACCATCCCCTAACAAAATCCTGTTGAAGGCCAATCCAAAAACAAACCAACAAATAAACAAAATCCAGTTAAAGCCGGCACTGAGAAGGAGTACTTTGGTTTTGATTCTTAGTTACGAGAAATTTTTGGGTGTCAAGCTGGTATCAGGTGTTGTCCGCTCAGTGCATCCGGATCGTTCATTTTGATTTTGGACGGCTCGAATTTGAAAAGAGAAAAAAGAAAGAGAAAGAGGAGAGACTAGAGAGAGTGGTGGGCTGAGAAGAGAGAGAGAGTTTCAATCTGAGTTGTTCAACACATTTTTGGACTTAGGGGGCTGCTGTGCGTTGAGAGACAGCAACCTGCTGTCCCGGGGCAAAACAATATCATCCCGAGCTTGGAAGTTTGATCCGAAATGTTCGCTTAAAAGATCTCATGACGTACTATGGCCTTGCAAAAAATCAAGTCGATCAAATATCGATAACCTTGTGAACAAATCACTTTTTTGACTGAATTTTTGGCTAAATATTTTAGACATTGCTAACAGCACTGAGGCCCCGTTCCACAACGGGAAAAAAGTCCTTATTTTTTAAGAAGACAATTTCAAGCTCAAAAATTATGGACTTATTGAAATCTAAAAATTTACAATAAAAAATTGAAAATTTATTTTTAATTTAGATTACTTTTGAATTTGAAAATGTGAAATAAGCTGCTTATCTTTTAAGGTTTCTGGAACGGGACCTTAAACAGATGATTCGTTCACTAAGTTATCGAAGTTAATTTGATTGACTTGATTTTTAACCGGGCAATAGTAAGCGCTAAGATATTTCAAGTGAACGTTTCGGATCAAGTTTATGGGCTCGGGACAATATCGTTTTTCCCCGGGACAGCAAGTTACTGTCCCTCAAGGCACAGCAGCCCTCCCAACTCGCACACTTTTTAACGTCCCGGATGCACTGCTCGAAACTGCGTGGGCACGGCTACGTATTACACACCGGCTTAAAATTTTCTCCTTAGTTACGTTACCACACCATTCTATACTTTTCCCATTTTTTGCATCTGTGGGCAATAAATAAATCCCCTTACATAGATTTATCACGATTCACCTTCTTCACAAGCAAATTTTTAGAAGAATTTAATAAGTTCATCCTTTGAGATTTGTGATATGATGACGACTAGGCTGAATAGACGAGGGATCGGATGAGGTTGATGGCTTGATTTCTTGGTTACTATTATGTTAGCCAATCTAACTTAGTGTTTACGCCTCTCTCTCTCTCTCTCTCTCTCTCTTCTTTTTCGTTTGATTGACTTTCTCATTCACAATCTCTGCTTCCCCCCTTTTTGCCTGCCCTGGTCGTCGTTCTATTTTTCTGCTTTCAGATCTAGTAATAACAATAACAGCATAGAAGAAGAGTATGGGAAAATGGGCAGAACTCCCAGAAGACCTGCTTATCCTAACTGCTCAACGATTAATTCTTTTGGAAGATTTCCTCTCTTTCAGTGGTGTTTGTAGATCGTGGCGGTCTGTTGCAATCAACGACAATTTCAAGGGATCTGAACAATCCCCCTGGCTCATGCTCGGTAAGAAAGACAAACCCGACGACCGTCAGTTTATTAGCCTGAGAAAAGGCGGCGTTATTCGCACAGTCAATTTACCAGAAGCAAGGGGAAAACGATGTCTGGAGTCTTTAGGTTGGTTGGTAACCATATCCCAGGACGGTGACATGAATCTACTCCATCCTTTCACTCGTGTTCAAATAAATCTTCCCCAAATCACTAAAAACTACCACCTGGACAGCATGAACAACCATCTGAGTTTCATACACAAGGCCGTCTTGTCTTCTCGCCCGGAGGAGAGCAACGATTATGCACTCGTGGTTATATATGGATGCAGCAGACGTCTTGCTTTTTGGAGACCTGGAGATAAGTCTTGGACCGCCGTCAACTTTGGATTAATTTCCTTCTGTGATATCAACTTTTATAAGGGACTATGTTATGGGGTCATAAGTAATGGCCTGGTTCTTGCTTTCGACGTTTGGGGGCTTTACCCGACTCTGACTTGGTACGTTGGATCTGGACCTCATGAATTCAATGGACACAGTGGGCTCAAGCAACCATATATAGTACAATCTGCGGATGTGGTACTAATAGTAATTCGAGTCTTTCAAGAAGCATGTCTGCCAGTTTTTTTGGAAGACGACCACTTTGGTTTCAATAATAACGGTGAGTCTACGGTTTATTACGCGACGTGCGGATTTAAAGTATTTGAGGTAGGGAAATGTGTGGAGAAAACAAGCTTAGGCGACAACGCCCTGTTCTTGGGTGACAATTCTTCGGTCTCTGTTGTCGCATCTAGATTTCGAGGGATTAAATCTAACTGTATCTATTACACCAACAATCTTAGTTATTTACCGGTATTTCGTTTTATTTGTTTGAGGCAATTATTGGTATTCTACTCTTAAATTAGTTGGTTGATGTTAGTTTGTTTTAAGAATTTGAATGAAATTGATTTTAATATAAGTTTTTTTAATTTAACGTCGTAATTTCACTACTACAAAAATAGATAAATATTTCGGTCATTTGGTGTGATCTTTCACTTTTAATCTTGCATTCAAAACCGTGGTCTATCAAGGTGTAACTAAAAGTCCATATCTTTTAACCACGTGATAAAAACTGTGATTGAAACTCATTAAAACCGTAACTAAAAAGTAAAAATTTTGATTAAAAATGACAAAACCGTGACCTTTAACAACTTTACATCTCAGTTTTATTATAAAACCGTGGTTGTTTAGAGAGAAATAATCTCAGTTTTTGAAAAAACCGAGATTAAAAGTGGTGATTTCCTAAGGGAAAAAAATCCCACTTTATTTCTCTTGTGGGGTTTTGAACCCAAGTCTCTTGAGTTTTGTATAGAAGCTTCAACCAACTGTACCACACATACTTTTCAATACATAATTGAAATATTTAATATATAACATATGCTTTTATCATTAAAATATATTTCAAATGTCATTTTGAACCTTTAAATATTAAAATTAGCAATTTTGATAAACATGAAAGTTGTAGCCCTTTGTGTTATTGTTCAAACCCAATTTGAATTATCTTAATCGGGATTCTGAATCTAAAGTTATACTCAAAATACATTTGGTGACAAAACACAACTTTCATAAATTTTGTCATCAAATGTACCAATTAAGCAACGAAATATATTTTCATTGTTGAATGTGCCCCATTTGGCAACGAAATCTTTTTCGTAGAATGGTTGAGAGTGAGCGAGACGAATGAGATTAGAGGACGGAATTTTGGAAGTCGATCGTGACATTTATTTAGTTGTATCACGCGTGTTTGGGCTGAATTAACTCAAATCAATCGACAAATAATTGTGTGCGGGCGTGCCAGAAAAGAAATAACTTCAAAGAAGAAATTACTCTTTTCAAAATGATTTGAAACAACTAATTTTCAATCAGGCAATTGTGTTATCCGTTCGATTACCTCAACTAAGAGGATTTTTCCTTAAGGTATCAACCAAATAAAAGATTGACGCGCTTCGAAATCAGAAAAGATGATTGAACACAAACGAACCTGAATTTAATCAAAGGTAAGTTTGTATACAAACACTCTTAAGATTCTATCAAGAATAATAAAGAAATGCAAGCACACTGAATTTAATCAAAAGCGAACTTGCAAACAACTATTCTTTGGTAAGAAAAGAACTTAAAAGAAATAAGAAAACTTGAATTTAATCGAAAGTAGTCTTACATGCAAATAAGCCTTCAACTTACAAAAAAGACCCTATTCTAAGCTAAAACTAATCTAAGATAGATCTCTGAGCAATCATTTTGTATGAATTGTCAGATGATATGGATTTTTGTCGTCCCTTTCTCTTCAATTGCTTCTTCTATTTATAGACGCTGAACTTGCCTTCGATCCCCACGTCTTCGATTGATACCCACGTTGGCCACATAAAACGGTTGAGGGGGGGTCTTCGAACGGTTACCCCGATATTCCAGAATTCCTTCTTCCCCTGCTCGCTTCGATCATGGTGTTCATGGCCACTTCCTGGATCGTGATTCCTATTTTCAAGCAACGTGAATTAATGCAACGTGTTTGCCTTCCAAAATGATTCCCTGCAATTGCACCTAACCTCACTTATAAAACAGGGCAGTGAGGACACCGTTCGATGATTGTAAAGTCCAATTTAACGGTTAGATCCATCACCTCCAAAACCATTGTTTAAATACTGCTAAAACGACACCGGTTCATTCTAAAACGACACCGTTTGCTATTAAACAGTGTCCCTTTTAACTCCCGCAATCCTCTGTAATTGGTACTCGACTGGGACAGGTTTTATGCAACCGCCGTACCGTTCGGGGCCACGTGGAATTTTTTCATTGGGCGGCACTTTTTAGGATGTAAACACACCCCCCGCATTAACATTTTATTTATGCTAAATAAATGTTAATGGCACACGTTCTCTGCCCATATCCCTTCAACTTCGGATGCACGAAGCATGACAGGATCTCATTCCCATGCACGTCTATTGAGCTTCCCAAAGATAGCTACAATAATTTCCCTATAAATGGCAGTTAATGATAGGGTTTAACGAATTACATCTCTTCCAACAGATCTTGTGATTCAACCCGTTCCTCAGAAGTGAGTTGAATTTCTTTCACATGAGGGTTATCGTTCTGTATAACCTCTTCCCATATGTTCTCTTCTTGGATCTTCTGTTCGACCCCCAGAGCAACATACTTTACTAAAGCCAATGAGTTGGCTTCCTCTTCGGCCTCTCTCTTGGATTCACATCCAAGCAGCATCATCTTTTGGGGTGTCTGATTCATAATCAACAGTTTGTTTTAGCTTCGATTTCAGCTCTGCCAATTCCCCCAGTTCCATCTCGTTGGCTGGGTAGGTGGCTGCTTGAAGTAGTTCACTCAAAGGAATTACATCTGATTTGTACATTTCTGCTTCAGCAAAATTTGCCGTGGCACCAAATGGATGTGGATCAGCTTTGACTCCTTCAACACCCACTTCTTTGCCTTTGTCATACTTAACAATCATTAATTCCTGATGCATAGAGGAAGGAATACATCCGTTAACATGAATCCAATCCCTTCCCAATAAAGCATTATATTTAGCATATGTGTCAACTACAAAGAAAACAGTATCAGTTTCTATTCCACCTACTGCCAATCTAATGGAGATGATTCCCCTGGCATGTTGGCTTTCCCCAGTAAATCCTGCAATGGATGTGCTGGTTGGAATCAATTTTGCTTTTCCTTTTCCTAACTTTTTCAGAGTTTGGAAAGGCAAAATGTTCACCGCAGCCCCATTATCCACCAAGATTCTGTTAAGTGGGACTCCATCAAAGTGTACAGTGATATACAATGGACGCAAATGCTGTCTCATTGCATTAGTAGGTAGTTTAAATGGATATGAAATTTCCATATAGTTTAAATCTATTACCAGGGGGCATTCGACGTCGGACATGGAATCTGACACGAAACAAGCACTTTCTTTTGAGCTTACCTCCAAACTTTCTTGATTCTGCTCAATTTCACGTACCAAGTTCTTACCCAGCTCGATCTGAGATACTTCTTTCAAGTCACAGTCGCTGCATATGATATTTAACTCCTTTTCACTCAGAGTTTCTTCAGAATTCTCTGGCTCGCTCAAGTTCGACCAAGCAGTATTCTGATCTTTGAACATCTGACCATTTGAGAAGAAATCCATAGAGCTTGGATAAACCATGTTAACTTGTACTTCTGGCTGGTCTCCAAATTGGATTGTAGCCACTTCTTTGATTGGTTTTACTGCTTCGATCTCCTCAGCATCCTTCTTTTCGAATTCTTGTGTGGATACCTCCATAGGGGAAAAGGTTCCTTCCATCCCCTGTTGTTCCACCACCATGGCCTCGAGCAAACCAGACTGATAACTAGCCAGCGAGTTAGGAGAAGGTGGATCAAGATCCTCTTCGAGCATAGCAGAGGCAACCTTTTTCAAAGTCTCCCTCTCGTGATACTGGGTTCGAAATTCCTCTGGGTCCCTTTCGATCCTGTCGAACCTTGGATTAGGTTTTGCTCGTCTGCTTGATTCTTCCCCCGTTGAAGATTCTCCTGACTGGAAGAGCGTATACTTCCTCTGGAGCTTTCTCTTTTGAGTTCTTGAGAGCAATGGAACCATCTGTGGTAACTGAGACTTGGGATCCCTAATCAACACCCAGTTTCCAGAGTTCGAAACTGGTGGCTTGAAAGTTCTGCTCGCATTCCTGTTTGAACCTTTGTATCCTTGGAACAAATCAGGTTTAACTTGCTTCAGAAACCAGTCAGGAACCCCTTTCACCAAGGTGAATTCCTCTTGTTTGGCCTCTTCTTGCGCCTTCGATGTCTGGCCAATATTGGCTTTCTTCGAAGGTGGCAGTTCCCTTCTGTGGATAGCTGGAACAGGGCTAGTAGGCATGTCCCTTTTTGATGTCAACCAAGACTTGCTGTCGCTTGGCTTTGCTTGAACTGGGGCCATTCTTTTCATTCCCATTTCTTTTGGGAAAAAACTCACGCCCTTTCTATCCAAGTCCTTGAAAACCAAATAGTTGGCCCTGCATCCTACACACAGGCACTCCAAAAATGAGGCTTCTAGCATAGGCAGGTGATTATTACCTGGGAATTTCTGCAAAGAAAAACCATCATTGGCTCGCCTATAGGAACTTGGCCTCGCTCCCATGCCTCGAGGGTAGCCAGCGTATGGCTTGCCCCTTCCATATTGAACAGTATTCATGTTCACTGGTGCTTCTTTGTCCTGCCAATATTTCTTGACAGTTTGAACCAGTGAGGAGGGCACACTGGTGTTGACCTCTTCTACCTTTGGAAAAGGCACTGCATCTATCCCCATAGTCTTTTCAGGGAATTTGATTCTTCCTTTCTTGATTTGCTCCTGGATTCTGTCACGAAAAACATTACAAGATTTAGTTGAATGAGACCAAGAATCATGCCATTTGCAATAGGTCTTTCCATTCTTTTCTTCCACTGTGGGCAGTTTCATATTCAAAGGCAGCTTAATGATTTTCTTTCTTAACAAGAAGTCAAAGATCTCATCAGCTTTAGATATATCAAAAGAATATACTTTAGTAATTTCCTTTTATTTGAACTTCTGCCCAAGAGAGACATTCTTTTGAATTAAGGGCTCACAAACACAAGGTTCGTGCTCTATAATTTCAGCAGCATCTATTTCATAATTAGGATCCCTATAGTATGTTGGGTAAGAGGAATTATGTCTATCCATATCTTCCTCTAGCAGTGATTCATATCTAGCCACTTTATAGGTTAGATCTGCAAAGTCCCTGAACTCTGTAGAGTCAAACCTCTTTCGAAGCTCCCTTTCTAAACCATCTTGTGCTAATCTCACATACTCTGCCTCTGGCAGATGGAGTTTGCACTTGGTTTTAGCTCTTTTGAACCTAGATATGAAATCTGCTACCTTTTCATCTGGTTTCTGCTTTAACCTAGTTAAGTCTGCCATAGAGACTTCAGGCTCAGCATTAAAGAATTGTGCATGAAATGCCTCTTCCATTTGAAACCAACTTGTTATCGACTCTGCAGGCAAATTTGTATACCATGCAAAAGCTGGCCCAGACAAAGAATTCGGGAACAATTTCAACTTCATGAAACCATTCTGAGCCAAGTTCTTACATTGGGCAGAAAACCTAGCAATATGTTCTATAGAAGATTGTCTCCCATCCCCATAAAACAAAGTAAAGTCTGGGATTTTAAATTCTCTAGGGATCTGGAATGTTGTATCAATCCATTCTGGATATGGTTTTCTATAGATTTGAGGTTGTACCCCCCGAGTTCGAGGCCCACAAACTTCTTGTATGAGATCCATAACTTGGTCTCTTAGTATTGGATTGCCTACAAGGAAATTTTGTTCTTGATTTCCTACCGGTGGATTTGGTTCTACCAAATCCTCTCTATGCGTTTCCCTTATAGTGTTAAAATCCTCTTGGTTTTCTCTGGGAAATCTCCCATACCAAGGTTGCTGCATTGGGTTGGCTGTAGTGTTCACCCGAACAGGCCTATGGCTTCCATAAACTGCTGTGGTGGGATTTTTGGTATTTGGGAAACTTTGACGAGAAGGCTGTGCGTTATCCCTCGTTTTCTCAGGTCGATAACCTCGTTCTAGCTCTACATCATCCTCCCATTCCCCAAGTGTGGGTTCGAAGAGAGGATTAACGCTTTGCCTGTCTCTGACATTTCTTGGAATTCCAATAGGAATTCCATGGGATTGGTCTGGGATTTCGAAGACAGGCTTTGTAGGTTTCAAAGGCTCATACCAAGATTGTGGTATTTCCTCTGGATTCATTTTTTCCTTACCCTTTCTAGACCTTATCTTACCCTGACCAACATCCTCTCCAAGCCTTCCTTCGAAGGGACTTTGGTGAGTGGTTGAATTAGCATGATCATCTAGCCCAATATTCCCTGGGCTATTTCTTGTTACCTCTAAGTTGGGCAACCTACTTCTTATGCTTTTGATCATGGCTCTTTGGGTTTGAGCCATCTTTCGAAAAGCTATCATCATTTCTCTGAACATTTCCTCCTTATCATGGTCTTTACCACTGGCTTGTCCCGTTTGGAAATTTGGAGGCCCTTCATAAGGAGGTACTTCATAAGAAGGCTCCTCATAAGGAAGCTCTCCCATTTCGGGAGCCAATTGGGGAAACTCATGATTCATAGGCGTTCCCTGTTCCGTGGCCTGTTCTGGCGCAGCTTGTTCCTCTGGCACTTGACCACCGACAGGTGTCCCTATCTGCTTTCGAAGCCTTGGCATTTTGACACCTTCGAGGTCCCACCGGGCGTGCCAAAAATTGTTTGGGCTGAATTAACTCAAATCAATCGACAAATAATTGTGTGCGGGCGTGCCAGAAAAGAAATAACTTCAAAGAAGAAATTACTCTTTTCAAAATGATTTGAAACAACTAATTTTCAATTAGGCAATTGTGTTATCCGTTCGATTACCTCAACTAAGAGGATTTTTCCTTAAGGTATCAACCAAATAAAAGATTGACGCGCTTCGAAATCAGAAAAGATGATTGAACACAAACGAACCTGAATTTAATCAAAGGTAAGTTTGTATACAAACACTCTTAAGATTCTATCAAGAATAATAAAGAAATGCAAGCACACTGAATTTAATCAAAAGCGAACTTGCAAACAACTATTCTTTGGTAAGAAAAGAACTTAAAAGAAATAAGAAAACTTGAATTTAATCGAAAGTAGTCTTACATGCAAATAAGCCTTCAACTTACAAAAAAGACCCTATTCTAAGCTAAAACTAATCTAAGATAGATCTCTGAGCAATCATTTTGTATGAATTGTCAGATGATATGGATTTTTGTCGTCCCTTTCTCTTCAATTGCTTCTTCTATTTATAGACGCTGAACTTGCCTTCGATCCCCACGTCTTCGATTGATACCCACGTTGGCCACATAAAACGGTTGAGGGGGGGTCTTCGAACGGTTACCCCGATATTCCAGAATTCCTTCTTCCCCTGCTCGCTTCGATCATGGTGTTCATGGCCACTTCCTGGATCGTGATTCCTATTTTCAAGCAACGTGAATTAATGCAACGTGTTTGCCTTCCAAAATGATTCCCTGCAATTGCACCTAACCTCACTTATAAAACAGGGCAGTGAGGACACCGTTCGATGATTGTAAAGTCCAATTTAACGGTTAGATCCATCACCTCCAAAACCATTGTTTAAATACTGCTAAAACGACACCGGTTCATTCTAAAACGACACCGTTTGCTATTAAACAGTGTCCCTTTTAACTCCCGCAATCCTCTGTAATTGGTACTCGACTGGGACAGGTTTTATGCAACCGCCGTACCGTTCGGGGCCACGTGGAATTTTTTCATTGGGCGGCACTTTTTAGGATGTAAACAACGCGCAGAGTCTATTAAGGGGTAAGCGGTCTTCAACTTTTCCTATACAAGAGTTTTCATCGCAATCCAAATAAAAAAAAATGTGATGTATTCTCTAACTTATGATCTCAGTTTTTAGATAACTGAGATTAAAGGTTCTTTTTATCTCAGTTTTTCCTAAATGAGATATATTCTTTCATATACAATCTCAGTTTTTCGAAAACGAGATCTATTCTTTTAACTTATAATCTCACTTTTATATTACTGAGATTAAAAAATCCTTCCATCTCAGTTTTTTCCAAAACGAGATATATTCTTTCATAAATAATCTCAGTTTTTCGAAAATGAGATCTATTTTTTAAGTTACAATCTCACTTTTTAGATTACTGGGATTAAAAAATCTTTCCATCTCAGTTTTTTCATATGACTGAGATTAAAACTATAGTTCATAACATTTTACTACGCTTTTTTAAAAATTGAGATTTTCTTAGTTTTTGGACCGTGATCTTTATACCATTTTGTTGTAGTGTTTTAAGTACTTCAAATATTTTTTTTGGAGATGCTAGCTTAGTTCAAAACAAACCGTGGTTAAAACCGAAACCGAACCGTAGTCTAATGGATTGGATTGGTTTGGTTCTATGCGTTTTGTGGGTTGGTTTGGTTCTCGAAATTTATAATCCTTAGGTATTGGTTTGGTTCTTGGTTTACTATAAAACCGAACCAAACCGGACCATGCTCACCCCTAGTACAAATAGTGTAGATGGGGGGTGAATTCTGCAACAAAAAAAAGGTGAATTTTAGGGGTATGAATTCCTCAAAGGTGTAAATTTTATAATGTGTGTGAATTCTCAGAGGTGTGAATTCTTGGGGTGTGAATTTTGGGAGGTGTGAATTCTTGGAGTGGGAGGAGTGAATTCTTGGGGTGTGAATTCTCGGAAGTGAATTTTTGGGGGTGTGAATTTTGGGATGTGTGAATTTCTAGGAGGTGTGAATTCTTGGGGTGTGAATTTTGGGAGGTGTGAATTCTTAGGGTGTGAATTCTGGGGTATGAAAAGTGATAGAGGCAAAATGGTAAAAGCATCTTTAAAAAGGGTCTAGATGGGATAGAATTTTAAAAAAGGGTTTGCATGGAACCCCTTGTAAAATTTGGGACCG
Organism: Rhododendron mucronatum var. ripense; assembly: GCA_019656295.1. Classification (NCBI taxonomy): domain Eukaryota; kingdom Viridiplantae; phylum Streptophyta; class Magnoliopsida; order Ericales; family Ericaceae; genus Rhododendron; species Rhododendron mucronatum. Next base: position 2,572,664 of record BPLT01000008.1, on the reverse strand, counting down.
GCTAGGAATTTACCCAAAAAATAAAACTACCATTTTTTTCGTCTCATGATCTTGTCTACTACGTATTGAATAGTCCCCGACGTACAAAACTACAAATGCACATTCGACGCCTGACTTGGCCACTAGGTGACCTCTCCGTGAGTCCGTGACTGTCCTCTCTTTCATGCGCTCTCTCTCTCTCTCTCTCTCACAGTTATTGAATATTTTCAACATTGGTTTATAATTTTATATTTTTTCGATTTCTTTCGTCGAAACAAATACTCCCTCCGTCCCATAATATTTGTCCGATCCGTAAAACGGAGACGTAAAAATAATTCTATTTTTGTAAGAAAAGTTGGAAAAAAATTCAACAACTTACTAGATCTCGACCAGTTCTTTTAACTTGTGAAAAAAATTTGAATTTTTTCTTGAAATAAATGCATTATTTTGTAGTCTCCGTTTTGCGGACCGGACAAATATTACGGGACGGAGGGAGTAATTAATCCTAAAAAACTAAAAACTAAACAAACAGTTACAAAAAATAAAAAATTACCAAAAAAAATAATGGACAAAAAGTTCACAAGAATGCAACCTGAGTTGACACTAAGAGCGAGTTCTTGTAAATTTATTTTTTTTCTTCGTTTTGTCTGCTTTGTTCGTCTTTTTTGAATATTAGTTAGATTTCATTGTATTTTTTGGATCAATCATTCATCTCGACGAAAGAAGTTAAAAAAGTAAAAAAAAAAAAAAGAAACTGTTGCAACTCTCCACCGGGTGGACATGAAAAAACAATAAGTTCCTGCCTTGTTCTACATAATGTTGCATGTTCGAATTTTTCGGAGACCCAAATATTCTAAATTTGCTTTTAGGGCTACTGGAGGGATCGTCCAGCCATTAACTTCAAGGCTCGGAATAAGTTAAGGTGCGCGTAAACTGATATAAACACTCGATTATTAAAAAATTAAAAAAGCGTAGCTGCCTACTGTTGCTGCCGCATTAACTGCCCCAATTCCTACTCCGCGTTGCCCTTGCTCTTTCCTAATTAAATAAAGTATAGAGTATGTAATTAGGCTAATTGGCGGGTTGAGTTTGCTTTTAAATAAATGGGTTGTGTTGGGTATGGGTAATTAGACTCATAATTAATGGGTCTAAATGGGTCAATGACCTATTAAAGACCAAACCCACTTATAACTTACCCATTTTAACCCAAATCCGCCCATTTGTCACCCCTACTATTATTTTAGCCAATCTAATTGTTTACGCCTCTCTCTCTCTCTTGTCTTTTTTGTTTGATTGACTTTCTCATTCACAATCTCTGCTTCTCCCCTTTTTGCCTGCCCTGGTCGTCGTTCTATTTTTCTGCTTTCAGATCTAGTAATAACAATAACAGCATAGAAGAAGAGGATGGGAAAATGGGCAGAACTCCCAGAAGACCTGCTTGTCCTAACTGCTGAACGATTAATTCTCTTGGAAGATTTCCTCTCTTTCAGTGGAGTTTGTAGATCGTGGCGTTCTGTTGCAATCAACGACAATTTCAAGGGATCTGAACAAACCCCATGGCTTATGGTCGCTAAGAAAGACAACCCCGACGACCGTCAGTTTATTAGCCTGAGAAAAGGCGGCGTTATTCGCACAGTCAATTTACCAGAAGCAAGGGGGAAACGATGTCTGGAGTCTTTAGGTTGGTTGGTAACCATATCCCAGGACGGTGACATGAATCTACTCCATCCTTTCACTCGTGTTCAAATAAATCTTCCCCAAATCACTAAAAACTACCACCTGGACAGCATGAAAAACCATCTGAGTTTCATACACAAGGCCGTCTTGTCTTCTCGCCCGGAGGAGAGCAACGATTATGCACTCGTGGTTATATATGGATGCAGCAGACGTCTTGCTTTTTGGAGACCTGGAGATAAGTCTTGGACCGCCGTCAACTTTGGATTAATTTCCTTCTGTGATATCAACTTTTATAAGGGACTATGTTATGGGGTCATAAGTAATGGCCTGGTTCTTGCTTTCGACGTTTGGGGGCTTTACCCGACTCTGACTTGGTACGTTGGATCTGGACCTCATGAATTCAATGGACACAGTGGGCTCAAGCAACCATATATAGTACAATCTGCGGATGTGGTACTAATAGTAATTCGAGTCTTTCAAGAAGCATGTCTGCCAGTTTTTTTGGAAGACGACCACTTTGGTTTCAATAATAACGGTGAGTCTACGGTTTATTACGCGACGTGCGGATTTAAAGTATTTGAGGTAGGGAAATGTGTGGAGAAAACAAGCTTAGGCGACAACGCCCTGTTCTTGGGTGACAATTCTTCGGTCTCTGTTGTCGCATCTAGATTTCGAGGGATTAAATCTAACTGTATCTATTACACCAACAATTTTAAGCGAGGAGAAGGAAATAACATGTGTATCTACAACATGGAAGATGGAAGTCACAGGCCTTGCTACGAAGAGGAGTCTTCCAATCTTACTTGTCCACCGATGTGGGTTAACCCATCTTAGCTTTCTTTCTAATCTGCTGCACTGTTACTTCTTTTGTTTTTCTGTTTGGCTTTAGGGATGAGCACCCCATCATGTTTTGGATTATCCTTGATCTACAATGTTTAAACCACCACTGAAAATATACTTTCTAAAGAAGCGTTGGATTGTATATTTGTCCTGTTTAGTAAGCTCTTATCATGCATTCATACCCGGGCCCTTGCAGACTCCAAATACTCCCAGTCTCCCACTAATTATACTAATATTTTAGTAGGTTGCTGTGAAAAACTTCTATAGGATCGGCCCTGGCAGCTTCTGCAGGAGAAAAGAAAGTTAATCAAGTTTCTGTATAGAGTGTGAAAACTCCATATAAACCATTTTTTTTAAGGTAGTGATTTTGCCACACTCTTTTTTGATAACGCCACACCCTGTAAGTGTATTTTTTGGTGCAAAAATACACTTGCAGGCCGGGTGTGGCGACATCAAAAAAGGATACGACATTAATTATCATTTCCCTTTTTTAAACATAGCTACAATAGTAAATTGCAGTTAGGTATATATATCCGCAGAAGCTCGTCTCATTCTCAGAGCTAGCTAGTTGCGATGTATTATGATTCACGAATCATATTTTTTGTTACTAATGTAGAAGTACATGTATTTCAGGCCCCTGTTAAGTATAAATCATGCGTCTGCCACTGCTTTTATAGAAGAGGAAAACAAGGGTGATTTCAAGAACCACAAAATGCTCAAATTCACATAAGGGAAGCCCCCATGATAACTAGTTAAATATTTCTGCCACTAGAACTCATGCAGCAATTAAAACATTTCCTTGAGCTCAAGTAGCTAGAAAATTACAATGCCTATAAAAAAAACAGTAGCACTTTACATCAAAATGAAACAGACATGACACCATATATTGTAGCCAATATTTATTAGGTCATCAATCTAATTGCAAAAAGGGAGCAAGTTTCAAGAGACAAAAAAGCTTGCTAGCTAGGGGGGAACCCTACCAACTTGCTCCAGTCATGTATGAATTCGTTCATTTTCCACTATGAAGCTAATTAATATAACATTATCCTATATATTGTCTGAGATTTGAACTTGTAGGTGACACTGAAAAAAGTTCAATATACTCCCACCGTCCCAAAAAGAATATCCGATTCGTCAAACCAAGAACTTGTAACGAGTATGTTTTATGCGAACAAATTCAAAAATTTTACTTAGATCAAAAGAACATGATAAATGGTACCTAGTATGTTGCAAAAGAAATTTGAAATTTTTAGAACCTTTTGGGGATTAGACTATCTGTTTAGAGGGGGATTAGTATTCAATAGCGAAAAAGCACACATGTTCTAATAAAAATCATCCGAAATACCAAAAAAAAAAAAATTTACACGTTTTCATTAGAACATCCATCAACAATGGTGAAAATATTATCATTAACAGTGATTTTGTGGTTGTTCTTAAAGGAAATACATAACAGTTGTGGTTTAAACATTGTAAATTAACGATAACAAAAGACATCAAGATGCTCAACGTCCCAAAAACCAAAGAAAAAGGACACAGAAGTAGCAATGTCGTGCATCAGAAAGACGATGAGTTAACCCACAAAGGCGGACATATCAGATTAAAAGATTCCTCTTTATAGCAAGGACTTTTGCTTCCATCTTCTAAGCTATAGATACCCGTGTTTACACCTTCTCGTTGATAACAACTCCAAAAGTTGTCAGTGTAATAGATGCAATTAGCCTTAATCCCTGAAAATCTAGAGGCATCAACGGAGATGGAAGCATTCTCACCCAAGAACAGGGCGTTGTCGCCTAAGCTCATTATCTCCACCCATTCCTTTGTGCCTGAAGCAAACTCGAATACTTGAAACCTGCATGTCGGATATTCAACACTAGACCTTTCCTTATTATCAGCACCAAAAGGATCATCGTCACCAAAATCTGGCAGCGATGCATCTTGATGCACCATTAGTACCACCCCTGCAGATTCTACTATAAACAGTTGCTTGTGTGACCCAAAGCATATGTCAGGTATGCCTAGACCAAACCATGGCCAAGTCGGGTAAGACCCCAAAACATCGAAAGCCAAAACCATGCCATGTCCCTTGACCGCAAAAAGTAGTCCCTCATGAAAAATGATATCATAGAAGCCTAGTATAGGGACTTCGACATCGGTCCAGGACTTATCTCCAGGTCTCCAAAAACCAAGATGTCCGACGTTTCCATGCAAAACCACGAGAGCATAATCTTTGCTCTCCTCTGGGCGTGAAGACAAGACGACCTTATGTATGAAACTCGTATGCTTGTACAAGCTTCTAAAGTGGTAGTCATTGAAGGTAGTGACATGGGGAAGATTTATTTGGACACGAGTGAAAGGATGGAGTAGATTCATCTCACCGTCGTCGGCTAGTGTAACTAACCAACCCAAAGTCTCTAGGCATCGTTTTCCTCTTGCTTCTGGTAGATTGATTGTGCGATTAACGCCACCTTTTCTTAGACTAACAAATTGACTCTCTTCGGGTTTGTCTTTGTCACAGAGCATAAGCCATGGGATTTGTTCAGATCCCTTGAAATTGTCATTGATTGCAACAGAACGCCGTGATCTACAAATTCCACTGAAAGAGACAAAATCTTCAAAGGGTGTTATTTGTTTAGCAGTTAGACCGAGTAGGTCTTCTGGAACTTCGGCCCAAGTTCCCATCTTCTTCTTTTTTTGTTCAATAGAAGAGAACATCCTTCTATTAATAATCCGTTGAAAAATTACAAGATTGCAAGGGCGAGAGAAAAGAATAGCACCACAACGAGAGGATAACATCCCAATTAGGTTGACAGTACCTTACCCTCCCGACCTTTTTATGCCACTCGAGCCCAAGAAACTACAAGGCTGGCAAGCAATCAGCCAAAGAAGCCAAAAAACCAAAAATAAAGAAGCCAAAAAACTAGCAACACCTATATAACAGATCAAAACAGAACAACGACCAGGGAAGGCAAACAGGGGAGAAACAAGGATTGCGATTGAGAAAGTCAGTCAAGCAACAGTAGAAGATATACTCGTGTGTGTATATATGTACGTACAGAGAGAGAGAGAGAGAGAAAGACGTAAATGACCAGTAATAAATGAAGCGTCACTAGGATTGACTGACTAATAGAACAACTAACAAAATCAAGTCATTAACAAAAGAGCTTACTAGAAAGGCGTCACCCCATCATATCTTCCGTCATGATCGTATCTTCACAATCTTAATCTCAAGGGATAACTCTTTAAACTCTTCCATAAACCCATTGACCATTGGGCTACGCGCACCGATCACTTGCACAGAACATGCATAAACAACTTTTGCATGGCCCATCTCAGGTCCCAAATTGATTATTTATATTGCTCATTTTTTAAAGTTAATTTTATATGAGTTTTGATAAAATATCAACTGACCGTGTCGTACCGTGACAAAAATAAACTTATAAAAATTTTGAGTTAACTACTACTACATAGAATAGTGGTCAAGACCGAATCCACAGGGACAAATTAGCTGAGTTACTCTAAATTCGATTACCTTCTAGTCTAATTCGGAAAGAAAGAGTTTGATTGATTGGTTTGATTTTTTTAAGAAACTAATTGAACCAAAGCAAGTAATTAATTAAAAGGGTTTGGAAGCAATGAGAGAAAAGTATAGGGTTTAGAATCCACCCCAACCGAATAGCCATGTGTGTGTATAGATCGGGTTAACACTCGAATCGCAAATCACTAACACTAGGGCTTGCAATCCCTATCGATAGTGGCCAAGTAAATTTCTACAATCCGCCAACCAACATGGCCTATCCTACGGCACGGACCGTTTCACTAGCGCGATCTAGCCACCTAATGGCACCGTCCGTCTCATGGGCATAATCCATCTCAGTCACCTGAATTGAGAACAATGAAAACCATTATGTGAACGATATTTAAAAACCTTGGAAACAAATACTCAACCGATAAAAAGAATTAAAAACCATTCCATTGATATTATAGAAGGAGTTCTTAAACACATAATCCGATTCGAATAAAAACCATAATCTATACAAAAGAACAAGGTTACTTGGTGTGGGGCTTCATCCTCCCTCTAGATGAGGGGTTTAGCTAACCATGAAGAAGAAGAACACGCTTGAGATTGAAGATATCATGGAGTTCATGGAGAAATCTCTCTTCACGTTGTTTCTTCGCCTCTCTCTATGCTTGCTAAACATAAGGTGGAACCCTAAAACAAAGTTATGTTGGTCTATTTATAGTTTTTAATCTAAAAATTATATTTAAACGCTAAAAATACAGAAATTCGGTGCCGCAGTCCGGACCATCTCCGGACCAAGGATGCTGTGAGCTGTATGCGTGTGAAAGGGTCCGCTAGTCCGGACCAAGGTTGTTGAGAGCTGTCTGAGTTACATGAGTATGCTGGTCCGGACCAGACCGGACCATCGTTGCTGCAAGCTTGGTTTCGCTTTGTTGAGTGCTGGTCCGGACCAGACTTTGGGTAGTTCGAACCAGAGATGCTGTAAACATGATTTTCGCTCTATTTCGCCTCTTCTCTCATATTGGCTTCTCCTCTTCGCTCCCCAACATCTCTAACATCCTCCAATTGACATGTTTTTCCGCTCATTGAGTCTCAATGCCTACTAACATCAAAACTAACAAGAAACACATCAAATAAACACGCTAAGGAATGCACAAAGCGTGACCTAAAGGGATTAGATAGGTGCTTTTCAACACCTATCATCAACTCAATCAAATATTGGCAAGGTTTTTTTCTTTTCTTTTCCAGAATTCGTAGGGCGGCTCTCTTTGTTTCAAACTAAGGATTCTAAAAAGGGCTTTATCGATATAAATTGAGCTGTTTTTTGACATTGCAGGTTCGTGCGATTTGTGCTAGATAGCTGACGTGTTAATCTCGCATGAGCTGCAGAGGTGTGATTGGCTAGTGATTGGAAAGGGAAAGGAAAGAGAGAATCTAGTGGGATGAAGGAAAGAGCAGGAGGGCGGAAGAAACAAAGGGTGCGCGTGTCTTTATCTTTCTTAGGTGGAATATGGGCAGATTTCCCTAGATGGATTGGGTGAGGTCAGTCTGAGAAGAATGTTCTCCTTTCTCTGCTGTTGGAAAATTATGGTCGCTGCAATCTGTACTGTTGACAAAATCTACACCAAACCTGCAATACGCTTCGAGTCACGATTATGTCACTTTCCTAAAGACAGTATTTGCCCCCACTAGTTGGTATGCAAAGAATTACAGCAAATCTGCCTTCAAGATAAATCGAATCCCGAACTCGAAGTTCTTTCCGTTTTCGTTTGCACTAACGAAACGGACAGAATACCTGCTTGAACGAATATAAGAACTGAGAACCACTGTGTTCTATTTTCTGCAGCAAAACAGAATGCAGAATGAATGCTATAAAATATAGAGAGAGATGTGGGAGAAATTTGGATTTCATGTGTGTAACCCTGGATTCTGACAAGTAGTGGTCTATTTATAAGCCACTATGCACCTAGTGAGAATGGGTACGCACCCGATCTAATCTGACCATTGGATCAGATCCTATGGTCTAGATCGACTAGTCACACCCAGTCACACCGAACAGGTGTACTGTTTCGCTCACATCCAATCGGATTTGATCCAATCCGTTGGATCGTGCCCGTTCGCGATCGACGGCTGAGATCGCAACTCTACGAACCAACGCACCGGCAGGCTCGAGTTGCACCCGATCGGAACCGTTCCGTGTGACTCACCTGCCACGTGTGCGACACGCGGCATGGCACGTCAGCGCCACCTTACCGCCAACTCGCAATAAGAAATGGCGCCTACAAGGCGCCTAGCGCTAAGTGCAAAGTGCGCCACTAAAGCGTCACAATGCACCACAGCCCGCGCCACACTACCCACGCCGCGCGCGCCCGTGTGCGTGTGCGTACCGGCTTTGCCGGTATGGTGCGAAGCACCCAAGGGCTGCACCACACTATATCATTGTTTATTCATATTAGGAATGTTTCCTAATATATACCACTCCAACATCTCTCAACTAACCAATGTGGGACAAAGCACACAAAGAGGAAAAACAAGCATTCTAAGGAAACAAGGAAATTTTCCAAAACCAAAAACAACGACATTTTATTTTGAAAATCTCTAACAATCCCCCACCATTTTTGAAATACAGATGAAATACTCTCAGTTCTTAGTACAAGGTTTATGCATACATAAATAGTGTCTCGCGACTTCAACTACTTACTTAGTGAAAACATATCAAAGCTAGTCAGGGCAACATCGTAGATGTGTCTTTGAACTAGTTGTCCTCTGTCGACCAACCGGACGTGTTTCACACATAACCCTTAAAATAATGCAGATATCAAGGCCAGACTCGTAGCCAAAGGTTTTACCCAGAAAGAGGGTATTGATTACTTTGATACCTATGCCCCGGTTGCTAGAATCTCAACAATTAGAGTTTTAATTGCTCTTGCTTCTATATACAAGTTTGAGATACACCAAATGGATGTCAAAACTGCATTCCTTAATGATGAGTTAGATGAGAAAATCTATATGCAGCAACCAGAGGGGTTTGTTGTGCAAGGTTATTAGCACAAAGTTTGCAAGCTTATAAAGTCTCTTTACGGACTTAAGTAAGCGCCTAAGCAATGGCACGAGAAGTTTGACAAAGTAATTGTGTCAAATGGTTTTACAATACACCAAGCTGATAAATGCGCGTATAGTAAGTTTAATGGCAAACGAGGAGTCGTTATCTCTTTGTACGTAGACGATATGCTCATTTTTGGTACAGACCAAGAAAGCGTTCAGAGTACAAAAGATTTTCTTTCTGCTAATTTTAGTATGAAAGATATGGGTGTTGCTGATGTAATATTGGGAATAAGAATTAAAAGGAATGGTGGTAATTTAATTTTATCCCAGCAACATTACATTGAGAAAATTTTAAAGAAGTTTAATCACTTTGAAAGCAAACCAGTGTCTACTCCGTATGACTCTCAATCGCCATTGGATCATAATGAGAGGAGAGCGGTGTCACAACTAGAGTATTCTAGAGTGATTGGCAGTTTAATGTACGCCATGACAAGCACAAGACCGGATATTGTATATGCGGTGGGTAGGCTTAGTAGGTATACTAATAATCCTGAGCATGTACATTGGCACGTAGTACATAGGATACTGCGATACCTCAAAGGTACTATAGATTATGGAATAGTCTATAGTGGGTATCATTCGGTTCTAGAAGGATACAATGACGCTAGTTGGATTACTGAGCGGAATGATCACTCCTCAATGAGTGGTTGGGTTTTTACACTTGGAGGAGGGTCAATCTCCTGAGGATCTAAGAAGCAAACGTTGATAACAGACTCGACCATGGCAGCCGAGTTTGTAGCATTAGCTTCTGGTAGTAAAGAGGCAGAATGGCTAAGAAATCTATTGCTGGAAATTCCAGTGTGGCTTAAGCCTATGCCACCTGTATCACTGCATTATGATAGTCAAGCTACGTTGTCACGAGCGTATAATCAAGTGTATAATGGGAAGTCCAGGCATATAAGACTAAGGCATAGCTATGTGAGACAATTGATCGTTGATGGGGTGATAACCATTGATTTTGTTAAGTCAAGTCAAAACTTGGCGGATCCTTTTACGAAAGGCCTTGCAAGGGATTTGGTGTTAAAAACATCACGGGGAATGGGACTTTTGCCCACTTAGTTTAATCACTCCTGGTGGAAACTCAATTCAACCGGTTGATACTCTCAATCTCTTGAGTTCAATGAGAAACTACACCACATGTCGCGATTGGAAACACTTTAAAGTTATTTTACACATTGCAAGGTAAAGTATTTTGTACCTATAATGTGAATACAAAGGAGGTTGAACTACTTAGTTCTTAATAGATTGTTTGTGCTGATGTTATAGGAGCACGGATAGCAATCTACCTATGTGAATGTGGAGGTGGTGCCGCTTCCTATAGGTCACTGGGGCTAGACCTTAGAGCGTTCATGAATTCAAGATAAAAGACCTAAGGCCAGTTCACAGGTCAACCGATTAGGACATCAAAGGAAACTCTTCCGAATCTTTGTTAGATTCCAAATCCTTACTAGATTTTAACCTTGGAATTCTGTCAAATCTGTTTTCATAAAACACTGCATCTCGAGATTTAATGATGGTGTTGATAGACACAACATCATTATGCTCAGCAACTAGAAACCTATATGCTTTACTATGCAAAGCATATCCAAGTAATACACACTTGATTCCTTTTGGACCTAGTTTCTTCCTTTTAGGTCTAGGTAATCTCACAATCGCCCTACACCCCCAAGTCTTAAAATAACTTAGTTTTGGTTTCCTTTTTTACCAGAGCTCATATGGAGTAATTTTAGACTTTTTGAGCGGTACTCGATTCAAGATATAAGCAGCGGTAATTATGGTTTCACCCCACAAACCTTTACTTAATCCTGCATTGCTTAGCATAGCAACCACCATCTCACACAAAGTTTTATTCTTCCTTTCGGCCACTCCATTCTGTTGTGGTGTATAAGGTGCAGTTAATTCGTGAATTATCCCTACTGATTCACAATAATTAGGGAAGTGCTATTCACCACCCCTGTCAGACCTAAGACGTTTTATTTTCAAACCACATTGATTTTCAACTTCAGTCTTTTATGCAACAAATTTATCAAGCACTTCATCTTTAGAATGAAGCAAATAGACATAGCAAAATTTCGAATAATCATCTATGAATGTTGCCATATAAAGTTTCCCGCCTCTAGTTGGAGTGCTATGAAAATCACATACATCACTATGAATCAACTCAAGTAATGAAGAAATCCGCTCGATTTGAGTAAAAGACAATCTGGTTATCTTTGATTCCAAACAAATATTGCATTTATCAACCATATCATTATCAGAATTAGGAATTAGTCCAGATTTAATCATGCAATCCATTTTCCTTGTACTGATATGTCTTAAACGAGTATGCCATAAAGAAAAAAAATCAAGCATATAAGCAGAAACAACTGTGTTATTGATATTAAGCTTAAACATCCCCTCGATTACATAGCCTTTGCCAACAAACACACCACCCTTGGACACAACAATTTTGCCAAACTCAAATACAACTTTAAAGCCATACTTATTAATTAGACTTGCAAACACGAGATTCTTCCTAACTTCTGGTACATGATACACATCAGTAAGAGTCAACGTTTTGCCAGAAGTGAACTCCAAATCCACTTTGCCCTTACCCTTAACGGGTGCAGTTGATGCATTTCCCATGAACAGAACGGTACCATCTGCAACTGGTTTATACTCAGCAAAAAACCTTTTGTCATTGCAGACATGATTTGTCGCACCAGAATCAAACCACCAATTTCCAGCATTTTCGAGAATATTCACCTCGGAAACAACAGCAATGAATTTGAAATTTTTTGCCCCAGATGCTCCTGGATTTCCAACAGATTTCTTCCTTTTCAGGGATTTGCAATCTTTCTTAAGATGCTCAGGTTTGCCGCAATGCCAGCAACTAGTATCGGTAGGATCTAGTTTTTGCTTCTTCCATTTACCAGAAGACTTGTCACCGCCCTTGTTCTTGCGTTTCTTGTTGGAACTTTCTTCCACCACATGAATCTTAGAAGTAGAATTATCATTACCCTCCTTACCCTCCTGACGCCTTGTCTCTTCCTCCACCCGAAGGTGTTGGGCCAACTGATCAATGGTATATTCCTCGGTCTTGTGTTTGAGTTCCTTTTTGTAGTCTTTCCAAGATGCAGGCAGTTTGTCAATAACAGAGGAGACAATAATAGATTGATCCATATGCATATTCTTAACCTTAAACTGACTGAGGATATACTGAATCTCATGAAACTGATCAATGACCGGCTTTGAATCAACCATGCGATAATTCATAAACTGACTAACAAGAAATTTCTTACTTGTAGCGTCATCAGAAAGATACTTATCGTTGAGTGCATCCCAAAGTTCCTTTGCCGTCATCGAATTCTGATAGACATCGAATAGTGCATCCGACAGTGCATTGAGAATGTGTCCTCTACAGATGTAGTCATCATTCTCCCATTTGCCCCTTTCACGGGCCTGTTCCATAGTTTCATCACCTGGATTCTCCGGTATCTCCGGACTCGGAGTAGTCAGAACATAAACCACCTTCAAGGTAGTCAACAAGAAGTGCATCTTCTTTTGCCAACGCCTGAAATTTCCGCCTTCAAACCGCTCCAATTTTAGAAAGTCCAGCGTCATCTTTTCTAGAGACATCGCCATTGGAAAATACTGTCTTTAGATTGTTGGAAAATTTTGGTGGCTGCAATCTGTACTGTTGACGAAATCTCCACCAAACCTGCAATACGCTTCGAGTCACGACTATGTCGCTTTCCTAAAGACAGTATTTGCCCCCACTAGTTGGTATGCAAAGGGTTACAGCAAATCTGCCTTCAAGATAAATCGAATCCCGAACTCGAAGTTCTTTCCGTTTTCGTTTGCACTAACGAAACGGACAGAATACCTGCTTGAATGAATATAAGAACCGAGAACCACTGTGTTCTATTTTCTGCAGCAAAACAGAACGCAGAATGAATGCTATAAAATATAGAGAGAGATGTGGGAGAAATTCGGATTTCATGTGTGTAACCCTGTATTCTGACAAGTAGTGGTCTATTTATAGGCCACTACGCACCCAGTGAGAATGGGTACGCACCCGATCTAATCTGACCATTGGATCAGATCCTATGGTCTAGATCGATTAGTCACACCCAGTCACACCGAACAGGTATACTGTTTCACTCACACCCAATCGGATTTGATCCAATCCGTTGGATCGTGCCCGTTCGCGATCGACGACTGAGATCGCAACTCTACGAACCAACGCACCCGTAGGCTCGAGCGGCATGGCACGTCAGCGCCACCTTACCGCCAACTCGCAATAAGAAATGGCGCCTAGTGCTAAGTGCAAAGTGCGCCGCTAAAGCGCCACAATGCACCACAGCCCACGCCACACTGTCCACGCCGCGCGCGCGTGTGCTTATGCGTACCGGCTTTGCCGGTATGGTGCGAAGCACCGAAGGGCTGCACCACACTAGATCATTGTTTATTTATATTAGGAATGTTTACTAATATATACCACTTCAACATTTCTCAACTAACCAATGTGGGACAAAGCATACAAAGAGGAAAAACAAGCATTATAAGAAAACAAAGAATTTTCCAAAACCAAAAACGACGACACTTTATTTTGAAAATCTCTAACATCTGGAATAGGGCTCACAACCTCCTCTATCTAGGAAAAGCTCATTCTCTTTAAATCAGAGAGAATGTCGGGTATTTATAGACACTTGAGCCTAAGTCGGTCGCAGGGCGGCCCATTGAAACCCTGACACATGTCTCTGTCGCGCCATCCAGGTCGTGCGGATGACATCACCCCGCACGCAAGCGTGTGCCATCCCGCAACACCTCTAAATTCCCCCAATTCTCGTAACAACAGGGTCGCGACCAGCGACAATCGTGTTTCAACAAGGCCCTTACTTTGGTCATGCCTCATGACCAGGGCACGCATCTAACTTCTCTTTATATTAGCCTTGCGATGACTCTGCTTTTCTATCTAGTGAGTTTGTTCAGCTGTGCGAGGCCCCATTGTGCGCCACCTCTGTGCATGGACCCCATCCTGTGCCATATGGCCTGCGTGGCAATAAATAGCCATGTGTTATTCCCCATAATCCTCTCCATGTGTCATTCTGTGGGTGGTTGGTCAAACTTCCTCCTTGGGTCAACGGTTATGATTTTGACCATACCTAATAGCATAGTGCCTTGAAAAGTTCCTTTCTCACGTTACCTCATATGAAGTTAACGAAGTGATAATAGTTAAGGTAAAAAATAGAGACCACAGTTTATAGTTCTTAGAAAGACAAAGAATGTGTTTTCATCCACTTGTTTTAGCTTAACTGGGACACGAGCCTAGCGATTGTGCGGCTGTACTTAGGTTTGGTAAGATTTGGGGCTTAACTCCTATGGAAATAAAGAAGTTGATACCCTCGTTATTGGTTTTTTGTTTTGAATTCTACGGAGGATAACACACAATTGGGAACGAAAATTTTGATGAACTAATGATGGTGGTACTATACTATACCATATATGTTGATGATTTTCTACTGGGGATCATTTGTGCTGCTATGTTGTTGTTTCTTATATCACATGGCAATACCGTTAGTGCTAATACAAACAACGGAGTGGTAATTCTAGATCGAGGAAATCCTAAACTAGTTGTTTTAGTTAAGGATTTCTGGGCTGAGTTATATATCTGAAAGGCGCCGTGTGAAAAAAGAAGACAACGTGAACTACGTACGTATGGAACTATGTTGGGAAGAAACACGATAACTATGTCCGGAAGTAAAGAGAAGCATCGGGATCGATCAGTGATTAGTTGATCGCTGGAGGTTCAACACACCAGTTGTTGTGAGTAAGGAGTTTCAACTTATAAAACAATTTTTTTTTTTAATCGTAGCTACAATAGTAAATGGCAGGCAGGTATATCTACATAATCTTGTCTCGTTCTCAGAACTATCTAGCTAGTAGTGATGTATTAGAATCATATTTTGTTATTAATGTAAAAATACATATGTTTCGGACCCCTGTTAAGTATAAATTCTACTTCTGCCACTTCTTGTAGAAGAGGTAAACTAGCTAGGGAGATTGCAAGAACCACACAATGCTCAAATTCACAGAAGGAAAGCCATAACTAGTTAAATATTTCTATCACTAGAATTCATGCAGTAATTTAAACAATTCCTTGAGATCAAGTAGCTAGACTAGAAGTTTACATTGCCCATAACAAAAGTAGAACTTTACATCAAAATGAAACAGACATGACATCATATTATATGAGAGCCAGATAGTTCTGAGAACGAGACGAGATTATGTAGATATACCTAGCTGAGGGAGTAAATAGTAAATTCAAGAGACAAACAAGCTAAGTTGAACCCAACCAATTTGCTCCAGTCATGTATGATTCGTTCATTTTAGACTGTGAAGCTGATTAATATTAATAGTACTCCCATAATTCTATTGTCCAAACCAGAATTTGAACTTGGAGGTGGCACTCAAAGAAGTTCAATGCACTCCCACTGTCCAAAAAAAAATGTCCGATTCCTCAAATCGAGAATTTGTAACGAGTATGTTTTATGCGAACAAATTCAAAATTTTTGCTTAAATTAAAAAAACTCATTGTTACCTAGTATCCTGCGAAAGAAATTTGAAAATTTTAGAATAGTTTTGGGAATCGGACAATCCGTTCGGAAGGGAATTAGTATTCAATAGCGAAAATATCAAAAATAAATACATATGTTTTTATAAGAACCATCCATCAACAATAGTACACTTATTATCATTAACAGTAATCATGCGGTTATTCTTAAGGATAACAGTTGTTGTTTAAACATTGTAAATTAACGACAACAAAAGACATCAAGGAACTCAACGTCCCGAAAACCAAACAAAAAGGTCACAGAAGTACCAGTGTTGTGCTTCAAAAAGACGATGGATTTACCCACAAAGGTGGACATATCGGATTTAAAGACTCCTCTTCATAGCAAGGACTTTTGCTTCCATTTTCCAAGCTATAGATACCTGTGTGTCTTAGCACTCCTCCTTGTTTGCGAAATTCCCAGTACTCGTCGGTGTAATAGATACAATTAGCCTTAATTCCAGGAAATCTTGAGGCATCCACAGAGAAGGAAGCATTGTCTCCCAAGAATAGAGCATAGTCGCCTAAGCTCGTTATCTCCGCCCATTCCCCATTTCCTCTTAGAGCAGCCCCGAATACTTGAAATCTGGGCGTTCGGTAATCAACCCTAGACCTATTCATACCGGCTGGAACATAGTGATGGTCGTCACGAAACTTCGGTATCGATAAATCTTGAATCACCATTAGTACCACCCCTTTAAATTCCACTATAAACAGTTGCTCTTTCATTCCAGTGCCTGTGTACATCTCAGGTGCTTGCAGAGCAATCCAAGTCCGAGTGGGGTCAGGCCCCCAAACGTCGAAAGCAAAAACAAAGGCCCTACCAACGACCCCATAAAATAGTCCCCCATGAAAAATGATATCGCGGAAGTAAAGTAGAGAGATTCTGACATCGGTCCAGGACTTATCTCCAGGTCTCCAAAAACCAACATATCCGCTGTCTCCATATGCAACCACGAGTGCATAATCTTCGCTCTCCTCTGGGCGCGAAGACAAGACGGCCTTACTTATGAAACTCGTATTTCTGTCAAAGGTTCTCATGTGGTAGTGTTTGAAAGTAGTGACATGGGGAAGATTTATTTGAACTCGAGTGAAAGGATGGAGTAGATTCATCTCACCGTCTTCGGCTACGGTAACTAACCAACCCAAAGTTTCCAGGCACCGTTTTCCCCTTACTTCTGGTAGATTGACAGTGCGAATAACGCCGCCTTTTCTCAGGCTAACAAATTGACGCTCGTCGGGTTTGTCTTTGTCAGAGAGCATAAGCCATGGGATTTGTTCCGATCCTTTGAAATTGTCGTTGATTGCAACAGAGCGCCATGATCTGCAAACTCCACTGAAAGAGAGAAAATCTTCAAAGAGAGTTATTTTGTTAGCAGTTAGAACGAGTAGGTCTTCTGGGAGTTCGGCCCAATTTCCCATCTTCTTCTTCATGGTTGGCGAGAAATCGACCAAAGAAGCAAAAATACAAAAAACAGGGCAGAGATCTTAACCCTCAAAAAAAATGAAAATTTCCAGCTATCATTATATCTCAAATTCCTTCCAAAAAAATATGTAAACAGGCATTGATTTATTGCAAAACACAACACCAATCGGTTTTCAAACAAGAGGGACTCTCCCAATTAGAAGAGAAAAGAACAGCAAAAGCAAGTCTAAAAAACAACACCACCTTTACAACACAACAAAATCGAATGGCGACCGGGAAACGCAAAAAGGTGTAAAATAAGGATTGTGAATGAGAAAGTCAGTCATGCAGAGAGAGAGAGAGACCTATATGACAAGTAAATGAAGCCTCACTACGGTTGATTTTGTCTCCCCATCATATCTTCCATCATCGTATCACAATCCATCATATCTTTCATCATCGAATCACAATCTTAAACTCAATGGATAAGAGCATCTGCAATATAATAATCAAAAGTGAATAATCAAAACTTGTCACGTTAGCTTTTGATTATTCATTTAGAGGGTTGCTAAAGTTAGCGATGTGAAGTCCCACATTATTACTTTTGATTATTCAAATGCTTAAATTTGATTATTAGTTAGGAGGTTGCTAATTTTGATTATTACAATGTGAGCATTTTTTTAAGCACACATTGCTAAATTTAGCAATTTTTTTATTTTGATTATTACATTGTGGATGCTCTAACTCTTTAGATTCGTCCATAAATATTACCCAAAAAATGCTACAACCACAAACATGCATACAAACGCTTTATAAACACAATCACATTTCTTTGTGAGTCCCACGCGCACTGGAGGTGTAGTGCGTGTGGGTCCTCATATTGATGTGAGTAGTGTGTGTGGGTCCCCATGTGAATATGAGTAGTATGCGTGAAACTAATTGTGTAAGTGTTTGCGGTTGAAGAAGAATTGATTTTACCCATTGTGCTATGCGCACAGATCATGGACAAACAACTTTTGTGAGGCCCATCTTAGGTCCCGAACAAATGATGCAAATTGCTCATTTTTCTTAAATTTGTTTATGAGGTATTGTAAAAAATCGATCATCTCAATCAGATATCATATTGTAGAGGGTGATGCGCAAACTGTGATTAATATGCTACAAGAAAAGTGCCAGATTAAAGCAAGTCTGGTTGTCGTAGTTACGGACAATTTATCTTTTTTTAGTTGTTTTCAGTCTTGTTCTTTTCATTTTATTCCGCGAGATGGTAATAGGGTGGATAATGTTTTAGCCAAACATACCCCATCTTTAGAGGCCCCCTTAACTTGGCAACGGGAATTTCTGAGCTAGGTTCAGAGGGAAGTTTCCTTTGATATTTCTGTTATGTAGTAATTAATAATACCATTATCGATTGGAAAAAAAATCAGATATCATTAAGGGTTTTTCAGAATTCGAGAGCAGACTACTCATTTTCAATCTATGGATTCTAAGAAGGCCATTACTTATATTCAATTGGACTAATTTTTTTTTTTAACATGAACCCTTGGACAAAAGTTTTAAGAAAAATGAGCAATTCGGATCATCATAATAGGATCCGAGATGAGCCCAAAAAATTTGATCTGTGCTCACTGGGCTTTTGACATTTTACAAATAACGAACCAAATTTGATAAACCTGTATATCAAATTTTATAAAACATTTACCACACCAAATTAAAAAAGGGAAAAAGAAACAATATAGAGTGGTATAGTCAATGGCTTAGAATGCGAAAATAAAGAGTCAGCAATGACCTTCAATGCTTAACACGTTCTTAGTACTTTCTTAGTGCCGGCTTTAGCAGTATTTCGTTTTTTTATGAGTTTTTAATTAGATTTCTTTAGTAGACGGTGACTAGACGGTGGGACTGATGACTAGACGGTGAGACTGATCCTCTAGATTAGTCAATCCTTTCCGCCATGTATCGATTAACCAAAAAAGTGGCCTTCGAAAAATGAGATTTTAAATTTCCTTTCTCACTTACACGCAAGGGCATGATCACTTCTGCAAAATTTGACTATTGTGGAAGGGAAATGATATTGTCACACCATTTTTTGATAATGTCACATCTTACAAGGTTATTTTTGCATTAAAAAATACACTTGCAGAATGTGACATTATCAAAAAAATGTGTGACAAAATCACTACACTTGCGCAATTGAGATCCAATGCATATTTTGCAAGTTTCAAGACAATTTACGTGGACGCATGAAAGGTAAGGATTCAATTTTTGCTAAGAGCGTGAGTGTTTGGTATCGTAATTGATGCCCATTAAGCTTCTCCAACACTTATGCCGCTTAGGGATACCCATTCCTCATCCCCTTATGAGTAAGCAAGACATCTATCGAGTATAAAACAATTCACACGGTCATCTGACACCCCTGTGATGGTAACTAGCACTCTATGAAAGAGAGTCTGAGTGCCAAAAATTAGTAATGACTAGATAAAATGATTAGAAAAGTAAGATATTCGCATCGGTACAAACGGATTAAAAATTGAAACATTTAATTTTTCAATCATAATTTTTAATATTTAAACTGTTGTGGCTTGCCGGAAACGTGCCATCCGTTTTCAACTCTTTCATATTTTCCTGTTCCAAAACGGACGCCGTTTTTGGAGTACTGCAAACACCTTCTTCACGGTACAGTCGTGACTCGTGAAGAAGATTAATATTATCTCATATTGATTAGGGCATACAAGACGTTATCGGCAACTAAAGAAAATATTAATGTCTTCCAGTCGTCCACAAAATTAAAGGGAAATTTGTTCCACCTGCATGCACATGGGCAAATGTGGGTGAATAAGACCTTATTTCATTTTTATACTTCTTAATCATGAGTTTAAGAAGTATAAATCACACCTTACGTGAGAAAAAGAAAATTGAAATCTCAATTCTAAAGCACTTGTGCCGTTTTTTTTTTTGGTAAATCAATATGCAACGAAAAGGACGACTAATCGAGAACATCAATCCTACCATCTACTAACAAAGTCCAGTTGAAGGCCAATCCAAAACAAATGCTTTTTTTTTAAGAATGGTCCCCAAAGTATTTTCGAATTTTTAATTTCGTCTTCATTGTACAAAACGTGTCTATTGCATCCCCAAAGTATTCAATCCGCGTTATATTGGTCACCATCGCACATGCCGTTTAGAATTACCGTCTAAACTAGGGGTGTTATAGTCTCTTCACTCTCCAACCTTTCTTCCCACTTTCCCATTAATCTGATGGCTCTCTCTCTCGATCTCGATCTCGATCTCGACCTTTCCTCCACTTGCCATCCAAGCCTCCGCCCTCCTCCCTCCTCCCCTCAGTCCGGTCCGTCTCCCTCGAAACCCGCTCCGTCCTCATCACCGATGCCCTCACCTCCTCCCCCTCCCTTCTCTTTCTCATCCCCCTCCGACCCCATCATGGGGCAATCCCTCTCTCACTCTCTCCAGCTAATAAGTTTTGAAGGGCACATGTGGTTTGCCCAATGGGGAGTAATCTGCCTAACTACCAGTGATGATGGTGGTGATGGAGCTCAAATCGGCACCCCGTAACTTGATCGACGGTCGATTTGGTTCCATTGACTCGATCAGGCACTTTTTTTTTTTATCCGACTCGATCAAGCACTTCACCTTCTCATTTTATATTTTGGCTTTTCAAAAGCACTTACTGTTTGACTTGTTTTTGTTGTGTTTTTTACTTTGGCTACAATTTTTATTTATTGGCAACTACCCCTACAGTCTGCGGTAAAACAAAGAGTTGGGGAGTTTGTGGTACTAGCAGTGGCGGGGGTATACGCAAAGGCGGTGCCGACGGTGTTGGATGCCGCCATAAGGGAATTTGCGGGGATGGAGGATATGATTCAGGTTGGGGGAGTTTGTTTTGGGGTATGAGAGGGAGAGGTTTGATTTGCTTGTGTAGACATGTGCGTGAGAGAGAGATATAGAGTATTAGAGTGGCTGGTTGTGAGAAGAGGCGGCAATGACAGGCTTGGGTGGGTTGGGGTCAGTAAGACTAGGGTTTTGAGGTAGAAGATGAAGTAGTGTGGGGTGATGTTGGTTTAATGATGAAGTTACAAAAATACCCATGCGCTTGGCGGTAGCACAAACGGAGTTAGTCGTAGGGACCATTTAAATATACATTGTAAACATTAGGGATGCAATAGACACGTTTTGTACAATGGGGACGAAATTGAAAATTCGAAAATACTTTGGGGACCATTCGTACAAAAAAGCCCCAAAATAATCAAACAAAATCCTGTTAAAGCCGGCACTGAGAAGGAGTAGTTGGGTTTTGATTCTTAGTTACAAGAAATTTTTGGGTGCCAAGTTGGTACCACGTGGTTTCCGTGCAGTGCATTCAGACCGTTTATTTTAATTTTGGATGGCCCTAATTTGAAAATATAAAAAAGAGAGAGAAAGAGGACAGACTAGAGAAAGTAGTAGGGTGAGAGGAGAGAGAGAGAGTTTTAATCTGGTTTGTCCAATACCACTACAACAAAATTCGGTTCTGGCGACGCACAATAGTATGTCGGCAAAGGCTTATTTGCATCAGCAAAGGGTTTTGGCAACGCAAGTACTTGCGTCGGCATGCCGTCGCCGTTGCTATGTCGGCAATAGTATTTGCTGACGCAAACACCTCTGTCGCCAAAAGGCAATAGATTTGGCGACGCGCTTTGCATCGGCGAAAGCGTAGTTAATGTGACAAACGTATTACACCTTTGCCGACGTGTTTGCATCACCAAAAGGTAGCCTATTGGCGACACCAATTGTTGCGTTGCCGAAAGGTTACTTGATAAAAATACAATTTTCTTACACCTCCTGGGTTTCGAACCCAAGACATCCAACTACACAAGCTTTTACACACAATGCTCTGACCAACTTCACTAGACACACTTTTCATTATATGTTTGGAATATCCAAGATATATAGTATATATTTAACATTAAAATAACAATTAAAGTTGAATCAAACATGGTTTTGAACCTTTAAACTAGGGGTGTGCACGGGTCGGACGGGTTAGTTATGGTCCGCAACCCAACCCGACCACGTCGGGTACGAAAAATACAAGCCCACAATCGAACCGACTGATGCTGTAGACCCGTCCGCGAGCCCCATTTTTTTTGGTCGGGTCGGGTTGGTCGGTTTTAAGTGGGGCGGGGCGGGGCGGGCGAGTAAAAAATGCAAAGATCTGAAATCCGAACCGAAACTCATTTTTTTAACAGAACCCAACCTGTACCCAACCGAATCCTATGTTCGGAGCCGCCCGAGACCCTTCGGGTCGGGTTGCGGGTTTTTTGCACACCCCTACTTTAAACATTAAAATTAGCAATTTTGATTAAGATGAAAATTGTAGCCCTTTATGTTATTGTTCGAACCCAATTTGAATTATCCCCAATTAGGGTTAATTTATTTAGTATTTTGGGCATAACTTTTAACTCATAATTGTGATTGAAGTAATTCAAATTAGGTTTGAATAACACAAATGGTTAACAACTTTCATGCTTATCAAAATTCAAATAGGGTGAAGCAATTTAAGTATTTTGGACCCAAAAAAAAGGCTGGGTCTTCTCGAAACAACGTCGTTTTATATTATTGTATTTTAATAATTTTCTTTTTGCGATTGTTAATTTCTTCTACTCTCTATCCCAATTTAAATGTCTACTACTGATTTTCGGTCATTTTCAAACCAAAAAAAATTATATATTATTTTTTTATTTTTTTACACCAAATTAAAGTGAAAATGCACAAAAATTCATAGGGGACATTTGAATTGGGATGAATGGAGTAGATTCTTATATATCTATGTATTAATTTTACTGGTTCACTAGATTTTTTTTAAATTTCTTATCATTACATACTTGATCTGACGTAAAATATCATTCTAATAAAGAATCTACGTCCCGATAAAGGGGATTTCAAAATCGAATAGACCCAAAAATTTATAAGAATGATTAGCACAAGACCTTTGTTCAGAAATAAATAAATTTAATGTATACCTTTTAAATGTAGTGATCTGCTATGTTTTTAAATGATCGATCTAAACCTTTAGCATTTAATGTCTTATCAATTATATCATTCTCACCAAAATTGATGATAATCAGATGTTAGCAACCATATGATCGTAACACATTCGGTGGTTCCTGAGGCATTAAAGTCCTACAGTGTACAACTTGAGAGCCGCTTGAACTATTTTTTTAAAATTGGAATTGTCTATCTTATAAATATGAAAGATTAAACCATTTCTGCTAAGAATGAAGTAAATCCCTATCATTACATACTTGATTGGACGTAAAATTTCATTCTAATAATAAATCTGCGTCCCGATGAAGGGCTTTGAAAATCCGATAGACCTAAAAATTTACAAGAATGATTAAAACACTAACTACAACTAAATGAACAATATCGATCGTCGTGATTATGTTGCGGTCATCTGGCTACTGTACATTACACTATAGCATAAGACATTGGTTTAAAAACAAGTAAATTGAATGTATACATTCTAATGGCATGCAGTTGCTGGCTCATTTTTTTGAATGGTCAATCTAAACCGTTAGGATTTAATGTCTTATCAATTATATCATTCTCGCCAAAATCGGTGATAATTTGATCTCAGCAACTACATGATCATAACATCTTCGATAGTTCCAGAGACATTAAAATCCTATAGTGCACAACTAGATTGCCACTTGAGCTATTTTTTTAAAATTAGAACCGTCTATCTTTTACATAAGAGGGACTAAATCATTCTTGCTAAAAATAAAGTAAATCTCTTATTGTTACATATTTGATCGAATGTAATATATCATTCTAATAATGAATCTTCGTATAGTTGAAAAACTTCGTACCCAACGGCGACACGCTTCACGTCGCCAATTGCTTGTGAACGTAAATTTGCCTTTTGGCAACGCGATTTGCATCGCCGAATGTGAAGACTGTTGGCGACATCAAAGTGTGTTGCCAATCCATACCCAACGGCGACGCACTTCGGGTCGCCGAATGTGAAGACTTTTGGCGACATCAAAATGTGTCGCCAATACATATCCAACAGCGATGTATTTTTGTCGTGTCGCCAATCCTTGTCGCTGAATGTGAAAATTATTGGCGACATCAAAGTTTGTCGCCAATACATATCCAACGGCGACATATTTTTGGGTGTGTCACCAAAAGTCAGATTTGTTGTAGTGTACACTTTTGGACGATCCGGATGCACTGCTCTGGCACCAAGTGAGCACGGGCACGTGGTATCCACCCGCAGTTAAAAATTTCTCCTTAGTTACACACTAATGATTCTCACACATACTTTTGTGCACATATCATGCACATACATTTTTGTGGGGCCCATATCAGGGTCCCACAAAATGATCTGAACCGCTCACCTTTTTTTAAATATTTTTTGGAGGGTTCCCGTAAAAAATTAATTCCAACGGATATTAATAAGGGCTTTCTTAGAAATCGTAAGGCGAAGCATTATGTTTTGCCCTACGATTTTTAAGAAAGCTCTTACCGATATCTGTTGGACCTAATTTTTTTACAGGAACCCGTCAAAAAATATTTTAAAAAGATGAGTGGTTCAGATCGTTTTGTTGGACCCCGATATGAGCTCCACAAAAATGTATGTGCATGGTATGTGCACAAAAGTATGTGCAAATAGCATTGTTGGATTTATCACGATTCACCTTCTTCACAAGCAAAATTTTTAGAAGAATCTAATGAGAGCATCCACAGTGGAATAAGCAAAATAAAAAATTGTTAAAGTTAGCAATATTGGATCAAAAAAATGCTTACATTGGAATAACCAAACCTAGCAATCTCTTAACAACTCATCAAATTTTGGCTTTTCAATAATCAAAGTTAGCAATATTGTGTCAATAATCAAATTTTATCTCTCAATCAAATACACCAACATTACACAAAAACTTTTTCTCTTCCATTCTCTCTCTCTCTCAACAATGTTTTTAAAAAATTATTTTAAAAATCTGTAACTTTCAAATTTTTTTCTGTTTTTTTCAGAAACTTTTATTTTTACAAAAAATAATTTTTTCAAAAATTTTAAAAACTATAAGTAAATGAAGTGTGTTTTTCAAAAATCTATTTTTGAAATTTCAAAACTCTTTTATAGAAGACTATTTTTTACACAAAATCTGTTTTTAAAATATTGTATTTATAGTTTTTAAAATTTTAAAACTATTTATGTAAATATAATTCTTTCAAAATTATATTTACAGTTTTTAAGTGAACAAAGTGTGTTTTTTGAAAAACTATTTTTTGTTTCGAAAAACCTTTATTTATAAATGTTTCTAACATAAACTATTTTTTTCCCTTAAGAAACCGCTTTTCAAAAAATATGCGTGAAATGAAGAGAAAAAGTTTGGAGGACTCATTGGTTTTGATTATGAGCAAAAAATAATCAATGTGGAATTTGACATTGCTAATTTTAACAACGTTTAAATGGATAATTAAAATCTGGCGTGGTATGTCTTGATTATTCACATTTACTTATTCCACTGCTGATGCTCTGAGATCTTTTGAGATTTGTGATATGATGACGACTAGGCTGAATAGACGAGGGATCGGATGAGGTGGATGGCTTGTTTTCTTGGTTACTACTCCCTCCGTTCCAAAATGACTGTCCCGTTCGGTCTTCAATGCAAATTTTAAATTGTTAATATCTTTCAATCTATAATGAATTTTGTGTACAATATGGATCTTATTTGATAGATCTCAATTAGTTCTATTATACAAAGTTTTTAAAATATTTAAAAACATTGTAGATTGAAAGATATTAACAATTTAAAATTTTTCTTGGAGACCGAACGGGACAGTCATTTTGGAACGGAGGGAGTATTATGTTAGCCAATCTAACTTAGTGTTTACGCCTCTCTCTCTCTCTCTCTCTCTCTCTCTCTCTCTCGTCTTTTTTGTTTGATTGACTTTCTCATTCACAATCTCTGCTTCCCCCCTTTTTGCCTGCCCTGGTCGTCGTTCTATTTTTCTGCTTTCAGATCTAGTAATAACAATAACAGCATAGAAGAAGAGTATGGGAAATTGGGCAGAACTCCCAGAAGACCTGCTTATCCTAACTGCTCAACGATTAATTCTTTTGGAAGATTTCCTCTCTTTCAGTGGTGTTTGTAGATCGTGGCGGTCTGTTGCAATCAACGACAATTTCAAGGGATCTGAACAAACCCCCTGGCTCATGCTCGGTAAGAAAGACAAACCCGACGACCGTCAGTTTATTAGCCTGAGAAAAGGCGGCGTTATTCGCACAGTCAATTTACCAGAAGCAAGGGGAAAACGATGTCTGGAGTCTTTAGGTTGGTTGGTAACCATATCCCAGGACGGTGACATGAATCTACTCCATCCTTTCACTCGTGTTCAAATAAATCTTCCCCAAATCACTAAAAACTACCACCTGGACAGCATGAACAACCATCTGAGTTTCATACACAAGGCCGTCTTGTCTTCTCGCCCGGAGGAGAGCAACGATTATGCACTCGTGGTTATATATGGATGCAGCAGACGTCTTGCTTTTTGGAGACCTGGAGATAAGTCTTGGACCGCCGTCAACTTTGGATTAATTTCCTTCTGTGATATCAACTTTTATAAGGGACTATGTTATGGGGTCATAAGTAATGGCCTGGTTCTTGCTTTCGACGTTTGGGGGCTTTACCCGACTCTGACTTGGTACGTTGGATCTGGACCTCATGAATTCAATGGACACAGTGGGCTCAAGCAACCATATATAGTACAATCTGCGGATGTGGTACTAATAGTAATTCGAGTCTTTCGAGAAGCATGTCTGCCTGTTTTTTTGGAAGACGACCACTTTGGTTTCAATAATAACGGTGAGTCTACGGTTTATTACGCGACGTGCGGATTTAAAGTATTTGAGGTAGGGAAATGTGTGGAGAAAACAAGCTTAGGCGACAACGCCCTGTTCTTGGGTGACAATTCTTCGGTCTCTGTTGTCGCATCTAGATTTCGAGGGATTAAATCTAACTGTATCTATTACACCAACAATTTTAAGCGAGGAGAAGGAAATAACATGTGTATCTACAACATGGAAGATGGAAGTCACAGGCCTTGCTACGAAGAGGAGTCTTCCAATCTTACTTGTCCACCGATGTGGGTTAACCCATCTTAGCTTTCTTTCTAATCTGCTGCACTGTTACTTCTTTTGTTTTTCTGTTTGGCTTTAGGGATGAGCACCCCATCATGTTTTGGATTATCGATCCTTGATCTACAATGTTTAAACCACCACTGAAAATATACTTTCTAAAGAAGCGTTGGATTGTATATTTGTCCTGTTTAGTAAGCTCTTATCATGCATTCATTTTCAACGATGAAGCAGAGAGCTCTTCATCAATACACATGTTGTGACGGTATCGGTTCTCGTATGGTTCGTTAAGGTGAATGAGTCTTCAAGCTTCTCCTCATTTTGTCATGGACTCTCCTCAGTGGAGGAAATTTATTCAAATCGGGGAATGTATCTCCGAAAGACCCTTTCAAATGGTGACTTTCTTTGTCCATGGAAGAATACTTAGGCTTCAAGAGGTGAGCACAAAGTCAGAGATCCTCGAGAAAATTGAAAACCAAAGTTAATTTCACTATCTAGCCTAAGGGAAAAAAGATGGATGTTTCTTGGGTTTTCTCCCTTATGGGTTAGTGTTAGAGTGATAGACTAGCCTCTCTCACGTTGGGAGAGGTTTCTATACGTTAGGCTTTCGTGTCTCTTTGTCGTTAGTTTTTGGTTAATATAACATTAATTACTCCTCAAAAAGTTTCTGGTACGTGTTAATTCCCACCTCCCATCGCATTTTCCTCTCTTTCCAGGCTCTTACCGCTTTCTCAATCCTATTCCTACCCTAACCAGAATGTTAAACAGAGACGAACAAGAAGTTAAAATCGTTCAAAAAACTAACTGCACTAGAGTGTTGCAACAACATTCTTAGAAAACAAGACTCATTTCCACCCATCCAACCTCTTTATAACAGTACTAGATCGAGCCCAAAAAAGACTTCCCCCAAGACTAACAGCACCCAATGTTCTGAATACCGAACCGGCCGAGGTACCGGTTTTCCTACTGGTACGGTACATACCGGTACCGTTCAGGTACTGGATACTGTTTCGGATTTACCGCAACTATAATATATATAATAATTATATATAATCATAATTCAAAAAAATCCGTCATACTCCCTCCGTCCCTTAATAAGTGTCCATTTTGTAAAGTTAGTAGGTAAAAATTGGTGCATTGTATATTTTGTCCTTAAAAGTATATTCCATTTTAAAAAGTTAGTGAGTAAAAGTGTAATGACGATGAGTAAGTAGGGAAAGTGGAGGAAAAAGTTGATGTGAAAGGTATAATGATGATATCTTTTTAATAAGTTGGAATTACGAAGTAGGACACTTAAAAAGGGACGGAGGGAGTACTATGCAATTCATTATACATCTTGTCCCACATTGCCTAGTTACAAAACTCTTTTCCATCTTAAATGACTTTGCACACTAGTGGACTTGTAAATGAGGACCCAAGGAGAGACCTCGCGCGCTCGGGAAAATAGGCCGTGACCGAAGGCAATTTGGAAAAACTGATTCGGAAACCAATTAACCGGGTGCGCAAAAACTGATTCGGAAACCAATTAACCGGGTGCGCGTCACGGATTATTCGCGCGCAGGGGGGTGCAAAATTTGAGCCTCGCGTACGTAATATGGTTAAGCCCATGTTTTGTTGAAATTCTGAAAACGTTTTATTATTTTTTTGAAAAAAAAAGCTATGCGTTAAGATGATACTTTTTTTTCTTTTTTTTAAACTGATACATACAGTAGCCAAAAAAAAATATACGCAAAATCTCGGCCGGAATTCCCGGTACGCCGGTAGATGATCGGTATCGGCCGGTAACAACCGGTATTTGGTCCGGAACGGTATTGGGGACTTAAGTATCGATTTCTTTCAATCCGGTACGTGCCGGCCACTACGATACGAGATTGATAACCTCAGTACCCCCACACCAAGTGGCCGCTTGAATGAAAGATGCTCAATGGCACGCCACACGCTAACGTCCATGTCAGCCCTTGTAATCAGTCACGGTTGTAGATCCCAAATCAAACATACAATCACAAAATTTAGCTAACCGACAGTGGTATTGTTAAAAATAATTTTTTTGTCACACTCTCACAATATAGCCGTCACACTCTTACAGAGTAAATTATTTCCCTTCTCGAATAATTAAAAAAATTTCATCCTTGTTTATTGGTTCCTAATGTGAGTACTAGAAAAATAGAGGTAAACAAATGCAAAATTTCCTAATCCAATTTTTTGCGGAATGCTAGGTACAAAGAGAATGTAACCCGAAAAGATAAATTTACAATATATTTCAGGGTATATTTTCTTTGTACTTAGAATTTCTCATGCATAAATCATTCCCATAAATATTATTTTTTGCTAAAAAAGTTGGAGGCTATTTTCATACATAAAAAAACAACAATACTACGTACCGATCACTTCTGAACCACTCATCTCTCACATATACTGGCCCCACACATTTTACTTGATGGATGAGCGGCTCACACATATGTGAGAAATAAATGGTTAGGGTGGCCGGCACACACCATAACATTATTGAAAAAAAAAATAGATGGTTGATTTTTCCACTCTCTATTTTGTTAACGTCACTCCCTAACAAGTGTATTTTTGGTACAAAAATACATTTGTAGGGGAGTGGCGTTAACATAAAAGGAAGTGGCAAAATTATTTTCCAATCACAAAAAAAAAAAAAAAATTTGGTTTATTTACTTTTTGGTCCCCAATGTATTTAAGGAGTGCCATTGTTATCGCTGAAATAACAATTGCACAATTTTAGTCCTCAATGTTTAAAATGTGTGCCAAATAAATCCCCAGGCCCAATGCTGTCCATTTCCACCGTTAAATTGAGGGGTATTTTTGGAATTTTGCATATTCTCCCTTTCTTCAACCTTTGATTAAAATGTGTGCCAAATAAATCCCCAGGCCCAATGCTGTCCATTTCCACCGTTAAATTGAGGGGTATTTTTGGAATTTTGCATATTCTCCCTTTCTTCAACCTTTGAAACCCTCCGATCAAAAAATTTCCTAAATGTAGCATAAAAGGAAGTGGCAAAATTATTTTCCAATCACAAAAAAAAAAAAAAAATTTGGTTTATTTACTTTTTGGTCCCCAATGTATTTAGGGAGTGCCATTGTTATCGCTGAAATAACAATTGCACAATTTTAGTCCTCAATGTTTAAAATGTGTGCCAAATAAATCCCCAGGCCCAATGCTGTCCATTTCCACCGTTAAATTGAGGGGTATTTTTGGAATTTTGCATATTCTCCCTTTCTTCAACCTTTGATTAAAATGTGTGCCAAATAAATCCCCAGGCCCAATGCTGTCCATTTCCACCGTTAAATTGAGGGGTATTTTTGGAATTTTGCATATTCTCCCTTTCTTCAACCTTTGAAACCCTCCGATCAAAAAATTTCCTAAATGTAGATTTCGCTTTGTTCGGTTCCCATTTTTGTTTTAGTTTTAGTTTTGTTTCCAATCATTACCCTACTACTTTCCCCAATCATTACCCTATTTTTTCAATTATTATTTTCTCATCTCTCTCTATCTCTCTCCAATCATTACTCCTATTTTCAATCATTACTCTATTCCTCTCTCCACCCACTACCAAAACTAAACTAAACTAAACTCCCAACCAAACACAATTGAAACTCTAGCCCTATTTCATCTGAGCCACCACGATAACTCCTTCGTCCAACTCCGGTGGACACTTCAACAACTGTCCAACTCTCATTTGCTTTTTTTCCTTCACAACCTCCTCCATCAAAACCCTAATTTTTGTCTCCAAAATTCCACTTTCAAGCTTCAGTAAAAGTACACAAAATTAAAGAGAGATGAGGATTTCTCAATGGCTTGCTTAAAATAATCTAGCTTTAACTCTCTTTTTGTGGTGGCGGCTGGTGTAATGGAAGATCGTAAAGGCATAGATTTTTTTTATACCGCATTTGTATGCTATTTTCCTTTTCTTTCCTTTTTTGTTTGGTTTGACATGTATTGTTATGTATGACGACTTGGCGATTGAGGTTGGGCTTTTTTCCCAAATCCCTGTTTCCTCAAGTCCCTGATTTCAGAATGAAGGTACTTGGGGATTTTACATTCTACTTTTTTTTTAATCGTAATTGAGGGGTTTTTACCTTTAATAACGAAATTACTGATCTATGTGAGATAATTAATGATTGTGTTGTAGAACTGTGCTCGTAACTTTTTCTTTCAGAATGTTATTCAATGGTGGCATTGATCTTGCAGTGTTTGGGGCCGCCGGAGATGGTGGCCACTGTTCATCTTTCAATGGTTGATTGAAGTGGGTTACTTGACTGACGGTGGTCAGTGGTTTTGGGCTCAGGTTGTAATGGAGAAGAATGAGAATTTTTAAGGATGAACTAAGTAGGGTATAAAAAAATAAATTATCCTTGAACTTCAAATGCTGAGGACGTATTTTTTTTTTTGTTTTTATTGAAAAAAATCGCATTTGTTAATTTTGCATTAAAATTTTGTGACTTATTGATTTATTTCGTCGAGAGGAATTTAAATTTTTTGTTTATCGAAAAAGATTTTTTTTTAAAAAGGACAAAGACAAGTCAAAAAGACTGTTTTTTTGATTTATTTTTATCTTTATTTAAAAGTTTATGAGTTTCGATTATAATGTTTTACTTTTCTGATTTTCTTTCAATGAGACGAATCAATAAGTTACAAAAGTTGGTCGCAAAATGAACAAATGATTTTTTTTTTTGAATAATGACAAACAAAAACGTTACTTAACTTTTTAATCCAAACCCATATTTAAAATAAAATAAAAAACTGAGTAGGTGGGTACCGAGAAGAAAGAGGGGCCGCGTTACGGATAGAATTTTCCAACAGATAGGATTAGAGGTGATACCGGTCCGGTTTCGACCGGTTTGGGTGTATTTTTCAATTGAAACCGGTTATTCGGTTTGAGATTTTTAGAAACCGGAACTGGTTGAGATAAATCCCACGGGTTTCAATCCGGTTTATCCGATTTTCATTTATGGGCCATATTTTGGGTCCATCACATCAAAAAAATCACAATTTAACCTACAAAATATCAACCAAAAATCAATAATTTAACCCTTTTTTTTTGCCCAACTAAAAAGGATCAATTTTTAGCCCAATATATAAAAAAAAATTCCATAAAAACATAATTAAGCCCATAAAAATAATTTATATATATATGTGTGTGTGTGTGTGTGTGTGAGATTGATTTTATATAATAAATATATTTATTAGACCAATATACACCACAATCATAATTCAACCCCTCCCCTATATATATATATATATATATATATATATATATATATATATATATAGTCCCCTAAGGACCACCTTAACTTAATAAAATAAGGACCTCCCTTTCCCGATAGAATTTCGATGATCCGAGTCGCTCAATGTGTTCAGAACGTGATTTTGAGGGTACCCACGAGAAATCAACAAAAAAAAGACCGGAAAGGGCTTCATCCGAGCAATTTTTGTTTATTTTTTATCAAACGATTCAAATAAAAACTGCTCGGACGAAGCCCTTCCCGGTTATTTTTTTTGCGGATTTCCTGCGAGTACCCTTAAAATTATGTTCTGAACACATTGAGCGGCTCGGATCATCGAAATTGGAACGAAAAATGGGAGAAATGAGGAGGTCCTTATTTTAGTTAAAATAAGGACCTCCTTATTTGAAAATGACTATATATATATATATATATATATATCTCTCTCTCTGTGTGTGTATATAACCTATCCGGTTTCGACCGATATTTAAAACACATAAACTTGATCGAAATTATTTTTTCGGTTTATAAAATTTTATAAACTGGAACCGGATCGAAATTATTCAACTGGTTTAAAAAATTCTTGTCAGTCCGATTTTTTCGGTTTCGATTGATATTTCGGTTTCGGCTAACAGCCTGGATGGGATCATTTCATAGGCAAACTTCCGAAAGTACCCCTCAATTTAACAGTGAAAATTGATGGCATCTAGCCTAGGGACTTATTTGGCACACATTTTAAACATTGAGGACTAAAGTTGTGCAATTATTATTTCAGGTATGAAAATGACACTTTCCAAATACATTGGGGACCAAAAAAGTAAATAAGCCCACTAAAATCTCTCAGAAAAATTACAAAACCAAAGCGGATAAAACCCACCCCCTCCCCTTTCCTCCACGTCCAGAGCCGCTTTCTCCCCTCCTCCCAGCCTCTTCTTCATTGTTTCTCACTCCTCAAAAACTCTCCCCCAACACACGCGCGCGCGCGCGCACACACACACAGAGGGAGAGAGAGAAAACTAATCACTGTCTCATATCTAACCGAAATCCTCGAATTCCCAATTCCCTTCTTCATCTTCTGATTCATTTGAGGAGTTCAATTTTGATTTGTCACTAATGGACTTGGGTCTCCCTCTCACCACAGCCTCGGCCACCAACAACCCCACCCACATTCGGTTCTTTTTACCTTCTTATTGTACACCCACAAGAAGTGTTAGAACCAGTAACGTATCTTTCCCTTTGAGAAAACCCAGTAAACTTCTAGTTCGTGCCTCGAATGATGATCCCCAGCTTGACCAGAACGAGCAGATGGACTTCGAATTCGGCCGGTTAATGGGCGAAGACCCCAACCTCACCCTTGCCAAGGTTTTCTATCTCTCTCTCTCTCTCTCTGTGCGTGCGTGTAGTGTGTCTCCTAGTCGCCCGTTGCGAATCGTGTTGCTACTAGCGGAAGATAGAAAGGGGAAAATCTTGAATTGAGATTAATCTGTAATGAAATCTGGGAAAAAGAGGGGATAAGAAATTTGGGATGATAGTTTTTTTTTTTCTTGTAATTTCGTTGAGTTATTTTATGTAGTTAAAGGGTAATTTGGGCAGCCTCACAACTGAGGTTCGCATCAAAAGGGGTGTTCCGTTTATAATAGTAGTACATTTGTGTACGTATGCACTAGCCCATTCGATGCATGGGAAAAAAAAAAATTTTGGCTAGGCTCGACACTTCTACAGTGGGAACCACAAAAATTTGTGGTGTAGAGATGAGTTGGGTCAGCGCGTGCCAATGCCATTGGGGGATTGAATAATTTTTCCTCAATATATACATTCCCCTAAAATCTCTATCTCCCCATCTCTCACCCCCTCCCCACTTTTTCTATATGTTTCTCCCTTCCTCCCACGTCCTCCCTCTCTTACTCTCATTGAATTATAATAAATGAAAAATCCCAAAAAATAGAAATGGGTGTTTGAAGGGTTGGGAGCACACAACACATTTGCTTAGTATATTGATTGATTAATTGATGTATGTGTTGGGTTGCTAGCAGAATTAAACGTGTTGAGCAATGAGACAATAGTGCGTGGCGCAAGCTGAGCACCTAAG
The DNA here is from genome assembly GCA_019656295.1 of Rhododendron mucronatum var. ripense. Taxonomy (NCBI): domain Eukaryota; kingdom Viridiplantae; phylum Streptophyta; class Magnoliopsida; order Ericales; family Ericaceae; genus Rhododendron; species Rhododendron mucronatum. The sequence goes on along the minus strand of BPLT01000008.1, from coordinate 2,538,069 downwards.
TGCTATCCCGCTCAATGCGCTCATATACCCGGATTTGAGCCTGGGGGCTTGCCCCACCTCTGGCATAAAAGAAAAAGAACTAAATATGTTAGAAAAGGATAGAATAATTATCAGTGTTAAGTTATTCAAACTTCTGTGGTGCCTATGGATTTCAAAACTGTGTGGGAAAAGAAAAAATAGGAGAATTCAATCACTTGCTAATTGCTTGGATAACTAAAATAGGTGCGGAGTGGTAGGAAAGGATGGAAAATGGAAGCATTCTACTGGCTGTAATTCAATTATGTGGTTCAAATTTCCATGAGTACTGAGTAGAAGCCCTTACCCAATGTAATCTGGGAAAAGAAATTTTTCCATGATAATTTCCCGTGGTTAAAATTTACTATGCACCAAAAGAAGATGGTGATCTAGATAACCAATATGGGATATGATCTTTTAAAGGTTTTGTGGAGTTCTCCTAATTGTAAGGTTTCCTATTGGTTAGTTTTTTCTGGTTATGCATGCTTGGATTAGTCATCCTGTTTTGTTTTGTTTTTTTTTTTTGGGTCACTAAGGATTAGTTTGCCTGACCATTGGGTTGTTTGTTTGCTTCAGATAATGGCTAAGAGATTAAACCCTGATGTTTCTTATCTTGAAGTTGAGAAATCTTTTAACAAGAGAAAGGGTAAACCAGTAGTTATTGAAGAGCTTCCCTTTGATGTAGAAAGGAAATCGACAAGTTCACTGAATGGATTGAATTTGGTCAGGCCAGTGCCAAGGAAAGGAGTCAAGTTTGAAGCTGATAATAAGCCAATAAAAACCGATGTTAGGAATGGAAGTCAACGAATGAGGAAGCCAATAGATAATGCGAGGGATCCTCTTCCTAATGTTATTTTGCGAAAGCCAACCGTGCTCAATGAGGATTATAGTGGACCTTACACATCATCACCGTCGAGAATTAAACCAAATCCATTATTGGAAAATTGGAAGATCCAAGCGGAAAGGATGGGAGGAGATAATACGAGGGGTAGTCTTCCGAACGTTGTTTTAAGGAAGCCAACCACGCTCAATAAGGATGATATTGTCCCTCAGACATCATCACAGTCGAGAATTAAACCAAATCCATTATCGGAAATGGAGAATAGCCAACCAGAAAGGGCAGGAGTAGATAGCATGCAGGGTAGTCTTCCTAGTGTTGTTTTGCGGAAGCCAACCACGCTCAATAAGGATGATATTGGACCTCAAAAGCTGTCACAGTCGAGTATTAAACCAAGTTCATTATTGGAAATGGAGAATAGCCAACCAGAAAGGACGGGAGTGGATAGTACGCAGGGTAATCTTCCTAACGTTGTTTTGCGGAAGCCAACCACGCTCAATGAGGATGATATTGGACCTCAAAAATCATCACAGTTGAGAATTAAACAAAATTCATCATTGGAAGTGGGGAATAGCCAACCAGTAAGGACGGGAGTGGATAATACGAGTGGTAGTTTTCCTAACGTTGTTTTGCGGAAGCCAAGCACAATCAATGAGGATGATATTGAGCTGAGAATTGAACAAAATTTATCATTGGAAATGGGGAACAAAGAGACACAGGACAGCTTTAGTGATATCACATTGTTAAAAAAGCCTGATGGCCCTGATCAGATGAGTGGGAACTTGAATACTGGTAAGAAGCAAGAATCTGATGCTGAAGCAAAATTCATAGGCGTTGATACCTTTGAAGATGATAGCCAGAAAAATGCTTCTACAGCAACTGAAGCAGCTAACATGATCAGACTCTTAAGCCAGCCTAAACAAACGGGATTCGGTAAATATCTGAGTGAGAAGCTAGAATCTTCTAATGATAATAAAAGCTCAAACTCTGGTGATGATTTCAAAGTGAAAAACTTGGAAGTCGTCAACTTATCTGCTGGAGAGGTCAATACAGGCAAAAGCAATTATGCTGAATCTATGGAGTGTGGAAATGATTCACTCCCAAGGGATTTTGGGCTTGAGGATTTGTTTACCACAGGTAGTGCAATAAATTTAAGGTAGATATTCTGTGTACGGAACTTTTGAAATTGATGTTGGAATTGTTCTCTTCAAGGATTACAGCTGCTTGAGCAAAGTGTGATGGGTTCTTCGGAGAAAATAAGTGCTTCAGAGACATACTTCGTGGATTCAAATAAGAAGGGTTTTGTGGATGCTGCTCTGCAAGGAAAACCTAAAAGGTAAGGAACGCGACAATTACTGTAGTACGTACTTGTTATGATCTGCTGTGGGGTTTAGTGTTTTTTTTATTTGAATAAATTGATGTGTTATAGATTAGAACAAGGTGTAAAAGCAACATCAAATCTGAGTAAAAGGGCGGTAACCAGGTCAAATCCTGAAAGTTATGGCAATGTTTGTGAGCTTGAGAATTTCCTTGCAACATCGACTATAAAGGTCTGATTGATACTGTTCTTATCTCCATTTTATTTGTTAGAGTAATATCATGTGATGTATCCTGAGTTTTAAAATACAATGTAGGAACACGAAGATGTTGATTGGAAAAGGATGGAGGATCTGACAAAGACAGGACAAAGAGAAAAAGTGGAAGTGATTAGTTATAGCACCAGAGGCTTTGTCGTGAGTACATTTTATGTCAGAGTCTTCCAAGACTTAATATGCGACTGCCTTCTTTTGTCCCGATTTATTTTTTTGTTTTTTGTATTTCGAGTGTTATTATTCTCATTTTTCTTCTATATCATGACATCATTTTACAGGTATCTTTTGGCTCTTTGATAGGATTTTTACCATACCGAGATGTTGCCTATTGGTGGAAGTTCTTAGCTTTTGAGACATGGCTCAGACGGAATGGCATTGACCCCTCTAAGTACAAAGACAATCTAGGCGTCATAGGAAAGTATGGGATAGCAGACGAGACATCTCTCGATTCAAGCCTAGGCCCAGAGATTGGTCAAAATGTTGATGTTGACATTTCACCTGATATGGCAGTGGAAGATCTTCTGAGGATTTATAACCACGAGAAACTCAGGCACTTGTCATTCTTTGTTGGCCAGGTTTGAATAACTTTGTTTCATGTCTGAATCTGTTTTGTCTGGACTCTGTACAAAATAACTGATAAAGCATGTATCTGCAGAAAATGCCAGTTCATGTGGTATTAGCCGATAGAAACACTCGAAGGTTAATATTTTCCAGCAAGCCACAGGAGGCGGAGGAATCAATAGAGAAAAAAAGAAATCTCATGGTAACCCCCTTGGACTAAGAACTTATTTGTAGATACTTTTTTCTTTGTTCTTTTTCCTTGATACCTCCGTACCAAGCCAATAAGTTTTAAGCTGTCTGGGCCTCTATAGAAATATCCATGTAGCAGCAAGGCACATGTTGCCACCATACCACATGCATCATGCAGTTGACATAAGTGGAAGCTAAATCTTTATCTATACATAAGCGGAAGCTAAATCTTGTCCTAGAGGTTGCCTTTTGTATTTATATTTTGTTTATCTATACATAAGCGGAAGCTAAATCTCTATCTCATATAGTTGTATATTTGATTGCAGGCTAAACTCAGCATCGGAGATGTAGTTAACTGCCGCGTAACAAAATTTAACTACACTGGTGTTTTCGTTGAGGTATACTATGGTTTGCTGATCCATGACATTTCAAAGCGTTTATGATGAATGCTTCTGATATCATTCTGTTCCAGCTACATGACAATGAGTTCAATGAGATGTATCTTAAATGGTTTGAGAGTGAACTGTTTTGGATCGGTGTCTGGTTTATTCGATTTTGAGATCTTTCAGTTATGTTTTTCTCTCTACAACCCATTGTTATGGGGGCCAGCTGAGGATATTGTTTCTCCATAAGAATATTGTTGTTCGTCAATGGTTGACCTAAATGCCCAATGTAGGTGGAAGGAGTACCTGCACTTATTCACGCGACAGAAATATCATGGGATGCAACTTTGGACCCTGGATCATATTTCAAAATTGGCCAGGTATTCTAGTTTTCTCTCCAATTTCAATATACAGAGGTTGATTATGTGCACCACGATTACTGTCCACCAGCCTGTGTAATATGCACTCCCCTACATCTATTTTTTGAGGCTGTACTAAAAGTAAAAATGTCATGGCCGAAGAACATTTTTTTTGGTGGAAGATGGCTATCTCAGTTTAGTGCTTTAAAGCACTTCGTCTGGGATGTAATGTACAAGTGTAGCTCCTTTTCATAGTTTATGAGATGCTTCTTTTCGTTTCAGATCGTCAAGGCAAAAGTTCACCAGTTGGATTTTTCAATGGACCGTATTCAATTATCGTTAAAGGAAATGGTAATCTATGTCTAAGTTTTTTTTTTCTTTTATTTCGATATCTGTTATAGAATAAGGAAGCTTTTGACACCATATCTTTACTTCTTTTTCTATAGCATGCAGATCAATCAAGTGTGGCCAGGGATGCTATAATTGGCGAGCGTGATTCTTTGGATGGGAGATCAGAAGCAGTCCAAGCAAATACTGAGGTTTTACCGCTCACCGCTCACCATTCTCAATAGGAGCATGTTAGTGATTTTGCAGATCAGGGTTGGATTATTCTTGTTGTTTCATCAATTGTTGCCCCTGCAACTTTGGCCCTTAATAAGTTATTTCTCACCCTTTGCTGCTTCCATGTTCCCTTTGAGGTGGAAATGTATTGTGTGCATAGAGAGATCAATGTCTCCACTCTCCACAAATATAATAGTAATATCTCCAAACAAAGGTTTTAAGGAGAGCAATCTCCTGCTTGGTGCAATTTCCTTAAGCAACACAGAAGTAATCACTGTTTAGCATTTTTTTCTTAAGTGGCAGATGCTTTTCTCTCACTGGGTCTTTTACAGTGTCCTTCATACCTTTTCTTGCATAGCGCAATTTTCTAAGCTCATTTGGTTGTCAAATTTGCGTTTCCCTTGCACATAACTTGCCATGGCCTAGATTTCTTGGAAATTGTTACCAATTTGTCTCGAATGATGCCACGTTGAGAGTCAATTGTGTTACATTCTCTCAAACCTTGTTGCATCACATTACAACCCATAAATTTTGAATTCAATATTCTAGAGATCATGGTAGTTAGATTTCTATACAGTGCTATGCTTGATTAGAGTATAGTAGAGTGAGGAAAAGATAATAATGTATCCAATTTCCAAATGGTGGTTGTATATATTTTAAGTCAACAATTTGTCCAATTTTAGTTTGTTTTTTCACTACCTACCCCATCTTACCTGTTTTCCAATATTGTACGAGTACCACAGGTCTCGCGTAGAATTTGCACACTGTGTTTGGTTTGCAATTTTGAGATAAAAAAGTTTTATAGATTTGCATATGTTTCCGTCTTTAGTAAATTTTTTTAACATTTTAACAAACTCTTTTACTTTTTGAATAGTGGTACTCTATGTACAAAAAGTATAAAATAAGTAAAAAAATTGACAAAAAATCACTAAAGACGCAAAAACACGAATGACGAAACAGCCAAAAGTTTTGGAGAGATTATTTTTGAGAGGAGAACCAAACGAGTGGTTATTATCCTGTTTGTACTTTTGCTATTGAATAATTTAAGTAAGTATGTGGGGTTTCTATTGTTGTATAATATCACTTTCTCATTCTGAACATAAAACGGTACAGTGGACTGAGGTGGAATCACTAATCAAGGAATTGCAGCAGTTTGAAGGTATCCAGTCTGTATCAAAAGGACGTTTTTCCTTGAGCCCTGGACTTGCTCCTACCTTTCAGGTATTGACATTTCAATATGTGCCCATTGTCAGGAGCAAAAGTTCTTGCTCTAGTGTCGGGCTTATTGTTAAGCTTTTGAGAAAGAATGACGCTGTGAGCTAATGTGCTTCAATTATGCTTATATCTTGCTCCCAATCCTTTTGGCAGGTTTATATGGCGTCCATGATTGAGAATGAATACAAGCTGCTTGCAAGATCAGGAAACAAAGTGCAAGAGGTAAAATTTCATAATTCTACTGGTATTGGCTCAACTTCCCATTCTTAAGTCTTAACAGAGTAAAAACCATTGACTTGTGAGCTAAGATGTACATTCTGTTTGCACAAAAGATCATTTAATGGGCTCGTAAAGAGTTCTTGAATCTCAACCTAATGATTAGGAGCATTAGGCTGGCTTGTTCATTTGGCAATCCACTATGCTTTATGTTGTAGCTTGTTGTGGCCTTGGCTGATTAGATTCCACTATGCTTTGTGTAGTCACGAAATCATATGACACATCTAGAAGCTATTTTTTCCTTTATGGAATGCTAGGTCTTTCTATTGACTATCAGTCTCACTTTTAAGTGGAATAAAACGTTACCGCTACCATTTTGGGCATGATTTTGCCCAGGGTTTTCCTTCTTTTTATAATCAGGATATATCCATTACATCCTAAGTACCTAACCTGAGTATGGAGCTAGATCATTTTACTCAGAATACTGTAATCTGGAGTGGCTGCCCACATAAATATAACTTAACATGGTTAGGACATGTTTGTATTTTACTCTATCCTATATTTGATGCTGCCCTATGTCTTTAACATACCCCGAATGGGAATGTTGGATTTCTCTATTTCCACTGAATGGATTAATATCATGCATAGACTGCTGCCTCTGCAAGTCCCATATTGTGAAACATGGTTTTGATGTCAAAAGCTAGGAGAAAATGGTGGTAAAGGCACCTCGTTATTTGAGGGATTGGAAGGCGTAGGGATGCATTATCGTGCACATTTTTATTCATGTTCTTGCGGGTACTGTGATTTGGCATTTTGTTCCACCAATATTTTCTTAGTAATGATCTCAGTTCATCTGGTAGAGAATCTTAAGCTAATTTTGCAATATGCATTATTTTTTCACAGCTGATAATTCAAACCACCTTGGGAAAAGAAGAAGTGAAATCTGCAATTCTAACGTGCACCGAACGAGTTGAATGACTTGTCTACTGCTGGGATTTTGTATTTGCCTCCGCCATCCTCCCAAGTGAAAGAGTGTGACTATGGTCCTTGTTGCTGTTTTGAGGCTTGAGTCCTGATACAAACGGGCGTTCGCTGTAAAAAAATAAAATAAACGGGTTGTAGTTCTTATTTTACACAATTTCTTGTATATTTTTTTGATCCAGAAACTAATAGTGCCACTTTGTTCATATGGAGAAGTGCCTGCTAGAAAATGTGCCTGACATTATTCTACTAATGTCAATCAATAGGCTATCTTCTTCTTTTTTGGCTTTATTTTCTTCATGCTCTAGATTCTTCTCTGGATCTACTTCTTTTTGTAAGATCATCAGGTGCAATTTTTAAAATTTTTTTTCCCCAATTTTAGTGTAGATCTTGTGAGGTGGTTTGCTTTACAAGCCCACTTTACGTGGTGGGCCTAAAGTGTTGGTTAATCTGTAACCAAGTTAAAGTCCGGTTATGAGCCCTTGTTTTTTTGTGTGCCATTATGAGCCTTTTTACTCGGTTGAATTTGGACAGAGGCGTATAGATTTCGACCGACGCCTTTGCCCATGAGGCTAAGGTCCCATTCCAGAAACCTTCTTAAAAAATAAGTACCTATTTTAGAACTTCTCAAAGAAAAATAAGAAGGGTTGTTTCAGAAAACTCAAATAAACAGCTTATTTCACATCTTCAAATTCAAAAATAACGTAAATAAAAAATAATTTTCCAATTTTTTTTTGCACCGTATTAAAGATCTCAATGAGATCTATCAAACACGATCCATATTAATAGGAAAATTATTTGCGTAAACACATAATTTTTTAGCTTGAAGTTTTTTTAACCAAAAAATAAGTATTTACTCCTTATTTTGTGGAACAAGTCTTATTATTGAACAAAAAATAAGTTCTTAAATCCGTTTTGGAACGGGGCCTAAACCCCTAAACACTTCAAACCTTAAGAGTTATCGGAGAGTTTATCCGATCGGTAACATCAAATTCTTAAATTAGTCGAGCTGAATGAAAATTGATTCGGATGTCCGTTTATCAAAAAAGTGCTTCCCCCACTCTGTTATCAAAAGCCGAATTTTAATATTGGCATTTTTTTCCCTTCACAAAAGTGAGAGCATTAGCACAATGAATAATAGGAAGATAATTACTCCTTTTGTCCCCTTTTTAAAGTTCAACATTCTATTTTAGGTTAACAGGCGTCCATTTTGTAAAGTTAGTTGGTAAAACTTGGTATATTTTCCATTTTGCCCCTAGAAGTAGATTACATTTTGAAAAGTTAGTGAGTAAAAGTGTAATGATGATGTCTCCATAGAGAGTAAGTGGATGTAAAAGTTAATATGAAATGTGTAATGATGATGTTTTCTTAATAAATTGGAGTTACGAACCAGTACATTTAAAAAGAGATGGAGGAAGTATCATGATTTGATGCTTCTCCATAAGCATCTCTAACCTGTCTCTTGAAATCAAATGTTACAAACCACTTCATCTAATCTCCTGAAAAGTTAATCAATTTGTTTCTAGAGTTGAATATTTAAGATCAAATTCTCGTTGGTCACGTTTGTTTCATGGGACTAATAACGAAATAATATTTAATCTCATATGGTAATAATGGTAAGGTATCTTATCGGACTAATTAATAATGGAATTAACAGTACCACAATTCCTGATACATATCCACGCTGTGGACATCTAGTAAATATATTTATTTAGTTGGGGCCAAAAATGTTTTAACCAATGCCGATAAAATACTAAAAATAGAATAGCATATGAATCATTGGATCTCTCGATATGATATACTATAAATCTAGTTCATTCTCACATCCAATAAAAAAAGAGAGGTGGAACTGATTTCTCTCGAGCAATACTATAGTGCTAGTTAAAATAATCCTTCGGTAGAACTCTTCGAATGTGTGGGGGGCTGATTTCTTCTCCTCAATCTTGACCCTTCTGGACCGAACGACGTGGCACCGGACGTCAGGGACCTGCAGAACCGGAGGGGGTGGCTCCTCCGGGAAAAGACTCCGACGATCTAGTCAGAAAAGGAGCCGGGAAGAAATTTGGTAAGAAAATATAAGCTAGGGGAGTAAAGAGTGTGTAGAGAGCTCACCTCCTTCTTGGGGGAGATATCCTTCTATTTATAGGCGAGGAAAGATAGAGGGCAGAACGGGTAGTTTCTCTCTCCCACGTGCTCACTGATGCTCGGTGACGTCACGTGTCAGGAGTATTAAATGACCGCCGCTTGTGGGAGAAAGGGGAGCCGCCCAGTCAGAACAAAGGGGGAGTCACATCACTCAGAGCTGTCCCATCCTCTATCAGAGAGGCTTCCCCACGTTTCTTTGGAACCTTCTAGAAGGTTCTGGCACTGTTGTCTCCGAGTGAAGCCATCGCGTCCGAAGGAATGAGACGTGAGAGTCGACGTATCTTACCGAACGAACGGAGCCTTACGACTTTCCTATCCGAACAAACGGACCCACTGTACTTCGGAACGCGATTGAAGCTCGGCCGGGCCACTCAAGACATTTTATCCCTCGGATAACGCGTACGACCGACGTATCTGGGTTCCTTATGGTGCAGATGAACTGAGTCAACTATCTGATTAGGAATGTCATATCAAATCCCGAGTATCTTGAACCTATTGGACCTTCGGATATTTCGCCCCACTACAATAGCCCCTCAACTCCTGTTTCCATAGTTGTAAAGCTTCGGAATGGAAGGAGGAGTTGAAAAATCAGTAGTGGCCGAGGAACAAACCTCCACCGAACCAGAAACGTTGACAAGAACTTCCGAACGCCAGTACCATGTCAAACGTCAGAAAGATGTCGAATCGTCAGGCCCGTACCTTTCATTTAATGCTTCTGCAACCGCCAGCTCCAGAAGAAGCCACGCGTCCGTCCGCTATTGGATATCGATACGGCGCAGCCCATTGGTCTCCACGTGTCAAGCATCGACGGTCACATCAATCTCCCGCCCAAATCCTACGGTTGGGGGCTCGGCGACGCTTCGATTTCCGCCCTAGGTATAAAGAGGCGACGAGAGGAGAGAGAAAATCACTTTTTCTCTCTCTCTCAGACGTTTGAGCAGTTCCAGCCGTCCCCATTCTCAGAAACTCAAACCATCTGCAGATTTGCGACGATTTTGAAGACTTCGACCCAGATTTTTTCGTTGATTTCCAGGTATCTCAGGTTTCTCACTTTCTTCATGCTTCTCAGTTACCGTTTTTGGGTCGTTTTTCTTGTTTTTCTCCCGGTTTTCCTGCCTGTGCACTGTAGAAAACTGTAGAACACGTTGAAGATGTTCATATGTTCTTCCGAACGTAGTTGAATCTTCAACATCTGTTCTTCCGAGCACCAATAGGAATACCCTCCTCCCAGTTTTCTCTTTTACTCGGAACTCGAAATCTCTGCTTCGGTTAGTCGTCTCTCGGGAGGACCGGTTTCCTCGGATCCACGCTTCACTGAACATAGGCACATTAGGACTCGACCATGCAATTCGCTAATGGTCCTTCCCTTGCACTTTTGCTTCTAGGTATGGCTACCTTTGCTTCGGTTTCATCTGGAGAGTCGTTTCGCTCCGTTGATAGCGCGGCGCTAGGAGCCGGAGGTGAAAACCTAGCGATATCAAATGCCATTTCCAACTTCGCTCGGAATTACCGTGTCCGGGATGGGAACGGGGATTCTGGAGATTCTACGGAAACTGTCGTCCCTGCAAGCATCACCGCTCTCCGAACGATGCCCCCAGAGAGTCAAATAATCGATCTAGAGGACGATCCCTCGGACAAGGAGAAGGGCAATCCGACGAAAGAGGCGGAAGGGGACGATGAGGCCGAAGAAACCATATCTGACAGAGATGTCACCGAAGGTGGTGCGGCCACGGCTTCGTCGAGTCAAGCCGAGGGTGCCGAAGGAGCTATCGGAGCTCCATCCAAACCCCAAAGGAAGAAAAGGAAGATAGTCCCACTAGATCCTGACGTCATTCCTGAACGAACAGGAAAGGATCCATGCCCGTACTGGAAATCCTTCGAGAGCGAAGAAGGTATGAGGTCCTTCCGAAGGGATTACAAAATCCCGAACGATGTCGTCGTCACTCCAGTTCCTGGACCTCGGATTAGGTTCAGTGACGAACACATCACGGTTCCACTGATGGCCATTACCGAAGGTGGCTTGAGGTTCCCGATGCATAGGGTCCTCAGGGAGGTCCTCTCCCTTTTCTCGCTCACTCCCTGCCAGCTGAGCGTCAATTCTTATAGAATCATCCATTCTATAATAAAGCTCGCCGAGCTAAAGATGTACCCACTGGAAGCCCATCACCTTTTCGAGACTTACACGATGTCTCGCAACGTGAGGTACTCGAGGTACTATCTGTGTTCCCGAAGGAACATGGCAAAAATAATTCCCGAAGGGATGTATGATTCTGAAAAATGGGCTTCGGATTACGTCGAGGTTCGGGGCAATTATCAGTTTCCCCAAATGGAGTACGGGCAATTCGAAGTTGCCACACGCAGGGGCGAACCTCGTAAGAAATTCGTAACTTTTTACGGCTCCCTTGAAGTTAAGTTGCTTTATACAGTTTAATCCATATCTTTGTTCTTCGGACTGATGTTTTGCTTTTTCGTTTTGTTCGACAACAGTTACGCCAAGGGTTAACAAGGCGCTGTGGAGAGCTGCGAGGAGCTGCAAGCTTGCCGCCACCCTCCTCACCATCCCCTGGGAAGAGAGAGACGCACCCACCATTCTTCAGTACAAAGCGGCGTACGGAGGTAGGATCCGAAGGAAGGAGGCCGACAAAGGAGAGGCCTCTGCAGAGCTTCCTGTAGAGAGACTTCCGAGCGAAGACAGACCCCTCCGAGGGCTTATCCGAGAACCTACCGAAGACACCACGCCTGAAGGGGAAGAGAACATGCCTCCACGAAGCATGAAGGATTTGCTTCAGAAGAAGCTTGAGGCAGCCGAAAAAGGCAAGGCCACAGGCCTTGCAAAGAAAGCCGGGGCACCAGAGGCCACGAGCTCTGGCCCGAGCAAAAAGGTGCCTCCACCTTCAACTCAGAAGCGTGCTCCTCCTGCTCCTCCCTCACCGAAGGAAGCCCCAGCAGGAAAAAGACAAAAGACGGTGCAGGCGGCGACCGAAGGCGGAGCCTCCGAGGCGGCCAAGGGTAAGGGGACGGGAGAGGACAATGTTCCATGGGCTCCGAGCTTCATCACACAAGACAAGAAGCAAGTCCTGAAGTCGGATAGCCTTCGGGAGGACCCTTCCCTAGCCTTGACATTACTGTCAGGGGTGGGCCTGCCCAGGGATGTCCAATCTCCCCCCTCGCTCAAAGCTGCGCTCACCGAGTATTACTACCATGCTGCGAGGGTGAGTTTCTTCGGTTCTGGTTGCTTCCAGTTCTCTTTTCGTTCCTTGTCTCTTTATCTGATGAATTGCTCGTGTCCTTCAGGCCTCCCAGTCCATTATGAGTGTCAACCTCCACCTTACCGAGCACGAAAAAAAGAAGAAACTGCTGCTGCAGTCTTTACAGGTGAATAAGGATGCAGCTGATGAATACAAGAAAAGCTGGGAGGAGTCCGAGGCAGCACGCAAAGCGCTCGAGGCTCAGGTGTTCAACCTCAACGACCTGGTAAAAGGCATGCAGGATGCTGCTGAAAAAACCAGGTTGGAGGGGAAGGACGAGGGCCTGGCCGAGGGAAGAGCTCTTGGGCGGGAGGAGATGAAGGTGGAGCTGGAGAAGGAATACAGCAAGGGGTACGACAAGGGGTACTATGAGGCCGAGGAAGCCGCAGCAGAAGAACTCGCCGAGGCCCAGGCTGAGATGCTAGAAGATCAGCATAAAGCAAGCTTCATGCTGGGCTACAACGCTGGCTTTGATGACGCCGGCGTGGAGGCTGACGACGAGCGGAGAATGCTGGTTGAAGTTCCCCCTCGTCGTCTAGCCGAAGCGCCACAGGCCGAGGAAGCACAACAACAGCCCGAGGCTGAGGCGCAGCCTGACCCTGTCGTGACGCCCGTAGGTGCGTCTACCGAAGTTGACACCACTCCAGCTCCACTGACAGATGACCCTACTTTGCCTCTCTTCCCTACTCCAGCCCCCTGAGTTGTTGGGCGATTTGTGTTGTTTGTTTTTTTATTGTTTTTTTTTTTTTTTTGTTTTTTTTGTGTTGGAACAAACTTTCGCCAGTTGGCATGTAAGACAATAGATCGTTGTAAGGTTTTGGGAATGTGATGAACTTGTCACAAGTATTTTTGCTCGGTTGTTGAAATATAAGGAAATTTCACAAGTATGGTTATTCGGTGTTTTGTTCGTTTATGAATTAACCGGGATGTTCGGATAAGTGCATATCTGTCTTGCAAATGTTGTGTTTATGCTCCATCATGTGTTTGTTAGTTTGTGTTTTTGTTCGGATATCTTGGTTTACCTTCCCATTGTAACTTCCCATAATAGCCCCCTATCTGCTAGGATTGCCGAAGGACAGAGGCGGGAATTCAAGCAGATAGTAACTTAACACCTATCCGAATGAGCGAACGTAATTTTGAGGGCTACGAAAGAGACGCCCAAACGAATGTACCGAGGGCGAAGTAGAGATCGCTCGGACGAGTGTGTCGAGGGCAAAATGTAGATGACCCATACGAACACGATGTGGAGCCCAACGGCTTAAAAGTGGGCTAGGTGAGATACCCAATAATTACAAAAAGAAGACACAGAAAACAAACAAGATAAGAAAAGAAGCTTCTATTAAAAATGGCCCAAAGGCTTACAAGGTTGAACAGAAATAACAATTGAAGAAAAGTAAAAATGTGAAACAACAGCTAGCCATGGAACTTCCGAAGCTTCTGAGCATTCCAAGGGTTAGGTATGGGAGTACCATCCATCTCAGCTAGCTTGTAAACCCCATGGCCGATCTTCTCGATCACTCGGTAAGGACCCTCGTAGGGATCCTTGAGTTTCGTCAGTTTTTTGGCTTCCACCACCATCCGAAGAACGAGATCCCCGACGTTGAATGGCCGTGACCGAACGTTCTTGTTGTAGCCTCTTGCTACTTCCTGTTGATACGCAGCGTGCCGAAGGTTAGCATTATCGCGAAGTTCCTCGGCAAAGTCCAATTCAGAACCCACGAGAGCATCGTTAGCGACTGGGTTGAAATTTTCCGTACGAGCCGTGGGAATCAACGTGGATAGGGGGAGGACGGCCTCCATGCCGTAGGCCATGGAAAACGGGGTACGTCCCGTGGAACGCCGAGGCGTAGTACGATAGGCCCACAAGACATGAGGGAGTTCCTCGACCCACAATCCGAGCTTCCTGTCCAAACGACGCTTTAGCCCCCGAGTGATGGTTTTATTGGATGCTTCGGCTTGACCATTGCCCTGCGGATATGCGACCGAAGAATTCTGGATCGTGATCTTTCGTCGTTTGTAGAACGCTTTGAGGGCAGCAGCCACGAATTGTGAGCCGTTGTCCGAAAGAATGGCATATGGAACTCCGAATCGCGAAATGATGTGCTTCCATATAAACCGTTCCACGTCACCTGCAGTCGTCTTCACCATTGCCTTGGCTTCGACCCACTTAGTGAACAAGTCCGTGGCAGTCAACAAATACTCAAAACCTCCAGGAGCCTTGGGCAATTTTCCAACAATGTCGAAGGCCCATACTGCAAAAGGCCATGGACTGGTGATCATCTTCAGTGGAAATGCTGGTTGGTGAATGAGGGAAGCCTGCTTTTGACACCGAACGCAGCGCTTAACATAGTCTTCGGACTGCTTCACCATCTTCGGCCACCAGTACCCCTGAGTCAAAGCTCGCTGCGCCATGCTTCGTCCTCCTGAATGAGCCCCACAACTACCCGAGTGTAACTCATCCAAGATGCCGTCCACTTGGGATTCATACACCACTTTCAAATCTGGGCCCGTGAAAGTTCTTCGGTAGAGACTTCCATGGGGATCTAAAAAGTAGTTAGCAGCACGACACCGTATCTTGTGGGCTTCCTTTTTGTCTGCAGGAAGAGTTTGATTTTGAAGATACAACACAATGGGATCCAAATGGCTGGTGCCGAACGATATGGCTGCAACCGGTGTGTCAGAGGGTTCGCTCGGGGAATTCATCACGGTAGCTCCGCCGTGGTGAATCATTCAGATCCATGGGCTGTTTTTCCTTTCTGATATCCGAGTGATGTCTGGACGGGCGACGCCCTTGGCCCGATGCTGCCGCTCGGTGTGTTCCTGCGGTGGAGTGTGTTGCCGAAGAACGAGTGCTCTCCGTTCGGGCAAGACTCTCCAGCCGCGGACGCGAGCCCGTTTCTTGTGGCCGAGCGATGGGTTCTAGCCGCTCGAAGACGGTTCGTCTCTCGGTAACTGCTGGCTCTGTAGTTCGGTTATGGTGGGACCGCCTGCTTCTTTTTCGGCGTCTCGCCGGTTGACTAGGCCCAGCCTGATGGAGAGCAACAGGGGTGACAAGTTGGTTACCGTCCCGCTCCTCTAAACGTTGTTGTAGCATGGCTATGACCGCTGCTTGGCGTTTTTGCTCCGCCAGGGCCACATCCAGCTCTGTTGGTGGAAATGAAAGTCGTCGAGAGACCGACTGATGCGGGAGTGTTGTGTGTTCGTGTTCATGGTTGATGGATCCATACCCGGACAACCCCAAGGTGAAGTTCTCCGGGCCAGGAGGTGGGATGTGTTGAGCCATAAGAAGAAGGGGGTGTGGGTGAATCGGACTGAAATAGTGTCGTGATGAGGGTAGAAATCAGGTCCACGATGCTAGGTTAAACTTTCCCCAGCAGAGTCGCCAATTGTGGGGGGCTGATTTCTTCTCCTCAATCTTGACCCTTCTGGACCGAACGACGTGGCACCGGACGTCAGGGACCTGCAGAACCGGAGGGGGTGGCTCCTCCGGGAAAAGACTCCGACGATCTAGTCAGAAAAGGAGCCGGGAAGAAGTTTGGTAAGAAAATATAAGCTAGGGGAGTAAAGAGTGTGTAGAGAGCTCACCTCCTTCTTGGGGGAGATATCCTTCTATTTATAGGCGAGGAAAGATAGAGGGCAGAACGGGTAGTTTCTCTCTCCCACGTGCTCACTGATGCTCGGTGACGTCACGTGTCAGGAGCATTAAATGACCGCCGCTTGTGGGAGAAAGGGGAGCCGCCCAGTCAGAACAAAGGGGGAGTCACATCACTCAGAGCTGTCCCATCCTCTATCAGAGAGGCTTCCCCACGTTTCTTTGGAACCTTCTAGAAGGTTCTGGCACTGTTGTCTCCGAGTGAAGCCATCGCGTCCGAAGGAATGAGACGTGAGAGTCGACGTATCTTACCGAACGAACGGAGCCTTACGACTTTCCTATCCGAACAAACGGACCCACTGTACTTCGGAACGCGATTGAAGCTCGGCCGGGCCACTCAAGACATTTTATCCCTCGGATAACGCGTACGACCGACGTATCTGGGTTCCTTATGGTGCAGATGAACTGAGTCAACTATCTGATTAGGAATGTCATATCAAATCCCGAGTATCTTGAACCTATTGGACCTTCGGATATTTCGCCCCACTACAGAATGCTCGGTCTTCTTTATCTAAATTACTTTGATAGCCTTTGCATAAGATAAGTACTCTTTTTTTTTTTTCATTTTCTGGAGATATCCTTGCCGCGGTCAAAAGTTACATAATGTAAGAGGATGAAACCGTCTTTGAAACAAACCCAAAACTAGTAAAATTCGTGAAAGTGGATATTAAGAGCGCAAACGTTATAGGAGGGTTCAATTCCTGTCCAGTTTTATTACCGTCGAGTCCGGTCCAGTTTTGGGCCTTTGTGGGCCCATACCGGGCCCACAACAGTGATCAGAATCGTTCATTTTGTAGAGCTCGTCGAATATGTCATCTATGCCAAAAATTAGCTTGATCAAACATCAATAGGTACATGGATGAAATAGATTTGTACAAGAAAAAAGTGATGACAAAAATTAAGTTGAAATTAATAATTGCCCATTTTTTTCATGTACAAATCTATTTCATCCATGTACCTATTGATGTTTGATCAAGCTAATTTTTGGCATGGATGACATATTCGACGAGCTCTACAAAATGAACGATTTTGATCATTGTTGTGGGCCCGGAATGGGCCCACAACGGCCCAAAACTGAACCGGACTGGACGGTAATAAAACTGGACAAGAATTGAGAAGGGAAGCTCATGACATGCGACTACGCTGCAGCCTATAGAACCTCCAGTGCCCGAATAAAGAGAGTAGTTGAGCGACCAACCGTTACAACAGTCAAACTTTAAGCTCGACCCCCGAGAGAGAGAGAGAGAGAGAGAGAGAGAGTTGAGATCACCTGTGTAAAGTTCACGCCACCGCTTTCTGTTATCCAGTGTCGTGTTTTGTTTGGTAGTGAATCATCAGAGAACAGGATCCACGTGGTTTGTTTTTCAATCTGACTAGAATGCACTCCACCCTCATCAATTATATTCCGCAAACGGTCCCCTAATCTTTGCCCCCTCTGCTTCCCCCTTTTGCTTGCAGTGCAACTCAAGTGCACTTCCCAGCTTCATCTCCACACTGCTGAGCTTCTATCTCTCTCTCTCTCTCTCTCTCTCCTCATTTTGTGTGCAAGTTTTTTTTTGAGAGAGAAAGGGGTGTAAGAGATTGGAGAGAAAATGAGTACAGGAACAAGCACATTTGTGATCAGATGGATCAATTTTCTCACAATGGTATGTGCCATTTTCAGCTTCTGCTCTTTATAATCGACAACTTCATTCCATTGATTTTCATAAAAGACCATCCTTTATGCCCTTTAACAGTATTTTGAGCTTTCATCGTGCTGTTGATAAGCTGCCCCTAGTGGGTTTGCTTTTGTCTCTTGTTCATTACTAATGTCTGGTGTAAATCTCTTTTTTTTTATTTTTATTTATGTTGGGTTTTGCTCACTGTTCTTGAATTGGGAACTTTACTATCCAGAGATTTTCTTGAAAGACCCTCTTCTGTATTTATTTGTGTGAGCTTTTTATCAGCTGTTCATAAGCTGCCCCTTGTGTTTTTTTTTTTTTTTTTCCCTCTTGTTCGTTATTAATGTAAATTGTAAACCCCAAGGGATTTGGTGAATCGGGCATTTGAAAGCAATAAGTCCTTGTCGTCCGTGAGGTCGCGTGTTCAAATCCCGCTGAGGCCAAACATTCCATGCCTTGGGCCACTAGAGGGTTTGCATGGTCTTTGGGGCCACTAGAGGGTTTGCGTAGTTGTTAACTTCAGGACTTGGGAATTAGTTGAGGTGAGCGCAAGCTGGTCCGGACATCCGGGGAAAAAAATCAATGTCAACTGTTAATCTTCTAGATTTGTGCTGGGTTTTGCTCACTGTTGTGTATTTTACTGTCATTGAGTTGAATTTGGGGTTCTAATGTACATTAGTTCAAGATTGGTACTGTTGGTTGAAATTTGAATTCCTTAGGGCGGTGTTTGGGCAGAGGATTTGTCGAGGGTTTTTTGGGGTGGGGGAAAGGAATATGTAAAGAAAAACACAAGTGAAGAAGCTAATTTAGTTCTTCGGCTTTCCTGTCATGTTCAGTTCTCTCTCATAACTCGTTGACAAATTTATGATCCGAACGCAGCCTAGCACTTTGTTTTTAAGTTGTAGAAAGAAAGGACAGGCAGACCGGAATTATCTTCCCACCATCTCTTTGTTTGGAACTTCAAGAAAGAGGAAAGAAAGGAACAAAAACACGTGCAAGACACGTTTGACTTTCTCTAGGATTTCCCTCCTACGAATTTTTCTTTCCTTTTCCCAATTTCAAAAAGAACATAAATTTTGCCGTTCCACTGTATTTGAAGCAAAAAATCTTTGTGGTTGTCGTTGCGGTAGAATAAAATTGTGGATTTGCCAACTTCCATTAGCTATTGTTCCATTTGGTAGTTCTAGTTTTTGTGCCATTCACACCAAATATTCCAAAAATTATGACAGGTGTGTTGTTTTTACCTTTGGTTGTTTAAATTTCAATCTTCCTTGCAGCTATTAGCAGTCGTTGTGATGGGTTTTGGAGTATGGATGAGCACTCATCATGATGGCTGTCGGAAGTCTCTCACTCTCCCAGTTCTAGGCCTAGGTGCTGTCATATTTGTAGTGTAAGACTTGCATTCCTTGGAATTTCTGTGATGCCTTCTGTTAGTTTTGGTATTTTTTGTTGGATGTTTTATGGTTTATATAGTTACAAAGACTTGTTTTTGTTTGATATTAGATCCATAATTGGCTTCTTGGGCGCGTTGAAGAAGAACTCCATACTGTTATGGATTGTATCCTTTGCATTTGATTTTCTTGATGTATATTATACGTTGGGATGGCTTTTCCCTGCAATTTTAGTTCCTTTCCCCGCTTTTACTTTTGTTTCACTTTCCTTAACTCTCTGGCATTCAGTATTTGATCATGTTGTGCTCCATTTTGGTTGCAATTTTGGTCTTCACTGTTTTGGCGTAAGTATTTCTGGTGCAAAAGATGGCTTGATTTTCTCAAGAAAGATTTTGTTTCTCTCAAGCATTTTTTTTGTCGAATATAAATTACTGGTCATCCTTTTTATTCCCCTTCCTCTTCTTGTACTCATTTTGATAAACCTTCTTTTGTCTCTCTAATGTGGACATGTAGCTGAAAAAATTATTCTTGGATATCAAACATATAGTCAATGTCCAAGTTAATTGTGCTCCATTTCGTGGTTCTGACTTGTGACGTCGGCTTTAACTTAGTGAACATAACTTCCAAACACTTTTGAAAGGTTTTCCGTTGCATGAGCTTCTGGGCTCAAATCAATCGAAGAGGTTGGGGAATGACTATAGGAAGAGGATATGACACTTGAATGAGAAGCTAAGTAGGATTGGATTTGAAAAGTTGTAGTATTTAGTCACTGTAGTTCAAATTCGAGAATGGATGGTATATAGAAACACAAATAAAAGTAAAGAATACTGGAAAAAATAATGAAATCTTCCAGTTGCTGGTATGCAACTTCAGGCAGGGGCTTTAATCTGCATGTTTATTCATGGCTGAAGAACCTGAACAACTTGGGGGGAAGGGGGGGGGGGGGGGGGGGGGGGGGGGGTTGTCGGGGTTGGGAAAGAACCTGAACAAACACTCACATATCTGAGTAACTCAGAAGGCCTCACTCTCAGATAGTCAATGGTCTATCTTTCACAATACTCATTGATTAGAAAGGCACGGCTAACTTTCACCACAAACACTCACATATCTGAGTAACTCAGAAGGCCTCACTCTCAGATAGTCAATGGTCTATCTTTCACAATACTCATTGATTAGAAAGGCACGGCTAACTTTCACCACATCATAGTTCATGTTCTTTGCGTTTTGCTTTTCCTATTATATAGTTCTATATTTTGCTGATACGTTAGTCTGTGGGATTGTCCACTTCTCAAAATACTCGTAGTATGCATACCATACACATCATTTCATATCCTATGGTGGACTGGATTAACTTGTTGCATTTCAATTTACTGTGTAATTTTTGAAAATCAGGCTTCTCTTTTCATAGTTGACCTATTTTCCTGATTCTTGAATTACTTTTGCATGTAATGAACAAATCAAAGGGTACATCTCAAGTGCTGTTACTACACGAGGCATAAGTGCACATATAACAAATAACTTCGACTAATCTATATGTTTGTCTCTGAGATTGCTTTACTTTACAAATAAGGGAATGATTCAGGTAAACTCCTTCCTTTCGTATTTATCTCTCTCATTTTGGAAATCCACGAATTACTTCAACTTCAAAGTGGATTTCTCGTGCGAATAGTGCATTATGACTAGTGCCTTCGAGGTGAATGGAAGCAAGTTCTCTTTCAGCATTCATTAACTTCAAGATTACACAGTAAATGACCAGTGCATTCTGACCAGTGGGTTGTAGACCTGTGCTTGCTATGTGTTTTTGTCTGAATACACATTATGAGTATAATTTGATAGCATTGTTCAATTTCTGCTGCCTCACTTTTGTAGGTTTATCATAACCAATAACGGATCTGGTCACAAAGTAGCTGGCTTGAGGTAAGGTTGCCATTGATATTAAAAATAGAATCATTGCCAATTTTTTCCATTTTCTTCAATGCCAAAGCCCTTGTAATGCCTAACGCCTTTGGAAACCAGCTTCAGTTCTACGAGGAGAGAAGTATAAAAGGACAGTGCAGAAGTAAACCGTCAAACCATCTCTTTCTCCCTGAGGGAGGGAACACTTGTTGCCTTTTCAATGAAGCTTGCTCTCATTTAATTGAATATTCTAGGGAAGAAACATTTGAATAGTTTTAGGCTTTTAGCCACAAAAAAGGGTTGAACTCACACGCGTTGCGAATTTCAGAAGGACTATCTTCATTTCATTTCAATGTATTCTTATTGGATGTGTGAACTTGGATTAACTCAACAGTGGATATTGATGTCTGCGCAGGTACAAGGAGTATCAACTGCAAGATTATAGTTCATGGTTTCTAAAACAGGTGCAAATTGGTCAGTTTTGTGTATTTAGCAGTTTAAGAGTATCAAGAAGAAAGTACCTTATTTAACTTTTGTTTCTCCGTCAACCATTCTCCCTTTTTCCAGCTAAACAACACCCATAATTGGGAACATTTAAGGGGCTGTCTTGTGAAATCTGATGACTGTAACAACCTGTCGAAGAAATATAAGGTCCACTTTGCAGCATTAAGGTCTGATATATTGTCCGTTAAAGTCACATAATGGCGAAGTTTTCACCTTTTCATGCAGACTCTAAAAGAATACAAAGTGGGAAAACTAACCCCCATTGAGGCTGGTTGCTGTCGACCACCATCTGAGTAGGTTCCTTATCCTTTATCTTCTGAATTATTGGACTTTAGTTTCCCTCTTGTAAGTTTATTTCTAGTCAAGTTACTTCAAAGAGCGAATCTTTTGGAGTAGTATGATTCATCGAACTCAATATGTAATTGTACCAGTGATAAAAGTTTTGCGTCTATGAAAACTGCTTGTAGCTTGCTCCTCTTTCAAACAAAGTACTCCGGAAGTATGAACACTGCATGTAACTGTCTCTTTTCTTTTCTTTTTCTTTTTGTGTGGGTTTGAACTCACTCCTTAGGTGCGGTTATCCAGCTATTAATGCCTCATACTACGACTTGAGTTTTCATCCAATCAGTTCCAACAAGGATTGCAAGCTTTACAAAAATTCCAAGGCAATCAAGTGCTACAGTTGTGATTCTTGCAGGTAAATAATGTTACTCACCCATCTTCTCCCTCCTTTACCTCCTTTACAGCATCCTCATTTCCCTTTGCTTTTCTTTTATCGTGGTTCCAGGGCAGGAGTTGCACAGTACATGAAAACTGAATGGAGGGTGGTTGCAATCTTTAACGTGGTTCTGTTTGTTGTCTTGGTAAGAAACTCTTCTATCTGGTTCAATATCTTACTACTATAATCTGGAGTCATATTTTTATATGTTGTTTCCACAGTCAATTATATACTTTGTGGGATGCTGTGCGAGACGAAATGCAGCGAGGAACCGATCTAAAGTTTGATATGGACCTACTATCTCCACAGGCTTTCGCTCGGCCAGAGATTAGTTCACGTTCCTTATGAATCACACGGTCTATATGTGAGTTGTTAATTGTTTGTAGTTCTGGAGAAACAGATAGACAACATCATCTGTTCTCAAGCTCCGTGTTAGAAATTCTTTGCTGGAGCATGTCTTTTCTGAATCATTAGAATTTGTGTAAAGGTTTTATCATTTGAAAGTAGAAAAAAGTTGTATGGAATTGCATGATTCTGTGCTTGTAGTGGGGGTGCAACATTGGTTCTTGCATTGCATTCTCTGATAACTTGCAAAGATATTGGTACTAAGGAATTTATGGTAATTTTAATGCATTTAGATAGTGTAGTCTTCCTTTAAATATAAGCAAAGACTTACAACTTACAAGGTTGTAGGTCACTAACGTTCGGATATGCAAACTATGTATTACTTGAAGGGTAATACATACATCTCATCGAAGTAGAGTGCCAAAGGTCCATCGTCCAGCAATAATTCCAGCATCACAGGAACTCTAGCACCTTCCTCAGAGGTCAGGTTTCCCATGTTACGCCTAATGTCTGTTTTGACATATCAAGGATGGACATAATTCACATGAAAAATGGTGGTCTTCTAGTAATGCAGTTCTAGTTGGGATGGGAGTTAACTTGGAAAAGTTCTCCATCTGCTTTTCCATTTAACATTCCTCAGAAGCTGCATTGACCTCCAACTTTAGACAGGAGATATGCGCTACTTGACATAGAGCGAGGACCAAGAAGGTATAAATACTTACAAAACTACCTCCAAGTTTGAAGGCTCTGAATCTGAATGCTTCATAATGTACAAGTGTACTTTCCGCAGCATTGTCGACCTGCAAACTATTTCTAGTTTTTTTTTTTCTTTTTTGATCGGCATACTATCGCTCGTGTTAATACTGTTTGGTTGTCTGCATTTCTCTCATACTAGAAATGGTTATTACCTGCTATCTCTCGTGTTAATACTGTTTGGTTGTCTGTATTTCTCTCATACTAGAAAAGGTTACAGCCCGGCAGGCGATGTTGTTTCTCACAAGGATAGAGTTTTCTGAAACAAGTATCCAGAAGTACTGCCGGTGAAGTAATGATAGCAGGATCTTTGACATCAAGTTGCTGAAACTCTACATTTGATAGCCCAGAAGCCTGGTATTCATAGGTTTGAGACCCTTTCCTTTCATCTCTTGCTCTCATTATGACCAGGATTTCATTAGATGCTAGACGACATAGCTCAATCCCTTTGCCTTAGTTGTCCTCTGTAAAAACTGCGCACTGAAAATTCCATTACACCTAACCAAGCAATGTTGAAATTTTAGGCAAGTAGAAACTTTGTGCTTCTTTCTATTTACAACTGGTAGGATGGGAATGAGGGAAGTAAAGCTGCAGGGAGACTCAGGCAGAGTATCCCCCCAATCCAAAATGGCTCAGCCCCAAATTCATGAACTTTTAGGGAAAACTGACGAACCAAAACTTCCTCAACATCATTTGGCTCCACCCCAAACCTGTAGTCTTTTACCCCACTACCCTAAAATCCTGTTCTACTCGCACCACAACTTTCTTTTGCTAACCAATATGGCCAAAAAAAATGCTGAAACCCACCTACTTGGAGAAAAAAATTCTTGATTTTTTTGAGTGATCGACTTACAAGGTTTACTTTGATGCTATGTAGGAGACGCCTTATATTCTTATTCAAAACATCTATTACATATATCAGTAGCTACAAGCAAAAGATATTTGCTTTCTTTCATGAATACGTAAAAGTGAACAGATGAAGTTCTAAGCTCTATTACATTCCTCCATTCAAAAAGTTGAGACTTCTATTTGATCATAGAACAATCCAGAGGGCCCACCATCATCAACCAAAGCCAGCATCACAGGCCCTTTTGCACCTTGTTCTACAGTCAAGATCCCGTTGTGATGGTTTAGGTCTGTTTTCACATAACCAGGACTCACTGCGTTTATGGCGATGTTAGGATAGTTCTTTGCCAGAACCCTTGTGTAGCCATTGAGAGCTGCTTTGGACACTATGTAAGCAGAAAAATTGATGGGCCATCCTCTGGCTTCCAGCTTATCCTCCTTGAAATCCTTAGCAAATTCCTGAACCAACTCATCCACTTTCTCTACTGTGAGGCTTTCAACGTCGCTTAACTCCTTCTTAGCCTTTTCGTTTGGAATAAGCTGAAACACAATTTGACAAAACATTGTTAGGCAAAAGCAGACAGCACCCCTGTTTGGTAGTATTGTTTAGCTTTCGAAAACAAAAAGCACTTGAAATGCTACAAAACCCTCCTATAGTCTTCATTTAATGCGAGCAAACTATTTTTCACAAAACTTCATGTTTATTTTTGTTTTTGAAAAGTGGGTTCTTTTCGGACCAACTTTCTGGTAGGACATGTCAGAATATTAAGTCCCATAACAGATAAACAAAATAAATGTTGGGTAGCTAATATCATGTTGGGTGACTCACTACTCACAAAATTTAAACCTTTGAGTGGGTCTGAATTCATTAAATTTGTATTGGGCAAGAGTGATGTGGTATGGACTCTACCATTTCTCCCCGAAGGGTTGGGGCTTGAGCAGGCAAAGGCATTTCAATTCATTGTACGAACTGTCGTCGTTTCAAATATAATTTTTTGGAAAGATAAGATAAGCAAGTGTAATGTGATTTTTGGAACATGGAAACAGCTTGTAGAAAATGCGAATGTTATTAGCGAAGAAGCCAGCACAATGTCCCCATCATATACACAAGAATAGGACTAGTTATTCATATCAATTTGATTGTTTTCTGGTTTGGTATGGGGGTGTAAGTCCTTTGTACCTTCAGTTGTCCGAGAATGGAGGAAACATTGACTATCCGAGGAGAGTCTGATAGTTGAAGAAGTGGAATAAGCTCTTCGGTCACAAGCTTTACTCCATCGTAGTTTGTTCTCAGACAAGCTTCTGCCACTTCCCAACTTTCATTCAAAACTTCTCTTAGTTTTTTAGCTTCTGGACCTGCAATCTGTCATCCAAATTGGGAATGCTAAATCATTTTCTGTGTCCCCCATAGTTTCAGATCAATATTGCTTGATTAATAGCATAACGGGTTATGTTTTTATGCCCTTTATGTTGAATAAGAGTAGAAATTACATTATTGATCCTCAAATTTAGCCCCTTTTGAACCGCTGGATCAATGGCGGTTCCAGAAACTCCAGCATTATTCACCTGCATTATTTCATTTCGAAACTAATGAGAAGAAGGCTTATGACATAGCATATATACCACGCTGTCCACAAAACCGAAAAAATACGGAAATAAATAAAAGTAAAAATACTCCAACTTTAAAACTACCAATATGTCAAGCTTCTTGAATTTGGTTTTGATGAACTCGGCCAAAGAAGCAATACTGGTTTGGTTTGTCACATCAAGCTGATGAAAAAGTATATCGTATAGTCCACAAGCTTTAAGATTTTGCACAGCCTCAAGACCCTTATTCTCATCTCTTGCTGTTATTATCACCATAACTCCTTTAGAAGCTAATTGTCTACATATCTCTAACCCAATTCCTTTGTTGGATCCAGTTACAAGCGCAACTCTGAAGACAAATGTGAAGAAGAGTGAGAGTCTAACATACTCGATTGGGTGTGCAAATTAGTTAGAGTCTGTGTTTATTTTTCTCCAAAAAACAAAGTCATGAACCTTGAAATGCAAAGTATAGGTTCAAATTGTGAGGGAATAGATCAATGGTTAAAGTACTTCCTCCATCCCCCTTTTTCCAGTAGCTCTGCCTTGTAATCGAGTTAATCATTTTTGTATTTTACCACATTAGATTCCAAAATTGTTTTCACCAATAAAAAGATTATCAAGAAATTTTTTCAGACCAAATTTTCAAAATCATCTAAAACAAAAAGGGGTCAGTAATATAGACTGTTTCTTTCTTTTAGATATCTAGGGAACGGGGACGATGAGATTGAGATGGAGGGAACATATTAGAAGTTTCATTCTCAACATATGTGAGATGTCAGCATACACGGAGCGGATTAATAACGGCAAAGTCCCATACATAAGAAAAAAGATTCATCTTGGAACAACAACTGAAGATGGATAATTTGAAAGGTTCAGATGCAAAAGAGTGAATCTATAACAGTTTCATAGACCATAACTTACCTCTTCGTCGACTGAGTGATCCCTGCTGCTTCCATTGGATGCGATTATGGTGTGCAGAGTAATAGTTTGGGTAATAAGGCCACTCCTGATTTTCAGGTCTTGGTATACAATGATATGTATACTGTAGTAAGTTTGATTTCTGGTTTCTGGGCTCTAGTTCAACGTATGCAATGACATAAGGATGCGGTCATTTTCTGTCAACTCGAACAAAAGAAGATGTAAGCTATGACGTGTCTAAACTTTCACATTTCTTTTGATCCATTATCATTTTGGGCTGGACTAGGCGATGCTTTGCAAGGTTATGAATTCCGTTTCGTACCGATCAGTACGCACCGGTATTGTTCAAATGCGATACCCTACACCTTTAATTTTGTCCTGGCTCAAATACCGGATGGTACCGACCAATACTGAACGGTACCGGAAATACTGATCAATACAGGATGGTACCAAACTACTTTTAATTAATTTTTTTCTTTACGTACCGGACGGTAACCGACTACTTTTTCTTTTTCTTTTTAATAAATGTGTATATTATACTATAAATTCTTTTACGTAAAAAAATAAAATTAATAGCGATAAATTTAAAACGGTATCCGGTATCTCACTGATACCGGTACATGCCCTTCTAGTAGAAAAACTGATACTCAAGTTGGTATGATATTCAACTTTGATGCTTTGTTGTGCTGGCCTCCTTCATTGAGGCTGCAATGCCACCGGATTGCACCCCCAGTTGGACTTTTAGCATTTCTTTTAGGTGAAAGTATACTGAGACTCCCATAATTATGCCTTTTTTTCAACGGAGCGAGCGGAAATAAAGATTTTATTACTTCTAAAAAATCGCCCACACTGACCCACTCATCTATAAAATTGTCCACGTTGACCCATTCATCTTAATGATCTTTTTGATAAAAGGGTGCTGATTGATTAACGGTTATAGATGAGAGGGTCTATATGGACAATTTCATCTATATGGATAATTTCAAATGTTAAGGGGTCTCCATGAAAAAATGTGATAGTTGAGGGAGACTCTATGTATTTTTACCTACTTTTTTATGTCTACGTACAATCTTATAAAATTTTGAGAAAGCTTCTCTTATATCCCTTCGACTTTGACTAAAAATTTATTTTTGTCCTTCACCTTTCGATTTCGCCATTTCGGCATACAAATACTTTGACTTTTCAATTTTTTTCAATGTCATCATTTAGGGATATATACATATATACATAAAAGATAGGGTATTTGGATAAAGCACCCTGCACACATCGGATGCCGTTGATTACCGCGCCAGCCCCATTGTGTTTTTTTTTAGAATTTTTGGACGGCTCGGATCGGCCGTCCGGTGGCCAGAGACGGCCGGGCATGGCCGTCGGTCTCTATAGCAGGACTCAAAGAAAATAGATTCCTTTTAAAGGTTGACATTAAAAAAATTTGGAAAGTCGAAGTATTTTTATGCCGAAATTGAAAGGTCAAATACCAAAATGAATTTTTTATCAAAGTCGAAGGGATATAAAAGAAATTTTCCTTAAAATTTGGGCGCGGCTATTCGCAGCCACGTATTTTCTCCCACAGCCCGTTAAAAATTTTCAATTAGACTCGACAGCTAGTTACCGAAATTAAGATACATTTTCAACATCAAATTACCGAAATATGATATTTTTTTCAACAGCTATTTACCGAAAATGCCCGAAAATGCATGTTTGGCAGTTGTCTACCGAAAGTTGAATATATTTTCGACATGTAGTTACCGAAATATAATCTTACTAGCGAATGCCCGTGCCTGAAGGCACGGCTTGAACATTCAGCACATCCAAATTAAAACTGAACAACAAATTTAACCAACTAAGACGTATAGAACAAACTCAAACACATAAATCTTGACCAAATCAAAAAACACAATCCAAAACACCGATGAAAATAAAAAATGATATACATTAATGAAAATCCGTGCCTCGAGGAGACATCTAAACAACAGTAAAAGCAGAACAGTAAAAGCAACAAAGTTAAACCGGGAAATAGATAGTTCAAATATTCTATTGACTCTGCCAAGAACATTAAAAATCTGAATCAATCGATTTTCTTAAGAGAGTTGGAGAGCACACCTCATCCCTTAGATCAAATGAATCTCAGCCCTTGGATCAACTTGTGTTTGTGTGGAGACTCACACCCTTGTGAGAGCATTTGAGGAGTGCTTTGTGCATAAGCTTACCCCATCAACCTAAATCAATAATCTAGACTTAGAACCCAACAATTCCCTCGAGGCTCTTATGGTCTTAAAAATCAATCAGCTGAAGAATAAGAAACAAAAAAATGAAATCAGAACTTTGTAAAGTTGACAATGGGCAATAAAAAAACTTGATAGCACAAAACATGTTAAAATAGTTTACTCCACACTCTGGAAACAGAATAAGCCCCCAAAAGAATTAATTCCACACTCTGGAACAGAATTAGCCCCCAAAAGAATTAATCTTACACATGCATTTCAACAAACACCCCCAATAGGCGTCTTTCAAATATCCAAATCGAAACATCTGATGAACAATAGAAATTCCCATACCGAAACACCTGATGAACAATAGAAATTCCCATATCGAAACACCTGAAGAACATAATTAGTGTGTTACCTGTGTTAATACAAACATCTGATGAACAAAAGAAATGTAAGTACTAAATGGTTACCAACTAAGCCCTTTCGAATGCCCGAACCCCTAGAATCCTAGATCAAGCCTTTGCAATAGTGTAAGGAAATGGTTCTCCTGGTTGAAGGAAGGAGGCAAGGGATGGTTAGCACAAAGATGATTTTGACCCCAAAAATAGTTCCACTACAGTAATACTAAAGTGGAAGTTCCTAAGATGAACCCAAAGGTCAACCCTATTTTAGTGCTAAGAACAGAAGGGTACATTCAACAACCACAATCATAGCATCATCCACTTGTCAATACTGAGTATGGAAGTGCAAAATTTTTCTTGAAAGTAACCGAAAGACTTCGCTCAACAATGCTGAGCGCGTTGAGACTCGAAATTTTACTCACCATGGATCAGAACTCTTTAACATTTTTTTTTGTTGAAGAAGATGAACCTACACATAAAGTAACTTAAAAGGCAATGACACCAAGCTGTGCTCTCCCTTCGCCCTTTGATGGGGAACACTACTATAATAATATTTAGAAAACAAAATAAGATTTAAGAACCAATTTGTATCAATTCATAAACAGAATAACAAACTTTACCCAACCTAGAGTTCTAATACACACGTTCTACCGGTATCATTTCAAGAATCCACCGAAATAGGTCTAGGTTTACATCCAGATACTAAAACTGACAAATGTTAGTTGGTCATATCTAAAAAAAATGGAAAAAGATAGATCTTACCAAATTATGAAGCTTGATAATGGCTCCAATGAGCATCATGAGTCTGAATCATAATCTAGAGTCAAACAACCTGGAAAACAATTCAAGTATACACGAAAATCAAAACATGGAATCAACACACAAATCATGATAAACAACTTCCTAACTAACTTGCTAGTTGTTACGAATTTAAAAAAAAAAAAAAAAACACGTTAACCATAAATTTGCAACTAAATGGATCAATAAAGACTCAATTCCCTCCCCTTTGTCTACATCTCCTGAACATGCATTTTCATAAACACGTTGTAGGCATCTTTCAAAGAATTAAAACATAACTTCTCAGATGCCAGCGAGGCCTAATCCGTGAGCAAAAGCAGAGAGGGAAGAGGGCCAAGAGGGGTTTGATTTTTGTGGTGGTGTTCCTCATTTTGGGGTTCGTCAATCAGTAAAGAGTTGAGGTGAGGGCTGACCACATAGTGGTGTGGTCGGAATTGCCGGTGATTGACTTCTCCGGAGTCTATATGAGAGAGAGAGAGAGAGAGAGAGAGGGGTTTGAAAGACATGTATGGCAATTTATGTAATTTAGTTAAAAACTATGGCCACTTCAACGAAATAGGAAGAATTCCTCTCAACCCTTAGATCAAATGAACTTCAGCCCTTGGATGTGTTTGTGTTTGTGTGGGGCCCACACCATTGTGTTTTATTAGATAGTAGCTCAAACAATAGAGGTCTAATACTCCAACTCAAGGCCATCACAGCTCAAAAAGAATTTTTGTACAAAGTTTTATGCTCTCTTGTTTCTCCATCATATTGAACAGCACCAGAAGCATTTCCGATGAGATGCATCAGCCACGGTTCAGTGGGAGTAAGGTAGTGTCAGCCTACGCACCCACTTCTCATTTCTCCAGGATTTGTACAACGATGATGGTTTCTTTTTTCTCAGTAGTTTAGTGGCTCATTATGAGAAACACAAATCAGCCCATAATTGAACCCACCAAAACACAAATCATCAACCCACCACAGATTTTCTCCGAGAAACAAAAAAGATGATTGAAATAACAAAAAAAATAAAAGAAACAGATATAATCGAAAATCCAAAAAATTACCACCATCTACTCCTGGGAATAGTGAGATGTATATTGGGATCCGGATACACTTTTGAGGTTGAGAAATCTAGGATCGTTGTCTTCTGGTTGTTCTTCTCGTATGTCCTTGCCCATCGTCAATCAGAAAAGTAAATACACGAACAGGGGAGAGATAGGGTTCACGAATTGGGAAGAGAGAGAAACTTACCTGGCGGCGCTTCCCGTAAAGCGTTGTGCTTTGCGATGCACGGGCTGGAGGCATACAGACTCTCACCGAAGAAGAAGATTGTAGAGGAGAGAGAGAGAGTACTTACCAAGAAAACGTAGAGAGTGAGAGAAACTTGACCTTTCACCTGATCCGTAGGTTTCTTCCACTTTCTCTGGTTTGGGGAGGGTCGGAGAAGCGGCGGCGGGGAGGAAGGAGAGAGAGAGGAGGTGGTTAGAGCGACTGTGCGGCAGCGGGGTTTGGGGAGTGTGCAACGAGGGGGGAGTAGAGAGAGAGAGAGGTGAGAAAGAAAGAGAGAGAGTCTGATTTTGAGAGGAAGAGGAAAGTAAAAGAGAGAGAATGAGATGCCATGTTTTGTTCAAATTTTGAACTGATACAGATACCTATGTGTACGAAACACGAAGATTACCTGCCTATATTTTTTGTCCAAACAATGTAAACTATTTACGGAGATGCCATTGGGGAAATTTGGACCATTGGATTTGTTTGTATGAATACATAAAATTTGTGTGAGGAAGAAATCCGAACCGTTGAGAAGGAATATGCGTTAGGAATATTCCTAAAGACCCTCCTGTTTTATTAGATAGATTTTCAATAACTATTTACCAAAATGTTATTTATGATTTTCAACAACCACTTACCGAAATAGAGTGGGCTATGAAAGAAAATACGTGGCTGCGAATAGCCCGGCCCTAAAATTTTTGTTAGCTTCGCTTCAATTTTTTTGAATCAATCATTCACTCTGCCAAGTAGAATCTATAAAGTTTAAAGTTTATGATCAAAAGAATAAATCAGTAAGAATGAAACAAAAAAAAAAAATTGTAGTTTCATTGTTTTGTGTGTCGTCTTATTTGATATATGTTTTTAATTTCAATCCAAATTTTCTTTTAGATGATGTTAATTTCAAAAAAATTGGCGATTAGTGAAAACTTTTACTCCTACTAAATACATATAATCTTAATTTTAAAATTATTAATTTGGTCTATACTCACCCTTGGTATATTCATTAGGGCTTGTTATTAATGGATTGAAATTGAATGTTTTTGGGAGGTGAGGTCGATCGATGACGCCATTTGCTAAATACAGATCGTACAAGTTTAGTGCACAAAACCATGCGCCAAGTTTAGTAAAAAACTTTGCTTTTATTTTTGTTTTTATATATGGGATGATCTCGTTGATAGCCTTAAAAATGATTATGCGCCAAAAAATTACCACCCGCCCGTAGGAATTTAACAGTCAAAGTAGATTGCAAAATGAACTACCACCGGCACCGGTGTTCAAGTGGCTGAGGCAGCTGTGCGATGTCATGGACCTACGCTCTCCACGGGTTTTTGCTCGGCCCGAGATTAGTTCATGTTCCTTTTGAATCACACGGTCTATCTGTGTGTTGTTAATTGCTTGTAGTTCTGGAGAAAGAGATAGATAACCATCATCTGTTCTCTAGCATGGCGTCAGAAATTCGTAGCTGGAGCATGTCTTTTCTGAATCATCACTACAATTTGTGTAAAGGGTTTATCATTTGCCAGTACGTAGGAAAAGATTGTGTGTAATTGCATGACTCTGGGCTTGTGGTGCTGGTACATCATTCTTTCTTGCATTCTTCAACAACTTGCAAAGATATTGGAACTCAGGAAGTTAATCTAATTTCAATGCATTCAGATGGTGTTAGTTTTCTTCTAAAAAAATAAGCAAAAGACTCACAAGGTTGTAGTTCATCAACTTTCAGATTTCGCTAGGTAAACAGGAATATGTAAACTATGAATTACTTGAAGGGTGATATGCATACATTTCATCGAAGTAGAGTGCCAAAGGTCCATCGTCCAGCAACAATTCCAGAATCACAGAAACTCTAGCTGCACCTTCCTCAGGGCCAGTCAGGGGTCAGGTTTCCCATACATGTTACCCATAATGTCTGTTTTGACGTATCCAGGATGGACGTAATTCACACAAAAAATGGTGGTCTTCTGGCGCTGCCAGACTAGTTGGGATGGGAATTAACTTGATAAAGTTCTCAATCTGCTTTTCCACTTAGCAATCCTCAGAAGCTGCATTGACGTCCAACTTTATACAGGCGGTAGGCACTACTTGACATAGAGCATGGACCAAGAAGTTATAAATACTTAACAAAAACCACCTCCAAGTTTGAAGGCTTTGAATCTGAATGTTTCGTAGTCTACTACAAGTGTGCTTTCCGCGGCATTGTCGACCTGCATACTATCTCTCAATTTTTGTTTTTTTTGATCGGCATACTATCTCTCGTGTTAATATTGTTTGGTTGTCTGTATTTCTCTCATACTAGAAAAGGCTATACCTACCATCTCTCGTGTTGATACTGTTTGGCTGTCTGTGTTTCTCTCATATACTAGAAAAGGATTCAGCCAGGGAGGATGTTGTTTCACACAAGTTCTGAAACGAGTTTCCAGAAGTACTGCCGGTGAAGCAATGCTAGAAGGATCTTTGACATCAAGTAGCTGAAACACCACATTTGATAGCCCAGAAGCCTCGTATTCAATAGGTTTGATACCCTTTCCTTTCATCTCTTGCTCTCAGTATGACCAGGATTTCGTTAGATGCTAGACAACATAGCCCATTCCCTTTGCCTTTGTTGTCCTCTGTAACAACTGCGCACTTGAAATTCCATTACACCTAACCAAGCAATGTTGAAATTTTAGGAAAGTAGAAACTTTTGCTTCTTTCTATTTACAACTGGTAGGATGGGAATGAGGGAAGTAAAGCTGCAGGGAGACTCAAGCAGAGTATCGCCCCAGTCCAAAATGGCTCTGCCCCAATTTCATAAACTTTTAGGGGAAAACTGACGAACCAAAACTTCCCAACAGCATTTGGCTCCACCTAAAACCTGTAGTCTTTTACCCGACTACTCTAAAATCCTGTTTTACTCGCACCACAACTTTCTTTTGTTAACCAATACGGCCAAAAAAAGCCCAAACTGACCTACTTGGAGCAAAAAATTCTTGATTTTTGAGTAATCGACTTATAAGGTTTACTTTGATGAACACACAAGTGATGTAGGAGACGCCTCATTTTCTTATTCAAAACATCTAGTACATATATCAGTAGCTACAAGCATAAGATATTTGCTTTCTTTCATGGAAATGTAAAAGTGAACAGATGAAGTTCCTAAGCTCTATTACATTCCTCCATTCAAAAAGTTGAGACTTCCATTTGATCATAGAACAATCCAGAGGGCCCACCATCATCAACCAAAGCCAGCATCACAGGCCCTTTTGCACCTTGTTCTACAGTCAAGATTCCAGTGTTATGGTTTAGGTCTGTTTTCACAAAACCAGGACTCACTGCATTTATGACCATGTTAGGATAGTTCTTTGCCAGAACCCTTGTGTAGCCATTGAGAGCTGCTTTGGACACTATGTAAGCAGAAAAAATGATGGGCCATCCTCTGGCTTCTAGCTTATCCTCCTTCAAATCCTTAGTGAATTCCTGAACCAACTCATCCACTGTCTCTACTGTAAGGCTTTCAATGTCGCTTAACTCCTTCTTAGCCTTTTCGTTTGAAATAAGCTGAAGCACAATTTGACGAAACATTGTTAGGCAAAAGCAGACAATGCCCCTGTTTGGTAGTATTGTTTAGCTTTCGAAAACAAAAAGCACTTGAAATTCTACAAAACACTCATATAGTCTTTATTTAATGCGAGCAAACTATATTTCACAAACTTAATGTTTTTTTTTTTTTTTGAAAAGTGGGTTCTTTTCGGACTAACTTTCTGGTAGGACATGTCAGAATATTAAGTCCCATAACAGATAAACAAAGTAAATGTTGGGTAGCTAATAACATGTTGGCTGACTCACTCCTCACAAAATTTAAACCTTTGAGTGGGTCTGAATACATTAAATTTGTATTGGGCTAGAGTGATGTGGTATGGACTCTACCATTTCTCCTTGAAGGATTGGGCCTTGAGCAGGCAAAGGCATATCAATTCATTGTACGAACTCTCGTTTCAAATACAATTTTTTGGAAAGAAAAGATAAGCAAGTGTAATGTGATTCTTGGAAAATGGAAAAGTTATTAGCGAAGAAGCCAGCACAATGTCCCCATCTTATACACAAGAATAGGACTAATTATTCATGTCAATTTGATTTATTTTCTAGTTTGGTAAGGGGTAAGTCTTTTTTACCTTCAGTTGTCCGAGAGTGGAGGAAACATTGACTATTCTGGGAGAGTCTGATAGTTGAAGAAGTGGAATAAGCTCTTCAGTCACAAGCTTTACTCCATAGTAGTTTGTTCTCAGACAAGCTTCTGCCGCTTCACAGCTTTGACTCAAAACTTCTCTTAGTTTTTTAGCTTCTGGACCTGCAATCTGTCATCCAAATTGGGAATGCTAAATCATCTTCTGTGTCCCCCACAGTTTCAGATCAATATTGCTTGATTAATAGCATAACGGGTTATGTTTTTATGCCCTTTATGTTGAATAAGAGTAGAAAATTACATCATCGAAGACCCTCAAATTTAGCCCCTTTCGAACCTCTGGATCAATCGTGGTTCCAACTCCTGCATTATTCACCTGCATTATTGTATCTGGATTATTTCATTTGGAAACTAATGAGAAGAAGGCTTATGACATAGCATATATATCACGTTGTCCACAAAACCGAAAAAATACGGAAATAAATAAAAGTAAAAAAAAACTCCAACTTTAAAACTACCAATATGTCAAGCTTCTTGAATTTGGTTTTGACAAACTCGGCCAAGGAAGCAATACTGGTTTGGTTCGTCACATCAAGCTGATGAAAAATTATATCGGATTGTCCACAAGCTTTGAGATTTTGCACAGCTTCAAGACCCCGATTCTCATCTCTTGCTGTTAATATCACCATAACTCCATTAGAAGCTAATTGTCTACATATCTCCAACCCAATTCCTTTGTTGGATCCAGTTACAAGCGCAACCCTAAAGACAAATGTGAAGAAGAGTGAGAGTCTAACATGCTCGATTGGGCGTGCAAATTAGTTAGAGTCTACGTTTATTTTTCTCCAAAAAACAAAGTCATGAACCTTGAAATGCAAAGTATAGGTTCAAATTATGAGGGAATAGATCAATGGTTAAAGTACTTCATCCCCCTCAATAGTCTTTTTCCAGTAGCTCTGCCTTGTAATCGAGTTAATCCTTTTTTTGTATTTTACCGCATTAGATTTCAAATTTGTTTTCACCAATAAAAAGATTATCAAGAAATTTTTTCAGACTAAATTTTCAAAATCATCTAAAACAAAAACGGGTCATCAATATAGACTGTTTCTTTTAGATATCTAGGGAACGCGGACGATGAAATTGAGGTGGAGGGAACATATTACAAGTTTCATTCTCAACATATGTGAGATGTCAGCCTACACGGAGCGGATTAATAGCGCATACATAAGAAAAAAGATTCAGCTTGCAACAACAACTGAAGATGTATAATTTGAAAGGTTCAGATGCAAAAGAGTGAATATATAACAGTGTCATATACCATAACTTACCTCTTCGTCGACTGAGTGATCCCTGCTGCTTCCATTGGATGCAATTATGGTGTGCAGAGTAATAGTTTGGGCACTCCTGATTTTTAGGAGTTGGTATACAATGACATATATACTAAGTAGTAAGTTTGATTTCTGGGCTCTCGTTCAAAGTATGCAATGACATAAGGATGCGGTCCTTCTCTGTCAACTCGAACAAAAGAAGACGTAAGCTATGACGTGTCTAAACTTTCACATTTTTTTTAATTAGCAATTTCACTTCACTTTTATCGTAAGCCCGGTCAGGCAGTTTGATCCATTATCATTTTGGGCTGAACCGTTCTACACACACAGAAAAATGTGCACAGATTGTGCACAGATTTTTTTGTGGGACTCACCACGGGTCCCACACAAATCATCTGAGCCGTTCATTAAATGTAAAACATTTTTTCAAGGGCTCCTGTAAAAAATAAACTCAATCCAATACCTATAGGTGCTTTATCCAACCATCTAACTTTTCATTCAGATTTCCGGATAATGAAAAGTTATATGGTTGGATCGAATACCTATAGGTATCGGATTGAATTTATTTTTTACGGAGACCCTTGAAAAAATGTTTTACATTTAATGGACGGCTTGGATGATTTGTATGGAACCCTTGGTGGGCCCCACAACAAAATCTGTGCACAATCTGTGCACAAATCTGCTGTGTGGGCAGACTTTCTGTTTTGGGCTGGACTAGGCGATGCCTTGCAAGGTTATGAATCCCGTTTCGTATCGTACGGGCCGCTACGTTCTGGTATTGTCTAAATTCGATATCCTACACCTCTAATTTTGTCCCGGCCTCAATACTGGGTGGTACCGGTCAATACCGAACGGTACTGGAAATACTGGTCAATATCAGACGGCACCAGACTACTTTTAAATTTATTTTTTTCTTTATGTACTGGACGGTACCCGACTAAGAGAGATGCTACAACCACACCCAAAATTACACACTCTTTCACAAAATACAAGGGTCCCTAGTTTGTGAGAAGGTGTGTAATTTTGGGTGTGGTCGTAGAATATTTGTTTCTTTTTCTTTTTAATAAATGTGTATATTATACTCCCTCCATCCCCATTTTTAAAGTCTAGTATTTTATTTTGGTTTTTTCCTTAATAAGTATCAATTTTGTAAAGTCAGTGGGTAAAAGTTGGTGTATCTTTTATTTTGCCTCTGAAAGTAAATTCTATTTTGAAAAGTAGTGAGTAAAAGTGTAATGATGATCGATGTCTCTACAAAGGGTAAGTAGGGAAAGTGGAGGTAAAAACTGATGTGAAAGATGTAATGATGATATTTTCTTAATAAGTTGGAGTTACTAAGCGGAACATTTAAAAATGGATGGAGGGAATACTATAAATTCTTTTACTTAGATAAATAAAACTAATAGTGATAAATCTGAAACGGTACCCGGTATTTCACCGGTACCGATACGTACTATACCAGCAAAAAAATCGATACTCAAATCGGTACGATATTCAAAACCTTGATGCTTTGTTGTGTTGGGCCTCCTTCAATGAGGCTGCAATGCCACCGGATTGCACCCCAGGTTGGCCTTATAGCATTTCTTGTAGGTGAAAGTATACGGAGACCCCCACAATTATGCCTTTTTTTCAACGGAGACCCATTAATGTTAAAAACTGCCCATACAAACCCTATCAACTATATGAAATGAAAATTGGCTAACTTTGTGAACGAAGCGAGCAGAAATGAAGATTTTATTACTTCTAACAAGTCGCCCACACTGACCCTTCATCTTAGTGATCTTTTTGATAGAAGAGTGTTGATTGGTTAATGGTCATAGTTGAGAGGGTTTATATGGACAATTTCAAATGTTAACGGGTCTCGGTGAAAAAAAGTGATAGTTGAGGGGACTTTGTGTATTTTCACCTTCTTTTTTTTTTTTTTTTATGTCTATGTACTGTCTTTTAAATTATTTGTTGGCTTCGTTCCAACTTTTTTGAATCAATTATCCACTCTGCCAAGTAGAATCTATAAAGTTAAGAGTTTATGATCAAAAGAATAAATCAGTAAAAATGAAACAAATAAAAAAAGTGTAGTTTCATCGTTTTTGTGTTCGTCTTATTTGAATTTTTTTTTATAATTTCAATCCATATTTTCTTTTAGATGATGTTAATTTCAAAAAAAATTGACGAATGGTGAAAACTTTTACTCCTACTAAATACATATAATCTTAATTTCAAAATTATTAATTTGGTTTATACTCACCCTTGGTATATTCATTAGGGCTTGTTATTAATGGATTGAAATTGAATGTTTTTGGGAGGTGAGGTTGATCGATGACGACATTTGCTAAGTACACCTTGTACAAGTTTATTGCACAAAACCAAGGGCCAAGTTTAGTAGTTCCTCCGTCCTAGTTTACTTGTGCCGGTTTTATTCTAACTAGATAAAAAAAACTAGTTATATCTTTAAATTGGTAATGAATTTTATACCCAACATAGATTTTGTTTGATAGATCTCGATTTGTTCTACAATACAATATTTTCGAAATCATTTAAAATATTATAAATTACCAGATATAATCAATTGGAAAGCGATATAAACTCCCCAATAGAACAATTAAATTAGGACAGAGGTAATAGTAAAAAACTTTAATTTAATTTTTGTTTTTATATATGGGATGATCTCGTTGATAGCACCCGGCCTAGGAATTTAACAGTCAAAGTAGATTGCAAAATGAACTACCACCGGGGTTCAAGTGGCTCAGGCAGCTGGGCGATGACATGGACCTACTCTCTCCGGGGGTTTTTGCTCGGTCAGAGATTAGCTCATGTTCCTTTTGAATCACACGGTCTATCTGTGACTGTGAGTTGTTAATTGCTTGTAGTTCCGGAGAAAGAGATAGATAACCATCATCGGTTCTCAGCGCCGGCCCAAGAGTTTTGAGCGTCCAATGCCAAATTAAAAAAAGTGTGCCCTAATATTTAACAATTTTTATAGCAACGATTAAAATATGAGAAAGCAAAATCAATATAAAGTTCTACTAACTATTACATACGAATACAAAAATACAAAGTCTTCAAATAGACAAATACATATTATCTCAACAACGCATGAATATCTCTTGAATGCTACTTGTCTTGCATTTCTAGAAGCAAAAATTCTTCATGACAAATTCTTTCCCACCATCACAGAAGTAGACGAGAAGGCTAAAAATAAACGCACATTTCCTTCTCTTTTTTTAGTTAATTTGTTGAAACAAATCAGTTTTAGATGTGGTTCCATTAAGGAATTTTTGGGCTTTTCCGTTTCTGTCCATATTCAAAAAAAATAAAATCAGATTTATTAGTTTTGGGTCAATTTTTTGTGAATTATTGATTCATCTCAACGAAAAGAACTGAAAATATAAAAATTATGACTTTTGCCCAAATATTTTTTGAAATATCTAAGATAAAGAGCAAAATGCCGTATTTATATTAGATATTTCAAAAAAAAGAGGGTAAAAGTCATTGTAATTTCTTACTCTTCTGATTCATTGTGACAGGACAAATCAATAATTCACAAAATTTAAAATTAAAATTAATAAATTTGAATTAGGGCAAAGTCGAAAAAATTCCAAAAATCTAATCGGAACGGCCACAAAGGGAAAGAAATGTCGTTCAAATGTAAAAAAAGAGAAGAAGAAGAAGAAGAAATGCCGTTCAAAAACAT
Organism: Rhododendron mucronatum var. ripense; assembly: GCA_019656295.1. Taxonomy (NCBI): domain Eukaryota; kingdom Viridiplantae; phylum Streptophyta; class Magnoliopsida; order Ericales; family Ericaceae; genus Rhododendron; species Rhododendron mucronatum. Next base: position 2,497,648 of record BPLT01000008.1, on the reverse strand, counting down.
GGAAAAGTAATTGTACTGTTCTGAAGGCTCTGTTTGTGAACGTCACTTTCCAAAGCATTTATTGGTGGGGTGGAAATGGTTGAGTTTCCTGATCATTCTATGGAAGAAAATGTGCCAGATCGAGCTTTGGTTTTTTTTTTTTTTTTTTCCGAAAATGGACCAATTAGTTCTTTGATATACAAAAATGCCACCAAGTTTTTGGGTCATTTGAGTTTTTGGGCCTTTATTTGCATGTTGGATGTGCAATTTTTTTATGGTATTGGATTAAAAAAGAGTCTTAGTCAAACCCAAATGCTAAAAAAATTGAAATGACCCAAAAATTGAACATTTTTAGGGTGCCCAAGGCCTAGCCTCTTGGGCCTTGGGGTTGGGCCGGCCCTGTCGGTTCTCTAGCATGGCGTTAGAAATTCGTAGCTGGAGCATGTCTTTTCTGAATAATCACTTCAATTTGTGTAAAGGGTTTATCATTTGCCGGAACGTACGTAGGAAAAGATTGTGTGCAATTGCATGACTCTGGGCTTGCGGTGCTGATACATCATTTGTTCTTGCATTCTTCAACAACTTGCAAAGATATTGGAACTAAGGAAATTATTCTAATTTCAATGCATTCAGATAATGTTTAGTTTTCTTCTAAAAAACGAGCAAAAGACTCACAAGGTTGTAGTTCACCGACGTTCAGATTTCCCTAGGTAAACAGGAATATGTAAACTATGAATTACTTAAAGGGTGATACATACAGTTCATCGAAGTAGAGTGCCAAAGGTCCGTCGTCCAGCAACAATTCCAGAATAAACTCTAGCTGCACCTTCCTCAAGGGTCAGGTTTCCAATGTTAACCCTAATGTCTATTTTCACGTATCCAGGATGGACGTAATTCACACGAAAAATGGTGGTCTTCTAGCGCTGCATGACTAGTTGGGATGGGAATTAACTTGAAAAAGTTCTCAATCTGCTTTTCCACTTAGCACTCCTCAGAAGCTGCATTGACGTCCAACTTTATACAGGACTACAGGAGGTATGCACTACTTGACATAGAGCAAGGACCGAGAAGTTATAAATACTTAACAAAAACCACCTCCAAGTTTGAAGGCTTTGAATCTGAATGTTTCATAGTCTACAACAAGTGTGCTTTCTGCGGCATTGTCAACCTGCATACTATCTCTCATTTTTTGATTTTTTGATCGGCATACTATCTCTCGTGTTAATATTGTTTGGTTGTCTGTATTTCTCTCATACTAGAAAAGGCTATACCTACCATCTCTCGTGTTAATACCGTTTGGCTGTCTGTGTTTCTCTCATATTTCTCTCATATACTAGAAAAGGATTCAGCCAGGGAGGCGATTTTGTTTCTCACAAGTTCTGAAATGAGTTTCCAGAAGTACTGCCGTTGAAGCAATGCTAGAAAGATCTTTGACATCAAGTTGCTGAAACACCACATTTGATAGCCCAGAAGCCTGGTATTCAATAGGTTTGATACCCTTTCCTTTCATCTCTTGCTCTCAATATGACCATGATGTCGTTAGATGCTAGACGACATAGCTCAATCCCTTTGCCTCTGTTGTCCTCTGTAAAAACTGCGCACTTGAAATTCCATGACACCCAGCCAAGCAATGTTGAAATTTTAGGCAAGTAGAAACTTTGTGCTTCTTTCTATATACAACTAGTGGGATGGGAATGAGGGAAGTAAAGCTGCAGGGAGACTCAAGCAGAGTATCGCCCCAGCCCAAAATGGCTCTGCCCCAAGTTCAAAAACTTTTAGGGGAAAACAGATGAACCAAAACTTCCCCAACAGCATTTGGCTCCGCCTCAAACCTGTAGTCTTTTACCCCACTACTCTAAAATCCTGTTTTACTCGCACCACAACTTTCTTTTGTTAACCAATACGGCCAAAAAAAGCCAAAACCGACCTACTTGGAGCAAAAAATTCTTGATTTTTGAGTGATCGACTTACAAGGTTTACTTTGATGAACACACAAGCGATGTAGGAGACGCCTTATTTTCTTATTCAAAACATCTATTACATATATCAGTAGCTACAAGCATAAGATATTTGCTTTCTTTCATGGAAACGTAAAAGTGAACAGATGAACTTCCTAAGCTCTATTACATTCCTCCGTTCAAAAAGTTGAGACTTCCATTTGATCATAGAACAATCCAGAAGGCCCACCGTCAGGAGCCAAAGCCAGCATCACAGGCCCTTTTGCACCTTGTTCTACAGTCAAGATTCCAGTGTTATGGTTTAGGTCTGTTTTCACAAAACCAGGAGTCACTGCATTTATGGCCATGTTAGGATAGTTCTTCGCCAGAATCCTTGTGTAGCCATTGAGAGCTGCTTTGGACACTATGTAAGGAGCAAAATTGATGGGCCATCCTCTGGATTCCAGCGCATCCTCCTTGAAATCCTTAGCAAATTCCTGAACCAACTTATCCACTTTCTCTACTGTGAGGCTTTCAATATCACTTAGCTCCTTCTTAGCCTTTTCGTTTGGAATAAGCTGAAACACAATTTGATGAAACATTGTTATACACAAGCAGACAAGGCTTAGGAACCTGTTTGGTGTTGTTTCGTTTTCAAAATCAAAAAGCACTTGAAATGCTACAAAACAATCTCAAAGTCTTCATTTTCTGCGAGCAAACAATGTTTCGTTAGTTTTATGTGTGTAGGACATGTCAGAATATTAAGACCCATAATACATAAACAAAATAAATCTTGGATAGTTATTATGATGTTGGGTGACTCACCACTCACAAGAGTAATACTCTTAAGTGAGTTCATTAAATATATATTGGACTAGAGTGATGTGGTATGGACCCTAAGCCTTGAGTAGGCAAAGGCGTATCAATTCATTATACGAACTCCCGACATTTCAAAAGTAATTTTTTGGAAAGATAAGATAAACAAGTGTAATGTGATTTTTGGAAAATGGAAACTGCTTGTAGAAAGTGCGACCGTTATTAGCAAAGAAGCCAGTATTTTGTACCTTCAGTTGTCCGAGAATGGAGGAAACATTGACTATCCGAGGAGAGTCTGATAGTTGAAGAAGTGGAATAAGCTCTTCGGTCACAAGCTTTACTCCATAGTAGTTTGTTCTCAGACAAGCTTCTGCCACTTCCCAACTTTCATTCAAAACTTCTCTTAGTTTCTTAGCTTCTGGACCTGCAATCTGTCATCCAAATTGGGAATGCTAAATCATCTTCCGCGTCCCCCACAGTTTCTAATCAGTATTGATTAATAGATAGTATTGTTAAGATGTAGAAAATTACATAATCTTCGATCCCTAATTTTAGCCCCCTTCGAACCTCTGGAGCAATCGTGGTTCCAGAAACTCCTGCATTATTCACCTGCATTGTTGCATTCGGATTATTTTCATTTCGAAACTTACGAGAAGAAGGCTTATGACATAGTATATATACCACGTTGTCCAAAAACCCGAAAAAATACAGAAATACATAACAGTTAAAAAAAAACTCCAACTTTGAAACTACCAATATGTCAAGCTTCTTGAATTTGGTTTTGATGAACTCAGCCAAGGAAGCAATACTGGTTTGGCTGGTCACATCAAGCTGATGAAAAAGTATGTCAGATTGTCCACAAGCTTTGAGATTTTGCACGGCTTCAAGACCGTGATTCTCATCTCTTGCTGTTAATATCACGATAACTCCATTAGAAGCTAATTGTCTACATATCTCTAACCCAATTCCTTTGTTGGATCCAGTTACAACCGCAACCCTAAAGACAAAAACGTGAAAGAAGAGTGAGAGCCGAACATATTGGGGTGTGCGAATTAGATAGAGTCTACATTTATTTTTCTCCAAAAAACAAACTCATGGACCTTGAAATGCAAAGTATAGGTTCAAATTGCGGGGGAATAGTTCAATGGTTAAAGTACTTCCTCCATCCCCCTTAACAGTCTTTTTCCAGTAGCTGTGCCTTGTAATCGAGTTAATAGTTATTGGATTTTACCAATTAAAAGATGGGATATCAATAAATGTTTTCAAACCAACTTTTCGAAATCATCTAAAAAAGACAAAAGGGTAAGCAACAGACTTGTTTCTTTTAAGAGATATCTAGTGGAAGTGGACGACGACATTGAGATGGAGGGAACATATTGTATAAGTTTCATGCTCAACATATGTGAGATGTCGGCCTACACGGAGCGGATTGATAGCGAGAAAGCCCCATACATAAGAAAAAATATCCAGCAGGGAACGAGAACTGAAGATGTATAATTTGAAAGATTCAGATGCAAAAGAAAGAGTGAATTAATAACAGTGTCATCATATACCATGACTTACCTCTTCGTCGTGGACTGAGTGATCCCTGCTTCTTCCGTTGGATGCGATTTCGTGATCGGCTCCATTGTTCGCGATTATGGCGTACGTGAAGAGTAATAAGGCTGCTTCTGATTTTCAGGTGTTGGTATACACTGATACATATATACTAAGTAGTAAGTTTGATTTCTGGTTTCTGGGCTCTTGTTCATCGTATGCAATGACATAAGGATGTGTTCATTTTCTCTGTCTCAAAAAAAATGAAGACGTAAGCTATGACATGTCTAAACTTTCACATTTTAGTTTAATTTCACTCCACTTTTTTGTAGGCCGGCCCGGTCCGTATCCGAAATCATTTTGGGCTGGACTGGACTATGTTTTTGTTGTGCTGGGCCTCCTTCATTGAGGCTGCAATGCCACTGGATTGCACCCCGAGCCCAGCCCGAGAAATTTTGGGTCGGGTCTCGGGCAGTTTTTCAACGAGGCAAACTATTGCTTGAGCGCCACGAGAGGCGGATTTAGGGTTCAGGGCTATTGACAGTCTCTGAACCGACTAAGATACTAACACCCTGTTAACCCCCTTTGATATAAAAAGACCCAATGGAAAACAAAATTCTCTTTTGAAAACATTAAGAGACATTTTTCCAGAGGTTGGCTTTGTTTGGAATGGCTAAAGAAATTGGCTTTTGGCAATTCTTAAGGGCATCCCAGCATACATTAAATATCAGAGAAATTGAGTTTTCCAATTTTTTCTTAGAAGCAAACACCAATAAATATACCAATAAACTGAATCGTGCAAAACATTTATAGCTGCGATCTCAAGAAGATGAGCCTCTTGGAAATAATCACGATAACTGATGAACAATAGAAATAAGATGCGTGAAAAACCGCCATAAGTTGCCACTCTACACATTTCCTATTTGTAAATCATGCATCAAAGTTACCCAATCTGTTACTGTAAAACCTTAACATGGCCGAAAACGATGTTGAAAACACCATGTTAACGCTTCGACTGCCGCAACCTATTCCGCCTGCAAAGCCGAAGCTGTCTTTTAAAAAATTTTTTAGCTTCACTTTCAATTCTTTTGAATCAATCATTCACTTCGCCAAGTAAAATTTATAAAGTTAAAAGTTTATGATCAAAAGAAAAAATCAGTAAAGATCAAACAAATAAAAAAGAGAAAATATCTCTTATATCCCTTCGACTTTGATCAACATTTTATTTTGGTCCTTCACCTTTTAATTTCGGCACAAAAATACTTCGACTTTCCAATTTTTTTCAATGTCATCCTTTAGGGATATATACAAATACACACGAAAAATAGGGTGTTTGGATCAAGAACCCTACACACATCAGATGCTGTTGATTCCCGCGTTAGCCCCCTTGTTTTTATTTTTCTAGAATTTTTGGATGACTCGGATCGGCCGTCCGGCGGCCAGAGATGGCCCGGCGCAGGACTCAAAGAAAATGGATTCTTCTAAAGGATGACATTGAAAAAAATTGGAAAATCGAAGTATTTTTATGCCGAAATTGCAAGGTGAAGGACCAAAATAAATTTTTGGTCAAAGTCAAAGGAATATAAAAGAAATTTTCCCAATTAAAAAAAATGTAGTTACATTGTTTTTGTGTTTGTCTAATTTGATCTTTTTTTTTCAATTTCAATCCATATTTTCTTTCGGGAATTGATTTTCACACTACTTTTTTTTTACAATTCACACACTTTTTATTTATTTATCTTTATTCACTTGAATTTATTATCTTACCCTTTACTCAATAAGGGGATCCGAGTGTGAAAATCATTATAAATTTTGGTTCTCACTTTTTAAGTATTATTTTACCTATTGGTTCTCACTTCATATTTTATAGGTAATTGACTGTTGATAACGAGAGTATTATTAGCAGTTTCAAAATTTGAAACCACTTCGAGAAAAATTGTAATATACTCATTCGTTACAAAAAGTTAGTCCACTACATACGTGCAGTATATGTGCAGTATACGTGCAATTTTCGGATAGAAAATAAAGTACTTCCATGCATTGAACACGATATACACACGAATCAAGTGCCTCAATCAAGGGTTAATGTCAAAAAAAGCTTTAGTTTATTTAATTTACCTTCTCATTTTCAATAGATGGGTTCAACAATGAAGCCAACATATTCAACCAAAGAGTGGCCTTGGCACTCCGAAACTGGCACGACACAACCAAGAAATGCATCAAGCAAAACCGCCAGTACAACCACGCCTATGTCCAGTCAGCCCGTCACCCCTTCCCACCACCTCTCCCTTGTCCACCTCCTCCACCACCAAAGGAGCGAGATCGACAGCAACGTCGACCAAACCATCCCCGTCGTTCCAACTTCAACGTCGACCACGGGGGGTCTACCCCGATGGCTTCCCATCCCCATCCCTCCGCCAAAGGAGACGAAGATGGATTTGCATCCAACCACACGCCACAAGCAGGTCGAGATGTGGCGTATTGAAGACATCGAGAGCAGAGAGGCACCATAGTTCAAGCCTAGCTCGAGCTGGGTGGCGCCGCTGCCCCAGCATGAGATTGATATAGGAGTGCCGAAGGATTTCTTGTTTGATAGGAGAACAAATACGTGATTATGAGAATTGGAAAATCCTATAGTGCAAGGCTCTGCAAGACACCCTGTACGTGTTTGCTGGTGGTCAACGGGATCTAGAACTTCAGCTTTGCGAATTTGTTGAGCCGTTTCCAATCGAACCTAGGTAGGCCAGACTTGTAACTCCGAAGTCGCATATTTATGATTTTGCCACTCTAGGTTTAAATTGCCTAAAGTGGTATTCCTCCTCTATGCGCACCGCATCAGGTGGCCGATGACTGCGGCGTGGGAGAGGTTAATGGCGTGGGAGTCGCCGGCAATGGCGGAGAGGTAGTGTTCGTCGCCGGTGGTGGCGGTGAAGTGGTGTTGGTAGAGCTGGTGGGGACGTTGAGGCTGGAGTGTGGACATTGTCCAATACTCTCTCTCACCCTCACTCTCACTCTCTCTCTCTCTAGAAATGTGTATGTCTAGATAATCTCTCACACCCTCACTCTTTCTCAACTTCTGCAGTCCTCACAAAACTTAACATCTCCATAAGTGTTAAAGACCTTCTCAGACTGCAGGACCTCCCTCAACTCCCAAGAAGACGAGACTTCCTGCCCCCGCCCCCGTCCCCGTCCTCAGCTTGTTTTTAACTACAAAGGCAGCCGATAGGTTAACCTGGACTTGGAGTATTTATTAAGGTTTGAAGGCCTAAAAAAGTCAACAGTATTATGGAGAAGATTACAAGGTCAAGTTGAAGACATCGCAGGAGCACTCCGAGACTGCAGAAACTACTAGACCTTTAGTATTCTATCCGATTGATTGGCACCTGGAAAACTTAAGGAACTAAAGAAACTCCGCATTAGAGGAGGGAAACTATGTGCTCTAGGAAAAATTCAGAAACTTCAAGGGGAGTAGTGGAACGTAGAGATATTGTGTTTGAAGTGCTTGAGCGAATTGAAGTTGCATTGGAGAGAACTGAGGACATTATTTTCCATATATTTGTCGAAGCTGGAAGCCTGGATGCTTTGCTACAAAGGAGAGTCTTTTAGCCGTATTTGCCGTCCAATATAGGTCAAGGCTACTTCAAACAAAAGGATTGACACTGAGGCTCCGTTTGTTTGCCCGTAAAATATTCTTGCCAAAAACATTGTACATGATTTCCGGTGTTTGGTTGTTGAAAAGCCCTGAAAATAATTTTTTTGGGAAAATCTTTTACCTCTTTGGGCGTAAAATGATTTACCGTCAAAAGGCCCGTAAGTTGTTTTCCAACGCATAGCCGACTCCACTCCACGATCACCTCGGTCGGATTAGTTGGAAGAATTTCGTCTCAATCCAACGGTACACTTCCACGTGAACGCATGCAAAGGAGAGTGCTCTCTCTCTCTCTCTCTCTCTCTCTCTCATAGTAAAAGCAAGACTCTGTCTCTAACAAATCAAGGCCGGGCAAAATTTCTTTCATCTCTCTCCTAGAATTGCTCCTGTTTCCAAGGTTTTAAACTAAAATAGGCCAAGTAATTCAATGAGTTAAAGATTTGGAAACACTAAAATTAAACTTCAATCAAACACAGAAAAATAATTTTGGAAAAAACATTTTCACGTAAAACATTTTACATGAAAAATATTTTACATTGTAAACCATTTTACATCGAAACAAACGGAGCCTGAATGCAACATCTCTTGACGGTATTTGACTATATTTCACATGTGTTGCATTGTTACTCAAGCTTGATTTGTAGTTGTTATGGACGTACTTCACCATTTTAAGTTATTTTGTAGCTTAGTTTTGGATTTTGTATGTTGTTATGGACTTCACCGTATTTGGATGCAACAAAGGAATTGGTAGATCTCAAATAGATGTATAAATCGGTGCCAAAAATCCTCAAATAAATAGTCGCGAGAATAGATATTGTTTTGATTGAAAAGATGTACATACTATGTGTTTCGAGCATTTCATAGATGAATAGTTACAAGCTTTATTCTTGGCACTCTGTTCCTGGATACATGAAGGTGAATATATGATTGTATTAACTTCCTAAGCTCAATTACATTCCTTTATTCAAAAATTTGATACTTTCATCTGATTATAAAACAAGCCAGAGGGCCCAAGACCAGGAACCAAAGCCAACATCACAGGCCCTTTTGCACCCTGTTCTACCGTCAATATGCCAGTATTATAGTTAAGGTCTGTTTTCACATAACCAGGACACACTGCATTTATGGCAATACGAGGGTAATTCCTTGCCATAACCCTTGTGTAGCCATTGAGTGCTGCCTTGGACACGATGTAAGGAGCCAAATTGGCGGGCCATCCTTTTGTTTCAACCAAATCCTCCTTATAATCCTCAAGAAACTCCTCAACCAACTCATCCACTTTCTCTATTGTGAGGCCATCAACATTGGTCAGCTCCTTCTTAGCATTTTCGTGGGAAATAAGCTGAAATAGAACAATTGATGAATTGGAGTTAGAAGAAGTAGACAAGCTATAACTAGCCCATGTTTATATTTTCAATCTTTTGTTGAAACAAGTTTTTTGGGAATTTGGAAAGTCTTTTTGGCTAGTATTGTGAAAGTGATTCGTGTTTTTAACTATTGGCAAAAAGAATTTATTAATCATTCCATTTGTGAAAACGATTAAAAGAGACATAAGCACAAAATAGCATCACTATAGGGAAAACCTGACATCCCAACGAGGTTTGCACCTCAGGTCCCGAGTGATTTATTTCTAGATAAGTTTTATTATACACGTGTTTAATTTTTTAATTGCACCCAAAAAATTCTCCTATTCATGTCAGTTTAATTGTTTATGTGTTTTCGATAGGGTAATTTTGTACCTTCAATTGTCCCATGGAGGAGGAGATATTGACTATTCTAGGAGAGTCGGATAGTTGAAGAAGTGGAATAAGCTCTTCCGTCACAAGCTTGACTCCATAATAATTTGTTTTCAGACAAGCTTCCGCCACTCCAAAATCTTTCTTGAACATTTCTTGCTTCAGTTTCGAATCTGGACCACGTACAAGCTGGCATCAAAACTGGAAATAGTAAACCATTTTGTTTCGCCCACGTAGTTTCAAGTAATGTCGATCAATAGGATAAAGGTCAATATCTTGTAGCGGATGTTCTTTTTTCTTTGATGTACACTTGTCGAGTTTATTAATAAATTTTTTTGCCGATAAAGAAAAAACGGCATATAGGGTATGCCCCTTTATTTCGAAATAAGAAAAGATAATATTGCTGTCAAGAAGGCGAAACTTACATCATCAATCCCAATTTTTTTACCCTTTAGAGCCTCTGGATCAATTTCAGTTCCACCAATTCCTGCATTATTCACCTGCACCCATGTTTCTCGATTATTTCATTTCCAAGCCAGAGAAAAATTAGGTTTATGGAATTGGGGGATGGTGCAATGCAGTGACCATGTTGCGCATCTTTGAGCTGTTAGATCGTACATCCGATGGCTCGAATCTCATCTCGGCAATGAACGGCTCTCGATCATTGGTTGCCGAGATGAGATCCAAGCCGTCGAATGCACGATCCGACGGCTCGGAGGTGTGTAGCATGGTGCTCTATGCCTCATTGCATAGCACCAACCTGAAGTCCAGGTTTATGACTCATCATACACATTGTGTACAATTCCGAAAAAAAAACTAATGAATCCAGCCTTTAAAAGTACCAATATGTCGAGCTTGTTGAATTTGGTTTTGATGAACTCAGCCAATGAAGCAACACTGGCTTGGTTTGTCACGTCAAGTTGATGAAAGAGTATATCAGACAGTCCAGAAGCTTTGAGATTTCTCAAGGCTTCAAGACCCCGGTTCTCATCTCTTGCCGTTAATATCACCATTATCCCATTAGAAGCTAACTGTCTGCAAATTTCAAGCCCAATTCCTTTGTTGGATCCAGTAACAATAGCAACCCTAAAGACAAAGTAAAAACAAGCATGTGTAAGCTAAGAAGGGAATCCAACATACCGTGGTTAAATCAGCCCCAAACATGAAACCACAAATTACATGGAAGGTATAAGATACAGCAGAAGAATAACTCAAAGCAATGGAATTATCTTAGTCAACGACATATCAGATTAATCATATGGGATCTCGTTCCCGAATCATCTCGGTATCGTGTCGAGCCCCATCTAGAATCGAAACATGTGATACGCCTGGAAATTATAGCCTCGTTCGGTTCAAAATTATTTCGTGAGCCCAGATGAACTTGTACAAAGCTCAATCAAAACCACTCCATGAAGAACGTAGACAAAAATGAGAGATACAACATGGTGTAGCCGGTCCACTCCATTCATACACTTCAACAACCAAGAAAAACATCATGTGCCACTCCTAAATATGGCCTTCCCGATCTATATATCCTATTTTGCTACTTATTTAATTTCTTTTTATATTTTTGAAAACCTTAGAAAATAATAGGGATTCTCACACCAAAAGTATGGGTTGTTCCATATTATTAGTCTCTAGATGCCTAAAAGTCCTGCCCAGGCTAGAAGATCTACAAAGTACAATTTTTCAAAAATATCGTAACATAAAATTTCAATATCCATAGCCTATGCAAAAAGAAAGAACAATTTACTTGTTCGCAAAATAATTATGTGTCCAAGTGCCGTAATGATGTCAAAAAAAAAAAAAAAGAGGGCAAACGCAGAGAGGCAAGTGACTGTACAATAAAATTGCAAGTGTTTGTTGCCTCAAGTTTGCGATTCTATCCTAATTAGGCCTCAAATAGGCTTCTTCGTTTCTGGGGACGATCGAGCGACTACACGTTCCGTTCATAGAAGAACAAAAGTAGGAATGAAATAAAAATCCAAGATGTATATAATCCAAGAATTTAAGATTGAAAAGAGTAAACACCACACCTACCTCTTTGTTGGTTGAGCGATCCCTGCTGCTTCCATTGGATGTGATTATGGTGTCCAGAGAGGAATAGTTTGGGTACTTAATCTGCTGGTTTAGATGATATGGTTGTTGGTTTAGTTGCTCTGATTTTCGGCCTTTGACCTATATATAGGTGTACGTAGAGTGTTTGATGATTAGTTTGGCATTCTCTAAGATATTTATATTAAATTTCGTTACTATAAATTCTTAATTGTTGACAGAAAAAAAGGGTGTTGGATTTTTTTAAATTTTCTTCTCCATCGTATGCCATGACATAATGCTGCCTAGGAATTAGTAATTTATTACAGGGTCAAATCTCTCTGGCTAATGCATTTTTTATTTTTTTTGATCCGATCTCGCTAATGCATTTACTATGAGAAATTGCTTGTGTTCGCTACATATTTTTAAACCAAGGTGGAGAGCGAATCAAATGGCTGAACTTGGGGTGCCTATTGTCCCTTTAGGCACAGTATGTATGTTGGGTCAATTCGAGCCATCTATTGCCGAATTCGAGCCGTCATCCATGCTCGACAATTGATGAATACTCAGATTGCATCTTAGCTGATCAGATCTCAGATGCAATTTGAGCCGTTTATTGCCGAGTATGGACGATTCAGATTGGCCCAACACTCATGTTGTCCCTCCAAGCACTGGCGCGATCAAAACCCACTTGCGGTAATACTTCTCATGAATCAAACGGCCTGTGCATATCCAAGCGCAACTCTCGATCCGCTCAACAAGTGGAACTCTATCAATAACTATGACCATGTCCAGCAAGGGTCATCGTACCATTTTCGGAGTTGAATCCACTTTGAATTTGATAATTGCATTTGCTTGTGAAGTACTCAATGCATGAGAATGACATCGTATGCCATGACTATATGGTCTTCCCACTGTTGTTTTTCGCTGATTCTAAGCAAAAAGAATGGGACCATATATATCAAGTATGGGCCTGGACTGTTCAATTAACTATCGTTTTGGGCTGGGCTAGACTATGCTTTGTGGTGGGCCTCCTGCTTTAAGGCTTCAACGGCAACCCCGAGCCCAACCCTATAAAGCTCTGGTCGGGTTTGGGCAGTTTTTTTTTATCGATCGTTTGGTTTTGTTTGGGATGGCTAAAGAAATTAGCTTAAAAAAAAGCATATGAATTAGAGGAGGTTGATTCTGATTCTTCTGTGACTTTCTTCTCCCGTTCACTCTTCTTGTAGTCCGCCCATTTCTCTAGTAGTTTGAAGAGGCACAAACTTTCGTCTCTGCAAGCCTCGCATAAGCACTGGATTCCTCCCCGTATACCCATGCCCCTTTGCGATTGGATGCTTTCCAAATCAATTTTCAATGATTTCCAAGGGGAATGGAATGGGGAAGAAGATGGGCAAGCATCAAGATCAAGATCAGGATCGGAATCTGAATGGACTTGAAATCGAAAGCTATAGTTGTAGGCACAACCCAATTAACACCACCTTCAAATATTGAGTCAAAGAAGGATGAGTAGGCACGCTAGTCTGTAAGATCCGGCTAGCCAAAAGTAACTCAAAATAACAACTTAGCAAAACGTCACATTAGAGCATCTTCAACTCCTAAGCAATTGGAGTTTTTTTTAGCTATAATAGCTAGCTAAAGCACAAAAACGGCAAACCCAACAGACTCGTTTCACGGTTGGCAGATTGGCGTGATGCTACAATACCTAGCTGCTCTTGGCAAAATACTTTAGCCTTGCTGGGTTGATTTCAACCCCTTCTCGCCCTGTCTACTTCCCTCATTTTCTCATCTCCCGCTCAACATTTCGTTACTTCTTTCACATAACTCAAAAAGTCAACATAATTAACTAAAATATCACAAACATGATTTCACGTTTTTTCTCCAAAAAGGTTTTCCCCCAGCTACAGAATAATCAAAAGGTGGAAACGAACATTCAAAATCCCAATATGAGGTACCCGTACCCTCATTTTTTAGACAGACATTATCTCATTACAAGTTCCGGCGCAATTCTCATGCTTCAATCCAACCGTACCTTTCTTAAATGCGATAGTAGTCTTTGGGAGATATAGACAATGCAATCAATTAATCAACCCAACTAATAAGGCCAATACTTGAGGGCCATGGGTCAACATCCAAGGTAAAAAAAAAAAACGAGTCCTACTATTCGCAAGGAAGATTTGTAGAGAATGACGCAAGAAAAAACGTGTTTGATTATAGGCATGGAAAATCATTTATTGTTTGATTATATATATGCACGGTTTTTAAAAAGAGACTAATTAACAAAAGGATACGAAGGATACATAGATGAGTATAGCTAGCTAGCTACAAGCTTTATTCTTTGCTCTCTTTCCATGTCTACAAAAAAGTGAATATATAAACCTCCTAAGCTCAATTGCATTCCTTCATTCAAAAAGTTGATACTTCCGTCTGACTATAAAACAAGCCAGACGGCCCACCATGAGGAAGCAAAGCCAGCATCACCGGTCCTTTAGCACCTTGTTCAACAGTATAGATCCCAGTGTTACAGTTGAGGTCTGTTTTCACATAACCAGGACACACCGAATTTATGGCAATCTTGGGATAATTCTTTGCCATAACCCGAGTGTAGCCAATGAGAGCAGCTTTGGACACTTTGTAAGCAGAAAACTCGAGAGGCCACCCTTTTGTTTCCAGCAAATCTTCCCTCAAATCCTCATAATACCACTTAACCACCTCATCCACCTTCTCTACTGTGAGGCCATCAATTTCGCTTAGCGTTTCCTTAGCCTTTTCGTTTGAAACATACTGCAACGCAATTTAGTCAAAATGTTATTGGAATAAAACAAGCAAGCTATCCGTGTTTAGTGCGCGCGGTTTCTTTGGAAAATATGTTACGGAAAGGTCAGTATATATACCAGATGCTTTATTCAGCAAATACCATAAGACACATGGATGATTCAGATTACAAAAGTGCCATCGGAATGGATGCGCAACGGTCTCAACTTCAGTACTATGGTGTTGAGATCTTCAATTTTTATGAATCCAGATCCGGACAACATTCTTAGTCTTAATAATTTTTTTTCCTTTTTGAGAGAAAACAGACTTTGAGAATCTGGAAATCCCTTTTCGCTAGATTTGGAAAGTGGGTTGTTTTCAAATTAAAATATTGCATATATATACTGTTTGTCAAAATAATTCGCTTAACAAGTTTATCTATTTTCCGCATGCAAAATGGAAACAGGTTAGTGAAAATGAAAACATTGGCTAACAAGCTAGCTAGGAACTTAAACGTCTATTTCATCCATAATTGTTGAGGGCTAGAACTAAGAGAAAATAGATAAAATAAAATAAAATTAGGTGATCCAACTGTGTTACTTTTTGATGTATAGAGTGTAAGTAATTTTATACCTGCAATTTTCCAAAGGAGGAAGAAACATTAACGATTTTGGGAGAGTTTGATTGTTGAAGCAGTGGGATAAGTGCTTCAGTCAAAAGCTTTACCCCATAGTAGTTTGTTCTCAGGCAAGCTTCTGCCCCCTCCAAACTTTGCTTGAATATTTCGCCCTTTTTTGCATTTGGACCTAAAAGCTGGACAATAAAATTGGGAATATTAGTAAATCATTTTCTCTTCCCGTGGAGTTTCAAAACGATATTGATGGATAAACATTAAGTGTTATATTTATGTTTTCACATAAATATAACACTTAATGGGAAACTGATCGAAATATAACACTAAATGTTTATCCATCAAGAAAACAGAAATATAACACTTAATGTGTTTATCCACCAATTTTTTTTTTTTTTTTTTGGAAAGTGGTTTATCCATCAATATAATGCATGCATTAAGTGTTATATTTTGCAGGATATAAAATGAAATAAGAACAAATAATAGGCTGCTGATTTTGCCACTCCCTTTTTTGTTAACACCACTTCCCTGCAAGTGTATTTTTGGTGCAAAAATACACTTTCAGGAAAGTGACGTTAACAAAAAAAGAGAGTAACAAAATCATTTCCCCAATAATATTGTTAAGATATATGATCAGGATACTAACAGTATCAAAGTCACCAACTCCTGCATTATTTATCTGCACCAATATCTTACGATTATTAGATACGATTCTTGAATTAATATTGCACTAAGAGTACGAAAAAAATGAAAAAAATACATGAAAAAGTAGCTTTTGAAATACCAATATGTCAAGCTTCTTGAATTTGGTTTTGATGAACTCAGTCAAGGAAGCAATACTGGTTGTATTCGTCACATCAAGCTGATGGAAAAGTATATCAAATAGCCCAGAAGCTTTGAGATTTCGTACAGCTTCAAGACCTCGATTCTCATCTCTTGCTGTTAATATTACTGTAACACCACTAGAAGCTAGTTGTCTACATATCTCTAGCCCAATTCCTTTGTTGGATCCGGTTACAACGGCGATTCTGTAGACAAAATAAACATATGTAAAAGAGCGAGAATCTAACCTATATAATGTCTTGTCCTAATTAGTCAAAACCATTGACTTTCCATAAAGATTGTACGTAACCTTAAATATGCATAATTTCACTTTCACCTATTCATGACTATATACCTAGTAAAGCAACAATGAACACAAAAAATAAGTAACATATAAACCAAGAAAATACAAAACATTAGTATGGTATGCACCATGGGCACCATAGCTTTCTCGTATATAAAATCTGAGATTTAAACCCCTAGGAAAATGCACCGGATGCCGTAGCGATGGAATATATTATAATTATTACAAGGTATCTTTTTTCGGTCAAACGGAAATTATTACAAGATATCTTTACAACAATATATGAATTAAGTATAAAATACTACAATATAGTAAATCTAGATATTCATTCTACGATAACTTTCAACTTTCTCTGTGCTTTTGTGCCAAGTATTTCTGGCAATAGCAATGGCTTCTTTATCTCTTCATATTCAGAAAAATCAAGAGTGTTTAAAATCAACAAAAAAGAAATAAGGATTAAAGGAGTGATTAACAGTACCTCTTTGTCGACTGAGTGATTCCTGTTTCTTCCATTAGAGATGTGAGATTATGGTATGAAGTGAAAGTAGTTAAGGATACGTATTTTGTTTGAAAGGCAGAGAGATATATATAGTTGGTGGTGGTGGTTTAAAGTGTCACGTATGCCATAACATAATGGGGAAAAAAATGACAAATATAAGACGTACGCCATGACTTAAGAAACTGGGCCATATAAAGCCTTTTAATTTTTGTGGTGGGCCTCCTACTTTAAGGCTGCAATGGCACATCCGGATCGCCCATTTCGATTTTGGACGGTTCGGATTGGAGAAAAAAAGATGAGAGAGACTGGTGGGGTGAGAGGAGAGAGGGTTTTAATTTGGATGGTTCAACACATTTTTGAACGGTTCAAATAGGCTAATCTAGCATCACGAAGATACGGCCATGTGATACTCATCCGGCACCTGAGGCCAACCTTAATTGTTTGGTTCAAAATAACTCAAACAAAAGCAAAAGCCTCGCTTCGTTCAAGAAAAATCAAAAGGTCAACATAATTTTTTGTTTTGAGTCAATCGGAAATTGAAAGGTCAACATAATTAACTAGTCTAAACAGCCTTAATTGACCCCATTTTTTTTGACTCAACAGCAAATTACTTATAATAAAAAAAAGGGAGAATTTTTGATAAGTCCATTATAGCATGTTTCTAATCCACCCAAT
Organism: Rhododendron mucronatum var. ripense; assembly: GCA_019656295.1. Taxonomy (NCBI): domain Eukaryota; kingdom Viridiplantae; phylum Streptophyta; class Magnoliopsida; order Ericales; family Ericaceae; genus Rhododendron; species Rhododendron mucronatum. The sequence continues at coordinate 2,480,276 of BPLT01000008.1, read as the reverse complement.
CCACTTCTAAAGTTCCTAACGTCTCTAGTCCACTAAATATTTCAATGACAAAAATAACCTATATAAAAGAAACAAGGGCCTTGTTTGGCTAATATAAAAAATACATTTTTTCATTTTTTTCGATCTTATTACAACCACATAACCACCACCACCACCATAATGACCACCACCACGTCACCGCCGCCGCCGCCGCCACCACTCCATCACCATCACCACCACCACCACCACCACCACCAACACCACCAACACCACCACCGGCACCTCCACCACCACTACGCCCCCACCACCATCTTCACCACCAATCCTCCGCCGCTGCCGCTACCACCACCACCACCACGGTGCCGCCACGACCACCACCATAATGCCGCCACGTCCACCGCAATTACCACCACCACCAAGCACCCACCACCACAACCACTCCACCACCACCACCGCTATTATTCCACCACCACGCCGCCACAACAACCACCACCACCACAACAACCACCGCCACCACAACGCCGCCACCTCCACCACAATTACCACCACCATCGCCACCGCTATCACTCCACCACCACGCCGTCACAACCACCACCACTACCATAACGCCGCCACTTCCACCACAATTACCACCACCACCAAGCGATCACCACAACCACCACCACCACCACTCCATCATAATTCATAACCACCGCCGCCGCCATCACTTCACCACCACCACCACCACCGAAATGACAACCACCACGCCGCCACCACAACCACCACCACTATGCCGCTGCCGCCAACGTCACCACCACTACCGCCACCACAACCACCACCACCACTCCACCACCACAACCAGGCCGCCATCATCACTTCACCACCACCACTTCTTCTTTGGTAATTCACCTTCCTTCTTGGTCACACTTTCTTTTCTGTTGTCTCATTGGCGTTAGTGTTTTAAGAAAATAATTTGCAGTCTAAAAGTGCAAATTTGCAGTTTAAATTTTCATTGGTGTTTATTCAATAATTTGCAGTCTAAATTTGTGTGCAGACTACAAATTTGCACTTTCAGATTGCAAAGTTTATGAAAGTGCATTTATTTGCAGTCTAAAAGTATTATAAATTTGCAGTCTAAATTTTCATAGGCATTGGTGTTCAATTAACAAATTTGTGGTCTAAAAGGACAAATTTGCAGTCTAAATTTTCATTGACGTTAGTGTTCATTTAATAATTTGCAGTCTAAATTTTTGTTTAGACTGCAAATTTGCACTTTTAGATTGCAAAGTTTACGAAAGTGCCTTTATTTGCAGTTTAAATTTTTTCTGGCATTGGTGTTCATTTAACAAATTAGCAGTCTAAAAGTGAAAATTTGCAATCTAAATTCTCATTGGCGTTACGTTCATATAATAATTTGCAGTCTAAATTTTTGTGTAGATTGCAAATTTACACTTTTAGACTACAAAGTTTACAAAAGTGCCTTTATTTGTATTCTAAAAGTGCAAATTTGCAGTCTAAATTTTCTCTTTGCAATCTAAACTCTCATTGGCGCTAGTGCTCATTTAATAATTTGCAGTCAAAATTTATGTGTAGACTGCAAATTTGCACTTTTAGACTGCAAAGTTTATGAAAATGCCTTTATTTGCAGTCTAAAAGTATAAATTTGCAGTCTAAATTTTTTTTGGCATTGGTGTTCAATCAACAAATTTGCAATCTAAAAAGAGCAAATTTGTAGTCTAAATTCTCATTAGCGTTAGTGCTTATTTAATAATTTGCAGTCTAAATTTTTTTGTCATTAGCGTTAGTGTTCGTTTAATAATTTACAGTTTAAATTTTTGTGTAGACTGTAAATTTGCACTTTTAGCCTGCAAAATTTACGAAAGTGCCTTTATTTGCAATCTAAATTTTTTCTGGGATTGGTGTTCATTTAACAAATTTGTAGTCTAAAAGTGAAAATTTACAGTCTAAATTCTCATTGGCTTTTGTTTTCATTTAATAATTTGCAGTCTAAATTTTTGTGTAGACTGTAAATTTACATTTTTAGACCTCAAAGTTTACGAAAATGCCTTTATTTACAGTCTAAAAGCGCAAATTTGCAGTTTAAATTTTCTATGGCGTTGGTGTTTAATTAACAAATTTGCAGTCTAAAAGTGCAAATTTGCAGTCTAAATTGTCATGGGCGTTAGTGTTCATTTAATAATTTGCAGTCTAAAAGTGTAAATTTACAATCTAAATATATAATGAAAAGTATGTATAGTGCATTTGGTCATTGTGGTGGTGGCGTGGTGGTGGTGGTGGTTGTGGTGGAGGTTGCGCCGTTGTGGTGGCGGCGGCGGCAACGTGATGGTTGAGGTGGTGGTGGGGGCGTGATGGTGATAGAGGTGGTAGGAGTGGTGGAGCCGTGGTGGTGGTAGAGATGGTGGTGGGGGCGTGAGGTGGTGGTGGAGTGGTGGTGGTGGTGGTAGAGGCGATGGAGGTGGTGATGCCGTTGTGGTGGTGGTGGTAGCGGCGTGGTGGTGGGGGCGTGGTGGCGGTTGAGGTGGTGGGGGTGGTAGTGGCATCATCGTGGTGGTGGTAGTGGAGATGGTGGTGGGGGTGGGCTTGCGGTGGAGGTGGTGGTGATGGAGTGGTGGTGGTAATTATAGTGGAGGTTGTGGCAATGTGGTGGTGGTGGCAGCGTGGTGGTTGAGGGGGGTGGTGAAGGCGTGGTGGTGGCGTCGTGGTGGTGGGGTTGGGGGCATGGTGGTTGTGGAGTGGCAGTGGTGGCGGCGGCGGCGGCGGCGGCGGGTGGTGGTGGAGTGGTGGTGGTTGCGGCGTTGTGGTGGTGGTGGTGGTAGAGGTGGTGGTGGTGGTGGTGGTGTAGATGGTGGTTAGGGCGGCATTGCAGTGGCGGTGGTGGTGGTGGTGGCGGTGGTGTGTTGGTTGTGGTGGAAGTGGTGGAGCGGTGGTGGTGGCGTCGTGGTGGAGGTGGAGTGGTGGTGGTAATTGTGGTGGAGGTTGCAGCATTGTTGTGGTGGTGGTACACGGTGGTGGCGGCAGCGGCAACATAGTGGTTGAGGTGGTGGTGGGGGCGGCTTTTTTGGTGGTGGTGGTGGGGGGGGGGGGGGGGGGGGGGGGGGGGGCATGGTGGTGGTGGTGGAGCGGTGGTGGTTGCATCGTGGTGGTGGTGGTTATGGTTGTGGTGGCAGCGTGGTGGTGGTAATTATGGTGGAGGTTGCAGCATTGTGGTGGTGGCGGCGTGATGGTTGAGGTGGTCTTGGGGATGTGTTGGTGGTTGTTGTGGTGGTGGTGGTGTGGTGGTTGTGGTGGGGTGGTGGTGGCGGCGGCGGCGGCGGCGGCGGTAGTGGTGGTGGTAGCGTAAAGTTTAATGAAGGGACAATTTTGTCTTGTCAAAAAATGAAGTGGACTTGAGACTTTAAAAAAAGTAATGGGCTGGACTAGAGATGTTTTGGAAATATGAGGTGGATTGGACATGTTACAAAATTCTATAATGGACCTTACAACAAAAAACCAGCAAATTTCCATAACAGCTCGTTTAGACGGAGTGATTTCAAGAGAAAAGAAAAGAAAGAGTTTTGATTTCTAGCTAAATCACTCATTTAGATTGACTATTTTGGTGAGAATGGAGAGGAAAGTACATAAATAAAATGTTTTAATTGGCTTCTCCCATTTTTCACCCAATTTCACCATAAATGGAAAGATTTTGTGAAAAATGGCTTCCTTTTTTTATCTCACCATCCAAAGGGGCTGTAAGCACAATTCGTGTGTTTGAGGTATCCAATCAAATCAACTGCGAGTTCCCCCAATCATGGTGTTTTGGCTTTGGCATATGAAAAACTTAAATCCTGTTATCATTTCTAGAAGGTAGGAAGTGTTTGATTTGATAAAATGAAAATCGAATCGAATGACTATTCTTTCGAAATGCTTAGTTCAGCTTTCAAAGGAAAATTTGAAATGGTTTGTTTTATTAGACTGTGGAAAGTGGACTTGTTTGATAAACGATATAGACATGGAGAAATTGTACGCAGGTGAACAACGGAGCGGCTAGAGAAGAGGTGGAGCAAAGGGGGATCCGTTGTGGTTAGGAAAGGGGTGGACCAAAGGGGGCGGCAGCGCCACACACAAACCCCCCACCCGGGGGAACCCTAACTAATGAAGTAGAGAGAGGGAGGGGAGCAAATCCTAGAGAGAGAGAAAATAGGCCCGCTGAAAATAGGGAGGAGAACAACACCTTGAAGTTTGCTCTCCCATTCTCTCCCTCTCACCATCTTAGCAATTTATATCTTACTTTAGCTGACCAGATTCGAGCTTTGACCACCTCATCACAAGAAGACATGAGACATTTGCAGATGAGTGACATGCGGCATATAGGGTCGCGGCAAATGAGCTCACGCCAGGGTCTCGGTTGATAAGCTCACACTTGTTGGAGATGCAGACAACTTTCACCAACAGACAGGCTTGCGCCAACCGAACTCCTGGCTAGGCAGACTCCTACAAAAAGGGTCCCACAAAAAGGGCCGCAGACTGACAGGGTCACGGACAAGGATAGGGTCGTGGACAGGCAAGGTCCGCGGCAAGTAGGGCTGGGGGGTTGACAGGGTCGTGACAGGCCCGCGGACAGGCAAGGTCCATGATAGGACGGTTCCATGGCAGGATGGGTCCGATGGAGATTTTGGTCTCTGCCTATAAATACCAATTCTGGACCTCTGGTAGTCATTTGAAAGAGGAGACAAATGGAGAAAGATGAGACAAACAGATTTCGAGAGAGAGGGAGAGACCATTTCCATGAGAGAAGATGGAACTACGCTTAACCTGATTCCCTGTACACCGGGATACGTAGGCAGCCCTGATAACTCGAACTCGGTCGCGTTTTATGCCTTCTCCTCTAACCTTCCAAATCATTCACCACCTCATTCATTTTAAACACTAACCATTCTTTACCTCTCCAGCATATTTTATTCTCATAAATATTTTTAGCTCTATTTTGAACCTCGAGGAGATCAAGTATGATTTTGACCACTCCTACATAGGCGACTCTTATAGGGATCAAACCCCGAATCTCTGGTTATGAGTGACACGCGGTATATAGGGTCGCGGCAGATGGGCTCGCACCAGGTTCCTACATAGGCGACTCTACTTGGGAGGTGGATTGGTTGGCTATTTAGTCTCAGAGAATTAGACTCAGACGGATTAATGTGTTCGAGAGGGGAAAACATCCTGTAACCAGAGTTAGCGCGAGCCTTGTTAAAGGGCTAGTAGTGCGAGATACACCAAACAGGTGCCAGCGTTAGCACGAGTCCTGTTAAAGAGCGAGTAACGCGAGATGACCGAGCAAGTGCCTTAGCGAGAGTCCTATTCAAGGGTGAGTAGCGTGAGATGCACCGTACATGTGTCAAAGTTAGCACGAGTTCTGCAAAGGGTGAGTAGCGCGAGATGCACCGAACACGTGCCAAAGTTACCATGAGTCCTGTTAAAGGGCGAGATGCACCGAACAGGTGCCAAAGTTTGCGTGAGTCCTCTCAAAGGACGAGTAGCGTGAGATGCACCAAACAGGTGCAAAAGTTAGCAGACTGACAGGGCTACAATAGAGTCGCGGTAGGCCCGCAGGTAGGCATTTTATTCTATGATTGTGATTTGAATTATTAATCAACTGAATTAAGGTGCAATTAGATAATTGTACAATTTCGCCTAATCATGTACTAGTAGTTGAAGTTACATTCTTAGTGTGGCAAAACCTTAACCTAGTCACTTGACCTAACCCAATGAGCCATGGTCCATGTAGTCTTGGATATAAAGCCTTCCTTTCCCCTCAAACGCTTACATCACATTCATGTATAGTGATCCTTGCCACCTGGACGTTGTTCCATGTATTAAAACCAGTCCAATCGACTAAACATAGTCTGGCTTGGGAGCTCACTCGAGCCGAGCTGTTTGGAGCTCGTGCTCGGCTGATCATGCACTCCACCTCCATGCCATGTCCCCTCCACAGCCCGTTGCAAAACCGGCTGAGAAACTTCTCCCTCTCCAGTCATTTCACCCCCACTTCCTATAATCCTCACCCCACGTTCATTTTTCCCAACCAAGATTCACTTCCTTACTCCAAGCAACTTACACTCTCACCACTTTGCATTCTACTCAAGAGAGAGAGTGTGTTCAAGAGAGAGAGAGAGAGAGAGAGAGAGTGTGGCACCTTAGAAAACTCAATAAAGATTTTCTATGTTGAAAAATACCATTAAAACTGCATAGTTTTGGGATGCAGTTTTGGGAGTAACATTGTAGGAGAGTTTCATTTTTGCTGCGCCATGACACATTTCTCATTTTAATATATAAACCCGGTGCATAGCACAGGTTAATGCTAGTTTTAGATGAAATACTGGGATAGTCTAACCGCTAAAGTTTCACACAGCAAATCTGACTGAACTTACTCGGAAACTGGAGAATTTCCAACACAAAAGCCTCGAATACGGCACTATGAGTTGCATGAGGCAACATAAATAAATAGAGGTTTGGCCTTCAACAAGTCATGTTTAGCATCTTGGAAAAATGAATTTACTAGCCCATTCATTTTTTCTTCTCCAAGGCTATCAGCATCACTGATTCCTTTCCGGTCCATATATTGTGCTGAGGAGTTTGCTTCTCTGCAAGACCGTACAATGCCCTGCAAAATTCAGGTTATTAGAAGGCACACAGGTATTCAAACCTCACTAAATACCATTAACAATGCAAACTTTTGCCGAGCAAAAAAAAGAAAAACAAATCGATGGTGACTTCCATTTAAAAGCATTGAACAATGTTAGCCAAATAAGTACAAACCTGTGGGCCCGTGGCCGCAGCAAAAAAGAGCCTATCTTGAGCAGAGAACAAATTTACAAATAAAAATAAAGTAAACAAATAATGTGATCAAGCATTGGTTTAGTCAGTAATTGGATCCAAAAGTAAGTATTCTTTTTGCAAAAGCTACTCCCACACTGAAGGTATTATTAGGGAAGAAAAACACGAAAGACTAAGGACACAATGTAAAATAAACCAAATTTGATTCCTGAATATTCAGTTTGATAATGAAATGAAGGGAATGGAATGGTTAATGAAGCTCTAGGCACAGGCCTAAATTGTACAATAGATGCAACCAGAAAGCCAAAACATAACAAGGAGGCATCACGAAAAGAGACCTAGCCCGAGAAACACCATCTGACAACCCTAGTGGAATGGCCTCGAAGAACACCAGTTTCCTGACAACCCAAAAGATGTAGTAAATGGTTTTTCCTCAGATTCAAAGAGTAAAAGATGGCAAAAGAAACATACATGGAAGAGGTAGGTGTGATTTTCCAAGTATGTTGGGCAACCTGTAAAGCAAGGAATGCAATGGTTTTTGCAGGTAAGCCTCCCATACCAGAGGAGGTCATCGATAATGCTAAAGTGGCAAACAGCGACTACCTTCAAGCCATGGTCATGGGGTCGAAGGCGAGTACCCCCTTAACTGCTCGGGATACAAGATGGTCCCCCCTATCCTTCTGTTACCAAATTTAATATTAATGGAGCATACAATTCTCCCGCAGCTTACCTGCCTTCGGAATTATCGCGAGAGATATTGATGGATCAGCTCTTTTAATGCATTTGGCAGAATTTTAGTTTCTTCGGCCATTTCGGTGGAAGCTTGGGCCTCTTGTATTGCCTGTCTCACCGCCCTGGAATTGAATTGCTCGAAAGCAGTATTCAAATCGGACTGCTTAGAGCTAATCAACTGTTTTAAGGATCCAATATCTTTGTGTCCTAGGGAAATCAGTTCTGTGGTGGATGACATTAAGGTGTGGGCAAAAACTAGGAACTGGGTTTTCGTGTGGTGTTGTAGAGAGAATAACAAAGTGGCGCATTGGTTAGCATCCAATAGTCTTCATAGGAATTTTGTTATGCAGCCAGGTTGTATTCTGCCTGGGCTTGAGATTTTGCTTCGTAATGATGTATCCTGTTAATCTCGTTCTATAAAGAAGGCTCTAGTTGGCCGAATCAAGAAATAAAGAAGGCTCTAGTTGGCCGAATCACAGTAACCAATCAACGCAGTGAAATCTTATTGCTCTCTAATGTGTAAACAAATGTGTAAACAAAAATTATCCACCACAAAAGCAAAAATATATTGCAGAAATGAGCTCAGATACGCGAACGACAAGAAAGCAAGGTTGTGGTGCTGATTACCCCACCAAGAATTCAACTTTACTACCGAAATAACACAAATCATTTTATCCGGAATTAATTTCTCATGAAAAGGAAAAAGCAATATGAAAGTTGGCTGAAGCACGCACTTCCCTATCTGATAAGCTGCCATAAGGGTGTAAATAATCTTTTCATCACTTGAAAAATTCTCCGAAATCACGAGTTAATAATTGTTACCATGTCAAGAACTTCTTTCCTCGACTAAACTTTATTTTGGACTTCCGGAGTAAAGACTAAATCTTCCACAACAGATACCAAGACCTCGCCATATTTTCAAGCTAAAAGCAAGGCAACCAAACCAACCAACTGCAGCTTTCTGACCACTACTTTATTGTGCTAAAATCTGTCCGTTAGACTATCTGTCAGAGAAGCCGCACTATCATTGGATAAACTTCACCTATTAGAGTGCTACTTTTATTAAAGATACGCATACCTCGATTAGCCAGTCATTTAGTATAGCCCTCATCTTCTCTCATCCATGGTTGATTCAATCTCCAATACCAACAGCAAAGAAATAACAGCCCTACAACAAGAGTACAGGACTTTGGAGTCACACAAAAAATTTCATCTGAAGTACTTCAATTCTCTCATTCTCCTCAAATCACAAATGCAAGCATGAAATACAGAAGGTATTCCAATATACATCAAACCTTGATGAGGAAATTACACTGTTACAGCAGGAAGATAGCTGTTATTTTAAAAAATGGATAAAGCAAGACCTAGCTAAGTTCACTCACCATCATACACACTGTTAAAATAACCATAAAGATATCTGTTTTGTTTGATAGTGTTCTTTTGTGGAGTATTTGGTAATAGCAAAAGCTTTTTTCTCAAGGTAAAAAACAGATACATTTCAGTTTGGGAGTAATCTACACTGTAACTCAAGAAGACCAGAATGAAATTGAAACCAGCACAGACAGACCAAAAAAGTATGCTGGAATATAAGACAGAATAAGGGGTTGCTCCTTCCTGTGATACTCAATCGTTTACTTCGAATACTATGAGGACTGATGGCTACATTTAGCACCAGATACTTTCTCTGAGGTGAACCCACGAGCGCAACTGAAATGAAGCACATTATGGACAAATACAGCGAGTCTGAAAGTTAAGGAAGGTGCAACAAAAGGATAGTGAGGAACACAGTAAAAAAATTTGACGAAAAAGCCATCCTAAGATATTAGGTGCATCAAGAAACTCATGTAGATGGGATATAATCCATAAATAAGGATATGTTGTTCAACACAACCAAGAACAGAATTATGGATGTTAAAAAGAATATGCCTTGTAAGTTGTAACTATATAAACTACACTTCTAGGTAAAAAAAAAGTACCTGAATACAGAATGCATTTCAGATGAAATACAGGGATAGTCTAAGCTCAAAAGTTTTACACAGCAAACCTGGCTGAATTTCCTCGGCAATTAGAATTTTCTACACAAAATCCTTCAGTAGCCTTGGAGACAATATAAGTGGACAGGTCCGGTCTTCAACCAGTCATGTTTAGCATCTTGGAAAAACGAATTTACTAGCTCATTCATTCTCTCTTCTCTAAGGCTATCACAATGAGCATCACTGATTACTTTTCAGTCAAAATATTGTGCAGAGGAGTTTGCCGTCCAGTGCCTGGAAGAAGAAAGCCTGCAAAACTCATGTTATTGTGCCTTCAATCGGTGGTGACTTCCATTCAGAAGTATTTAAGTATGCAAGCCAAATAAGTACAAACCCGTGGCCGAAGCAAAGAAAGAACCCTACCTTGAGAAGGGATGAAAATACAAATAAATTTTAGTGCACTAGGTACAACTAATGTGATCAAGCGCTGGTTTAGTTAGTAACTGGATCCAAAAGTAGGTATTCTTTTGCAAAAGCTATTCCCATACAGAAGGTGTTATTACGGGAAGAAGAATACAAAAGACAAGGACAAAATGGTAATCTTACGGTGCTCGAAAGTATGGATGGATAATGAAGCTCTGGGCAAAAGCCCAAATGGTACGCATAGATGCAACCAGAAAGCCAAAACCTAACAATGAGGCATCACACAAATAGACCTAACCTAGAAATAAATCCACTCACAAGCCGAAGAGCCTGGGCACAAAAACGAAGAAATGCCATCTCATAACCTGAGTGGAATGGCCTCAAATATCGCAAATTTCCCAACAACGCCAACAATATAAACGTCTTGACCTCCGATTTGAAGAGTAAAAGATGAACCAAACCAGACGAAATGTGATTAATGGCATCCGTGGAAATTAAATTTGCATTTACATCCGCACAAATTTATCTTGTACAGAGTTAAGCAGCCGAAAATGCATCACCATTGACTCCACCTCCAAAAGGGGTCTATTTCATGTAACTAATCAGAAAAGAATACGTTATGAGTTAATACACCATATCAAAAACATGGAATGAAGTATCAATAGGTCACCAAAATCCTGTGAAGAAATGTCATCAGAAGAACATGAAAAACAGAAACAACTAAAAACATCACAATTGAACCACAAACATAATCAAAAAGCAAAAGCTTCTGAATCTATAATTGAAAAAGGCATCGCAATAAGGTATCAACATTTTACTTTCTTTCAAAAAACATAAATACACCAGCAATGATACCACTTCTACAATTGTCAACCATAACAGAGTGTAAAAGCATACGAAATACTGCACTCTTTTGTAATTAACAATAACATGAAGAGATTTAGAAAACCAATGGAAACAGGATAGCAAGAGCTCACAGCCCTGCCTGCAGATCGTTAGCACGTCAGAAAGATGGGTTGACCCAGATTGGTGGACAAATAGGACTAAAAGACTCCCCTTTGTAGAAAGGTGTCTGGCTATCATCTTCCAAGTTGTAGATACCCATATCTTTGCCCCCTCCTCGCTTGAAACATTGATACGATTCCCAACAGTCGTCAGTGTAATAGATACAATTAGCTTTGATCCCTGGAAATTTCGAGGCCTCTACAGAGATGGACACATTGTCACCCAAGAACAAGGCTTTAGCCCCTAAGCTCTTTTTCTCCCTCCATCCTCCTCCTGCATTGTTTAAATCCACCTCCAGTACTCGAAATTCTTCAGCTCCGTAATCAATCCTAGACTCATCGAGATGATAAACATCAGCGTTGGGGTCGTCACCATAATCTCCCAAGAAATCCAGATGAGTTCCATCTCGAACAACAACCAGTAAAACCCCATCTGACTCGACTAAGTAGGGTCGCATGTAGTTCATGAATTCTCGAGGTATTCTTCCAACAACTTCGGCCACAGTTTCATTAGGCCCCCCAATGTCGCAAGCGAAAATGCATCCCCCCAAATCAACCCCGTAAAATTTCCCATTGTAATAAGAAATGTCAGAAAAGGCTCCTCTCCGGGATTCAATGGTGGTCCACGTCTCATCTCCTGGTCTCCAAAAACCCAACCATCCACAACCTCCATATGAAACCATAAGAACATAGTCGTTGTTGTTTTTTCCTAATGAATCAGGACTTGAAGATAAGACAGCCTTACGGATGAAAATAAAGTTATTTATCATACCATCTTTGATGTAATTCTTGAAAGTATTGATGTGGGGAAGAGGAATTTCAACTCTAGAGAATGGATGAAGCAGGCTCATCTCCCCGTCTTTCGATACGGTTACGAACCAGCCCAGAGTCTCCAGACACCGCTTTCCCCTTGCTTCTGGTAAGGCCGTTCTGCGAATCATCCCGCCCTTTGTAAGACTCACAAAACGTCGTTCGTCGGTGTCCTTCACTTTCCCTTGTTCATTTTCTTCTTCTACTTCTTCGGAGAGCATAAGCCATGGGACTTGTTGAGACCCTTTGAAATTCTGCTGCTTAGTGGCAACGGATCGCCACGACCTACAAACTCCACCAAAAGCAATTAAATCTTCCATGAGAGGTATTCGTTCAGCAACGCCGACGAGTAGTTCTTCTAACAGTTGTGCCCAATTGCCCATGTATCTAATTTAGATCTGAAAATCGCAAGGAGAAAAGCAAAAAAGACGGCAGAAGGTACTAGAACAGGAGAGAGGCTGAGAGTTGAGAGCAATGAGAGCGATGCGACATTGGAAAATCATCTATCCCATGAGCGAATTTATAGATTCCCCGCCCACCAACGCGATTCCAAGTCCTGGTTAGTTTAGGAAAAGGAAAAGGGAAAAATTCAAAATACCCTCAACCTATACACTCAAATTCAATTAGACTCCTAACCTTTTAAAAACTTTAATTTTACTCCCAACGTTATATTCCGTTAATCAAAATGCCCCATTCCGTCCAAATTACTAACGGATTCCGTTAAAGGCTCCGTTAAATAGTATTCGGATCGAATTTTGATGATCCGAGCCGCTCAATGTGTTCAAAATGTGATTTTAATGGTACCACGTGTGAAATCAGCAAAAAAAATGATCGAGAAGGGCTTCATCTGAACAGTTTTTTATTGAACTATTCAATAAAAAACTGTTTAGATGAAGCCCTTTCCGGTCATTTTTTTTGTTGATTTCTTGTAAGTACTCTTAAAATCACGTTTTAAACACATTGAGCGGCTCGGATCACCAAAATTCGATTGGAAAAGGGGAGGTACAGACCGAAGCAAAATCCGGACGTCCGTACTCGTACTTAGGATTGATGTCGGTCCACAAAGTGTGCATTTTACAAACATACCCCTGCAAATTTCTTTTTTTTTTTTTTCATCCGCTTTCAAAATACTCCACCACCCAATCTTTGATCTTGTACCAGGAAAGTGCTACAATACACGTCCCTTATTTGGGTGTGTATCATATGCATCCTCATTGAAGCACACCAAAATGTTATTAATCAATTGCTAAAAAGTTACAAATCTTATCAATAAAAAGTTATAAATTTTTAGAATAAAATTACGATACGAAATAAAATATTATGAATGACCGATCATACAAGTAATTTTTTATGAGGTGGCATAATATAAATCACACAATAGGTGCATATGGTACACACCTTAAATGGACGTGAAGACTTTCCCCTTGTACCAATATATAAAGGGAATATTTTAAAATACCCCAAACTTTGACCTCAACGTTAATAGACACCCAAACTTTATGAAATTTCAATTATCCCATGCCACCAAAATCCCCTACACTGTTAAGGTGTTATTCAATTATCCCCTGCCACCAAAATCCGTTAATTTTCTCACGAAAATTGTTGAGTTGGACTATTGGGTCTGTTAAATCGAACATGCGGCTCCTTATTTTCTCACAAAAATTTCTCTCAATGCTCTGTCCTACCCCATTCCTCCCTCCAAACATGATCCCTCCCCATGAAAATTTATTCCTCCAATTATGAAACCCGGATCATTGGCTTCAAATTGCAAATCCACCCCATAAAAAGCACAGAGTTACCTGAGTTCGCAGGAAAGTTGGCAGGAATTCGCAAAATTATTGTTGGAGTAACCAAAATGCGCCGGATTATGCAAATCTGTTGTCGGAGCAACCAAAACACGTCGAAATCCAAAAAGAGAGAGAGATTTGGTTCTACCGTCAGTGATTTCTGATAGGGCATGGGGAAAGAGGGGTTTGAGAATATTCTGGTGAGAGAGGGAGAGAGAGATCTCGTCGGTGAGAGAAAGACAGATCGGCGGGTTCACAGTATAGGGGAGTTAGGATTCAATGCTTCTGGTTTCTGCCCACAGTTCGAAGACAGAGAGAATAATTTAGCCGTTGTAATTTTTTCTAGTGTGACAGGCTTTGGGGAACAATGCAGTTAGTTAATTTTCTTCCCTTGTTCTATTTTAGAACTCACCATTAGAGAGGGGTAATCTTATTTTATAACTAACTTTTGACAATTTTTTATGCTAAAATGACTATCCATTCAGTTCTGGCCTATTTTCTATCTCCATTGGAGATGCTCTAACGTAATGAAGTGTGTAATGGCCGAGGGGAAAGTAGGTGGCATCATTTTCGTTTTGGATTCTGAGGAAGTTTTTTGGGGTAATAAGTGGAGATAGATAAATAGAGATAGAGAAATGAGAGTTAAAATTTATTAGAAACCGTACGTAGAGAGAAAAGTTTAGGTCTAGAGTCCCAAAACAAATATGGTGTGTTTTTTGTTCTTAAAAAGCCCAAATTTTCTCATTCTATTAATGAATTCCATGAAACAAGAGGTAGTAATTCATCTGGTTGTACCCCTTTGTTTTTAAAGGAAAAGGTCTCAGGTTCGAGTCTATGAAGAGACTTCAAACTCCTTTTAGTTGTTAACTTACTAGCTCCCCAGTTTGGCAGAAAAGAATAAAACAAGTGTAAATTAGATGGCAGTCCTAAATTTGCTTTCGCATAGGTTTCAACCATGACTTCAATCACGGATTTAGTTCTCAGTGTATAAATGTCCAATTTTACGTCCGTCATATAACTTGTACATTATCTAAACAGGACTGAGATTTAAGTAACCCTTATTTCAAACGCTTTATTAGATTTTACACTACTTACATGCACATTGAGATTGTATTGCTTTTGAAAATCTACAAACTTCTTGTTTCTCATGACGAGAGAGTCCTTTTGTGGGACGAAATGGAAACTCGTTAAATTTCAAACTGTAATTGGTGACAAAAACAGGAATAAGAATTCACTTTTGAGCTCTCATGTTCCATTTGCGAATTTCTGAAAGACAAAAGAAGTACAAGAAACGCAAACAGAGATGTGAATATTGATTCTCTTAAACGATATTTCCACTCTTGCATGGCCACGTGAACACATTTGCAAAACCATTTCAATGGAGGACTCTCTCTCTCTCCCTCTCTCTCTCTCTCTCTCTCTCTCCCAACAAGAAGACTCTCAACCGCGCACGTTCAATGTGTTTTTGGACAGTTCAGGTTGAAAATCAATTTTGACGGGTAAAAATTAATTGTTATCGGTCAAAATTAAAAAGCAATCTCAACCATTAATTGCGAGAACAGACAGATGCGATTGCACGACTCATCTCTAAAACAAAACTATAATTGAAATCCCAGTTCTTTCAAGTTTCTGCAAAATATGCTTTCGTGCAAGTATCCTAAATTCACGGGATTATTAGATAGTACTATAGAAAGAGAGTTCTTCCCTAATTCAACTTGCTACAGAATCAACGGTCTAAGATGAATCCCACATTAATTACTCTTGTTAGTATCTGACAGTTTTTCTACAGCCACATCAAAACAAATACAAATCCCCCTTTAATTACGGAAACTTGAGCTCAACGTAGTTCCTATCTCGGAAAGCTTCATTCCCAAGCACTCTCTGACTGATTTCTTCCCAACTATATATAGTATGTATATAACTTACTACATTCAAGCATATAATCTCACATATATTTTTCCAAGAATTCTTCACAAAACCCAGAAACAGGAAAAGTTCTTCCCTTTCCCATCCTCTTTTAAAAACTTGCTGTTGTTGAATTGAAGAAGAAGAATGGAGGACGAGTGGAGTGTTTACGATTCGAAGGTTATGGAGTCCGGGTACGATTACGTCAAGTTCAAAGAGGTATTGAAGCGATCAAAAGAGCATCTACTTAAACTTAATGCCGAGAAAAGATTGGAGATCATCAGAGAACTGCTCAAGAACACGAATTTCGACGACACGGATGTGTATTACCTCACTATGATTGAGATACAGGACCCATCCTACACGCCGCCTTCTGTTGTGCCTAAGAAACCACGTCCTATTATTCGATTCGTGATGAGTGAAAGGCAACTCACCAAACCCATTTGGGAGGAAGAAGAAAAGGCGGCCAAGAAAGCTCAAAAAACGGGTCGAAAGCGCCCACGGGCCAGTAGTTATAGCGAATTTGATGAGGAAGAAGAAAAGAACAGGGTGGGCAAGAAGAGCGCGAACGAGAAGAAGGCAAATAACTTGGTTCAAGAAAAGAAGAAGGTGAATAAAGTTGTTTTACCGGAAATCGTACCAGACCTGCCTGCTGAATTCAAGGAAAGAATCCGAAATCTTGGGGGAACCGAGGCTACTTTGGTAATGCAAAAGGAACTCACCGTCACGGACATGAGCCTGTTGGGAAATCGGAGCCTCGCGCTCAGACTCACAACGAACATAACACACACAGGATCTTGGGATACTATCGTCACAGAAAACAAACCAGAGAAAAGGAAGAGAGAGGAATAGAAAAAACAGAACACACAGATATACAAGGTTCGGCAACTTGCCTACGTCCTCGGGAGCCACACCAGTCCACTATGAACGAAAGAAAACGAAAGATTACAAGTCTTCTCCTTCCTCTCTGAGAAAAGTTTTCTCTTGCACTCTCTCTCTCACTAGAAACCCTCTAGAAATTTTCTCTCTGTACAGTCGCTCAAGCTCTGCTCTCGGAAATAATGAATACAACAACTAATATTTATAGGCAAACCCTAAGTGATAGCTGGACCCGTCCAACCAACTTGGGCCGCGGCCCACGGCCCATCTCGGCCGCGAGCCTGTCTGTCGCGCGCTACCTGCCGCGAGCCTGACTGCGTGTCTGCCTATCGCGGAACTCTCCGCGCTGGTCACGGACCTTTGTTGCTGAACTCTGTTGCTGAAAGTTGTCTGCATCCCCAACAATCTCCCACTTGAAGATAACTGAAGCAAACCAATATCAACAACCTCAATCAATAGCGGACGTAGTGAACTTCACCCCTCCTGGTGCGACTCCGGCCTTCCAACTCCTCACGCGCGAAGGCCAACTGAAGTTGAGCACAACTTCAGTTTCTCGATGGTGACCGACTTTGTCAACATATCTGCCGGATTTTGGCTCCCCAAAATCTTCTCCAATAACAGTTCCCCTTCTTCCAAAAGCGAGCGAATGAAATGGTACCTCAAATCGATGTGCTTCGTTCTAGCATGAAACACTGGATTTTTCGCAAGGTGTATAGCACTCTGGCTATCACTGAAAAGAACACTGTTCTCCTGCTTCAAACCCAACTCACCCAGAAAAGCCTTCAACCAAATCATCTCCTTAGCAGCCTCCGTGACTGCTACATACTCAGCTTCTGTCGTGGACAAAGTTACCAACTTCTGCAGACGCGAGACCCAACTCACCGCTGTTGATCCCAAAGTGTAGACATATCCTGTGGTGCTTCGCCTAGTATCGTGATCACCCGCGAAATCTGCATCCACATATCCTTTCACCACCAAATCTGCTCTCCCAAAACACAATGGCACATTCGCTGTCCCGCGGAGATACCTCAGTATCCACTTGACAGCTTCCCAATGCTGCTTCCCTGGATTGCTCGCAAACCTGCTTACAACTCCCACTGCATGAGCGATGTCTGGCCGCGTGCAGACCATCGCATACATCAGACTACCGATGGCCGAGGCATACGGTACCTTGGCCATGTGCTCCTTCTCAGCATCTGTCTTTGGAGACTGCATGTCAGAAAGTCTAAACTGACTTCCCAGAGGCGCGCCAACTGCCTTGGCGTTCTGCATATTGAACCTTTCAAGAACCCGTTCAATATACTCAGCTTGACTCAACTTCAAGACCCCTTGAGTTCTGTCCCTGCTGATCCTCATCCCAAGTATCTGCTTCGCTGCACCTAGATCTTTCATAGCAAACTCTGCTGCCAACTGTTGCTTCAACCTGTTTATCTCCTGTAAACAAGACCCAGCCACAAGCATATCATCTACGTAAAGTAGTAAAATTATGTAGCTCGCCTTACATCGTTTAAGGTAGCAACAGTGATCCGCGTGGCACCTCGCGTAGCCGCTGCGCTGCATGAAACTGTCAAACTTCTTGTACCACTGTCTGGGAGCCTGTTTCAACCCATATAGACTCTTCTTGAGTCTACACACCATCTCTTCCTTGCCTTTCTCAATGAAGCCAACAGGTTGCTCCATGTAGATTTCTTCATCCAAGTCACCATGAAGAAACGCAGTTTTAACATCCAACTGCTCAAGGTAGAGATTTTCAGCAGCCACCAAACTCAATACCACTCTGATAGTGGTCAGCTTCACAACTGGGGAAAAAATCTCCGTGAAATCAACCCCTTCTTTCTGTTGAAAGCCCTTCACAACCAATCTGGCCTTAAACCTCTTGCTGCCGTCGCTCTCCTGCTTGACGCGGTATACCCACTTGTTCTGTAGCGCCTTCTTCCCCGCGGGAAGCTTCGCCAACTCCCAAGTCACATTCGAGTGAAGAGAATCCATCTCCTCTTGCATAGCACGTTCCCACTTCACAGCGTCACTGACCTGTAAAGCCTCGTCATAGCAAGATGGTTCCCCGCTATCTATCAAAAGCAAATAATACAGCGACGAAAGGTATTTTGGATTAGGTTTAGGTACCCTAGTTGATCTCCTTACCGCGGCAGCCGGTGAGCTAGACCCTGTCTCTGGAACTGCCCCAGACTCTGTCCGGTTAGATCCTGACTCATCCCCACTGCTTTCTGGAAGATCCTCCAAACTAAAGTACTCGGGTGCCTCGCGATCCTCTCGCGCGACCACCCCCGCGGGACCCTCGCGATCCTCAGTAGAACTCCCACTGCATTGTTTGCTATCCTTGTCTTTGTACAGCACCGACTCATTGAATATGACATCCCGGCTTCTGATTATCTTCCTGTTTTTCTCATCCCAGAAACGATAACCAAACTCATCGCCGCCGTACCCAATGAACGTGCACTTCAATGACTTAGCATCTAGCTTGTCTCTGACTTTGTCACTGAGGTGGACATAAGCAACACAACCGAAAACTTTCAAGTGTGAGAGATTTACCTCTTTACCGCTCCAAACCTCTTCCGGTATCCCAAAGTTCAACGGAACTGATGGCCCATGGTTGATCAAGTATGCTGCTGTACTGATCGCGTCTGCCCAAAACTCCTTGGGCAACCCCGCGTGTATCCGCATGCTCCGCGCACGTTCTGTCAGAGTCTTGTTCATTCGCTCCGCGATGCCATTCTGCTGCGGAGTTCCTGGAAGAGTCTTCTCTAAATGAATCCCGAATAGAGCACAGGCTCTCTTGTACTCTCCCAATTCATACTCTCCCCCGTTGTCTGACCTCAGACACTTCACCTTCAAGTTTGTCTCGTTCTCTACTCTGGCTTTCCACTTCATGAAAATTTCGGATACCTCTGACTTGTGTTTCATGAAGTAGACCCATACTTTCCTCGAGTGATCATCGATGAAAGTAACAAAGTACCTCGACCCGCCGAGAGAATGCACTGGCGCGGGACCCCATACGTCTGTATGAACAAGCTCCAGCTTGTTTAGTTTAGGAGGTCTGCCACTTTTCTGGAAACTAACCCGCCTCTGCTTGCCGAAGATACAGTCTTCGCACATGTCCAAATCCACTGACTCAACTGGCAGCTTCCCCCATGTCTGCAGAATCTTCATCCCCTTCTCGCTCATATGTCCCAAACTGTCATGCCACAAACTTGAACTCACTTGGCTCTCTGGCCGCAGACCTTTCGCAAGCCTACCCTCGCGCGGTACCACTCCCGCGAGACCTTCGCTATCCTTGCGCGGGACCACCCCCGCGAGTCCCTCCGCGATGGTAAGTGAATAACTCCCATGTGAAGTTAAATAGAGAGTACCGACCTTCTTTCCGCGCGCTACCACCATGGTACCATTGGAGACCTTCCATGCGTCTCCTGTGAATGTTGAGGTATATCCCGCTGCTCCCAGTTGCCCAACTGAAACAAGATTCCTCTTCAGCTGCGGGACATGTCTGACATCTTTCAAACACCATTTAAACCCCTGCGTTTCAATCTGCACATCGCCCATTCCCACTATACTACATGGCTCATCATTGCCCAAGTATATTTGCCCGAAGTCGCCTGCTACATAGTTCTTCAGAACACCCTTACTAGCAGTCGCGTGGAATGACGCGCCTGAGTCAATCACCCATGACTCCGCGATACTGTCCATCGAAAGAATAAGTGCATCTTGCATGATGTGGGCCTCCTGCTCACCATTATTCTTCTTTGGAGCCTTGCAAACTGAAGACATGTGACCCGCCTGGCCACAGTTCCAACATTCACCTTTAATGCCGCGTACTTGACTTTTGCCGCGGGACTTCTTGCCGCGCGACTTCGACCGACTCTTGTTCTGGTTCTGACCACCCCTGGCCTGGCTTCTGCCCCTCTGCTCAAAACTTAGAGCGGAACCTGAACCGCTAGAGCCCGACGCTCCCTCGAGCGATTTCCTTCTAACTTCCTCAGTTAGAATCAAACTGACTATATCATTCAGTTTGAGTTTCTCCTTCCCAGCCGAATTACTAATCGCAGTAACCGTACCCTGCCAGGTCTCTGGCAACTGAGACAGGATCAACAAGGCTTGAACCTCGTCGTCGAACTCAATACCAACAGAGATCAACTGATCCACTATTGTATTGAACTCGCTAAGATGCTTCATAAACGAACCTCCTTCAGGCATCTCGAAGTTGAACAACTTCTTCATCAAGTGCACCTTGTTTGCCGCGGACGGCTGTTCATACATCTCCGCGAGTGCGCCCATCAGATCGGACGCAGTTTTTTCTTTCAGTATATTGTGTGCGACTGACTTCGAGAGTGATAACCGGATCAGACCCATCGCCTTCCGGTCAAGAACATCCCATTCCGCGTTAGTCTCACCTTCTTTTTTCTTTCCTTTTTCTTTACCCAGCAGCGGCCGGTAAAGATCTTTCTGGTACAGATAGTCCTCCATCTGCATCTTCCAGAAAGCAAAGTCCGATCCATCGAACTTCTCGATCTTCAATTTCCCTTCTTCTGAACCCATAGCTCCCTCGGAAATCCGGACTGCCCAAAAGCTTCAATCGGAAAACTGTTGAACACCCTTACCGCAACCGCGGCTCTGATACCAGTTGTTGGGAAATCGGAGCCTCGCGCTCAGACTCACAACGAACAAAACACACACAGGATCTTGGGATACTATCGTCACAGAAAACAAACCAGAGAAAAGGAAGAGAGAGGAATAGAAAAAACAGAACACACAGATATACGAGGTTCGGCAACTTGCCTACGTCCTCGGGAGCCACACCAGTCCACTATGAACGAAAGAAAACGAAAGATTACAAGTCTTCTCCTTCCTCTCTGAGAAAAGTTTTCTCTTGCACTCTCTCTCTCACTAGAAACCCTCTAGAAATTTTCTCTCTGTACAGTCGCTCAAGCTCTGCTCTCGGAAATAATGAATACAACAACTAATATTTATAGGCAAACCCTAAGTGATAGCTGGACCCGTCCAACCAACTTGGGCCGCGGCCCACAGCCCATCTCGGCCGCGAGCCTGTCTGTCGCGCGCTACCTGCCGCGAGCCTGACTGCGTGTCTGCCTATCGCGGAACTCTCCGCGCTGGTCACGGACCTTTGTTGCTGAACTCTGTTGCTGAAAGTTGTCTGCATCCCCAACAGAGCCATGGCCACGGACGCCTGTCTCTCCCGCTGGGTAAACTCAAAGACAAGGAGTTTCTGGACAACGCCTTTTCGGCCACCAGGCGAAATGGTAAACTCAAAGACAAGAAGTTTCTAGATAAGGCCTTTTCGGCCACGAGGCAAAATGGGAAAAGTGTTGCCAAGATGGTAGCACGGCTTATTGCAGAGAATGGAAAGGAGCACGAGATAGATATAAGGCAGTGGAACATGAACAAAGGAATATATTGTATGGTGAAAGGTTGGAATGAAGTAGTGAGCGAACACAAACTGAGTGCGAAATGGGTAGTGCAACTTTGGTCATTTAAAGCAGAGGGAAAACTCTGGTTTGCACTTGTTAAACTCTGGGAAGTCCCAGACGTCGTGAATGAGCAAGAAACGAACTTGTAATCCATTGAGATTGATGAGTTCTTCTGTGGGTATATTATTGGGAGAATCGAAGGGAAAAATCTTCAGCCTTGAGATTTTTGTCCAGTTCTTATTTAGCACAAGAGGGTATGCCCCCTTTCAGATTTTTGGTAAATACTGCAGATTCTTTAAGGAAATTGTGATAGTTTCTGAGGCATCGTTCTCGCTGAGATCACAGGGATTGTTACAATCAAATCACTAATTTTCTTGTAATTGGTATTGTAACTTTTCCTCGCAAACCATGCCTGCATTTCAATGCGCTTGTTTGTGCTTCTTTTACTTTGAAGTATCTCTTTCTTTCTTCCCTTTTGAAACAATGTTTTCATTTGGACGTCGGGAAAACTACAAAGATTAGCATTAAAAGGGTGTTCAGATAGTGTAAAAGTGTCAATAGTTTGCTGCTGCTGCTGCTACTACTTGGATTAAGTACTGATAGGCATTAATGACTAAGAATTTGGAAGCCACAACACCAAACATAGCAACTTTTAGGCTTTTAGCTCTAGAGTTTGGATGCCACAAATCCAAATATACCATTCACCAGATTAGTTATTTATAATGATTACTCTACCCAAAATCTTAAGCTTGACCATAGTGTTCACTGATTGCAACTGGAAAGTTAGGCCTTTAAAGACTGCTGCTTTTTTTTTTTTTTTACTTTTTCTTTTTCCATTTTGATTATGTGGCTGCTTGGCTGATTTCTGTTGTACTGCAGGGTACATTTGGTCCTGCAATACGGCAGGACATGTTTAGTTCTTGATTTTTGATTAAGGGAATGGCTGAAAGATTGCACAAAATTATTGCGCATGGGCATATTAGCTTTTGGATCATGTGACATGAAGAATCTAACACCCCACATTCCTAGTTTCTAATCCAGACTTCTTTCTGTTAAAGGAAAAAAAACTCATGATTGGAAGGAATGAAGATGTTGGCTAAGTATTTATGTGGAATGAATTTTCTCTATTTGTATGAATATGGTGGATTCTGTATGTTGCTCGGTTGAAATGAAATGGACGGTGAAAGTTCTTCTGAATCGGTAGAATATAAAAATGGATTTGTTTTTCCCTATTTTGGGGAGGAAAGGATCATACTTCTACATGAATCACTTCTATACTCAAAACATTGCTGGTATGCACCTCTGAACTTACCGCCGAAAGCAAAAGCCAGGAAAAAATTAAAGCAGATGAACTGCAATGGCGCTTGTATATCGCTGTAGAACAGGATTAGTTCTGTTTCAAGAGGATCACACCCATGGATGAGGCTAATTAATACAATTTGTAAGGAAACCAAATCGAAAAGCCAAATACAAAGCAAAAACTTGAAAGAGACTACAAAAAATGTAATTCTATTCATACTGCTTCCCCTTCAAATTGTATAGGAAGGTATCAATTTAACCAACTCTGAGTTGATTCAACATAGTAGTTATAGAACGTTGTGGCATGGCTGGTCTACGCAGGACTGAGAAAGCGGGCCCCTAGTCCGGGTTCTCCAATAGATTGACCTGCAATAATACCTATAGTTTCTCCCAATTCGACCAAGTCACCATGAGTAGCACTCCGGCCATAACATAATCGACAGATTTTTTCTGTATCTATCTAGTCTATTTTTCATAACTTTCTATTTGTATTTTGTCCGAATCTATTTAGTTTCTCACTTAGGTTTTGTTCTTGGGACTCTTTTCTCTTTCTCTTTTTTGATTTTGAGGGTAGGTGGCGGGCAAGCACTTCCTCTTCCGGCCACTTCTGGCCCATCCAGCTCGTCCTCGTGGAAGGAGGATTCCTTCGAGATAGGGGTTCTCTTAGAACCATTTTCAGAAATGGGAATGGAAGGCGCGTTGGTGAATTCTTCGATCCCTGCGGAGGCCGCGATGAATTTTTTTTTTTTGATAAGAGCGATGAATTTAGAAGTTCGTTTGCCAATGCTTATATATGCCTATTGCCTAATACATGCTTTTACGCAAACTAAACGTATTAGTTGGCACTTATAGTCTATAGAGCCTTTCTTCTTGTTCTTTCTCTTCCCTCTGCGGGAGTCAAGCGATAACAACAGAAAATATGTCCGACGCTATATTGATATGTTTTTATCAGCAAACATCTTGAAACTCCGTTACACACTAGTATCATTTTGATCAATATGTACTATATCTGGATTCCATTGGAAAAAAATTTCAGGCATGTAGTGTTACTAACTTACTACATTATGTAGCATTATGGGCATTTACCATAAGCATGGCAAATTTTCCTTATAGCTAGTGCTCCCAAAAGTCTTTTTCACTTGTCCTGTTTCGATTCTTCATCTAGTATTCATGTAATTCAGATCCTTGTCATGTAGTGTTACTATATTCAGATCGTTGCGTGCGTTTCCGAACATACCCATGCGGTTATCTGCCAACCCTACTCTCTTTTTACTGGTGTGAGAACCCATTGAAAGAGTTGTCCCACATTGGGCAAATATTGGTCGAACAAAGGGTGCAAATCGATATCGAGATCCACCAGAGAGCCGATGGTAAGTAGCCAGCCCTCCACAGGTCGAACCGCTAAAATAAAAGAAAAGGACTGGGAAACGCGGATTTGTGAGAGTACCATCCTATTTTTTCAACTAATTGAAATCCTTGCCTTTCAGTTCTTTCAAGTTTAGGGAACCCTTTCAGTTTCACCCAAACATGCTGACGTGTGAGTAAATCCCACATTAATCACTCCCCTGGGTATTTCAACCCAGTCCAAATTCCTATAATTAAGGAAACTTAAGCTGTAGGTAGTTCCCAATATCCGAAAACTTCACTCCCAAGTAGCCTCTGACCTATTTCTTCCCACTATATAACTAACTTCGTTCAACCATATACTGTATTTTACCAAGAATTCTCATTGTCACAAAACGAAAAAACAGAAAAGGTTCTTCCCTTTACCATCATCTGTTACTCGATCTGTTCTTGAAATTCATAGTGTTGCTGTTGTTGAAGAAAGAAGAAGAAGAAGAAGAAGAATGGAGGGCAAGTGGACAATCTATCATTTGGTTGTGCTTCTCTTACTGTCAGATCTTTTTTTCTTTTCGTCCCTTTTGGAAAGCAAAAGTTTTCATATGGACTTGAGCATAAAAGGTTATTTGAGCTTGTCCATAACAGTGATAACACCAACTTCTAATAAACCCTACAGCAGATCGGACGATAGTAACGATTGGTATTTCCGAAAAACTAAAGCTTATCCATAACTAAAACAGTTGAACACTTTGCATGTATCAATATCAGAGAACAATGTTTAGCCATATGAGGAGAAAACACAACAGGCATACCGGAATCCATGCATTTTCTTTCTGATAAATAACTGGTAGTATTTCATTGAGTGAAACTGTTGGAAATTACAATTGAATACTCTAGCTCGCTAGCATTTCAAAGCCTCTATTTCAATATCCTCGATCAAAATATTTACCATTACTAGAGCCAAACAAATGAAATTGCTACTGACAGCTTGTTGGAATTCTCTGAATCATCATCTCATAACATAGCAAATCGATCAGTTTTATGATTCGTTGTTTTCAAGTGGTGGATATGTGCAATTCTAGGTCTCATTTAGCTAGTAAGTCTTGAAAAAAACAAGAAGCAATAGAACTCCAACACAACAGTGGCCATTTGCAAATTAGCTCTCAACTCTGTTTCAGGATTACAAAAATTAAGACAATGAGACCATAATTCTGCAATGATATGATAACACATGACGTGCATAATTTTGAGATATATGATAAAAGAAATCCAAAGAAATGAACAACCATCACATCAACATCTCATAAGCAGAAACATTTGGAAACTACACTTCAAAAGAAACATGAAAACATTATGTAGCTACTGTTCCACAGTAACAAGGGAACTGATAGAAAACAGAGACACAGAGACGAAAAATACTGATATTATTTCTGAAGGAATTACAATGAGGTGAGTACACCTTCAAATAAAGTAAAGCTACACCTAAGAAAGGAAGATTACAAGATTTGATTACGATATGATTACCCTATGATTACGCTATGATTTGATTACGCTATGATTACCCTATGATTATGCTATGAGTTGATTATGATACATGTCCTAAAATAGCATATTACAAGAAGATACAGAATATATATTCAAGATACAGAATATATATTCATCCCCCCCCCCCCCCCCCCCTCAAACTCAAGGTGCGAGGGCAGAGAGCACCGAGAGTTTGTTAAGGAGAAAGCGGAAACGAGCAGAGGTATGAGTCTTCGTGAAGAAATCAGCCAGCTGCAATGTGGAGGAGATGAAGGGTAAAGCAATGGTGCCAAACTGGAGATCCTAGCGTATGAAATGACAATCAATCTCAATGTGCTTCGTGCGCTCATGAAAGACTGAGTTGTGGGCAAGCTGAATAGCACTCTTATTGTCGCAGTAAAGAGGCGTAGGAGTAGTAACAGAGAGCCCCATATCGGAAATAAGCCAGCGAAGCCAGACAATTTCAGAGGTAGCATGGGCCATGGCACGATATTCAGCTTCTGCAGTAGAGCGAGCAACAACAGATTTCTTTTTGCTTTTCCAAAAGATAAGAGAATCGCCTAGAAAAACACAGAGGCCAGGGGTAGATTTGCGGTCATTGACATCACCTGCCCAGTCAGCATCAGCATAAGCATGAAAGGTTAAGCTTGATGTAGAAGAAATCAGAAGGCACTGATTGAGGGTACCACGAAGATAACGGAGAATACGTAAGAGGGCAGCCCAATGCGTAGTCCGAGGAGCAGAGACAAACTGACTAACAATGTGAACTGCATAAGAAATATCTGGCCGAGTGACCGTAAGATAAACCAAGCAGCCCACCAATTCGCGTTATTCCGTAGGATCCTCAAGGGGGACACCATCAGAGGCAAAGAACTTGGCATGAAGTTCAAGGGGAGTATCAACGGTCTTTGTATCCGTGAGATGAGCATGGTGAAGGATATCAGTAACATACTTGAACTGGCCCAAAAGATAACCCTGAGGAGAGGAAGCAACTTCAATACACCTTCGATTTTTTGCATGACTTGGGTCGCCAAGCTTGTTGCTTTTTGCCGAGGTTTCTTGGGAGCCATGGTGTGAGCAAAGAGCCGAGAGATATGGTTCCTGTTTTCCCTGTGGAACGAAGAAGAAAAGTTATGGAAGAAGTGTAACTGTTCTCGGTCGTGGGAGAGGAAAGAGGAGAAGTAGGTTTTGAAATTAGAAAGAAGAAGAGTTGTGGAAGGAGTAAATGAGGAGGGGGTCATAACCGCCCATTACCCCTAAATTCTCGGGAAAAGAGAAGGGCCCATGTGGGTTAATCATCATTCTCTCTTTTTCTAGAGTGTACTTCTTTCTCTCTCTCCATTTGTTTCTAGGTAAAAGGGGGTGCCTAGAAAAGACAAGTGTTCTTTAAAAGGGGCGGCTGATTTGAAAATTGGGAGTTATAAGAACTCTCGAAATTTAATCAAGTGCAAAAAGAACACCGAAAATACCACCATTACACCCAGGTGTTCAGGCTTAACGGCGATAGAGAGGCCAAAATGGAACTGACACACGCCTTGATTTTTTCGAACGAAATCAAGGCGTGAGGGGGCAATGTTTACACCCATTTTTGGCCAAAAATCAGAAGGCCGATTGGTCGGTTAAAGGATGGCCTTAGCTGGAAATTCCAAGCTTGGGAAAGACATGAAAATCGGCCACTGGTGATATTGGGCCTAGGAAGACGCAAATGGGTTGTTTAAATATCCAGAGTCTTGGGGCAAAAAACCTAAAGGCCCAAAATGTCACTCCAATAAAATCAGGCTTGAGCCAACCCTTAGAAATGATAAGGCCTTTCAGTAGGTCCAAATCAGTTAAAGCCTGGATTTTTCTCCAAGCTTGGGCCCACGGGGCCAACAAAGAAGTTCGAGGCCCATAAATCGCCTCAAGTTCAGGCCCAATTGGTAGATGGGCCTATTTCCTTAAAAAGTTACTTGTGGCTCGTTAGGCAAGACAGAAAAGGCCTCAAGCTGCTCACAAGCAGCTCAAGAGCCTAGAATGTTCTCACATGGCAGACCTGGATAAGCTGCTTACAAGCAGCTCAAGGCCTGAGTGGCCACCATCCTTCAGCATGAAGCAAGGCTAGGGACAGGTGGCGTGCATGCAGCTCATAAAGATGCTAGTGAATGACTCTTGCAGACCTAAGCAAGCTGCTCACAAGCAGCTCACCCAAGCCTGCTTAAACTTTCGATTCTCGATCCTTCTTCTATGAGGTAGCAAGCAGAGAGGATTTAAGGGCCCACAAAAGGGGGACGGCCCAATAAAATGATAGGAAGGCCTGGAGTAATATAGTCTTCAGATTTGGTGGGCCCAGAAGATGTCCATTCTGGCAGTGGCTGGAGTGTTGAAGTAGCTCAAAGGCCTGGATTCTGGAAGGGCCGAAATGCCTTTTACCCTTTTTGCAAAGTTTTATGCAAAAAGAAGGATTTTCAGGCCTTGGCCATTTCTCTTGGAGTAAAAGACACGTTTTAAGTCAAGGGGAAGGTCCCCTCATTGGAGCATTTTAAAGCTGCTCAAACCCAAGCCTCTGATAAAAGGCCATGTGGCAGTCATGCATTGGAGCATTTTGAAGCAGCTGAAGGCTTGTAGCTCCTATAAATCCCAATTCTGAAGGCCTTGGCCAAGGTCCATGACTTCAAAAGCTCACAGCTTATGCACTTACATTCCCATTTCTTTCAAGCATTACTTTGTACTCATTTCAAAGTAGTTTATGTTTTAATCACTTTTCTTGTATCCAAGCTTCATTAAACTGTTAATGGAGTTCGTTTGATTCTTGCTTAACCCCATTATCTGTCTTTCCATTGTTCTAGCAACGTTTAGAAAATACTTTAAGTCCTTAGCCCGGCAAGGCAACCAACAAACCATCACGAGGCCTTACCCTTTGGGCCAAGCACAATCACTCGACAGAAGTCAGGTTTTGAGGCACGAAGGCCTTAAAAACAACTTGGACAGCAGACTTGTCCTGGCACGCCCGCATTTCAAGCCAATTTGGTTTTAACAAACAGTATCCCACTCAAATTCCTTCATTTTTCCGACTGAATACTACAGAGCCAGTGTTGAGAGAGAGAGAGAGAGAGAGAGAGAGAGAGAGAGAGAGAGAGAGAGAGAGAGAGGTGGCACCTTAGAAAACTCAATAAAGATTTTCTATGTAGAAAAATACCATTAAAATTGCATAGTTTTGGGAGTAACATTGTAGGAGAGCTTCATTTTTCTCGCGCCGTGACACATTTCTCTTTATAATGGAGTATATATACCCGGTACATAGCACGGGTTAATGCTAATTTCAGATGGAATATTGGGATAGTCTAATAGCTAAAGTTTCACACAGCAAAGCTGACTGAATTTACTCGGAGACCAGAGAGTTTCCTACACAAAATCCTTGAATACGGCATTACGAGTTGCCTGAGGCAACATCATAGATTCATAAGTGGAGAGGTTTGGCCTTCAATAAGTCATGTTTAGTATCTTGGAAAAATGAATTTACTAGCCCTTTCATTTTCTCTTCTCCAAGGCTATCAGCATCACTGATTACTTTCCAGTCGAAATATTGTGCAGAGGAGTTTACTTCTCTGCAAGACCGTACAATGCCCTGCAAAATTCAGGTCATTAGAAGTACTCTCATGCATTTGACATGAATTCAAAACCTCACTAACTACCATTTACAGCCGAGCAAAAAAAAACTAATCGGTGGTGACTTCCATTTAGAAGCATTTTAACAATGGAAGCCAAATAAGTACAAACCCGTGGCCGCAGCAAAAAAGAGCCCTACCTCGAGCAGAGAACAAATTTACGATTAAAAGTATAGTCAACAAATAATGTGATCAAGCATTGGTTTAGTCAGTGATTGGATCCAAAAGAAGGTATTCTTTTGTAAAAGCTATTCCCGCACCGAAGGTATTACTAGGGGAAGAAAAACACAAAAGACTAAGGACACAATGTAAAATAAACCAAATTTGATACCCGAATATTAAGTTTGATAATGAAATGAATGGAATGGAATGGATAATGAATTAAGCTCTAGGCACAGGCCTAAATTGTACAATAGATGCAACCATAAATTGTACAATAGATGCAACCAGAAAGCCGAAACATAACAAGGAGGCATCACGAAAACAGACCTAGCCCGAGAAACACCATCTGACAACCCTAATGGCCTCAAAGAACACAAATTTCCTGACAACCCAAAAGATGTAGTAAATGGTTTTTCCTCAGATTCAAAGAGTAAAGATGGCAAAAGAAACATCTATGGAAGAGGTAGGTGCGATTTTCCAAGTATGTTGGGCAACCTGTAAAGCAAGGAACGCAACGGTTTTTAGAGGTAAGCCTCCCATACCAGAGGAGGTCATCGATAATGCTAAAGTGGCAAACAGGGACTACGTTCAAGCCATGTTCATGGGATCGAAGGCGAGTACCCCGTTACATGCTCCAGATACAAGATGGTCCCCCCCTAATTCTTCTGTTACCAAGTTTAATACTGGAGCATACAAATCCTCCCGCAGCTTGACTGCCTTTGGCGTTATCACGAGAGACAGTGGTTGGATCAGCTCTTTTATGGCGTGTTGGCAGAATTTTGGTTTCTTCGGCCATTTCGGGGGAAGCTTGGACCCTTTGTTTTGCCTGCCTTACTGCTCCGGAATTGAATTGCTGGAAAGCAGTATTCGAATCGGACTGCTTAGAGCTAATCAAGTGTTTTAAGGATCCAAAGTCCCTGTGTCCTTGGGAAATCAGGGCTGTGGTGATGACATAAGGTGTGGGGAAAAACTAGGAACTGGGTTTTCTTGTGGTGTTGTAGAGAGAAGAACAAAGTGGTGCATTGGTTAGCATCTACTAGTCATTGTAGGAATTTTGATTTTCAGCTAGGTTGTATTCTGCCTGGCATCGAAATTTTGCTTTGTAATGATGTACCCCGTTAATCTCGTTCTACATAAATATGATCTAGTCAAAAAAATTAGAGAGTAAAAGATGAGCCAAACCAGGTGAAATGTGATTAGTGACATAGTCACATAGTAGAAAATTAAGTAGCAGATAGTGCATCACCGTTGAATACACCTCGGGGATGCATTCCATGTAACTAACCAGAATAGAAGATATGACTGCAAGTGATGCAACATATCTAAAACAAATACAAATACAACAATCAATCGACAATCATTAATAGATCACCAAAATCCTAGAAAATAAATGTCAGATGAAAAACAGAAACAATTGACAACACAACAATTGAACTACATGGAGGATTGGTAGGGGATTGCATGGGTAGATCTCCCTTGCCCGAGCGAGGAGTTGTGAGGGTTCGAAGGATAGCCCCTGTGGAAAAATTTTATACTGCTATTAAAGTTTTCATGGTAATTTCATTGTACTTAGCTCTAAGAACATATTGCCGCTACACCTCAATACGGTCGTTGGAAATTCTTCATCATCTGAGAATATAGCGCGACCTGGCGTGAGCCCGTGGGCCTTCTTGCTGAATCACTTAAATGTTTGGGTCATGCTTTCTTATTGTAATTGCTTAATCACTCTACGTTCTGCGGTGTGTGCACGTGCTTGGTTTATTGCCCAACAAGCCACTCATCAGAGGTGGAGAAAAACAAACTTACTAAAGCTTAATCTACTTTTGAGTGGGTCTAAAAATGTTAAGTCAAACTGAAATACAAATCGAGCAGGAACACATTTTGCCATGAAATCAACGACCATGGAGAAATACAGAGGAGTGTCGCACCCACATCTTGACATGCTTTGGCTTCAGCAATATCATCCATCAATTTTTGGACATCCTCCAAGTTGATCTAGCTCTATATTTCCTTGATTGCCTTATCACCTGCTTTCAAACTCTCTCACGCGGTCTTTTGCTTGCTGGCCAGTCCAATAGCTGCCAACTAAATCAAATTGTCTATAAGCATTGCCAAAATGCTAGTACGTACAAGAAAATCCGGCATCAAATTAACAGAGAAATAAGTGGGACTATCAAGAAATGAAGAAGGCTCTAGTTGGCTGAACCACAGCAACCAATCATCGCACTGAAATCTTATTGCTCCCTAATGTGTAATATAAAATTATCCACCACAAAAGCAAAAATATACTAGCAGAAATGAGCTCAAATACACGAAATACAAGAAAGCAAGGTTCTGGTGCTGATTACCCTACCGATTCAACTTTACTACCGGAATAACAGAAATCATTTTATCTGGAATTAATTTCTCATGAAAAGGAAAAAGCAATATGAAGTTGGCTGAAGCATGCACCTCCCTATCTGATAAGCAGCCATAAGGGTGTAAATAATCTTTTCATCACTTGAAAAACTATCTGAAATCATGAGGTTAATAATTGTTACCGTGTCAAGAACTTCTTTCCTCGACTAAACTTTATCCGGACATCTGGAGTGAATACTAAATCTTCTACAACAGGTACCGAGACCTCCCCACATTTTCAAGCTAAGAGCAAGGCAACCAAACATACCAACTGCAGCTTTCTAACCACTAGTTATTGGGCTTAAATCTGTCTGTTAGATTAACTGTCAGAGAAGACTCACTACAATTGCATAAAATTCACCTATTAGAGTGCTCTTTTATTAAAGATACGCATACCTCGATTAGCCAGTCATTTTGTAGAGCCCTCATCTTCTCTCATCCATGGTTGATTCAATCTCCAATACCAACAGTAA
The DNA here is from genome assembly GCA_019656295.1 of Rhododendron mucronatum var. ripense. NCBI lineage: Eukaryota > Viridiplantae > Streptophyta > Magnoliopsida > Ericales > Ericaceae > Rhododendron > Rhododendron mucronatum. The sequence continues at coordinate 2,447,693 of BPLT01000008.1, read as the reverse complement.
AGAAATAACAGCCCTACGACAGGAGAACAGGACTTCGAAGTCATAAGAAAAATTTCAACCGCAGTATGTCAATGCCCTCATTCTCCTCAAATCACAAAAGCAAGCATGAAATACAAAAGGTATACCATTATACATCAAACCTTGATGAGGAAATTACACCGTTACAGCAGGAAGATAGCTGCTATGCTAAAAAATGTATAAAGCAAGACCTAGCTATTTTCACTCACCATCATACACACTGTTTAAATGACCATGAAGATATCTGTATTGTTTGATGGTGTTCATTTGTGAAGTAGAGTATTTGGTAATAGAAAAAGCTTTTTGCTGAAGGTAGAAAACAGATACATTTCAGTTTGGCCCGTTTGGGAGTAATCTACGTTGTAACTCAATACCAGCATGAAATTGAAACCAACACAGACAGACCAAAAAAGTATGCTAAGAAAGAATAAGGGGTTGCTCCCGTGACAGTCAATCGTTTACTTCGAATACTATGAGGACTGATGAATACATTTTGCATCAGATACTTTCTCCGAGGTAAACCCAAGAGCGCAACTAAAATGAAGCACATTATGGACAAATACAGCAAGTGCGAAGTTAAGGAAGGTGCAACAAAAGGACAGTAGGAAAATGGTAAAAAAAATTGACGAAAAAGCCATCTTAAGATATTACGTGCATCAAGAAACTCATGTAAATGGGACATAATCCCTAAATAAGGATATGTTGTTCAACGCAACCAAGAACACAATTATAGATGTTAAAAAGAAGAGGAAAGTCCACTTTCACCCCCTGTGGTTATCGTCATGTGCGGATACCCCCCTTGTGGTTTAAAACTGATCACATAACCTACCTGTGGTTTTGAAAATGTGCGGATAAACCCCCTGCCGTCATGTTTTCCATCCATTTTAACGGAGGTGTATCTCACACATCTCTAGAATGTAATCTGAGTCGTTCATAATGTATTAAATAAAAAATTGAGTATCTCTGTAAAAAATCATCTCGATCAGGCATCGATAACCCAGTGATCTAATTTTTTGTAAATTCAAATTTGAAATTTTAACTTCATAACAAAATCGATTTGACCATGAGCTTTTCATTTTTTGATTGACTTAAATTTTGGCATAGGCGTAGTACTCGTCAAAATTTACAATATCAACGGTTTGGATTTAATTTTTGGTATGCAGGATGGTGTGGTTAGATTTAAAAAAAAAAAAAGAGAATCAAGGGACGTGATGGGGGTATAACGGTCTTTTAATGTTGTGTCCGTTAAAATGGATGGAAAACATGACGGCAGGGGGTCTATGCGCACATTTTCAAAACCACAGGTAGGTTATGTAGTCAGTTTCAAACCACAAGGGGGGTATCCGCACATGGCGATAACCACAGGGGGTGAAAGTGGACTTTTCCTCTATAGAATATGCCTTGTAACTATATAAAGCTACACTTCTAGGTAAAAAAAAGTAACTGAATACAGAACGCATTTCAAATGAAATACAGGGATAGTCTAAGCTCAAAAGTTTTACACAGCAAACCTGGCTGAATTTCCTTGGCAATTAGAGAATTTTCTACCCAAAATCCTTCATTAGGGCATTCTGAGTTGCCTTGGAGACATCATAAGTGGACAGGTTGGGTCTTCAACCAGTCATGTTTAGCATCTTGGAAAAACAAATTTACTAGCTCATTCATTCTCTCTTCTCTAAGGCTATCACAATGGGCATCACTGATTACTTTTCAGTCAAAATATTGTGCAGAGGAGTTTGCTTCTCTGCAAGAACGTCCTGTGCCTGGAAAAGAAAGCCTGCAAAACTCATGTTATTGTGCCTTCAATCGGTGGTGACTTCCAGTCAGAAGTATTTAACTGTGCAAGCCAAATAAGTACAAACCTGTGGCCGAAGCAAAGAAAGAACCCTACCTTGAGAAGAGACGCAAATACAAATAAATTATGGTGCACTAGGAACAACTAATGTGATCAAGCACTGGTTTAGTCAGTAACTGGATCCAAAAGTAGGTATTCTTTTGCAAAAGTTATTCCCTTACAAGGTGTTAATGTTATTAGGGGAAGAAAAACATAAGAGAGAAGGACAAAATGGTAATTTTACAGCATTCAAAAAGTATGGATGGATAATGAAGCTCTAGGCACAAGCCTAAATGGTACGCATAGATGCAACAAGAAAGCCAAAACCTAAAAGGGGTGCATTTCATGCAACTATACTAACTAATCAGAAAAGAAGATACAAAAGAAAGTAATACACCATATCAAACACATGGGCACAAGCCTAAATGGTACGCATAGATGCAACAAGAAAGCCAAAACCTAAAAGGGGTGCATTTCATGCAACTATACTAACTAATCAGAAAAGAAGATACAAAAGAAAGTAATACACCATATCAAACACATGCAATCAAGCATCAATAGGTCACCAAAATTCTATGAAAAAATGTCATCAGAAGAACATGAAAAACAGAAACAGCTAAAAATATCACAATTGAACCACAAACACCAGAAAATAGGTAAAACATTTTACCGGAAAATATTTTACGTCCAAACAAACGGAGCCTATGGATGTTTGTGGTATAATTGAAAAAGGCATCGCAATGTGGTATAACATGTTACTTTCTTTCAAAAAACATGAACACACCAGCAATGATACCACTTCTACAATTCTCAACCATAACAGAGTGAAAAAGCGTAGTAAATACTGCACTCTTTTGTAGTAATTAAAAATATCATGAAGAGATTTAGAAAACCAATGGAAACAGGATTGCAGATCATTAGCACGTCAGAAAGATGGGTTGACCCAGATTGGTGGACAAATAGGACTAAAAGACTTCCCTTTGTGGAAAGGTGTCTGGCTTTCATCTTCCAAGTTGTAGATACCCATATCTTTACCCCCTCCTCGCTTGAAACATTGATACGGTTCCCAACAGTCGTCAGTGTAATAGATACAATTAGCTTTGATCCCTAGAAATTTTGACGCCTCTACAGAGATGGACGCATTGTCACCCAAGAACACGGCTCTAGCCCCCAAGCTCTTTTTCTCCCTCCATCCTCCTCCACCATTGTTTAAATCCACCTCCAGTACTCGAAATTCTTCAGCTCCGTAATCAATCATGGACTCATCGAGATCATCAAAATCAAGGTCGTCGCCATAATCTCCCAAGAAATCCAGCCGATCCCCATCACGAAGAACAACCAGTAAAACCCCTTCCAATTCGACTAAGTACGGTCGCATGGTTGTCACAAATTCACGAGGTATTGTTCCAACAACCTCTGCCACAGTTTCAATAGGCCCCCCAACGTCGCAAGCGAAAATGCTTCCCCCATAATCAACCCCGTAAAATTTCCCATTGTAATAAGAGATATCACAGAAGGCACCTCTCCGGGATTCTATGGTGGTCCACGTCTTATCTCCTGGTCTCCAAAAACCCAACCATCCACAACCACCATATGAAACCATAAGAACATAGTCGTTGTTTTTTCCTAATGAATCAGGACTCGAGGATAAAGCTGCCTTACGGATGAAAATAAAGTTATTTATCATACCATCTTTGACGTAATTCTTGAAAGTATTGATATGGGGAAGAGGAATTTCAACTCTAGAGAATGGATGAAGCAGGCTCATCTCCCCGTCTTTCGATACGGTTACGAACCAGCCCAGAGTCTCCAGACACCGCTTTCCCCTTGCTTCTGGTAACGCCGTTCTGCGAATCATCCCGCCCTTTGTAAGACTCACAAAACGTCGTTCGTCAGTGTCCTTCACTTTCCCTTGTTCATTTTCTTCTTCTTCTTCGGAGAGCATAAGCCATGGGACTTGTTGAGTCCCTTTGAAATTCTGCTGCTTAGTGGCAACGGATCGCCACGACCTACAAACTCCACCAAAAGCAATTAAATCTTCCATGAGAGGTATTCGTTCAGCAACGCCGACGAGTAGTTCTTCTAACAGTTGTGCCCAATTGCCCATGTATCTAATTTAGATCTGAAAATCGCAAGGAGAAAAGCCAAAAAGACGGCAAAAGGTACTACTAGAACAGGAGAGAGGTTGAGACTTGAGAGCAATGAGAGCGATACGACATTGGAAAATCATCTATCCCATGAGCGAATATATAGAATCCCCACCCAGGCACCCACCAACGCGATTCCAAGTTCTGGTTAGTTTAGGAAAAAGGATACCCGCAAATCGACTTCGATTCGTACCTAGGATTGCTGTCGGTCCATAAAGTGTGCATTTTACAAACATACCCCTGGAAATTTCAAACTACTCCAACCCCCAATCTTTGATCTTGTACCCCCAAACTTTACTAAATACTCCCAAACTTTGACCTCAATGTTAATAGACACCCAAACTTTACGAAACTTCAATTAGACACCTACACTGTTGAGGTGTTATTCAATTATCCCCTGCCACCAAAATCCGTTAATTTTCTCAAGAAAATTGCTGAGTTGGACTATTGGTTTGTTAAATCCAACATGTGGCTCCTTATTTTCTCACAAAAATTTCTCTCAATGCTCTGGCCTACCCCATTCCTCTCTCCAAACATGATCCCCCCCACATGAAAATTTATCCCTCCAACTATGAAACCCAGTTCATTGGCTTCAAATTGCAAATCCACCCCATAAAAAGGTCGGAGTTACCTGAGTTCGCAGGAAAGTTGGCGGGAATTCTCAAAATTATTGTTGGAGCAACCAAAACATGCTGGATTCTGCAAATCTATTGTCGGAGTAACCAAAACACGGTGGAATCCAAAGAGAGAAAGAGATTTGATTCTACCGTTAGTGATTTCTCATAGGGCATGGGGAAAAGGGGGGTTTAAGAATATTCTAGTGAGAGAGAGAGAGAGATATCTTGCCGGTGAGAGAGAGAGAGATAGATCGGCGGCTTCACAGTATAGGGGAGTTAGGGTTCAATGTTTCTGGTTTCTGCCCACAGCTCAAAGACACAGAGAGAATAATATAGCCGTCGCAATTTTATCTAGGGTGACAGGCTTTGGGGAACAATGCTGTTAGTTAATTTTCTTCCCTTCGTTATTTTAGAACTCGCCATTAGAGAGGGGTAATCTTATTTTACAACTAACTTTTAACAACTTTTTTATGCTAAAATGACTATCCATTCAGTCCTAGCCTATTTTCCATCTCCATTGGAGATGCTCTAATGTAATGAGGTGTGTAATGGCCGAGGGGAAAGCAGGAGTGGATTGATGAGGCAGAGGCACAACAGCCAAGGATACAGCTCGAGCAACGATGACCTAGAGGATGATGCTAGTTCAAGGTCATTTTCTCAGTCGACATCATCGGAGAAGAAGAGGACTTGGGTTGAGATGGTGGAGAATTTTCTTTGGATTGCTTCTCCAGTTTTTATCATATTTCTCGGTGACAGGCATTCCAGTTTTATTTTCATCTTGTGGCATGATGGTCGGATTAGAAGGTAATTTGCTCAAGCTTAATCCTTTTCACATCTTCTCATTGCTCATTCATAAAGAGGGTACTCTTGAAATTTTGAAACTCATTGTTTGGTTTTTAGAGGCCTAGACTAGTGGAGTTTTGTTAAGATGCCGAGAGTTTCTTTCGGAGTTCGCTGTATTGAAGATTAGACTTAGTTTCTCAGTTCCTTCTTTGGGACTGCTTATATATTCGGGTGATCAATTCCTGTAGACTATGAAATCCCTGTTCCTCTAAGCACGTTTTTCCGTTATAGATGATTTGGATACTTGAATTGATTATGAAAAGGTATCATATGGTTTGTTTTCTTCATTTAATTTCCTCTCTTTTAATCTTTTGTTTTATGGTAGTTTCTCCGTGCGGAATTGTTGAACAGTACTTATGATTCTGCAGAAAAACTGGATGCTGTTAGCTAATACAACTTCAAGCTTGTTTGAACAAAAGGATAAAAGAAAATTAGTCCAGCTTCATTGAGGTTCCGTACTTGTACACGAATGTCACACACCTGAAACCTTGCGCTGACATTTTGTCTGATATATTCATTCAATACATCAATGAAAAAAATGTGTGCCAATAAAAAAAAAAAAAGTGAAAACAATGTGGTCTTCTTTCAAAATTCACACAGGAGGAGCACAGGATCTTCTACCTTTCAATCATACCAAATAGAATTTGAAGGCTCTTAATTTGGACGAACCATTCAGTTTTGGGCCATTAAACTATTTGTGTGTGCCGCTAATTTAACTCATCAGATCAGATTTGTTAATGTATTCAGTCTGTCTACTTAATTAGGACAACATCCAATTAATCACACTCATTTTGAATTAAGTAGTGAAAATGCCATGGCTTAAGTGTCACTCCTACAAGTTTGGATGCAGAACTCATGCTTCTAGATATTGCTAGACGTTGCCTAATTTGTTCTTCCTTTAATATATATATATATATATATATATATATATATATATATATATATTTTGGTCAAACAGAATTTCAAGTAAGCCTAACTTGTTCTTCCATCCTGTAAGCTAGGAAGTTATTTAGACAATTCAGCTCTGTTTGTCATCCAAATGTGCCATTTTGAAAATCAATCAAACGAACTTTTTTCTTGCCAACTAAATGCAGCTGTCTATGTCTGTACCTCCTCTAAGTCTGAGGGTAAATTAATAAATAAACTATAGCCTTATTTTGATGTTATGAAAAATGTTTATTAAACAACACGTACGGTCCTTATCCAGTGAGGGATCCTGCACAGTTTTACCGTGCAGACCTCACTATCCCGATCAAATTTCGATGATCCGAGCCGCTCAAACTGATCAGAACGTGATTTTAAGAATACCGTGCTGAAATCAGCAAAAAAAAAAAAGACCAGGTAGGGCTTGATCGGAGCAGTTTTCATTGAACGGTTTAATAAAAAACTGCTCAAATCAAGCTCTTCCTGGTCATTTTTTTTGCTGATTTTTCACAAGTATCCTTAAAATCACGTTCTGCATGCTTTGAGCGGCTCGGATCATCGAAATCTGCTCGGAAAATGAGAGGTCCGCACGGTAAACTGGTAAGGGATCCCTCACTGGATAATTTGTGTTAAACAACATACAATATAGTTAATAGTTGAGTGATAGACGGAGCCTTGGCGTGACTTATATCCAAAAATGAGCATTCAAGCAATTATATATGTACAACAAATAGGTAAAAAACGAGATGGCAAAACTAACGTTGGACCCTTTGAAGAAAACATTTTAAATGAGTCATAATCTGTATGTATAATCTTTTGTCAAGAACGATAAGTCCATAAATCTGTACGTAATTAAATGCGAATATGAACGATTGATTTCTCATTTTGGGGGCATTTTTGGGATAATTGTTCAGAGTACTCAGAATAATTGTTGGAAAAAACAATTAATTGCGGGTGATTTTATCCGACTTTAGAGTGGGTCACGAAGGACACGGAACTTGAGCCCACAATGCAAGTCAAGCTAGGCCGGCGCCTAACAAAATTAAATTTTTGCTCCCCCTTCTATTTCTTTGTAAATTGTAATATTTTTTCTGTATTTTTTCCTATAAAAAAATATTGGGAGATTATTAAAGTTTCTCTCCATGTATGGAAAGTGAAATAGTAACAATTTCACACGTTTATTCGTGGCCAGGGGCGGATCCAACGTAGGCATAGACAGATCACATGACCCAGCTGAAAATAGAGCCCCAAGCCTAAGTAAGTAATATACATATATAAAATATGCCAAAAATTAACCTAAGTTGTTTGCAGTGGTAGAGGGTTGTGTTCCCCAATGAGTGACAGAGGTTCGAGTCATGGCGCTAGAAATCTTGTTTCTTTTTGTCTCAATGGTTTAAAAAAACACTTCTCTCATTGAATTTAACACTTTTCTCCTTGAATTTTGAATGGGTTGAGACTCAAACTCACCCTTAAACTGACTTTACGTAACGGAAATTTTTTAAAAATACTCTTATTTTGTTTAATATTTTGAATTTTGTTTATTATTTTTTACAAGTGCATCCCTCACCCTTATTTTTGAATTGAATCATGAAAATTAACATGAGTTCGTCTACGACTTTCACACGTATAGGGTTGGTCCAAAAAGTGTGACCCATATGTAGAAAATTTCTGAATCCGCCACTGTTTGTGGCCTAGTGGGGTGGGATGGTTCCAAGGATACACGGATCTAGAGACGCTGCCAAGGGGTAATTTATCTCTTTCTCCAATTAGAGTTGGGACAATTGATGTGAGTCACCTAATAATTATCCAACAATATTAAACGTGCCATTTTTAAGGAAAATAGGTTTCACAATCTATTTTGCGCAAAACCACTTCATATTTTATTTTCTTTTTTTGGGTCCAACTTCACATTTTGTTTTCATCATACAAAGTTAATTGGACCCTTTCACTTGGACGAAGATAAAAATTAAAGGATGATGCTATGGTGTCTGGATGATGCTATGGTGTCCCCGGTCATTTTGGGGACACCATAATTTTTGGTATAACAAAATCATTATGAGCATAACTAAAACCCATTACAAACATAACCGAACCCAAACAAGGTATAACCAAGGAATATCCAAAACCAATCAAGGCATAACTAAACCTAACCAAGGCATAACAAACATTGTTATGCTCATAATAGATTTTGGTTATACTCATAATGGTTTTGTTATGCCAAAAGTTACGGTGTCCTCAAAATGACCGGAGACTCCGAAGTCATTCCCCAAAATGAAAAGAAAATTATACTATGGCCAATTCAGTGTATAAATTGTTTTTTTGGGCATTGCATGGTATTAAAGTTTGTAAAAACACCGTTTCGTCCTTTTTCAATGCATAGATTGTTTTTCAAATGAGTAGATCTTTATTTTAGTTAAAATAAGGATTCTCCATTTCTTCCATTTTCCATTCGAATTTCGATGATCCGAACAGCTCAATGTGTTCAGAAAGTGATTTTATGAGACCTTCTAAAAATCGGAAAGAAAAAATGACCGGGAAGATCTTCATATGAGATTGAGATTTATGGTGTTCTTTTAGATTTTTTTTAGATGTCCCCGGTACCGCCATATATATATATATATATATATATATATATATATATATATTTGGTTTACACTTTTGCTGCAAGTTAAATGCTATACTTGGAAGTTATGAAAGGGATTTAAAAGACCACTTTTAGAGCCATTGAGACTTGAGCTTTGGAAGTCCGATGGAGCAAATTAAAATACTTGAGCAAATACTTTTCGGCAAAAACCGCTCTACAATCATTCGAATCGTTGATGACAAACACAGAACAGTAGAGAACAGTTCTATGGTATATTCAAAGTTTCGTTAAGAAGAATATTTTGCATTGTAATTTTGTTATTTATTGGTACGCAATAAAAGGAAATTAGAGTAAAGTAATCCGTCACAATAATACTTTGAAGTATCAAACACCTTTCAGTGGCGGGCCCCCATATAGGACTAGATGTCCAAAGGACTGGGCATTTTTTACCTCATTAACATCATACGACCCAATGTCATTAAAGGTCTCTGTGTTATAGGTATTCACGTTCTGACCAAAGTCGTTGAAAACTTGAATATTCCTAAAGTATGCATCATATTTTGTGTCTCGATTTAGAAAATGACCACTGCCCATTTCAGGTGCTGGGGTGCCCGGTGGACTATACACCTTTCCTCCCCATTCAACATAGTTAGCCAAGCCCGCTAGATCACGAAATATTTTCTTTGGCCAAAATCCAATCGGGGCAAAATCATCTCCAATTCGCAGCCACCAATTTCCATTAGCTAGGTCCTATGATATATGACAACAACAAATTAGAAAGCTCTTATTTTCTTTAGGACTGCATTTTACTAATTCGGTTTATTCTTTCCTGAGCCAACTGATCAATGGAAAAGTGGTATAAGAGATGGTCAGGCTTACTCGTTGGATATATCGATATATTTCAATGGCTGGTTCTCCATACTTAGAAGTTTTCTCATAAATTCCATCAAGAGGTATATCCGATCTCACTAGAACAAATCCTGGGCATCTTGTATTGAAACAGTGAGATTGACCTGCCTGTTGGATGTATACAACCAAAAAATGAAAAAAAAAAATACTGCAATTGTTAAGCTAATTCATTTTTAAAAAATGTAAAATCAATGGAGAGAAACTTACATCCACACGTATAAATGCTCTAGTGCGGGTATCACCATAAAGATCGGGATCAACCTGCGGCATAGTAAATCTAGTTATATAATGAGGTGAATTTTTTTAAGTCGTTAAGTCCACTGGACATAGAATTTTACAAGGAAAAAAATGACAAATCAACAAAAAGACAAGCAGAAGCATACCCTCCACCCTACTTGTATAGCCTCAACCCCGTTTTCAATCTTGATTCGTGCTTCACTGGATTGACCTCTAGAAACCTTTGGTTGGTGTAAACTAAACGCCGCACCAGCTCCATTGTACTTGCCTGCACGAAGTTTTGTCCTGACCACAGCATACTGAACAATACAAACAACATGCATGTTTAAGCAAAATTTCTACTCCACATTTCCACTGCGAATATATGTACAAGCATATAACAGCATGATAGTATATATATAGGAAATTATAATGCCAAAATTATTTTTATTTTTGTCAAAATTCTAGTGCATAAAAGCTTTGCAAATTGTACATGGTACAAAAGTTTTATGCAATACAATTTTGGCAAAAATTTTCAAAGGGATTGTAATTAAACATAGGAACAGTTGCATAAGAAGATTGAATTTATAACCACTTTCCACTAATTGATCTATTTTGCGCCTGCTCTGGTGCAAAACAAATTCTTGTAAAAGAATATAACAAAAAAGATATTGACAGAGAAAATACAAGAAAAGGAGGTTAAGGATAACTTACATGAGAACCAAAAACAAATTCGTCCGACGAAGGTTTGATTTTTGAAACGTTTCTCTCTCTAATCAAATCTTCTTTAGTGATTCTTCTAATCGGAACTGTGCCAAATGGGCAACCTCCATCCTTCAGCCCTATATGTACGGATTCTCTAACTTTTGAACGTACTTGATCTCTTTTTCTTGGAAACAACGAAGTTGGTTTCATCTACAATTCAGCTCGATCGTTTCCATTTATCAATTAAAATTATTGCCTTACATAAGATGTAGGACGATATTTAGAGACATACCTCAAAATAAAAACTGTGGTTCTTCAGTAAAGGATGGTCAAAGGCAGGTTGATTGTAGAAATCAACACAATCGTATTTATCTCCATACTTGGTCTGTAAACAATACAGTCCTTTAGTCATGACTTTTTAAATGCTTAAGAGTTAACCAAGTTTTTTCTCTATCAAATTGAAACATGAAAGTGCTGTTTTTTTTTTTTTTCCCAACTCGAAGTGATGACCAAATTATAAACCGTTGCTTGGTTCACTGATGGTATGGCCCATTTCTTCTCCTCGAATTTGATTACAATACCACATAAATCTCTTAACTAGGTACGTATATGAACTCTGAAAGTAATTTAGAAACATGACCCAGTAAAAAAAAATAAACATGGACAATTAATTTTAATGCCTCTTTCGTTTGTCGATATCAGAGCATAGGGTTTGATTATATATACTAAGGAGTTATTGCAAAGCCCGACTTGGTTTAAACTTCATGGGTGAGAAAACATACAAGTATAATTGGGGATAAGATATTAGTGGGCAGTGTTACGGTACACACTTCTGTACCATATGCACTCTTATATAACCAAATAAAAGTCGTAATTAAACTATTGAGGGGTATAACCAATCCATTAAAAGACGTAACCAAACCATTCAAAGGCATAACAATTGAGATTATCTATCCCTTCACTCTTGGCCTAGACCAAAAAAAAAACATGGCCTAAAGGTACACGGTACCATGACAATAACAAAAATTCATGGATAATACACAAATGAATTAACGTCGGTCCAATTCATGTCTGATAATTTATTGCCTTCGCTAATTAACGAAGCAACTCATAACTAGATATATTAGAATATACACGTACCAAAAAAAAAAACTATTAGAATATATACCTGTATAGTCTTAACCGCTGGCTTGTTTAGAACTTTAAGTTGATTCTCCAACTCAAGATCTTCCCTTGCGGATAACTCTATGCTCCCTTCAACTCCATTGTGGCATACAAAGAGAGAGGACAAAAAGAGGACTTGGAGAAATGCACTTAAATCCATGCAGCGTTGATCTGGACAATGAAAGCAAAGTATCACTTAGGTCAAAGATCATATTGTTCTAATAGTGGTTTTTTTTTTTCCTTTCAAATTTTAGATGTGTTTTCATTGATACAAAAATCATACATCAAGAACGGTTAACCATCCTCAAGTAGGAAGGAAAGCAACTACAAATGAGGCCTAAACTCACAAACGAACATTCAAAACCTCACACTCTTCTAATCATGTTTAAAGCAACTATTAGAGCATCCACAGTGGTATAATCAAAACTAAAATGTTGCTAAGATTAGCAACATTTGTTCAAAAAAGAGCTCACAGTGGAATAATCAGATTTAACAACCTCTTAACAACTCATCAAATTTTGGCTCTTGAATAATCAAAACTAGCAACTTTTTGTCAATAATCAAATTTAGTTGTTTCCATATTTTCTCAATCAAGTACACCATCATTACACAAAAACATTCTCTCTCTTCCATTTTCAACATATTTCTAAGAAAAAATACTTTTTAAAAAAAGTTTTTATGTTTTTGCAAAAACTGTTTTTTTTTTCAAAACTATTTTTTTTTGTGAAAACTTTATATTATTATTATTTTTGCAAAAACAATTTTTTTTATTAAAACTTTTTTTCAAAAACTATTCTTTAAAAAAAAATTCAAAAACTGTTTTTTTTTTTTAACTTTTTCCCGAAAACTGTTTTTTTTTTTTTTTAAAGTCAAAGTTTTCCAAAAACTATTTTATCTTTTTCTAATAACTTATTTTTGTTAGTTTGAAACCTATTTTTAAAAAATTGTTTTTTATGTTCACAATTTTTAGATTTTTATAAATTGAAAATGTGATATGGTAAGTTTTGGTTATTCAAATTTGATTGAACCATTGTGGACCTCTACATTGCTAACTTTAACAATCCCTTAATTGCATAACCAAAAGATGATGTGGCAACTTTTGATTATTGACTTTTGGTTATTCCACTGTGGATGCTCTTAGCATGTTAAAGAGTTGGAAAAATATAAGACCATGCCAAGTTTCAATTAGAAATATTAATAATCAAAAGCGTGTTTCTAAATGAAGATAAACTTACTAGCTATAGAAACCGAAATGTCTGGATTAAAAAAGGAGATCAAATCATTAAAGATGGTATGAAATGGATTAAAAAATTCTCTGGACAGATCTTTGGCTTGGAGATAAATTACTCGAGAAAGCTACTGTGCACCTTTTATTTGGCAATACACAGTAGTTTTTTTTTTTTTTTTTTTTTTAATTTACTATGCGCTTAAATCGTTTGTTCTTTTTCAATTTTTTACCAAACATGCGCATAAATCGTTGGCAACGAGCAGAACGAAATGCATCTCTGCTTAGACTGAATCACAACCGATAAATCTTCACTCCGTCCCTCTAGATTGGAATACAAACAAAGAAAGTCACAGAAATTTTTAAGAAGAGCAAAAACAACAAAGTAAGTGTGTGAAAATACATAAATAAATTGAACCGTGAACGCACCTGACTTGCCGTAGAGTTTTTAACTCAAGAATGGTGTTACAGAAAGAAAGTTGGGAGGATTGTAATCTTACGTTGGGGTTTATATATGTGTGGATTGTCACACATCTGCCATTAAGTATGCAATGTCATACGCAACATCTATGAAATTAGGATCTCAAATTTTGTGCACAAATAGGTAAAAACTTAACAATTGTCAAATTTTGTGCGCAAAAAAAGTAAAAACTTAATAATAGTTAGTCAAAATAGTATTAAAAGTAGGAAATGCAATTCCTATACATTGTATCTTCAGGTGATAGATGCCATATATAGAGAGATATATATATTCTCCAAATATATGCATACATAGTAACAAATATCGATGCATTAAGATGCAGTAAATTGCTTCCCCCTGACACCACACCTAGGACTGTAAACAAACCGAATCGAATCCAACCCTGTTTAGTTTGGCTCGGGTTCGTTAAGGTATGAATTCGGCTCGAGTTTGATTCTAGCCTAAACAACTTGGTTCGAGTTCGGCTCGTTAAATTTTTTCAAAGCTCGGGTTCGGCTCTATTGGATTCGTTAAGGTACTAGTATGGCTCGATTTCGGCTCGGGTTCGATTCGAACTTGAACATCTTGGCTTGAGTTTGGCTCGTTAAACTCAAATGAATTGGGCCGAGCCGAATCTAAGCTCGAACTAAACTCGTCAAGACTCAGGTTTGGTTCGGCTTAGCTAAGAGATATTTGATTCTACGACTTTCTTAGGGCTAATTAACGAGAGCTCTAGAGTCAAAATTTAACTATGACCATTTAGAATAAAATGATCAGAAAACTAAAATCTTTCTACTAGTTCAAACGGATTAAAATTTGGAACACTTAATATTTGTGAAAGTGCTGCCATGAGATTCTCCCAACTAGGAAAGCTTTGCAACGAAGGAGGGTGATAGACGATCCTAGCTCTCCGGTTTGTGGTTTTGCCTAATTAAGAATCGATTGTTCACCTGTTTTGTATTTTTCCTCTAGCTGTTCAAGCATGGCATTTGTCACCTTTAATTAAAAGTAAGTATGGGGATAATACAAGTTAACGTACTCATTTTTTGATTTTTGGAATACTATGGAACTGTGGTGGCAAAATCAAAGTAACAAGGATTGGTGTTTATCGGTTGCTTCGATTCTAATGTGGTATATTTGGAAGTGTCAATGGGGTTGTTTTTGAACATAAGCTCTCTCTACCTGGGGTGGTATGCAAGAGGGCAGTGGAGTATGTCTATGAGTTTTTGGTTACAAACTCTTTGAATACTATGGCTATTGTTTCGAACAGAGAGGAAGCTGCATCCTTATGGATTAGGCCTCCAGATGGGATGTTTAAAATTAATGTGGATGGTTCTTGGAAGAAAGAATTGGAAAAAAGAGGCTATGGTATTGTGGTTAGGGATTCCAAAGGATTTTTTGCAGCTGTGTCTATGGGAGTTCCGCAGTGGTGTGCCAGTTCATTCGTTGCTAAAACTCTAGCAATTCGATAAGGTGTCTTGCTGGGCTTACAACTTGGTTTGGGGTTTGTTCCAATGGAAAGTGATACTCAACTGTTAGTAAAGATGCTTAATGGCCAGGTTGCGACCAATCAAGAGGTAGAAGCGATCTTTCATGACATTCAAGTTTTGAGTAGAAGTTTTCAGTGTTGCAGCTTTTCTTTTGTTCATAGGATTGGTAATAATGTTGCTAATGTGTTGGTGGGCAAGGGTTTGGGTAGTTCGGGGTATAGTCTATGGATGTAAGCCCCACCGTTGTGGTTACTTGGTCCCCTTTATAGGGACGGGTCTCCCGATTAATGTATCGATTTGACTTATTAATAATATTTGTTATCATTGTGGCAAAAAAAATAAAAATCATGATTATTATTTTTTACACTCATTGCATACAAATCAAAATCTAAAATCACAAAACGAACAGGGATTGGCATCCTATCCTTTTTTGCTTCCCTGGAATAATGAATCTATGGGTACAGTAAAACCTCTTCGTCTATGGCCCAAGGGGCTGCTTGGAAGGGGTATTGTGAAGGGGATATCACAATCCATCCTTTAGTACCTGGGCCCCAGCTATGGACCCGTTTGGCAACTCCATTTGGAGGGGGTTTTATCTTTGGCCCCCTTCCATAATACAGTACCTGCTAAGACCGGCTGAGGGGTCTTAGCGATGGACAAAGTCTGACCTGTTATTGTGTAGTACCCCCTAATTCTCCTCCATTTTGGATGATTATACCCATTGTAATCCCCCTTTTCAACCCCGGGTACCCATTTCATGAGCAAAAGAAAAAAAAATTAAGCGTTTCAAATTTCAATTCATTTGAACCGGTGAAAAAATTTTAGTTTTTTAATCATTTTATCCTAAATGATCATAATTAAATTTTGACTCTAGGACTCTTATTGATTAACACTAAAAAAGTCGTACAACCGAATATCTTAGGGCTAACCAACGAGAGCCCTAGAGTTAAAATTTAATTATGACCCTTTAGAATTAAATGATCAGAAAAAGAAAATCTTCTCATCCATTCAAACAGATTGAAATTTGGAACACTTAATTTTTCAACCTGCAGTTTATATATTAAAAAATATGGTTAAAAAATCAAGTGCTCCAAATTTCAATCTGTTTGAACCGATAGAAAGATTTTAGTTTTTTGATCATTTTATCCTAAATAGTTATAATTAAATTTTGACTGTAGGACTCTCTTTGATTAGCCCTAAGAAAGTCGTACAACTAAATATCTTAGAACTAACCAACGAGAGTCCTAGAGTCAAAATTTAATTATGACCCTTTAAAATTAAATGATCAGAAAAATAAAATCTTTCTATCCATTCAAACGGATTGAAATTCGGAACACTTAATTTTTTTTCTCAACTTTCCCCAAAATCAACCCTTCCACTTTTTTTTTTCTTTTCTGTCCCTTGAAGCTCAAAAAAGCTCGTATTTATTCTAATTACAATGAAACTAACAATTTTGTCATAAACACTACATAAGGGCAAAAAAGTCATTTAACAGCTTTTTACATCAATCCCCTTTTCTTATACCCCAAATTAATCCTCCATCCAAACCAAGTACTATTTAATACCTTCTTCATAAACATCATATCAATGTGGGTCATCCCATATTAACTAATACCCCCTACTATCTAATCCCCCTCTTTACATAATACCTTCAAACCTAATTCCGCATCCAAACGAGTCCTAATTTCATTCTGCCACGTAAATCTATGGGTATCAATGGATTCGGTACAGAAGATCTATGGTAACCTCATGTGTTTTGTCCCCGTCGGGTCCACACATATTATCCGGAGGCGTTTATTTAGTAAAAAATAACTTTTTAATTTGCCACATGAAAGTAATTAGTTCAATTAGATATCATAAGTGCTTGATCGATTCTTCTTCTTTTTTTTATCGACCTTGATTAATTCATTTAATTTGTGATTCAGAATTCTCGCTCTGGAATTAAAAATTAAAAGACGAAAATGGCCAAATTTGCATTGATTGTTTATGCTGAAAATTAAACAATTACTTTCTACAGGGTAAACGTTTTTGAAATTTCATATGTATGTGACCCGTGGTGTTTGCGTTTTTTTTAAACAATCCATTTGAATTACATTTTTATCTTTATTCAATTTTTTTTCTCACTTGTTAGTTTTTTCTTTTTTTGAATTATTACTTCGTCATGATGATAGAAATTTAAAAAATAAAAAATTACTACCAAAATCCAAATTTTTTTAAATAAAGACAAAAATAAACCAATAAGCCAAATTTGTAGTATTTATTCACAAAATTTTGGATTTCAATGTTAATTTTTTTACTTTATATATTCTTTTCGTCATGACGATACAATAGTCAACAAAAAAAAAAATCAATGCAAAACTAATTAACAAATGTGAACAAAAATTAAATAATGACAAAAATAATTAAGCATGGCTTATTTATTTGACCAAACAACCTAGTATGATTTATATGATGGGCCAATCAATCAACCACAATATTCTTCCGCTCAAGGATAACAAAAGCAACAAATTTAAAAGTTTGAAGTAGAATGCAAAATACACACCTGAGAAGTCAATAAAAGAAACTAGGACTGTATGGTGTTGACATTTAACTAAAAATGGGGGAGTTATGACAGCTGGATGTATATTTCACTGCAAAAGCAAGGAAGCAAATTGTTGCAAAAGGTTAGAAAAATTCATTATAAATAATTCTCCACTATATACATAATAGGCTAGGAGACATCACTTTTTTTTTTTTCTATTTTTAAATCACAAGTTTCAATTATTATAAAGTCGTGCAGCACTAATAGGCTCTGTTTGGGGTCTCAACTTCTCAAAACCTGAATTTCTTTTTGAATATATATATATTCATGTTAGTTGGTGTGTGTGTTTTTGTCTGTTTGGATTTTTCTTATCGAAAATAATTCCAAAAGAAGCACATCGTGGCCAAAACTTACAAATATCTGTGTGTTTTTATCTTCTTCTTCTTTATTTTTTCTTCCTTTTTTTTCCCTTTTGTGACAAGGAACTCTTTTTACATATGACTATTTGGGCTCACTCTATCTATAACATGGTAAATCTTGAAGGATAATGCTAATAACATTTTAATAGACTGTTAATCGAGATACGCGTAAGTTGGCTTAAACACTTGAATTGTAAAAAAATGCAAATTAATCAAAAAATGTAAAAGCACGTATTAAATCAAAAGTACAGAAATCAGTGTGACAACTCAAATGACATAAAATTCATTGGACACACATGAAGCATATAAATAATGGAGTATCTAATTACTGTTTACATGCATTAGTTAGCCTGAATTCCCAACATTTAAATCAGCTTATGAGCAAGTAATTTCCACTTCGCCCCTTTATTGATTACTACTAAATACAGCTGTTTTGGGGCATGCAGCTGCCACATTTAATTTTCCCCCTTTTTATAGGGTGCAGCTGCAGCTAAAATTCTTTGAAGTTTTTGTTTTCCATTGTATGTGCGTGTGGTTTATATTTAAATTTGAACATTTCCATATTTCACCCAAACTGATTTTTAAATACATGTTTTCCGGTCTCATTTTTAATACGGTCTAGGCTCTCAGAATTGTAGTGGTCACACACTTGAGGGGAAAAAAGAAGTTACCGAGTGTGAGCAGTAATCCATCTTGCTCAACTGAGAAGTGATTTTTCAGTGCTGAGTGAGTGTATCTAACGTATTATCTGTTCGGCGCATCTGAGTTGTCCGATATATTTTTGGACGGCTCGGATTGAAACTTTCTCTTTCCTCTCACCCATCACTCTAGCTCTCTCCTTTTTTTCTCTCCAAATCTAAGCCGTTCAAATACGTAATGGACGATTCGCATGCGCGTGTAAATACCACGTGGTATATGCTCCGTACTGAAATTTTTTCCCAACTGAGCTCTGGTTTTTGCAGGAAAAGAGCAGTATAGTACTCCCAGTCTCACACACAGACAAGTTATATATATGCGCTCTCTCTCTAACTCTCTCTCTCTCTCTCTCTCTCTCTCTCGATAAACTGTGTACTGTGTACAGCTAGCATAACTCTCGCTTTCACATCCCATCAAAATAGATTCAGCATCCGACCCCAACGGCGCCGGCGAGGGTCATCGTCAACAACCGGTGGCGGCGGAGTAGGATCAGCAGAAGGCGCGTCGCCTTCCGCCGCCGCCGTGCGCGTGCCCTCTGAGACAGCTGGCGTGGGGGTGCCACGACGTGCTCATTGGACGGCTCCGCGCTGCGTACGAGGAGAAACGGGGACAAGCCGAGTCGAACCCGTACGGAGCCAAAGCGGTGAGGATTTATACTTGAGGGAAGTGAGAGAGTCAGGCTAAGGGGATACCTTAGTAAGTGTTCTTCTCTCTCTCTCTGAACTTCATTATGTAGATCTGACGTGGGTTTTCCTATTTGTTCTCATCGGACGGTTTTCCTATTTGTTCTGTTTCCTCAGTAAAGTGTTCTCTCTCTCTCTCTCTCTCTCTCTCTCTCTCTCTCTCTCAAAATCTACTACTGTAGTATATGTTGAGTGTTGTCCATTTGGTTTTTTCTGTTGATTCTCTGTTTGATTGTCTGGATCTAATCATTCTCTTTTAAAACACTTGTCGCATGGCCCTTCAAGTTCCCAGCAGAAAGAATCTCTCTCACTCTCTCTCTCTCTCACAGTGCAATTACAAATTTCTTAGCTAATTGAGAGAAGGATTTTGACATTTGCGTTCCTTTTTTGTACTCTTTTGTATTAATGGTATTTTATTTTGTTCATAAAATTATTAGTTAAAAATGGGGTGCCATAAGTAAAAAATGAAACCTGAAAATTAGTTTCCCTAGAGAATTCCATTTAGACGTAATTAACAAAAATATATGGACAAAAATCTAATTTTAGAGGGTCAATCAGTTTTATGCCCGCTCTGCTCACTGCACTTGGAAACACCACACCATTTATTCTTGCATTGTCAATTCTCTTAGAAGGTTTGATCACCGATTTTGAATTGGTGATATGTGAGATGAGTGTGCCTTGAATCATTGGAAGACCTTTTCATCTGGTGGGGGGACAATATATAGTTTCAGCAAGTGGGAGCAACAGTGCTTGTGGGAAGCTACTTTCTTTGCGACTTTGTGGTCCTTGTGGTTGATAAGAAATACTTATGTGTTTAACAATGCAACTACAAGTGCTGGGGAAGTGGGTGAACTGATTAAATCTAGAGTTACAATGTGGGTAAATGGGAAGTTCGATATAAAAGTGTATTCGGTGGTTGAGGATTTGAGGATTTTTCTGGATGAAGTTAGGTTGTTAAAGCTCTAAGGTCTCGTTTCAGAACACATTCTTAAAAAAAAGTACTTATTTTATATTTTCAAACTTAAAAATAATGCAAATGAAAAATAATTTTTTAATTTTTTTGCACCGTATTAAATATCTCAATAAGATCTATCAAATAAGATCCATATAAATAGAAAAATTATTTGCGTAAGCACATAATTTTTTATCTTGAAATTGCTTTCTTAAAAAATAAGTACTTATTTTCTTTTCCAGAACGGAGCTTAACTTTGGTTGAGTGGTGAGGTGTAGGCCATCCAACTTTCTGTTGGAGGGCAGTGTTTAGTTGTCGTTTTTTTTTCCTCTTTCTTCTGGTTTGATCGTGTAAGTGTGTAATCTTACTGTGTTCGAACCGCTCGATGTATCCCTTCGAGTTATAAAAGTTACGTTTGTTGAGAAAAAAGAAAAGTCTTTAATTGCTTGTTGAGAGAGTCGACCCGGCCCCTTAAGATTTTATGGCATCTGAGAGGTCCTGAATTGGTGAGGTGAGGAAGAGATTTTCTGATCGAAGGGGCAGTTGGTGCGAGATCAGTAACCCGGCCCGATCGAATTGAATTGTTATTTTCCGTGGCAGCTTTGTTATTTTCATCCCAAAATTGAATTGTTCTAGTATTAAACAGTGTTTCCGATTATAAAAAAACCAAACACAAATGAACTACTCCTATGTTTTGTTTCATTAATTTACCGCTTTACCCTCGTCAAAACTTTTTACTTTTTTGCATGCCAAGTAATTACTCAATTCCAGGAGAGTGTTTTTTGAAATCAAGAACATACGTAGAAAGGTACTTGATGGATCTTCCAAAATACAGTAAGTAAATAAAATGGACGTCTGATTTTAAAATTTCAACGCAAATTTAACAAAAATAGAAATAATTTAATTTAATTTAAAATTTTGCTTTTCTATTCTTAGAATATTTGATGCTTCAAAGAGGACTAAGGGATTCAGAGACTATGCACGTTTGGATTTTTTTCAGGACTAATTACGAACAAATGGATGTCATTTGGCTCCAATTTGGTTCGGTTATATAACTGTAGCCATACTCATGGTGTAGACCAAACAAGTTATTTTTCCTACAAAAATAAATGGATGTCATTTGGCTCCAATTTGGTTAATTTGGTTGCTTTTATTTTGTTCCAATATATTGCTCTAATTTTGATGTGTTTTGAAGACATTTGTGTTCCTTCTTAGTGCTAATTATTTGTGTGTGTGATCTTTACAGAAGAGTTTGAAAATGGTGAAAATGTGCACGTACGGGTCGCTTTGGTGCATCTGGATACTTGTTTTTTGGGCGACGTTGGCTTTTGGTCACGGATCAAGGAACACTACCAGTGTGACATTGCGTGGTAACTCACTTTTTTCCCTCCTTTATTTTTCTTCTTGTACTGCTCTATTGATCTCTGTTTGGCTGCTGAGAAACATCTCCAAAATAATGAAGAAACAAAGATATGATAGTAAAAGGAAATACGCACGTTTTGTTTTGTTTTGTTTTGTTTTCATCTCTAATACTAACATGATACATCCATCGTACATGCAAATTGTGTGCAACAACAATAATAGTTGAACTAATTAATGAACGTGGTTTCAGGTTCAAGGTCAGAAAGTGGTTCATCATTCAACATGCACGACTCGAAGGTAGTTCCAATACATCCTTGGAAAGAGAAGCTATCCACTGTGTATATAGTAGTAGGGACTATTGTAGCAATTACATTACCAGTTTTGCTAGTTTCGGTAATTTTTTATGCCTGCTGGAGGACACGCACACATGTGAATCCTCAAGAAGCAGATGGCCCTGAACCAGCCGTGGTAGGGCGCCGACCAGTCGCAGCACGGAGACTCGATCAACACGTAATCGAGTTATTTCCGATGCTTTCTTTTCCAGGCGACGGGACAGTCGGATTCGGAGAATCCGGCTGTCAGATATGCTGTGACGAGTTTGTGCACGGGGAAGGAGTACGAGTTCTCCCCGCCTGCAGTCATATCTTTCACAATGATTGCATCACCAAATGGTTGACGTCGAGCAGCACAGAATGCCCCATTTGTCGCCATGATTATTTAGGAGTGTGACACGGCGCCATGCATGAAATAGTGAGTACCCCTGGACCTTTTCTCTCCTTGTTTTATTGGACTGCCTTTTTGCAGTGTGTATGTGCGCTAGAGACTTGAGTGAGAGCAGGGAAAGAGTTGAGTGAGGGCTCCTCCTTCGGGAGGAGCGGTGCTCGTGCTCCTCCGAGATGTTTGGATACTCCGTCGAAGAGCCACCGGATGAGGGAGTGTGAGAGAGAGGAGTGGGAAAGCCGGTTTGTGGCTCTTCCGGATTGGATTTTTTTATATTTGTATATATGATTTATACATAGTGGAGTTTTTCCTCGGATATCTCTTGTTTGTGCTTTCTTATTTTCGTGTTTGTACTTAAAGGTGTGAATTGGGGACGGTGCCGCGACATCCACTGTACCATAGACTACACAGCCCCAAAACGATGTCATTTTGGGGCATCCTAAAAAAAGAAAAAGAAAAGAAAAGAAAAACCCCAAAATCTTAAAATCCTGCTTTTCTCCAAACCAGTCGGCCTACGAATACGAGAGAGAGAAGAGAAGAAGAGGACAAGGAGGAGGGGGACACCACAGCCAACCCAAACCACCGCTGAAGAAAACAATGAGGAAGACGCCTCCACGCCGACCCCCACCACCAACGTATGCTGACGAGCGTCAAACCACAATCACTGGTATCGATTTTGAACACTCAAGAAGGTCTCGACCACCACCACTGCCGCCATACGCCGACGAAGGTATCTCTCTCTCGCTGGTATCAATTGAACTAGGGTTCCAATTTCAATTCATAAATATTGGGGATTTTTGCAAAAAAATTAGGGTTCCAATTTTACTAAAAGACTGAGGTTAAATGAAGCAAAATACTGCAACCTCATTGTGTTGAATAAGGACTCTGGTCAATTATTCGTTGTAAATCGATTGCTCAATCAACAATCCGTGGGTATATGAATTGAAAAAACCTAGAGAAGGGACTGACCCATATCAACGAACAGTTTGGATGCAAGCTGATGATGCCGTACGTGGCCAAATCAAATAATCACAATTATATTTCAGGTTTACGGGGATGTTTTGGTGCATAATTACGGGATTTCATAGTCACAAAAATTTAGAAGTTAATGAGCAAATATTATATACAATTATGGTCACATTTAAAAAATTTATTTCAGATATCTTTCATTATAGTTATTAGTTTGGCCCTTTTTGGCTGAATAAGCCAATTATTTTAATTTGTTTTTGTTTAAATTTTTTCTCATTTGTTAGTTTTTCGTCAATTTTTATAGATTATTGCTTTGTGATAATGAGAGAAATCTAAAAAAAAAATTATTATCGAAACCCACATTTTTTAATAAAGACAAAAATAAGTCAATTTTTTTTATCTTTATTCAAAAAAATTAGGTTTGGACTATAAATTTTATCTTTTCGATTCCTCTAGTAGAGTCGAACATATAATTGACAAAAATTTGACGCAAAACTAAAAATTGTGATTTTTTTTGAATAAAGTAAAAAAAAGAGTTTGTCGCAAAACAAACAAGTACAAAAAAATTTGAATAGAGACAAAAAAAAGTCAGTTGAATTTTTAATCCAAACCTAAGCAATGGAAAAAAAAAAAATAATAAAAACTTGATTTTTTTTGAAAGTTTCTTTAGCCTATAATTGCTTCATTTTTATTCAAAAAAAATTGAGTTTTAATCATAAAATTTTACATTTCTGAATTTCATTATTGAGACAAATCAGAGAAGGGGGGAGAAGAGAGAGGAAGGGCAAAAAAAAAAAAGGAAAACGGTTCTAGTCGGGCGGGTTCGAGTTTGGTTTGACCCATATTTGACCCAGCCCGTTTTGACCCGTTCACTTTTTTGACCCATATTCAACCCTCCAAACCCTCACCAGACCTGCCCGTTTGCCACCTCTACAATTAGGGTGGCAAATGGGCGGATTTGGGCCAAAATAAGTAAGTTACAAGTGGGTTGGGTCTTTAATGGGTCATCGATCCATTTATACCCTTTAATTATGAGTCTAATTACCCATAACAAACCCAACCCATTTATTTAAAAGTTAACCCGACCCGTCCGTTAGCGCAATTACATACCATATACTAAATGACTAAAATACATATGTACACTAAAATAACCGTATTACCCCCGTAAATTTAAAGGACTAAAATACCATGTACACTAAAATTACCACACTATCCCTCTACTAAAAAATGACCAAATTACCCATGTACACTGAATTACCATATTGGTCACTCTGAATTACCGAATCACAGCGTATCCAAGTGGCTTATTTTTTTTTTTGTCTTTATTCAAATATTTTTTGCATTAGTTAATTTTGTCAACTTCTTTAGGATTATTGATTTGTCGTGACGAGAGTAATCTAAAAAGTTAAAAATTACGATCGAAATTCATATTTTTTTTGAATAAAGACGAAAAAATGGCTTTTTTGTCTTCATTAAAAAAATTTAGGTTTCAATAAGAATTTTTTTTACTTTTTAGATTCCTCCTGTTATAACGAAGCAATAATCCACAAAAAAATTAACGAAAAACAAATAAATGCGAAAAAAAATTGAATAAAGATAAAAAAATAAGCCACGAACAAGCCAACTTTCCATTTATAAGTTGAATTTTATCTCTCTAAACATATTTTCGAGGCGCAGGTACAGAGAAAAATTTGGGACTCGTATAAAATTTGGAAACTTCTTTTTTTGTATAAATTTCTTTTGATTACCCAAGAAAAAACCCAAAAACGGAAAACAATTTGTAGAAAACCAAAGAGAGAACTAGAAAGTAGAGAGAGAGAGAGAGAGAGAGAGAGAGAGAGAGAATTGGAAAACCAGAAGAGCAAGTAATGATTTGTTCTGTACTACAAAAGAGAGAGAGAGAATTGGGAAGTCGAGAGAGAGAGAAAGAATTGAAAAGTAGAGAGAAAGTGGAGCAGATGACGAGGAAAGTCAGTGCACATTAGAGCATGTACACCAACAAAATGTATTTTACCTACCTAATAATCCACTTTTTTTTATTTTAACTACTCAAATCTCTCTCAACCCCACATCAATTCTCTCTATTATTATCTATACTTTTATAAAATAATATAAAGTATATTGTAAACAGTAAACTAGAGAGGAGGAAAGAGAGATTGAGGGGGAGAGAGAGAGAGAAAAAAAATTAATGTATAGCTATGAACAGTTCCTCGGTAGTTTCCCCGAGCAATTCCACCAAAGGTATTTTACCTTCTACTTTTGCTATTCCGCTGCATGCAAGATTTTGGAGGTAAGCTCTCTACTTTACCTAATTTTGTGCATATAGAGACTCTTGTGTACATGTTCTTAATAGGAGATCGACTAATCGACTGAGAAGGTTTCAAATTAGCTGGGTCATGTTCATGATTTATTGAGTCATTTAAATTGATCCAATCAAGACCCAACTAAGACCCAATTAATAATTGGGTTAGATGGGTCAGACCCATTCTAATCCAATTAATAAATGGGTTGGACTGAATCTATTTTCTAGTAGATGGATCTGGGTTGATTAATGGATTTGGGTCTAATTTGCCACTCATACTTGCAATATAAGATTTTGTACTATGAGACCCATTAATTGTTGTATTTTAAATGTTTGATAAAAGAGAGTAGGATGGACTTTTGGAAAGGACCACTTGAAAAAACAAGAACAAAATAAAGGCTTTTCTTTTCTAGTCTTCTGCTTCCCAGGTCGAGATATCATTTGCTGATGTAATTAATTTCGTAATCTCAACTCGCAAGTGCAGCGTGCGTTCCCGACTTGTAGTAATAAAAAGGATTGAGGTAAATTCTCCAGGAAAATTCGCTACGATTACATGGCATGGTCCATAAGAATTGGATTTTCTTGGGAGCACAATGCTAGATAGATGGTGGGCTAGAACTGGAAAGCCATCCCAAAGTATGGCCCAAAGTATTTTTGGAGGCCCAGGATACTGGACTAGAGTATGCAATATTTTATTTTATTTTTTGGGTGGGCCTTCTGCAGTACTAAGGCTGGAATGCCACAGGATTGAACCCCGAGCCTCGCCCGAGAAACTTAGGGCCGGTAAAGTTTCGTCGAGGCAAATTATCAATGGACGAAGAGACTATTTGGTATTCTCTCTGGAAACAACTTTCATGATTTATGTGGAGGTTGGCTGGCTGTGTTTGGAACACACAAAGAAATTAGATTTTGGCTTCTTCTATCACCGAAAGCCAGCCAAAAGTAATGAACAATTATCTTATTCTTGAATTGAGCTAAGCATCATTAATGCGATGAAGATTAGTATTTTTTTTTTTTTTCTATAGTTTTGAAGATGTTGTGTATTTTCTGTGTCATGATCCGGCGGTGACAAATTCCAATAGCACTGCAAGAAATGAACAATTATCTCGAGTGATGTCGAGTGACCCGGGATCCTAACAGTATTGTCCATGTAGTTTTTTTATGAAAAATTTATATAAATAGCCCTCCTAGTTTTATCCGAGTCTCATTTTCGTTTCTCTAGTATCAATTATAACTATTTTGACCTTCAAGTTTGTTTTTTGTACCAAATTAGTCCAACTGATAACTTTTGTCAGCAAAACTGGATAGAAAAAATCAGATTGATGGCAGTTTGGACGTTGCAGTTCATACCAAGTTGGTCAAATTGATAACGTATGCCCTTAATCTGATTTTTTCAGTCCAATTTGGCTAATAAACGTTATCAATTGGACCAACTTGGTACGAAAACGAAACTTGGAGGTCAAAAGAGTTGCAATTGATACTTGGATGACGAAAATGAGATTTGGGTGAAACTAGGAGGACTATTTATATAAATTTTCCATTTTTTATTTGTTCGGGGTGGAAAAGTAACAACTTTATCGATAAAATAAAATTACAATCTACCGTGTCCATATAATGTACAACAAGCAAAATACATATCAACAATGCTACTTCCACATACTTTTGTACACATATCATGCACATACATTTTTGTGGGGTCCATATCGGGGTCTCACAAAATGATCCGAACCGCTCATCTTTTTTAAAATATTTCTTGACGGGTTCCTGTAAAAAATCAGTTACAACGGATATCGATAAGAGCTTTCTCAAAAATCGTAGGACAAAATAGAATGATTCCCCGTACGATTTCTGATAAAGCCCTTACTGATATCCGTTGGAGCTGACTTTTTACGGGAACCCTCCAAAAAATATTTTAAAAAAGATGAGCGGTTTAGATTATTTTGTGGGACCCCGATATGGACCCTAAAAAATGTATGTGCATGATATGTGCACAAAAGTATGTGTGGGATTCATTATTGTTTAACTTATGCCTAATGTCACAAACTCTTCTCGGCCATATAGAGAAATAATCTGCAGCTGACTTAATTTCTACACGAACACAAAATTTATTACTGCCAAAAATTAGTAACACTAGATAATTATCTATATTTGTCGCCCTGACTCTTTAGGAGCCTGACATGGGGCCACCTGATATATTTTATGGTAAATGTTCATTTTTATCATAATTTGTCTAACGTATATGTGTAGAGAAGGATCACACCACATACAAGAAATTTGGCTTCTTGCGAGGAAAAATAATCCTCGCTAAACACATATAGCGAGGAGATTCTATTCATCGTCGATTTGTTGCAAATGGGTAGTCTTCCATTCTCAATTGCGAGGAAATTTTAAGTCATCCATCGACAACGAAATTAAATATGTTCAACGCTAAATAGAAGTTGGTTTCATGACTAAAACATTCATCTCCTTGCTAAATGGTACCTTTAGCGTGGGATTTATATGCCTTCTGCGACTGCGTAGTTTCGTCGCCAAAAGAACTCTTCAAAACAAAATATTATCCCAACTTCCAAGCTAGTAACTCGAAAATTGGGCAAGAAGGTGGTTTAAATTTTAGATTTCCAATAAAAAGGAAAAGAAAATACATTGCTATTGATTTATCATCACTCGAAAAATTGGCAAGAAGGTGGTTTGGCTTAATAATTCGTTTAGATTATTTCTTTAATTGCCTTTGGTCGACATTTTTTTTACATTTGGTCGTTTTGCTGGAATATTTTGTGGACTACTAATTGCATGGTTCATATCTGTGAGAGAAATCTATAAAGTAAAACTTATATTAAAAATTAAAAATACTGAATAAATAAATAAATAAATAAATAAATAAATAAATAAATAAAGATTTTTGGATTAATTTTATCTTTTCTCTGAAAAACTATTAGTTTCAAAAATATATTTTAGCTTTTAGATTGCTCTCGATGAGACGAAACATCAATCCACAAAAAATTGATGCAAAACTAATTGAGGCAAAACTAATTAATGCAAAAAATAAAAATTGAACAAAGACAAAAAAAATAATCCACAAGGATAAATAAGCCAAACAACCGCGAAATTGGCTCTTGAATACTTTTTTTTTTTTATTGGCAAAGAAGATTTTATTCATACTGCTCTTAAATACTCTTGACTAATCATAGGATACATGTTAATTATCACTTATCAACCTTCCCTCGTTCATATCGATCTTAATTAACAAAACTAATGCAGCATTATACGGAAAATCAACTGTTAAACACCACTATTTGTTGCTAATTTAGCTTTTTTTTAGCTAGCTAAATGTTTTTTAATCCTCGTAGAGAGATTTGAAGTTCCCTCTGAATGCTTCTTAATGCATCGATATTTGTTCCTGTATATGGCATGTAATTATCATATGCAGATACCATGTATTGGAATTGCATTAATTCCCTACTTTTAACACTATTTTGACTAACTATTAGTATTAAGTTTTTACCGATTCGTGCACAAAATTTGGGATCCTATTTTGACTATCATTAAGTTTTTACCTATTTGGGCACAAAATTTGACTATTGCTAAATTTTTACATATTTGTGCACAAAATTTGAGATCCTAATATCATAGATACCGTGTAAGACATTGCATGCTTAATGGCTGATGTGTGACAATCCACACATATATAAACTCCAATGTGGGATTGGAATCCTCCCCACTTTCTTTCTGAAACACCAATTCTTGAGTCTAAAACTCTATGGCATGTCAGGTGCGTTCACGATTCAATCTATTTTCTTATTTTCACATGCTTTCTTCCTCGTTTTTGCTCTTCTTAAAAATTTCTCTGACTTCCTTTTTTTTTTTCTTAATCCATTTCATACCATCTTTAATGATCAGTTGATCTACTAAGGTCATCTTCATTAGGAAACACTCTTCTGATTATTAATATTTCTAATTGAAACAGTCACTTATATTTTTGCGATTCTTTAACATGTTAATAGCTTCCTTCAAACATGATTGGAACAGTACGATCTTTGACCTAAGCGACACTTTGCTTTCATTGTCCCGATCGATCAACGCTGCATGGATTTAAGTGCATTTCTCCTAGTCCTCTTTTTGTCCTCTGCCTTCGTGTGCTGCAATGGAGTTGAAGGGAGCATAGAGTTATCCGCAAAGGAAGATCTTGAGTTGGAGAATCAACTTCAACTTTTAAACAAGCCAGCGGTCAAGACTATACGGGTGTATATTCTAATTTTTTATTTTTTTTTGGTACGTGTATATTCTAATAGCTAGTTATGAGTTGCTTCGTTAGCGAAGGCAATAAATTACCAGACATGCAGTGGACCGACGTTACGTCATTTGTGTATGAGTCATAAATTTTGTCATTGTCATGGTACCATGTACCTTTAGGCCATGTTTTTTTTTTTTTGCCTAGGCCAAGAGTGAAGGGATAGATATAGGACACTATATGTCTTATCTCCAATCGTACTTGTATATTTCTGTTTCTGTTCTATAGTGGGATTTTCACACTGACACATTTAAGTTCTGATTGATGATTCAAGTTTAACCAAATTTTGGGCTTTGCGATAACTCCTTAGTGTAAAATCAAACCCGATGCCTTGAAATCGACAAACGAAAGAGGCTTAATTATTGGTTCAAGGTCTTTTTTTTTTTTCTGGGTCATGTTTCTAGTTAACAGATCTATGCATGTAATCGTATTCGAGCAGAACAAATGGGCCTGTTAAATTAATTAAGCTCCTTTCGAGAGGGCAAATGTTTGGTTTATGCTTGTGCCAATTTCTCTACTCTCATATAGTACTGAGTTGGGCCATACCATCAGTGAACCAAGCAACCCTTTACAACTTATATATAAGTGGTTAAAATATGTCTTTTTATAATTTGGTCATCACTTCGAGTTGAAAAAAAAAAAACACACACACACACACAGACACACTTTCATGTTTCAATTTGATAGAGAAAAAACTTGGTTAACTCTTAAGCAGTTAAAAAGTCATGCCTAAAAGGACTTTATTTTTTATAGACCGAGTATGAAGATAAATACAATTGTGTGAATTTCTACAATCAACCTATCTATGATTATCCTTTGCTGAAGAACCACAGTTTTTATTTTGAGATATGTCTCTAAATATTGTCCTACCTCATATATATTAAGGTGGTAATTTTAATTGATTAATGGAATCGAGCTGAATTGTAGATGAAACCAACTTCGTCGTTTCCAAGAAAGAGAGATCAAGTACGTTCAAAAGTTAGAGAATCCGTACATATAGGGCTGAAGGATGGAGGTTGCCCAAATGGCACAGTTTCGATTAGAAGAATCACTAAAGAAGATTTGATCAGAGAGAGAAATGTTTCAAAAATCAGACCTTGGAGGAATTTGTTTTTGGTTCTCTTGTAAGTTATCCTCAACCTCATTTTCTTGTATTTTCTATGTAAATATTTCTTTTTTGTTATATGTAAATATTTCTTTTTTGTTATATGTAAATATGTATATACAGTTAACTTCTTGTAAGGAATCCCTTATTTAACATAAGTGTGGACCTCATAGATCTCGATTGAATTTCGATGATCTAAATCGCTCAATGTGATCAGAACTGCTCAATCACGTTCTGAACGCATTGAACGGTTCGGATCTTCGAAATTTGATTGGAAAAGAGAGGTCACTCAAGGACCTCACTTAAAGTCCTTACAAGAAGTTTTCAGTGCGTGTGTGTATGTATACACACACTATCATGCGGTTATATTCTTGAATATTCGTTGTGAAAATGAAGAATAGAATTTTTTCTTAAACATGTGGTTCGTATTGTTCAGTATGCAGTGGTTTGGACAAGAGCTGGCACAGGCAAGTTCAATGGAGTTGGTGCGACGCTTAGCTTACACCGTCCACAGGTTTCTAGAAGTCAGCGCAGTGCAGCACGATTCTAGCTTGAAAACGGGATTGAGGCTATAGACGTAGGGTGGAGGGTATGCTTCTGCTTGTCTTTTGTGGTGCCTCATTTCTTCCTTGTAAAATTCTATGTCCAGCGGTTTAATGACAAAAAAAATTCACCTCATTAACTAGATTACTCTGCCTCAGGTTGATCCCGGTCTCTATGGCGGTGATACCCGCACTAGATCATTTATTTGTGTGGATGTAAGTTTCCCTCCATTGATTTTACATTTGCTTAAACGAATTGGCTTAACAATTGCAGCATTTTTTTTTAATTTTTTGTTTGCATACATCCAACAGGCAGGTCGATCTCACTGTTTCAATACAAGATGCCCAGGATTCATGCTAGTGAGATCGGACGTACCTCTTGATTTTGTCTGTGAAAAGACTTTTAAGTATGGATTTTGGCCGAAGAGAATATTTAGCGATTGAGCGAGCCCAGCTTCCTATGTTGAATGGGGAGGAAAGGTGTATAGTCCACCAGGCACCCCTACACCTGAAATGGGCAGTGGTCATTTTCTGGTGCAAGACACAAAATATAATGCATACTGCAGGAATATTCAAGTTATCAACAACTTTGGGCAGAACGTGGAAGAGTGCAACACAGAGACCTTTAATGATATTGGAGTCTATGATGTTGCTGATAAAAAAAATGCTCAGAACTTTGGGCATCTAGTCCTTTATGGGGGGCCCTTTGCTGTAAGGTGTTTCGTTCGATCTTCAAAGTATTATTGTGACGGATTATTTTACTCCAAGTCCTTTTTATTGCGTACGTCAATAAATAACAAAATTACAATGCAAAATATATAACGAAACTTAATTTGAATACCATGGAATTGTTCTCAACTATTTCGTGTTTGTCATCATCGATTCAAAAGATTATAAAGCAGCATATTGTATTAAAGCAACTTGTATGCCTAGATCCCCATTTTAGCCAAAGCCAAACTATATATGGCTATCTCCTTTTAACAAGGGTTGTGAAATTGCTTGACAAATCACAGGAAATGGCAATGTTGTTGATACCACATCTCAATAAGACAACTTCTTCAACCCCGAGGGGTGGTGCACTTGGTGATCGGTTAGGACGGAGGGGTCTACCACCCAAAGGTCTCAGATTCGACTCTCCTGCATCGTGAAAAAACTCTTGGGGCCACCTATGCGTAAAATTCCTTTGGGTTAGCAAAGGCTGATGAGGGTCGATCATAGAGATTTAGTTTTGTGGCGCACACAAGCTAGTCGGAAGACACTCTGCGTTCTAAAAAAAAACAAGAAACAAAAAATTACAACTTCTTTTGATCTTATGTTGACAGAAAAACAAGACATTAGTGACCCTATGAAAGTTCTACAATGCCCATGTTTGATAAAACGGCACTCTAGTCAATCAAAAACCGATTTTGATTTTCTAAAGAATGCCGGATTTCGTTTGAGGATCTTGTCGATGTCGTCAACTACAATCAATTACCAATCCATCTACAGATAAAAATACATGTTCGATCCCAGCAAAGTGTGTTTCGGATCGGAATGTTCAAACCCACGAGCAAAACATGCACACACAGTCAAAGAACAAACCAATAGCAAAAAAACAATCACAACCAAGAAAGGAAAAGGACACGGTTTTACGTGGTTACGACTTAAACTGATAGCTTAGTTGTACTACACGGGTGCTGTATGTGTTTTACTATGATGAAAGGATAACAGAAACACAACTTGGAGTGCCCTAACTATAGGTTAACAAGAGAAAGCCCCATAAAAAACCGTAAAAACTGCTCAAATGCGTATTTCCGCATACCCAATGGCCAAAATCGACTTTATGATCACGGTCAGGATCGAATAGACTACAGCTTCGATCAGATCTAATTTTACTTTCTCTTCATGACGGACAGGATCGATTAATTCACCTCAACCAAGGGTTGATAAAGCCTCGTCCCCCAACTGAATGCTTAGCTGTTTGCCTCAATGAAACCTGAGTGCCTTGCATTGCAATTAATTAGTGTGAGGGCACAACGTTAGAACGGGTTAGTTTTGTCCGTGCATAGAACGGGTTGAACGCTAGTGAGTTTGTGTATGTAAATGTTTGTGCTTCCAGAACCATTGTTCATGCCTCATCCGTGTAAACGTTAAACTCAACAAACAATTCCTATAGAGTTTGTTTTTTTTACAAAAACAAGGATCATTCGCAAGATCCATGAACAAATACAACAAAATAAAAACAAAATACGCCAAAACGAACAAAAAAATAGAATAAAATGCGGCCAAACTTAGAAGTCGGAATCCGCTCGACAAATACCACAATTAGTTGTGGTAATAATCACAAATCCTTTTTTTATTTTATTTTTTATCGGCACAAATCCTTTTTTTTTTTTTTTGCTCAACAAAATGAAAATATTATTAGCTCGAAGAGGGTACATCGAGAAAGAAGCTCGCTAAGCGCATACACTTACAAACGAGGGAACATAACACAAAAAACAAGAGAAAATAAAATACAGGGCTGTCCAACAGAAAATTGGAGTGCAAATCCCCTTCCAAAACGACCATGCCGTCAAGATAACCCTTAAAGCCATCCCCTGATGCTATGCTTTGGTCGTCCATTGATATTGCTGAATTTTAATGGTTGCATTCATGGTGCTGTTGCTGGATTGAGATGCCTTCAAATCTTTGGGCCTTTTTGGGTTCGAATGCATGCTTGGAGCTTTAGAATTGTTCTTTCTTTTGGACCGATTCAATTCTTCGTTGGATATATCTTTTCTACAAATTCTGAAACAATTCTTATTGATATCGGATTGAGTTATTTTTTTTTAGGAACACGGTAAAAGACATTACAAATAACTTGCGGTTTGAATCGTCTTTTTAAAATCAGTAATGAGCCCTACAAAAATAAAAAAAAAAAATTTATCAATAGGAGTGCCCATTTTAGCTGCACCAAACATCGTCCACAAGGATAAATAAGCCAAACAACCACGAAATTGGCTCTTAAATACTCTTGACTAATCATAGGATACATGTTATCAACCTACTCTCGTTCATATCGACCTTAACAAAACGAATGCAGTATAATAGATAAATATAAGAAAAAAAGAATAAATTATTTACACCGCCGGTGTAAACATTTGTTTCCTCAAAATCAATTATATCGCGCCACGTTGCAAAACAGTGGTCTCAATCAATAGAATATGATGACGTAACACAATATAATTGATTTAGAGGAAACAGATATTTACATTGGTGGTATAAAAAATTTATTCTCTAAGGAAAATCAAAGGTCAAAACACCACATGCAATTTGTTGCCAATTTAGCTTTTTTCTCGCTAGCTAAATGTTTTGTAATCATCGTAGAGAGACTTGTTCCCTCTGAATGCATCCAGTGTATGCATACATTTGAAGAATCTCTAATGTATATATGGCATCTAATTATCATATTCAGATACCATGTATTTGATAATTAGATGCCATGTATTGGAATTGCATTAATTCCCTACTTTTTAACACTATTTTGACTAACTTCTTTTGAAACGGCAACTACTTTGACTAACTATTATTAAGTTTTTACCTATTCGAGCACAAAATTTGGGATCTATTTTTGACTAACTATTATTAAGTTTTTACCTATTTGAGCACAACATTTGACATCCTAATTTCATAGATACCATGTATGACATTGCATACTTAATGGCAGGTGTGTGACAATCCACACGTATATATACTCCACTGTAGGATTGGAATCCTCCCCACTTTCTCTCTGAAACACCATTCTTGAGTTAAAAACTCTACTCTACGGCATGTCAGGTGCGTTCACGATTCAATCTATTTTCTTATTTTCACATGCTCTCTTCGTCGTTTTTGCTGTTCTTGAAAATTTCTGCTACTTTCTTTGTGATTGTATTCCATTTCATACCATCTTTAATGATCAGTATTTCTAGTTGAAATAGGGTATTATATTTTTGCAATTCTTTAACACGATTAGAACAATTATGATCTTGGACCGAATTGATACTGTTAGATTTTTTGGAGGGTTCTAACCTAAAATCAATTGGCAATAGGTGAAGTAGATTTTAGAATGTATTAACCAAGCTTGGGTGGCTTAGATGAGCGATGTGAGACAAGTCTAACAGATACTTTGCTTTCATTGTCCAGATCAACGCGGCATGGATTTAAGTGCATTTCTCCTAGTCCTCTTTTTGTCCTCTCTCTTCGTGTGCCACAATGGAGTTGAAGGGAGCATAGAGTTATCCGCAAGGGAAGATCTGGAGTTGGAGAATGAACTTAAACTTCTAAACAAGCCAGCGGTCAAGACTATACAGGTGTATATTCTAATAGCTAGTTACGAGTTGCTTCGTTAGCCAAGGCAATAAATTATTAGACATGCACATTGGATCGACGTTGATTCATTTGTGTATGAGTCATAAATTTTCGTTATTGTCATGGTACCGTGTACCTTTGGGCCATGTTTTTTTTGGTCTGGGCCAAGAGATAGATAATCTCAAAGGATAACTAATAACCTATGGATAAAATTAAGGGGACACTAATATCTTATCCCCAATCGTACAAGTATTTTTCTGTTTCTGTTCTATTGTGGGGTACCGTTTCACACTGGCTCATTTAAGTTCTCACCCATGAAGTTTAAACCAAATGTTGGGCTTTGCGATAACTCCTTGGTATATAATCAAACCCTATGCTTTGATATCGACAAACCAAAGAGGCTTTTTTAAAATTAATTGTTCATGTTTAATTTTTTTTTTACTGGGCCATGTTTCTAAATTACTTTCAGAGTTCATATACGTACCATCAGTGAACCAAGCAACCGTTTATAACTTATATATAAGTGGTTAAAATATGTCTTTTTTTTTTCTTGTCAAATATATATATATATATATATATATATATATATATATTTCAAGTTGGGGAAAAAAAAAACACTTTCATGTTTCAATTTGACAGAGAAAAAACTTGGTTAACTCTTAAGCAATTAAAAAGTCATGAGACTAAAAGACTGTATTGTTTACAGGCCGAGTATGGAGATATATACAATTGTGTGGATTTCTACAATCAACCTGCGTTCGATCATCCTATGCTGAAGAACCACAGTTTTTATTTTGAGGTATGTCTCTAAATACCGTCCTACATTTTTATAAGGCAATAATTTTAATTGATTAATGGAAACGAGCTGAACTGTAGATGAAACCAACTTCGCCGTTTCCAAGAAAGAGAGATCAAGTACGTTCAAAAGTTAGAGAATCCGTACATATTGGGCTGAAGGATGGAGGTTGCCCATATGGCACAGTTCCTATTAGAAGAATCACTAAAGAAGATTTGATCAGAGAGAGAAATGTTTCAAAAATCAGACCTTTGGACGAATTTGTTTTTGGTTCTCATGTAAGTTATCTTCAACCTCATTTTCTTTTTCTTTTTTTCTACGTCTATTTCTTTTTTGCTATATATATTCGTTTACAAGAATGCACCTTCTCGATTTTTCAATACACAATATTCTTTGATAATGTTCTGTCAATAAATGGTCCAGAACATTTTACATTAATAATATTCATAGAAACAATTTTTTTTCATTAAGGGGCTGTTAAATTTCTCCTCCATTTTATGAACAGATTTCTAAGTTTGGAGGACCGATCTATGAAAAACAACTATATGTCAAACGAGTAAGCCCAACCATCTCTCATGTCACTTCTCCATTGATGAGCTGGCTCAAGAAAGATGGAATAAAATGATGAGTAAAATGCAGTACTGAAGAAAGTAAGAACTTTCTAATTTGTTTGTTGTCATATATAATAGGACCTAGCTAATGGAAACTGGTGGCTGCTAATTGGAGATGACTTTGAACCGGTTGGTTTTTGGCCGAAGAGAATATTTAGCGATCTAGCGAACCTAGCTAACTATGTTGAATGGGGAGGACAAGTGTATACTCCACCGGGCACCTTTTCACCTGAAATGGGCAGTGGTAATGTTGTAACGACAGATGGAAAAAGAGATGCATTCTTCAGGAATACTCAAGTTATCAACGAGTTTGATCAGAACGTGGATGAGTACAACACAGAGACCTTTCATGATATTGAACGGTATCAGGTTGTAGATCTAAGAAATGCTCAAAATTATGGACATGTAGTCGTCTATGGGGGCCTTGCGCAGAAGTAAGGTGCAAGATATCCTTAACGAAACTTTGAAGAATAATACCATAGAACTATTCTCAACTGTTTCGTGTTTGTCATCAATGATTTGAAAGATTATATATATAAAGCATATTGTATTAAAGCAACTTGTATGCATAGATCCCCATTTTAGCCCAAGCCAAACTATATATACTATATGGCTATCTTAATTCCTTTTAACAAGGGTTGTGAAATTGCTTGACAAATCACAGGAAATCGCGCAATGTCATTCACAGGGTCGGCCCAAGGGTGTTTAGTGCTCAAGACCTAATTAAAAAAATGTCCCTTTAAAGAGTTAATACTTAACAATTTTTACAGCAACAATCACAATACGAGAAAGCCAATTCAATATAAAGTTCTACTAATCATTACATATGAACACGAAATACGAGATCATCAAATTTTTTGGGTGGGTTTGGGGGGAAACGATTTTTGGGAGATGTTATTCGTTGATTTGGGGGAAATGATTTTGGGAATTTAATGAGTTGGGCACTTGGGCTTATGGGATGGTAGGTTGGACTAACTCATTACTTCTAATTGGGCTTTTTTTTTTTCCCATTCTATTGAGCTTAAAAATGGTCCTACCCAAACCCAAATAGTAAAAATATTAGAGTGCCCCTAAAAATTAGACTTTTTTGGATGCCCGAGGCCCAGACGTCTTGGGGTTGGGCCGGCCTTGGTCATTGATACCACATCTCAACTTCTTTTGATCTTATGTTGACAAGAAAAGCACGACATTGATCCTGTGTTTGATAAAACGGCATTGTAGTCAATCAAAAAGTGAGCGTTTTTTATTTTCTAAAAAATATCAGCAACTACAATCTGTTACCAATCCATCTATTGATAAAATTACATGTTCCGAGCAAAGTGGGTTGGGGATCCAAACGTTCAAACCGACAAACAAACTCACATAATCGAAGAAACAAACCAATAACGAAAAACTGATAAGAGGTGCTTTGTGATAAATATGATTGATTCTCATTAATTAATTGGTGGAACACAGCAACACATATATAGGAAAAGAATACGACCAACTAGGAAAAGATAACTATGGAAACAGAATAATAATCCTAGAATTATAGGAAGAGATAACTATGGAAACAGAATAATTATCCTAGAATTATGGGAAGAGATAACTATGGATTCAGTCTGCTAATACGCCCCCTCAAGATGGAGCATGGAGGGACGTAATGCCCAGCGGATGTCAGGAGACGGAAGTGGTCAACACCCAAAGCTTTGGTAAAAACATCTGCTAGTTGCTTTGCTGAGGCAATGTGATGGAGCTGAAGAAGGCCTTGTTGTACTCGTTCACAGACAAGGTGGCAGTCGATCTCAATGTGCTTGGAGCACTCATGGAAAACTGGATTTTGGGCAATGTGTAAGGCTGCCTAGTTGTCACAATATAGCTTGATTGGTGATGAAAGAGGGACTGCTAAATCGCAGAGTAAAGTTTTGAGCCATAGTAATTCGCAAGTGGTGGAAGCCATGGCCCGATATTCAGCTTCGGCGAAAGAGCGGGAGACAACACTTTTGCTCTTTTGTGTGCCAGGAGACGGGGCTACCACCAAGGGTGATGAAATAACCCGTAGTGGAGCGCCGAGTCATAGGACAACTGGCCCAATCCGAGTCAGTGTAGCCAGTGAGTTGGAGGTCCGAATGGGTAGGAAATAGTAAGCCATGAGAGACGGAGCCCTTGAGGTAGCGAAGAATACAAGTAGCAGCTTCCAAATGTGGGACTCGAGGGACATGCATGAATTGACTGAGGAGATTGACAGCGAAAGTGATATCTGGGCGAGAGATGGTGAGATATATCAGTCGTCCAATAAGCCTGCGATAAGAACTCGGATCGGAAATTGGTTCACCACTATCAGCCGCGAGTTTAAGATGTTGCTCCATCGGGGAAGAGGCTGGACGACATCCTGTTTGGCCAGCATCGGCGAGGATGTCAAGAATATATTTGCGCTGATTAATGAAAATACCCGCGGTGGAGCGAGCCACTTCAATGCCCAAAAAATACTTGAGCTTGCCAAGATCATTTAACTGAAATTTACTCGACAAGAATACCTGTAAGCAGCGGATAGATGCTAAATCGTTGCCTGTAACAAGTAAATCATCAACATAAACAAGAACAACAAGAATTGTAGAACCAGTTTGCCGAGTAAAAAGGGAGTGGTCGGCTTGGGACTGTTGAAATCCGTCGGAGAGAAGAACAGCAGATAGCTTAGAGTACCTGTTGCGGGAGGCCTGTTTGAGGCCATATAGGGATTTCTGTAAGTGACAAACATGCGTCTCCCCCTTTCGGCCATAACCCGGAGGAAGAGACATGTAAACTTCTTCATCGAGGTCACCATGTAAAAAAGCATTGTTAACATCTAATTGGTGCAAGTGCCAGTTGCGAGTAGCTGCAATAGCGAGTACACAACGAGATAAATGAGATAAACTGCTGTTAAAATGCACTCACCCCAAAATTTGATGGGAAGGTGGGCTTGGAAGCGTAAGCAGCGGGCCACATTTAAGATGTGACGATGTTTACGTTCAGCAACCCCATTTTGTTGAGGGGTATCAACATATGTTAACTCTTGTAAAATGCCATGGTCATGAAATAATTTTTGAATAGGACGGGATAAAAATTCAGTACCATTATCTGAACGAAAAAATTTAACTTTTGTGTTGAATTGTGTTTGGACCATGTTGATAAAAAATTGAATCTTGGAAAGGGCATCCGATTTGTAATGCAATAAATATACCCAAGTAGTACGCGTGCAATCATCAACTATAGTTAGAAAATAACGAGCCCCACAAGTAGGAGTATGATAGCCACCCCAAATGTCAACAAAAATACGAGAAAAAGGGACGACACTTTTATTGAAATTTAATTGAAAAGGTAGTCTAGTATGTTTACCACTCAAACAAGCATCACACGGGGAATTTTTATTAGGGGAACGACAATGTAAAAAGGAAGGTAAGCTAGCAGAGGCTGGATGGCCTAATCTTTGGTGCCATAGGGTAGGGTCATCGGTTGGGGATGTGAGGGCAGCAGAGGAAGAAGTGCCGGAGGTAGTATAAGCCATTGCGTGCCTCAAATGAAATAATAGTTATGTCAGTTTTTTAAAAGTGACATTATAAATATATTAGAGCACACTGTAGAAGAAATTGACATTAAAAAGAAATAATAGTCATGTCAGTTTTTTAGGGAGTGCCATCATAAATATATTAGATCACACTTTACGAGAAAACTGACATTAAAAAGAAATAATAGTTATGTCAGTTTTTTAGAAAGTGACATCATAAATATATTAGATCATAGTTTTTTGGATGACTGACATTATTTACTTATTGTAATCTTTTTAATTACAGTTTTTTCAAAAAGCGACATCTTTTCACTTTTTCAGGCGTCATCTTTTACGATTATTGTAGTAGTGTAAAATAGAACTGGAACAAGAAAATTGGGACGGACATCTACTAACTTATATCACTATCACCAACGCGAACCCCAACGTTCTTTCCTAGATTTATGCCACACCTGCCTTCTCTTCGATCTGAAACAAGATAATTAAGCCCTCAAGAAAGCCAGAAAGGAGGCTGCTCTCTCTCTCTATCTATCTCTCTCTCTCTCTCCTTCTTACAAAACCCATTGGCATTACCAACATCTGCCATCACCAACATCACTCATTTAAAGGAGGCTGCCGGAAACGAGTTTGCATCTCTTCTTTTCTCCACATTTCCATCTCTTCTCTTTTCTGCCCCTAGTTGTAAGAAACGAGTTCTACTGTTTTAGGGTTCATAAGATAGTCAGAATCGTACTCCCCCTTTGCCGAGAGCCAATTAATTTCTCCAGTTTTGGTGAGTGATTGTGTGAAATGGCTCAAGTACTGAGGTCGCTCTACTGCATTGCACTTTTGTTCTTGCTTTGGGCGGTTGTTAGCTCCAGAGTCCACGGAGTATACCCCGGCAGACAGTTGGAGACCACCCATGCAAGGACAGAGCCAGGAATTTCACTACACAAGGAAGATCATGTATGCAAGATTTAAAAAAAAAAAAGAAGAAACGTGCATAACAACGTGAATACATTAAAACTCAAAAATAAAAAAAATAGCAATATGACTACTCCATACTTAATTATGCTTTTCATAAATTATGCTCCCAAAAGAATTTAAATAAAATATGTGACCAATTCTGAATAAAAATATTAAAATAAAACAATTAAACTAAAAAAATAGAAAATATTACGGAAAATTGCAATTTCGTAATACAATGAATGTAAATGGGTAAGAGTTAGCATTACTATAATTTGAGTATATTTTAACTAAGTTAGCTCCTACTCAACTATCAATCGACAGTCAATTACAAATTTAAAAATGAATGTAATACTTTTTTATTTGTAATCATCAACATTGTAACACATCAATTATAGGACAAATAGTATACATATAGCTTACATCTACTTTTGTGATTAATTATTTTATATGTTTAAATTTTTAATCATGTTGTGTCGTGCCCGTGCTTTTTTCGTGCTCGTGTTGTGCATGTGTCATGCCTATGCAGGATGCCTGCTGTGGCGACGACCTTTGCACCATACGTTCAAGATAGAAAATCAAACAACATTAAAAAGATAAAGCGGCAAGTATATAAAAGAATTTGATTATACATTGCCTACGTAAGGCCGGAGCTACTTCATGGGAAGTTCTATCAGCATGTTTCCCCCCTCCCAAACAATGTAACACAAAATCCAAAGTGATAGAACTCCTTAGTATCTTTTCATACTTAACATATGAGCCACAATTCTAACATGATCCCTTTTTTCTTTTAGGCAATGAAATAGGTTTCATCTGTAGTTCAAGAGTAAATGTGCATTAAATATGTTGTATTTTAGTCTTTAGATTAGAGACATGAGAATATATAGATACAAATTAATTAAACTCAAAATGAAAACTATGATTCTTCAACAAAGGATGATTAAATTCTGATTGTTTGTAGAAATCCACACAATCATATATCCCAATACTGCATCTGCAAACATTACAATCTTCTATTAATTTTGATGAGGATATGAATGTAACCAATTGCTCAGTTGAAAGTGATGTCCAATACGCGAAAAGTGATGATTTGAGCAATTGGTGAAGGGTTGCTCAGTTTACAGATTGTATGGCTCAAAGTTCAGTACATGATCGATCATAAAGACATCGAGACTAATTGAAACCAAATTTCACCCCGGAATAAAATAAAGTTAAACAATGCCAATACATCAACTTGAATTGGAAAACAAGCTCAGTATCGAAAGGGTACCACGTGGGAGTATCCATTCGGCACCGAAAACTTTCTCCTTGGAATTGGGTCTTACTGGTACAATTTTAACTTGCCA
Source organism: Rhododendron mucronatum var. ripense (assembly GCA_019656295.1). NCBI lineage: Eukaryota > Viridiplantae > Streptophyta > Magnoliopsida > Ericales > Ericaceae > Rhododendron > Rhododendron mucronatum. The sequence goes on along the minus strand of BPLT01000008.1, from coordinate 2,404,469 downwards.
TTTTCTAGGCCCATTGCTGTCCGAGAATTTGGCCCGCCTTAATAATAGGAGACGTATTACCCAAGTGGGCTTTTGTGAGGACCCAATTAACGTTTGGATTTGTCTCAATCCCAACAAATTATTCTGGTCAGAGCATTAACGGGCAGAAAATCTGTTTGGATTTTTAGGAGAGTAATCCCACACGATTTCTACTCCTTATTAGTAGTAATTTTCCAAATAATTAGGTGATTCCCAAGAGTTAGAGAGTGCCAATAAAAATGAGGGTGAACAAAATCAAACTAGTCAAATTTGAAGGGAGTACTACAATAATTGTTTTGCCTAAAATATATATTGAGGATTTATCAATCCTACGAAGTTGACTCAATGTACGTCACACATTGTAATGCCTTGCCAAAAAAAAAAAGAGAAGAAGAAGCTATTGACCATTAGATTATATACCTTAATAGTCTTGATTGAAGGCTTGTTCATAAGCTTAAGTTGCTTTTCCAACTCTAGATCTTCCCGTTCGAATAAATTCCTCATTCCTTCAACTCCATTGTAGCCTAAAAGCTGAAACGACAATAAGAGAACTAGGAGCAATCGAGGTAAACCCATTTGTTGATCTGGATAGCAAAAGCAGAGTAGCGATGAGTGATCAGAGATTGCATTGTGCTAATTGTGTTTAAAGAAACTATAAGCATGTTAGGAACGTATACATTACTATAATTGAACACCTTATTAAAAAATATTTTCCTGAAAATTCAAGTGATCTTACTATGAAAATGATCCTAGTTGACCTCACTATAAACTATAAAAGGGGTGTGGTTGATTATGTTTGGTCATCAATGATAACGGTGCATGGGATCTTTATTTTGGATGAAAGAATCACAAAGGTCCACTCCTATTAATACAAGAATTTGGTCTAGAAAAACTGTTTTTTAGCATGCATTACTCAGAAATCATTCTCAAAGGTGTAAAATGTGGCAACGACGAAAACGAAGTGCATCTGCGCTTGTGTAATTCACTACTAAGAAATCGTTACTTCCTCTCCCCGGTTTGGTTTACGGGTTTAATATTTTGTAGTCTAAAGAAAGCCATAGAAGTTTATACGAAGAAAAAAAGTAAAATTGAAAACATGGGAATGAAAATGAAAAAATGGCTAGATTTAAGAACAGGCATGACATGTCTAACAGTGATAACACAAAAACAGTATTCTTGGGAAAAAGCTGTGTGGACAAACGTCCTACATTGGAGATTATTTATATTGATTGTCTCTCACGAATTGCCGATTAAGAGTGCAATGGTATATATGGTATCTACGAAATTCATATATGTCTTCAAATTAATTGGTAACATATATACGTGCATTGAAGTCTGAAGATGCGTATCATGCATTTAGAAGGAAATCCTAGCTAGGGGTAACAAGAGGTTGCGAATGAAATAAGAAAACTGATATTGGCACTTTAAAAATTGATGCAGGCACTCCAAAATCAGTGTAATTTCAAAGTCACTTTTCTTTATTTTTTGGAGTGCCTCCATCAATTTTTGGAGTGCCAATATCATTTTCCATGAAATAATGGCATACCCCCTCAACAAATTACTTTGATTGACAACTGATTTGATTTTTCTTATTTTATTTTTTACGTTAATTTTGGTATATATATATAAAAAAAAAAAAAGAATCAAAAGGGGTTGATTACATGAATGATTTGATTATGCACGTGAAGAATCTTCTATTTTGCTCCATTTGTGTAGAGGATCGAGAATAAGTGCCGATTTTGTATCCTTCTATATTTTCTTGTATAAGAGCGTAAAAGCCAATCTTAAATTCACTTATGTAATTATTGTAATTAATAAAGTATGCAATATATTCTAATTTGGGAAGTCCGTACATAACAATGAATTCAAGGGACCACTATAAAAGTAAACACAAAGTCTTTGCACATAGATGTTTTAGTCCATGTCAGGTCCCACACAAATAATCCAAGGCGTTCATTACATTTAAAACATTTTCTTAAGTGCCCCGGTGTAAAATCATCTCAATCTGATATCTGTAGATACTCGATCTAATCATCTAATTTTTCATTCAAATTATAGGGATAACTTTTCACTCACATTATAGATCCCTACAATTTGAATGAAAAGTCCGAGAGAATATCTACACTTATCAGATTAAGTTGATTGTTCCGGAGAATTTAGGAGAGCAGTCGAAAAAATATTTCTAATTTAATGAACGATTCGAATCATTTGTATGAGACTCAGTATAGGTTCCACATCGTGATCTGTGCAAATAAAATCTGTGCATATACTCGAGTTGAAAGCTAAAATAACAATTCAAAAAAGAATACAGAAGAGAGCGAAAGACAAGTGGGTTTGAGCTGGTCTGTCGATTTTCCTTCCATTTTCAAATACGGGTAGCAGTATTCTACAAATAACTGCAGAAATGCCATTTTAGTTTGCACCGGGGATTCTATTTTTCAAACCCCATTAACCTCAAAACCCAATTTTTTGGGGTTCGACGTTGATGGGAGTTTTGAACAGTTTACGCGTAACTTGATTAATTATTTTCGTGGTCTAGTTAAAGGTGGGTCTATTCATGACGAGATTGAGAGTTTCACAAGAAATTAATTACTCTCTCGTGACATGATCCTGTTAATTAAATTTTACTCAATTGCACGGGTAGCAAAGCAAGCCCACCAATCCACTTTGCCACTCAAACCATTTGAACCCATTTCTCTCTCTAGGCATAGACTTCATGAATCATAAACAAATCAACCTAAATATACCATATTTTTACAAAAACTCTGATTTTGCTTAGTGGGTTTTTTTTGCTATGTTTTTTTAAGCTCTTGATCGTCCTCCGAAAATGAAAATTTAATTAAAGATAGTGATTTTCGCATTCTCCAATTTCCTTAATTAAAGTTCAAACTACAAAAAATAATACTCATGATTAATGAATGACATCTACCTTAGCACGCCTTTTGTACACTGATAATTTAGCTGTGGACCATTCTACGAGGTGTCTGTCAAAACCTTGGATTTCATAGCAATTGAGGAAAGAGCCACTGAACACATCATGAACCAAGCTAGGTGTGCTTTCTGGCGTTTTTGTTTGAGAATCAGAATCCAAAAGCACTAAAATTGATGTTTTCTGTAATTATTTTTCAATTATTCTAGATAGTTAATGCAAAAAACTTCACAAATTAGACTGCTCTGTTAAGATTTTTATTTTTTAAATACTAATTTTCGCTGTATAAGATAAATCATTTTCTCACAGTACATCACCTTTAATTTAAAAAATAACTACTTATTTGAAAAATAAATACTTATTTTAATTAGTAGAACACACCCTAAACCCAACGTAAAGGTTAGCTGCGAATGTTTGGGACATAGAATTTATACTTCCTCTTAAAGTTTTCAGTTCAACTCACTTTGCTAGTAATTTTCTGATCACCTCACTCAATTTACGCGTAATCGCATATTGAAAGACCCGAAAAACTCTCACAAATATGCCCTGTAGCTTTTTCCTCACTTGGGCCACCATAATCTTGGATTAAACCATACATTTACGAGAATGATGAATAATTACTCTGATGTTGGATAGATAGAAATGTATGATTACGTATCAATTAGAACAAATCACATACGCTAGATCCCAAAATGTATAGACACATTTTCACACTTTCTTGATTCATGTAGAAATGTCTAGTTACATATCCCCACACGTGAGCCGAATAACCATGGTCGCGAATTTTTTGCATTTCTCTCATGTTTTTCTACGATGAATAAAATGACATCTCTTTTGATCGCCAAACAAGCAGAATCGCATAAGCATATTGTACAAGTTATAATGTAGCATATGGTGTTAAATGTTAATAGAATATACACCTTTTCTGTAGTTCTAAATGTTAATTGCATTAGATATATATTTTGCATGTAAGTTTGAAAAAAGATCAGTCAACACTCAACAGTTGACACCATTTGTAAACAAACTACAAAAGGGGACCCCAGTATGATTTTCAGGACCTTTAATTATTGTCATAAACCACAGGGGTGGTTGATGTAATTTACTCTTTCGAAAATGGGGCTCTTTTTGGCTTTTGCCAAGTTGTCTCACTGACCCGGCATCTGCATTTGTTCCTGCTGAAAACCTTTACCTCCCATTTTATAGTAGTAGGAGTAGTACAGCACAACCACCCTGGCCAGTTTTGAATACTACACTACACACATTGGTGGTGTAACACACAATACACAACCAATCTCTAACCATCCATTACTGAAATAAATGGTTAGGATTCGCTCAAATTTTTTTTCGAAAGAGTTTTTTTTTTTTTTTTAAATCTAGACCGTTCAAATACATCTAAACGGTCAGAATTACATGCACAACCAACACAACAGTTATAAACGTAGCATTTTTGTTTGCTATCACCTAGGATCATTGCAAAGAATACAACAATGAATCACGAGGAAAGCACACTTTGTACAAAGTGGGTCCCAAATCTCCCTTCCCTATTCTATTTTTTTTTTGTCAATCGATAAGAAAGGATATATAGCAGAAAAGGTGTTGAAGCGATAAGATTTGAACCCAGATATTTTACTTGGTAACGGAGTGCCACAACCGCTAGGCCAATGTTTTCTCTCCAAACTTTTTTGGTAAAAAATAGGTCCCTTAAAGTAAGAAAATAATAATAATAATAATAATAATAATAATAATAATAATAATAATAATAAATAGAAACAATCTCTGAATATTCCTTGGAGTGCACTTGTTGTGAGTGGCTCTCCAACTTACCACATGTGCCACCAAAGTTATATGGAGTATAAAATTAAGTTTTGTTTTTTTCTTCCTTGGATGCAATGATAGATTTTGCATAAGGGTAATATGTAGATTTATAATGATAATCCAAAAAGCTCATCCAAAAGGTGACTTTTAGATTCTGCATTCTACATTTTATTTTTCAAAATGCATTATCGTAAAATACATTTTATAATTTGCTCATAAACACCTAAATTGTAAAACTGCATAGAGCAGAGCCTACAATCCATACTTGGAATGAGATTGTGTTCAAATTTGTGACTAAGTTAACTCAAAAACATTTTGCCAAGTGAGTATGAGAAAGTAAATAAGTACTTGTCCTCCATGAGATCATATCTTTGAATCCCACAGAGGCCGAACAAGAACTTGAATCGAGATCAAACAATTTGGTTATTTAACAGCCCTACATTCTTAGACTATTGTCGATCTCTAAAGCGGGGAGATTATTTGGTTATTTAACGGGGAGATTATTTGGTTATTTAATGTTCCTGTTAGATTCTAACTTACTTGAACCATGATTGTGTGTTGGAGAAGGGGTTGAAGATGAGCCATCATTCAAAGCCGCATGCCGGTGTCCACAGGCCTAACTTGTTAGTTTAGTTTACTTTTATTTTTTTACTTTTTAGATTTCTTTCATTGAGACAAATGAATAATTCATAAAAAATTAATGCTAAATTAAAAATTCACAAATTTTTTTTTTAAAAAAAAACTACTAATTGAAAAGAATTATTGATACAAACTAGACCTTAGTGGTGGACTACACAACAAAATGTGATATTAAAGGATCTTATACACCACGTGATGAACTCCTCTCAACTCACCAACTCTCCCCTTTAAAAGGAAGGCCAACTCAAAATGTCACCATTTGTTTCCCTCTTCCTCTACCTCTCGACCCTCTCACTACTTACTCTCTCTCCAGTTCTGAAGTTTCCACAGTTGGAAAAAAAGTATACATCTACTAACTTATATAGTTCTATCACTATCACCAACGCCAACCCCAACGTTCTTTCCTAGATTTACGACACACCTGCCTACTCTTTGATTTGAAATTAACAAGATAATTAACCCCTCAAGAAAGCCAGAAATTCCATTGATCAAGACCTCTTGCCTACTTCGGTGATTATCAACAGCACGGAGTGTATCTGCTCCGGTGTTCCCGAAGATGCCTTACCCCAGAGGGGGCCATGAGGATTGTGCGGCAAACATAATCATTGGGATCAGATCTGGCCATGTTCTTCGTAATCGCCTTGCTCCACTCGTCACATATGACGTCACCCGAGGTGGTTACCCGAGTGTATCATCCACGCACTAGCTTGGAGGCCAAGTAAGTTTAGGTCTATAAATACCAAGGGACTTTAACCTAAAGAGATATGACATTTTTCCCTAACCCTAGACCTATATTCTTCCCCTGAGATCTATAACTTGATCGTCAGAGGGTCAATGGGCTACTCCAGCCCCAATGACTTGTTGTAGGTCCAGCAGCAGGACTGCGGAGCCACGGAGGAAGGAACCTAACTTGAACCACAGTCAAGGTCTCGACAAATCGAACCGCTACACAAACAATTTGAATGAAAAGTTCGAGTGAATACCTACACTTATCGGATTAAATTGATTATTCGGGAGAATTTGAGAGATCACTCGAAAAAATATTTTTAATTTAATGAACGATTCGAATCATTTGTATGAGATCCGGTGTAGGTCCGACATTGTAATCTGTGCACATAAAATCTGTGCATATACTCGAGTTGAAAAGTAAACTAACAATTCGAAAAAGAATACAGAAGAGAGCGAAAGACAAGTGGGTCTGAGCGGGCATGTCTATTTTCCTTCCATTTTCAAATACGAGCAGTAGTATTCTGCAAATGACTGCAGAAATGCCATTTTCGTTCGCATTGGGGATTCTATTTTTCAAACCCCATTAACCACAAAACCCAATTTTTTTGAGGTTCGACATTGATGAGAGTTTTGAACAGCTTACGCTTAATTCGATTAATTGTATGTTTTCTTGGTCTAGTTAAAGGCAGGTCTATTCACGACGAGATTGAGAGTTTCACAAGAAATTAATTACTTTTTCGCGACATGATCCTATTAATCAAACCATACTCAATTGTACAGGAAGCAAAGCAAGCCCACCAACCCACTCTGCCACTCAAACCATTTGAACCCATTTCCCTCTCTAGGCATAGACTCCATGAATCATAAACAAATCAACCTAATTATACCATCTTTTTACTAAAACTCTGATTTTGCTTCGTGGGTTTTTTTGTTATTTTTTTAAAGCTCGTGATCGTCCTCGGAAAATGAAAGTTTTAATTAAAAATAGCGATTTTCGCATTCTCCAATTTCCTTAATTAAAGCTCAAACTACAAAAATTAATACTCATAATTAATGAACGACGTCTACCCAAGCATGCCTTTTGTACACTGATGATTTAGCTATGGACCACTCTACGAGGTGTCTGTCAAAACCTTGGATTTCATAACAATTGAGGAAGGAGCCACTGAAAAACACATCATGAATCGAGCTAGGTGTGCTTTTCTGGCGTTTTTGTTTGAGAATCAGAATCCAAAAGCTCAAAAATTGATGTTTGAGAATCAGAATCCACTTCGCAAACTAGACTGTTCTGCTAAGATTTTTACTTTCTAAGTACTGTTTTGCGCTTAACAAAACAGATCATTCTCTCACAGTCATCTATAATTTAAAAAATAATTACTTATTTGAAAAATAAATATTTATTTTAGCTAGTGGAACAGACCTTAAATCCAACGTAAAGGTTAGCTGCGAATGTGTGGGACATTGAAGTTTTTTATTTCCTCTTAAATTCTCCAGTTCAACTCACTTTGCTATTTATTTTTCTAATCACCTCATCCAATTTGCGCGTAATCGCATATTGAAAGACCCGAAAACTCTCAAAAATATGCCCTGTAGTTTTTTTCTCACTTGGGCCACCATAATCTTGGATTAAACCGTACATTTACGAGAACGCTGAATATATAATTACTCTGATGTTGGCTAGATAGAAATGTATGGCTGGATAGAAATGTATGATTACGTATCAATTAGAACAAGTCACATACGCTGGATCCCAAAATGTATAGCCACATTTTCACACTTTCTGAATTCATGCAGAAATGTCTGGCTACGTATCTCCACACATGAGCCGAATAACCATGGTTGCAAATTTTTTGCATTTCTCTCATGTTTTTCTGCGATGAATAAAATGACGTCTCTTTTGATCGCCAAACAAACAGAATCGCATACGCATATTGCACAAGTTTTCTTTAGTTTTAAATGTTAATTAATTGCATTAGATAACTTTGAAAAAAGATCAGTCAACACTCAACAGTTATCACCATTTGTAAACAAACTCCGAAAGGGGACTCCAGTATCATTTTCAGGACCTTTAATTAGTGTCATAAACCGCAGGCGTGGTTGTTGTAATTTACCCTTTCTAAAATGGGGCTATTTTTGGCTTTTGCCAAGTTGTCTCACTGACCCGGCATCTGCATTTGTTCCTGCTGAAAAACATTACTCCCATTTTATAGTAGTGTAGTAGTACAACACAACCACCCTGGCCAGTTTGAATACTACACACAATGGTAGTATAAAACACAACATATAATCAATCTCTAACCATCCATTACAGTAATAAATGGTTGGGATTCGCTCAAAATTTTTCTCGAAAGAGTTTTTTTAAAATCTAGACCGTTCAAATACATCTGAAAGGTCAGAATTACATGCGCAATCAACACAACGGTTGTACACGTAGAATTTTTGGGCGCTATCACCTAGGATCATTGCAAAGAGGACAACAATGAATCACGAGGAAAGCACACTTGGTACAAGGTGGGTCCCAAATCTCCCTTCCCTATTTTTTTTTTTTTGTCAATCGATAAGAAGGGATAGCAGAAAAGGTACGGTGTTGCAGTGATAAGACTTGAACCCAGATATTTTACTTGGTGAGGGAGTGCCACAACCATTAGGCCAACGTTCTCCCTCCAAATTTTTTGGTAAAAAATAGGTCCCTTAAAGTAAGAAAATAATAATAATAATAAATAAATAAATAAATAAAAACAATCTCTAAATATTTCTTGAGTGCACTTGTTGTGAGTGGCTCTCCAACTTAACACGTGTCACCAAAGTTATATGTAGTATAAAAGTTTTTTTTTCTTCCGTGGAGATGCAATGATAGAATTCGCATAAGGGTAATATGTAGATTTAGAATGATAATCCAAAAAGCTCATCCAAAAGGTGACTTTTAGATTTTGCATTCTCCATTTTATTTTTCAAAATGCATTATCATAAAATACATTTTATAATTTGCTCAGATGAACACCTAAATTGCAAACTGCATAGAGTAGAGCCTACAATCCATACTTGGAATGAGATTGTGTTCAAATTTGTGACTAAAAGTTAACTCAGAAAACATTTGGCCAAGTAAGTATGAAAAAGTAAATAAGTACTTATCCTCCATGAGATCATATCTTTGAATCTCGCAGAGGCTGAACAAGAACATGAATCGAGATCAAACAATTTGGTTATTTAAGCCCTACATTCTTCGACTATTGTCGATCTCTAAAGCGGGGAGATTATTTGGTTATTTAACGTTCCTGTAACATTCCAACTTACTTGAACCACGATTGTGCATTGGAGAAGGGGTTGAAGATGAGCCATCATTCAAAACCGCATGCTGGTGTTAGTTTAGTTTACTTTTATTTTTTTACTTTTCAGATTTCTTTCGTTGAGACGAATGAATAATTCATAAAAAAATTAATGCTAAATTTAAAATTCACAACTTTTTTTTAAAAAAAACTACTATTAATTGAAAAAAATTATTGATACAAACTAGACCTTGGTGGTGGACTACACAACAAAGTGTGATATTAAAGGGTCTTATACACCACGTGATCAACTCCTCTTAACTCAGCAACTCTCCCCTTTAAAAGGAAGGCCAACTCAAAATGTCACCATTTGTTTCCCTCTTCCTCTACCTCTCGACCCTCTCACTCCTCACTCTCTCTCCAGTTCTGAAGTTTCCACAGTTGGAAGAAAAGTATACATCTACTAACTTATATAGTTATATCACCATCACCAACGCCAACCCCAACGTTCTTTCCAAGATTTACGACACACCTGCCTTCTCTTAGATCTGAAATTAACAAGATAATTAAGCCCTCAAGAAAGCCAGAAAGGAGGCTGCGCTCCATCTCCATCTCCTGCTAGCTCTCTCTCTCTCTCTCTCTCTCTCTCTCTTACAAACTTATTGGCATTACCAACATCTGCCATCACCAACATCACTCATTAAAACAGAACCAAGAATTAAAACCCCTTGCCGGAAACGAGTTTGCATCTCTTCTCTTCTCCACATTTCCATCTCTTCTCTTCTCTGCCCCTAATTGTAAGAAACGAGTTAATTTCTCCAATTTTGCGAGTGATTGTGCGAAATGGCTCGAGTACTGAGGCCGCTCTACTGCATTGCACTGCTGTTCTCACTTCGGGCGGTTGTTAGCGCCAGAGTCCACAGAGTTTACACCGGCGGGCAGTGGGAGACTGTCCACGCCACCGTCTATGGCAGCAACCACGCCTCTGGCACTATGGGTAAAATTTACTATCTTTTTCCGATTTACTCTCTGTGCGATTCAACCGTTATACATGTGTCCTGTTTTACTCTTTTCTTGAATCTTGACTCCTTATGGATTAGATTTCCCTACGTTTATCTGCAAGTCCTCTGTTTTTTTTCCAACCCATTTCAAAAGCTCAGTATATCTTCGTGAAAAAGCTCGTGCATGTCCTCTGTGTTCTTTTTAATGTTCCTGTGTTATTTATTTGATTATTATGCCTGTGCATCAGTGCATGAGTTATGTGTATTAATGTTTGCATAAAAGAAGATGAGTATCGAAAGATCTCGATACCCTAAAGTCTCTCAAGTTCGAAATCTCTTATGTTCAATCAGTCCTTGTGGGGGCATCCTGAGATATCAAAAACAGGTTTTACTCACATGCTTTAGGAGAAACATTTATTCGAACATTTCCTAGTAAACAAAAATTCGAGAATTAGCACATGATTGTGTACTCCATTTTATTATTATTATTTATAAATGCACCCCAAAAATTATTTTTTGGTTATTCGAATTATATATAACAAAAGTTTGAACATGTACTAGAAGAAAATTTTTAAAATGGATTTATAAAAAATAAAAATAGGTGCCAGAATCATCACCCCCAGTAGGCATCTTTTTTCCCTTTCCTCTCTTTGTATAGCACCACAAAATTTTAAAGAGTGATTATATTTTAACGTCCCAATAAATTCTTTTAACTCCATTAATGTTCTTGCACATGCATTTAATTTCTTCATCAAATCCATGAAAGGATTCGTTTTCCATGTCAACTAAACTTAAGGAGTATTTAAACCATCCCACCAACCACCTTCTACACACATTATTACTGACACACAAACTCACAAAATGGAATAAAATTAATCTCAATCTGGCTCCCAAAACACAGTAGATGGACTTTGATCTAATCAATATTCTCCTTTAATTAGCAGGAAACTCGTAGAGCACAATTCAATTCACAACATGAATTCCATTTAAAAATGCCACACTCCCTGTCAGTCCCTGATCCAAATTAAAGCAAAAGATATAAAAGCAAATGTATGACCGCATTAAGAGGATTTTGAGGTTGGAAGTTCCGGAAGAAAAATTGTAAATGAAGTACCGGTACTATCACTGGTACATAATTGGTTGGTTCAAACCAATATTGAAGATATAAGGAATCGCTTGATTAGATGACAGAGAAGAAGATGTGAGCGTCCAAGGGTAGGGAGAAATGTGCAGTGGCTAGCAATATATGTTGGCATGCATGGGGTGAGCACGGGTAGACTTAAATTAGGTTTAGGGTTAGAGTGAGCTTGAATGATGAGGGTATTGTTGAATTGTTAACAAGAATTATTTGAATAGGTATACTTAGAGATTGGGGCAGAGAAATTAACATTTTTGTATTGAAATAGATTCACTCATTTTTAGAATGAAATACATTATGATCACTGGACGTATATATATTGCATGCAAATTTTGTAGAATGATTTAGCAATTTTAATTATATCTCAACTTATGTAAGTATATCACAGAACCCATCTTTCCTTAGTTACAATTATTTTTTGTGTTAGGGTGTTTCTACATTAATTAGGTTGGCTTGCAATAAGGTGGGGACCATATTACAATATGGCATTCCATCCAATAAGCAAATAGATCGGCTCATAGAGAGAGAGAGAGAGAGAGAGAGAGAGAGAGAGAGAGAGAGAGAGAAATTTTCAAGTGAGGGATCCCTCATTTTTTTTAAATGACGGACTTCCATTCCCAATTGAATTTCGATGATCCGAGCCGCTCAAAGTGATCAGAACGTGATTTTAAGGGTCACCGCGGGAAATCAGCAAAAAAAATGACCGGGAAGGGCTTCATCCGAGCAGTTTTCTTTGAACCGTTCAATGAAAACTGCTCGGATGAAGCCCTTTCCGGTCATTTTTTTTGCTGATTTCTCGTGGAGACCCTTAAAAACACGTTTTGATCACTTTGAGCGGCTCGGATCATCGAAATTCAATTGGGAATGGAAGTCCGTCATTTTAAAAAAATGAGGGATCCCTCACTGGAACCTAACTCTATATATATATATATATATATATATATATATATATATATATATATATATATTAATTAGTGTCCTAGACTGGCTTCCGCATACCTCACCTCTACAGACCCTCGATCTCATGCCTTTGAACACACTTAAAAGTGAGGGTTAGATGGCCTCAAGATTTGCTGGAAGGAGGATTTGAGAACTGGAGATCTTAAGTACTGGCCATGAGCAAACCCCGACAATTTTCTTGACTATTGCATGTGTTAACTATTATAACATTTGATAGCATGCAAACTAATACTATTTTTTTTTTTAATCCTAATGGGCTATAGCTTCAGGAGAGGCATCTCAATCATCTCCTCTTCAGTTTGGGTCCACAATTCCAGGTTTCATGAATGGAATATTCCAGGTGGTTTACTGTCCTCATCATGCTTGATCTTATTAACAAATTTAGTCCTATGTTTGGTTGCATTGTGCTAATTCACGTTTTTTAAATTGTTTCCATCAAATTCAATTTGTTTTCAGATACCAACTGCCCAGGCTAACACAGCTCCACCGAATTTGGATGAGCAGCACGACACGGTAAGTTTGTCATCCTTTTTTTGCCAATACTTATATGTGTGTGCATGTTTGATGGTTGCTAATTAGTTTCTATTAGATGGTTTATAATGGGTACCGCGTGTTTGCGACCCAATTGATAATCACAACCATCAAATAATGGTTTACCCATTTATAACGTACCCACAATTGACTATGGGTGGATTGGGTTGGTAATAAGTGGCCGGTTATGGGTGGGTAAATGGATTTAGAATGACATTGCCACCTCTAATTATGATAATAACGAGAGAGTGAAATAATGCCCCACATGAAATTGATTTGGCTTGAATTTGTCAAGTTAAGTTTTTGGATTTGATACTTTTTTGAAAACAAAACAACATTCTCTGTTTTATTCACTCTTAAGCAGTTAGCATGCTAATTAATTGTGGTTCCCCACCCCGACCCCAAATTAGTACTTCTCTTAAACAGTTGAACTGATGTGTAGTTTCACTACAATTATATCGGCTGGTAGAGCCACTTTGATTGGGACAACATTTGCATGTAAGTCGTATAAAATTCATACAGTAATAAATTTCCCTGACCTTGAATTGGGACAAAATCTGCATGTAAGTCGCACAAATTCAATTTCTACAACTTTCGTGTTTTGCATTCGTGACATGAGGTAATAACGGGTTTTAAGACAGTAGCACGAATCTGCCTAAAATCTGCACATCACAGCTCCTTTGAAGAACCATTATAAATTTTTCCGATTTCGGATTAGATAAACTTTATGCCAAAGTTGCTTATAATTTAGAGGGCTACGAGCTAGTTTCCCCGTTTGGGCTCCTAAGAGTCCCGAAAAATCCAGACAGAAGTGAAAGTAGTTTTACATTGTTCAATTCGTATCCATCTACATATGCATTATCGGGTCACTATGATCTGAAACAAACTTAATTTGTGTAAAACTAAACCGGGTAAAAATAGAAATTCTACAAATATAATTGTTAGAAACTATTAATTTGAAGCATAAAGTTGTTGTCTTGTAAAGATATTACCTAATTATTCGCTACCAATAGACTTGTAACATAAATTTTTTTTTTTTGACCGGTCTTGTAACACAAACTTGTGTGTTTATTTTTTAAAAATTAGGTTGCAAAGAGCCAGTGGCATCAAGCTACCCAATTGCACAGACCAAGGAATTCTCACATTCTTGATATAGCAGCTCCGATCGTTAGCTTTTTAGTATTTTTAGGATGTTGTTATTGTTGTTGGAGGATGTGCACAAATAACAATACTGAAGAAGTAGCTGATCCCGAGCAAGAAGTTGAGCTAGACGTGGTACCAGTCGGGGCAGGGCCTGCTGTAGTAGTGGGACTCGATCCAAACATGATTGATCTGTTTCCACTGCTTCCTTTTATGATCGACGGACCAGTTGGTTTTGGGGGATCTGAGTGCCAGATATGTTTGGAGCAATTTGTGGACGGGGAGAATGTAAGAATTCTCCCCACATGTAGGCATATATTCCATGATCATTGCATCAAAACGTGGTTGGCCAGCCGAACAGAATGCGCTGTTTGTCGCCACGAGTATTTAGGTTGGGAAGCCGAAATGGTGCCACCCGTTGCTCCTTGACAACCCTAGATGGTTTGAGCCATTTTTTCAAATCTTATTTCTTTTTCTTTTTTTCTACGTGGATAAATTGGCATGAATTGGCAATAAATTATGTACATGCATCATTTCTGAACTCAAGTTTGGCTAAAGAAATGATACAGACTTTTCAATTGGTGATTTGTCTAGTTAAAATGGAACACATGGGAGCTGCTTTATAATCTTCAGAATTGTAATGACAATGACACAGCCAGAGAACTAGACAATTGCATTCATTATCTTTTGGATTGTGGTTCACTTATTTTATTGGCAATAGTAAGAGACTATCAAAACCATAATCTAGAAGATCAATCACGTCAGCCTGAAGGAGGGCCTCCATACACAACCAAATGTCTCAAATTTGTGTGTTCTTCGTCAAAAACTTTATATCGTGTCATATTCTCTGCAAAGGACTCTGTGTTAGAGGCGTCGATATTTTGCCCGCCACCATCAATAACTTCGACATTTTTGAAGTATGAGCTGTAAAGTGTATCACTTGTAGGAAAATCACTATTGCCCATTCCAGGAGAAGGTGTGCCCGGGGGTCCAAAAACCTCTCCTCCCCATTCAGCATAGGAAGCCATGTCTGCTAGTCCAGTGAATAATCTCTTTGGCCAAAATCCAACCTGATCATTGTCATCTCCAACTAAAAGCCACCAGTTTCCATTAGCTAGGTCCTATATAATATGACAAAACAACTTAATAAGTTCCTTGTTGCAAATAATTGTCTAATTCCTTTTTCCCAACCAAATAAGAAATTGAGAAGCGCGATGAGGGATAATTAACCTTACCCGGTCGATGTAAAGTTGCACTTCGTACACCACTTTTCCGGGAATAGAAATTTGTGGATAGACTAAGTCCAAAGGTATATCCGATCTCACATGAACGAATCCAGGGCATTGAGTATTGAAACAATGAGATTGACCTGCCTGTTGGCACAAACAAACAAAGAATTAATATGTGTAACAAGGTGTAGCACATCCATTTAAGAAAAATAGAACCAAAATAGAGAATGTTACATCCAATCGTATAAATTGTCTAGTCTGAGAATCACCATACAACGTTGGATCAACCTGAAACATAAAAATTTGCTTACAGTGAGAACTCTTATATGATGTTAAAGTCGAATCTTAACAATTTGCAAACAACAATAGTGACTTACCCTCCACCCTACTTGTATGGTATCGGCCCCATTTTGAAGCATGAATCTTGCTGCACTATATTGTCTTCCGGAAACACGGGGATTATGTAAGCTAAGTGTCGTTCCAGCTCCATTAAACTTGTTTTGGTCACCTCTTGTTCGAACCACGGCGTACTGAGCAATATGAAAAAATACTCATTAAATATAAGCAAGACTGATCTACCCCTCTTTTCCACCACAAAATATTTGTATTAATTATGTCTCTGGCATATATGATGTTTCAAGCTCCAAATAGGCTTGAGCATTTCGATTCTTAAGAAAAAAGCAAAGGAAGTCTTGAGGATTTTCGGGGTTGGTAATGGTTTGGAACGTAAGTACACGATTAGCTTTATAATCCTTACCGCATGTATGATCTATATCGATTGATTTAAAGTACGGATCGAACAGTTGTCTACTTCTATGTTATTGCTTTGTAATTTCGATCATGCTACGTACTTAAAGGGATGTCATTATGTCAATATTTTTTTCCAATAACATGAAGTCTTAACCAATTTGCGAGTCCCTTGAATAATTTCGAGGATCTGAAATTAACGATCTGGCAAACCGAAGGAGTTTATAGCACCTTGGAGAGACTTCAAAGAGACATTAAGAAGGTACAAATTTACTCTTAAATCTCAAGTCTTGACTACCTATCCAACCCCTGGGGGTTAAGAGTAAAATAAATACTGCTCTGATTGCTTCTACTAACAACAAATTCAAACCTGCCATGGCACCATATTAAGAACAGGATGAGAGTAATACAAATATTGATATATGGAACCTTGTAATGAACATTATGTTTTAAATTAAAACTGAGAAAGGTGCTTTGCGAAAACATACATATAATCAAAAGAGAAATAGAGCCATGGCACCATATTAATTCACAAATAACTTAGATGTGGCTTAAGAATAACTTACATGAGTACCGAGAGTATTATCTGCAAAAGACATTACTTTCGAAGCATTTTTCTCTCTAATGAGATCATCCTTTGTGACTCTTCTAATAGGAACTGTACCAACAGGACAGCCTCCACCAATCAACCCTATATGTATGGGTTCTTTATCTTCAGAGGAGACTTGATCTCTTTTTCTTTTAGGCAATAAAGTAGGTTTCATCTGCAGTTCAATAGTACATGTGCATTAAATAAGTTGTATTTCAGTCTTTAGATTAGAGACATGAGAGATACAAACCTCGAAATGAAAACTATGGTTCTTCAACAAAGGATGATCAAATGCGGGTTGTTCGTAGAAATCCACGCAATCATATATATCGCCATACTGTGTCTGCAAACATTACAATCTTCTTAAATTTTGAAGAGGATTTGAATGTAACCAATTACTCAGTCGAAAGTGATGTCCAATACGTGAAAAGTGATGTTTTGACCAATTAACAACTTGCCATCTAGGCCCATTGCTGTCCTACAATTCGGCCTTAATAGGATACATATTACCCAGGTGGGCTTCTTTTAGGCCCAATTTGTTGGTCTGGATGTACATAGATTAGACCACGAACCAAGGGGGCAAATACCGATACTCTTGGGCTCAGTTTACATTAAGAATCCTCAGAAGTCCCATTGGGATTCACATAGTTGTTTGCTTTTACAGAGGAATCTCAACAATTTGTCTGAGTAATTAGGTTGATTCCTTATTAGGAATCTCAACAATTTATTCTCGTCAGAAAATAATTAGGTTGATTGCTTATGAATTTTATATTGGAATATTGGATGGGAGCTAAGAGTTAGAAAGAGTTAATAAAAATGAGGGTAATGTTCATTTTTATTTAGTGAAGATGATCAAAATTGGACTCGTCAAATTTGAAGGGACTAAAAGTACTGCAGCTATTGTGTAGCCTAAAATTAAATATCGAGGATTTATCACTCCTACAAAATTGAAAGTTGACCAAATGTACATCATACATTCCAATGTATATGTCATACATTATATACCTTTATAGTCTTAACTGCCGGCTTGTTCATAAGCTTAAGTTGCTTCTCCAACTCTTGATCTTCTCTTTCCAATAAATCCCTCGTTCCTTCAACTCCATTGTGGCCGAGAAGTTGAACCAACAATAAGAGAACTAGGAGAAATCTAGGTAAACACGTTTGTTGATCTGGATAGCAAAATTAAAGCAGAGTAGATATGAGTGATCAGAGATTGCATTATGCTAATTTTGTTTAAGAAACTATAAACATGTTAGGAACGTGTACAGTATTACTATAATTGAACACTTTATCAAAAAAAAATGTGCCCCAAAATGCAAGTGATCTAGCACTATGAGAATGATGCTGGTTGACCTCACTATGAACTAAACGGGGTGTGGTTGATTAGGTTTGGTCATTAATTAGTGTTAATGGTGGGATTTTAATTTTGGATGAAACAAAAGTCCACTCCTCTTTATACAAGAATTTGGTCGATCGATCTAGAGTATATTTGCCTTCACTTTATATATTTCTACCTGGTATAAAATGTAGCAACGGCGAGAACGAAGTGCATTTGCGCTTGTGTAATTCACTGCTAAGAAATCGTTACTTCCTCTCCCTGGTTTGGTTTACGGATTTAATGTTTTCTAGTTTAAAGAAATCCGTAGAATTAAATTTTTACGAAGAACAAAAGTAAATTGAAAACATGTGAAAATTGCTAGATTCAAGAACAGACCTGACATGTCCAAATAGTGATAACGCAAGAACAGTGTTCTTGAGAAAAAGTTGTGCAGATAAACGTACGACGTCATTGGAGTTTATTTATATTTATATTGATTGTCTCTCAATTTCCCATTAAGAATTCATTGCAATATACGGTATCTATGAGATTCGTATCTTCAAATTACGGTGATTGACAAATAAATTGATTCTCCTTATTTTATTCTTTTACGTTAATTTTGGTAATAAAAAAAAAGAATCAAAAGGGGTTGATTACATGAATGATTTGATTATGCATGTGAAGAATCTTCAATTTTGTTCCACTTGTAATTAACCTCTTCAAGTTAGCACTTCTCACTTTTCTTCTTAATTTATCACTACCTTAGCCAAGCAAATATAATTCGCCTGCATGACGACACCTTCTATTTTTTCGGACATTTATACTATGTAGTATTGCAGAATGACATTTCGTGAGGAGGCCTATGAATGCGCAAGTGGTCCAAATTATTGGGCCAAGACAATTATTTTTTTAATTTATTAATTGTATAGAGATTTGGTAGAATTATTTTGGTCAATAAAATCTTGATTTGGGGATAATTTTTCCGATCATGGAAAATATTCACAAGGAGCTTATAAATTGAGGCATGATATGCAGGAAGGAAGGAAAAATGCCCCACGAAGATCTAGAAGTCAACTTTGTTCTTCAATGAAATATATGATCTGTTCATATCCTTCCCATTCCTAAATGAGGTTTAAACTACAATCATTTTAAACAAAAAATAAGGACACCAACAACCTTTACTTAAAGATATGGGCTGAAGTTGAATAAAAGAATAAGTAATGAGTTAATATTGTTATTTAATCAAGTACTAACTTTGTACTAGCATCGTTGTCTTCTCTATTTATTTTAATTTTTTCATTGTATATATCTATCTTCCTACGCAAAAATTCTTGTTCTGTCTTTGGTTCTCGCCCCATTTGGAAGTTGGTTTTGCCGGCCCCATTAAAAATAAGAAAAAAATTTGTTTAACTAAATGCAAAATAGGAGAAAATAGTTCTACCAATGTTGTATTTTAGTATAATGGTGAAACTATAAGAGGAGGAATTTCAATTTCCAAGTACAACACAAAAGTAAGAATCTAATTTTACATGTAAAAACATTTTGGGGTGGATTCTAGATGCGTAACATCAACTTAAACCCTACCTGACACCAATCGGTACTTAAAAATTTGATCAAAACCTACCCTAATATAACAGGCCAGGATTTCGGTGTGGCGCCAATTGCAATCCCTAACTACTATCAACATGTCAGAAAGGACTGCCAAGCGGCCCCAAAGAGAGGTTTGATTAGCTCCTTAATTGGTTCATAAATCGATCACTTGATTGTGACGATTGGAAATTAAGAATAGATCTCGCTCCGGTCATTCAAGTAGACATATGATTTTCTAAAGATGGTAACCCATTTTATAGTGACTCTTCAGCATTAAAATTAAAGTCCGCTTCCTCTAAAATAAACATTTAATTTTTACCCATTCAACATTAGAATTCTGTGTCCGTCCCGACAGAATTTATATTCATGGTCCATACATTTCAATTGCACATCATTCAGGAGAAAGATTTCCTCCAACCCAGGCAGGAGGAAATCCTTGCTGCCCCATTACGTGTCAGCGTGGGAATGGTTCGCCTCATCCATAAATTACACGTCTTAAAGTGCACTTGACGGTGAATTATTCCCGTTAGTTACTTTGAAATTGTTCTAAGTCCCGATCAAAATTTATTAGATCCGTAATACGCTGAAGTGCAGAACCAACTTAACAAAACCCTTCTGATGTCTTATCAAAAACAGACTTAACAAAACCCTTTCGGATTTATACAACACCATTGCGGATCCGAGAGAGAGATGACAATGATTACCACGCCGGGAAGCAATCGGAAAGGAAAATTGAACTTCTATCCGAACATGACTCGGTGATTACCCTAATTCATAGAACCCTTCTCTGGGAACCGACAAGATGTGCATCAATGGTGCACAAATCGGCATGCGGGACCCAATTTTGTGTACCAATTTTTTTATTCAGAAAAATTGGTAAGTTGGATCAACCACATGTAGTTATTTGATTGAGCAAAATTTATGTGAGACCACTTGAAAAAATATTTTAAAATTAATGAACGGTTCGAATAATTTGTGTGGGATCCGAAAACGAGACCTGCACGCCAACCCGGTGCACATTTCGTCGATTCCTATAAGATTTTCAGTGATTCACATGGTGGAGGAAACAAGATGAATGACGAATCTTGGACAATGAAAAGATAAAGAAAATTGATATTCGCGCTTTCTTTTTTGATGCAGGCGCTCCACTTTCAACGTAAAGTTACTAGTAAATCGCCTGCATAAAAAAAGGGAGGGCAAATATCAATTCCCAAGAGAAAAATAACGCCATGTCAAAAAAAGAAGGGAAAATTTCAAAATGGCAACTGAAATTTATACCAAATGTCACAGAGATACCTGAACTTAAGTTTATTTCAATTAAACACTTGTACTAACAAAATTTTCAAATTTAGGCACCTATACTTAAGTTTATTTCAATTAAATACCTGTACTAACAAAATTTTCAAAGTTAGACCCCTGCCGTTATGCTCCGTCCCAAAAATTTCCGACATGGCATCTCCAATCCGTTTAAGTTGCCTCATTGCACATGTTTCTAACAAGGGACGATGCACCCAAGCGAAACCCATAACCAGACTTCAGGTCTAGGGTTGAAGTGAGGGAGACGGTGGAACAATATGCAAACTTCTGGACAGAGAAATGGAGGGAAAGCAATTTGGTTAAGGTGACACTACTACAAAAATAGATAAAGACCTCGGTCATTTAGTGTGATCTTTCATTTTTAATCTCGCATTCAAAACCGTGGCCTATCAAGATGTAACTAAAGTCTCTATCTTTTAACCACAGGATAAAAACCGTGATTAAAACTCATTTAAACCGTGACTAAAAACATAAAACTATGATTAAAATGATAAAACCGTGACCTCTAATCGCTTAACATCTCAGTTTTATTGTAAAATCGTGATTAAAAGTGATGTTTTCCTAAGGGGAAATATCTTACTCTATTTCTCATGTTGGATTTTGAACCCAAGGTCTCTTGAGTTTTACACAGAAGTTTTAACCAACTACACCACATACACTTTTCAATATACAATTGAAATATATAATATATAACATATGCGTTTAACTTACGACCTCAGTTTTTAGATGACTGAGATTAAAAATTCTTTTTATCTCAGTTTTTCTGAAATGAGATATATTCTTTCATATACAATCTCAGTTTTTAAAAAATGAGATCTATTCTTTAAGTTACAATCTCACTTTTAAATTACTGAGATTAAAAAATCTTTTCATCTCAGTTTTTTTTCGAAATGAGATATATTCTTTCATATATAATCTCAGTTTTTTGAGAATGAGATCTAATATTGTTCAAGTTACGATCTCCTTTTTTAGATTACTGAGATTAAAAAATCTTTCCATCTCAGTTTTCTCGTATAACTGAGATGAAAACAATAGTCTATAACATTTTGTTACGCTTTTACAAAAAGTGATATCTTTTTAGTTTTTGTACCGTGATCTTTATATCATTTTGTAGTAGTGTGATTTTACCTCCAAACCATGTTTTTTTGCCCAAACCCAGTTCTTCTTTTTGCCCAAACGGGTTGGAGATGCCATATCAGCAATTTTTGAGACAAAGTATAACGGTGGGGGTCTAATTAAAATAAACTTAAGTTCAGGCGTCTAAATTTGGAAATTTTGTTAGTACAGATGTTTAATTGAAATAAACTTAAGTTCAGGTGTCTCTGTGACATGTGGTACAAAGTTCAGGTGCCATTTTAAAATTTTCCCAATAAAGAAATACAGGAACTGACGACGTTAGTGAAAATGTTATGCTAGTGAAACACATTAGACTACTTACGTGGGCATCCTCAACGGTTGACACATAGTAAAGGCCGTAGGATTTCCTCGTCCCTAGTTTAGAGGAAATCTCTCCTCGTCCCATAAATCACTTCATTGACGACTACTCCCTCCGTACCAAATTATTTGTCCGGTCCGCAAAACAGAGACTAAAAAATAATGTATTTCTCTCAAGAAAAAATTCAAATTTTTTTCATAAATTAAAAGAACTCATCGATATCTAGTAAATTGTTAAAAAAACTTCTAATTTTTCTTGTAAAAATTGTATTATTTTTACGTCCTTGTTTTGCTGACCGGACAAATATTATGGGACGGAGGGAGTAGAAATTAAGAGTAGACCTTGGTCCGATCGTTTCGATAGATATATAATTTTCTTGGAACGATAACCCATTAAACAGTGACTCTTTGGCACCAAAAGTCCACAACTTTGGACTATAATTGTATTCAATAATCCAGCATTAAACAGTGACTCTTTGGCACTAAAAGTCCACAACCTATGCCTATACTTGTATTCAATAATCCAGCATAGGCCCCTCATCATGAAAAATTATTCAGTGCTCCAGGACCACCCAATATTCTCTCCATCAGAAGGTGCTGGGAAGAGCACTCATTTGGTATTTAGGTTTCGGAGAAGGGAGCTGATAATGCCAAAACCTAAATTGTTTCTGCAAAAACTCAAATTTATGCCTGCCAAAATTCAACTCCATCTTGACTTATTTGCCCTCTTTGCTGCCTCAATGACTTTTCATGCTTATTTTATTTGATGAAACTACCCATTCAATCACTTAGTTATGATTGTCCAGGGGCAAAATTCATAGATCCAAGTCAAGTCTACTGATGACCGTGGAAGACAATTGGACCTAATTTAGCCAATTTCTACGAACAGGAACAGAGGCTTTACCAAATATCTTGCCTTAACCAGTGTTTTACCTTGTTTGCTATATATCCAATACAAACTCAAAATTGCAGAGACAACATTACCAAATCCAAATCCAAACCAAATTTAATTCTAGTTCACAATTTCCATGATTCTAGCTCATCAAATCTACATTATAAAAAATTGTAGGCAGATTTAACATTTTCGTAATAAACAAGAGAAAGTAATTTATGAAATGCTTAGAAAAAACAAACGCCATCCTCCTCGACATTCTAATAGAAAAGAAAAAAGGGCAAAGTATAGATTATCGCCTTGTGGTTTGACCATTTTGCAGAAATTCTCCCTGTGTTTCATTAATGATCACTTCACCTCCTTATAATTTTGGAGTAAAATGCAACAATTAGATATTCCGTCCAAACTAATAGTATGTACACCTCACGCGCCTCTATTGCATTTATTACACGGAAAATTGAAATTTCTTCCATAATTAGTGTGACAATAACACCCTTAGGGATCTTCTTCTTCCCCAAACTCCACTCTCTCCCCCCCTTATCACCGACGACCAGTTGACTGCCCCCCTCCCCACGCCGGCGACCCTTATCTCCAGTGAACCAATATCCGTCTCCATCCGGTGACCACACGTCAGCTACAACCCGAAATAATTAAAAAATCGATGCACCAGATCAGTTCGGAGAGAGAGAGAGAGAGAGAGAGAGAAAGAGAGAGAGAGAGAGAGAGGGTAGGGGGAGGAGGAGGCAGTACCACCGGCAACCACCACCGCCACCGGCAAGCAACCCTTGGCGAAAATCGAGGCACCACCGACGACCTTGGCGGTTGATCGACTCCGACGAAATCGACGATGGATTTTAAGAGGAGGAGGTTACAAAACTCCAGTACTCCAGTACAAAATCTACAAGATGTTTGACCTATAGAAATCAGATCTTGGACTGATTTTTACTCTGGCCTTGTAGCTATTTTTCCGGCGAGCGATTTGGTTGAGGAAGTCGTCGTGCGATTGTGAGCCGGCGCCGGATCGAGTTCGTGTTAAGTGCAGAGAATTAATTGTGCAAAGTAGGATTTGGTCTAATAGAAAATTGACAATGGAAAATCGATTTGAAAAATGGAGTTTTAGTGAAGGCTCTGATTGCTAAATTTGCTTTGAATCAACCCTGTCCCCTGCCACCGCATGCGGTGCTCTCTCTGATTTCTGCATGAGGTTCGGATTTTTTGAACATCATGTTTCTCTAGTTGAATGAACGAAGCCCACCTTCAGGAAAATGGACTCTGATATTGGGTTTCAGACAAGAGAGAAACAAGAAATCGATTTTGCACCTCATCTGGGTTTTCGGTTTTCGCCATTGAAGTTGTTTAATCCACTCCTATTACCTATTCTTCTCCCTATAAAACACAGAGGGTATTACAGTTATTTTAGCAATTTTCATTAACGGTGTTAGCCTGACACTTTAGTCCAAAATCACAAGAAAGTGAATTGGTTATTTCTAAATGTTAGAGAGGTAATGTGCAAAAGCCACAAACCACGAGGAGGTAATCAGTACATTGCTTAAGAAAAAAATGAAAGAATAGAACAAGAGATTAAACTTCTCTAAAAGTAACGGTAAAATATTACAGAGTAGGAGAAGAATAAAGATGAGGGGAAATCATATAAAAAACAAGTTCGTTCAAATACTCATGTGTAGAGAAATATAATACTTATTGTTAGAGGAAAATCCGGTTGATTGGTTGCCTAACTGATTGATTGAAGATCTTTGATTGTAGCAAAGGAATATTGTATATTTATTCTTTCCTAGTTTAGGTTCTTCATATGTATGTGTAATATAAAGAGCTTTGTATATTTGTAAAGGATTCATTCAAGAAATACAGAAATATTCTCTCAATTTTCGCTCTCCTAAATTCAACACTTATGCACCTTGATTGACTAGAATAGAGAAGATATGGGAATGCATTTGAGGAGCTGAGCTCAAGAAGGAGAAAGCTCGCCTTCAAGCTTCGAAGGATTGCAGCAGAGCAAAAGTCACGTTGGATGCACTTGCAATTAACAAAAGAGATTGAAGGGTTACGTAGTTTTGTAAAGTAAAATAAAAATGAAATGTCACTGGTGGAGTAAAAGGGCAAATAATTAAGTGGAGGGTTTTTTTTTTAATCAAAAGTGAGAATGTTATATTGATAAACGTTTAGCATCACTTACAAAATGGGGATCATTACAAAGAATTTGGACAAAGCCAAACTAATTTTCTAATAAATACAAAACGAGTAAATCACATACATTCATGTCTTTCATCCTAGCTCAGGCAAGATGGAGTTGAGTTTTGGCATTATCAGCTCCCTCGAAGAATATATCCAAGTATCACTGTGGTACACATATACACGTGTACATGACATATGTACGCGCGTGCGCGTGTTCGTGTGTGTGTGAAACTGAAAAGGATAAGGATGGGACACTATCACAAGATAAACTAATACTGAATACATTCTCATATGGTATAGGATATGATACATATTTTCACTCATCGTAAAAGAAATGCTTTCAGTGGTAGTCCAACGTAGCAGAATTTCATTGCCTAACATGTCTTCAAACGGACTAGCCTTAGTGGGATGGCATTGGGGATTTAGCCAAGATGAGTACATGTATCTTACACCGAACTTGTTAGTACTCTTTAACGCCATAAAAAATTCACCATGAAAATGTGTGGTTTTAACTTAACACTTCTCTTTTCAGAGACAAGCTTGAAAGAGAGGTCTCATGTTCAAGTTCATGGCCCACCATTGACTTCTTGTATGTTCAAGTTCGTGGCCCACCATTGACTTCTTGTATGTTCAAGTTCGTGGCCCACCATTGACTTCTTGTACTAACTTACAAATGCTATCACTGTGGGAAAAAAAATTGCTGAATTATGAGAGCCATGTTGTGGCAGCCGTGATGTGTGGTTTCAGTACAGCGATGAGACTTTTCATGATGTTAAGGTGTTACTGCAATATTCATATATTATGATAATCTTTACTGTCAAATTGGTTAAGCTCTTGTTTGCACTTCCGCCATGGGTTTGAGTCTATTCCTCCAACCATTTCTTTCCTCTGTAAATCATATTACTGTCCTCTGGGTTGGCATGTGCGTCATGGTTTTGTTGCATCAATCTAATTCTGCCTCCGCCAGGCTAAGTGGAAATGAGACAGACAAGTTAGCTTTGGTTTCCATCAAGGCTCGAATAACTCAGGACCCTACAAACATCACGAGCTCATGGAACAATTCTCACCACTTTTGCCGCTGGAACGGGGTCTTATGTGGCCGCCGCCATGGGCGAGTCACCGGGTTGGTTATGGACTCCTTGAACTTGGCCGGTTCCATATCTCCTACCATCGGAAACCTAAGTTTCCTCCGAACTGTTAGTCTCTCAAACAACAGTTTTCGAGGTGAAATTCCTGGTGAAATGGGTTGGTTATTCAAGCTGCAAATACTGAACTTGAGCAATAACTTGTTGGAAGGACATATTCCAGTGAATCTCTGTCGCTGCAGTAACATGAGGAGCCTTGGATTATATGGGAACAAACTCAATGGAAATCTTCCGGAGGAGCTTGGTTCGTTGTCCAAATTGGTTCAACTAGTTATCGGCTCCAACAATTTAGCAGGAGCAGTCCCACCTTCTTTTGGGAATCTCTCCTCTCTAGAAGTTTTCTCAGCAGCACAGAATAAGTTGGAGGGAAGTATTCCTTACTCACTTGGCAGTCTGAGGAACTTAACACAGTTTTCATTCTCCTCAAATAACCTATCAGGTGTGATTCCTTCATCTTTCTATAATCTTTCTTCATTGGAAGTTTTTGCGGCAGCCCAAAATCAACTTGAAGGAAGTCTTCCACAAAATTTGAGTCTTACTTTGCCCAATATCAAAGTGCTTAACGTTATGGGAAACCAGTTAAGTGGATCCATTCCGCTTTCCATATCAAATTCTTCAAAGTTTGAACTAATTAACTTAGCACAGAACCAACTTTCTCCCGGAGTGTCGGTTAATTTTGGAAGCCTAAAGAATCTTTGGTATCTTGATTTAGGTGAGAGTGGTCTAGGTACTGGTGGTGACGATGACCTTAATTTCATCTTCACTTTGACCAACTGTAGCAAATTGAGAGAGTTCTTCATAAATGACAACAATTTTGGAGGTGTTTTGCCGGACTCCTTGGCCAACCTCTCAGCCCTTCAGGTACTGTCAGTTGAAAGAAATTGGATATACGGCAACATTCCAGCAAACATTGGAAATCTCGTGGGCTTAAATGCTTTAGCTTTGCACGTGAACCAATTGACAGGGAGTGTTCCGGCCTCTATTGGTAGACTTCATAAAATGGAAGAAATGGGGCTCGGTAAAAACAATTTGGCTGGGGAAATCCCTTCCTCCATTGGGAATTTATCTCTTTTGAACCAACTCTGGTTAGAAGAAAATGAATTTCAGGGAACTATACCTTCAAGTCTTGGAAATTGCAAGGAGTTGACAAGACTACATCTTTATGGCAATAATCTTAGTGGCAGCATTCCCCGAGAAATATTAGGTCTTTCATCTTTTTCAATATCTCTGGACTTGTCTCGAAACAATCTAAGTGGCCCTCTACCTCAGGAAGTGGGTAACTTGAGAAATCTTGGTGAGCTAGATCTTTCCCATAACAAGTTATCTGGTGAAATTCCAAGCCGCCTTGGTAGTTGCATTACCCTGCAATTCCTCTATTTGGACAACAATTTATTTACAGGATCCATTCCCCAATCTTTGGAGTCTCTCAAGGCCATTGATGAATTAGATCTCTCGCATAATAACCTCTCCGGAAAGATTCCCAGGTATTTTGGAAACTTTCAATTGTTGACGAATTTGAACCTTTCTTTCAATAACCTCGAGGGAGAGATACCGTCCCAAGGAGTGTTCCAAAATGCAAGTGCAATTTCAGTCTCTGGAAATAACAAGCTTTGTGGGGGTATACCTGCATTACAGCTCCCAGCATGTGCTTCTGGAAAAGAAAGAAACAATAAACTGTCTCTCAGTCCATTCTTAATCGCTGTCATAACATGTGGGCTTTTGAGTGTAATTTTGGCATCATCCGTCATTATCCTTTGTCGGCTTAGAAAGATGAGACAACTGCCTTCTGTGGCATCTTCTATACTGGGTTCACAGAGGAATGTATCATATGGAATGCTCCTCAAAGCAACGAATGGCTTCTCTCCGGAGAACTTAATTGGTTCAGGAAGCTTTGGCTCAGTATACAAAGGAATTCTTCATCCAAGCAATCAGAAAGCTATTGCAGTGAAAGTACTCCACCAAGACAATAAAGGAGCTTCAAAGAGTTTTATGACTGAATGCAAAGCTTTGAAAAACATTAGGCACAGAAACCTCGTCAAAATCATAAGTGCTTGTGCAAGTACTGATTTCCGAGGTAATGACTTCAAGGCCCTTATTTATGAGTACATGGACAATGGGAGTCTTGAAAGTTGGTTGCATCCGATTTTTCGGCAAACTGGTGTTACTGATGAGCAGCCTAGAAGTATGAATCTCCTTCAGCGATTGGGCATAGCTATTGATGTGGCTTCTGCTTTGGATTATCTTCACAATCATTGTCACATACCAATTATACATTGTGATATCAAGCCAAGCAATGTTCTTCTTGACAGTGACATGACTGCCCACTTGGGTGATTTTGGATTAGCAAGGTTCCTGCATCGTGAACTTTCTCAAAGCCAAACCAACTCTGTTGGTTTAATAGGGACTATTGGATATACAGCGCCAGGTAATACATGTATGTCTACGCTTATATATTGGTTTATAATTATCAAGGGTGAACTTAATTTTCGTGTGTATGTTGCAGAATATGGCATGGGGCTTGATCCATCTACCAGTGGTGATGTATACAGCTATGGAATCCTGTTGTTAGAGTTGTTCACTGGAAAAAGTCCCACAGATGGCATGTTTAGAGATGGCACGAACATTCACAGATATTCCAAGATGGCTTTGCCAGAAAGAGTGATGGAGATTGTTGATCACAAACTTTTAGAAAATGAGGAAGGAGCCAGCAAAAGTTCTTGGACAGAAACAGAAAGGGCAAAAATACATGATTGTTTGATTCTGATACTCAAAATCGGAGTTGCGTGTTCAGAGGAATCACCAACAGAACGAGTAACCATTGTTGACGCGGCTAGGGAATTGCATTTGATCAAGGAGATGCTAGTTGATAAAAGGACTAGAGAATAAACCTGCAAACCGTCTAAACGGGTGACTAAGGTATGCTCTCATTTGATATTGGCACTTATTTTGGGGCTGCCTTTCTTATCTGATTAAGATAACATTCACAGGGCATTTGGAACCGCATCGAACAAGTTCCTTCAACATCTCCACTAGGATCATCACCACAAAAACAAGTGAAGCCCAAAGTAATCTTGGTAAGGGGCTTTTTTTCCCCTATACTTATCGCTTACACCGATTACCTGTAAATGTTGAAAGTTACAAAACTCTGATTGGAATCTCTATTTTCTATGTTCTGTTTTTATTTTCCTATATTGTGTGAGAATTTCATGGCTTAATTTTAACTGTTAGTTCAGTTATGCTTTTAATTTAGCCTTTTGATGTTTGGCTTTTCCTTTGCTGTGAGTAACTCAAAGATTGTTCTCAGGCTGGACCTGAATTCTCCTTCATCTCTTTTGCTAGCCGTTCGATCACAAGTATTTTGAGGCTCGGTTCAGTTAAGGGTTCATTCAAGCTTGGATCATTAAATTAATAATGAGCTCGAGCAAGAATAGGCTCGTTTTGTAAAGAATCGAGCCGAACACAAAAATCCATTTTGTGTATAAAAACTAAAAAGGAGATTAATTTTCACACTCCCTATTTCTCCACATACACTCTATTTTTTATCTTTATTATGTGAAGTTACTATCCGCTCGGCTCGTTAAGTTTTCACTGAGCTCGAGCTTGGGTTCGTTAAAAATTTAATAAACAAGCTTGAGCACAGTAAAGCTCGACTTGGCTCGTTTGCAGTTCTAAATTTTCATGATTGCATGATTTGATTATTCATGTGAAGAATCTTCTATTTTGTTCCACTTGTCCAGATCGAGGAGACTTAAGTGCCGTTTTTGTAACGTCTTCAAGTTAGCACTTGTCAATTTTCTTCTTAATTTATCACTACGCTAGCTAAGCAAATATCACTCACGTGGCACCTTCTATTTATTCTGAAATTCACTTAGGCTGTGTTCGGATGGCCCCCCATTTGGCGATGAAATATTTTTTTCGGGTTCTAAATGATTATTTTTAACGACGAAAAATAATTTCATCTCCATTTTTATTTTTTCGGCGGCAAAAACTGTATTTTGTCGCCAAATGAGTAACCCTTGGTGACGAAAATACTTTTTCCGTCGCTAAATAGGTATTGCTGACAAAATAATTTCGTTACAGAAGTTGTCAAAACAGTGATGAATTTAACGAATTTATTTTTTCGTCGCCACTTTTTGGTCAGAATATATTTTTCCTTGTAGTGTTTTAGCCTCATTGGATTCGTCACTAATTAACTGTTTTCAAACAACATGTAACTATTTGGAAAAACTACTAATCAATGCATTTTGAAACATTAAAATAGTACTAAATGCAATGAAATTTCATTTTGACATTGAAATGTGTAATAGTAATGTTAGATTTCTTGGAGAGTTCCAACCTAAAATTAATTGGCAATAGGTGGAGTAATCTCTAGAATATATTGACCAAGTTTGGGTGGCTTAACTGAGCGATGTGAGACAACTTTAACACTCCCCCTCACGTGCAACTCGGGTGCACGTAGAGGTGACAGACCATGAGTTAATATATTCTAGAGGTTACTCCACATATTATCAATTGGTTTTAAGTTGGAACCCTCCAAGAAATTTTAACATGGTATGAGAGCTAAGTCTTGGGTGGTCTCACCTCTCGTGGGAAAGTCTCTGTCATCTCTGTCGCCCGAGTGAATCGCTCAACTCTTGGTCTGTCACCTCTACGTGGGGAGTGTTAAACTTGTCCCACATCGCTCAATTAAGCCACCCAAACTTAGTTAATATATTCTAGAAGTTACTCCACTTATTGTCAATTGATTTTATGTTAGAACCCTCCAAAAAATTTAACAAGTAAATTCGAGATACCACGCGTATCACCTCCAATTGCCCTATATGGAGTTGGAATCTTTTATTATTATTATTATTATTATTATTATTATTATTTATTTTATATTGGCGACCTCCGCATGGAACCTATTACCTATAAAAGAGCATGATGTTTCGGGGCATCTCGATATTTTTTCGAGCATTATCAACAGGGCGTGTTTTTCTTAGTAACCAAGGCCACGCAGCCAAGGAAATATAGTTTATGCTCGGTAGAGTCGTGCTTTGCCTTGCCAAGACCAGCTAAAATAGCATGCAGTTTTTAGAGGTATTTCGGTCTTTTTTCCGAGCATTACCGGCGGGTTGTGTTTTCTCAAGGAACAATGCCAAACGGCCAAGGATTGCTCGAGTGGTCTTGATAGCATCGTGCCTTGGCAGCCGGCATCAGGTGGCCACGGCTCCCGAAGAGAGGGAGACCACAACCCCCTATAGTAGCAAAATGAGCCTTTGTCCGCACGAAAATACATGACTTTGTATGAGAAATCATAATAGGGTTTTTTTTAGCAACACAACTCATTTTTTGAGCTTTTGGTTACGAAGGCAATCGCATGGGAAAGTTGGAGTAAAGTCCTTTTGCTCACGAAAGGCAATCGCCAACTATATTCAATAGCATTTTTATCTATTTTGACTTTCAAAACTAGTTCCTAATTTATTTATTTTTTGGTCCAAATTAAACAACATCTACTATATCATTCCCTTGAATCACATCCTTCACGGATTTTTATTTGTGTTTCCAAATCCATTACCAATTGTTGGGAATTATACGTAATAATACAATTGATATGACTACCATTGTTTTGAGTGCATTGGATGGTAAAAATTAATCACTACTATGGAACAACAAAAATGGCAAAACTGCATGATAAATGCTAAAAAAACATCCAAGTATACATTCATTTGCACATCTTTTCTCACAAGTGACTAATGTGGAATCCCACTAAATAGTATCATGAATCATACCATTACTTATGAGAGAGATGTAAAAAAAGATGTAAACTTTGATGCGTCTCTACATGATCGATTTTTCAAGAAAACATATTAAGTATGATGAAATGATCTACATCCAGGATTATGGTTATTTAGCAGAGAACCACGCAGTTCGCCCCTATGAATCCAAAAGTAATACTTATCGATATCCACTGGAGTTAATTTTTTACAGGGCCCCATAAAATAATATTCAAAAATTTATAGATATTTTTCTAGATTTTTTCGGGACCCGAAATGGGGCCAAACGATTTTGTCTCTACGTGATTCTCTGCAAATTGTCTCTGCTGGGCTCTTATAATAATTGCACTTCAATAACATGGCAAATCATTAAGAAAATTGCAGAAGTCAATTTTATTATTTAATTATAAGGGCGGAATCTTGCCGTCACTGAACACCCGGATCGAACGGGCACGTGGTCATATTTGGATTGGGCAACTGATCCGTAAGAGTTTTCGGCTTTGTGCCATTACAATTGGGCTTGGACTTAGTAAAGTCTTTGTGCTTGTAAAGTTGAACTTGTGAAGTTTGGGCTACCTAGCTAGAGTGCGTGTTTTTCGCCCAAGATGAAATCTACTACTAATCTAGTTGTTGATTGCATTATGCAACAGTACTCACTCGACCGAAGGGTATCGGGCGGAGTCGAACATGTAGTTTGGAACGGTGCGGGTTTACTTTCTGTTAAAAATTAGATTTCAGTTCGAGGTTCGGATTGGTGCGTTCCTTATCCATGGGGCCGGGGCCCGACCCGACCAACCCCGAAGGTTAAACCCGACCGATCCAACCTGACCCGAAGTAAAGAATCGGGCTCGCGGGCATTTTTACCACCTGTGCGGTTCGGTTTACAAGTCTAAATATTCTTACCCAACATGGTCGGGTTTCGGGTCAAAACGACTCGCTTGACCTGTGCACACCCCTAGTACTCAGTAGCTAGCAGCAACTTTGAGATGGTTTTTCCATCAACCACCGGAATTCATTTTTCAACCATCACCCAGATGGGAGGAGAAGATATTCGCATACAATAATAAGTCCACTTTTATTGATAAAGCACACAAATGATTGTACAAAGACTAACATCAGTGGCATGATAAACTCACATTTGTTGTTCAAATCACAAATATATTACGGAAGCTCAAAAAAAATCTTCGATTGGTATGTGAAAGCTATAAATGTGTTTTTTCCTATTGTATGTTCTTATTCATTTTCATTCCAATCCCTTGGAGCCTAGTAAGTCAAAAGTCTGATTGAGCTAATTAATGGAATCCTACTTTTGTTGCTTGATAATTGGAGAACTTAGCATGTAAAAAATATATACACATTCGTATTGACAGTTATCTTGTTTTCGCTTCTTTATGTCCTCATCATTTTGTCTGATCGCGAATGATGGTCCTTTTTGATTGATGCATGAGAGAACCCAAGGAATAGCGCCGTAGTTTGTTACGTTACTATTTGTCTCTGGTTTGGGGTGCGATGATTATTATTATTATTTTTTTTTGTTTTTTGAGGTGCTTCAGAAAATTGCCAACAGTTTTGCATTCTGGTGATCCAGAAGCCGCACGAAGCCACTAGTTTAGGCCCAGAAGCCGCACCAGGACGCTACTGACAATAAGTGGGCTAGACGGGTTTTTTCGTGCCTGGGCTAGGGCCCACAGCGGACGGGCTTGTGATTTCCAATTCTGTACTATGATTATAATAGTATATATTAGTATATTTTTATCATGAAATTGAGTAAATAAACAAGTCCAAGAAAGGATTAAAAAAAAAAAACAAGTCCAAGAAAATGCTCACATATTAAAGCCCCCCTTTGTTCGCAAACCAGAAAGTAATAATCAAAAACAAGTCCTTGACCTTGAGCTTGCTACACATATACTTGAGTATATATTCTATAATTCTGGTTGACTCAACCTGTTGGCAGCCCTATAAAATTTGGCAGAGAAGTGTGTTTTCTTTTGACAATGGATCACTTAATTTGTACCCATACTTCTCAAATTTTTTTTTTTTGGTTATTTTTAGTAGTCTGCTATGCATTTTTGTTAAATTCACATAATATTTTTTAGATTATCCATTTGTCTAGAAAAAAGGAGTCTTAACATTAAAAATTGTGACCAAAAGCAAAAAAGAGTTCGTGAAAAACAAAAGAAATGAAACAAAACCTGTATTTTTGTCTGTACTGTCATCTTATATGAATTTCTTTCAACTTCGATTCTCATTTTTATACTTTTCAAATTTCTCTTGTCATAATGAATAATTAATTCAAAAACTTACAATAAAAATCTATGATAAAAAAATTATGAAATGTAAAAACTCCAACAAAAAAAATGTAGGAGTGTTATGATGCTTATTAATATCAGGTTTGTTTAGGACCTAATTAAATGGGATTACGATTTTGATTTCCTTTTCTGGCCTTTGCCATAAGAGTAGAATAGAAAATGCTGATGACATGTCCTGATATTGTTTTTTTCCTTTTCCGTTATTATAGTCATGAATTTTTTTTTTATAACCATATGTTCAGGTCAGCTTGCGCGCATGTCAACTAATTCCAGGGCCGTGGTTTGGAATGTTTAGCCTCCGTGGTCGTGGTCACAAAAATGATGAAGTTTATGTGAAGTGGTTAATAATTGAACAAAACTAGTACACATAACTTGTTTTGAAAAAAGAAGAGATACTTATTCACGGAGCCACTGTAAATAAGTTATTTACGGAGCCGCACGATCTCACATGTCCGTCTCGGCAATCAATGATCCGGATTTTAAACAAACTTCTCCGGGGAAGAGTGACCTTCCAAAACACTTTGGACGCGCAGAATTCACCTCTGCAAACACTCTTTTATGGCATGCACACTCCCTAAAGACGTTTTTTTCTGAAAAAAACTCGTAAACATAAACAAAGTAGTGTGGAAATTTGTTTGAAGAAATAGCAGCACACCATAGGTACGTCGCACCTTTACAAAATAG
Organism: Rhododendron mucronatum var. ripense; assembly: GCA_019656295.1. Lineage (NCBI taxonomy): Eukaryota > Viridiplantae > Streptophyta > Magnoliopsida > Ericales > Ericaceae > Rhododendron > Rhododendron mucronatum. Next base: position 2,369,100 of record BPLT01000008.1, on the reverse strand, counting down.
GTTGCACCTTTTTTTTTTTGTAAGTAAATTGGTTGCACTTGCACCTGTACAAAATGCTTTCTTGCAGTACTTGTCACAAAACCCATTATTACAAATTTGCAGCTATTGAAAACTAATCATGTACCCTTCTGTCATTTGCTGTACCCTTCTTTGTTCATCTTAAATATTGGTAATGTTTGCATTTAATTTCACAATACCCACTTAGGTTTCTTGGTTTAATTTCATTAATTTGCTAGATCTTACTTGTGTCTACACAAGTATAGAAACATCGAGTTTTCCCCCTTCCTTTTTTACGGAAGGAGATAAGAATTTTATTAAAAGGAAAGATAACCTGAAGAACGTACATAATCAAGGGCAAGGTAAGCCAAAAAAATGGGGGATAGGACCCTGCCAAACTTTCAAGCAGATTGGACAGGTTTGGGGTTCCTTTATCTCGATGGATGAGGCTACTTTGAAAGAGTTATCTTTTGCAAGGGGATGGTGTGATATCTACAGGGGAAATGCAAAAAATAGACAGATGGATTAAGTTAGTGGTTCAGGGTGTGGTTTGAGATTAAAGTTACAGAGGAATCCACATTTGTTTATCTAGAGGAGGTTGAATGTTGCACTCCGGTGGTTGTTGCTGTCCATGGAAACGGTGGAAAGCTAAAGAAATTTCCGTTGGAAAGCAGGCCTGAAGTTCAGTTCAGAGATGGGAAGGAAGATGATGGTGACGTGGAAGCCTATACAAACTCAGCAACCAATAGAAAGAGGGGTCTTGGTGACATTATAGCTGGTATAGCAGGTGTGCTTGGGGCAGACAAAGTTCATGATGGGAGTATTGGGTCTCAGCCCAAGTTGGCAGATTTGAATACCTAAGATGTCCTTTACGCAAGATCAGAGGAGTTTGAATCAATGGTTGAGGAATTTGTAGAGGCTTTGGAGCGTGGGGATGTAGATTTGGGTGAAGTGGGCGAGAATGGGGTTATTTCTTTAGCCCACAAGGAAGCCCATTTGGCAGCTCACACTCTTCAAGATATTAGTGGGCCTGTGGTGCCTATTAATGTGGAAGGGTCTTTGGGCCTTGAAGCTTTAGGGTCCACGGAAGTGGTACCTGACTCTTTTAGTTCTGAGATACATCCAAATGCTTCTCCTGTGACTAGAATGAGTGGTGGCTACCTTAGCTTGAAGAATCAGCCCAGCTGGTGCGGAGCTCTCAAATCCCGAGTATTAATCTGTTCATGGGCTTAAATGATGATGATTGTAGGAGAAGGAGAAGGCGGCAATTATCAAACCTTGTTCTCATCCGTGAGGCGATGGATAGGGATCGCACTCGGGTGGAGGACTCGATATCCACTTCTACGGTTTCTCCTCAAAGCAACTCAAGGGTAATCCGTGAGGTCAGAGCAACTATGGCAATTGGAGGTGAGTTGGGTATTATTTTTCGTCCTAATGATGATTTGGTATTGAAAACGAATCTCAGGAGTACTCTCAAATGCTTGAGAGAGAAGCGGAGGGTTAGGATTTTAACCTCTTTTGGAGTTTTGTGTGGGTATTTATGTGTTATGCAGCTGTTATCATGGAATATTAGAGGATTAGGGAGTTCAATTAAAAAAAGATTTCTGTTTAAACTCATTAAAAAACAGAAACCTGATATAATTTTTGTTCAAGAAACAAAGTTGGATAAGGTGGAGAGGATAGCAATCCAGCGCATGTGGGGTAGTTCTGATTTTGGATTTGCTTGCTCTGATGCTGTCGGAGCTTCTGGGGGGATATTGTGTATTTGGAATGAAGGTGTTCTCAAAGTGGACAATGTAATTGTGCAGAGATCATTTATTTTGCTTCAAGGGGTGATTAATAATGCCTTTCCGTGTGTGGTTGTGAATGTGTATGCCCCCAATGAGGTAGTGAACTGTAGGCTGTTGTGGGAAGAGTTGTTGAACCTCAAGGCTAATTCCAATGTCCCATGGTGTGTGGGTGTTGATTTTATTGAGATATTATATGTGAATGCGAGAGTGGGATGTGTGCGAATAGAGAGGGGCATGAGGGATTTCGGTGAGTTTTATAACAACATGGAAATGTTTGATCTGCCTATGCTGGGCAAAAAATTTACTTGGACTAACTTCCAGGACCAAGCCATCCACTGTCTCTTAGATAGATTTCTGGTCTCTATCCAGTGGCTGGAAAAATTCAAAATGCTTCAGTGGGGCTTACCAAGACCAATCTCTGATCATTGCCCTATTGTGCTCCTTGACGATAGTAGGGATTGGGGTCCTAGGCCTATCAAATTTATGGATATGTGGTTGTCAAATCCAAGTTGTATGAAGTTAGCCAAGGATTTGTGGAATGAGGTCTAGGTGAATGGATGGGCTGGATTCATGATCATGCAAAAGCTGAAAGCTATTAAGGATAAGCTCAAAGTGTGGAATAAGGAAGTTTTTGGGGATGTTAACCTTGCGTTACAACAAATTGAAGTGAAGCTTCACCAATTTGAGTTACTAGCTGAAGAGAGACAACTTAGCGATGTTAAAAAGGCTTCAAAATGCAAAACCAAAACTGAATTTTGGAGACTCTCTCATTTGACTGAATCCATGTGGAGGCAAAAATCTCGAACTACCTAGTTGAAATTGGGGGACAAAAACACTAGGTTTTTTCAAGTGGTGACCAATAATAGGTTCAGGAGGAATATGGTGGGTTCGATTAAGGCTAATGGAAGAATAGTGGAAAATTACAAGGAAATTAAAGATGCAGCTGTTGAATATTTCTGCACCAATTTCAAGGAGGACATAAGAACCAGACCTTCTTTAAGGGGGATGGTTTTCAGAAAACTCAGTCCTCTTGTATCTTTTGATTTGGAAAAGCAGTTTGATGAGGGAAAGATAGCATCAGCTCTAAAAGGATGCAGTAGCCTTAAGGCACCGGGCCCTAATGGCTTCAATTTCTCCTTTGTCAAGAAAGGATGGGACTTCATGAAGCCTCTGCTACTTCAATTTTTTTTTCTTCTGAATTTCATGCTAATGGGAAGCTTACAAAAGGTAATAATTCTACTTTTGTTTCATTGATACCTAAGGTTGATTGCCCTACTTCGTTTAAGGAGTTTAGACCAATTAGTATGGTGGGGTGGGTTTACAAAGTACTCTCAAAAGTTTTGGCGAATAGACTTAAAATCCACCTTCATTCTATAATTGGTGCGTCTCAAGCAGCTTTTATTGGGGGAAAACAGATTTTGGATGGAGTTCTAATAGCTAATGAAGTAATACATAGCTGGAAAAACAATTCTCAGGGGGGCCTCATTCTCAAAATCGATTTTGAAATAGCATACGACTGTGTTAACTGGGACTTTCTTTTGAATTTGCATAAGAAAATGGGTTTTGGAGAAACATGGTGCGGTTGGATTAAAGAATGTGTGTCTACCGTAGCAATGTCTATTCTTATAAATGGGTTCGCTACTGAGGAGTTTCAAACTCAAAATGGTCTCTAGCAAGGGGATCCCTTATCCTCTTTTCTTTTCAATATCGTGGTTGAAGCATTGAATATATATCTTGTTGGAAAGAGCCAAGGCACTAAACATAATTAAAGGAACTAAGATTGGGACTAATGGAGTTATCCTATCTCATCTTCAATTTGCGGATGATACGATCCTCTTTTGCAACAATGATAGAGTGGAGTTGGCTAATATAAAGAGGATTCTTAGATGTTTCCAACTTATGTCAGGCTTGAAAATTAATTTTTCCAAAAGCTCTGTGTGTGGTGTTAAGATGTGTGATCAGGTTGTGAAAGATCTTGCTCTCGTGATGGGATGTAAAATTGAGACATTGCCAATCAAATACTTGGGGTTGCTTTTTGGTGCTAATCCGAAAAGGATTAAAACTTGGGAACCAGTGTTTGATAGGATGACCAAGAAGTTGAATGTATGGAGCAGGAGATTTAATTCATCGGGAGGCCATCTCACTCTGTTAAATTCTAATTTTGGTCATCTCCCCATCTATTTCATGTCTATTAATTTCAAGATGCCTGTGGCAGTAGCAAAGTCAATTGAGAAATTACAAAGACGATTTTTTTAGGGTGATTCGGTTGACAAGAGAAAATTACACTAGGTGAAATGGGAGGTAATAGCCAAGAGGAAAGAGAATGGAGGTTTAGGGGTAAAGAATTTGAGGACTCAAAACCTAGCATACCTTGCAAAGTGGTGGTGGAGGTTCAGCAACGACAAGAATTCACTATAGGTGAAGGTTATCCGCAGGAATTACAATCTGGACCAGGATGTTACTTCTTCATCTATTGGTCCAATAATCCAAAAGGGATTTAAAGTACAAGTGGGCTCTGGACAGGAAACTTTGTTTTGGGAAGTCGTTTGGCTTGGAGATGTACCACGCAAGGAAGTATACCCCAGGCTGTATTTGATTGCTACTCAAAAAGGGCAAGTGGTCAGAAATATGAAGGAAGAAGGTGGAGTTGGCAGATGGGATTTAACTTTTGGGAGACGTTTGTATGATTGGGAAAAACGCCAAGACGATGAGTTGCACCGAAGACTGCATAATATAGTATTGGACCCGTCTAAGCAAGACTCGTTACAGTGGAAATGGACAGCAGATAAATGCTTCTCGGTGAAATCTGTGTATGGTCAGTGGGAGCAAGAAGCACATGTTGGTGACGAGGTGTTGGGGTCTCTATGGAAGAACCTAAGCCCACCAAAGGTGGAAATTTTCTCTTGGCTGGCTTTGCAAGGTAGAGTGGCTACTAGATCAGTCCTTGCTCGCAGGAATATGATCCAAGAGGGTCAATTGCCTCTTTGCCCTCATTGTGCTCTCTGTGAGGAAACCCCCGAGCATCTATTTTTGTTATGTTTGTCTTCCTAGAACATATGGTCGATCATCATGCAATGGTGGCAGTTAGTATGGGTTTGCCCTTCTTCCTTGGCAGGACTAGCAAATTGGTGGTTTGACAATAGTTTTCGATATTTGGAAAGGCACATTTGGGAGGTGACGTCCTTTGCTACTTTGTGGTCTATATGGCTTGCGAGTAATGACCTCATATTCAACAATGTTATAAGGTCCGCATGTGAGGTTGGGGATCTCGTCAAGACAAGGGTGGCGATGTGGATGAAAGCAAAGTATGACATCAAGGTTTATTCGGTGGAGGATTTTAGGAGCTTTCTAGGTGGAATCCGTAAGTTGAAACTTTAAGGTTAGCTTGAGGTGTTGTCTCATCCAACTTTCGGTTGGATGCCCTTTCTTGTTTTTCTCTGTTGTGGGGTGTAAAGTGTTCACTCACTCTTATTTTCCCCTCGATGTACCCCTTTTGAGCTAATAAAATCGTTTCGTTTGGCGAGAAAAAAAAAAAAAACTTCATACATGGTCCCCTGTTTGGCTGTACTTGTTGACTGAAATTGTTTTTTTTGGTAAGCTGGTTGCCTATGATTTTGGTGCCCCTGAATCGATTTGTGATATTGAGCAGTGGATTTGGGTTCCCCTAAAATACTTTGTTACAAAATCAGGTGCCGTCATTCGCTGGGTGTGTTTGATTTGTTTAATAGTACTTGGGCTTTGAAAAAGCAGACATTATTTTGTCTTCTCTTTGATGGATTGACAAGAATATGGCCATCTCCTATGATTAAACAACTATTTATCGATCTATATGGTTTACCTATTTGTTTATATTACTCTTGCACAATATGGAATAATAGTGAGGGGTTATACAGGTTGTTTTTGTGGCTGCTGCTATGGGAGTATCATTGGGGTGTTCTAGTCCTATAGTAGCAGACGCGATGGCATTGCGACGGGGGATGCAATTGGGACTTCATTTGGGCTTGACATCAGTTGTGATGAAAAGTGATTCTCAATCTATAATCAATATGTGCAATAGCCAAAATGAAATTAGTCAAGATGTGTGCATTGTTCTGAATGATGTGAGGGCATTAGGGAGGAATTTTCATAGTTGCATTTTTTCTTTCTCTAGGCGCTCTACTAACAATGTAGCGCATGTTTTGGCTTGTAAGGGTTTAGTGGGTGAGGGGTGTAGTCTTTGGACTGAGTACCCTCCTACGTGGATTCTTGATCCCTTATTAAGGGATTGGAGCTCCACTTGATGTTTTGATGCATAATAATATTCTCTGTTATTAGTTTTGGCAAAAAAAAAATAAAAAATTACTCTTGCACAATATATAGGTTTGTATTATGACGATTTTTAAACTAGGTTCAAGTACTTTTGATTTTTTAGGGCTTTTGTAAATATATGGGGTTCCCACGTTTGATTCGATCGATATTTTTTTTTATCGGCAAAAGAAAATTTTATTAATCTCCGCAAGATTACAAAGATTAAAAGGACAAGGGCAAAAGGAACTTAAAATTACTTAAATTCCAAGACTACCTTAGACCTAAGCCATGGTCTGAGACCAACCAAGCCCAAACACCCAAGCCCAAACCCCCACCCCACAGGAGAAAACAATCGAACCACCGACAGAACCCGGGGAACCCAAGACAACGCTGCCTCCAAAACCAAGCAACCCAGATCCAAGCACCTGCCTCCAAAAACCCAGATCCGAGCCCACTCGACCACCACTGACCTACAGCCCACACCTAAGCAGTAGAAGCCAACAACAAAAAGCAGCTCCAAAACCGGCACACAATCAACAACTTCGATAAAAAAAAAAAAAAAAAAAAACCACACCTAGCTACCTAAACAACGACAAAGCAAACCAACAAGAGACACAAAATTGAGACGCCACCCCGCCAAAGCTACTACCAACACCAGAAAAACGTAGCAAAAGCAGCAACAAACACCAAGACAAAAAAGATAAACGAAATCAGAACGCCATGGAGAGGGAGGCACCTTCCTCCAAATCATCAAAATCGCCAAGCTCCTCCTCTGAAATTTCACCCTCCTCCAATTCAATATATTTCAAAATATTGAGGTCCTCCCCCCGTGATAATTAACTCCCAACAAGGCACCAATCTCCATACACTTACGAGCTTTCATTACTAACAAGGAATTTCTATTGCGGATGTCGCTGGAAGAAAGAGAAGAAAAAGAACCATGCACCTTATTGTTCTTCTTCACCTTAGCCACCTTTATCCCAAAATCAGAGAGGGGTTTCTTCTTACTGCTTTTCCTTCTCGATCTTTTCTTCCTCCTATCCAATTTTTGGGTTGCATCATGAATAGATTTCTCTCGTTGAATAGTGAGCCCAGGGCTCCTATCCATCACTATAGGCCTCGAAAGAGTAACCGGGCTAGTAATGGACTGGCCCTCAGAGTTGGAGGAGGAGACCAATTCATCATCCTTCCCTTTACTGGCAGCAACATTGTCGACAGCTAAGCCAATCTCATTAGCCAAATGACCAATCTCTTTTTCTACAGCATTCGAGGAATTAGGAACCACTCTATTCTCAACTTTCACTTCCTCAACTACATCAACCTCTACCTTCTCGTTGTCACCATCTGACTCATCTTTAGACCCCGGGTTAGAGTCCAAGATAACCTTACCACTACCTCTGCAAACGGAGTTAGCCATCATGATATTATTGACTACCACTTGCTCCTCCAACACTCTAATAGGAAATGACCTGCCATTTTGTTCCAAACTCAAATACATCAGTAAGAATTTTCACCTTTCCAACTGCAAACGAAGACCCGTTTGAGGTTGCATCATCTAAAGTAATGAAGTCACCCCAATTATTCCCAATGTTTCTGAAAGTGTCCGAGTTCCAGAAATTCAAAGGAACCCCATAACAGCTTAGCCAAACCTCCCTTGTACTGACAAACTTCAAATCAGGACTCCATTTCTTAACGTCAACAGACCAATTCCTCAGCCAACACTTACCTGCTTCATCTAGCATTAATGACATATCCTCCAATGAATCGAAAATCAGAAGAACTAATTAAGTTTCCCCCCATCTCTCTAGCCTGAATGTATGAAATCCCCTCAGCACAATGAAAGCTTCCCTCAAAAACGCCACATTTCTTGGAGAAGGAAGAATTCCAATTGCGCTTCTTTGTAGCCAATCAAAACCTTCATCACATGCCTTAACAATTGGACTACTAGGTTGGATCAGCTTACCATCAGTGGCAACCTCCGCAAAGGAAGAAGCATGCCCCACAACAGATTTAGGTGGCCATTTGTATTGGTTCCTAATTTCTTCTCTTTGCATTGGTTCCTAATTTTCTGTTTCTTCTCGATCGATATTAATTTCTTTTCTTTGCATTGGTTCCTAATTTTCCGTTGCAGATGTCTTAAGCATTACGGAATTTCATCACAAGCGAACACTCTGAGAATGATGGTAGTTGACATCGCTACGAACTAAAAGGGGTGTGCTTAATTTGATTAGGTTTGGGTATGAGCTATAACGGTGTAATTGTATTTGTAGAGGAAAAGAATCACAAATTCACGTCACTGAATCACGTTCACACCTAGTTCTACGAAGAATAAATGGTTGGCTATGAGAATAACGAAATCCATTTGTGCTTCTGTTTTACTACTAAGAAATTAATAATTACGTACTCTCTCTAGCTAAGAATACAATTCAATATTATTTCTCCTTATCTAAAGAACGTCGTCAAAATTTCTAAGAACAACAAAATGACAAAGAAAACAAGTGAAAAAGAGAATGGATATTGAATCATGAATGCACCTAGCATGATGCAGATCGAAGTTCTAAAACAAATTTTGGTAAGTACCCTCCCGGCAAGAAATGGAATATAAACGGGCATGGACACGACAATAGCACGAATGTAGCACACGCACGAAAAAAGTACAGGCACAAGAAAGTACGAACATGGAACGACATGAGTAAAAAGATAGAAGAAGTTTTTCCATGAAATGTTTGCTAATATTGTGGTATCTTTTTTCTTTTCGTCCCTTGCTTTTCAAAATAACGTGGTAGGCGGTGGACATTTGAGGTGAAATAACCGATTGTAATGCCATAGTATTAAGATTTTTGCATTTTGATATGTTGATTCTCTATATAAATTGATGATCCTCAATAGAGGTCATAAACAGGCGGCTACAGGCAGGTTGGAATAGGTCATGGCCAGGTTAAATATGAGTGGCTTAAATATGGGTCAATAGAAGGCAACGAGCCGTACTCTGATTTATTGATCCATCTTTCTAAATGGTGAGTCCCTTATTTTTCCCCTAAAAATTATTGATATTCTCTATAATTCTTAAATGTTGGAACCTCTATTTATTAAATTATACGTATATAGAAGAGGATATGTGTTTGCTTCACTTGAAAATTATGGACCAAATCTAAAGTGTTTGAAGTTGTTATTAGAGACGTGATATGAGAATTCACTAAATAAGAGTATGTATATGTAGACCCCTATAATTTTTTGTTTTCTTGGATTGTTTCCCAAGAAAACAAAGTTTTCACTGAATGGGCCACCCCCACCCATGTTAAATTAAACCCCACGAATCCAACATCAAGATACTGCTGAAGTAGATGATTTACTTATCCTATATATCGTCCATTACGCAACGGGATTTCGGACCTCCGGTACTGTTGTTTACTTATATATCAGCCATTACGTAATGGAATTTACTTAAACTTGTGTTTTGATATTTGAAATAATCAAGCCCAAGGGAAGAGTAATGATGACTAGAGTCATGCTGTCAAATCTTACAACAAAAATAAGTACTTAGTCTTAGGACTAGTGGTTGTCGGTAGTTTTATGTTTGTCCTGTGCGTTCTTTTTGTGTGTCAGTGGAGATTCACACATTAGGATGCTCAGGAGACCGCTGGCGATGAGCAAGCTGGGATCAAATCATGATCGAGCAATTTTTGTTACTTTCTTTTCTAGTCGATGAAGCAATTGGATTTGGCGAATCAGAATGTCAAATATGCCAAGAACCGTTTGAGCATGGGCGCAACGTATGAGCCCTCCTTGCGTGCAATCACATTTTCCATACCCATTGCATCGTTGTGTGGTTAAACATCACGCACAAATTGCCCCATATGCTGCAATGACTATGTAGGTTGGGAATCTAGAGGGTAGAACATACTTTGTGGATGGTTGTTGAACATACTTTGAGTGGATGGTTGTAATTGGCCGAGGCTTATGTGAAGCAATGAAAATATGGGGAGAACCCTATTTCTTGTTTGCTTCAAATGTGCACTGTTCTTTTATAATTCGAAGAGATTCCTTTTTTCCTTTCTCCTAACTATGCATTGTTTTTTTTTTGAAATCTGCAGAGAAATACATTTTTTGCTTACCCCAAACATGCATAGTTAATTTGCAAGAAAACTAATGTTGTTTGCGAGGTCACATTGTTGCAATTAATCACGATTTAGCCTAGTTTGAAGTGCATTCGGTTGGCGAGGGATTTGGGAATTAACAAGATCGTCGTAGAAGGTGACTGTCAATAGTTAACACGTTTATATATATGCTTGAACACCATAGGGAGGAGCACCGGACTGTTGGAGTTATCGTGGCAGATGTTCTCCGGTCCATGACGGGCTTTCAAGAGGTTGAAGTGCAGTTTGTGAAGAGGATTGGCAACAGAGTGGCTCCTTGTACGGGTTCGTCATCAAATAGTGAGAGGTACCGGTTGTGGTACATGGGTGCCCAATCTGATGTATTGGTTAATTACTTGGTTATCATTAAAAAAAAATTAGGGATCTTTTAGCTAAATAAGCCAATTGGCTTCTCTTTTTTTGGGTAGTGATAATGCCAACACTATTTTTGTTGGTGTCAAAACTCCAGTTCATAAAAGTTTTGTACATTGCAAATGGCACAAGCCTTTTTTTTTTTGTCTTTATTGATTTTTTTTTTTTTTGCATTTGTTAATTTCACATCAAATTTTTATGGAATACTGGTTCGGCTTGACGAGAGGAATCAGAAAAAAAAATTTATGGTCCACACCAAATTTTTTTGTCCACACCTAATTTTTTTTTGAATAAAGACGAAAAAAAAATTTTATTTTTGTCTTTATTCAAAAAATTTTGGAATTCGATCTTAATTTTTTACTTTTTACATTCCTCCCACCATGACATAGCAATAATTCATAAAAAAAATAATAATGAAAAACCAAAAAAATATTTCAAATGGATTATTTATACAAACAACCCCTTAGTCCTATCATTTGTCAAAAAGAAAAAGGTGCCTAGAAAATATCATGGTTTGGTGAGAAGGGAAGGGAGGAGCAAAGAGAAACAGAAAGTTTTCTGTGTGTTCAAACATTTGGCCTTTTAGTGCGGTGAATATCGTGCCGTAGGGTCTAAATTGGAGGATCCTTCAATTATTACAGAATTGGATAGAGGCTGAACTCGCTTGGTAGCGGTGCCAAGCAGCTGATCTGACTGTTCATCTCGGCAATCGACTGACTCAGATCTTAATCCGAATAATGGACGGTTCAGATTTTATGCACTCAGATTAGATCCGTGTCGTCCATGCCGAGATAAACGACCTGATTGGCTGCTCAGCACTGATGCCAAGCACTCGCTTGGCAGCATCTCCCAATCCGCCTTTCCCTTTTAGGATGGATACGAATCACAAGGTTATATACATCTATGATTTGTAAATTGTATACACTATAGAATGATCGAACATATCTACGATAATTTCTGGGTTAATTCTTTTGAACATGTGCTGTACAAATTGACACCTCCTATATATCATTATAAGTGACCTAACAAACATTTAATGTTTACCCATTCAAAATTTGAATTCTGTGTCCCTAAACAAAATTAGAATTTTGCGTTCAACATTAGAATTTTGTGTCCATCCCAGTAGAGAAGTTAGAATAATTTTGTGTTCAACATTAGAATTTTGTGTCCATCCCAGTAGAGAAGTTAGAATAATTTTGTGTCCATCCCAGAAGAGAATTTATATTCATGATCCACACATTTCGATCGCACATCATTCCCATAAATCGATCACTGGATTGCGATGATTGGAATTTAAGAATAGACCTCGCTCCGGTCGTTGAAGTAAATATATAATTTTCTTAGGATGACAGTGACTCTTCAGCATTAAAATTAAAGTCCACTTCCCCTAAAAAAACATTTAATTTTTACCCATTCAACGTTAGAATTCTGTGTCCGTCCCACTAGAGAATTTATGTTCATGGTCCATACATTTCAATTGCACATCATTCAGGAGAAAGATTTAGTCCAACCCAGGCAGGAGGAAATCCTTGCTGCCCCTTAACGAGGGCTTAACAAAACCCTTTTGGATTTATACAACACCATTGCTGACGAAGTAATGCCTTTTGGATCCGAGAGAGAGATGACAATGATTCCCACGCCGGGCAGCAATCGGAAAGGAAAATTGAACTTCGATCCGATCATATATGACTCGGTGATTACCGTAATTCATAGAACCCTTCTATGGGAACCGACAAGATGGGCATCAATGGTGAACAAATCAGCAAGCGGTCCCAATTCAGTTTACCGAAAAATAATTCAAACTATTCATTGATTTTAAAATGTTTTTACGAATGGTCTTGTAGAAAATTAACTCAATTGAATGACTAAAAGTGAGTGATTGAATGTACCAATTTTTCATTCAGAAAAATCCATAAGTTGGATCAACCACACTTGTACTTATTCAATTGAGCTAAATTTATTAGAGACCACTTGAAAAAATATTTGAAAATTAATGAATGGTTCGAATAATTTGTGTAGGACCCGAAAGCGAGATCTGCACGCCAATCTGGTGCACATCTTCTCCATTCCCATAAGATTTTCAGTGATTCACATGGTGGAGGAAACAAGATCAATGACGTATCTTGGATCATCAAAAGAGAAAGGAAATTGATATTCGCACTCCTTTTTTTGATGCAGGCGCTCCACTTTCAAAGTAAAGTTACTAGTGGAGCGCCTGCATCAAAAAAGAGCGCACAAATATCAATTCCCAAGAGAAAAATAATGCCATGTCAAAAAAGAAATACAGAAAGATGTTAGTGAAAATGCTATGTTACGTGAAACACATAAGACTACTTACGTGGGCATCCTCAACGGTTGACACATAGTAAAGGCGGTAGGATTTCCTCCTCCCTCGGTTAGAAGAAATCTCTCCTCATCCCATAAATCACTTCATTGCGACGACTAGAAATTAAGAGTAGACCTTGCTCCAGTCGTTCAGGTAGATATATAGTAATTTTCTTAGAATGACAACCCATCAAACAGTGACTCTTTAGCACTAAAAGTCCACAACCTATGAATATTCTTGTATTCAATAATCCAGCATAGCTCCCTCATCATGAAAATTTAGGGGAAAATTCAAAATACCCCCCAACCTATACACCCAAATTCAATTAGACTCCCAACCTTTTAAAAACTTCAATTTTACTCCCAACGTTATATTTCGTTAATCAAAATGCCCCATTCCGTCCAAATTACTAACGGATTCCGTTAAAGGCTCCGTTAAATAGTATTCGGATCGAATTTCGATGATCCGAGCCGCTTAATGTGTTCAAAACGTGATTTTAAAGGTACTCGCGAGAAATCAGAAAAAAAAATGATCGGAAGGGCTTCATCTGAACAGTTTTTTATTTTATGGTTCAATAAAAAACTGTTCAGATGAAGCCCTTTCGATCATTTTTTTTTGCTGACTTCGCGTGGGTACCCTTAAAATCACATTCTAATCACATTGAGCGGCTCGGATCATCGAAATTCGATCCGAAAAGGGGAGGTACAGACCGAAGCAAAATCCGGACGTCCGTACTTGAATAAAATCCGGATCGATCCACACCTCCCCTTTTCCAATCGAATTTTGATGATCCGAACCGCTCAATGTGTTTAAAATGTGATTTTAAGGATACCTGCAAGAAATCAACAAAAAAAATGACCGGGAAGGGCTTCATCTGAACAGTTTTTTATTTTCAATAAAAAACTGTTCAGATGAAGCCCTTCCCGGTCATTTTTTTTTGTTGATTTATTTAAAGTACCCTTAAAATCACATTTTAAACACATTGAGCGGTTCGGATCATCGAAATTCAATCAGAATACTATTTAACGGAGCCTTTAACGGAATCCGTTAGTAATTTGGACGGAAGGGGGCATTTTGATTAACGGAATATAACGTTGGGAGTAAAATTGAAGTTTTTAAAAGGTTGAGAGTCTAATTGAATTTGGGTGTATAGGTTGGGGGGTATTTTGAATTTTTCCCGAAAATTTATTTAGTCTCAAGTTTATTCCTGCCAAAACTCAACTCCATCTTCACTTATTTGCCCTCTGCTGCATCAATGACTTTTCGTGCTCATGTTATTTCATGAAACTAGCCCTTAAATCACGTAGTTATCATTGTCTAGGGCAAAATTCATAGATCCAAGTCCAGTCCAGTGATGACTGTGGAAGACAATTGGACCTAATTTAGCCAATTTCTATGAACAGATCGAAACAAAGGCTTTACCAAATATCTTGGCTTAACCAGTGTCTTTGCCCTGTTTGCTATATGCCCAATACAAGCTCAAAATTGCAGATAGAACATTACCAAATTCAAACCAAATTCAATTCCACTTCACAATTTTCTTGATTCTAGCTCATTAAATCTACAATATACACCCATTGTATGGGTGTATATCATATGCACTCTCATTGAAGCACACCAAAATATTATGATTCTCAAAATGTTATGATCAATCTATTGCTAAAAAGTTACGAATCATATTGATGAAAAGTTACGAAATTTTAGTATAAAAGTTACGATACGAAGTAAAATGTTATGAATGATCGGTTCTACAAGTAATTTAAGAAACACACCAAAATGTTATGAATGAACCATAAAATAGGTACATATGATACACTCTTTCAAGGGGTGTGTATTGTAGACTTTTCATTCTTATATTATGATAATCTTTACTGTCAAATTGGTTAAGCTCTTGTTTGCACTTCCGTCATGGGTTTGAGTCTATTCCGCCAACCATTTCCTTCCTCTGTTAATCATATTACTGTCCTCTGGGTTGGCATGTGCATCCTGCTTTTGTTGCATCAATCTAATTCTGCCTCCGCCAGACTAAGTGGAAATGAGACAGACAAGTTAGCTTTAGTTTCCATCAAGACCCGGATAACTCATGACCCTACAAACATCACAAGCTCATGGAACAATTCTTACCACTTTTGCCGCTGGAACGGGGTCTTATGTGGCCGCCGCCATAGGCGAGTTACCGGGTTGGTTATGGACTCCTTGAACTTGGCCGGTGCCATATCTCCTTCCGTTGGAAACCTTAGTTTCCTGCGAACTGTTAGTCTCTCAAACAACAGTTTTCGAGGTGAAATTCCTCATGAATTGGGTTGGTTATTCAGGCTGCAAGTACTGAACTTGAGCAATAACTTGTTGGAAGGACAAATTCCAGTGAATCTATCTCGCTGCAGCAACTTGAGGAGCCTTGGATTATATGGGAACAAGCTCAATGGAAATCTTCCGGAGGAGCTTGGTTCGTTGTCCAAATTGGTCCAACTAGTTATCGGCTTCAACAATTTGGCAGGAGCAATCCCACCTTCTTTTGGGAATCTCTCCTCTCTAGAAGTTTTCTCAGGACGAGAGAATAAGTTGGAGGGAAGTATTCCTTACTCACTTGGCAGTCTGAGGAACTTAACACAGTTTTCATTCTCCTCAAATAACCTATCAGGTGTGATTCCTTCATCTTTCTATAATCTTTCTTCATTGGAAGTTTTTGCGGCACCCCAAAATCAACTTGAAGGAAGTCTTCCACAAAATTTGAGCCTTACTTTGCCCAATATCAAAGTGCTTATTGTTTTGGGAAACCAGTTAAGTGGATCCATTCCGCTTTCCATATCAAATTCTTCAAAGTTTGAACTAATTAACTTAGCACATAACCAACTTTCTCCCGGAGTGCCAGTTAATTTTGGAAGCCTAAAGAATCTTTGGTATCTTGTTTTAGCTGTGAACGGTCTAGGTACTGGTGGTGACGATGACCTTAATTTCATCTCCACTTTGACCAACTGTAGCAAATTGAGATATTTGTACGTAGGCTACAACAATTTTGGAGGTGTTCTGCCGTACTCCTTGGCCAACCTCTCAACCCAACTTCAGGCACTATCACTGCCAGGAAATCGGATATACGGCAACATTCCAGCAAACATTGGAAATCTCGTGGGCTTAAATGCTTTAGATTTGCACGTGAACCAATTGAAAGGGAGTGTTCCGGCCTCTATTGGTAGACTTCATAAAATTCAAGAAATGGGGTTTAATGAAAACAATTTGTCTGGGGAAATCCCTTCCTCCATTGGGAATTTATCACTTTTGAACCAACTCTGCTTAGAAGAAAATGAATTTCAGGGAACTATACCTTCAAGTCTTGGAAATTGCAAGGATTTGTTAAGACTACATCTTTATGGCAATAATCTTAGTGGCAGCATTCCCCGAGAAGTAGTAGGTCTTTCATCTTTGTCAATATCTCTGGACTTGTCTCGAAACAATCTAAGCGGCCCTCTACCTCAGGAAGTGGGTGACTTGAGAAATCTTGGTGAGCTATATCTTTCCCATAACAAGTTATCTGGTGAAATTCCTAGCCGCCTTGGTAGTTGCATTAGCCTGCAATACCTCTATTTGGACAACAATTTATTTACAGGATCCATTCCCCAATCTTTGGAGTCTCTCAAGGCCATTGATAATTTAGATCTCTCGCATAATAACCTCTCCGGAAAGATTCCCAGGTATTTTGGAAACTTTAAATTGTTGAGGAATTTGAACCTTTCTTTCAATAACCTAGAGGGAGAGATACCGTCGCAAGGAGTGTTCCAAAATGCAAGTGCAATTTCAGTCTCTGGAAATAACAAGCTCTGTGGGGGTATACCTGCATTACAGCTCCCAGCATGTGCTTCTGGAAAAGAAAGAATGAATAAAATGTCTCTCAGTCCACCCTTAATCGCTATCATAACATGTGGGCTTTTGAGTGTAATTTTGGCATCATCAGTCATAATCCTTTGTCGGCTTAGAAAGATGAGACAACTGCCTTCTGTGGCATCTTCTATACTGGGTTCACAGAGGAATGTTTCATATGGAATGCTCCTTAAAGCAACAAACGGCTTCTCTCCGGAAAACTTAATTGGTTCAGGAAGTTTTGGTTCAGTATACAAAGGAATTCTTGATCCAAGCAATCAGAATGCTATTGCAGTGAAAGTACTCCACCAAGATAATAAAGGAGCTTCAAAGAGTTTTTTGACCGAATGCAAAGCTTTGAAAAACATTAGGCACAGAAACCTTGTCAAAATCATAAGTGTTTGTGCGAGCATTGATTTCCGAGGTAATGACTTCACGGCCCTTGTTTATGAGTACATGGACAACGGGAATCTTGAAAGTTGGTTGCATCCGGTTTTTTCCGCAAACTGGCATTGCTGATGAGCAGCCTAGAAGTTTGAATCTCCTTCAGCGATTGGGCATAGCTATTGATGTGGCTTCTGCTTTGGATTATCTTCACAATCATTGTCACATACCAATTATACATTGTGATATCAAGCCAAGCAATGTTCTTCTTGATGGTGACATGACTGCCCACTTGGGTGATTTTGGATTAGCAAGGTTCCTGCATCGTGAACTTTCTCAGAGCCAAACCAACTCTGTTGGTTTAATAGGGACAATTGGATACACAGCGCTAGGTAAAACATGTATATCGATGCTTATATATTGGTTTATAATTATCAAGAGTGAACTTAATTTTCATGTAAATGTTGCAGAATATGGCATGGGGCTTGATCCATCTACCAGTGGTGATGTATACAGCTATGGAATCCTGTTGTTAGAGTTGTTCACTGGAAAAAGTCCCACAGATGGCATGTTTAGAGATGGCACGAACATTCACAGATATTCCAAGATGGCTTTGCCAGAAAGAGTTACCGAGATTGTTGATCACAAACTTTTAGAAAACGAGGAAGGAGCCAGCAAAAGTTCTTGGACAGAAACAGAAAGGGCAAAAATACATGATTGTTTGATTCTGATACTCAAAATCGGAGTTGCGTGTTCAGAGGAATCACCAACAGAACGAGTAACCATTGTTGACGTGGCTA
The DNA here is from genome assembly GCA_019656295.1 of Rhododendron mucronatum var. ripense. NCBI lineage: Eukaryota > Viridiplantae > Streptophyta > Magnoliopsida > Ericales > Ericaceae > Rhododendron > Rhododendron mucronatum. Next base: position 2,351,153 of record BPLT01000008.1, on the reverse strand, counting down.
GGGAACTGCATTTGATCAAGGAGATGCTGGTTGATAGAAGGACTAGAGAATAAACCTGCAAACCGTCCAAACGGGTGTCTAATTAAGGTATGCGCTCATTTGATATTGGTACTTTATTTTAGGGCTGCCTTTCTTATCTGATTAAGATAACATTTACAGGGCATTTGGAACCGTGTCGAACAAGTTCCTTCAACATCTCCACTAGGATCGTCACCACAAAAACAAGTGAAGCCCAAAGTATTCTTCTATTCTAGCAGTTGGTAAGGGGCTTTTTTTCCTCTGTTCTTATCGCGTACACCGATTACTTGCGACCTGTAAATGTTGAAAGTTGCAAAACTCTGATTGGAATCTCTATTTTCTATGTTCTGTTTTTATATTCCTATATTGTGTGTAATCTATGTATGAGAATTTAATGGCTTAAATTTAACTGTTAGTTCAGTTATGCTTTTAATTTAGCCTTATTGTATTTGGCTTTTCTTTTGCTGTGAGTAACTTTGCTATGGCTTTGGTTACTGAAACAATGAGAAGCCCTTTTTTCTCCTTTGGAGGAAAATTCCGGCGATTCGGATGTCGTCCAAGAGGGCGTATGGATCACTAATTAACTGTTTTCAAAAAACATGTAACTATTTGATAAAATTACTAATCAATGTATTTTGAAACAGTAAAATCGTACTAAATGCAATGAAATTTCATTTTGTCGTTGAAATGTGTAATAGTAAATTCGAGATACTAAAGATACTCAAGCCTAACTAAGGGCAAACAGATCACCTCCAACCGCCCTACATGGAGTTGGAATCTTTTTTTTTTTAATTATTATTATTTATTTTATATCGGCAACCTCCGCATGGAACCTATTACCTATAAAAGAGCATGCCATTTTGGGGGCATCTCAATCTTTTTTTCGAGCATTACCAATGGGTCGTGTTTTCTTTAGTAACCAAGGCCACCAGGCCAAAGAAATCTAGTTTCTGCTCAGTAGAGTCGTGTTTTGCGTTGCCAAGAATGGCTAAAATAGCATGCTGTTTCAGAGGTATTTCGGTCTTTTTTCCGAGTATTACCGACGGATTGTGTTTTCTCAAGTAACGATGCCAAACAGCCAAGGATTGTTCAAGTGGTCTTGATAGCATTGTGCCTTGGCAGCCGGCATCGTGTGGCCACGGCTCCCCAAGAGAGGGAGACCACAACCCCCTAAAGCAGCAAAATGAGCCTTTGTCCATATGGCACGAAAAACCATGACTTCGTATGAGAAATCATAATTTACCAACACAACTCATTTTTTGAGCTTTTGGTTACGAAGGCAATCGCATGGGAAAGTTGGAGTAAAGTCCTTCTGGTTACGAAAGGCAATCACCAACTATATTCAATAGCATTTTTATTTGTTTTGACTTTCAAAACTACTGCTCCTAATTCTTATCCTCTCTTTTTTGGTCCAAACAGCATCTACTATATCATTCCCTTAAATCACATCCTTCACGGATTTTTATTTGTGTTTCCAAGTCCATTACCAACTGTTGGGAATTATACGCAATAATACGATTGCTATGATTACCATTGTTTTGAGCGCATTAGATGGTAAAATTAATCACTACTATGGAACAACAAAAATGGCAAAAATTGGATGATAAATTCTAAGAAAACATCCAAGTATACATATTTATTTGTAAATCTTTTCTCACAAGTGATTAATGTGGGATCTACTAAATAGTATCATGAATCCTACAATTACTTGTGACTTGTGAGAGAGATGTAAAAAAAGATATAAACTTTGATTTGTCTCTACATGATAGATTTTTCAAAAAAACATGTTTAGTATGATGAAATGATCTACATCCAGGATTATGGTTGTAATAAATTGCACTCCAATAACATGGTAAATCATTATGAAAATTGCAAAAGTCAATTTTTATTTATTTAATTAACGGCGGAAGCTTGCCGTCACTGAACACCCGGGTCGACCGGGCACGTGGTCATATTTGGATTGGGCAACTGACCCCTAATAGTTTGCGGCTTTGGGCCATTATAATTGGGCTTGGACTTAGTAAAGTCTTTGTGCTTGTAAAGTTGAACTTTTGAAGTTTGGGCTACCTAGCTAGAGTGTGGGTTTTTCGCCCAAGATGAAATCTACTGAGGCTCCGTTCCGATTTCTAAAAAAAAAAAAATTTTAGAAAAAAAATATTATTTTAAGCTCAAAAATTATTTGTTTAAAAAATTATGTGTTTAAGCAAATAATTTTTTTACCGATCTTGTTTGATAGATCTCATTAAGATCTTTTAAATGGTGAAAAATGTTAAAAAATATATTTTTCATTTTCATTATATTTAAGCTTGAAATTACATTTTTAAAAAAAAGGTTTGAAAAGAAAACGGAACAACACCTAATCTAGTTGCTGATTGCATTATGCAACAGTACTCAATAGCTAGCAGCAACTTTGAGATGGTTTTCCATTCAACCACCGGAATTCATTTTTCAACCATCACCCTTATGGGAGGAGGAGATATTCACATACAATAGTCAGCCCATTTTTATTTATGAAGCACACAAATGATTGTACAAAGACTCACATCAGTGGTATGATAAATTCACATCTGTTGTTCAAATCACAAAATATATTATGGAAGCTCAAAAAAAATCTTTGCAAATTGGTAGGTGAAAGCTTTAAAGTGTTTTTTCCCTATTGTACGTTCTTATTCATTTTCATTCCACTTCCTTGGAGCCTAGCAAGTCAAAAGTTTGATTGAGCTTAAATGGTATCCTACTTTTGTTGCATGATAATTGGAAGGCATGTAACACTACAAGAAAATCTGGATCTCCCAACGGTTTTTTAGCAACAGTTGCAAAAACCGTTGGTAGAGATGGGTCTATAGTAACGGTTTTTAAAACGTTACTAGAAACAGGACTATAGCAACGGTTTTTATGTGACCGTTGCTAGATTAGAACACTATAGCAACGGTTTTGAATAACCGTTACTATAAACTGGCCTATAGCAACGGTTTTCAATAACCGTTACTATAACTGGACTCTAGCAACGGTTTTCATTAACCGTTGCTTTTGTTATGGCTATTTTTCCTAAATTTTTATTGTGATATTTTTTCCGATATTGTTTATTTAACGTATTTCTTTAGCATTTTGTGGTAATTTCTGAAACTAATCATTCATTTTGGGATTAATCATTCATCTTAATAAGAATAAAAAAAGTATAAAATTGTGGACTAAAATTGAAAAAAAAATCATATAAGATGACACTAAAGACAACAAATGTTAGTTGTTTGATATTTTTTCACCCATATTGATTTTTTATGCTTTTAACGTATTTTTTTTTAGCATTTTGTGGTAATTTCTGAAACTAATCATTCATTTTGGGATTAATCATTCATCTTAATAAGAATAAAAAAAGTATAAAATTATGGACTGAAATTGAAAAAAAAAAAAATCATATAAGATGACACTAAAGACAACAAATGTTAGTTGTTTGATATTTTTTCACCCATATTGATTTTTTATGCTTTTAACGTATTTTTTTTTAGCATTTTGTGGTAATTTCTGAAACTAATCATTCATTTTGGGATTAATCATTCATCTTAATAAGAATAAAAAAAGTATAAAATTATGAACTGAAATTGAAAAAAAAATCATATAAGATGACACTAAAGACAACAAATGTTAGTTGTTTGATATTTTTTCAGCCATATTGATTTTTTATGCTTTTAACGTATATTTTTAGCATTTTGTGGTAATTTCTGAAACTAATAATTCATTTTGAGATTAATCATTCATCTTAATAAGAATAAAAAAAGTATAAAATTGTGGACTGAAATTGAAAAAAAAATCATATAAGATGACACTAACGACAACAAATGTTAGTTGTTTGATATTTTTTCACCCATATTGATTTTTTATGCTTTTAACGTATTTTTTTTAGCATTTTGTGGTAATTTCTGAAACTAATCATTCATTTTGGGATTAATCATTCATCTTAATAAGAATAAAAAAAGTATAAAATTATGGACTGAAATTGAAAAAAAATCATATAAGATGACGCTAAAGACAACAAATTTTAGTTGTTTGATAATTTTTCACCCATATTGATTTTTTATGCTTTTAATTACATTTTTTTTAAATTTTTTAGACTCATCTCATAGTAATGATTAACCAATCAAAAAAATTTATGTGAATCTAACAAAAATTTAGAAACGGCAAAATTAATATTGAAAAAAAAAAAAGGAAAACAGAGAGGGTTTTTTGTTTTTTTTGGGAACCTGGTGCATGTCAATTTAATTGATGATGAGTGAATAATGGAACTATTTTGTAAAAAATAGATGCTTCGGATCGAAAAAAAAATGAAACTAGTAAGTATTTGCATAGTATAAACCGAAATTTTAAAAAAATGATAAAAAAAATCCGGCTAGTATAGTATAAATATTAAAAAGTGTATTATTCCTCACAAGTCATCGGCTAGCTCAGTTGGATCACGCGCGCGCGCGAGGACGGGAGGTCGCGTGTTCGACTCCCAGGAGGTGCAAGATTATTTCCCAGCCACGCGAGCGCCACGTCAGTGCCACGTCAGCACATGTCAGTGCCACGTGGTGGCTTACATCACACAATGGTTTGTTTTTAAAAAAAAAGAAAATAGCCTATAGCAACGGTTTATAACCGTTGCTAATGGAACCGTTGCTAAAAAAAAATCTGTAACAACGCTTGACAAAACTGTTGCTATAACCCTAAAGCAACGGATATATTGCAATGGTTTGGCCAACGGTTCTAAAATCGTTGGTATAGACTAAAGGGGTCTTTACCAACGGTTTTTTTCATTTTTTGGCAACGCTTTCGACCGTTGCTATAGAACAATTTTCTTGTAGTGTAAAAAAAATATACACATTCGTATTGACAGTTATCCTGTTACCGCTTCTTCTTTACGTCCTCATCATTTTGCCTCGACGCGAATAATGGGCCTTTTTGATTGATGCATGAGAGAACCCAAGGAATAGCGTCGTATTCCGTTTTGTTACTATTTGTCTCCGGTTTGGGGGTGCGATGATTATTATTGTTATTATTTTTTATTTTTGGTGCTTTAGAAAATTTCCAAGAGTTTTTGCATTCTGGTGATCTATAAGTCCAGAAGCCACACCAGGACACTGGCTGAAGTAAATGGGCTGGACTGGATTTGACCTTCCTGGGCTTAGGCCCAGAAGCCGCACCAGGACAGTACTGACAATGAGTGGTCTAGACGGTCGTTTTTCGTGCCTGGGCCACGGCCCACGGCGGACGGGCTTGTGATTTCCAATTCTGTACTATTATTATAATAGTATATATTAGTATATTTTTATCATGAAATTGAGTAAATAAACAAGTCCAAGAAAGGATATAAAAAAAAATAGTCCAAGAAAATGCTCACATATAACAGACCCCCTTTGTTTGCAAATCAGAAAATAATAATCGATAATCACCTAACCAATAAGCCTCCAGCGCCCCAGCTCATACATCGAGCACAAATGTATGGTACTTCTAGTATGAATAAGCTGGAGCTCGACTCAAATCTATACTAGCTCGGTTCGTTAAATATACTTTGGGCTTGACCTTGAGCTTGTTACACATAAACTTGAGTATATATTCTATAATTCTGGTTGACTCAATTTGTTGGCAGCCCTACAAAAATTTGGCACGGAAGTGTGTTTTCTTTTGACAATGGATCACTTAATTTGTACCCGTACTTCTCAATTTTTGTTTGTTATTTTTGGTAGTCTGTTATGCATTTTTGTTAAATTCACATAATATTTTTTAGATTATCCACTCATCTCGAAAAAAGGAGTCTTACCAATAAAAATTGTGACCAAAAGCAAAAAAGAGTTCATGAAAAACAAAATCAATGAATCAACATGTATTTTTGTCCGTACTATCATCTTATATGAATTTCTTTCAACTTCGATTCTCATTTTTATACTTTTCGAATTTCTCTTGACATAATGAATGATTAATTCAAAAACTAACAACAGAAATTTGTGATAAAAAAATTATGAAATGTAAAAAACACCATCAAAAAAAATAACAGAAAAGAATGTAGGAGTGTTATGATGTGCTTATTAATTAATATCAGGTTTGTTTAGGACCTAATTAAATGGGATTACGATGTTGATTTCCTTTTCGGCCCTTAGCCATAATAGTAGAATAGAAAATGCTGATGACATGTCCTGAGATTGTTTTTCTTTTTCCGGTTTATTATAGTCATGATTTTTTTTTTTATAACCGTATCTTAAGGCCAGCTTGCGCGCATGTCGACTAATTCCAGGGCCCTGAAAGAAACGACCGGACATATATAACCCACAGTGACCCACCAAGATTTGGAATTGTTATCCTTCTTTTTATGTGAAGTGGTTAATAATTAAACAAAACTAGCACATATAAGGAGAGATACTTATTCCCGGAGCCACTGTAACTAGGTTATTTATTGAACCTCACAATTTCATCCGTTTGTCTCGGCAATAAATGGTCCGAATTTTAAACAAACTTTTTCGGGGAAGAGTGACCCTTCAAAACACTTTGGACGTGCAGGATTGATCACCTCCGCAAACACTATTTTACGGCATGCACACTCCCTAAAGAAGTTTTTTTTTTTCGGAATGAAAGACGTAAACATGAACAAAGTAGTGTGGAATTTTTTTTTTTGAAGAAATAGCAGCACATCATAGGTACGTCGCACCTTTACAAAATGGATGTCATTCCCAAAATTTGCCCTGTATGATCTCGTGCGACTATCCCAACGCCAACCAGACCACCACCAAGGCCTTGGTCCAGATCATGGAAGCCGAGAAGTCCAAAACAAGCCAAAAAAACTACACAACTCTCTCTCTCTCTCTCTCTTTCTCTCTCTCTCTGTGCGCGCGCGTGTGTACTGGTATGTTTCCCTCCATCCCTCAGTGGCTGCATATTTGGTAGGGTGTTAAAAAAAATCTTAATCCCCGACTCTGTTTAACAAAACTGAAATATTAGTATAAACATGGGTTGCTAGGTGTTCAAATGTGATTTTTTTTATAACTCAGGTGTCAGAATTAACTTACGAGTGCCTCGATTAATCCCGTGGCTCAATTTCACTGCCCACTTGCATAGAGCCCTATTAAAGCTGAAGAAAGTGTTCAAATCTGAGTTGATTTGTGGTTCTCTCAAGTTGATGAGTGTTCAAACTTTGTTTGGTTGGGTGTTCAAAATAGGAGTAGAATGAAAATACATGTTATTCAATGTACCCTTGAAAATTTCTAGGGTGTTCAATTGAATACCCAACCTTCAACATGGAGCCGCCACTGCCATCCCTCTCCCCCTCTCGGTTTTCAGGCTTTGAGGAAAATTTTGTCCATTCGTATTCGTATCCGTCTTTCTTGCTCGTAGACATTTCTGTGCTGGTGTCTCTCTTGATATCTCTCGGTTATTGACGGTTGCCTCTGATTTTGGTGCCCCTGAATCGATTTGTGATATTGAGCACTGGATATATTTGGGTTCCCCTAAAATAATTTATTACAAAATCAGTACCCTCATTCGCTGGGTGTGTTTGATTTGTTTAATAGTACTACTAAATTTTGTCTGGGCTTTGAAAAAAAAGACATTATTTTGCTCTGTCTTTGATGGATTGACAAGAATATGGCCATCCTATGATTAAACAACTATTTATCGATCTATATGGTTTACCTATCTCTATTATAAAATAGAAGGGTGTGGGAACAAGTTGTTAGTACGACTTAGATTCATTTGATCCAAAGGCTGTAATGTATCCTCCCAATTCCCGGTTAAGTGCCCATAGTTTTCACCTAAATCACACAACTGTCATCCCCTTCCAACAGGAATACGTAGTGCCGTAGTCACGAGTTAGCACTAGTTTGTTTATATTACTCTTGCACAATGGTATATAGGTTTGTATTATGACAATTTTTAAACTAGGTTCAAGTACTTGTGATTTTTTAGGGCTTTTGCAAATATATGGCAGGGGTTCCCACATTTGATTCGATATTAACTAGCGTGCAACCCGTTCGATGCACGGGCAAAACCAACTCATTCTAGCGTTGTGACCGTTCGAACGTACTTTTTTTAATTTTCCTGTGTATCGAACGGGCACAACGCTAGAATGAGTTGGTTTTGCCCGTGCATCGAACGGGTTGCACGCTAGTTTATGAAAAAATATAATGCTAGCATAAACACATTAACACAATTACTGATAGCAATCATGCATAAAATGATAAAACTGATAGATAATGTCCTTGAAACTTAAAAAATGTTTTAAGAAACTATTTACAAACTATGTAACTGAAAGCAACTGGTAGATGGGTTTACTGGGGTTTGGGTATCCTATTATAAATTTCGTTGTACACAATATTTTGGGTGACATCATCTGGCATACCGGGTTTGTTAACAATCAATATCTTCAAGCCCTGTGGAGAGGTGACACGTGACAGAGCTACATACAACTGACCATGAGAAAAACATGAATTTGGAAGATAAAGCCCAACATTCTTCAAAGTCTGCCCTTGACTCTTATTTATTGTCATAGAAAATGCCAACTTGATAGGAAATTGTCTTCTTTTCATTGTGAACGGCGAATGAGTTGAAGAAGGTGATAAGACAGCACGGTGAAGATGGACTATTTCTCTAGCTCTGGAACCTGTAACAACTTTGGCTTCAATTACCTGATTTCCCATCTTAACAACAATAAGGCGAGTGCCATTACATAACCCCAAGAATAGGTTGACATTTCTGAGGAGTATTATCGGTGTGCCAACCTTCAATTTCAAGCAATGGTTTGGGAGTCCGGGCAAGTTCAAAGAATGCAAAAGTTCAGGAGGATGCATGTCTTGATCATTACTTTCATGCTCTGTAGGACACAACTTATCAGCAATATTGTAAATCCTCATTTCCCCGGGAAGCATTGAAAGCATAATATTATTGATTTCATCAACATCATCATGCTTCGGGGCTTCTTTGGTTTCCTAATTTTCCATTGCAGGTGTCTTAAGCATTACGGAATTCCATCGATCGCAAGCGAACACGAGAAGTTGAAAAAAAAAGTATACATCTACTAACTTGTATCACTATCGATCACCAACGCCAACCCCAACGTTCTTTCCTAATTTTACGACACACCTGTCTTCTCTTCGATCTGAAACAAGAGAATTATAAGCCCTCAAGAAAGCCAGAAATTCCATTGATCAAGACTCATTATTACTTTCCTCGGCCCTTAGACCATTTCACTTTCCAGACCCAGAGTAACAAAATCCTCTGGCACCAAGGTGGTTCCATCGCATGCTTTGCTTGTCTTCATTGAGGTATATTTATTCCAATGCAAATTGCTCTACTTTTGATGGGTTTTGAAGATATTCGCTTCTTTTTATTTGCTCTACCATGTTTGTGTGATCTTCACAGCAGAACCTGAAGAATTCATCAGAGAAAATGGTGAAAAAAATGGGCAAGTTCTTCTCTGGGCGGGTTTGGCGCATCTCTTTACTTCTTCTCTGGAAGACGTTGGCTTCTGTTCAGGGATCAAGGTACAGAACCAGTTTGTGGCAGACATTACATGGTAACTCTCTTTTTCCTCTCCTGCTTAATTTTTCTTCTTGTACTGCTCTCTTGATCTCTGTTTGGTTGCTGAGAATCCTCTCGGAAATGAATCATGAAGAAACAAAGATGCCACAGTTAAAAGGAAATACCTGAGTTTTGTTCTGTTTTTCATCTTTCAAAAAGAGCTCATGACCAGTGAAAATTCTCTTGGTTAAGGTGACCCTCTTAATTCATTAGTGTTGTAGTTGTATGTTTGAGGATAAATTGGCCTTGCAAAGTACGGGTGGAAAATTGATATGTTTGAGTACTCAATGATTGGAGTGAAATAAAACTTAATCTGGCTCCCAAAATGCACTAGATGGCCTTAATCTAATTAATATTCACCTTTAGCAGAATATTAACAATACTGTTATGGGTGAAGCCTACTTGGGCTAGAGCCGGGATGGCTCTACACGAAAGCCAGGCCGGGTTTGGGTCATTCAGATGTGTTTGGGCGGTCCAGATTTAAATAAAAAAAAATCTTTCATAGAAAATATAACTTTTTCGGGGAAGAGTTTAAGCGAATCATGATCATAACCATTAATTACAACAATGGACGGTTAGATATTGGTGGTGTTTCTTATTGTGCACATAGCGCACTATTGGGGCGAAATGTGCAGTGGCTAGTGATGGTGGCACGCGGTGTGCATGGGTAGACAAAAATTAGCTTGAACGACGAGGGTATTGTTGAATTGTTGTCATGAATTATTTGAATCGGTATACTTAGAGATTGGGGCTGAGAAATTATCATTTTTTTTTCGTTCAAATAAATTCACTCATTTTTAGAATGAAATAGATTTATGATCACTGGACGTATGTGGCATGCAAATTTTGTAGAATGTTTTAGCAATTTTACTTGTAAGTATATCACAGAACCTATATTTCCTCAGTTACCAGTTAGTTTTCGTGTTAGGGTGTTTCTACATTAATTAGCTTGGCTTGCAATAAGCTGGGGACCATATAACAATATGGCATTCCATCCAATAAGCAAATAAGTCGGCCCATATATTTTATTTTTTTTGTAATTAGTGCCCGGCCCGGGCTAATTTCCACACACTTCTACAGATCCTCGATCCCATGCCTTTGAACACACTTACGGGTGAGGGTTAGAAGGCCTCAAGATTTGCTGGAAGGAGGATCTGAGAACTGGAGATCTTAAGTGGCTGAGAGCAAATCCTAGCAGTTTTCTTGTAACAGTTTCCTTTATGATCGCGCACTTGTCAACTATTGTTAACTATTATAACACTTGATAGCATGAATACTGATACTGATTTTTTTTTTGTTGTTTACTCCCAATGGCCTAGCTTCAGGAGAGGCGTCTAAATCATCTCCTCTTTAGTTTTGGTCCACAACTCCTGGTTCCATGAATGGAATCCAGGTGGTTTACTGTTCTCATCATGCTATTATTAACAAATTGAGTCCTATGTTTGGTTGCATTGTGCTACTTAACGTTTTTATTGGTCCTTAATTTTGTTTTTTAAATGGTTTCCATCAACACCGCATGTTTGATGGTTAACACGGCTCCACCGAATTTGGATGAGCAGCATGACACGGTGAGTTTGTCATCCTTTGTTGCCAGTACTTATATGTACATGCATGTTTGATGGTTTGTTAATTAGTTTCTATTAGATGGTTTATAATTGGTCCCATTTGCGACCCAATTGACAATCAAAACCATCAAGTAAAGTTTACCCATTAATTTATAATTACGTACCCATAATTGAATATGGATGGATTTGGGCGGGTTATAATTGGGCAGTTATGGATGGGTAAATGGATTTAGATTGACATTGCTACCTCAAATTACAATACTGAGAGAGTGAAAAAGAAAAACACAAAAGAAATAACGCTCCACATGAAATTGATTGGCTTGAAATTGTCATGTTAAGTTTTTGGATTTGTATACTTTAAAAAAAAAAAAAAACATTCTCTGTTTTATTCACTCTCAAGCAGCTAGCATGCTAATTAATTGTGGTTCCCCACCCCATCCCCAAATTAGTACTTCTCTTGAACAGTTGAACTGATGTGTAGTTTCACTACAATTATGTTGGCTGGTAGAGCCACTTTTATTGGGACAAAATCTGTATGTTGCATAAAATTCATAGTAAATTCCCCTGACCTTGAATTGGGACAAAATCTGCATATAAGTCGCACAAAATCTCAGTTTCTACAACTTTCGTGTTTTGCATAAAGCCTAAATGCTTCGTGACGTGAGGTAAGACAGTAGCACGAATCTCCCTAAAATCTGCACATCACAGACCCTTTGAAAAATCATTATAAATTTTTCTGATTTCGGATTTGATAAACTTTATATACCAAAGTTGCTTATAATTTAGAGGGCTACGAACTAGTTTAATTCCTTGTTTCAGCTCCTAAGAGTCCCGAAAAATCCAGACAAAAGTGAAAGTAGTTTTACATATATTGTTCAATTCGTATCGATCTACATATGCATTATCGGGTTAGGTCACTATGATCCGGCACAAACTTAATTTGTGTAAAACTAAACCGTGTAAAAATAGAAATTCTACAAATAGATTTGTTAGAAACTATTAATTTGAAGCATAAAGTTGTTGTCTTATAAAGATATTACCTACTTATTCGCTACTTATAGACTTGTAACAAACTATATTTTGACAGGTATTATAACACAAACTTGTGTGTTTATTTTTTTAAAATTAGGTTGTAAAGAGCGAGTGGCATCATGCTACCCTATTTTGCAAGCCAAGTAATTCTATCATTGTTTATATAGTAGCTCCGATTGTTAGCATTTTGGTACTTTTAGGATGTTGTTATCGTTGTTGGAGGATGTGCGCAAATAATAATCCTAAAGAAGCAGCTGACCTTGAACCAAAAGTTGAGCTAGTCGTGGCAGAGCCAGTCGGGGCAGCACCTGCCGTAGTAGCGGGACTCGATCCAAACGTGATTGATCTATTCCCACTACTTCCTTTTATGATCGATGTACCAATTGGTTTCGAGGGATCTGAGTGCCAGATATACTTGGAGCAATTTGTGCACGGAAAGAATGTAATAGTTCTCCCCACATGCATGTAGGCATATATTCCATGATCATTGCATCAAAACATGGTTGGCCAGCAGAACAGAATGCGCTGTTTGTCGCCATGAGTATTTAGGTTGGGAAGCCGAAATTGTGCCACCTGATGCTCCTTGACAACCCTATAGTTTTTTTTTTTCCTACTTGGATAAATTGGTATGAAATGGCAATTAATGTAGATGCTTCATTTCTGAAATCAAGTTTGGCTAAAGAAATGATATAGACTTTTCAATTGGAGATTTGTCTAGTTAAAATGAAATGCATGCATGGGAGTTGCTTTATAATCTTCAGAATTGTAATGACAATAACACAGCCAAAGAACCTAATAGTAATTCAATTGCATTCATTATTTTTTGGATTGTGGTTTACTTACTTTATTGGCAATAGTAAGAGAGTATCAAAAAAATAATTTAGAAGATCAATATCTTCAGCCTGAAGGAGGAGGACTATGAAAGCCTCCATACACGACAAAATGATGTCTCAAATTAGTGTGTTCATGATCAAAAACATTTTATTGTTTCATATTGTCTGCAAAGGGCTATGTGTTATAGGCATTGATATTTCGCCCGCCACGATCGATGATTTTGACATTTTTGAAGTATGAGTCATAATGTGTATCACCAGTAGGAAAAGCACAAGTAAAAGGAAGGAAAAAAAAACCAAAAAAACCAAACACCGGTCAAAACTGGGGTGGTCCTCCAAAACATAATTTCCGAATCTGCACACTAAAAGGAAGGAAAGGAATTTTTCTTTAAAAAGTTTATGTTTCGTTGTTTGGTTAATTTGAGGAGAAAGAGAGAAATTAAGACAGGGAAAAATAATCTCTGTCAGAAATAATCTGCTTTTCTCAGCATTTAAGCACATCAAAATCTTCCGCACTTCCCTCACACTTTCTTACTTATTTTCCTTCAGAAAACGTAAGACCATCCAAATTGCATGCACGTTTTTGCACGCATTGGTCTCCAACGCCTATAAACACCACAAAACGTTAAAATATATTAAGTAACAATGTTAACGGACCAACAAGGCATAGATAAGGCGGATTAAATAGGTGCTCACACGGCAACAACACGAAAAAAGCACGAGCACAGCAATGGCACGAAAAAAGCACGAGCACAGATATGTTGAGTATTTCTTTTCTTTTCTTTTTCCGTTTGACGTTCTCTGTTTGTTATTGAAAGGAATGAGAAGTTCATGGTCATTTTTGTCATTTAAAATTTTATTGATTTCTATATATCGGGTGGTTTACATTTTTAAGTTCACTAATAGTCGATGTTGGGAAGAGTATAACAAAATGTAACTAAAGAATTTAAAGAAAACACTACGTACACTAGTGCCCCAAACTTATACCCGGGGACACCTTGAAGCGTTTGTCATCTCTTTATTTTTTGATCAGCATTAATGAGTCATCTTTGAACTTACAAATCACTTATTGTTCTCTGATTTCAGGTTGAAGGCACTGATTAATTGATCCATCTTTCCAGACTACAAAATGGTGAGTCCCTTCAATGTTGGAACCTTTGTTTGTTATATGTATATAGAAGAGGACATATGTTTGCTTCACTTGAAAATTAAGGACCAAATCTCAAGTGTTTCAAGTTGTTATTAGTGAGGTGATATGAGAATTAACTAAAGGGCAAAGTACAAATTACCTTCTTTTGATTTGGGTCGTTTGCACATCACCTCTCTAACATTTAGAAATGACCAATTAACCTCCTCGTGGTTTCGGACAAAAGTGCCAACACTGTTAACAGAAATTGCTAAAATGACTGTAATACCCTTTGTCCTTTTTACATACTACTTCCTAATTTGACAATGGTTGATTTATGCTTTTTTTTTTTTGGGCAGGTATTTCCCTTTTTTCCATTCTCATGATCTACTGCATAAAATTTTTAGATAGACAATTATTATTTTCTGCTTTTATTCTATTGGATACATTGAGTTAGAGAATTATTTGTAAAACTAAAAAGAAAAGACATTAAAAAACAAGCGTTGCTTTTTTTCATCATGAAAATACAAGAAACAATTTATATTTTCAAAACAAAAAGAAAGACAAAGCATGTTACGCACGTGAATGGAAACAAATTGAAGCAAAAATAGTATCTTTAGGCTCTGTTTCAAATATTGTACTGGATGTTTTAAATATTAGGTATTGATAACGTTGAGTTAGAACACCGAATAACAATCCAAACATTTCCCATCACATAGATCGATTATTGTTTTTGAACTTGGAGAAAAATTTGCCAATTGTTAAGTCAATGTCCATTTAGCCTTCGATCGTGGGTGCCAAATACCCCTTTTCTTCTCCGATCAATGAGTTTTAAGATCCACCCAATGATTAAAGATGAAGGAGAATCGTCTGCCGAAGCACGGGCTGTGATGTTGACAGGGTGTGGACACACGCCCCGAAAATCGCCCGATTTTGGTTTGGAATGGATATTGTTCGGGGGGCGGCCCATTTGGAAAATAGTGCGGCGAAACGCTTCGATTCAGAGTCGCCACTCGGGTTTTAGCGGAAGAACACCCAAGGAACCGAACTCGAGAACGTTTGCTACGTTTTACTTTGATTTGAAAAGTGTTTGATTTGATTTAAAAAGGCGTAGACTGGTCCGTCGTCACCTTCGATATCTGAGGTTCGGGAGCCAGGTTACGAGAGGGGAAGGGTTTTATGGCACCCCTCTCGCCCAATCCGAAGATCGGTCTCTACTCGGGCATTTTATTAAAACGTTTGCATTTTTCTCTCATTTGATCATTTTTGGCCAGTTAGGGCGGGGGAACAGTTAATAGGGATTAATACTGTAACACGTTGCAATTTTATATGACAAAATGTTTATGGATGCTGGTTTGCTTGCTTGAATTGAATTAAATATAAGAACATAGATTGAGAACAGGCACTGCAAACAGTTTCAACAAGATGATGTACGCTGCTCGTCGGGCACGTGAGCAGGAGTCGTACTGGCACGCCATGGCAGAACCATTGCACGCCAACAGACCCTGCGCACGCCACCTTCAGGCTGGCGTACACTACCCTATTAATTTCTTACAGCTCCTACTCTCAACCCTCTGGGCTCTGGAATGGACCAGTGCACACCCAGGACAAACCACGCAGTTAGCAACATAACTTAGGTACATATTACAAGCAGACAGGCGTAGGAAATGGCTAAGAGCCATGAAAATAGCACAGAAAACCCCATAAACAGAGTGGGGATGAATAAGAGGCCTAGATTGAGCTTTGACATAAGGGCCAGGCACTGGCCTTTAACAAACGTACCGTACGCCACCCATTGGGGACCGTACGCCAGGTTTGTATGCTAACCAGTGTTTGGCTTTATATCGTCTGGGTTCTGGAACATGACCAGAAATACCCCAGAGGCCTTGAAAAGCAAGAAAGACGAAGGTATTGAAAGCTACATTTGAACAGTTCTAAAATACAGAAAGCATTAAACTGGTTATTTGCATGCTAGAAGGTGATGACATGAAGTAAATAAGCAATAAAAGGACGTTTCATGATCCCCACGCCAGCAGTGCTCGTACTGCCAAAGGTGGCGTACGGCTTGCTAAGGCTGGCGTGCGCCATGGAGTGTCCTCTACGACTGATTTATTTTACCAGAGAGGGGTCTGGACTAGTATCAGTTACTAGCCAGAACCCTTCTGGTTCCCCTCAGGAACTGAAAACAGAAAGCGACACAAAGGTGGTATACCTTTGGTTGCAAGAGATAGAAGGATGGATTGAGCTTTGGATGTTGAAGATGGAGGGTGTGTAGTGACTGGACAGTGGAGAGGAGTGCGTACTGAACTTCTCTTTCTCTCTTTCCTTCAATGGGAGAGCAAAGAACAAGAGAGAAGAGAGGGATGGGCTTGGGTTCTTAATGAGGTTAACCTTTTCAAATGAATGCAAGGGCTTGCATTTATAGAGGAGAGAGGCTGAGACTAGGGGCTGATCAGCTGGGGTTAGGGTGGTTGGGTTAGGTTAGAAGGGAGCTCCCATGCATTAAATGCATGGGACTAGGTGATGGGTTGTGTAGGAGAGAGAGGGGGACGTCCCCTGCAAAATGCAATGATCAGGGGACTCTGCGCCGTACTGAGACGGTTGCAAAGCTTCGAGCACGTGACAGAAAAGCAGTGATTTGACCGGTCTTGACCATGCGTACGCCAGCTATAACCCGGCGTGCGCCAGGTCAAACTGAGTCAACGGTCGATGTCCGACACGTGGCAATTTGCTGGCGCACGCCAAGAAGAACCTGGCGTAAGCAAGGTACGGTTTTGCTAGGGCTTATTTGGCTATGGTTTTGAAGGGTTTTGAAATGGGCTTGAAGGTGGGTTTGAAGGGAGAGAGTTCAACGCTCAAAGTTCAAATCCTTCCATCGACCTTGAACTGTTCTCGACCGTTTATCATCATCGGGTCAACAAAGAAAGTAAAAGGACTAATCCGGACAGTCCAGAATAGGGTGTCTACAGAAGCCCCCCTTTGACGGCACTTGGCACACCATTTGGTTGAGTGGAGACAAGTAACGTCAAAGGTTGTCTAGACACCCTACTCCTGACTATCCTGAGCAAGATAAGGAAGACATGAATCTTAAAGAACCTGGTCGGTGAATTCAGCCAGACAGATTATTTGAGAAAGACTGCTGCCTGCGGAAGGCAGAAATTGGACGAGTGGACCGTCGTTGGTTTGAAATTGGACGGGTGGACCGTCGTTGAATTGAAATTGGACGGGTGGACCGTCGTTGAATTGAAATCGGACGGGTGGACCGTCGTTGAATTGAAATCGGACGGGTGGACCGTCGTTGATTTGAAATCGGACGGGTGGACCGTCATTGATTTGAAATTGGACGGGTGGACTGTCGTTGATTTGAAATGGGACGGGTGGACCGTCGTTGAATTGAAATCGGACGGGTGGACCGTCGTTGATTTGAAATCGGACGGGTGGACCGTCGTTGATTTGAAATCGGACGGGTGGACCGTCGTTGATTTGAAATCGGACGGGTGGACCGTCGTTGATTTGAAATTGGACGGGTGGACCGTCGTTGAATTGAAATTGGACGGGTGGACCGTCGTTGAATTGAAATTGGACGGGACTCTGCTTGGGGGTAAGCCCACCAGAGGTACAAATGAGCATTTGGACTGTTTGAGTCCCCATTTTGAGGAGAGAAAGCTGATCCATGGCGTTTGGGCCCACGGCCCAACAAAACATGGCGTACGGTATACACAACCTGGCGTACGCCAGGAATCTTTTATTCCCCGGTCCAGACCCAAGCCCAGACCCGGCCCAATCGGTCCTTATGCCGTATAAACTTCCAGAGCACGAATGGAACCGCCATTCTGCGGTTTTGAACCTCCAAAACTCCCAAAAACTCTTCAAACTCTTCAAACCCCCACTCAATCCTCCTTTCTTTCCCTCTATCTACCCCATCTATCGCATCCATGGCTGATTCCGGCGGAGGTGATGGCAATGGTGGTGCCGGAGAAGAGGAGAGGCGAACTCGGGTTGAAACCGAGACCTTGGGGGCACAAATCGACGATCGATCGCAGGTAAGGGCCTCGCCGAGTACTGGTGCAGTGAACAGGGGCGGCGGAGATGGCGATGGTGGCCATGCAGCGGAGGAGGTCGACGGCGACGGGCGGCGTACGCCAGGGTCGCCTGACCGTACGCCACCCTTCGTCGAGGCAGTGGGCCCTCAGGTGCGACGGTTGGACTTCGAGAGCGGAGTGGAGGGGCTGGTCGTTACAGGACCAGTTCTGGCAGGGACCGGCGGCATCGGCAGCGGTGGTGATGTCGGTGGCAGGGATGATCAATCGGATGTGCGGAGGAGAGATCCGGCGCGGGGCAAGGATGCTGTTGCGGAGGAGGATGCTCCCATTGGGGGACCCACAGGGCCCGTAGAGTTCAGACCCGCAGCGGGGTCCTCGGCGCATGTTCCCATTACGCGCGGGGACTTCGCGGAGTTTGTGACGGAGGAGGTGCTTGACCGGCTATTGCGCGAGAACCCAATGGTGGTGGAAGCGGTGATGTCAGCCCGGGAGGAGAGGCTGAGACAGATCGCGCAGGCTCAGGAGGAGGAGCGCCTGCGGGTCGAGGCCGAGAGGGCCAAGGCTGCGGAGGATGCCTTAGTGCAGGAGACTGAGGTAGTCGAGCAGGCCCAGGAGGAGGGTGGCCTAGCTCGTGAGCGAGCGGTGGCACGGGCAGAGACGATGCGGGCTGCAGGCCGCCCGGCTTTTGAGGCAGGGGCCTATGTTCCCCCAGAGCCACATTTGTTCATACCGTCCGGGTTTGAGAGCTACATCCCCCGACGCGATGATTATGACGCAGAGCTCGTGATGCGGGACCCGGAGTGGCACTTGTCAGTGGACTGGGCGCACGTATTCCTTTGAACTCCACTTTTGACTTACTACTATGCTTATACTTAGTTTTACTTGTGCATGATGTTAGATAGCATAGTGACATGTGCATGCCTGATAGCTTGACTGGGTAGATAGAACTTGGGGTAGAACATGCTCGAATTTGACCGTAGGCTTGCTAGCACCTTGATAAGAATCACATGATAACATACTTGAGTCGACTGTAGGTTGCCTCGACTTGTTAATATTTCGAAACTTGAATTCGACTGGTAGAACACCAATGCCTTTGATTCGACTGAGTAGAATGCCTTTGGTAAATTGAATATCACGCTTTTGAAATAACTTGCTTCGACCTCATGGTAAATACGGACCTTGAATTGAACATAGAACGTTGAATGCCCTTTTGATTTGAACCTAGATTCGACTGCTTGTTATAACATGTCTGCTAACGGAAGCTCTTGTTCTGTTGCTTTTATAGTGTGCAGAGGACGAGAGGCGGTACACGGGGGCATGGTGGTCCTGCGAGTTCCCTTGAGCTGTATAGAGGGTTACCCGAGCGGGTTAGGTCCTTGGTTGATGCTGCAGGGTTCAGGCCGTTTATCCTCACACAGACGGCCACGCTCAGCGACCATGCTCTGCTCACGGCGCTGGCTGAGAGGTGGTGGGATGCCTCCAACACCTTCCACCTTTCGATCGGAGAGATGACCGTGACTCCGGCGGACTTTGCTGCTTTGACAGGCTTGAGGGTAGGAGGGGAGCCTATCCCGTTTGATACAGGGATCCATAGAGACCCGGAGGCGTTGCAGTGGTTCTTGGGCTTCGTGCCCGTGGGTATCTCGGAGACATTCACCCACGATCAGTTCCACTGGCGCTTGAAGGACAGGGTCCCGCGCTCGGAGCAGGAGGAGGAGCAGATGGCGAGGGCCTACTTGTTGTACTTGTTCGGGGCGTCGCTGTACCCCAACAAGAGGTCCACGGTGCACCTGGCCTACTTGCCGGCCTTGTTTGACTTGCGCACGGCGGCCAGGTACGATTGGGGAGGTGCTGCTCTGGGGACGTGCTATGGCTTCATGGGAGAGTTCTCTCGGCGGAAGAAGGCGATAGCCGGCCTTTGGAGGGTGTGGGAGGTAAAACGAACTCGTAACCTTTACTTTTCTGAGTACTTTCCTTCCTCTTGAAATTCAGCCGTTGTACTGATGCTTTGATTGTTTGAACTTGCAGCTATGGGCATATGAGGTGCTGAAGATGTACCCTCCAGAGAATTCCTGCCCGAACTTGAAGATGCTCCCCCGCGCTCTGATATGGGGGCCACAGTACCGAGGCAAGAAGGCAGCGAGAGGTAGCCTCCAGGCCTTCCGGGCGTACCTTGACGAGCTGTCGAGCACCCAGGTAGAACTCACACTTTTATTGCCTACTTGTGCCTTTGAATTGCTTCAATGCTGTCGCTGATCGACTGTTTGTTGCTTGATTGTTGAATGCTTGCAGGTGGAGTGGGACCCTTGGAGGACCACAGAGACTGAGCCGGAGTACCTTTCCCGGAGCAGGGTGGTGGCTGCGAGCCGCGTGCTGCTGGAGTCGATCTTTGGGTGGCAGTGGTACCTGGGGGATCGAGTGACACGGCAGTCACTTGAGGCTTCAGAGTTCGTGGTGCCGGGTCCACTTCCGCCTCGCGCTTCGCACACGGACCAGTACACGCTGGCTGAGCTGCAGCGCTTCACCGTCCCGGCAGGCCTTAGTGCTTTCTTGAGGCCCGAGCGTGACTATGCTGTCTACCAGAGGCCAGTACTTGGCGGGGCCACTTGGGGTAGTCGAGCACGGAGCTGTGGAGGCTGAGGCTAGAGCAGCTGGGGAGGAGAGGCGCGGGCAAGGCAAGACTGCCCGCTCGAGGGAGAGGAGTGAGCCTGCTAGGGCGACGGGCCTTCCTCGGCTTTCTTGGACACTGGCTGTGCGGGATGCTCAGGAAGAGGAGGCGACCGTTCAGTTTGAGCCTGCTAGGAGAGAGCCCGAGGAGATCACAGGACCGGTACGATACTATAGCATCCCTTGCATTTCCCTTGTTTACTCTGATTTGCATATGTATACCTGTCTCGCAAACTGACTTGATCACTGTTTGTAATACAGGCCCCGATGGAGTGGGTACGAGAGGCGGTGCGCCTGATGAAGGCCATGGAGAAAGAGTTCCATAGAATTGCCAGCGGTGCCCAGTTGCGGTTGCACTATCCACCTCCAGTTCCAGTTCCTACTGTGCGGCCTCAGGTATGACTTTGAAACTTTGATAGAATAATGTCCTGCTTTCACATTTCAATATATATATGCAATATGTACACAGATGTTAATAAGCTGAATGCAATGCAGGGGCAGGCTAGGGCGGCTCCTAGGAGGAAGAGCGCGAGGCCACCACCTCAAAAGAAGATAGCACCGAGCTCATCTCGACCAGCAGCGAGCACTCAGAGAGGAGTACACGTCGCGACTGCTAGCGAGGATCTCCCATTCCGCCGGGAGCTGAGGAAGAGGTCTGCAGAGAAGAGGCCTGCTGAGGGACCTCTGCAGAAGAAGAGGAGGGAAGAAGAGGAAGCAGAAGAAGAGGAGGAGAGCACGTCCCTCAGCAGCGGCTCTGACTCCGCAGGCGATCCTCGGTTCCGGATAGACCCGCGCGAGCTGGTAGAGAGCGAGGAGGAGGAGGACGACGAGGACCTTTTTGACGACTGAGGGCTATCACCGAGCCTTAGTCTATTTTGCTGTTTGACTTTTGATACACTGATCCCTTGACGTTTGGGTACTCAGGCCTGCGTGCCGTTTGACTTTTGGGCGAGTGTGCCTTGAAACAAGTCAGGTTTTGCCCGGGCCGATGTGCCGCTCTGATACATTCCCACTTTTCCTTTTTAGGACTTTGACATGGTAGAAATAATATCTGCATTTTCTGTTTGTTGATTCCTTTAGTTATTGAATTTTGTGTTTCAAGGAGCGAGCAAACCATCCCCTAACATCTAACATGCATTGATGATAGTTCTGAATCGACACAGACACTTGCATATGTGCAAAAATGGGTCTAGCTCGAAGAGAAAGGTACAGAAAAGCCTCAGGATACGAGATATACCCCAGACACGCGGAGGATACGGGAAAATTGGTATTAATAGACCAAATTCTATATTCCTCCAAAACAGAAGAAACTGACACTTTGAATAGACTATATAGATGTACAATGACCTGTACAAACCATTGAAACCGGTAGAAACGTCCCGGTTTAGGGAAAATACCATAAAAAGGCTAAAAATGTCGCAAAAATGGACATAAGACGCAAAAGGCGACTCGATATGGTCCCGGACCGAAACCGACACCCCCGTGCAGTCACACAAGTCCTATGTGACATGTACGGCGTAACAAAACTTGGCAAAACCCTACAAAACGAATTTTGACGATCCGTATCCTTGATTTTAGTTCGACCCGGGCCTCCGGGGGTCCAAAATCTCCGACGGCCACGGCTTTTGGGCTCCGATGCTTTGCTGCAGTCCCAAATGATGTTTGAAACTTGTATGAATCAAGAAAAATCCAAAACAAGCCTTGGATTTGAAAACGACCATGCGAGGGCAGTTGCTGCTGGAAACTGGTTTTCTGGTGCACAGGCGTACCGTACGCCAGGTTGTTGAGCTCGTACGCCAGGATGGTGAAAAACCATGTGTACGCCAGGTTAAGGTTGGCGTACGCCAAGTTCCTGTGAGTCAGGTCCACTTGACTGACCAACTGTCCTTTTTCAGGGGGCATTTTGTTTTCACCCCCACACGGTTTCCCCACGGCTTCTGAGAGTTCAGGGAGGCAGGGTACTTGGTATAATGCTTTCTTGGAAGCTAGTTGATTGACTCCATTCTCCAAGTATTTTACAACGGTCATTTTGAAGGCCTATAAAGCTGGGGTGCCTTCTTCAGGGCATTCTCAGCACCAATTACTCCCCTTTTCTTTTCTAGCATTTGCCTTGTCCATGGATAATCCCCTCCCAACACTGCTCAGGCCTTGGCTAGTGTCCTTTTTGGGTGTTGATTGGCTCAACTTCCAATACCACGGGCTTTCTTCTTTCCGCTTTCTTCGACATGTGTCGATCCGCCCGGCGCTGCTGTGGGCCGCCCTGAGGTTTTGGGACCCGGACGTCCATGTCTTCCGTTTCGGCGATGATGAGATGTGCCCGACCGTGGAGGAATTTCAGGCGTACCTCCGCACCTACGCGTCCCCGACGCTCGTTGTTCCACCCTATCAAGTAAGCATGCCAAAGCTGTTGGCTAGCTCGCTTGGAATTTCCCGGGGTCTGGCGAACACAATCCTGGATGGTGGCCAGGTGAACATTATTCGGCTGGTTGAAATGTACAGCCCAGATGTTGACTTGAATAGCCCAAATAGTGACGAAGTTCAAGCACGTCGGCGCTTCGCCCTGGTTATCTGCCTGCTTGCGGCTTATTTGTTCGTTCCTGCTGACGGGCGGGTCAGCCCTTCCTTGGTGAGCGTGGCTGCTCAAATGGGGGATCGAAAGAACGTGATTCCCATGGTCCTGGCTGAGACACTCTTGGGTCTGGATTTAGTGAGTACGGGCCAATCGGCCGTTTTCAGCGGGAGCTCGCTCTTGCTTCAGGTAAACTCACTCAGCTCACCTTTTTCTGGTTTTTCGCACATTCTCGTTTTACCTCGACACTCGGCTTAGGCTGTTTCCTAGTTCCTTACTTGTCTTTTCGCTCAGGCTTTATCTGGCTACTTACTTGTTTTATCACTCATGCAGCTGTGGTTGTCAGACAAACTGAGCCTTTTGCATCCACCGGCAGCGGGCTGGAACCTGTTTCCAAAACGGGTTCACCAGAGGGAAATGTGGTATCCCGACTTGGATGTGGAGGGCTGGTACGAGTTCATGCGGGAAATGCAGCCCAATGAAATTGCTTGGAGGTGTCCATGGCTAGACCTTGCAGACATGACTCTCCATTCTGACGGTTTTGACAGGGTGGTCATTGCGGGGCTGACCAGCTTCACGTTCTACATCCCTGGGCGGATCCTTCGCCAACTGGGCGCTTCACAGGAGAATACCCGAATCAGTACCGGGGGCTTCCGTCTTCCCA
Organism: Rhododendron mucronatum var. ripense; assembly: GCA_019656295.1. Classification (NCBI taxonomy): domain Eukaryota; kingdom Viridiplantae; phylum Streptophyta; class Magnoliopsida; order Ericales; family Ericaceae; genus Rhododendron; species Rhododendron mucronatum. The sequence goes on along the minus strand of BPLT01000008.1, from coordinate 2,327,096 downwards.
ACTTCAATGCTCAGACGCTGGGCGGCTATCAGAGGCGCTGGGGCCTGAGGATTCTCCAGGCGGAGATGCCAGATTCCAACCCTCGGCTAAAGAATCGCTACAGACAGTGGCTGAGAGCAGATGTGCATGCAAGAACTAATATGGGCTGACTCCAAACCACTTTGCTGTACTTAGAATAAGCTGTGAGCTATAGGCTTCTCAAGCATTTTGTTCTGTTTTTCATGCTTCATTTCTTTTAAGGCTTTTATGCTCAGCTTGTGTATTAGAAATAGTATTTTTGCGAAATAAAGCTGAAAGATGAAGGGTTTCCCCCTTTTGAATTCTCCTACGTGACTCCAGTCCGTCTTTTGAATCTTTGAACCATCTCGGCCTTGGTACAAATCCAAAATGTCAGACCGTGGATCAGCTTGATAGGATATGACCGGGTCTCATTGTGAGACTGCCTACGTATCCCTTTGTAGGGAATCAGGTCAGAACGTAGTTCAGGCAAGGGTTCGCTCGTGTATTTTTACCTCTCCTTTTACGCTCTAACTTTTGCCTAGAACCGCCTTAACAGGTTTTCGGTCTAGCGAGCTTTTTGACTTTGCCTATTTATTTTTGCCTAGACCGCCTCCTTAGGTTTTCGGTCTAGCAGGCTGCTCTAACTTTTGCTTGGATTCGCCCACCCTTGTGGTTTTCGATCCAACGAGCATCTCTCAAGGATAGTAACGCTTGAGCTGATCCAGGTTGACCAAGGTACTGAATTCATTGCCGTCGAGGTCGATGAGCTTGGCAGCACCCCCAGACAAGATGGTTTTGATGATGTACGGCCCAGAACGCTTTGGCCGGAACTTCCCACGAGGATCGAATACTGGAGCCCGAATCTCCTTTGTGACCATATCCCCTTCGACCAGACCTCTCGACTTCACTTTCTTGTTGAATGCCCGGGCAATTCGACGCTGATACCCTTGAACATGATACAGAGCACGGAGCCTTCTTTCATCAAACATCATAAGCTCGACGAACCTCCCACTCAACCATTCAGCTTCCTCGAGCCCACTTTCAGTCATGACTCTCAGAGACGGAATCTCAAGCTCGATGGGGAGTACAGCTTCCATTCCATAGACTAAAGAGAACGGAGTTGCGCCTGTGGAAGTGCGAATCGAAGTGCGGTACCCCCAGAGGGCCAACGGTAGCAGTTCGTGCCAATCCCTTGCAGACTCGGTAGTCTTTTTGATGATCGCCTCGACATTCTTGTTGGCAGCCTCGACAGCCCCGTTCGTCTGCGGCCGGTAGGCTGTTGAATGATGGACCTTGATTCCAAATTCCTCGAACAACTCCAAAACCCTACCCTTGAAGTGGCTTCCATTGTCTGAAACGAATGCCTGAGGTACCCCATACCGGTAGATGATGTTCTTTCGAATGAACTGCGCGACTTGAACAGTTGTCAGGGTCTTATAAGATTCAGCCTCGACCCACTTAGTGAAGTAGTCGATGGCTACTAGTATGAACTTGTGGCCGTTCGAAGCAGAAGGGTTGATCATCCCGATGACGTCGATTCCCCACACTGAGAAAGGCCAAGGCGAGGTCATACCAAAAAGTTCAGTTGGAGGAACATGCTGCAGATTAGCATGGATTTGGCATTTATAGCAACGTCGCACATAGTCAATACATTGAGATTCCATGGTAGACCAAAAATAACCCTGCCTGAGGATTTTTCTTGCGAGCATGACGCCGCTCATGTGAGGACCGCAGACTCCTTCATGAATCTCCTCCATTATCCGTGTTGCTTCGGTACCGTTCACACACAGCTTGTGCATCCCGCAGTGAGACCTTCGATACAACTTTCCCCCGCAGATGATGTACTGAGCAGCCAAACGTTGCAAAGCGATCCGATCCTTCCTTGTAGCCCCAGCGGGAAACTCCCCGCGCTCCACAAAGTTCCAGATGTCATGGTACCAGGGTAGGCCATCATCGACATCATCGATGGCGTTGACGTATTCATAAGCGGGCAGGTCCCTTTGTTCGATCACAATTGGCCGCATTTTGACCCCTGTCGGCAGTTCGATCATTGAAGCCAAGGTCGCCAAGGCATCGGCGAACTGATTCCTCAAGCGAGGGACATGGGTGAAAGTCACCTTATTGAAGCGAGGAATCAGTTCCTCCAAGTCTTGGTGATAAGGCTTCAGCTTTTCCTCGCGAACCCTCCAATCTCCGTTGGCCTGGGACACCACCAAGTTCGAATCTCCAATAACCTCGAGCTTCTCGACTCCCAGTGCAATTGCTGCCTCCATTCCGACAATGCAGGCCTCATACTCGGCTTGATTGTTGGTAACATCGAAATTCTGTTTGAACGCGAGCGGAATATGAGCGCCGGCGGGCGTGATTAGCAGCACCCCGATTCCGAACCCTTTCTGATTAGCAGCCCCGTCGAAATACAGCATCCATATTTCTTCAGTTACGGTTAGTACATCCTCGTCTGGGAAACTGAAGTTCACATCCTCTGGCCCTTCAACTGGGTGATCTGCCAAGAATTCTGCCACAGCGCGGCCTTTTACTGACTTCCTCGTGACATGCTGGAGATCGAACTCAGCCAGGAGAAGCAGCCAACGTGCTAGCTTATGGGTGAGCGCTGGCTTCTCGAATAGATATTTGATGGGGTCCATCCGAGAAATCAGCTTCACCGAATAGGCTAGCATGTAGTGTCTAAGCTTTTTGGTAGCCCAAACTAGTGCCCAGCATGTCTTTTCCAAAGGGGTATATCGCTCTTCGCTTGCCACCATTTTCTTGCTCAAATAGTAGATGGCCTTCTCGACTCTGTTTTCCCCTTCCTGCGCTAGCAGACACCCCATTGCCGTTGGTGTCACAGACAAGTACAGAATCAGTGGTTGTCCTGGCGTAGGCGGCATCAGCACTGGCGGATTTTGCAAGTAGGTTTTGATTGACTCGAAAGCGGCTTGGCACTCGTCTGTCCACTCGAACGGGACATTCTTCTTGAGTAAGCGGAACAGCGGTTCACAAGTCGGAGTCAATTTGGCGATGAATCGGCTGATAAACTGAACCTTTCCCAGAAAACTCCGCACTCCCTTCTCGGATCGCGGGGGCTCCATTTCGAGAATTGCCTTGATCTTAGACGGGTCGACCTCGATTCCTCTCTTGGTGATCAGAAACCCCAACATTTTACCTGCCGTAACCCCAAATGTGCACTTCTGTGGGTTGAGACGCACGTTGTACTTTCGAAGCCTTTCGAGAAACTGCCTGAGCGAAGGGAGATAGTCCTTTTCCTCTTTTGCCTTTACGATCATGTCGTCTACATACACCTCGACCGTCTTGTGGATGAAGTCATGGAACAGAGTTGTTTGGGCCCTTTGAAAAGTGCACCCGGCATTTTTGAGTCCAAAAGGCATTTTCACGTAACAGTAGGTTCCCCATTCTGTGACGAACGTTGTCTTCTCCTGATCCTCTGGGGCCATGAAGATCTGATTGTATCCTGCGAACCCGTCGACAAAGGAGAGCAAGGCATGCCCCGCCGTGTTGTCCACAAGCACATCAATGTGAGGCAAGGGAAAACTATCTTTGGGGCTTGCCTTGTTCAAGTCCCTAAAATCGACACAAACTCGGATCCTTCCATCCTTCTTGGGTACAGGTACGATGTTGGCGACCCATTGGGGGTATTCAGCAACCCTCAGGAACCCTGCGTCAATTTGCTTGGTGACCTCTTCTTTGATCTTCTGAACCCAGTCCGGCCTCATTCTTCGGAGCTTTTGCTTGACAGGAACTGCCCCTGGCGCTAACGGGATCCGGTGCTGTACTATCTCGGGATCGATACCAGGCATGTCGGCGTGAGACCAGGCAAAAACCTCGAAGTATTCTTTGAGCGCCTCAATGGTACCAGCATGATTTTCCGGGGATAAGTTTGAACCGATTTGCATGATACGGGGGTCATCCTCATCTTTCAGATTTATTGAAATTACTTCTTCTTTTAGAGGCTGAGCATGCCTTTCGTCTTCCCTTTCGATGAGGGAACGCAACTCGGCCGGGATGTTCCCGTCAAAGTCGATTCCTTCATCGTCGGGGTCGACACAGTTTATGTAAAAGTCAGCAAAGTAATCGGAAGCAGGGTCATTCATTTCATAAAACCCGGAGGGGTTGCCAAGTACAGTCGACTCGAACTCAAAGTAAAAGCTATGACGTGGAGGACCGAGAGGCACAAACTCCGACTCTGAGCTAGACTTAGACTCGACAGACTCTGTGTCAGATTCAGATACATCGTCAATGCATGTTAAACGGGGAGTAAAAAGGCAGTTATTAAGACTACCCTTTGCTTTGACGATGAGGGAGGTTGGATCGTTGAGAAGATCTGGAGAGTCGGGCCCAAGCATCAGCACTTCAGCCTCATTTTCCTTGCCAACCAAACCCACTTGGGAGAACAGCTCCTCTAAACCCCCTTGATCAAAAGCAACCAGCCAGTCAGCCCTTTCCTTGATTGCGACCAACTGCTTTTTGAATTCCTTTGCAGCCAGCTCTTCCTTTGCAAGTTCCTCTTCGTCATCGGACCAAGTGTCGGCGGCGAAGATCTCAAAACCCGGAAGCCAAGTCCTAGTCACTTGATCCCAAAACGGTTCAGCCTGCCCCAGATAAGCAGTGCCTCCTCCTTCACGGATGAAATAGCTATCAGGGTTACCATAAAGGGTTCGAGGTTTTCCCGTGCCTTTCCCTATTTTGGCCTTTTTGGTAGGGGGAGTGTATCCCAGGCCAAAGCGGCCTTCGGTAAAGGGAAAGACAGGGAACTCAGCGATCCCTTGCTGGTTGATCCCGAGCCCTAAGCCAGGCATGAATGACATCTTCCTCATGATTTCGAGGGCAGTAGAGCTGATTATGAAGTCATCATCCATGACGATGGACAGGACTGAGCCGGAAGTGTCGAAAGCAAATCCTCCAAAGTCTGAATCTTCTTCCCCGTGCATGATCCCCAAAACAGGCGTCCCATCATCCTGGAGCGGGCGGATTCCAGAGTCGCCGCAGATAGTTAGAGTCCCGGTAGGTAGCCCCAGCATGACCTTCTGGTGGAGAGTCGACGGTACAGCCATGATGTCCGCCCTATGCAGCCACGGCCTTCCCAACAGCAGGTTGAAGGTGGCAGGGATGTCGACCACATGGAACTCTACGTCCATTTCAAAACCCTCGGCATCAAGCTTCAGCATGAGAGTTCCCTCGACCACGCGGCGTGTGTTGTCATAGGCCTTGACGGCCAGATTGGAAGGCGTGAGGTCAGCCTTAGTGAGCCCCAGACGGTAAGCGACCCTCATTGGACAGACGTTGATTGCAGATCCATTATCGATCAACACGGTTGGAACCCAATGTCCCCTGCACTTGAGAGTAATGTGCAACGGGCGGTTGTGAGCAGTCCCATCGACAGGCAGATCTTTCTCGGTGAAAGTGACAGAATGCTTGGAAAGCAATGGCAAGACTAGGGCAACCATGGTTTCCGCGGTGATGTCCGCTGGTACGGTAAGGCGAGCGAGTGCTGCAGACAGCCTTTCTCGATGCTCCTTTGACGACGATATCAGACCCCAAACAGAGACGGCGGCAGGAATCCTCTCCAGCTGTTTGAGAATAGCATCCTCTTAGGGTACCCCGCTAGGAATGGCCGGAGCGCTCTTTTGTGCAGAGGGAAGAGTGGGTCTTTGATCATTACCGGGGTTGGACGAACTTCCAGCCGAAAGATTGGGTGGTTGGAAGACTCGGCCGCTCCTAGTGACATTAGCGACCTCCCACCAAGGCGATGTGTCCACAAAATCCCAGAAATCAGCAGGCACTTCTTCTAGCTTACGCTTCCCCTTGTCGATCGATGCAACCTGGTCCGAAGCCATAACCCATTCCAGATCACTCATGACTTGTCCTTCCCAAGGGGCCGGATCCTGTGCGGCAGCTTCCTTAAAAGGCGTCCCCGGGTTGGTGACGAACGGTACATCCCAAAGGCCTCCGTCCACTAAAGCAGTATCGACGGTCCAGATTTCATTCCCGACCTGAATGTCGACTACTTTATCGTCGTCCCAGAAATCAGCAGGCAGCGGGCTTGTGTTTAGATCGACGATCTCATCGACATCCCACAGATCATCGGGTGGTGCATTTAGTACCATAATAGAGCAATCATCCCTGGGATGCACTATCGGACGCGGCTGCTCTATAGGCACGATGTCGACAGTCGGGTCGCCTGCATGCACGGCATTGGAGATGGAATCGAATAGCGGCCATGCTTCCCCCAGCTGCCGACGCACATCAGAGATGATCTCTCCTTGGCTGTAGCAATCCAAGTACTGCCCGCCCAAATCTTGATCATCGTTCTCCTTTTCCATGTGGAAGTTCTGGTTCCAGGCTAACTGTGCAGCAACGGGTTCCGGGTCCCACACGTATTCCTCCTCGATTTCGGCCACAGCGGGCTCAGGCTGGTAGAAAAGCATAAAGAGCGACAGGCCGTCGAGTGGATCCGTCCTTGCTGCGTTCTAGTCTTCCTCCCATTGGTCTAACTGAGCTTGATCGACAACCGGCGCCTGAGGGAATCCCAAGGAGTACTGCTCGTTCCAGTCATTAGCAAGCTCTGCCCATTCCCTTGCTTTGTCCTCCATATCCCAGCCAACTGCCAACATGTTGATACTGAATTCCGCCGGGATGGCCACAACAGGTTTCGGGTGGTGTGCTGGGGCTATATGGTCAGTGGGGTTGAATATAGTGGAGCTAGGCTGGATTATAGTGGGGGCAAGGCTGATTTGGTTGATTTGAGGGTGGCCGTTGTGCTGCGGCATGGAGTTGGTGATGACATTAGGCTTAGGAGGGGTCGGGAGAGTGCCGTTGTCCACCAAATCTTGAATGGCATGGCGGAGGCGGTAGCAGGAATCGGTGTGATGGCCGGGCATTTGGTGATAGGCGCAGAAAACATTCGGATTGTGGCTAGGGGATAGATTTTGGGGCAGTGGAGTTGGATCCATTGGTTTGAGGTGACCGGATTTGGCCAACCTTTCTAGCACTTGAGAGAGCGGAGCTTCAAATTTGGTGAAGTTCCGGGGTTGGTTACGGTTTCGGGTTTTTGAAGGGGTTTGGACCTGGTTGACATCGGCAGTGCGGTTGGAGTCTTGAGTATTGCTGCTTCCGGCAGACGTGGCGTTGGCATAACTGTTGTTGCCGAACAAAGCAGCGCTGCTCCCCGAGTAAGCGCGAGGTTTGGCTTTGGATCCCGAGGAGGAAGAAGGAGGGTCGCTGCGCGGCAGAACCCCAGTTTGGAGAGCTTCTTCGATGGCAGGGCCGGATTCAAAGAAAGTATCCCAATCGGCCCCTTGGACGAGCACCAGATTCTTAGCAAAGTCGGGCAGCAGATTACGGGAGATGATCCGGATCTGATCCTTCTCACTCGGCCGATCGGTCATGACTGCAGCCTTAGTCCTCCAACGCTTGATAAAATCCGCAAAGGACTCTTTTGGATTCATCTTGGTGGACTCCAACTCTCGGGTAGTCATTTTGAGTTGGGAGTTGTAGCTGTACTGGGTGAAGAAGGCCGCACCAATATCTTCCCATGTTTTGCGCTTGGAAACGTCAAGAGACAAGAACCACTGAAAAGCCGGGCCAGCCAGGGTTTGGGGAAACAGCTGGGCCATTGCCTCCTCTTCGACCCCATGCAGTTTCATCGCACCGTGGTAAGCGAGCAGGTGTGTCTTTGGATCTCCCGTCCCGTCGAACCTCGTAAAGTCAGGCATTTTGAACCTTTCCGGGAGCCGTGCATTCGGAAAGGGGCAGAGACGGTCCATGTCCAACCCTCCGGCGCTGATTCTTTCGGACTTGGCGACCGACTCTTCTAGTTTAGCCATCTTGGCGATCAAGGCTGCCATTTCGGGATTTGCAGCAGGCTGTTCGGCCGGGATGTCCTCCCCAGCTGGGTTCTCGCGCTCTTGTCGGTCGCCTTCTATCCTTGCGACTGGGACCCTCTCATTGATAAGAGCCTGTAGGTTGGCCATGGCAGTGTCGGCCTGGTCAGCCCTTTGCTGCATGATGGCAAGGTTGTGCTGAATATCGGCTAGGATGGTTGTGAGATTCGGTGGAGGAATATCTGCCATGTCTAGGGCTTCTGTCTTGATCGGTTTCGGAATTATGGGTGGAGATGGAGAGGACGAGGGAGATTTGTGCGGAGTAGTCGGCGGCGAGTCCTCCCTGGACAGAGTGCAGAGCTGTGCTTCCGTTGTAACTGACCCAAAAGCAATCCCCAGAGCAATTCCTCAAACAATCCCCGCATACGGTCCCAAGTAGGTTTGGCTCTTGGTTTCGAAGCTCCCCATGGTTGAGCTAAACAGCAAAATAGACGGGCTCAATAACAGCCTGCAACAGTTTATTTTGAAAAGAAATGAAAGAAAATGATCATGCCAACGTCGTCGGTGTCCTCCTAGACTCTAACACTAGAGGGAGTCCAACTCATGCTGTCAGGACGCTGCCATAGAATCCTCGGATTTCTTTTTCAACGGTGTATCCTTGTTTGAGTCGATGGATACTAAAGGATGTCAAGACGACCTAAGCCTTTTGACTGCTCCTTTATCGAAGTTTCAACTTTGGAGGTCGGAACAACTCGATGCAGATGGCGTGATACCATAACCGAGGTGGCGTAAGCAGCACTGTGCCGGAGCCTTGATGGTGTAAGTGATTAGCACTTTAACCTGGATGGTGTGGGTATCACGACATCCTTTTTGCTGTTCCTGATTTTCTGTTTGAAACTTCGACTAGGTTTAGACAATAGACTTAAACAGTCCTGATTTCCCAAAGTCTCGCTTGACTCAAGGATTTTGGAAATTGATAACGCGCAACATCGAGATGCGCGACTCTTCATCGGTCCATGGCAGGGTCCTAACAGTCACGAGACGAACTCGAGACAGACCTAAAAGCCGCCCTAGCATGCTCCTACGCAAAGCGGGATGTATGTATGTACAGGCATGCGATAAGGAAAGCAGTAACACATAAACAGTTTATGGGGGGTTAGATGCAAGTAATCCTACCCTGCAGGTTCCTGTCTTAGGTTGAAAGGTTCTAGTGCTTTGTACGCATGACGAGGCCGGTTTTGGCTAAAGGGGTTCCTCTGACTAGAGCCGCGGTATACCTCCCACTGCAATGCGTGCAGCAAAGCAATAGTCGAACGGTATTACGACTCATCATCGTCCAAGGTTGTTGGGCATTCGAGGACCCCGGGCTCCAGTAAACTGTGCCGGTTACCCAAAACACCTCAACGGGGCTTATCCAACATCGATGCAAATGAAGAACGCCAAAGTTTGACTGAGAGAGAAATGCAAAATTTCAAAAAATGCCCTTTGAAGCTTGGCTCACTTTTATTGACCAATACTTAGACAAAACTACATAAGTGAACAATAGTAAAAGCCCCAGTTCGGATTGGTCGGATGCTGAGATCCTGTTACGTTACCATTCCGTTCTTCAGCAGCGCGGAGCGTACTGTTTTGCCAGGCTTTTGAAGATTGTTCATTTATGTATTAATGTCTAAATATTAGTCAATGCAATGATCCCCAGCAGAGTCGCCACTGTGGACACACGCCCCGAAAATCGCCCGATTTTGGTTTGGAATGGATATTGTTCGGGGGGCGGCCCATTTGGAAAATAGTGCGGCGAAACGCTTCGATTCAGAGTCGCCACTCGGGTTTTAGCGGAAGAACACCCAAGGAACCGAACTCGAGAACGTTTGCTACGTTTTACTTTGATTTGAAAAGTGTTTGATTTGATTTAAAAAGGCGTAGACTGGTCCGTCGTCACCTTCGATATCTGAGGTTCGGGAGCCAGGTTACGAGAGGGGAAGGGTTTTATGGCACCCCTCTCGCCCAATCCGAAGATCGGTCTCTACTCGGGCATTTTATTAAAACGTTTGCATTTTTCTCTCATTTGATCATTTTTGGCCAGTTAGGGCGGGGGAACAGTTAATAGGGATTAATACTGTAACACGTTGCAATTTTATATGACAAAATGTTTATGGATGCTGGTTTGCTTGCTTGAATTGAATTAAATATAAGAACATAGATTGAGAACAGGCACTGCAAACAGTTTCAACAAGATGATGTACGCTGCTCGTCGGGCACGTGAGCAGGAGTCGTACTGGCACGCCATGGCAGAACCATTGCACGCCAACAGACCCTGCGCACGCCACCTTCAGGCTGGCGTACACTACCCTATTAATTTCTTACAGCTCCTACTCTCAACCCTCTGGGCTCTGGAATGGACCAGTGCACACCCAGGACAAACCACGCAGTTAGCAACATAACTTAGGTACATATTACAAGCAGACAGGCGTAGGAAATGGCTAAGAGCCATGAAAATAGCACAGAAAACCCCATAAACAGAGTGGGGATGAATAAGAGGCCTAGATTGAGCTTTGACATAAGGGCCAGGCACTGGCCTTTAACAAACGTACCGTACGCCACCCATTGGAGACCGTACGCCAGGTTTGTATGCTAACCAGTGTTTGGCTTTATATCGTCTGGGTTCTGGAACATGACCAGAAATACCCCAGAGGCCTTGAAAAGCAAGAAAGACGAAGGTATTGAAAGCTACATTTGAACAGTTCTAAAATACAGAAAGCATTAAACTGGTTATTTGCATGCTAGAAGGTGATGACATGAAGTAAATAAGCAATAAAAGGACGTTTCATGATCCCCACGCCAGCAGTGCTCGTACTGCCAAAGGTGGCGTACGGCTTGCTAAGGCTGGCGTGCGCCATGGAGTGTCCTCTACGACTGATTTATTTTACCAGAGAGGGGTCTGGACTAGTATCAGTTACTAGCCAGAACCCTTCTGGTTCCCCTCAGGAACTGAAAACAGAAAGCGACACAAAGGTGGTATACCTTTGGTTGCAAGAGATAGAAGGATGGATTGAGCTTTGGATGTTGAAGATGGAGGGTGTGTAGTGACTGGACAGTGGAGAGGAGTGCGTACTGAACTTCTCTTTCTCTCTTTCCTTCAATGGGAGAGCAAAGAACAAGAGAGAAGAGAGGGATGGGCTTGGGTTCTTAATGAGGTTAACCTTTTCAAATGAATGCAAGGGCTTGCATTTATAGAGGAGAGAGGCTGAGACTAGGGGCTGATCAGCTGGGGTTAGGGTGGTTGGGTTAGGTTAGAAGGGAGCTCCCATGCATTAAATGCATGGGACTAGGTGATGGGTTGTGTAGGAGAGAGAGGGGGACGTCCCCTGCAAAATGCAATGATCAGGGGACTCTGCGCCGTACTGAGACGGTTGCAAAGCTTCGAGCACGTGACAGAAAAGCAGTGATTTGACCGGTCTTGACCATGCGTACGCCAGCTATAACCCGGCGTGCGCCAGGTCAAACTGAGTCAACGGTCGATGTCCGACACGTGGCAATTTGCCGGCGCACGCCAAGAAGAACCTGGCGTAAGCAAGGTACGGTTTTGCTAGGGCTTATTTGGCTCTGGTTTTGAAGGGTTTTGAAATGGGCTTGAAGGTGGGTTTGAAGGGAGAGAGTTCAACGCTCAAAGCTCAAATCCTTCCATCGACCTTGAACTGTTCTCGACCGTTTATCATCATCGGGTCAACAAAGAAAGTAAAAGGACTAATCCGGACAGTCCAGAATGGGGTGTCTACACAGGGTAGAACATCACCGTTGGAGAGAGAGAAGAGAGAGTCATTGTCGGTTCAGGGCGCAATACAATGGATACACCGGAGCACGAGCTGCGGTGTCGTCCGATTTGCAAATGGTCGGCCATGGCTAAGTTCCGTTCCATTAACACTTTTTTACTTTTAGAAAAGTGCACGTTTTGTCATTATTATTATTATTATTATTATTTTTTCATATTTTTTAGTTTTACATCAAATTTTTATGAATTATTGATTTGTCTCGATGAGACGAATCAAAAAAGCAAACAAAAAATAATTTTATCCATATATTTTGAGAAATAATTACCTTTTTAGCAAAAAAAAAAAACTTTTTTATTTAAAGTTTATATTTTTCAAAAAATGTTAAAAGTTAAGCGTAACGAGATCCAGAGTGTGGATTACTTAAAAAGGCCACGTGATGAGAAGCAGAGAACTATAGTAGTCTAGTAGTGTAGTTAACTTCATGCATGGTCCAGTGTTTTTTTTTTTGGTCAAATGGAAATTCACATGGTCCCGTGTTTGGCAGTACTTGTTGACTGAAATTGTTTTTTTTTTTTTTTTGTTTCCGTTTTGGGTAAACTCTGGGATGGTACGATGCATGGCGTGTTTCACGCATTTGTTCCCTTCCTGTTGAAAAACTTAATTTCCATTTATAGTAGCTAGGAGTAGTACAACACAACCACCCTAATTCTGTGGCATAAATGTTGATAAAAAAGAATTTGATTTCTCCATCTTCTTGGCCAAAGATCGCAAAAGAAGAGAATGATACCAGAATGAAGACGAAGCAGCAAACCCTAGCGAGAAAGCCTCAAGGAGGGATCTGCCATCTCGTCGCCATCTAAAAACGAAGAAGAAGCTTAACCATCAAAGTCCTCCACTTTTTTCCCCATTGCCACTCACAATGTCGTCGCTAACAAAGAAGAAGTTTTGCCCTAGCTTCGATGGGGTCTTTCACTGATCTCTTTGTTTACTCTCTTAGCTTGGTCAACAACGTTCTCTCTCTCTCTCTCTCTCTCTCTCTCGCTCTCTCTCTCTCTCTCTGTACTGGTATGTTTCCCTCCATCCCTCTCACCATCTCGGTTTTCAGGCATTGAGGAAAATTTTGTCCCTTCGTATTTGTACCCGTCTTTCTTCCTCGTAGACATCTCTGTGGTGGTGTCTCTCTTGATATCTCTCGGTTATTGACGATTGCCTCTGATTTGGTGCCCCTAAATCGATTTGTGATATTGAGCAGTGGATTTGGGTTCCCCTAAAATAATTTATTACAAAATCAGGTACCCTCATTCGCTGGGTGTGTTTGATTTGTTTAAACTAGGTTCAAGTACTTGTGATTTTGCAGGGCTTTTGTAAATATATGGCCGGGGTTCCCACATTTGATTCGATATTAATTTCTTGTTTTTGGTTCCTAATTTTCCGTTGCAGATGTCTTAAGCATTACAGAATTTCATCACAAGCGAAGAACACGAGAAGTTGATCGCCCCAAGATAAAGATTTCTCTGGTATGGAATACATTAATTCAGTTTTTAATTATGCTTCCCATAGATCAAAGAACTCATTTTCTGTTGAGACATTAGTTCGATCTGGTTGGAACTTATGAAAGCTAGCTGTACGTCAAGAGTCTTTGTGTGCAGTACTCTTTGGTGGAAATATTCTGGGATCTTCATCTGTGTTTTTGTTCATGAGGCCATCACTTTGATGGTAGGCATGTCAGTGGATCTGATCTGAAATTTATTTAAAAAAAAAAAACCTATTTCCTGATCTCCTCGTCATTCCCAATTCCCTTTCCAACATTAACCGCCTCATCAAGAAGATCCTGTGCTTCCTGAAAATTCTTGGAACTCAACAAAACACTTTGCACTCCCTTTACCCCGTTCGAAATCCCCGACCCCGACGACAGTGACCGGCGGTAACAACTCTCACGTCATCACCGCTGCCACTAGCCGGAGATATTGTCTGCCTGGAAGCTCCGTGACCAGTTTGCTGCTGCAAAGAAAGGGTAAGGGAAAGGCCCTGCTGCTGAGCGCGTGTAACTTTACCTGCCACCGTGGGTTGGTCGATTGTGCTGTTGTACACTTGTACATGTTGTAGTGATGAAGTCTTTGAGAGATGAAGCTGTGGATGGCGGCTGAGATGTGTAGGTTGGGTTTTACGCTAAGATGTGCTTGCGTGTGAGTCAGATATGTGCGATTGGTTGATGGTTAGTGAAGAATGAGGAGTAATTTTTGTGGGGTGAGGGAACGAGCAAAACGTTAGAAGAGACAAAGGCAACGTGTTCCTTATTTTCTTCCCAGGGGCAACAATCGGCTTTTTCTACATTGAATGGATGAGGTCACTTTTTCTTGGGGGAAGAATGTTCTCTTTCCTTAAATTCAACGCTCACTACTTTCTCTCTCTAGAAAAAATCAGCTCTGTCAAATAAGAGGAATGTCAGGGGATATTTATAGGGCACTTGAGCCTAGGTCAGGCCCATGACAGCGTTCCTATAAACCCCGACACATGTCCCACATCGCTTATCTATGTCATCCAAGATTAGTTAATATATTCTAGAGGCTATTCCACCTATGGTAAATTTGTTTTAGGTTGGAACCCTATAAAAAATCTAACATTGTAAATCTCCTGGTCAGCTCAATTCACACCTTCACGTGCATCCGGACTGCGGGTGAAAGAGAGTGTTAGACATTATCCCATGTCGCTCATTTAAGCCACCCAATCTTAATCTAACACGCATCATGGGGGTAGATATTTGTTGCTTGCATGGTTGGCATGCATCTTGATGAGTGAGTGAGACTTTCATAATTGAGTTGATAATTACATCTAAAATTTCTAAGTGCAATTAATTCCTTATCTAATTGAGAGAATTCCATTTAGACGTAATTAACAAATTAGAGATAGACCTAATTAGAGATAGAATTCCATGTTTTTCTGACACACTTAACTCTATATGTATGGTGTAGTAGTGACTACTTAACTAATACTGTGTGGACCATATTCATATGGACCCACTACTGCCGCGTCATCCTGTAGTGGCCCGGATAAATCGGGCTCTGTACCGACCCCGGAGACATGTTACCGATGGCTCCGTACCGACCCCGAAGACATATTACCGAGGGTTCTGTACTAACCCTGAGGACATATTACCGAGGGCTCCGTACCGACCCCGGAGACATACCACCTAGGGTTCCGTACCGACCCCGAAGACATACCATCGAGGGCTCTGTACCGACCCTCGAAACACAGCACCGAGGGCTCCCGAGCAAGCCTACTGCGCCTAATGTGACACAGCATCAAGAAGAATCTCGCAAATGGCTAACCTGGCCATGTGCTCTGTAACCGACTTATCCGTGCATCATCTATGATGTCACCCGAGGCGGTTACCCGAGCGTGACCTCCAAGAGCTAGCTTGGAGGCCAAGCAAACCAAGATCTAAGAATACAAAGGGACTCTAACCTAAAGAGGTATGCCGTTCTTCTCTAACCCTAGACCTGAACTTCACCCCTGAGATCTAACTTGATTGTCAGAGGGTCACTAGGCTGTGGAAGCCTAGTGACTTGTTGCAGGTCCGGGAGCAGGAGCTGCGGAGGAAGGAACCAAGCCCTAAACACGGTCTAGGTCCCAACAAATTGAACCCCGACAATTGGCGACTCTGCTGGGGATTAGTCGTTTTCTATGATGTTCGCTCTTCCCCTTCAACAGCTCTCACCTTGCACATAGTCGTTCTTCAAGATGAAAATGTCGAGATCTGAGAACCGAAAGGCGGTGACGCAATGAGAGTAATTGGCAAAGATCAAGCAGCTCTTCCACCTGTCCTCCAGCTCTCACTGCGGCGGGGGGTTAGGACCGTCTGTTGCACAACAACGTACGCATCCGCCAAAAGAATCCATGGCATAGGCAGTTCGTAAAAAGACCGCCTTGCCCCTTCCAGCGAAATAGTTCTTTGGGAGACAATGGGCTAGCACAGAAGGCGTTCACCGTGCCCCGAACGGTAATCAAACCAGGATTCAAGGCAGAAGTTAGCTTTCGACAGGCTCGGAAGCGTCCATACCCTTCCGTGCCTCCTTCGTACCTTGGTTTTCCAAAGCGAAGCCCACAAACTGACAGAAACCTTCCGTGCCTCCTTCGTGCCTTGGTTTCCCGAAGCCGAGCCTACGAACCGACAAAACCCTTCCGTGCCTCCTTCGTGCCTCGATTTTCCGAAGCTGAGCCCACGAACCGACGGAACCCTTCCGTGCCTCC
This sequence comes from Rhododendron mucronatum var. ripense, assembly GCA_019656295.1. Classification (NCBI taxonomy): domain Eukaryota; kingdom Viridiplantae; phylum Streptophyta; class Magnoliopsida; order Ericales; family Ericaceae; genus Rhododendron; species Rhododendron mucronatum. Next base: position 2,311,237 of record BPLT01000008.1, on the reverse strand, counting down.
TTCGTGCTTAGTGTGGGCACACGCCCCGAAAATCGCCCGATTTTGGTTTCGAATGGATATTGTTTGGGGGGCGGCCCTTTTGGAAAATAGCGCGGCGAAACGCTTCGATTCAGAGTCGCCACTCGGGTTTTAGCGGAAGAACACCCAAGGAACCGAACTCGAGAACGTTTGCTACGTTTTGCTTTGATTTGAAAAAATGTTTGATTTGATTTGAAAAGGCGTAGACTGGTCCGTCGTCACCTTCGATATCTGAGGTTCGGGAGCCAGGTTACGAGAGGGGAAGGGTTTTATGGCACCCCTCTCGCCCAATCCGGAGATCGGTCTCTACTCGGGCATTTTATTAAAACTTTTGCATTTTTCTCTCATTTGATCATTTTTTGGCCAGTTAGGACGGGGGAGCAGTTAATAGGGATTAAAACTGTAACACGTTGCAGTTTGTATGACAAAATGTTTATGGATGATGATTTGCTTGCTTGAATTGAATTAAATGTAAGAACATAGATTGAGAACAAGCACTGCCAGAAGTTCAACGGGGTGATGTACGCTGCCCATCGGGTGCGTGAGCAGGCGACATGCTGGCACGCCATGGCCAAGCCACGACACGACACGCCAGCACACCTTGCGCACGCCACCTTAAGGCTGGCGTACATTACCACACCAATTTCTTACAGCTCCTACTCTCAATCCTCTGGGCTCTGGAAGGGACCAGTGCACACCCAGGGCAAACCACGCAGTTTATAATATGGATTATACATATGTACAGACGTAAGGAATGGCGAGTAGCCAGGAAAATAGCAAGACAGACCCCATAAACAGAGTGGGGAGGAACAAGAGGCCAAGATTGAACTGGGATGTAAGGGCCAGGCACTGGTCTTCAACAAACGTGCCGTACGCCACCCTGTGGGAGCCGTACGCCAAGTCTGCATGTGAACCAGTGTTTGGCTTTACATCATCTGGGTTCTGGAACATGACCAGACATACCCCAGAGGCCTTGAGAATAAAGAAAGTGCAAATATTGAAAGCTACATTTGAACAGTTCTAAAATACAGAAAGTAATAGACTGGTTTTTAGCATGCTATAAGGTGATGACATAAAGAAAATGAGCAATAAATGAGCCCTACATGATCCCCACGCCAGCTGTGCACGTACAGCCAAAGGTGGCGTACGGCTAAGAGGAGCTGGCGTGCGCCATGTGTTGGCTCCTACGACTGATTTATTTCACCAGAAAGGGGCCTGGACTAGTATCAGTTACTAGCCAGAACCTTTCTGGTTCCCCTCAGGAGTTGAAAACAGAACGCAGCACAAAGGTGGTATACCTTTGGTGCAAGAGAGAAAGGATGGTGATGAGCTTTGGTTGAAGATGGAGGCTGTTGTAACAACTGATCAGTAGAGAGAGAGGGTGTGAAGCTGTTCTATCTCTCACTCTTACAACAAGAGAGCAAGAGGAAAGAGAGAAGAAGGAGAGTAGACTTAGAGAGTTAATGTGCTAACCCCTTGCAAATGAATGCAAGGGGGGGGGGTATTTATGGTGGAGAGAGGGGCTGAAACCAGGGCTGATCAGCTGGGTTTAGGGCTGGTTGGGGTTGAGTGAGAAGCCTCCATGCATTAAATGCATGGGACTAGGTGTAGGAGAGAGTGAGGGACGGTCCAGCAGGAAACAATCATTAGGAACACTGTTCCCTGTACTTTGGAGCCGCAAAAGTCTCGGTCGCGTGCTGTAAAAGCGATGATTTGACTGGTCTTGACCCTCTGTACGCCACCTATGACCTACCGTGCGCCAGGTCAAACTCAGTCAACGGCCGATGATCGACACGTGGCAGATACCTGGCGCACGCCAAGGAGGAGGTGGCGTAAGCAAGGTATGATTTTGCTGAGGCTCATTGGGCTCGAGACTTGAAGGGCTTGAAGGTGGGCTTTGAAGGGAGAGAGTTCAACGCTCAAAGCTCAAATCCTTCCATCAACTCTGAACTGTTCTCGACCGTTTATCATCATCGGGTCAACAAAGAAAGTAAAAGGACTAATCTGGACAGTCCAGAATGGGGTGTCTACAGAAGCCCCCCTTGGACGGCACTTGGAGCACCATTTGGTTGAGTGGAGACAAGTAACGTCAAAGGTTGTCTAAACACCCTACTCTTGACTATTCTGAGCAAGATAAAGAAGGCATGAACCTTAAAGAACCTGATCGGTGAGTCCAGCCGGATAGATTATTTGAGAGAGACTGCTGCCTGCGGATGGCAGAAATGGGACAGGTAGACCGTCGTTGAATTGAACTTGGACGGATAGACCGTCGTCGATTTGAAATTGGACGGGTAGACCGTTGCTGATTTGAAATTGGACGGATAGACCGTCGCTGATTTGAAATTGGACGGATGGACCGTCGTTGATTTGAAATTGGACGGGTAGACCGTCGTTGATTTGAAATTGGACGGGTAGACCGTCGTTGAATTGAAATTGGACGGGTGGACCGTCGTTGAATTGAAATGGGACGGGTGGACCGTTGTTGAATTGAAATGGGACGGGTGGACCGTCGTTGAATTGAAATTGGACGGGACTCTGCTTGGGGGTAAGCCCACCAGAGGTACAAATAACCATTTGGACCCTTTGAGTCCCCATTTGAGGAGGAAAAACCTGATCCATGGTGTTTGGGCCCACGGCCCAACAAAACGTGGCGTACGGTATACCAACCATGGCGTACGCCAGGAATCTTTGTCAACCCGGTCCAGATCCAGGCCCATACCCGGCCCAGCACGGTCCCATGTCGTATAAACTCCTCTGGCAGTGCAGAAACCGCCATTCTTCGGTTTTGAAGTCCAAAATCCTTCAATCTCTCTCAAACTTCCCTTTCTCTCTCAAATTCCTTCATCTTCCACCGTATCCCACTCACCCACAGTCTTCCATGGCAGAGCCTGGCGGTGGCAGCGGCAATGGCGTTGGTAGAGAGGAGGAGCGGCGAGCACAGGGGGAAATCGGGACCATGGGACTTCCAATCGACGATCAGTCGTCGACAGGGGGTTTGTCGAGTATTGGTGCAGAGGATAGAGGCGGCGATGGTGGAAATAGCGGCCATGCAACAGAGGTGGTCGGCGGCGATGGGCGGCGTACGCCAGGGTCGACTGACCGTATGCCACCCGTCGTTGAGGCAGGGGGCCCACAGGTGCGACGGTTGGACTTCGAGAGTGGTGTAGAGGGGTTGGTAATCACGGGTTCGGTTTTGACAGGGACCCACGGCGGCGGCAGCGGTGGTGATGTTGGTGGCGGTGATGATCGGTCGGATGCGCGGAGAAGAGATCCGGCACGGGGCAAAGATATCGTGGCGGAGGAGGATGCTCCCATTGGGGGACCCACAGGGCCCGTAGAGTTCAGACCAGCGGCGGGGTCCTCGGTGCATGTTCCCATTACGCGCGGGGACTTTGCGGAGTTTGTTTCGGAGGAGGTGCTTGATAGGTTGTTGAGAGAGAACCCGACGGTGGTGGAAGCGGTGATGTCAGCCCGGGAGGAGAGGCTGAGACAGATTGCACAGGCTCAGGAGGAGGAGCGCCTGCGGGTTGAGGCCGAGAGGGCCAAGGCTGCGGAGGATGCCTTCGTACGGGAGACTGAGGTAGTCGAGCAGGTCCAGGAGGAGGGTGGCCTAGCTCGTGAGCGAGCGGTGGCACGGGCAGAGGCGATGCGGGCTGCAGGCCGCCCGGCTTTTAAGGCAGGGGCCTATGTTCCTCCGGAGCCACATTTGTTCATACCGTCCGGGTTTGAGAGCTACATCCCCCGACGCGATGATTATGACGCAGAGCTTGTGCTGAGAGACCCGGAGTGGCACTTGTCGGTGGACTGGGCGCAGGTATTCCTTTGAACTCCACTTTTGATTCTCTGTAGTTCCTTATTACTGTGCTTGTACTTAGCTTACTTGTGCATGATGTTTGATAGCATAGCGACATATGCATGCCTGATAGCTTGACTTGGTAGATAGAACTTGGGGTAGAACATGCTTGAATTTGACTGTAGGCTTGCTAGCACCTTGATAAGAATCACATGATAACGAACTTGAATCGACTGTAGGTTGCCTCGACTTGTTAACATTGTAGAACTCGAAGACTGATGAAATACCATGCTCTTGATTTGCCTAAATACTTGCCTCTTTTGAGAAGAGAATCGATTGAAATAGGGTACCTTATGCCTTTGATTCGACTGAGTAGAATGCCTTGCGTACATAGAATATCATGCTTTTGAAATAACTTGCTTCGACTTCCTGGTAAACACGGATCTTGAATTGAACACAGAATGTTGAATGCCCTTTTATAGTAGGTTCGACTGCTTGTTATAGTATGCATGCTAACGGAAGCTCTTGTTCTTCGGCTTTTATGGTGTGCAGAGGACGAGAGGTGGTACAAGGGGGCACGGCGGTCCTGCTAGTTCCCTTGAGCTGTACAGAGGGTTGCCCAAGCGGGTTAGGTCCTTGGTTGACGCTGCGGGGTTCAGGCCGTTCATCCTTACACAGACGGCCACGCTCAGCGACCACGCCCTGCTCACGGCGCTGGCGGAGAGGTGGTGGGACGCCTCCAACACTTTCCACCTTCCGATCGGGGAGATGACTGTGACTTCGGCGGACTTTGCTGCTCTGACGGGCCTGAGGGTAGGAGGAGAGCCTATCCCATTTGACACGGGGATCCACAGAGACTCGGAGGCGCTGCAGTGGTTCTTGGGTTTTGTACCCGTGGGTATCTCAGAGACATTCACCCACGACCAGTTCCACTGGCGTTTGAAGGACAGGGTCCCGCACTCGGAGCAGGAGGAGGAGCAGATGGCGAGGGCCTACTTGTTGTACTTGTTCGGGGAGTCGCTGTTCCCTAACAAGAGGTCCACGGTGCACTTGGCCTACTTGCCGGCCTTGTTTGACTTGCGCACGGCGGGCAGGTACGATTGGGGAGGTGCTGCTCTGGGGACGTGCTATGGCTTCATGGGAGAGTTCTCTCGGCGGAAGAAGGCGATAGCTGGCCTTTGGAGGGTGTGGGAGGTAAGAAAAACGGACTTGTAACCTTTACTTTTCTGAGTATTTTCCTTTCTTTTGAATTGTGACTGCTGTACTGATGCTTTGATTGTTTAAACTTGCAGCTATGGGCGTACGAGGTGCTGAAGATGTACCCTCCAGAGAACTCGTGCCGGAACTTGAAGATGCTCCCCCGCGCTCTGATATGGGGGCCACAGTACCGAGGCAAGAAGGCAGCAAGAGGTAGCCTCCAGGCCTTCCGGGAGTACCTTGACGAGCTGTCGAGCACCCAGGTAGAACTCAACCTTTTATTGCCTACTTTTGCCTTTGAATTGCTTCAATGCTGTCACTGATCGACTGTTTGTTGCTTGGTTGTTGAATGCTTGCAGGTGGAGTGGGACCCTTGGAGGACCACGGAGGCTGAGCCGGAGTACCTTTCCCGGAGCAGGGTGGTAGCCGCGAGCCGCGTGCTGCTGGAGTCGATTTTCGGGTGGCAGTGGTACTTGGGGGATCGAGTGACACGGCAGTCACTTGAGGCTTCAGAGTTTGTGGTGCCGGGTCCACTTCCGCCTCGCGCTTCACACACGGACCAGTACACGCTGGCTGAGCTGCAGCGCTTCACCGTCCAGGCAGGCCTTAGTGCTTTCTTGAGGCCCAAGCGTGACTATGCTGTCTATCAGAGGCAGTACTTGGCGGGACCACTCGAGGTAGTCGAGCACGGAGCTGTAGAGGCTGAGGCTAGAGCAGCTGGAGAGGAGAGGCGCGGGCAAGGCAGGACTGCCCGCTCGAGGGAGAAGAGCGGGCCGGCTAGGGCGACGGGCCTGCCTCGGCTTTCTTGGACACTGGCTGTGCGGGATGCTCAGGGAGAGGAGGCGACTATTCAGTTCGAGCCTGCTAGGAGAGAGCCCGAGGAGATCACAGGACCGGTACGATACTATAGCATCCCTTGCATTTCCCTTGCTTCGACTTTAGCATGTATACTTGTCTTGCAAACTGACTTGACCACTTATTGTAACACAGGCCCCGATGGAGTGGGTGCGAGAGGCGGTGCGCCTGATGAAGGCTATGGAGAAGGAGTTTCACAGAATTGCTAGCGGCGCCCAGTTGCGGCTGCACTATCCACCTCCAGCTCCAGCTCCTACTGTGCGGCCTCAGGTATGACTTTGAAACTTTGATAGAACAATATCCTGCTTTCACATTTCAATATATATATATACAATATGTACACAAATGTTAACATGCTAAATGCAATGCAGGGGCAGGCTAGGGCGGCTCCTAGGAGGAAGAGCGTGAGGCCACCGCCTCAGAAGAAGATAGCACCGAGCTCATCCCGACCAGCAGCGAGCACTCAGAGAGGAGTACACATCGCGCCTGCTAGTGAGGATCTCCCATTCCGCCGGGAGCTGAGGAAGAGGTCTGCAGAGAAGAGGCCTGCTGAGGGACCTTTGCAGAAGAAGAGGAGAAAAGAAGAGGAAGCAGAAGAAGAGGAGGAGAGCACGTCCCTCAGCAGCGGCTCTGACTCTGCAGGCGACCCTCGGTTCCGGATAGACCCGCGCGAGCTGGTAGAGAGCGAGGAGGAGGAGGACGACGAGGACCTTTTTGACGACTGAGGGCTATCACCGAGCCTTAGTCTATTTTGCTGTTTTGAGTTTTGATACACTGGAACTTTGACATTTTGACGCTTTGGATATGAGGCCTGCGTGCCTTTTGACTTTTGGGCGAGTGTGCCTTGATACATGTTGAGTTTTGCTCGGGCCGATGTGCCGCTTTGATACATTCCCACCTTTTGCTTTTTAGGACTTTGACATAGTATACATGGTAGAAATAATATCTGCATTTTCTGTTTGTTGATTCCTTTAGTTATTGGATTTTGTGTTTCAAGGAACGAACAAACCATCCCGTAACATCTAACATGCATTGATGATGGTTCTGAATCAACATAGACACTTGCACATGTGCAAAAATGGGTCTAGCTCGAAGAAAAAGGTACAGAAAAGCCCCAGGATACGAGATATGCCCCAGACACGCGGAGGATACGGGAAAATTGGTATTAATAGACCAAATTCTATATCTCTCCAAAACAGAAGGGATTGACACTCTGAATAGACTACAGAGACATACAATGACCTGTACGAACCATTGAAACCGGTAGAAACGTCCCGATATAAGGAAAATACCATAAAAAGGCTAAAAATGTCGCAAAAATGGACATAAGACGCAAAAGACGACTCGATATGGTCCCGGACCGAAACCGACACCTCCGTGCAGTCACACAAGTCCTATGTGACATGTACGGTGTAACAAAACTTGGCAAAACCCGACAAAACGAAATTTGATCCTCCGTATCCTCGATTTTAGTCCGACACGGGCCTTCGGGGGTCCAAAATCTTCGACGGGCACGGCTTTTAGGATCCGATGCTTTGCTGCAGTCCCAAATGATGTTTGAAACTTGGAGGAATCAAGAAATGGCCAAAGCGAGCCTTGGAATTAAAAACGACCATGCGACGGCAGTTGCTGCTGGAAACTGGCTTTCTGATGCACTTACCTACCGTACGCCACGGTTAGAGACCCGTACGCCAGGACTGTGAAAGCCATGTGTACGCCAGCTTTAGGTTGGCGTACGCCAAGTTCCCGTGAGTCAGATCCACTTGGCTGACCAACTGTCCTTTTTTTCAGGGGGCGTTTTGTTTTTACCCTCACACGGTTTCCCCACGGTTTCTGAGAGTTCAGAGGAGGCAGGGTACTTGGCATAATGCTCCCTTGGAGGCTAGTTGATTGGCTCCATTCTCCAAGCATTTTACAACGGTCATTTGAAAGCCTATAAAGCTGGGGTGCCTCATTCAGGGCATTCTCAGCACCAATTACTCCCCTTTTCTTTTTCTAGCATATACATTGCTTTGTCCATGGATGATCCCCTCCCGACACTGCTCAAGCCTTGGCTAGTGTCCTTTTTGGGTGTTGATTGGCTCAACTTCCAATACCACGGGCTTTCTTCTTTCCGCTTTCTTCGTCATGTGCCGATCCGCCCGGCGCTGCTGTGGGCCGCCCTGAGATTCTGGGACCCGGACGTCCACGTCTTCCGTTTCGGCGATGATGAGATGTGCCCGACCGTGGAGGAATTTCAGGCGTACCTCCGCACTTACGCGTCCCCGACGCTCGTCGTTCCTCCCTATCAAGTGAGCATGCCAAAACTGCTGGCCAGCTCGCTTGGCATTTCCCGGGGTTTGGCGAACACAATTCTAGATGGTGGCCAGGTGAACGTTATCCGCCTGGTTGAAATGTACAGTCCAGATGTCGACTTGAATAGCCCGAATAGTGACGAAACTCAAGCACGTCGGCGCTTCGCCCTGGTTATCTGCCTGCTTGCGGCTTATTTGCTCGTTCCTGCTGACGGGCGGGTCAGCCCTTCCTTGGTGAGCGTGGCTGCTCAAATGGGGGATCGAAAGAACGTGATTCCCCTGGTCCTGGCTGAGACACTCTTGGGTTTGGATTTAGTGAGTACAGGCCAATCGGCCATTTTCAGCGGGAGCCCACTCTTGCTTCAGGTAAACTCACTCAGCTCACCTTTTTCTGGTTTTTCGCACATTCTCGTTTTACCTCGACACTCGGCTTAGGCCGCTTCCTAGTTCCTTACTGGTCTTTTCGCTCAGGCTTTATCTGACTCCTTACTTGTTTTATCACTCATGCAGCTGTGGTTGTCGGACAAGCTGAGCCTTTTGCATCCACCGGCAGCGGGCTGGAACCTGTTTCCAAAACGGGTTCATCAGAGGGAAATGCGGTATCCTGACTTGGATGTGGAGGGCTGGTACGAATTCATGCTGGAAATGCAGCCCGATGAAATTGCTTGGAGGTGTCCTTGGCTAGACCTTCCAAACATGACCATCCATTCTGACGGCTTTGACAGGGTGGTCATTGCGGGGCTGACCAGCTTCACATTCTATATCCCTGGGCGGATCCTTCGCCAACTGGGCGCTTCACAGGAGAATACTCGAATCAGCACCGGGGGCTTCCGTCTTCCCAACTTCAATGCTCAGACGCTGGGTGGTTGTCAAAGGCGCTGGGGCCTGAGGATTCTCCAGGCGGAGATGCCAGATTTCAACCCTCGGCTAAAGAATCGCTATAGACAGTGGCTGAGAGCAGATGTGCATGCAAGAACAAATATGGGCTGACTCCAAACCACTTTGCTGTACTTAGAATAAGCTGTGAGCCGTTAGGCTTTTCAAGCATTTTGTTATGTTTTTCATGCTTCATTTCTTTTAAGGCTTTTATGCTCAGCTTGTGTATTAGAAATAGTAATTTTGCAAAATAAAGTTGAAAGATGAAGGGTTTCCTCCTTTTGAATTCTCCAACTCAACTCCAGCCCGCCTTTTGAGTCTTTGAACTATCTCAGCTTTGGTGCAAACCCAGAATGTCAGACCGTGGATCAGCTCGATAGGATATGACCGGGTCTCATTGAGAGACTGCCTACGTATCCCTTTGCAGGGAATCAGGTCAGAACGTAGTTCAGGCAAGGGTTCGCTCGTGTATTTTACCTCTCCTTTTACGCTGTAACTTTTGCCTAGAACCGCCTTACCAGGTTTTCGGTCTAGCGAGCTTTTTGACTTTGCCTGTTTATTTTTGCCTAGACCGCCTCCTTAGGTTTTCGGTCTAGCAGGCTGCTCTAACTTTTGCTTGGAATCGCCCACCCTTGTGGTTTTCGATCCAACGAGCATCTCTCAAGGATAGTAGCGCTTGAACTGATCCAGGTTGACCAAGGTACTGAATTCATTACCGTCGAGGTCGATGAGCCTGGCAGCACCCCCAGATAGGATGGTCTTGATGATGTACGGCCCAGAACGCTTTGGCCGGAACTTCCCACGAGGATCGAACACTGGAGCCCGGATCTCCTTCGTAACCATATCCCCTTCGACCAGACCTCTCGACTTCACTTTCTTATTGAATACCCGGGGGATTCGACGCTGATACCCTTGAACATGATACAGAGCGCGGAGCCTCCTCTCATCAAACAACATGAGCTCGACAAACCTCCCGCTCAACCATTCAGCTTCCTCGAGCCCACTTTCGGCCATGACTCTCAGAGACGGAATCTCAAGCTCGATGGGGAGTACAGCTTCCATTCCATAGACTAAGGAGTACGGAGTTGCGCCCGTGGAAGTGCGAATTGACGTGCGGTACCCCCAGAGGGCCAACGGTAGCAGTTCGTGCCAATCCCTTGCAGACTCGGCAGTCTTCTTGATGATCATTTCGACGTTCTTATTTGCAGCCTCGACAGCCCCATTCATCTGCGGCCGGTAGGCTGTTGAATGATGGATCTTAATTCCGAATTCCTCAAATAGCTCCAAAACCCTACCCTGGAAGTGGCTTCCATTGTCTGAAACGAATGCCTGAGGTACGCCATACCGGTAGATGATGTTCTTTCGAATGAACTGTGCAACTTGAACAGTTGTCAGGGTCTTATAAGATTCAGCTTCAACCCACTTGGTGAAGTAGTCGATGGCTACTAATATGAACTTGTGGCCGTTCGAAGCAGAGGGGTTGATCATCCCGATAACGTCGATTCCCCATACTGAGAAAGGCCAAGACGAGGTCATACCAAAAAGCTCAGTTGGAGGAACATGCTGCAGATTAGCATGGATTTGACACTTATAGCAACGTCGCACATAGTCAATGCATTGAGATTCCATGGTAGACCAATAATAACCCAGCCTGAGGATTTTTCTTGCGAGCATGACGCCGCTCATGTGAGGACCGCAGACTCCTTCGTGAATCTCCTCCATTATCCGTGTTGCTTCGGCACCATTCACACACAGCTTGTGCATCCCGCAGTGAGACCTTCGATACAATTTTCCCCCACAGATGATGTACTGAGCAGCCAAACGTTGCAAAGCGATCCGATCCTTCCTCGTAGCCCCAGCGGGAAACTCCCCGCGCTCCACAAAATTCCAGATGTCATGGTACCAGGGTAGGCCATCATCGACATCATCGACGGCGTTGATGTATTCGTAAGCAGGCAGGTCCCTTTGTTCGATCACAATTGGCCGCATTTTGACCCCTGTCGGGAGTTCGATCATTGAAGCCAAGGTCGCCAAGGCATCGGCGAACTGATTCCTCAAGCGAGGGACATGGGTGAAAGTCACCTTATTGAAGCGAGGAATCAGTTCCTCCAAGTCTTGGTTATAAGGCTTCAGCTTTTCCTCGCGAACCATCCAATCTCCATTGGCTTGGGATACCACCAAGTTCGAATCTCCGATAACCTCGAGCTTCTCAACTCCCAGTGCAATTGCCGCCTCCATTCCGACGATGCAGGCCTCATACTCGGCTTGATTGTTAGTAACATCGAAATTCAGTTTGAATGCGAGCGGAATATGAGCGCCGGCGGGCGTGATCAGCAACACCCCGATTCCGAACCCTTTCTGATTAGCAGCCCCGTCGAAATACAGCGTCCATTCTTCTTCAGTTACGGTCAGTACATCCTCGTCCGGGAAGTTGAAATTCACATCCTCTGGCCCCTCAACTGGGTGATCTGCCAAGAATTCTGCCACAGCGCGGCCTTTTACTGACTTCGTCGTGACATGCTGGAGGTCGAACTCAGCCAGCAGAAGCAACCAACGTGCTAGCTTATGGGTGAGCGCTGGCTTCTCGAATAGGTATTTGATGGGGTCCATTCGAGAAATCAGCTTCACCGAATAGGCTAGCATGTAGTGTCTAAGCTTTTTGGTAGCCCAAACTAGTGCCCAGCATGTCTTCTCCAAAGGGGTATATCGCTCCTTGCTTCCCACCATTTTCTTGCTCAAATAGTAGATGGCCTTCTCGACTCTGTTTTCCCCTTCCTGCGCTAGCAGACACCCCATTGCCGTTGGTGTTACAAACAAGTACAGAATCAGTGGCTGTCCTGGCGTGGGTGGCATTAATACCGGAGGGTTCTGCAGATATTTCTGAATTGATTCAAAAGTAGCCTGACACTTGTCTGTCCATTCGAACGGGACATTCTTCTTGAGTAAGCGGAACAGCGGTTCACAGGTCGGAGTCAATTTGGCGATGAAGCGGCTGATAAACTGAACCTTTCCCAGAAAACTCTGCACTCCCTTCTCAGATCGCGGGGGCTCCATTTCGAGAATTGCTTTGATCTTGGATGGGTCGACCTCGATTCCTCTCTTGGTGATCAGAAACCCCAGCATCTTGCCTGCTGTAACCCCGAATGTGCACTTCTGCGGGTTGAGCCGTACATTATACTTTCGGAGCCTTTCGAGAAACTGTCTGAGTGAAGGGAGGTAGTCCTTTTCCTCTTTTGCCTTAACGATCATGTCGTCAACATACACTTCGACCGTCTTGTGAATGAAGTCATGAAACAGAGTTGTTTGGGCCCTTTGGAAAGTGCACCCGGCATTCTTGAGTCCGAAAGGCATTTTCACGTAACAGTAGGTCCCCCATTCTGTGACGAACGTTGTCTTCTCCTGATCCTCTGGGGCCATGAAGATCTGATTGTATCCTGCGAACCCATCGACAAAGGAGAGCAAGGCATGCCCCGCCGTGTTGTCCACAAGCACATCAATGTGAGGCAAGGGAAAACTATCTTTGGGGCTTGCCTTGTTCAAGTCCCTAAAATCGACACAAACTCGGATCCTTCCATCCTTCTTGGGTACGGGTACGATGTTGGCAACCCATTGGGGGTATTCAGCAACCCTCAGGAATCCTGCGTCAATTTGCTTGGTGACCTCTTCCTTGATCTTCTGAACCCAGTTCGGCCTCATTCTGCGGAGCTTCTGCTTGACAGGAACTGCCCCTGGCATTAACGGAATGCGGTGCTATACTATCTCGGGATCGATACCAGGCATGTCGGCGTGAGACCAGGCGGAAACCTCGAAGTATTCTTTGAGCACCTCGATGGTACCAGCGTGATGTTCCGGGGATAGGTTTGAACCGATTTGTATCATACGGGGGTCATCCTCATCTTTCAGATTTATTGAAATTACTTCTTCTTTTAGAGGCTGAGCATGCCTTTCGTCTTCCCTTTCGATGAGGGAACGCAACTCGGCCGGGATGTTCCCGTCAAAGTCGATTCCTTCATTGTCGGGGTCGACACAGTTTATGTAAAAGTCAGCAAAGTAATCGGAAGCAGGATCATTCATTTCATAAAACCCAGAGGGGTTGCCAAGTACAGTCGACTCAAATTCGAAGTAAAAGCTATGACGTGAAGGGCCGAGAGGCACAAACTCCGACTCTGAGCTAGACTTAGACTTGACAGACTCTGTGTCAGATTCAGATACATCGTCAATGCATGTTAGACGAGGAGTAAAAATGCAGTTATTAAGACTACCCTTTGCTTCGACGATGAGGGAGGTTGGATCGTTGAGAAGATCTGGAGAGTCGGGCCCAAGCATTAGCACTTCAGCCTCATCTTCCTTGCCAACCAAACCCACTTGGGAGAACAGCTCCTCTAGACCCCCTTGATCAAAAGCGACCAGCCAGTCAGCCCTTTCCTTGATTGCGACCAACTGCCTCTTGAATTCCTTTGCAGCCAGCTCTTCCTTTGCAATTTCCTCTTCGTCATCAGACCAAGTGTCGGCAGCGAAGATCTCAAAACCCGGAAGCCAAGTCCTAGTCACTTGATCCCAAAACGGTTCAGCCTGCCCCAGATAAGCAATGCCTCCTCCTTCACGGACGAAATAGCTGTCGGGGTTACCGTAAAGGGTCCGAGGTTTTCCCGTGTCTTTCCCTAATTTGGCCTTTTTGGTAGGGGGAGTGTATCCCAAGCCAAAGCGGCCTTCGGTAAAGGGAAAGACAGGGAACTCAGCGATCCCTTGCTGGTTGATCCCGAGCCCTAGGCCAGGCATGAATGACATCTTCCTCATGATTTCGAGGGCAGTAGAGCTGATTATGAAGTCATCATCCATGACAATGGACAGGACTGAGCCGGAAGTGTCGAAAGCAAATCCTCCAAAGTCTGAGTCCTCCTCCCCGTGCACGATCCCCAAAACAGGCGTCCCATCGTCCTTGAGCGGGCGGATCCCAGAGTCTCCGCAGATGGTTAGAGTCCCGGTAGGTAGCCCCAGCATGACCTTCTGGTGGAGAGTCGATGGTACAGCCATGACGTCCGCTCTATGCAGCCACGGCCTTCCCAACAATAGGTTGAAAGTGGTAGGGATGTCAACCACATGGAATTCCACGTCCATTTCAAAGCCCTCGGCATCAAGCTTCAGCATGAGAGTCCCTTCGACTACGCGGCGCGTGTTATCATAGGCCTTGACTGCCAGATTGGAAGGCGTGAGGTCAGCCTTAGTGAGCCCCAGACGGTAAGCAACCCTCATCAGACAGACGTTGATCGCAGATCCGTTATCGATCAACACAGTTGGCACCCAATGCCCCCTGCACTTGAGAGTAATGTGCAATGGACGGTTGTGAGTAGTCCCATCAACAGGCAGATCCTTTTCGGTGAAAGTGACGGAATGCTTGGAAAGCAATGGCAAGACTAGGGCAACCATGGCCTCCGCGGTGATGTCAATTGGCACGGTAAGACGGGCTAGAGTTGCGGACAGCCTTTCTCGATGCTCCTTTGATGATGATATCAGACCCCAGACAGAGACGGCGGCAGGAATCCTTTCCAGCTGTTTCAGAATAGCATCCTCTTCAGGTACCCCGCTAGGAATGGCCGGAGTGTTCTTTTGTGCAGAGGGAATAGTGGGTCTTAGATCACTACCGGGATTGGATGAGCTTCCAGCCGAAAGATGGGGTGGTTGGAAGACTCGGCCGCTCCTAGTGACATTAGCGACCTCCCACCAAGGCGATGTGTCCACAAAATCCCAGAAATCAGCAGGCACTTCCTCTAGCTTGCGTTTCCCCTTGTCGATCGATGCAACCTGGTCCGAAGCCATATCCCATTCCAGATCACTCATGACTTGTCCTTCCCAAGGGGCCGGATCCTGTGGGGCAGCTTCCTCGAATGGTATCCCCGGATTAGTGACGAATGGTACATCCCAAAGGCCTCCGTCCACCAAAGCAGTATCGACAGTCCAGATTTCATCCCCGACCTGAATATCGACCACTTTATCGACATCCCAGAAATCAGCAGGCAGCGGGCTTGTGTTAAGGTCGACGATCTCATCGACATCCCACAGGTCATCGGGTGGTGCATTCAATACCATAATAGAGCAATCATCCCTAGGATGCACTACCGGACGCGGCATTCCTACAGGCACAATGTTGACGGTCGGGTCGCCTGCATGCACGGCGTTGGAGATGGAGTCGAATAGTGGCCATGCTTCCCCCAGCTGCCGACGCACATCAGGGATGATCTCTCCTTGGCTGTAGCAATCCAAGTACTGCTCGCCTAAATCCTGATCATCGTCCCCCTTTTCCATATTGAAGTTCTGATTCCAGGCCAACTGTGCAGCAACAGGCTCAGGGTCCCACACGTATTCCTCCTCGGTTTCGGCCGCAGCGGGTTCAGGCTGGTAGAAGAGCATAAAGTGTGACAGGCCATCGAGTGGATCCGCCCTTGCCGCATTCCAATCTTCCTCCCATTGGTCTAACTGAGCTTGATCGACAACTGGTGCCTGAGGGAATCCCAAAAAGTACTGCTCGTTCCAATCATTAGCAAGTTCTGCCCATTCCCTTGCTTTGTCTTCCATATCCCAGCCAACCGCCAACATGTTGACACTGAATTCTGCCGGGATGGTCACAACAGGTTTCGGGTGATGCTCTGAGGTTATATGGTCAGTGGGGTTGAATATGGTGGAGCTAGGTTGGATTATAGTGGAGGTAAGGCTGATTTGGTTGATTTGAGGGTGGCCGTTGTGATGCGGCATGGAGTTGGTGATGACGTTAGGCTTAGGAGGGGTCGGGAGAGTGCAGTTGTCCACCAAATCTTGAATGGCGTGGCGAAGGCGGTAGCAGGAATCGGTGTAATGGCCGGGCATTTGGTGATAGGCGCAAAAAGCGTTCGGGTTGTGGCTAGGGGATGGATTCTGGGGCAGTGGAGTTGGATCCATTGGTTTGAGATGACCGGATTTGGCCAACCTTTCTAGCACTTGAGATAGCGGAGCTTCAAATTTGGTGAAGTTCCGGGGCTGATTACGGTTTCGGGGTTTTGGAGGGGCTTGGACCTGGTTGACATCGGCAGTGCGGTTGGAGTCTTGAGTATTGCTGCTTCCGGCAGACGTGGCGTTGGCATAACTGTTACTGCCGAACAAAGCAGCGCTGCTCCCTGAGTAAGCGCGAGGTTTGGCTTTGGATCCCGAGGAGGAGGAAGGAGGGTCGCTGCGCGGCAGAACCCCAGTTTGGAGAGCCTCTTCGATGGCAAGGCCGGATTCAAAGAAAGTATCCCAATCGGCCCCTTGGACGAGCACCAGATTCTTAGCAAAGTCGGG
This sequence comes from Rhododendron mucronatum var. ripense, assembly GCA_019656295.1. Lineage (NCBI taxonomy): Eukaryota > Viridiplantae > Streptophyta > Magnoliopsida > Ericales > Ericaceae > Rhododendron > Rhododendron mucronatum. The sequence continues at coordinate 2,294,893 of BPLT01000008.1, read as the reverse complement.
CAGCAGATTACGGGAGATAATACGGATCTGGTCCTTCTCACTCGGCCAATCTGTCATGACTGCAGCCTTAGTCCTCCAACGCTTGATGAAATCCGCAAAGGACTCTTTTGGATTCATCTTGGTGGATTCCAACTCTCTGGTGGTCATTTTGAGTTGGGAATTGTAGCTGTACTGGGCGAAAAAGGCCGCACCAATGTCTTCCCATGTTTTGCGCTTGGAAACGTCGAGAGACAAGAACCACTGAAAAGTTGGGCCAGCCAGAGTTTGAGGAAACAACTGGGCCATTGCATCCTCTTCCACCCCATGCAGTTTCATTGCACCATGGTAAGCGAGCAGGTGTGTCTTTGGATCGCCCGTCCCGTCGAACTTCGTAAAGTCGGGCATTTTGAACCTTTCCGGGAGCCGTGCATTTGGAAAGGGGCAGAGACGGTCCATGTCTAATCCTCCGGCGCTAATTCTTTCGGACTTGGCAACTGATTCTTCTAGTTTAGCCATTTTGGCGATCAAGGCAGCCATTTCGGGATTTGCAGCAGGCTGTTCGGCCGGAATGTCCTCCCTAGCTGGGTTCTCGCGCTCTTGCCGGTCGCCCTCTATCCTTGCGACTGGGATCCTTTCGTTGATAAGAGCCTGCAGGTTGGCCATGGCGGTATCGGCCTGGTCAGCCCTTTGCTGCATGATGGCAAGGTTGTGCTGAAGATCGGCTTGGATGGTTGTGAGATTCGGTGGAGGAACATCTGCCATGTCTAGAGCTTCTGTCTTGATCGGTTTTGGAGTTACAGGTGGAGAGGGAGAGGACGGAGGAGATTCGTGCGGAGTGGTCGGCGGCGAATCCTCCCTGGACAGAATGCAGAGCTGAGCTTCCGTTGTGACGAGTAGAAAAACAATTCCCTAAACAGACCCTCAAACAGACCCGACGGTCGTTCCCAAGCAGGTTTGGCTCTTGATTTCGAAGCTCCCCATGGTTCAGCTAAACAGAAAAATAGATGGGGCTCAATGACAGCCTGCAACAGTTTATTTTGAAAAAAGAATTGAAAGAAATGAGCATGCCAACGTCGTCAGTGTCCTCCTAGACTCTAACACTAGAGGGAGTCCAACTCATGCTGTTAGGATGCTGCCATAGAATCCTCGGATTTCTTTTTCGACGGCGTATCCTTGTTTGAGTTGATGGATACTAAAGGATGTCAAGATAACCTAAGCCTTTTGACTGCCCCTTTATCGAAGTTTCAACTTTGGAGGTCGGAACAGCTCGATACAGCTGGCGTGATACCATAACCGGGGTGGCGTAAGCAGCACTGTGCCGGAGCCTTGATTGGTGTAAGTGATTAGCACTTTAACCTGGATGGTGTGGGTATCACGACATGCTTTCCGCTGTTCCTGATTTTCTGTTTGAAACTGCGACTAAGTTTAGACAAGAGACTTAAACAGTCCTGATTTCCCAAAGTCTCGCTGACCCAAGGATTTTGGAAATTGATAACGCGCAATATCGAGATGCACGACTCTTCATCGGTCCATGGTAGGGTCCTAACAATCATGAGACGAACTCGAGACAGACCTAAAAGCCGCCCTAGCATGCTCCTACGCAAAGCGGGATGTATGTATGTACAGGCATGCGATAAGGAAAGCAGTAACACATAGACAGTTTATGGGGGTTAGATGCAAGTAATCCTACCCTGTAGGTTCCTGTCTTAGGTTGAAAGGTTCTAGTGCTTTGTACGCATGACGAGGCTGGTTTTGGCTGAAAGGGGTTCCTCTGACTAGAGTCGCGGTATACCTCCCACTGCAATGCGTGCAGCAAAGCAATGGTCGAACGGTATTACGACTCATCATCGTCCAAGGTTGTTGGGCATTCGAGAACCCCGGGCTCCAGTAAACTGTGCCGGTTACCCAAAACACCTCAACGGGGCTTATCCAACATCGATGCAAATGAAGAACGCCAAAGTATGACTAAATGAGAGAGAAATGTAAGATTTTTGGAAATGCCTTTTGAAGCTTGGCTCACTTTTATTAATCGATATTTGGACAAGACTACACAAGTGAACAATAACAAAGCCCCAGCTCGGATTGGTCGGATGCTGAGATCCTGTTATGTTACCATTCCGTTCTTCAGCAGCGTGGAGCGTACTGTTTTGCCAGGCTTTCGAAGATTGTTCATTTACGTATTAATGCCTAAATATTAATCAATGCAATGATCCCTAGCAGAGTCGCCACTGTGGGCACACGACCTGAAAATCGCCCGATTTTGGTTTCGAATGGATATTGTTTGGGGGGCGGCCCTTTTGGAAAATAGCGCGGCGAAACGCTTCGATTCAGAGTCGCCACTCGGGTTTTAGCGGAAGAACACCCAAGGAACCGAACTCGAGAACGTTTGCTACGTTTTGCTTTGATTTGAAAAAATGTTTGATTTGTTTTGAAAAGGCGTAGACTGGTCCGTCGTCACCTTCGATATCTGAGGTTCGGGAGCCAGGTTACGAGAGGGGAAGGGTTTTATGGCACCCCTCTCGCCCAATCCGGAGATCGGTCTCTACTCGGGCATTTTATTAAAACTTTTGCATTTTTCTCTCATTTGATCATTTTTTGGCCAGTTAGGGCGGGGGAGCAGTTAATAGGGATTAAAACTGTAACACGTTGCAGTTTGTATGACAAAATGTTTATGGATGATGATTTGCTTGCTTGAATTGAATTAAATGTAAGAACATAGATTGAGAACAAGCACTGCCAGAAGTTCAACGGGGTGATGTACGCTGCCCATCGGGTGCGTGAGCAGGCGACATGCTGGCACGCCATGGCCAAGCCACGACACGCCAGCACACCCTGCGCACGCCACCTTAAGGCTGGCGTACACTACCACACCAATTTCTTACAGCTCCTACTCTCAATCCTCTGGGCTCTGGAAGGGACCAGTGCACACCCAGGGCAAACCACGCAGTTTATAATATGGATTATACATATGTACAGACGTAAGGAATGGCGAGTAGCCAGGAAAATAGCAAGACAGACCCCATAAACAGAGTGGGGAGGAACAAGAGGCCAAGATTGAACTGGGATGCAAGGGTCAGGCACTGGTCTTCAACAAACGTGCCGTACGCCACCCTGTGGGAGCCGTACGCCAAGTCTGCATGTGAACCAGTGTTTGGCTTTACATCATCTGGGTTCTGGAACATGACCAGACATACCCCAGAGGCCTTGAGAATAAAGAAAGTGCAAATATTGAAAGCTATATTTGAACAGTTCTAAAATACAGAAAGCAATAGACTGGTTTTTAGCATGCTATAAGGTGATGACATAAAGAAAATGAGCAATAAATGAGCCCTACATGATCCCCACGCCAGCTGTGCACGTACAGCCAAAGGTGGCGTACGGCTAAGAGGAGCTGGCGTGCGCCATGTGTTGGCTCCTACGACTGATTTATTTCACCAGAAAGGGGCCTGGACTAGTATCAGTTACTAGCCAGAACCCTTCTGGTTCCCCTCAGGAGTTGAAAACAGAACGCAGCACAAAGGTGGTATACCTTTGGTGCAAGAGAGAAAGGATGGTGATGAGCTTTGGTTGAAGATGGAGGCTGTTGTAACAACTGATCAGTAGAGAGAGAGGGTGTGAAGCTGTTCTATCTCTCACTCTTACAACAAGAGAGCAAGAGGAAAGAGAGAAGAAGGAGAGTAGACTTAGAGAGTTAATGTGCTAACCCCTTGCAAATGAATGCAAGGGGGGGGGGGGGGTATTTATGGTGGAGAGAGGGGCTGAAACCAGGGCTGATCAGCTGGGTTTAGGGCTGGTTAGGGCTGGTTGGGGTTGAGTGAGAAGCCTCCATGCATTAAATGCATGGGACTAGGTGTAGGAGAGAGTGAGGGACGGTCCAGCAGGAAACAATCATTAGGAACACTGTTCCCTGTACTTTGGAGCCGCAAAAGTCTCGGTCGCGTGCTGTAAAAGCGATGATTTGACTGGTCTTGACCCTCCGTACGCCACCTATGACCTACCGTGCGCTAGGTCAAACTCAGTCAACGGCCGATGATCGACACGTGGCAGATACCTGGCGCACGCCAAGGAGGAGGTGGCGTAAGCAAGGTATGATTTTGCTGAGGCTCATTTGGCTCGAGACTTGAAGGGCTTGAAGTGGGCTTGAAGGTGGGCTTTGAAGGGAGAGAGTTCAACGCTCAAAGCTCAAATCCTTCCATCAACTCTGAACTGTTCTCGACCGTTTATCATCATCGGGTCAACAACGAAAGTAAAAGGACTAATTTGGACAGTCCAGAATGGGGTGTCTACACTTAGGTTTCCCGAAGCCTAACCCACGAACCGACGGAACCCTTCCGTGCCTCCTTCGTGCCTTGGTTTTCCGAAGCCGAGCCCACGAATCGACGGAACCTTTTCGTGCCTCCTTCATGCCTAGGTTTCCCGAAACCGAGCCCACGAATCGACGGAACCCTTCCGTGCCTCCTTCGTGCCTTGGTTTCTCGAAGCCGAGCCCACGAACCAACGGAACTATTTCGTGCCTCCTTTGTGCCTTGGTTTCGAGAAGCCGAGCCCACGAACCGACGGAACCCTTCTGTGCTTCCTTCGTGCCTAGGTTTCTCGAAGCCGAGCCCACGAACCGACGGAACTCTTCCGTGTCTCCTTCATGCCTAGGTTTCTGGAAGCCAAGGACACAAACTGATAGAACCCTTCCGTGCCTACTTCGTGCCTAGGTTTCCTGAAGCCGAGCCCACGAACAGACGAAACTTTTCCATGCATCGACTTCCTGAAGCACCGAGACACGGACCAAATGAATCCTTCTGTGCCTCATTCATGCCTTAGTTTCTCAAATCCGAGCCCATGAACTGACGAACAACTGGTATGAGGCTCAACACATCTCTCTGGGGCTTGGTACACATCAAAACATTCGGCCATACTACTCGTCAACTCCTCCCAAACTAATAAAAGGTCAAGAGAAGTTGAGGGGCTATTGTAGTGGCCCGGATAAATGGGGCTCTTTACCGACCCCGGAGACATATTACCAAGGGCTCCGTACCGACCCCGAAGACATATTACCGGGGGCTTTGTACCAACCTCGAGGAGATATTACCGAGGCCTCCATATCGACCCCGGAGACATACCACCTAGGGATCCATACCGACCCCAGAGACATACCACCGAGGGCTCCATACCGACCCTGGAAACATATTACCGAGGGTACCCAAGGGCTCCGTACCGACCTCCGAAACACAACACTGACGGCTCCCGAGCAAGCCTACTGCGCCTAATGTGACATAGCATCGAGAAGAATCCTCGCAAAGGGCTGACTTGGCCATGTGCTCTGTAATCGACTTATCTGATGCGTTATCTATGATGTCACCTGAGGTGGTTATCCAAGCGTGACCTCCACGTGCTAGCTTGGAGGCCAAACAAACCAAGATCTATAAAAACAAAGGGACTCTAACCTAAAGAGGTATGTCGTTCTTCCCTAACCCTAGACCTGAACTCCACCCTTGAGATCTAACTTGATTGTCGGAGGATCATTGGGCTGTGGAAGCCCTAGTGACTTGTTGCAAGTCCGGGAGCAGGAGCTGCGGAGGAAGGAACCAAGCCCTGAACACGGTCTAGGTCCCAACAAATTGAACCCCGACACATCCCACATCCACATATCTCTATCTCCCCGTCAATTGAAACACGTACGCTACCGTACTTTGACAAGTCCCATTAGGGATGGAATCGGTTCGGTTCGGTTCGGGTTTTGGAAAATTAGAAACTGAATCTAATTACTTGATGGAAAAAAAGCTCGGTTTGGTGTTTGCTAGCTCGGGTCGGTTTGATTCGATTTTTGCTAGCGTGGTTCGGTTCAGTTGGGGAAGGACCTGGCTTATGTTTGTTTTGTTCCCAAGCGGAGTAGAAACTAGAGAGAGAGAGAGAGAGAGTTGTTGTACATTGTATTTTGGAATTATTCTTTGTTTGCAACGCCCACGCCAAAAAACAGAGAGAGCTGGGGTAGGTATTCTCCACGACAATACATGCAGGACCACCTGACCTGGTTATGAAATACTACAGGACCCACCAAGTCCAAATGATTATCAAATCTTTCCAATATTTGAAATCCATTATTGAGAACAAATTAAGACGGTGAATTGATCCCTTACCTGTTACCCAATCGTTTTCCTAAACCGCACTCTCTCACTTGGGACAAAGATTTTTTAATATTCTAAACCAATAATAATTAAGGATCACCGACCTGTTACCCAATCGTTGACGGGTAAAAGTATCTGAAAACAAATTTGGACCATTAATCATATATTTTTACTCATAAATGGTTCAGCAAACAAATCTGAACCATTAATCATATACCGAATTGCAGACCAGCCAGATTCGTAATAATTGATTAGAATAAGATGCAGCATTAATTAATGACTTCAACCAACATATCACGTAGAGAGAGAAAAGGATTTTGTTGCTAGAAAGTGCAAGGGGTCCTTAATTTGCATCGTATGTTGTCAGTCGAAGGATGGGATTAGGAGGGGTTTAATGGTGATGACCGCCACAACAAGAATTTTAAAAAATATAATTATTATATGTATAAAAAAAATTTATGCCTAACTTATATAGTCTCGCCACCACTAAAAATTTTTTAGTATACATTCCCGCACTGCTAAAATAAAATTCTAGTTCCGTCCTTATTTGTCACGTCAACATCGTCAAATCTCGTCTAACAATTGTAAATGGTCCCCTCCCCTGGATTGACTTGTTGTCTCTTCCCAAAAAAAAAAAGTCCATTTAACAAAAAGAAAAAGTGAGATTACGTTTGCTTTCGTCTTAATTTTCTACTACTAATTTGTGTTTTTAATATTACTGTTTTTGTAAGGACTTTTTAAAAGTAACTATTTAGCATCAAATATTTACTGCTTTTTAATGTTTCTCTTTTGATACTAAATTATAATAACTTACTGGTTTATTTCGTGCGAAAATATCAGAAAATTACAAAAAAATAAATTGAACTTATAAAAAGCTCAACAAAGACGAATTTAATCTAAAACGTTTATTTGTTTTGGATTACTTTGGTCTATAGGGAACAATTTAAAGTTTTTAATCCTATTTCATATTTCTCTCGTCGAGACAAATTATATGTTAGTACAAAAAAACTGACACAAAAACTTAAAATTACTGTTTTGCATTAAAAATTGCAAAAAAACTCTTAATATTACTGTTTCTGATCAAGTTATTATGGATGACTGGTCCATATCGCGTGAAAAGAATTAGAAAAGTAACAAAACAAAAATTGAACTTATAAAAATTCCAACTGTAATGATCCGAAATTTTGAGCACTTGCTTTTTTATAAAAACAAAAATTATTTTATTTAGTTGTGCATTTTAATTATATGATATCTCGTTAAATTGCATATGTTCGATTATATGGGTACATGAGCCAACGTTCAGTATACATGGTACCTTAGTAATTAACAGAAATGCTTGGGGTACAGCAAGCCTTGCACAATAGCCGCGCTCAGATCCATTTTACGCCCGTCTTGGATCCCACAAAGATGATCGGAGCCACTTATTTTGTTCAAAATATTTTGTTTAATGTCCCTGTAAAAAATCATCTCAATCTGATATCGCTAAGGGTGTTTACGAATCATACAATTTTGCTTTAGAATTTGGCTTGAATTTATGGAGCAAAGTTTGATGATTTGTAAATTCTCATACCGTTATTGGATTGAGACGATTTTTTACATAGGCTCTAAACAAGATATTTTGAACAAAATGAGCGGCTTAGATCATCTTTACGGAACTCGAGACGGACGCAAAACTGATTTGTGCGCGGTTGCTGTACAGCCTATGCTGTACCTGTTGCACCTCTGATAAGTGCCAAAATATACATATTTTGTCCCTCCAATCTACATTTATTAGTCCCTTATTTTTGTTAACTGATTTTAATTTTGTGTTTTTATGGTTATAGGTTGCTCGAGCTCGGTTTCCAATAATTTGGGTAAAAAGAAGAATTTGTAGAAGTTCTGGATCAAAATGCAAAGTCTTTCGAAGTTGAATGGCTAATGTCTTATTATGTCAAGTCCAAGGGCCTTTTATGTTATTAGGGTTTAAAGCCCTACTCCCATAATATATAAGGCCCCGTTCCAGAAACAAGTTAAGAATTTATTTTTTGTTGAATAAGAAGGGTTGTTCCGGAAAATAAGAAGGATGGTAATTATTTTGGTAGAATTTATATAGGTACCAATGGGCGCCAGGTGGGAAATCGTACCGGCGGCTGCGCAGGGCCGTCTCCGGCCACCGGACGGCCAATCCGAGCCGTCCAAAAATTCTAAAAAAAAAGATCGCTTATATATACACACGGAAAAAGGGTGCTCGGATCAAGCAACCCTACACACCTCGGATGCCGTTGATTCCCGCATGGACCCCCTCAGTTTTTTTTTATAGAATTTTTGGACGGTTCGGATCGGTCGTCCGGTGGCCGGAGACGGCCCGGCGCGGCCGCCGGTACGATTTCCCTCCGCCGGCGCCCATTATCATAGCAACAGTCTTTTTATTTGGGTTTTGTGAAATGACCCTTCTTATTTTTTGTGAAATGACCCTTCTTATTTTTTAATGAGAAGTGGCAAAATAAATACTTATGTTTTAAGAAGATTTTCGGAACGGTGCCTAAGTCAGGTTACTGACTTCGAAAAGACTTCTTCTGTCCGTGGAAAAGAAAACAAGTTACGAACGGCGGCAGACCGTGGAAAAGAATGAAGAACGGGGCTGCCGATTCTTTGTTCTGATGATTGTTAGTTCTCTTTTGAGTTTTTATTTCCTTCCAAATTTTCGATGCTTTGTTTAATTATTTGTACTCCGGTAACTCGTTTAATTTTTTTTCTTCATAAAAGTTGTTCGTTAATTCTTATTTAACTTAGATCTTTTGTTTATTTTTCATCTGTCATAATAAAAGTATGTTTCAAATTGAGATTTCTTTTGTTTATTACTTAATGATGAGTGAGTAGTTGTTTAGGTAGGGTCGCGGGGTGATTAGCACACCGTGGCTAATTCGGGCACTGCTCATTTTATCGAACAACGAAAAAATTATTTTAGATGAGAAAATACTTCTCGCGGACGAACCTGGGCATCGTCGGAGCCCATGTGAACGGGGGAATAGGGGTCCAAAACTCGTTCTTACCTGCGCATTGGTATACGGCAACCATAGGGTCTCGAATCTTACGGGGTATCTTTTTATATCTAGAATTAAACGTTCTTGAGAACTCCAAATAGAGCAGATTGATCTGAACTAGGGCTGTTCAGAAACCAGACCCGACCGACAACCCGACCCGACCCGAAATTGATGACGGGCGGTTTCTAATTTCCTTTTTCGGTCGGGTTTGGGTTGGATTGGTCGGATTTTATATCCCGTTGGTCGGGTTTCGGGTGCCCATACATTTTTTTGGGTGAACCCGACCCGACCAAAAGATACACATATAAAAGGAAAAAAAAAAAACGCTACAATCCTTTTTCATTTCATTTCCCGCAGCCCTCCCCTTCTCCAGATCTGTTCTCGCCTGTCGCCTCTCAACCCTCACCAGTACGCCACCACCGACATCCATGCCCATCGGCCACCGCCATCAAATCAACGCCGAGCCCCACATGCCCACCGGCCACCGCCATCAAATCAACGCCAAGCCCCCTTATCTCTCTTAATTGATCAGTCCCCGACTCCCCGTTGTCTTTCAAGTCTCAATCGATCACCGAGGGCGAGGAGGAAGAACTGAAGTAGGCAAGAAGCCCAGAACCCTAAATCGACAATGTGTCACTGATACAACAGTCTGGTACGTCTCTCTTTCTCTCTCTCTCTCTCTGTGAATTTCTCGACGAGAGTCGAGAATAAACCCCCTTGTTTAATTTTTCCTCCCTTTTTGGCTGTAGATCAGTGAGTTTTTAGCTGGTTTTTTCTGACTGATGTAGCTAATTTTTTGATTGACTGATAAAGGCATAAAACAAAACAAAAATTAACAAGGACGTGGCCCCTGGGTATTGTGTTTTCCTGAAGGCCAATGGATCTTACGAGTGCCTGATATAACATGTTAACTGTCACATACAGACTATATAGATGCCAAAGATGTGAAGTTTTAACTGTCAAAAAAAAAAAAATTAACTGTCAAATACATGTTAACATCACCATTGAGCTACTAGATGCCAAAGATGTAAAGTTTTATGATTCTATTTCGATTTTTGACTGGTGTAGCACTTAATTTCCCCCCCTCCCCTTTTTGGCTGTAGATCAGTGAGTTTTTGGTTGATTTTTTGCAAGTGGTGTAGCTAATTTTTCAACTGATAAAGGCGTAAAGCAAAACAAAACAAAAAAAAAAAACAGTTTGTTCTTATATTTTCAACTGGTGTAGCACTAAAGCTAATTTTATGATTCTATTTCGACTGGTAAAGCAAAAGAAAACAGTAAAGCTATTTTTTTTCTCTTATTTCAACTAGTTTAGCACTATATCTATATGCATTGCAGACTTGCAGTTTATTGATCTTGATTACACTTGTTTGTAGGTGATGGATTCAAGCAATTTTGATTTCACGCTTTGTGGGGAACTTGAGGATGATGTTGTAGATGTTGAAGAAGTTGAACTTGGAGGTAATTCTAATCCTCCTGTGTCTACGAATGCCGATGTTATTGGAGTTGGAGGGCCTAGGTGGGAGCCATAGGATTAGTGTCGCAACTCCAAGACAACCAACTGTCCCAAATAAGCTTGATTGGAAGAAGTGTGGGTTGTTTGTTATATTCTTGAAACTTTTTTATGATGCAACCAAGAAATTTTCGGCTTCTTTATTTGTCACATCCAATATGTTCTTTCATGAGTTGTATGAGGTTCAAGTGAAGATAGAAGAATTAATTGCCAACCGAGATCCTTATATGTCTTCAATGGCAATTGAAATGAAAAGAAAATTTGATAGGTATTGGGGGGATCAAGAGAAATTCAATCCCCTACTTTATGTCGCAGTGGCATTGGATCCGCGGTATAAATTAAGGTTGGTGAAGTTTTGCTATTCAAAATCCAAAGGGAAGGCGGAGGGTGAGAAAATGGAGAAAAAAGTGAAGAATGTTTTGAACCGGTTGTATGATTCTTATGCAAAAGAGGGTGAAGTTAGAAAAAGTGTGTCTAGCGCAAGTCCAAGTCCAATGCCGAGGGTGGAGAATGAGGATTGTGATTCTCGCTTGAATTTAGCTACAGAATTTGACACTTACTTGGAGGAGGAGTATTCTAATGTTTGTTCCTCGGAGGTAGACAAGTACTTGGGGGATTTGTGTGAACATAGGGACAATTCGGTTTTTGATATCTTGATGTGGTGGAAGAACAATTCCAACAAGTATCCAATCTTGTCAACAATAGCGCGTGATGTATTAGCTGTGCCTGTGTCTACTGTTGCTTCTGAGTCAGCTTTTAGTACAGGTGGTCGCGTATCCATTTCGGAGTTCACTCTCACCGTCAATGGTCGAGACTCTTGTATGCACCCAAAATTGGCTTTTAAGCACGGTTCCAATCTCTCTTCGACAGGCTATGGATAAAGTTGAAGATTTTGAATGAGGTAATTTAATTTAATTGATCTGGACCATCTGGTCTACAATTTAATTGATTTGGTCTATTCAATCGAAACATTTTCTAGTATTGTATTGAATTAAGTGTTTTTTTTTTTTCAGAATTCTTACAAACTGATGATGCAAGTTCTTAGGGATTGATGGGGCTTTGGACCTTGGTAAAACATAACAGCAGATGTTATTTGATGATCTTTGAAGTTTTTACTTATCAAAAAAAAAAATCTGTGAAGTTTTTAATTGTCTTCTAATTTTTCTTTCTATGTAACCGGTTTGAACTTTGAACACATATGGGAATTATGGGGTTGGGAGCAACAACACTATGGAGTATGGACTATGGAGTATTGGCTAATTTAAACTATTGTGGACTTCTTTTAATCATTTTAGACTTGTTTGGTCGTCGTTTGAACTTGTAATTAATATGGTGGTGGAAAACTGAAAATATTTTGACTTCTTGTTGATTGGTTGTGTTTGTGTATGCCTACTGAAAAAACAGGGGAGTAGAGGCTAGAGAGTAGCTCTCTGTAATTTTTTTTTTCTGTGTGGTGGACCTGGTGGTGAAAGAAACTATAAATGTTTGTGACTGCAGAATGCAGACTGCTCAGTGCTCACTGGCTGAGAAAACAGGGGAGGGTTGGCTGCTCTAGTGCTCTTTGGAAAACTGGAAAACATTTCCAGCTGAAATGTTTGTTTTTTTTTTTTTGTTATGTGGTTGACTGGTTGTGCTTTTATGTTATGTAGTTGTGTAATTGTGTTTGAAATTTGGATTGACACATGTGGAAACTGAAAAACAGGGCTTGAAGCCTTGGATTGAGCCATGGGGCATGGCCCAAAATATTTATATTAATTCTTGGGCTATTTGGCCTGCTAAAATGGTGGAAAACTAGCCCAAAATAATTAAAGAAGTTAAAAAAATAAATGGCCCAGAAAAATAAAACCGGCCCAAATAATGGCCCAACAAAACTGGTCCAATCCGATTATCCGACCGAACCCGACCAACTCAATCCGACAATAGTTCAGTCGGAGCCCGACAAAGTGCACGGTCGGGTTCGGGTGGCACTTATTCAATCCGACAACAGTTGGGTCGGACCCGACCCGGACCCGGAAAAAATCCGACCGTGGACAGCCCTAACTTCAACTAACCCTATATACCTTTTAGAAAAAAAAAATTCAATCCGTCTCATGTAAGGACCACCTTATTTTAATAAAATGTAGACCTCCCTTTCCCGATTGAATTTCGATGATCCGAGCCGCTCAATGTGTTCAGAACGTGATTTAAGGGTATCCATTAGAATTTAGCAAAAAAATGACTGGAAAAAGCTTCATCCGAACAGTTTTTGTTTGATTTTTATCTAACGCTTCAAAAAAAACTCCTCGGATGAAGCCCTTCCCATTCATTTTTTTTTTTTGATTTCTTGCGGGTACCCTTAAAATCACGTTCTGAACACATTGAGCGGCTTGAATCATCAAAATTCGATCGGAAGATGGGAGAAATGAGAAGGTCCGCATTTTAACTAAAATGCAGACTATCTTATTTGAGATTGATTGACATATAGATATCTATATAGGTATTTGTTATTCTATTCACACTACAAGTAAGAGAAATACTTATTTACGGAGGCATTGTAAACAGCTTGTTTGCAACACCAACTTATCACACCCGTTCAAAAGTATTCTGAATGGTCTGGATTTTAATAAAACTTTTTCGGAAAAAAGTTTAACTCTTCATTGGAAAGTTTCATTAATATCCCAATCGTCCAGAATACTTTTGGACGGTCACAATTGAATGCTATAAACACTTATTTACAGCACCTCTGTAAATCAGTATATCTCTGCAGCTAAACACTCTATTTTGCACACCCTCATTCCTGCAAAACCCGTAGCCCTCCGTAAAGTTAAAAAAAATTTCCTTTCCCTTGTTTGGTTGTGAGAGAAAAGAGAAGAGAAAATGGCAAAATAGAGTTATGGAAATAGTAAAACTCTCTCCTTCCTTTTCTCGTATTTTCCTTAATTATTTTTCCTCCTCTCTACTTTCTTTCCACAATAACAGAACTCTCTCCCCTTAGTGGCCCATTTCTATAACCTAAATCTGAAATTATGCGGAAGCGTTCGATCTACTCCTAGACGGGGTGAATAGGAGTTATAAAAAAAATACCAATTTTTTCAATTTTTAGATTTAAAAATTAATAAAGATAAACAGGTTGATTATCTTGATTAATCCTAACCAAAAAATAAAGTACTGCAGTAGAATAAAAATTGTAACAAGAGACGCACGATTTACGTGGAAAAACTTAGGGTCCTAAATAACCCTAAGCCAAAACCATGGCCTAATACTACTGCTTTATTCTATTAATCGAAAAGAAGTACAGATTGCGAAATAGCAAAACCTTACCCAAGCCTTTACCTATTCTCGCCAATCCCCGATGCTCCCAGAGCTTCTTCAAGATCTAATAGATGCACCACGGACTTCACGCCCGATCTCCGAATTCAACCGGCTCCGAATCAATCTCCCAAAGATTTGGCCACAGCAACAAATGGCACAAAAAATCACGTACAGTGATTGGATGAATGATATGATGTATAACGTGATCTCGACAAACCAAACGGAGTTCAAAGATGCAAGAGGCAAGGACAAAACAAAAACCGATTACGGGCTGCAACACAGAAAATCACCATATGCCGTGCACCCCTTTCATTGTTTTTAAAACAAAATTAATTCTCGCCTCTGCCTAATGCCAAAACCCAACGACCCTTTCTTTCTTTTAATAAAAATATGTAAGCACAAACTTTCTCAGGATTATCGCCTCCCTGTAGCGATCAGCCCCATTTATATCCATTATTTTTTCTCAAACGAAAGTCTTCTACTCACGCATAAAAGGAAAGCAAATTTCCGGACCTTTTAAAAGAAAATTGGTTAAGGATGCATATATATATGGAAAACGAATTTTTAGTGAGATTTTATGGGAAAGACAAATGTGTAGAAATAAGATTTCTAATCTTGGAAATATGCATGATGTCATGTGTAATATAATGGTTTTACCTTTCCCGCAATTGCCTCGATTCCGTAGAGGCCAACTTGGCACAGATAATGGGAAGAACATTGAGCGAGAAACTACCCTCTAATTAACCTACCCATAACAATCAAACAGAATTGATATAGCAAAGACACCAATGGAGGTTTTGGACAACCCCGGAAAGTGCCAAAATATCTAACAATCTCCCCCTTTGGCATTTCCGGGACAAAACCAACTGCACTAAAACACAATGGAAAAATACAACTTAAAGATATAAACACTAACCTAAACTAAGTCTATCCAATGAAGCTTGAGTTGCACTTCCAATGCCTGCAAAGATAGCTCAACAAAAAATCTATGCGACAAAATATATGTTTCGAAAAGTAGAATGGGTCAGCATAATTTAATAATATACAACAAAGCAACATTATATCCAAAAGCATGAAAACTCAACCAGCGATTCATCAATAAAATAAGTCTCCCATTATAAATATCTCCCCAAATGAACAAAGCACTCAAAAATTTTCCATCTCAAAAATTTTCATCTTTATGCAAGACTTCAACAACACATATCACTCCCAAACTCATGACCATACCAGAACCATAAAAATTAACCACTATAATTCTCCCCCTTTTTGTCACGGAAAAAGAAAGGACATGAGTATATCCGAGTGAGAAACATGCAACCTGAAAGCATACGAGAGAATCATACGATATGCAATAACAAGAATCACATAGGCAAGATGGCTACAAGAGAAGTGCATCGAATGGAAATTTAAGACCATATCAACTCATGAAGCAGAATGATGCAGATCAAAGAATGGATAGAATACCATGCGTAAACCTATGAATGTGAAGCGTAAACGCCGTGCATGAGGAAACTTATCAAGGACTAAGTGGCGCTATAATCTTATCTCAAGAAAGGTTTAAACAAGACAATCACGAGGAAGTCAAACCAGAAACGTTCGGACCTAGGAACCTAAGCACAAACCTCATCGGTTATTTTAGACTCGAGATTAGCGACTTACACCTAGCCTTGTGGGGCAAAGGACCAGGCAGCTATAACCTAGAAGGCGAAGAGACAAATGTAAGTAAACCCTCTCTTTTTTTTTCTTCTTTTTGTTTATAAGGGTATTGTTCCTTTCTTTTTTAGACAATAGGCAAGAAATAAAAGAAAGTCTCAATTTGATTTTTCCAAACCTCAGAGGTGCATTACACACTAATCCATAGGCAGCCCATCTCATAAGGAGTCAAATGAGGGAAAGCATCCCTAGGTAAGCAACGAACATGTGGTCTATCAAAGTGATGAGTTAAGATAAACCCAACTGAGACTCAATAGAGACCACTTAAACAATGTAAATTTACTAGCTCCAAGTGAGATTGTGTGCATAGAAACGTGAGCATGGGATTCTAATACCAAAACAGAGAACAACATCACTATGTAACAGATTGATATGATCATCCAAGTGAGATTGTGTGCATAGAAACGTGAGCATGGGATTCTAATACCAAAACAGAGAACAACATCACTATGTAACAGATTGATATGATCAAAAAAAGTTGATTTGATACATTACTCTCAAAGGCAGAAGCATATGTAAAACTGATATCAAGACAGCACACGATTCCCAAGCACGCATTGCAAGCACATACACAATTAAAAAAATTTTTGACCCAAAAACAATATACAAAAAATAATAATGCTACTAAGTACATAACAACACATGACAACTCAAAATTAAAAACTTTCAAAGCAAGCATATGAGATGACATGTGACCCCACACACAACCTAATCGAGAGAAATTAAACCAAGAGATTTCCTAAGGTACTCAAACCTAAGAGAATCTAAAGGTTTAGTGAAAATATCCGCTTTTTGATCTTGTGTGGGTATAAACTCAAGTGCCACGACACCATCTTCAACCACGAATAAAAGGATGACGGATGTCGATATGTTTAGTCCTAGAATGTTGGACTGGATTTTTAGAAATATTAATGGCACTTGTGTTATCGCAAAAAACAGTCATTACAACTTGAGATAGACTGTAGTCTTGAAGCATTTGCTTCATCCATAAAAGTTGGGTGCAACAACTACCAGCGGCAATATATTCTGCCTCTGCGGTGGACAACGAAACACAATTATGCTTCTTGCTATGCCAAGCAACCAAGCAGTTTCCCAAATAGAAACAACCACCGGAGGTACTCTTCCTATCATTCGTGCTTCCGGCCCAATCGGCATCGGAAAATGTGGCTAAGTCCACATTAGTAACCTTAGGATACCAAAGACCAAGCGTGAAGGTGCCCTTAACATAACGAATAATTCGCTTGACAGCAATCAAGTGAGACTCTTTAGGGTCAAATTGATAACGGGCACACACTCCAACACTAAACGAAGTATCTGGATGACTAGCGGTAAGATATAATAAGCTTTCTATCATACTACGATAAAGCATGGAGTCAACACTAGAGCCCTCAATATCTTTAGCAATTTTAACCGTGGAACCCATGGGAGTACGAGTACTCTGCGAATCTTCTAAACCAAATTTTTTGACCAATTCTTTCGCATATGTGGATTGGGACAAAAATATCCCATCATTCAACTGACGAATTTGAAAGCCTAGAAAGTAAGTCAATTCTCCCATTAGACTCATTTGAAGCTCATGGGACATCTGTGTCCTAAATTGTTTTGCATGCCGCTCATTTGTGGAACCGAACACAATATCATCAACATATATTTGAGCAATTAAAAGGTCGCTCTCAATTTTCTTCAGAAATAAAATTCGGTCTACTCCCTCTTTCACAAAGCCGGTATTTAAAAGATGATCGGTTAAACGTTCATACCAAGCTCGAGGGGCTTTTTTAAGGCCATAAAGAGCCTTACGAAGGCGGTACACATGATCAGGAAATGAGGGATCAAGAAACCCTTTGGGTTGTTCCACAAACACCTCCTCCTTAAGATCACCATTCAAAAAGGCATTTTTAACATCCATTTGAAATAATTTAAAATTAAAATGAGATGCAATGCCAAAAAGTAACCTTATTGACTCCATTCTTGTTACGGGGGCAAAGGTATCATCGAAATCAATTCCCTCAATTTGGGTGTACCCCTGGGTAACTAACCTAGCCTTATTAATGGTGGGATCAAGGCCAGGTGATGTCAAGGCAAAAGCCAAGTAGATCACCCCAGAGGCCAACCAAAATTGATCCAAGGCCAAGCCGCGCACGACTGCTTTAGGCCGAAGCCTATCCGTTACCAACGTCATCAAGTCGTGAACGACTGATCAGGCCAAAGCCATCCAGTTAATTCCATATCCGAACCATGGTCTAGTCGCACACGGCTAACCATGGCCGAAGCTAAACACGTTTGCAAATGATTCTTTAAACATCGAGTAATCTGTCAGATTATTCCACGATCGCAGACAGTAGTGGTTAATCCACCAAAGGAACTAATCTATCACCAAGCTGTTCTTGCAACCAAACTGTTAGTCCCAAACAGAATACGTTTTCTGGGAATCCGATTGTCGATAAAGTGATCAAAATCTGTTTTAAGCTTGTTATGCAAAATGTTTCAATCGGGAATCCAGAGAACGAATTCTATTACATTTACATATGAATAGAATTACAACATAATGAAATTGCAAAACCGAAATGCAAACCGAAATACAGAATGGGTTTGTGAACCGAAACCCGTGTTTCACACGGTGTCCTTAAAACAGATTCACCACCTACCGGAGGGTGTTGAGGTTACTCGGCATCTGTCTCCCAGGATTGATCCGGCTCGGACCATGAACGTCGAAACACCACCGAAGAATGTCTTGGCTAACTAACTCAACGTTTGCCTCTCTCTCACACTATATCAGAATGCTAGTGAACTCTTGCATGAATTGGTGTGGAATTGTGGGAAGAACTGGTCCTTTATATAGGCAGCAAAGGACCCTAGTCATTATGCACCACTTGAATATGGGATTGAATGGCAGCAATGAAAGAAAATAAACTCCCACAATGAATAGGAGCGTAACCCCCATATTGAAGAGGGGAAAAACTCCCACCATGAATATGGGAAAGTTATTGGTTGGGGCATGCCAAGTAACCCCCCAGACCATTCACATTTCTAACACTACCTACGTGCAATCACATTTTCCATACCCATTGCATCATTGTGTGGTTGACATTACGCACACACTGCCCCATCTGCCACCACGACTATGTAGGTTGGGAATCTAAAGTACTGTAGAACATACTTTGTTGATGATTGTTGAACATACTTTGAGCGGATAGATGTAATTGGCCAAGGCTTATGTGATGCAATGAAAATATGGGGAGAGAAATACATTGACTTATCCCAAATTAACATGCATTGTTTGCAAGAAAACTAATGTTGTTTGCGAGGTCACATTGTTGCAATTAAGGTCTCAGTTTTTGCTTATCTCAGTTGTTTTTTGTGCAAAAGGATAAGTTTAGTGTCAAGATCTACACGGTGAAGAATTTTAAGGGATAGTCAAATGGTATTCGGAAGGTGAAAGGGTACTAATGTAGCATTGAGATATCTTTATTCATCCAATTGTTGGTTGGATGAGTTTATTGTTTTCTTTTATGCAGTTAAGCTCTTTTCGGCTATCCTGCTTTTGACCTCAATGTACTCCTTTTGAGTTTCATAAAATGTTTCGTTTGCTGATAAAAAATGAAAGTAATAAGGTCTTCGGTTTTCACAAATTCAAGCCAAATAGAAATTAAGAGCCATATATATACGAGACTGTTTTTATTTTTAAGCTCAACATGACGTAGCATTAAAGAACAGCTACTCCCTGCAGTCGTCCCCCCCCCCCCTCAGGAACTATAAGGAGGTCCCCCATATAGGACCAGATGTCCTAATTTAGTGTTTTCCAAATCAACAACACCATATTTTTGTGTGTCTACAAAGGTCTCCAAGTTGTAGACGTTGATATTGTTCCCCACGGCATTCACAACCTCAACATTCCTTACGAAGGCATCGTATTTTGTGTTTCCTACAAGGGGAAAACCGCTGCCCATATCTGGTGAAGGGGTGCCTGGCGGAGAAAACACCTCTCCTCCCCATTCAGCATTAGATGCCAAGTCTGCCAGTCCGCTGAATATTCTCCTTGGCCAGAATCCAACCCCAGTATTACTTTCTCCAACTAAGAGCCACCAGTTTCCATTACCTAAGTCCTGTTACAACAACCAAAAATCACCAGGCTCTCTTCTTTGCCAATACAATTACTAATCTTAAATAAATATTTCTTTTCACGCAAATAATGAAATGCAGAAGCATGATGAGAGATAGTTTGTATTACCCGATCAATGAAAAGTGGCGCCTCATACGTGACTCCTCCACGTTTAGAAACTTGTTGATAAACTAAGTCAAGAAGTATATCAGATCTAACTTGAACAAATCCAGGGCATCGTGTATTGAAACAATGAGATTGACCTGCCTGTTACATACAAATTGAGAGACTCGATAAGTAACAAGTGTGTAGCACATCCATTAAGTGCAAATGAAATGAAATTACAAAGAACCTTACGTCAAAACGTATAAATCGTCTAGTGCGGGTATCACCATATAGCGTTGGATCAACCTAGACACAGAAATGTAATCCATGAGAAGACATTATATCCTTAGGAAACCAAGGAATGATGGAAAAAATCTTAAGAAAAATGAGATTCAGAAATGGCAAGTGGACGCTTACCCTCCACCCTGCTTGTATAGCATCGTTCCCATTTCGAAGCAAAAATCGAGATGCACTGTACTGTCTTCCAGAAACACGCGGATTGTGTACGCTAAGCCTTGCTCCAGCTCCATTAAACTTGTTTGGGCCAGGTCTTGTCCGGGCCACGGCATACTGAGCAATGTAAAAAATGTACCATCAAATTTAAGCAAAGATTCGATACTTAATTCCTCCTTTCCAATGACAGTATGTCATGAGCCACTTATATTGACAGCATAACATCTGTGTTAATTTTCGCAACAATATTTTGTTGAAGCTCCAAAAAGGCTTCAAAGTTTCACCATCATTGTTAACTAAGAAAAAAACCCAGCTCCCGTAGCTTTGAGCATCTCATAGTTATGAATGATTTAGCATATATGCAATAAGATTAACTTAGTAACCACGTTCGAATTATAATGTGTAACTCACGGTGTGAAACAATTTCATTTTCTGGGTGAGCATGTTCTTGCTCAACTGCGTTCTCTCTTCGATGTACCCCTTTCGAGTTTTATAAAAATAGTTTCGATTTGCCGAGCAAAAACAAAACAATTTCTTTTTCTGGTTGTATTCATATATAACGATAACTAATGCTTGGAAAAGCTCAGGTTTGATTTATTAATTGTAATTGGAGAAGGAAGCAGAGTTTATTTTTTCCCCTAGCGAGTGCCATAAACAGATAAAATTGATTAAATATGGGGAGAGACCAATTTTCTAAACTTTGTTTCCTTCTCCAACTACGAGTAATAAATCATAAAAAGAAATATAACAAGAAATGAAGCCTTAGTATATAAGGGATAACTTACGTGAGCACCAATAGTGTTATCTGCGAAAGACATTAGTTTTGAGGCATTTCTCTCTCTGATGAGATCTTCTTTAGTGATTCTTCTAATTGGAACTGTTCCAACTGGGCAGCCTCCACCCTTGAGCTCTATATGTGCCGATTCTCTTACTCTTGAAGAAACTTGATCTCTGTTTCTCTTAAGTGATAAAGTAGGTTTCATCTACAATACACCAATTTGCGTTAATTAATTAATTAATTAAGTATTAAATCTTATATTAGAGTTATGTGGGTATTCAAAGACAAACCTGAAAATGAAAACTGTGGTTCTTCAACAACGGATGGTCAAATGCCGGTTGTTTGTAGAAATCCACACAGTCATACGTATCCCCATACTCAGTCTGTGAATATCACAATCTTTCAATTCATTTTTACGGACACGTGAATTAACGACAGTTTTTTGCTATCAATTTGGAATTGGAAGTGATGTTCAATTCTGGAACAGATCGATTTTTTTCTACATATACTTCATAGTTAGGTGCATGAGCATAAATACAATGGCAGCAATGGAAAACATATATTCGGCATAGCAACCAAATAAACTGGTATATAATTCCTATTACCTTTAGGGATGAGAGATATTTTATTTACATATTAAGTCATGTTGCCAAACATTGGCATGGATTTTATTACTCCAGTAAAATCAAAAGTTCATACATCACATACTTTATTTTGTTTGCTCAAAAAAAATAAAATAAAAAAGACTTTCCTAACGTAATATGTATACCTCTATAGTCTTGACTGCTGGCTTATTTAGAAGCTTAAGTTGCTTCTCCAACTCCATATCTTCTCTTTCGAGTAACTCCCTGGCTCCGTCAACTCCATTGTAGCCCAGAAGTAGAGGGGACAAAAATAAAATGAGAAGAAATGCGCGTAAATCCATCTGTTGATCTGGAGAGTGAAAGTAGGGTAGCAATGAGTGATCAAAGATCGGACAAAGCAAATCGTGTTTAAAGGAATAAGAGACCTGCATGTTATAAAACTACATGCAGTATTACAACTATCAACATCACCAAAAAGCGTGTCGCGAGATGCGTTTGAGTCATTTGCATGAAATCTTAATTTACTTTGTGTCTAGTTTGATCGCAGATTTAATGTCTTCATAACATTGCTGAGCAAAAAAAAAAAAAACTGAAGAACATTAGTGAAAATTTCAAAGACCAATCAAATTACGTCGAAGACATGCAAAAACAAGAAAATGGCTTGAATCTGAATGCACCTAACATGCCACGAGCGTATGTAAGGATGTATGAGATGTCAATCTTCAAATTTTGTTCACATGCAAACAGGTGAACAATTTATAGGTAAAAGAATATCTTCTAAATCGGGAATGCCGCCCATACTTGGTATTTGCATTTATTGTGCGATTCCCCAACTGGTAGTCTATATCATAAAACAAAGCAGTTTTTGCCTATCCATACAAACCCAACGTTCTCTATAGCTATCGGATTGAATTTTCAAAAGATCATTTCCGTTTCAATTAAGAGCATGCTTTCTAATATAAACCTCCTAACTTTGTGACTGGTAAATTCTTTCAATTGATTGCGTTTAGGTTGTTCCCTTAAAAAATTTGATGATCTTTTTGAATTTAAATCAACTCAATAATTGATTTCTCTCTAAAGTTATTTTTCTTACATTAATTCAATTCAAACAGAGTGATTTTTGTCTATTTATACAAACCCAACACCCTCTACAAATCGGATCGAATTTTCAATAGATCATATTTGTCCACTTGAGAGCATGCTTCCTAATATAAACCTCCTAACTTTGTAACTGGTAAATTCTTTCAATTGATTGCTTTTAGGTTGTTTCCTTAAAAAATTTGATTATTTTTTTGAATTTAAATCAACTCAATAATTGATTTCTGTCTAAAGTTGTTTTTCTTACATTCAATTTAATATTTTTTAAAATTTATTTCCTTTTAGATTGATTTCCCTTTGCTTTTAGATTGTTTCCTTAAAAAACTTGATTATCTTTTTCAATTTAAATCAACTCAGTAATTGATTTATGTCTAAAGTTGATTCCCTTACATTCAATTTAATATTTGCTTTTAATTTGTTTCCTTTTAGATTGATTTCCCTATCTTCTATAAAAAAACACAACGGTGTGGGGACAAATTGTTATAATGGCTGAGATTAATTTGATACAAGGGTTGAGGGGCATTCTTCCAATTCTATTGAAGTGCCCATTGTTCCAATTCTATTGAAGTATGAAATGATTATCCAAGGCATTTGTAGATCATGCTATGATTAGGAGTTGCAGAATGATTAAGGAATGGAGAAAGTAGCCAATTCTTAAGGAAACCAAGTTAATTACAACTGGGAAAAATGTTAAAATGAGAAAATTGCGTGGATTGTGAATGCATACCTGGCATTTGGGTAGAATTATTTCTCAACAACAGGTGTTTTGGAGAGTAAATAAATGTAGAATAAAATCGAGCCTAGCTGTGTATTTATTTATAGAATAATGCTACTCACACAACGATCCAAACACAACAACTTACACAACCTCTCACATATATGTGGGCCCACATATAGTAGTGTGTGTGGAGCCCACATGCATGTGAGAGGTTGTGTAAGTTGTTGTGTAAGTATCATTTTTGTTATTTATAAGTGATGTCAATCAATATCCGATATATTATGCCCACAATCTTATGCATGCTCAAAAAGGTACTCCCCTCTATCCCAAAATATTAGTCCACCATGAGAACACAGATACAAGTTTTGGTACAAAACTTTTTTCGCACCAATTTAAAAAAGTAAAACAGATTTTTAATTTGGTGCAAAGGAAATCAAACAAAAAAGTGCACCAAAGTACATTCTTTTATCATAAAATTGCATGTCGTTTCATAGGAGATACGCATAAAATGAATGAGGATTGCAATGTCCATGACCATGTTAAAAATAAGTATGTTAATGATGCAATCTATAAGCACATATTAATTCTGGAAAAAAATAAATAAATTGGACACAAGGTAAACAATGCTAGCTCCAATGAAAATGCATTCAGAGGAAAATCTTTTCCTCGAGAAGGATTATGGAAATATGAACAACACATTCAAGAAGAAATCTGGACGAATTACATAGAATTGGTCAAACTAGAAATAAATCATTAACGATGCATTTCGAGAGAAATCTGGACAGATAACAGTAGACATGGCCAAAGTACAGTAAAATTTTGTTAAACGCAGCCGTTGGGTAAATGGGTAACAAAAGCAAATTCATTGTATGCATGCCTTTTAATTAGGGTTGAAACAGAGATATAACTCATGTGATCCTTGCGAAAAATGGACATAGGATGCAATGACAGCTAGTTGCACTGAAGATGCATCAAGTGGAAAACCTACGATGGTTACAAAGATTTAAAAATAAATTACAATAGATTTGGCTAGATTTCCGTAGGTTGTGTTGATCGACTTCATTAGGTGAAAATCTTGTCCGAAAACCGAAAGTATGAAATGGATGGTCTTGAAATATGCTCTTTGACAACTATTAACTCTATACTTCGTGTTATGAGTAAATGAATTTTTTTTTTTTTTGCCGAATCAAAAAAAAAAATTTCTATATGTTCGCCATTATTTTCTTTATATTTCATAACCGATCCTACTGACTATAGATCACGTGGTCGCAACCAAAATATTTAGGTGCATATGAATTGGTTCGGACATCCTAAAGTATCAACAACAACAACAAAACGGTTCAACCATCGATACTTCAGAGACAAACGGTGATTTCCCAATTAGGCTAGCTAGGTCATGAACCTCCGTCCCTTATCAATGTGTTGCAATCTTTCCTCAACTTAGAAAATAAACTGTAAACAATTTCAATCCGATGCCCTCATCTTTATTCGAACGGCATTTCAGATGTTAGACTTAATCTCACATCGCTCATTTAAGCCACCAAGTTTGGTTAATATATTCTAGAGGTTACTCCACCTATTGTTAATTGGTTTTAGGTTGGAACCCTCCAAGAAATCTAACGTGGTATCAGAGCTAAATCTTGGATGGACTCACCTCGCGTGGTCAAGCTAGTCTCTGTCGCCCGAGTCAATCGCCTCATCTCATCAATTCATACCTCCACGTGCATCTGGGTTGCACGTGAGGGGTCGCCCGAGTCAAATATCTTATTTCTTCAATTCGTACCTCCACGTGCATCCGGGCTGCACGTGAGGGGGAGTGTTAGACTTAATCTCACATCGCTCATCGAAGCCACCCAAGCTTGGTTAATATATTCTAGAGGTTACTCCACCTATTGCCAATGGGTTTTAGGTTGAAACCCTCAAAAAAATCTAACATCAGACACTTCAAATTTTAAGCTATGAAAAAGAATTAGAACACTGGTGCTCGATGGGCCGGTCAGCCATTCTTATTGTCAAATTCCATAAGTTTATGTCCAAAAATAAGAAGGGCGATTCCGTTCATAAGTTTGTAAAGTATGCACATAATACCTAATTCTGTCTATGTTAACGTTAAGGGTAACGGACGTGTATTAAAAGTTTGATATATGCCCTCATATTTTTCCTTGATTTATCTTCTTCCTTGAATCAAACCAATTCATCCCCTGTACATTTAATTGGATCTAAACCGTTGATATTGCAGAATTTGACAAATACTACATTCATATCAAAATTCAAGTCGATCAAAAAATCAAAATCTCCTGGTCGAATAGAATTTGTTATGAAGTAAGTTGTCAAATTTAAATTTGCCATTCATTTTACCAAGAATTAGGTCACCAAGTTATTGATGTCAGATCGAGTTAATTTTTGATAGAGATGCTTTTTTATTTGATTAATACATTATGAATAGCTCGGACTAGATTTTGGTTACATTAAAAAGGCTTGTGAGATACACCTCCGTTAAGATAAAACGGAATTAAGTGTTATATAGGTGCAACCTTCACAAAGCACGTGGGTGTTATGTGCATACTTTTAATTCATAAGAGGGTGAATCCGCACATAACCCAAACAATTGGGGAGCCAAAGTGGACTTTGCCCTGATAAGAAACATAATCAGGACCCCGATGCCGAGCTAGCTAGTTCACGTCAGCTTTTGGCTCGTCCTTTAAATCATAATAAGACTTCATCCACAAGAAAATAAGGAATTTGGAAATTATTCTGCAATTATGGTAAATAATTAATTCATTATAATCTTCTGCAATTATTCTTGGGGGAGCATGAGGGAATCTGGTTATACGAATCCAAATTGATACTAAATTTTTTCAGTATCACACTCGTCGCTTCCCACCAGGGCCGCCATATAGGACCAAGCGTTAAACGTTACCTCCTTTGTTTCCTTGGTCCTTCACATTATAAAGCCAATTGTTGTCCGCAAACTCTTCTGCGCTATCAGCATCCACAGTCTGACGAAATTCATTCAGGACCGAAACTTGACTAAATTATGCATCGCCATTGCCGAGATTATTCTTTACAGCAAACATCCCTGAGCTAGCCCATTGGTGGTGGAGTGGTGCCCGGTAGACTGTAGGTCTTGCCTCCCCATTCAATATAAGTAGCCGAGTCTTGTAATCCGCTGAATATTTGCTTCGGCCAAAATCCAACCTGAGTACGGTTGGGTCCAAGTTCAACCCAACAGTTTCCGTTAGGTTGGTCCTAATACAAGTAGTAGTGGAATTAGGGAATTAGGCCAATGGTAGTATTACAATCTCCCTTGTTATATTTCATATGCTTAAAGAAAACACAAAATTCAGAAGCCCGAGTTGAATCCTTTTGTCAACTCCTGTTCTGCTTTGCTAAGTAAATGTGAGATCTTTTGGGTCATTTTGTGTGCCGAAGTCCGGTCGGCGACCATTCGAAACTCTCAATCAGGCGAGGGGCTGTCATTTCGCTTCTTCTGGGCTGTTGCTGGTTGCCGTTTGGTGTCTGTTTGCTGGTGTGGAGCTGGGGTGGGGCGGCTGTGGGTGGTGGTGGTTCCCCTGGCTTTGACTGCTGCGGTTGCTCTTCTCGTAGGCCGGTTTGTTTTTCTGCCGCCAATCTCTACATTTGGGAGTGATTGGCTCGGCTTAACGGCGAGGCGGGGTGCCGGTGGTTTGTACGGGAGGAGTTGGCCGTAGTCGTTAGGGTTCTGGGGATGGTTTGGGTGGGCCAGTCCAGGCTTGGACCGGGTTAGGTTGTTTGGTGCTGTTAATGTACTATCTGGGTTTGGGTTGGGCTTAATTGTCATTTTCGTTGTTGACCCTTGTGACCCTCGGGTGTTTTGGGTTTTGCCCTTGTGATGTCTTTTCCAATATTTTGTTGGATCCCTTTCCCCTTTCCCCATTTGAATAAAATTCATCTTTTGCCAATCAAAAAAAAAAGTAAATGTGACATCCTATTGCTACTCCTGTTTTACTGATTTGGAAAATGGGGTGGACAATTACTAACTCCCTGATTAAGTTTTGTCCACAGTAAGTCATTGAATCAAAAATAAAAATACTTTCCCATTGTTTTCTCCTGACAAATGAAAATACTTTCCCATTGTTTGATTTTCTTGCAAAATTATTTTTCGCAAATGAACACTCAAAATTCTTTTCCTTTACATCATTTTAATTCATTTTTCTTGAAATGACTTTCCTGCACAACATTCCTGCCGATCTATCAAATACAGCCCTAGTTAATGGTTAGTGAACCGGAGCTCTCCACCCATGAGTTGCATTAAGACAAATGTGAATTGCCATGCATCTAGAGCTAATACAAGAATGGTAGCTTACTTAGAGGCCCGTTTTGAAATGAGAAAGGGATTTGGGTTGTGTATATTCAAGTCAAATTAAACCGGACTACTACGCGAAGTTCATAAACCAAACACACATAATCTTCAATCAATAACGTTTCAAGCTTCATGGAACAGAACATACATGCAACCAATTGCTCCTTACAAGATTCTAGGCATAGGCAAATACAGGTCACGTACTGTAAGAATGTATACCTGTATGGTCTGGACTGCTGGCTTATTCAAAAGTTTAAGTTGCTTCTCCAACTCCAGATCTTCTCTTTCAGATAACTCCCAATGAAAATCTCCTTCAACTCCACCTTGACATAGAAGGATAGAAGACAAAAAGAGAACGAGCAAAAACGCATGTAAATCCATACATTGACCTGGACAGTGAAATCATAGTGGAATTAATTTACTAATTAGAGAACAATTATTATGCTAATTGTGGTTAAAGAAAATATAAACATTTTGTTCGAATGCATACATTAATTGTCAGTACTAGTGGAAAATGTCACAAAACTGCATTTCACAAAATGCAAGGGATCACACTATGAGAATGATGGTAGTTGACATCACTACGAACTAGAAGGGGCGTTCTTTGATTAGGTTTGGGAATGAGCGGTAACGGTGGGGTTGTAATTGTAGAGGAAGAAAAATCACAAATTCCATGCCGTTTATACATGAATTTGGTATAGAACTCTATTTGTTTAGCGTTCCTCAGAAAAAAGTAGTGATTTCTGTCGCTTAAACACGTCACTGGATGACGGGCACATCGTTCTACGAAGTATAAATGGTTGGCTATGAGAATAATGGAATGCATTTGTGATTTCATTGTTTTACCTACTCCCTCTAGCTAGGAATACAGATTCAATGTTTTCTGTATCTGAAGATAAATTTCTAAGAACAACAAAATGACAAAGAAAACACGTGAAAAAGAGAATAGATATTGAATCATGAATAATGCACCTGACATGCTGCAGAGTTGTGACACCAAAAAGTTATTTTTGAGAGAAACTTGAGAGGATACATACCAATATCTGCCTGGGAGTCTCTATATATATGGATACTCACAATGTCCTATGAAGCGTGACATGCCATACATGGGACCTCAGAATTCAAATGTTCAAATTGGTGCATAGATAATAAAATTAATGTGCAAGTAAAAGAGTAACTCAAAATAGGTCAGATGCAATGCTCTTGAAAGATAATAAAGGTAGGCTAGTGATGTACTATCATTTTACCTGGTTGCCATACATGGGACCTCAGAATTCAAAATCTTCAAATTGGTGC
The DNA here is from genome assembly GCA_019656295.1 of Rhododendron mucronatum var. ripense. Taxonomy (NCBI): domain Eukaryota; kingdom Viridiplantae; phylum Streptophyta; class Magnoliopsida; order Ericales; family Ericaceae; genus Rhododendron; species Rhododendron mucronatum. Next base: position 2,265,782 of record BPLT01000008.1, on the reverse strand, counting down.
ACAAATAGTTAGTAAAGTTAATATGTTATCAAAAGAGTAATTCAAAGTAGGTCAGATGCAATTGATGCATGTAAATGGTTACAGTATATATTGTGCACGCAATTCAATGGTTTAGAAACCGAACCAGCCGTGAGCGTACCAAAAGAGAAGTCGCGTTGATGGGTCACTGGTATGGCTGCCGTTGAATGTAAATTGCAGCCCAAACTATTTTATGACCCCAATTGTCTTACACCAAAATTCAAAATTATGTTTTATATATGACCTCAATTGCTTTAAATTGTATTTTCTGAACCAAACTTGGATGGTGATCGAGCGTGAGAGCTATCCATTTGCTTATCTTTATGGGTCTTTGAAGCTATCCCCGTGCCGGATGGCTTCTTCAAGCAGGAATCGTTATAATTGGCAGTGCGTTCTTAAGAGCTAGTGATAAACATGCAGGAATAACTGGATGGAAAAAGTTGGTTTATGCTCCATGTCCCTTTTTTTCATTGCTTAAATTGGATTGGTCAATTAGGTGTTGTCTAGAACTCTGTCCCGTTTTTACCAGAAAAATTGAACAACAATGGGGACTTTATTTTGCAAGATCTTGTTGAATTTTTCTGTATATAACAAATGAATTAAATCCCAAACATTGTTTAGGAAGGCCCAAAACAAATACTTAAATGATTTTCTTTGTCCAGTTCATGATCTTTTTATTTTGTAGGGAGAGAAATCGGTGTTAAATAAACGAGTTGGATTTCCCTTCTATTAGCCCACTCAGTTGGGCCTAATGGTGTACCCATAGTTTTGTTCATATATATATATATATATATATATATATATATATATATATATATATTTCTTATTTCCAGTAGCCCACACAAATGGCCCTTGATCTCTCAAATCCAAATGAATCATCCCTTTCATGTCGCCCACCTAATTGGGCCCTTCTACGGCTTTGTGGATAGGGCTACAAACAAGTTGAGCTGAGCTTTACAGTGTTCAAGCTTGTTTATTAAGTTTTTAACGAACCCGAGCTCGAGCTCAGTAAAAACTTAACGAGTCGAGCTCGAGCCGAGCGGGCCTTAGCTTGACTTGAGCTCGAGCTTGTTCACGAGTCTCAATGGACCAACGAAAAATGTATATATATTCTCTCATTGGCCTAATAAAACCAAAAATATTTTGATTGTGAAGATATATATATCTTTCATTTTCTAATGGAGCGGAGGTGTACTGGTGTGCCTGTGCTCTCGCCTTCCTTGGTTGACTGGAAAGTGAAAACTGAAAGAACAAATTATGAAATAACAATAAAAATCCTAAACTTAAGTATATATACCCCGGCTCGCGAGCCAACTTGAGCTGAGCTTATTCTAGCTCAAGCTCGACTCGTTTACAAAACGAGCTCAAAAATTGGCTCGAGCTCGTTCGTTTAACTTCCGAGCCGAGCTTGAACAAGTCACTAATGAGCCGAGCTGCGAGCCGCTCGCGAGCGACTCGATTTGTTTGCAACCCTATTTATGGATTAGTTTGTTGGGATGTTTTTGGTGTTGTAATTTAATTTTAACAACGTGGTCTAATAGACTTTAATTGTTATTGATTTTGTAGACGTAGTTCTATGATCCTATTGATCTGCAGTGCCGTAAACAAAAGTCAAGGAGCTATTTCATTGTGATTATCTTCTCTCTATATGTTGAAACGGTGCTGCTCACTTTCTTTCGGAACCTTTTTTTGGTGGATTTGAGAAGTTATTTTGACTCAAGATGACATGATGACAGTAGTATTTTTGTTTGTAAAAATTAACGTTGAGGACAATAAATAACTTTAACTTGTTATTGTCACCTAGCTTTTCAGTTTGTTATTTTCCATTAAGAATAGCACTGTGTTGAGAAACTAGGATTTAATCTGATAGGAAAATGGGGACATCTTGTAACGACCGAGCCAGCTGCCCGCTTATTCTTAGCCTAACTGCGTGACTCAAAAAGTTAACCTCATGATATACAATAGCTGCTCTCAAATCTTTATATACCATTTCATCTTTTCAATTTAACCCGATGTGGGATTTACACATATGGAAGGCATAGGTTTGGCGTGGTAAAAAGCTTATGGTGACAATGGTTCCAGAATTTTTGAATTGCATTTTGTGAACCAAGCTTGGATGGCTAGCGTGAAAACTATCCATCCTTATGTTAATTAGCAGTGCGTTCGGATGGCTTCTTTGAGCAAGAATCGTCATAATTAGCAGTGCGTTCTTAAGAGTAATAAACATATGTCCCTTTTTTTCATTGCTTGAAAATATTGGATTGGTCAAACAATTTTTCGGTATCATGACCTGGGACTTGTACAGCGTCTTCAACCCGCCAAAACTATATGTCCCTTTTTTACCAGAAAAGTTGAATAATAATAATAGGGGCTTTATTTTATCAATTTATCTACTTTTTTGGTCCCTACAAAAGAGGCTTGGTTTCAATGTTGTTGTTACAAAATTTTTTGTTTCAATTTTACCCGCCCTTCTAGTTTATAATGGATTTCAATGTTACCCTTTCCGTCAAATTTAAACGGAAAATGTTGACATGGCTAGTATGTGCTTAGTTGGCGATGGCAAGAATTCGAGCTATTTCGTTGATAAATTAACGTTATTTATCAACTGGGTTTTGTAGGCGAGAAAAAGCAAAACAACTGGATTTTGTAGCCGAGCAATGGTATGCCCAATTTTGCAGAGGTTAGGGATGAGAAACAGTAAACAATTTCAACACAGTGAACAAGGAACTAGAAATTATGGAATCTTTCATCTGGGAGTTCACCGATTCTTGTTTACTGGAAGACCTAACTGAGAAACGCAATTAAGTTACTTGAAATCCCGAATATATAGGATCCAAAATATCCGCTTTCAAATCCTAAAATTGGTAATGGAAAACAGTTTGCAGTAAAAAAATGGACTTTCGTCCTCGTGGAAGACGCGAGAGGGATGGGGAAAAGAGTTGTCAAGATCAAGATCGAGATCAATCGAGAGAGAGAGAGGAGCACAAATTTCTTTTCTTTTGTGTTGTTTTAATTGTAGAGTGGTCTCACTGTTATGTGGCATGGCTACATGGACAATTTGTGTCGGTCTTTGGTTACGATTTGTACGGGTTAAGGCTTAAGCAGCACTATATTTGGGATTTTTGCCATCTCCAACTAAGCACATGTTAGTCATGTCAGCATTTTCCGTTAGCTCTTTAGGCTTTTTCTATCCAAGATTGACAGAAAAGGTAACACTGAAATCCGTTAGAAATTAAAAGGGTAAAATTAAAACCAAAAATTTTGTGAGGACGAAATTGAAACGAAGCATATTTTGTAGGGACCAAAAAAGTAGATAATTAGCCGTTTAATTTTTATTTCTTGGGTTTGATCATTCATTTATATTCTTCCAGGGCCCCCATACACGAAATAACGTCCCAAGTTACGTCCTATGCCTTGATCCCGCACTCTATATAAGTTATAGTCATCAGTAAACTCTTCTGTGTTTTCGACATCTACAGCTTGACGATATTCATTAAGAACTGAAACAAACTTGAAGTGTGCATCAACTCTAGTCGTCCCAAAAGGAAGCAATCCTGAGCCCATCGGCGGTGCCGTTTTGCCGGGTGGAGCAAATGTCTCGCCTCCCCATTCTACATGATTGGCCAAGCCTCTAAGTCCGGTAAATAGTTGTTGCGGCCAAAATCCGATCGGAATATTGTTTCGTCCAACTAAAAGCCACCAGTTTCCATTAGGTTGGTTCTGATCATATGATCAGTAGTGGTGGAATCAATAAATTTGGTCAATGTAGACAACAAAATCTTACTAAGGAAATACATGCCGCACAATAAGATCAAATTTTCTTACTAGTATAAGGTGGTTCAAAAACTAAAAGGATACTAATTTTCGCGCTCCAAGATTTACCGCAGGCGCTCCACCTTTTTGTTTTTATACTGTGATGTTGCTGGCAACATCAGTGTATATTTTGTTTAACATCACAGTGTAAAAACAAAAAGGTGGAGCGCCAGCGGTAAATCTTAGAGCGCGAAAATCAATTCCCAAACTAAAAGCATAAGGAAAATATGACACAAAAGATATGTGGGTTTTACCCTGACAATGTAGGCTACCACGTAGAAATACGGCCCACCAACATGACTGATAAGGTCCAAAACCGAGTCAACCGGTATATCTGGTCTCACTATGACAAATCCAGGACATTTAGTATTGAAACAATGAGATTGTCCAGCCTGTTAAACGTAGATCATCAATGGAGAACTAATGAGTTTAAGAAATTTGTGCTAAATTAAGCTGACATGGACCCAAAGAAGTACCACTTACATCCAAACGTATAAAAAATCGAGTGTGAGTGTCACCATACAACGATGGATCAACCTGAGATAATGAGCAAAATTAAATGATAAGAAAATGGAAAAGTTTTTTCAAATCAAATAATATGGCCAATCTGTTTTTTCAGATTAAACCATGCGAATGGAATATAAATGAAACTGTATAAGAATTTAAAATGGTCTAGAAGTGAAATGACCATTTGTTTGAGGATCAAAGGCAGAAAGAATTACCCTCCACCCAACTTCTATGCTATCAGGACCATTTTGAATCTTCATTTTTGCCCCGCTAGATCGTCCATAAATGTTAATAAGCGGAGCGTGTACGCTAATATATGCTCCAGCCCCTCTGAACTTCTGGTTTGAATTTGCTCTAGTACGAACAACGGCCTCCTGAGCAACAATAATATCAACACTTAAAATTGTAAGAATCGTGTTTAGTATGAATATTTTTTTTTTGCTCGGCAGTAGTATGAATATTTCCCTATCACCATTAATTCTCTTTGGTATATATTATGCATAATATAGGAGAATTGCTAGGTATAAATGCATAAGCGCTCGTACCTTTTTTTTGAATAGCAAAGAAAATTTATCAATCTTTGAAAATAGATTACAAAGATTAAAAGGATTTAAAGAACGAGGCATCAAGCAGAGCAAAAAAACAACTCGGACAATCATATGCAGCCAAGAGCTTGAAGTGAAAAATGACCACCCTTAGATGGCAAGAAGCCAACCAAGGCCTAAAAAACCCAAAGCGTACCTTAATTTCCCTAATATCCAGACATGCTATAGAGGTTCCGGCCTCAAATCGACATTAGATTTAGGATAAATTACATTAGCCCCCTTCAACTATGACCCATATTCATTTAACAACTTATAATCCATTTCCCAAAAGAGGTCGTGTTTTTATTTGCAGTGCTAAAAAAATGATCATGATCTATATTCATTATTTGGCACTCATGAGTGCTAGGAGTAGTCACTCAGCTTAAATTTCCTCATGCTGGGAGAATTTCAAGCTTGCCTCTTTTTTATTATGAAATGTTTGTTAATTAATTCTGTTAACAATAATATTCATAACAAAAGGCATGCACGCAGGTGCATGTATGAAACATAAACGTAGCTCTCAAAAAATGAGACAAAAATAAGGCAAACTAGGAATATTTATAGTGTAGAAATACAGTATATATACAAAATGATTAGGAATAGCTTACCCGAGCACCCAGTGTGTTATCTTCTAACCGAGCTTTCGAACCGAGTCTCTCTCTGATGAGATCTTCTTTAGTGATTCTTCTCAAAGGAACTGTTCCTACAGGGCAGCCTCCGCCCTTTAGCCTTATACTAGGTTCAACAAATTCTGATGATAATTGATTTCTTGTTCCCCAATCTACTGAAATAGGTTTCATCTGCAATTATAATTAGTCTAACCAAATTAGTGATCTGAGCGCATTCTAGAGATATTGAAAGATTGGCAGAGATAACAAACCTGATAATGGAAAGTGTGATTCTTCAGCAAAGGGTGATCAAATGCAGGTTGTTTGTAGAAATCCACGCAATCAATTATATCCCCATAATCAGTCTATTTGCAGTGCAATGAATGTCCTTTGTTAGTTTTAATACGCTTGAAGAATAAAGTGGATGTCTCATCAACATAATTAGGTAGTAAATTATCATATCGAGTTTACATGTATAGTTGTGACTGCGGGCTTGTTTAGAAGATCAAGTTGCTTTTCCAACTCCTTCTCTTCTTTTTCAGATAAACTCATGCCTTCTTCATCTCCATTGTGGCCCACGGGAAAAGAGGATACAAAGACTAGTAGTAGGACAACGGCGTGCAAAACCACGGAGCGCTCTAGGAAATTGAATTAAATTGTAGGGAAAATTAATCATCAAAGGTCAAGAGATACTATGGCCTACGTTGTTTAACAAAATTATGTACCAATGGCGAAATGGAGAGGGACATGTTATTGCAACATTAGACACGTTTTTGCAACATTTGAGCATTCAAGTGCAAATAACCTTATATCATGCGAGTGTCATTATAGTACGTTTTTGTTTTTAGTCAGAATCCCCAAACATTATGGTAGAAACTAGATAATATTCCAAACGAATCCAAATTAAGCATTTGTAGATCATGCTATGATTAATTAGGAGTTGCAGAATAATGAAGAATAACCACATCTTCTTTTGTCTTGAAGAGGGTATTTACATGGTATATGATTAGGAGTTGCTGAACAATTACATCTTCATGTTGGGAGTATTTCGACTCCCTCCCCAACCCCTGAACATATGAAATCTATGATGTTCTGACCACCCAAAACTAAAGCGAAGCAAGATTTTTCCACATATGGAGAAAATAGCCAATTATAAAGGAAACCAAGTTACAACTGGAAAAAATGTTAAAATGAGACAATGGCTTGGATTGTAAATGCATACCTGACATTTGGGTAGAATTATAACTCAACAACAAGTGTGTTGGAGAGAAAATAAATGTAGAATCAAATACCACCTAGGGGTGTATTTATAAGTGCTGTCAATCAACACCCGATTAAGCCCACAATCTTATGCATGCATGCACAAAAAGGTACTCATCCCCCCAGCCAAAAATATTAATCCACTATGAGAACAGATACAAGTTTTATATAGTACTAAAGCACTTTCGTGCATATTTTTCTTAAACTTTTTTTGCACCAATTTAAAAAAGAAAAACATAAATTTAACTTGGAACGAAGAAAAAATGCATGTTGTTTCATAGGAGATAACATGTTAGTGCCGCATAAAATGAGGATTGCAATGTCCACGACAATGATAAAATTACGTATGTTAATGATGCAATCTATAAGCACATATTAATTCTGGAAAAAAAATAAATATATGGACACAATGAAACTGCGTTCAGAGGAAAATATTTCGTCTAGAAGGATTATGGAAATATGAACAACACATTCAAGAAGAAATCTGGATGGATTACATAGATTTGGTCAAACTGGAAATACATTGATTTAATAGTGCATTGAAGATGCATCTAGAGGCTGGAAACCTAGCATGGTTACAAAGATTTAAAAATAAATTACAGTGGATTTGGAAGGATTACAAAAGATTTGGCGTATTATAACAGATTTGGCTAGCCTTAATTTTGTTATGTTTAACTTTTCATATTGGAAGCCACTACGGTTTAGCTTTCTAGCAAGGGATAATAGAATTACAGACCATCATCCACTGCCTAGCTATCATCGTTCGCTACTGTTTGATTTTAAGATGAATAACACAATGTCCAAACCTTAGCAGCAAGGAGCTCTTAAAATGGTGCCGACGCCCACAGTGCACTCTTGCGCTCCCAAGCATCCTCAATGCACACTTAAAATGACTCGTAGGTGAGGCTCCTAATATTTAGCAAACCATTTGTTAAATTGTGGCTCTCGATGGGCTCCCCAAACAAGCTCCCAAGGATAGCTGCTAAGTATGACTCCGAACACATTTGTTATATTTAGTTAGCATTAATTGTAATTATCTCTAAGTGGTGCTCAAAGTTTTTTTAAGAAAAATATTATTACTCCCTCCGTCCATTTTTAAGTGTTCCGTTTCGTAACTTCAACTTATTAAGAAAATATCATCATTATACCTTTTACATCAACTTTTACCTCCACTTTCCCTACTCTATGTAGACATCATCATTACACTTTTACTCATTAATTTGTCAAAATGGAATCTACTTCTAAAGGCAAAATGAAAAATGTACCAACTTTTACCCACTAACTTTACAAAAATGGACACTTACTAAGAGACATCCTAAAATGAAATAATGGACTTTAAAAAGAGGACGGAATGAGTATAAAATTTGCAGAAGATGAGAGCATCCACAATGGTAATAATCAAAACCAATAACCAAAATGTGTCACGTCAGTATTTAATTATCCATTTAGTTCATAATCAAACTTAACAACCTCTACCTCCACATTGATTATTTTTGCAGGCAACATATTTTGTTTCGTATGATTAAAATTATTTCCCTCTAAAACTATTTCAAGTATCTTTTTCCTGCCAAACACCATAAAAAAGGTAAAATACTGTCATATCCAAGCAAAAGGAGCCTAATGTAAATATACAAGAACATGGTGTGTGAAATACAGATTTGGTATTTTGGAAAATACTACGGATAGGATTCATAAAGCCTTCTTGGAAGAGATAATATTGGGGAAAATGACGGCTCAGAACGTGTTTTGATAATTAATACCCACCAAAGACATGATAAGAACATTTGTTAATACTGAAAATGTCCTTAACGGGTATTAATTATCTAAATACGTCCTTAGCCGTCATTTTCCCATAATATTGTATTCGTAATTTTGCTGACCCATTGGATTTGGGAGATCCAGCCCAATCATGGGTCGATCGATTTAAGCCCGACTTCTTCTTTTTTCTATAATTGCACTGAAAATTATTAATCATCTTTTGCAAATATTTTTTCCCATGGTAAAGAAAACAGCCTAACGTAAATTTACTGAGACCCCATTCCGCTAAGTAAAATAATTACTTATTTTTTGAATTAAATGTGACATATTGTGAAAAAATGATATATCTCGTAAAACGAAAAATAAACACTTAAAAATAAAAATCTTAAAGGAACGAACCCTGAAATTAATTACTGTTTGCAATTGGATTTAGAGATCGCATCTAGGCCCAATTGATTGGGCTTACTAGTAATCCCATTTGCTTATAGATTATATTGGCCCAATTAATTTGGTGCGTACCGTGAAGGGTCAATTATTGTAACGGGCCTAGAGGCCAGATTTGGGAAAATAATCTCATCATATATGGGAACTACTATCAATAATCCAAAAAAAATGGTATTATAGAGGTCCGTAAATTTATCAAGGGCGGGCCATAAAATTAGAAGAATGGTTGGTTAGAATTAAATAAGGGTGTCAAATGAGCGGGTTTGAGCAAAATTGGGTAAGTTATTAGTGGATTGAGTCTTTAACGGTTCATTAACCCATTTAGACCCAATGAGTTATGAGCCCAATTATCCATACTTAACCCATTTATTTGAAATCAAACCTGACCCACCCATTAACCCGGCCAATTACATATATATTAAAATTTGAAATGACTAAAATATCCATATACATTAAGGTTAGACCCATTTTGACCCAATTAATAAATGGGTTGGGTTGAGTTTATTTTTTAAAGAACAAGTTTGAGTTTCTTAATGGATTTGGCTTCAATTTGACACCCCTAAAATTAACCGTGGGCCAGTTCAGAAAAAAGAACACTAATAAGCGTGGGCCAAATTGGTTTTTGGGGCCAGGACAAACAAATGCATTTGTTGGTCAAATTTGAAGGACTTTCAAATCACCCACGTTTCGGTTTCGAATCCTGCTATAGAAACCAACCGGAAGCACCGATGGTGCGTACAGACGGCCATGCGGGATCCACTCCGAATTGTTCACGGTGATCCGAAATGTTCAATAGTTTAAAAAAAATCAGAGTCGCATCGATTTTTCACAGAGTAGGCCCTTTAAAAAATCAGCTCAATCCGATATGTATACGTGTTCGATCTAATCTTCTATTCTTTCATTCAGATTTTAGATTCGTGAAAAAAATAGAAGATTGGATCGCGTAGATACACAAATCAGTTTGAATTGATTTTTCACGAGTCCACTCAGTTTTTTAAAAAAAATTATTGAATGGCTCATATCATTCGTGCAGGACCTCAAGTGGGTCCCGTGGCCGTCAGTTCGCACCGTCGGTCTCCCCGGTCGATTTCTTTAGACTTTTCTGTTTCTTAGGCTAAAATATTAGCAGATGTTCATAGGCCCAAAGTATTTTTTTCTCCCAAACAATAGGATGTGAGTTGTTAGTAGGGAAAATGACGACTCAAAACGTATTTTGATAATTAATACTTGTTAAGGACATTTTCAACATTAGATTTGTTCTTAGCATGCCTTTAGTGAGTATTAATTATCAAAATATGTCATTGACCGTCATTTTCCCTTGTTAAGCATAAGTTAGATTACTAGGGCTCGGCCACCTCGTGTCCATAACCATAACAGACGAAAACTAGACCTCAGAAGCCCACGAGCGCTACACCGAGTATTGAGCCAAACCCCAAGGTTATAGCCCAAAGTTCCTTAGAGTTTTTGGTGGAGCACAAAACTAGAAACAGAGTGGGCTAGAATTCGAAAACCAGTGGAGACCAAAACGAGCAACTGCCTTTGTTCGTTTTAGAGAAAATGACGGTTAAGGACGTGTTTTGATAATTAATATCTGTCAAGGCCATTTTGTTCATTAACAAATATTTTTAACATATCTTTAAAAGATATTAATTATCAAAACACGTCCTGGGTCGTCCCTTGATTTTATGATCTCTTAAATGTCTGACTTGTAGGCCACTTTCATCATCTTTAAAAGCCCAGAAAGACTTAAACCATCCAAGCCCATCTGCATACCATGTTGTGGACTGATGTTAGCCCAAACGTTCAAGAGACGCAGCCCCTTTCGGCCTAACTAGTTTTGGACTTTTTGGCGCTTTTTTTTTTTTTGGGTTTTTTTTTCTTATTACTTACTAGATTTGGTTCAAATTTTTATATCACATCGTTTTTGAGACATTCTAACTGGTTCAACATTCTATATTTTATGAGCAATACTACCTACACAACTCCAGATACAACTGCGTCCGAAGCTGTTTGACGCGCATGAGTCCACATTCATCGAATAGCTCCACACATGCATCAAACGACTTCGGATGTAATTTTGTCCAGAGTTCTGTGGGTATTATTGCTCATAAAATAGTTTGGTGGCTGTCGTTAAGGTTTTAAAAATTATTGAAATGTGTTAAAAATATTTTTAAAAAATTGAGTGAAAGTTTATTGAAAAGTGCAATAAAATCTAGAGACGAGTCTGTATTTTTATTTTTATTTTTTGTCTTTCTATTAGCTTATTGATTAGCTTTTTGTTTTTGTTTTTTTTCCTTCTGTATTACTAGCTTTTTGTTTTTGTTTTTTTTTGGGCCGTCAATAGGAGAAACCTTTAATTTATAGACTAGCGAATGGTTTGCACGCATTGCCTAGGCGCATAACAAAACTTGTGCAAACTACAAAAAGCTATATTTAGCAAGTGATCTAGGAAAGAATTCGTTGCAATCCTACCTTCTATCCTGGCATTTCTCGAATTTCTGTGCAAGAGTACAATTTTTTTTTCTCATCTGCAAATTCCATAAAAAGAAAAAACAAGAACAAGAACAAGAACAAGCAAGAGTTGTTGTGCAAGATTCATAAAGGTAAAAACGACGAGTGAATCTATCCAACCATGATACTACAACAAATTACATCCGAGTCTAGAAAACTTGTCTTTAATTTCCATCAAGGATTACATGCTCATTTAATACCTGCAAGGATTACACGCTTATTTAATTAGTGGAGGTTTGCTTAAATTGGCTAGAATGCCTGAGTTATTAAAAAAAAAAAGACATCTATAGAGGAGGTGCATATATATGTTTATTGTGTTTTATCAGTCTTTTGGTCCCTAACGAATTAATCAAAATTTGCGTAAGTCGGTTCACTTACCTAGAGTTTTCAAAAAAGTGGCTATGCCTAAATTCAGTCATGTTTTTTTTTTCTTTTAATTATTACCAAACAAAATAATATTACATTTCCGATTCATAAATAACCTACCTTTTCATTTTGTAGAAACAACGAAGCACTAAGAACTTTTAGGATTTTATTGGGCTTTTTCTTGTTTTGTCCTCATTTCAAAAAATATTTGCATTTGTTAATTTTGCACCTTACTCTTTTAACGAGATGAATCGGAAAAAGAATTCTTCTTTGGCTTCTAAAGAAAGGAAGACCGGAAAAAGAATTCTTTCTATCCATGTCATCCTTCTAGTTTGTCATCACTTGGGATCTCCAAGAGACAAATTCTTCTAGTTTGTCACTTGCGATCACGAAAAGAAGTTTCCTCATATATATATATATATATATATATATATATATATATATAGTCCGGTTCTGATACAGGATCCCGGATTTGTGGTTGGTGCGGGACTTTTTTGATGGCCGTTGGATCGAAATCGAACGGTTCGGATAAAAGATGGCCTTAAAAACGGAAATAATTACACTTGCCCCCCTAAAGCCTCACAGTACGCCCCCTCTTCCTTCATTTCACGCTCAATAGACAGAGAGGGCGAGAGAGGGAGACAGGAGTCAGGAACGAAGCCCGACGAACTCGACGATTGAAGCCCAGCGACAGCGATTGAAGCCCGACGAAGGCGAACGAAGATCCACCGAGGTACCCCGTTCTCTCTGTCTCTCTCTCGAAAAGTACAAAAAATCTGGATCTTCGTTTTTCGTTCTGAGAAATTTGAATTTTTTTTGGGTTTTAGGACGAACCCAAGCAAACGGACGACGATTGAAGCCCGACGAAGAACAAAGACGAGGAGAAGACCGAAGACGAACCAGATCCATGAGGTATATCTGTCTCCATCTCGAAAAAAAAAACAAAAAATTATTTGGGTTTTAAGCCGAAATTTCTGAGAAAAAAAAGTTTTTTTTTTTTTTTTAAGGGACGAATGAAGAAGCTCGAATCGTCCACTGAGGTCTCTATGTCTCTCTCTCCAAAAAAAAAAAAAACAAATTTCTCAGAACGGCCAAAATTTCTCAGAATCGTGGGTTTTTTTTTTTTTTTTAGGACGAAGAACGAAGACGAGAAGGAGACGAGGAAGCTCGACTGGAGACCAACGCCTGTCCCCTGAGGTATCTCTATCTTTATCTCGAAGAAAAAACCAAAAATTCTGGTTAGCAGTGGAGAAATGTTTTTATGGATATCTTTCTGTGTTTGTATGGATATCTTTCTTTTTCTTTTTTGAAGTTGGGTATAACAAGTCTAAAAGTACAGGAATGAAAGTAATCTTTCCTTTTCATCTCTGTAATCTCTAGTCTCTGCAAGAAACTAGTGTTATTAACGATGTGCAAAACACGTCGGCTTGTGCTCACTAAGCATTTTTATTGAGCAATGGACTTAACTGAACGCGGTTAGAGGTTTGTAAGAGATCATAGTGGCAAAATCCACCGGTTCTAATCAGTAGATGATTTCTGAAACTAAAGGTCTAAGAATCTGTATACTGGATAGTTGGTTATTCCTAGGTGAAATACATTAAAATTCGATAGGAATATTTTGAAAAAATGGGTGGGGCTGTGGGATACCTTTGTGGCTGGATGTTTAAGAATTTGAAATTAGTGGCTCTCGAGTCTCAACTCTTCTAATTCAAATGGACTGTGCTGCATGTTTATCCGATTTTGTTCTCTCTTTTTATATTTCTTGCTTCCATGTAATGAATCGCAAGAGTAAAGTATTGAGAGTAACATTGCTACTGTGGGGAGTATTTTCTATTTAGAGAGAAATTGAATGAGACTCTTGCATATAGGCTTCCAAGTAACATTGTCATGAACATTGTGTGAGATGTGGTGTGCTTGCTGATTGCCAAAAGCGTTCGATTGAGAGTGAACCGTTCCGCTTAGGCACTTGGTTTTTTGTTTGAGTGGTGTGACTGCATGGATGTAGGAAGGCGTGTTGTTACTGATCTCTAATCAGTTACTAGTGGCTGCGACTTATTTACATGTTTATCCACATCTGTGGAACAAAATGGTTCATATCTGTTGTATACATCTCCCGTGGGTGACTTGGATTAGATTCTCAGTACTTGATTTTACTACTGCAAAGACATTTAGATATTGCTGCACACGCTATGGCCTAAGAATTGGATAACTTTTTTCCAATTTTTACATTATAGGAGGAGAATCATAAGAAAAGCAACCCATTTAATGGAAGGGAGTAGTTCGGATAACAATGGAAGTGGTGATCCCGATTTTGAGATCTTTTGTTATTGCGGAGAACCAACACTATTAAGGAAATCTGGAACACAAAAGAACCCAGGTCGAAGGTTCTTTGGATGTCGAAATTATAAGGTGAGCTGCATGCATTGCCCCAATTTATTATATTGTTGTTCGTTGGAGCAGTAACAATTCTAAGTTCTTATTGTGTTGTTTGGATTGTGTTCAAAAAACCCCAGCTCGAAGGTTCTTCGGATTGTGGTTTTTTTTGTTGGTACGAGCCTTGTATTTTGCAAGGAAGGGGTGATTTGGGGCCAATGATGGTTCAAACAAAAAAGAAGGCTGTGAGGACTGTTGAACAATGTGGGAGTTCAGCATCCATGAGCATGAGTGAAGAAATGCAGAGGACATCAATCACAATGCAGATGAAGATTGAAGCCATGCAGAAGGAGATTGATGCAATGCAAATGAGAATTAGAAATGGGGGGAAAATGAACTGGAATTATCTATGGATTGTTGTTTTTTGTGTTGTGTCGTACATTTGTGTAAAAAGCAGCTAGTGATCTCAAGTAGTCGTAGTAGTAGTAGTAGTAGTAGTAGTAGTAATATAACTGGTATGGATTCCGAGAGAATGCAAGATATCGCTGTGAAATTCGGTTTGGAACTGAAAGAGCTGTATTTCTTCCTGTCGGACTGTTCTGTTGACTATAAGCTGGTGTTATTTCGTCAGAACATAAGGCAGATTGAGCTGCATTGCCCAAATGATCAGAAGAAGTTTCTTGTCTTTCAGGTTTAGCCCACTAAATTACCATTTGCATTCCATTTATTCTTCTAGTTCTTTGTTCTATATGTTCTGAATTCTTTTGAACACTGTTCTATATATGTTCCATAGGCCAAGCATTCTTTGTGAATCTGCCCATCCTAATTTTGTCCCCGACATGCTGCAATCTATGGAGGTTATTAGTGTGCTCGCCCACAAAATCTTTATTCTCCAAACATCTTGTTCGTTCAATGTTGAAAACTTTACCCCGAAATAGAAGGACAAAAAATGACCCTTTGGTTTAGAAAAAAGGCATTGACCAGCAATACATAATAATTACATATTGCTGTAGTTAATTGGATAAGGCAGGAACATTGACAATAGCATGCCAATAAATCAATAACTAAAAGCATAAAAGCTCTAGTTTTCTGCCAGCTTTCTTCAATTAGAATTGTACGGGTTGGAATACTAAAAGTTTATAATGAAATGAGGGGATGCCAATTAAAATCGAATGGTCATACATAGCGAAAGAAAAAAAGAAGAAGGGTGTCACTAGATATTGATTTATTCATAACACTGCTTTCGGATTGTTTCCCCCGTATCATATATTCTTCTTCTCCTACTTTTTCTACCAGTATATCCATTACTGGTTGTTTCAATGCAATGACTACATTTCAACTTGTGTACGGTACTTGAAGCCACAAACCTGTCTTCTTTGCATATGATGCTTGTTGTTTCTATGGTCAATGCAAATCATTCCCAATGTATGCATGAATTCATTCCCACACTCTACAGATGGTGGGTGTTCATTCTTTATTTGTCAATGTTAGAAGCTGATGTGAAGTTCAATCAGAAAGAGTATGAGAGGCCCTTTATCCTTTTGCATTGGGGTTATCCTCCTCTTCCATGCCTGTTTCTTGGCTTCCCCCTACGGTTCTCTCTCTCTCTCTCTCTCTCTCTCTCTCTCTCTCTCTCTCTCACTTACATTCACATTTCCCCAATGTTAATTTGATTGGTGTTTTCAATACTTTTTCGTGACTTGTTCACTGAAGATTATTACTGGAAAAAACAATCCAACTCCAACCTGTAAACAGCCCTAATCAAAAAGAGCAAATTAGAAAGAGCACAAGCTGCCATCGTCCAGATCTGATGAGGAACACCAGGCAACCAACATTTCTAATAAGAAAGAACACCAGGCAACCAATAAGAAAGAACACCAGGCAACCAACATTTCATCTCATCAGTACCATTCTCAAAAATTGTTCAATAACATTTCACAATTAACGACTAAAACACAAACGTTCAGTCCTCTCTTTACTAAGAAACTTCAAAGAACAATGAACCTTGATAGCAGACAACATCCTCAAAAACACCTTTAGCAGACAACATCCTCCTTCAGGGCATTCCCAGAGATGGGACCTATTAAATGAGATCATTGTACAGAAAAAGAAGTAATGATTTGATTATAGTTCATGCGTCATAAAAAAAAAATTTACCATTCAAAAAAATAAGTAACATGCATCACCTATCATGCATAAGGTACCATGCGAATGTCATCTCCATATCCACAAACCCATATAGTTCCTGAAACAGAAAAAAAAATTACCATTGAAGTCCGTAATTGACTACCTATTTGAAGTCCGTATTTCACTTAATCAAACACTTACATTCATCGGCAATATCATCGTCGTCGTCGTCGTCGGCGTCTTCGTCGTACAACGTAGCATCTTGTGAAGACCTAAAACAATAAGATAACAATTAAAATATATTATGCGTGTAAACAATTGAGTTCAAATTATAAATAGACAAGTACACTTACGTGTTCATAAGCTTCGGACAATTTCTTTTGTCATGCGACTGGCTTAATAACCCGCACCCATTACATTTCCTACTTTTCTTTACGGCCTTCTCTTTTCCTCCTTTCAAACGTTTACCACAACCCTTTGCCCTAACTTTCTGTGGTTCTTTCAAACCATGTTGGCTTCCGAGAGAAATAGGCAATTGGATAGAACTTGTAGAACCATATTGGCGAGAACCCCTCATGAATTCAATCTTTTTTTCACTAGATAGCAACGCTGCTTGCACAATTTCTGTTCCTTCTGCATCTAATACAGCGTTATCAAGAACTCTATAAGCAAGTCTAAAGATACCCTGTCGCCTCACCAAAAGTGAACTGTTACATATTTCTTTTTGTTGACTACCCAAGTCATAAAAAACTCTGCCTGCTTTTGCAGTTTTAATCCACCTTTGCAAAATGTATGTGCTAGGGAGTTCCCTAATCTGCATTAAAGACAACTACGCCAACAAGTGCCGACATGGAATTCTGTCGAACTCAAACATCTGACAACTACAACTCACACGGTTCGATGACTTGTCTACCAACACCTCGCGACCTCGCGAACCTTCCATTTCTTCCCTATGAACCTTCCACACAGAGCGACATTCATCCTCATGTAGTATCGTAAGCACATATGCATTAACCTGAAATATTTCCTCCTGAAATTTCTTAAATGAATGGAGTGTGTATAATTCACTCAATTTCTTTTCCATTGACCATGAGGTTTTCAGGATTGGCTTCTCATTCATATCTTTGTGGTCCAAATCTAATTCATTATGTCGTAGACGTGCAAGAGCCCTTTCGAACTGTGTCACAAATTCATACATTGAATTCTTATCAGACAAATACCTCTTGAAGAATGCATGAGAAATTTCAGCCCTTTGACTACTCGTCATGTGGGCAGAGAAAATGTGTTTCGTATATGCAGGAACCCATCTGTCACGAATTTCATACATGGATTGCAACCATTGATGGGTGGACAAGTTCGATTTTCCCACAATATATGCCCATGTAGCGTCAAATTCTTCGGGGCTCTCGGAATTCCAAATACATTTCTTGAAATCTTCATAATGTTCTTTGTATGCCAATGCACCTATTTTTTCAGAAAATTTACTAACAATGTGCCAAATGCAATATCTATGAAACGTATTGGGAAGCGCACAAGCAATTGCTCTTGTCATTGCCGGATCTTGATCAGTTATGATCATTTTGGGTGGTGGTCCAGGCATCGCTTTCAAAAATTCCTTGAAAAGCCACTCAAAAGATTCACTTTTTTCGTCACTTAAGAAGGCACACCCAAAAAGTGTTGTCTGCCCGTGGTGGTTAACCCCTAATAAAGGTGCAAACATCAAGCGATATTTATTTGTGTTGTATGTAGTATCGAATACCACCACATCCCCGAAATACTCGTATGACTTCCTACAGGTCGCATCGGCCCAAAAACAATGGATTAGCCTATGCTCATCATCTTCCTCGATTATATATGTAAAACCTGTATTCTTTTCTTTTTCAGTCTCAAAAAGGTCTTTCAACATGTTGGCGTCATGTCCATCTACATATTTCCTCATATCCCTTCGAAAATTATGAATATCTCGTCGTAAACATCCAACATTTTCGAGACCCCCAGCTTGCAATTCTAAAACACTCATTTGTTGGCTGGTTGACACATTTGCAGCTGATAATTGTTGCGTTAACACTTTCTGTGCAACTGACACTCGACGATGAGATTTCAAGAAATGCTTCTTTCTTGGCGTCGTAAGAGGGTGGCTATGCCCCTCCACAAATTGGGTCACAACAAACCCTTCACCTGACCGATTTTTGACAACTGTTAGTTTTGCACCACATTTCTCCCTAGTTAAACCCCGTTGTCGTTGACTGGCCTCAGAACATTTACTCTCCCCTTCTTTGAAACAAACATATTCTTTCCTAATGGTTTCACGATTCTTATCCGTCTTGCTAGAATGGATTCGCACACTAAAACCAGCTTCGAATGCGTAATCGTTGTAAGCTTTGAAAACATCCTCTAAGCTTATAAATTGTTGTTTAATTTTCGGTATCACCTCATTTTTAACTTGAGGAATGTAAAGTGCTTCAGAAGAATTAGCAGACTCCTCAAAAGGTTGAAAAGGTGACGGTGAAAGTTGTTGTATATCATCTACAGACTGCAATCTAACCATCAAAAGACAAAACAATAAATAAACCATAGTGATTGTAACTACCCTATTTTTCTACACGAGAGAGAGAGAGAGAGAGAAATATACCTTTGCAGAGGTGGTGGTGGAAACAAGGGGGTTGGATTGACATCGGAAATTTGTTCTTCTTCCATTTCTTCTTCTTCGATCCTTTTTAAGAATGCGCAACTGGAAATAGCAAAGACTATCAAATCGAATTAGTATATGAGCAATAAAATTTATAAGTCCTAAAACCAAACATTGATAACGCACTACAAAAGTTACTGGTTGATTATAGAGTTGATTATAACCACCGAACAGCCCAAATATTCGTATTCCAAAACTAAGGAGACCTACTAGTAATGGGTTTGTACACGTAACAAACAAAATACACAATAATAGTCAAAATCTAAGTAGTGTGCATATGAATGTTTGTGGAAATTTGTGTGCGTTTTAAAGCAAGTCGCAATTGCGGCTGAGAAAGTCAAAATTTGACCCAAAAAATGAAAATGTGTTCTACAGTACCACAGGTTAAGAGCTAAAGTATAGTTGGTGTCAAATAGCTTCCCCATCAAATTCGACATCAACCTTAATTAGCTTTGCGAAATCTAGTACCTCATCCAAGCTAATATTTCTGCATCAAAAAACTCAGATAGATTTAATTCAATACCCTCGATTTCAGTTATTATCACAGTAACATCAAACCGGCACTGTCGCAACATTGCTATTTTTTCTTTACAACATTTTTCCCACCAACAAATCGACTAGTAACTGATTAGAGATCAGTAACAACACGCCTTCCTACACCTATGCAGTCATGCCACTAAAACATTAGACCTTTACATTAACAGTAACATTTCTCAGCAACAACAGCAATACCAATACCAATAGCAGAACCATAGCAGCGTCTAATATCTTGATTATATTCACTCATCAAGAACAACAACCAGACAATCTACAATGGCATTAAAATGCCCACTCACAGACACTTGAAAAAAAAAAAAAAAAACCCACGATGGAAAAACAGTGGTAAAATGGAAAAACATTTCTCAGTGGAAAAACTCAAAGACCCCAAATCTCGAACCTCCGTTAATAGTATGTAACCCAGTGGTAAAATGGAAAAACATTTCTCCACTGCTAACCAGAATTTTTGGTTTTTTCTTCGAGATAAAGATAGAGATACCTCAGGGGACAGGCGTTGGTCTCCAGTCGAGCTTCCTCGTCTCCTTCTCGTCTTCGTTCTTCGTCCTAAAAAAAAAAAAAAACCCACGATTCTGAGAAATTTTGGCCGTTCTGAGAAATTTGTTTTTTTTTTTTTTTGGAGAGAGAGACATAGAGACCTCAGTGGACGATTCGAGCTTCTTCATTCGCCCCTTAAAAAAAAAAAAAAAAACTTTTTTTTCTCAGAAATTTCGGCTTAAAACCCAAATAATTTTTTGTTTTTTTTTTTTCGAGATGGAGACAGATATACCTCGTGGATCTGGTTCGTCTTCGGTCTTCTCCTCGTCTTTGTTCTTCGTCGGGCTTCAATCGTCGTCCGTTTGCTTGGGTTCGTCCTAAAACCCAAAAAAAATTCAAATTTCTCAGAACGAAGAACGAAGATCCAGATTTTTTGTACTTTTCGAGAGAGAGACAGAGAGAACGGGGTACCTCGGTGGATCTTCGTTCGCCTTCGTCGGGCTTCAATCGCTGTCGCTGGGCTTCAATCGTCGAGTTCGTCGGGCTTCGTTCCTGACTCCTGTCTCCCTCTCTCGCCCTCTCTGTCTATTGAGCGTGAAATGAAGGAAGAGGGGGCGTACTGTGAGGCTTTAGGGGGGCAAGTGTAATTATTTCCGTTTTTAAGGCCATCTTTTATCCGAACCGTTCGATTTCGATCCAACGGCCATCAAAAAAGTCCCGCACCAACCACAAATCCGGGATCCTGTATCAGAACCGGACTGTATATATATATATCTATATATATATATATAGGAATGTGATAAAACGTGAACAACGTTTTATCTACCAAGCCGCGGGCACTGGGGTGCGCGCGCATACTCTACTCGTGCGGGGGCGCGTACGTGTATGAGCGTGTACGAGCGTATGCGCGTGTAGCGCTCGCGTCACGCCATGATTCGTGATGAAGGGCCTTCATCACGAATCATGGCGTGACGCGAGCGCTACACGCGCATACGCTCGTACACGCTCATACACGTACGCGCCCCCGCACGAGTAGAGTACGCGCGCGCGCCGCGGGCAATTTTAAGGGGCCTTCATCACGAATCATGGCGTGATGCGAGCGCTACACGCACATACGCTCGTACACGCTCATACACGTACGCGCCCCACATGAGTAGAGTACGCGCGCGCACCCCAGTGCCCGCGGCTTGGTAGATAAAACGTTGTTCACGTTTTGTCACATTCCCATATATATATATATATATATATATATATATATATATCCCTTTCTTATAAGAACTATATATATCCCTTTCTCATAAGAACTACCTAATTTTAATAAAATGCGGACCTCTCTTTCGCGTTTGAATTTTAATGATTCGAGCCGCTCAATTTGTTCAGAACGTGATTTTAAGAGTACCCGCGGGAAATCAGCAAAAAAAAAAAAAAAAAAAAAGACCGGGAAGGACTTCATCCGAGCAACTTTTGTTTATTTTTTATCTAACGGTTCAAATAAAAACTACTCAAATCAAGCCTTCCTGGTCATTTTTTTTGCCGATTTTTCGCGAGTTCCCTTAAAATCACGTTCTGAACGCATTGAACGGCTCGGATCATCGAATACCAATCGGAAAAGGCAAGAGATGGGAGGTCCGCATATAAGGTTCTCACCTGAAAATTTATATATATATAGTCCCCTTCTCCTAATGACCACCTTAACGTAATAAAAATAAGGACATCCTTTTCCCGATAGAATTTCAATGATCCAAGTCACTCAATGTGTTCAGAACGTGATTTTAAGGGTACCCGCAAGAAATCAGCAAAAAAAAATGACCGCAAAGGCTTCATCCGAGTAGTTTTTGTTTGTTTTTTATCGAACGGTTCAAATAAAAACTGCTCGGATGAAGCCCTTCCCGGTCATTTTTTTTGTTGATTTCTACCGGGTACTCTTAAAATCACGTTCTGAACATATTAAGCAGCTCGGATCATCGAAATTCGAACAGGAAATGGGAGAAATAGAGAGGTACTCCTCATTTGAAAATGACTATATATATATATGTATATGTATATGCCAATGAGTTATCTGAATTTTTCTATTTTCCATTTGATATTGCTTAATTCCCTGTATCTAAAGTAGCCACAGAATTGGGTATGGGTCGATGCATGTACACGTTATCTAGCAAATCGAGATCATATATACCCGTTTATGTGAGCCATGCTAAAAGACACATGCTAAACTACGCAAAGAGTGTGTTGTGTGGCATTAGATGGTGCCACCCTTCCTATTGAGTCTCCACCACTACAAACTAGCACAGACATTCAATCATAAAAAAAATGAAGACGCAATTTCTCTAAAACTCATTTTGAATTAAATAGCACACTTGATAGTATATCTAAGCAAATACCAAATCACAAAAGTCATCACATTTGTCTCAAAATTAGTCGAGGTGTTCATGGTTTTGTTTCACAGTATTTTGGTAGTTGTTTTACTTATTTGTTGGGCTTCTAGTTCTATTTTGTGGGTTGGCTTAATGGCAGTAGTTTTATGAATAACTTGCAAGTTTTTTTTTTTTTTTTTGTGTAGACAAATTCAGTTTCTAAGATTAATGAAGCTTTTGTAATCGTTTTGCGGTGTATTTTGTTAGCTACGTACTATTTTACAGAACTAGCTAGAAGTATGTAATTCATGTATTTTTATATATTTTTTTGCAATCTTTGGATGCTAATTAACAAGGTTTAAAACCAAAATCCGAACCAAACCAAACCATACCATACCATACCGGTTTGATGGTTTGGTTTGTAACATTATGGTTTGATTCCTAAAATTCTATGTGTACACCTGTAATTCTAACCCGCTTTTTATAAGTACTATCTATCCCCTCTTTTAGTTAGTTTCATGCATGTTTTGTTGGTTTACTTTTATATAATAATTTTATAATTTTTTGTATTTTATTGATTTTGCATTATTGTTTCTGGATATGGGTTCATCTCGCGACAAGAACAATCTAAAAAGTAAAAAATTATGGTCAAATTTTTTCAAAAAGTTAATAAACTAAAGACAAAAACAATTCAAAAACAAACAGTCTTTTTGGATTCGGTACATAATTTTTTACTTCTTAGCCCCCTTCGAGACAAACAAATAATCCCAAAAAAAAATGACAAAAACTAATAAATGCAAATTTATTTTTAAATAAAGACAAAAAAAAAAAAATTCCAGCTTAGGTTTTGCTGGGGTTTGATTTGGGCCTAAATGTATTGGGATGTTCCAATTATCTGGGTTTTTCTAGGTTTTTGGCCTTTTAGGTGTTTGGATATTATTTGTTTGGACTTGTCCCATTTTATCTGGGCTTTTAGGCCTTTTAGGTGTTTGGGCTAGTCCCATTGGGTTATTCTTTGGTTGTCATCTTGTCAAGGAATTGGGTCTTGGTCTCGGCATACATGCCGCTCTCCTTGATCCGTTAATCTTTGTAACCTGTTCAGAGATTAATAAAAAAATTTCGCCGTTCAAAAAAAAACATTATTAAGCTAAAACGGACCTTAAATCTAACAGGCCCTATATTCAAATCTTTTACTAAAATCAATAACCCACACTAGATAGAGGACGAATTCCTAATTTTGTGAGTCGGTTGGAAAATAAAATCCCACAAGGAACAGGAGTCCAGGACTTTCTAATTCCTGCAATTAAGCTGCCAATGTTTCCTTTTCCTAATATTCTCTCCTTGAGTTTTCCCGAAACCTATACCCTCCAGACACAACTCGATCTGTTGTGTTGGCAATCTCATGCACAAACCGACTATTACACAAATTCCTCTCTTTGTTCGAAAACAAAAAGGAAACAATCAATTACTGGAGTAATTAATTAGGAACTAGGAAATTAACTCTCATTGAACGTGAAGCTGGTTTCCTTTTTCCCACTCGGTTTTGGAGTTGCAGCTATCTAGCCCCCATTATATATAATAAGACTACTATACACAAACCTGTGCTTTTTCTTCTGTGAAAGAACCACAGCTTTCTCTACTAACAGCTACCTACCTAGCTATATCATGATCATGATTCTTGCATCGAACAATCCAGCTGGAGAATTAGAACAAGGAAACAATTTTGCCATGATCAACTCTCTTCCTTCCGATTTGTTGGTCGATGTTCTTGCCCGAGTTGCCTCCTCTTCCTTCACCGACCTCTTCAACTCCAAACTATGGTACTAATTAATTAGTCGATCACCTTCTCCTCCTCGCGTTTACATGTCACGTACAAATTAATTCCACTGTTTGACTAATTATTTGTGACCCATTATGTGGATGCTATCATATATACGTTTTATCACTGATCAATTGATCATGCCACAGCACCCTGCATTAGGTTGATCGTAATGCAGAAATTTCAACTGATTCTTTTTATCCTTTCATTCGCTAACCTACCCATAGTCCTCTGTTTTTTCTTGTTCTAGCTTTTTTCTTCGGGTTGGTGAGCCGCACAGTGCGCACTGGTTTTGCGCATGTATTAATTCCTACTTCTTTTATCGATCTGGTCACTATAGACTATACTTGCAAAACACGCGTTTGTTTGCATAGAACTGCATTCATGCATTAGGTTGGTTGTAATGCAAGCTCTGAAAATTTTCCCTGCAATCCTCTTATTTTCTTGTTCTTTTGTTCAATGTTCCAATATGAGATTCGAATCTGAGTTACCATATGTGTCCAATTTCTTTTTAAGACATTATTGCGTACTCCCTTCGTCCCTAAATAAATGTCCGGACTAAAACGTAGGCCTTTAAACACATACATATTTTTGGTTGTTCAAAAAATTTGAAAAAAATTGCAAAGGTATTTTTTTTTCAAATTTTAAAAATTTCTTTCAACGAAAAGAATGCATATATTTAAGGGCCTACATTTACGGGCCGGACATTTATTTAGGTCCGGAGGCCGGAGGCGGAGGATATAATTGAATCATGCAACGTACACACTTATATGTTTAGCAATAATTTTTAAATTTACATGACTGATTCATGTATTTTGCATGTCATAATGCTTGCATTTTTGTATTTGCCTTCGTATCGATAGTTTTAGAGATTTCAGAGGAGCAACCGAGGAAGCATGTGTCCTCGAGCAAGTATCGATGGTGGAATTTCCAGTGATTCATCAATGGCTAAAATCTGAGAAAGTGAGTTGGTTCTTGAATCGGTGCGTGGAGATTGGAAATCCGGAGGCCCTGTACAGACAGGGAATGGTAACAAAATCTCTCTTTCCTAATCTCATACTAGCTTATTTAAGGGAGATTTAGTGGGAGGTCCAGTATAAGAATTTTCTAAACCTTCGGGTCCACAATGTAATTTTATAACACATCCAGTCCACACGCGAGTCATAAAGACAAAAATACCCCTGTTTTTTTACAGCAATACATGCCGTAACTTTCCCAAAATCAATCGACCTACTGTTCATCTATTCACGTCGGAGAAGAACGACTACTCACATCGGAAAAGCTCAACGGAGAAACTCAACAGCTGGTTGATCTCCGCCTAGAACGCAAACATCTGGCCATTCCTCTCTACTGTTCCTCAGAAATCGAGTTTTCAAAACCTAGAGACGAGACGAATCAGGTAACAATTAGTTTTTGAAAATCGTGATCTTTCTCCGTGAACTCCAGTCTATAGCTTTCGAATCTGAGTCTACAGCTTCCGAATCGAGTCTACTTCGTCGTTCACGTGATCTCTTTCGCTTACAGAGATTTAGGGTTTCGATACTGGAACAACATCTTGCTGCGGAAAGCTAGCTGCAATGGGGAGGAAATGTATGTATTTTTGTATTTTCGTATATTATTACATCCCCTGTGTCTTCATTCCCATCGACTATCTTCGTTCCTGTCGTCTATCTTCATATCGAAGTATTCATGTTTTCGTAAGTCTAGTACTTAGAATTGAAAATAACGCACAAGTTGAATTCATGCTTTGGCCTTTTTTTGTTAATTGACAACACTGTCATTTTTTTGTTAATTAACAGTGTTTGGAACATTGTCAATTTTTTGATAGTGCTTGGAATTATAAAATTGACAGTGTTTGGAAATGAAATTAATAAAATCAACTACAAACAATGTCAATTTTACATTTGAAACACTGTCATTTTTTTGTTATTCTCGAAAAAATGTTAATTTTACATTTGAAATACTGTCATTTTTTTGTTATTCTCGAAAAAATCTTTTTCTACGTATGATGGGACTATATTTGGTTTTTTAACAACTCATGGTATCATCCCCTCCCACATTGGAAGTCTTTTGGAGAGTTATGTATTTTAGATCGTCCGCTAACCATCTGGATCTATTCCTTCCGAAATAGGCCAACTGATTAACCTCAGAACCTTTACGCGAGCAAAAACCAAATAGCTGGCTCTATCCTTCAAGAAATAGGATTGCTCAGCTCTCTCAATGAGCTGAGTTTGTATGCTAACAACCTGACTGGTTCGAACCCTCCTTCTATTGGAAACTTGAGTAGTTTAATCAATTTGTTGCTATGTGAAAATATGCTCTTGGGACACATTCCTTCAACTATTGGGAACTTGACCAAGCTCGAGATGTTAGTGTTGTCCCAAACTCCATTGTATGGCTCCATTCCTACAGAGATAGGAAGTTTGGATTCCCTCTTGCATTCGAATATCCACGAGACCCAACTTACCGGATCTATTCCCCCAACATTGAGCAATCTTACACGTTTGACTGTATTAGTGATAGGTGAAAACAAGTTAATCGGTCATTTACCAGAAAACTTATGCTTTAGTGGAGTACTTGTATTGCTTGTTGTAGACGACAACAATCTCACAGGAAACATCCCAAAAAGCATCAAAACTTGTAGTAGCTTATCTAGAATCAGGTTTGAGGAAAACCAACTTTTTGGAAATATATCAGAAGAATTTGGCGTGTATCCAAACTTGGTTTACATTGATTTGAGTCGTAACAATTTCTATGGTGAGCTCTCTCAACAATGGTGTTCGTTGAAGATCAAAATTTTGTTACCGTTGTAGCTGTCACATGTTATACCAGCCTTCATTTTGCCTTTTACTGTAAGTATCTCGCTTTCATCTTTTAGTAGTAGCTTAGTAGTTTATGTGTTAGTTGCTTGTATTTAGTTTGGTGGATACCTCTAACCTGACTGTGATGTCAAACTTGAGGTGTAACGAAGCCAAGCTAAATACTGAGTTTGAGCTTAGTTAGTTTAGTTTAATTTGATTGCATTGCTTAGCCGAGGTGGTGGCATAACCCCTCGCATATTCTGTTTGTTGAAGTTGAGGTGGCGGCATAGCCCCTCCAGTCTGATAGTTTGTTGATAGATGTTATACCAGTCTTCATTTTGCATTTTTGGCCCTATTGCTGTACATCTTATGAGTTACGTATAATCCACCTGCTGCTGTAGTTCTGCTAGCCCAGCTGTTGTTACTTACTGTTTAGTGTTTTTTTGATGCTGTTTGGTAGTCACTGCTGCTATCACTTGGCAGTAGTAGTTTTGGTCATTTGTTTTGCTCTGTGGCCTGTTTATGGTGCTTTGCTCTAGTCATCACCTTAGGTGGTTTGTTTAGAACGTTTAGTGTTTCAATTAGTAGTGTATGCCTAACCTTCAGGGTTTGTCATTGGGATCTCCCTTCTCAAGTGAGAATGTGCTGCTGATCTACTCGTATCCATGCCATCAAGACAGAAACCATACATATACTTAGCTTACTGCACTGTCATCAAATATAATTTTTGTTTAGTTTCAAGGCGAACTTGCTTCTTACTAATCTTCTGGGCCTTGCCATCTTGCCAATCACGATACACCGAGAAGAGCTCCAGCAACACTTTTGGATTTACTGTACCTGTTTCAGCCATATAAAACAGAACGCAAAAATGGTTTCCTTCAAACATTTCCTGTACTGCTTAAAAACAATGCATTACACAAAAACTGGAGTCGATGAAGCAACAATACAAGCATAAACCACTGGGTAGGCAAATATACAAGCAAAGGAAAATAGATTAACCAACACACTTTCTTTTTGCCTTTTTTCCCCAAACAACAGGAAACATGCGTTAGAGTAATGTCAAAATTTACGTTGTTCTTCTCTACAAGCATTTTGTTATTGTTTTTGTATGCAGTTGTTCAAGGAAAACGGAAGGCGAAGCACTTAGATTCCATAAGTGATGAAGAAGATATAGATGAACAGACAAGTGATGAGGAAGTATCTAAAGGAATTATAGAAGCTGATGCAATCTCAAATTTGCCGAAGAAGTTCAAGACGAAAAAATTGGCGGGAAGAAAACCAATTGAAGTTACTTCATCTTCTGTCCCAAAGGCTTCACATGAAAGACATGCTCAATCTCAATATGAGCTTCGGGTTAGATCGCAAAAAAATCAAGGAATCAACATAGAGCAAGCTGCGCCTCGGACACAACCTCTTAGAAAGAGACCAAGAATTGTGGTTGAGACTCAAGAGACACAAGCGACTGAAGAGACACAACACATCGCTTTTAATCGATGTAACATGCAAGCGATGATTAGATTAATGAAAGGGTTTCCTGTCACTCCTGCGCTCAAGGTTTCGCTGAAAAAAACACCTTTTTGGCATTTGATCAATGCATTTATTCAGGAGAAGGTGAAGAGTGATCATTGTAGAAAGTTTGATGAGGTGGTTGTTAAAATTGTAGAGTCGTATGATGCAGATACAAGAACATTTAGATTGGGAAACAAACATGTCAAGCTCAAAAGGGAAGATGTGAAGTTGATTTTTGGGATTTCATGCGGAAATGAGGAGATAAACCAAGGTTATTGTAAGAAAGAAGATGTGCAGTTAGCGGTCAAGTGGAAAATAAAGGGGAAAAGATTGGATACTTCAATAATCAAGAATCTTTTAAAAGAAAAGCAAAACAGCAAGTTGGAAGAAGATGCGGATGATATTGCAAGATTGTTGTGTTTGTTCCTTTGTGGGACGTTGTTCTTCTCTACAAGCGGCACCACAATCAATTGGGTTTATGTTCGCTATATGGAAGACTTGAATATGATTAAACAATTCGATTGGGCAGGAGCTGTTTGTAAGTACTTGCTGAAATCTACTCACGTGGAACATAAAGATCCCAAAGAAGTCAAAGGTTCTTCAATTCTATTATTGGTAATCGACAATATAACTCTTTACATATGTTAGTCTAAAAAATAATTATATGTGTCCTTTTAAGTTGTAATTCTGTTGTGCAGTATTGGCTTTGTGAGCATAGCAACATCTTGAACCAAGAGAGCCCAGATTCTATTCCAAGGTTGCTCAAGTGGAACATTGCAAATCTACGGAAAGCACTCAAAGACGTGAAACAGTTGCAACAACTCGCAGATGAGAAGGTAACATGGTTGTTAAGTGTTCATATTTGATTTCAATGTTCATAAGGAGACCTGTCTATGAAGAAACTTTGTGGTTTAATGTGATTTAATGGCATTGCCTCTTTATAGGTAAAAGATGGAATACTTGAACAAACCATTGAAGAAAAAGTTGAATATGAATTTGAGCAACAGGAGGTTCAGCAAGATGCTGGGGAGAAAGATGAAGTCAACCAACATGAGGTGAAGAATGATGAATTCGTTGAAGCTCAATTTGAAGTTCAGCAAGATGAGGGGGAGAAAGTTGAAGTTGCTGAAGTTGAGAACGTGCCTGATAGTTGTGGGTTAGATGATTTCAATACTCCCACTAATATGTTTCAGTCTCCGCTGTGCTCGGGCGAAATAAATGAATCACAGGTTGTTAGTTTCAGACGTGATGAAGTGACCTCTCCCAGATATAATTCGGATTCAACTCTTGAACCTAATACATTGAGTGGAAAATCACTACTGCAAGAAGAAGATGAATGCTTGAAGAAACTTGTGGATAACATATTAGATGGTTCAAAGAAGTATGCAGCTGCAGTGGTTGATGAATTGACAGAAGAAAGACACTCAATTAGTGACAATCTCACTGACAAGATTGAATATTTGGAGATGCAGATGGAGATTGAGAAACAATCAAACAAGGATGCACTTGCCATGATTGACGAATTGAGGAAGGAAAAAGACTCAATTACTAATGACATGTCCACGAAGATCGAATGTTTGGAGAATGAAAAGAAGCAGATGGAGATTGAGAAAGAATCGATTTGCGAGCCTCTCAATGATGAGATTGCAAAATTGAAGAAACTGGTGGAAAGTCAAGACAAACAGATTATAATGTTGAAAGATGTTATGAGCAAAGGCCCACTCACAACGATGCATGAACTCAAGAACCAAAAACAATCGTTGGAGAAGGATTTGATTGAGAAGGTTGAAAGTATGGAGAAGGAAAAGAAGCAATTGGAGCTTCAGAATTTGAATATGCGAGAAGACAATAACATTGTGCTACATTCTAAAGATGATCAGATACATACATTGGCAAGAGCATTGGCAAGAAAAATTGAAGAAACAGAAGAGGAAATGAAGAATCAAATCTAGAATCTTGACAAACAAAATAAGAAGTTGTGTTTGGCAAAGGACAGATACATACAGACACTTTTAAACAAAGCCAGTGTCCTCGAGAAGCAAAAGGCTAAACAACAAGACATCAACAATGCAT
The DNA here is from genome assembly GCA_019656295.1 of Rhododendron mucronatum var. ripense. Taxonomy (NCBI): domain Eukaryota; kingdom Viridiplantae; phylum Streptophyta; class Magnoliopsida; order Ericales; family Ericaceae; genus Rhododendron; species Rhododendron mucronatum. Next base: position 2,235,136 of record BPLT01000008.1, on the reverse strand, counting down.
TACAAATGGGAATTGACGAGTTCAAAATTCATGAGGTAACACAACGCTATGCTAATGAGACCGAGGGCGCAGTGCATCAAGTAACTCAAAATGCAACTCTTGAGAAGATCCGAAGACTTGAACGTGAGAAGGAGGAGCTTGAATTGGAACTCTTAGATATTAGAGTGCATGAAGAGAGACAGAAACACAAGGCAGAAAAATCTCTTATCTCTCCCAATTCGAACATAATAGCACTCAAGGCAAGAGAAAGGAAGAAGAATACAGATGCGGACTTTGTCTATGAAGAAGTAAAGAAGAAGACGAAGACTGGAAAAGAACTTTTCATAGATGTAGATGACTTAGTCGAGTCTCAAGAGGATGAAAGACAAAACAAGAAACTGAGAAAGTTGAAGGCAAATGCTGAGGTACGAAAGCTTTTAAATCATGAAAGTTGGATGGCGATTGAAACACTTTGGAATACAGCAGACATCAGGTAAAAAAAATTAGTCTTATTTCTATGTAATGTCGAAATAATGTAGAGTTTGGAGACTTTTGACATGTTATTTTTCTTTTGCAGTACTGTAGTATGGTCTTCGAAAGATGAATTAATGCATGTTACTGCGCATGACATAGAGACGCTGTTGTTTGAATCAGCATTATCAACCCGGGTAATGTTTAAATTTCATTGGTTAACTATACAGATACTGCTAATTGCAGATACTTTGCTAACTATACGGATTCTGTTCTTTTATACAGTCTGTTGATGCTTACATGAATATCCTTATGCAACAACACGTAGACCAGCAACCGACATTCATATTGGAAACGCCACCAGCCAAGTCTTTTGTGTTTCCCAGCTTTTTTGTGGTAAGACATTAGTAGTGAACTCGTGATATACGTTGGCCTTATACTTCTTTCTGGTGATTTCATGTATATCTGTTTTTTGGTGAGTTAATGTAATTTTCTTTCACCACAAGATCCGTTTTATTGCTTTGTAAATAGTCAATCCTCAAAGACAAACAACCAATCAAAGTGAAGAAGATTCTTGATAAGATGACGCCAAAGGCCGAATATGCAACTTTCTTGCTTTTCCCCATAATTCATCAATTCCATTGGACATTGCTGGTGCTTCATAAAGATGAGGGAAAGTGGATATTCTACAATTCTTTGTTTAAAGGGAATCGAAAAGATTTTTACTGTGAGACAACAGAGAATTTGGTGAGCAAACATCTATCATCTTTTTCCTGTTACATATTTATGTTTGAATGCTAAACATGTTTACATAAATTACACAGAGAAAACTTATTGCAGACTATATCAATAGTCATTCCAAATCAAGTGCTGGTAAAGGTATTGGTAACACAGTCCACATTGAGCAGTTTTCTCCGCAACAACCGGATGGATTGTAAGTACTACAAAATTTTAAACCTATTCTCTTTTTTCTATCAATGAATGACCAACAATAAGATATCATGGCACAATTATATTGTTGCAGTGTTGAGTGTGGGGTCGTCGTTATCTTCTTGATGAACCAATATCTGATGAACCAAGAACGGAGCAAAGTAATAAGTAGTGAGGAGTGTAGGAAAACAAGAGCCGAGATGATACTTGCTTTTTTGAGTGAGCAAAGCAAGTTGAGCACTTCAAAGGTTCCACAACCAGTACAAAACCTCAAGCAAATTGCAGAATCTTCAAAGGCTCTGAAACCACAGTTCAAGCAATATCAACTTAGGGTAAGACAAGGCCCTAAAATCAAATAGCAATGTTAATCGTCTCTTATACTTGTTTTTGGAAGGATTCTCTCTTTGAAAAGAAGGTATATATTACCAAAGTTAGATTGTTATAGAAATGGTACAGTCACCTCGTTGGTCAATATTAAGGGTCAAAGTTGAAACAAGTTGAGAAACTCTGAAAACAAGTTGTGCAGTTTGTATTTCTCTTTCAAGAAACTGAAGGTGCTCGTTGAAGATCAAAATTTTGTTACCGTTGTCGCTGTCACATGTTAAAGTCAAGCTGCTACTTATGTAGCACATATGTTGCTGGTGCATGTCTGTCAAGGTTGTAGGTTGATACTGTTGTTCTGCTACTACCATTGATTGATTGCATTGCTTGTTACTGCTGCTGCTGCTATTGACTGCTATAATGGCAGTAATTTGCACATATTTTGTTTCTTCATTTTGCCTTTTTATTGTCCATAGAAGCTTGGGTTGAACTAGATTTTAGTATAAGGTTTAATCTCTATGAATTTTTTTTGTGAAGAGATGTTATACCAGCCTTCATTTTGCCTTTTACTGTAAGTATCTCGCTTTCATCTTTTAGTAGTAACTTAGTAGTTTATGTGTTAGTTGCTTGTATTTAGTTTGGTGGATACCTCTAACCTGACTGTGATGTCAAACTTGAGATGTAACGAAACCAAGCTAAATACTGAGTTTGAGCTTAGTTAGTTTAGTTTAATTTGATTGCATTGCTTAGCCGAGGTGGTGGCATAACCCCTCGCATATTCTATTTGTTGAAGTTGAGGTGGCGGCATAGCCCCTCCAGTCTGATAGTTTGTTGATAGATGTTATACCAGTCTTCATTTTGCATTTTTGGCCCTACTGCTGTACATCTTATGAGTTACGTATAATCCACCTACTACTGTAGTTCTGCTAGCCCAGCTGTTGTTACTTACTGTTTAGTGTTTTTTTGATGCTGTTTGGCAGTTGCTGCTATCACTTGGCAGTAGTAGTTTTGGTTATTTGTTTTGCTCTGTGGCCTGCTTATGGTGCTTTGCTCTAGTCATCACCTCAGGTGGTTTGTTTAGAACGTTTAGTGTTTCAATTAGTAGTGTATGCCTAACCTTCAGAGGCTGTCGTTGGGATCTCCCTTCGCAAGGGGGACCTCCTTTGCATAGTGACTTTTCTACTATTATTTGGTTCAAAAATTCAAGGTTTGTTGTTATTTGAGTTGGGTTTTTGGGTAATTTTGAGTTGGGAATTCCTTTGACTTCAGAACATTTGGAAAAGTGGGCAGTAGTTATAAGAGAGGAAATTGAGAATTTAGATGTATTTTGTTGGGGAAAGGATAATGAATAGGACAGATTCCATGCTGAAATTCGGGACACAAGTATGCAACTATCCCTAAACCTGTTTCTCCTCTTTTATTCTCGAAAGAATGTTAATTTTACAATTTTATATTTCAAACACTGTAATTTTTTTTATTAATTGACAGTGCTTTGAATTATAAAATTGACAGTGTTTGGAAATGAAATCAACTCCAAACACTGTCAATTTTATATTTCAAACATTGTCATTTTTTTGTTAATTGACAACACTGTCATTTTTTTGTTAATTGACAGTGTTTGGAACACTGTCATTTTTTTGACAGTGCTTGGAATTATAAAATTGACAGTGTTTGGAAATGAAATTAATAAAATCAACTACAAACAATGTCAATTTTACTTTTGAAACACTGTCATTTTTTTGTTATTCTCGAAAAAATGTTAATTTTGCATTGAAACACTGTCATTTTTTTAATATCAACACTGTCATTTTTACGCATAACATTGTTAGCTATTTTGAAGTTTGTCAAAATTGACAGTGCTCGGAATTAAAAAATTGACAGTGCTTGGAATTAAAAAATTGACAGTGTGTGGAAATGAAATCAACTACAAACACTGTCAATTTTATATTTCAAACACTGTCATTTTTTTGTTAATTGACAGTGTGTGGAACACTGTCATTTTTTTGACAGTGCTTTAAATTATAAAATTGACAGTGTTTGAAAATGAAATTAATAAAATCAACTACAAACAATATCAATTTTACTTTTGAAACACTGTCATTTTTTTTTAATTCTCAAAAGATTGTTAATTTTACATTTGTAACACTGTCATTTTTTTAATACCAACACTGTCATTTTTATGCATAACATTGTTAGCTATTTTGAAGCTTTTTCAAAATTGACAGTGCTTGAAATTATAAAATTGACAGTGTTTGGAAATGAAATCAACTCCAAACACTGTCAATTTTATATTTCAAATACTGTCATTTTTTTGTTAATTGACAACACTGTCATTTTTTTGTTAATTGACAATGTTTGGAACATTGTCATTTTTTTTGATAGTGCTTGGAATTATGAAATTGACAGTGTTTAAAAATGAAATTAACAAAATCAACTACAAACAATGCCAAATTTACATCTGAAACACTGTAATTTTTTTTCATTCTCGAAAGAATCTTAATTTTACATTTGAAACACTGTCATTTTTTTAATACCAACACAGTCATTTTTACGCATAACATTGTTAGCTATTTTGAAGTTTGTCAAAATTGACAGTGCTTGGAATTATAAAATTGACAGTGTTTTTGACAAAATTGACAGTGCTTGGAATTATAAAATTGACGGTGTTTGGAAATGAAATCAACTCCAAACACTGTCAATTTTATATTTCAAACACTGTCATTTTTTTGTTAATTGACAGTGTTTGGAACATTGTCATTTTTTTTGATAGTGCTTGGAATTATGAAATTGACAGTGTTTGGAAATGAAATTAATAAAATCAACTACAAATAATGTCAATTTTACATTTGAAACACTGTAATTTTTTTTCATTCTCGAAAGAATGTTAATTTTACATTTGAAACACTGTCATTTTTTTAATACCAACACTGTCATTTTTACTCATAACATTGTTAGCTATTTTGAAGTTTGTCAAAATTGACAGTACTTGGAATTATAAAATTGACAGTGTTTTTGACAAAATTGACAGTACTTGAAATTATAAAATTGACAGTGTTTGGAAATGAAATCAACTCTAAACACTGTCAATTTTATATTTCAAACAGTGTCATTTTTTTGTTAATTGAGAACACTGTCATTTTTTTGTTAATTGACAGTGTTTGGAACATTGTCATTTTTTTATAGTGCTTGGAATTATGAAATTGACAGTGTTTGGAAATGAAATTAATAAAATCAACTACAAATAATGTCAATTTTTACATTTGAAACACTGTCATTTTTTTTTCATTCTCGAAAGCATGTTAATTTTACATTTGAAACACTGTCATTTTTATAATACCAACACTGTCATTTTTACGCATAACATTGTTAGCTATTTTGAAGTTTGTCAAAATTGACAGTACTTGGAATTATAAAATTGATAGTGTTTTTGACAAAATCGATAGTGCTTGGAATTATAAAATTGACAGTGTTTGGAAATAAAATCAACTCCAAACACTGTCAATTTTATATTTCAAACAGTGTCATTTTTTTGTTAATTGAGAACACTGTCATTTTTTTGTTAATTGACAGTGTTTGGAACATTGTCATTTTTTTTATAGTGCTTGAAATTATGAAATTGACAGTGTTTGGAAATGAAATTAATAAAATCAACTTCAAACAATGTCAATTTTACAATAGAAACACTGTCATTTTTTTTATTTTCGAAAAAATGTTAATTTTACATTTGTAACACTGTCATTTTTTTAATACCAACACTGTCATTTTTACGCATAACATTGTTAGCTATTTTGAAGTTTGTTAAAATTGACAGTGCTTGGAATTATAAAATTGACAGTGTTTGGAAATGAAATCAACTCCAAATACTGTCAATTTTATATTTCAAACACTGTCATTTTTTTGCTAATTGACAATGTTTGGAACACTGTCATTTTTTTGACAGTGCTTCGAATTATAAAATTGACAGTGTTTGGAAATGAAATTAATAAAATCAACTATAAACAATGTCAATTTTACAGTTGAAACAGTCATTTTTTTAATACAAACACTGTCATTTTTACGCATAACATTGTTAGCTATTTGAAAGTTTAACAAAATTGACGGTGCTTGGAATTATAAAATTGACAGTGCTTGAAAATGAAATTAATAAATAATCAACTCCAAACAATATCAATTTTACATTTGAAACACTGTCATTTTTTGGTTAAGCCAACACTGTGAATTTTAAATCGAATCTACTCCAAACAATATTAATTTCCAAGGTGGTCATCTGTATACCTCCTCCCTACTTCATGATTCTGACAATGCTCATTGTCCATTGGAAATAAATAAATAAAAGAACCTCCCCGCAGCAATATTCCCAACTCGTCAAGTAAAATATTTCAAATCACAAAATCGAAAAAAAGATGAAGAATGAGCTACAATCCTACACTAAGAGTTATCCAGTCCATTGATTTCTAAAAGCAAGTCATACCGATGTATGTGTTTGGCGTTTGGTCATTTGGTGTTTCTCCAAATTGTATCTTGCTCGGATATGAGCAAGAACTAAGCTCTATTTGATCATCATCCATATCATAAACTAACAATACCGTCCATCTCATAAATCTTCAGATGACCAAGTTTGCAAATACCATAACCAAGTGCACACTTTTTGTCCATTTCAAGTTCCAAATTCGGACCAGAAAGGGGAGTGAAACCTGTGGATGGAGCCCATACTCTCTCACTCATGTTTCGTTGTTCCCTAGGAACTTTCAGGCCCTAACTGCTTGAACAATGGAGAGATTCTATGGTGAAGGATTATTTTAATAAGGATGAAGGTATTAGCAGCTAAGAATATTAAGCTTGCAGCCCAGAGCTGTAGGAAGACATTCTTGCCTTTGAATTCAAGAAGATAACCCCACATTAGCCAATGGATTTGAGCTCCCATCCATATGAAAATGGACATCAAACCTTTCCATTTAAGCTTCATATTACTCCATGGCAATATCAGAGGCAACAGACAATAGAACCAAACGAAGTACTGTGCTTTAATGACCAGTCAAAGAAACGAACTTTTCAACCTTAAATGAAAACACGTCTGATAAGAACATATTTCCCAATGCAAATAAAAAAATTCCAGTGCAAATAAAAAAATTCCAGTGCATCCTGTGTTTCAGAACTTCACAATTCAACACTATAGTCACTTTTTATGAAAAAGAATGCAAAAAGACTTTAATGTGTCATTCTAAGAATCAACTAAGAAGAGGTTCCTTGCAAGTCCTTTTGTTGTGTCTCGCAATGGTTCCGCACCTAAGAACAATTAAGTAGTCTCTTTACTTGAATGGATATGAATTCCAACAAAACAATGTACTATTAAAAATGTAAAGAATCAATCATCCGTAGCTTCTTTGCATGTCCTGCGGTTGTGGTGAGAAAGCTTATGACACCTTGCACATTTCATTGGCCTAGCAAAGGATTGTTCTTCACCCCTGGAACGAATGCGCTTTACGCAAGGTCTTCCAGCTTGCCTCCTATTTTTTGGAGCTTTGATAACCCGAGTACTTCCTTGTGTGAAGTCAGGAATATCCATAGCTAGAACTGGATGGATATTATCTTGATATGTGAGCCGATATGCCTCAACATGATAAAACGGATCAATGTAGCCAGCCAAGGATCCCTCCGCTCCACAAGTCTTGACTAAAACCGTTGCGGCATGAGCACATAAGAAACCATTGTATTGCCAGGCTCCACAAGAACATGTCCCTTCCTCAAGATTTACTAGAACAGCAGGTACAGATTTCACCTCATACAAGCCGGTTTTTGATTTATAAACCCTCCACGACCTCCCCTTGTCAATCCTCTTAGCTAACTTCGCATCCATGTCCGGACAAATCTGAGAAACCCAACGCGATGCTTCTTCTCTTCTACGCGACATTTGAATCATAATTTTGGACCTCAACTCTTCAACTAAATTCATTATTGGCATAAGCCGTGCAGCAAGTATCCAGTTATTGAAGGACTCAATAGCACTGGAACTCATCTCTCCGTATCGATGCCCTTGAAAATAACCATTAGTCCAATGTTGTTTTGGAACACTTGCAATAAACGTCTTGGCCTTCTCGCCCCCATGCTCGTAGAACTTAGCCTCACATATCATATAAGCTGATACCGATGGAGCATAAGCGATTGCATTAAACAATTTAACCAACCTATTTCGATAACCCTGTCGAAACCATCCAGGGAAGTGATCCTTCAAATTGAATTGAAGATGATACAAACAGTAAGCATGATGACAATCAGGAAAAACAGCCGGTATGTTACTCACGAGACCATGGTTGCGATCACTAATGAAAGCAATAGGCCGTGTAGACAAGATAGTCTTTAAAATCCGAAGAAACCACAACCAATTACAATCATTTTCTGCATTCACAATAGCAAACGCCAAGGGAAATAAACCTGCAACACAAAAAAGAAACACAAAACAAACAAAAATAAGATGGAACTCCACTTAGATGTAGTTCTAGTTAAAGAAACATTGATCTACTTAATAAAAACAAACACTGATACAAATTTGTCCAACCCCAAAATGTCACACAAAGTGCCTGTGTAGAGACAAGGTGCTCACTTCTCAGACCAACCATTACTAGAATAAAAACAAAAACTGCGACCTTTTAAACCTATGGAAAAATGACTGATATGTATGAAAACAAATAGATATGGATATGTATGGAAACCTAGGCTCTTAAGCTTTGTTGTTGCGTCTATCACAATTCCAACCCCAGAAACTTAGCGAAGAACACAATTGCCGAGGTCGTTTGGTAAACCTAAAAGTAAGTGAAAGTTCTGAATCCCCACTTAAATGTATTACAGTGAGTTCAATCCGAGCACCATTGTGATCAAGATTCCATCAATAAATACCTTAGCCACCTAGCGGGAATTCTTAAATTATTGTTCCTATAAAAGATCTACAACAGAAAATGTGAACAGTTGGTATCCCAAAGTGAATCTTGTAAAGATTGAAATGACTCTTCGGGTTTGTGTACAGATTATGATTATGGTGGTTTCAAGAAGAGGCTTCTTGTGAATCCACTCAAAGGATGCTTGGCACCATCTTTCAAAAGTAAAAAGTCCCCCAAACAAGCAAAGCAGATCGCTGAAACATTGATTAGATCATGATGAGAAGCAAATTCCATTCGTTCTCTATTTTCTTGCCAATCTTTTCTTATATAATCAGGCATCTGGGCGAGCTTACGCGCAACTCAGCTCAGCTAATCCTGGAGGACCATAAATCCATTATCCACTAGCGGGGCCCACTTTGAAGCCAGAACAAATTCTTCGCCTAGACGAATTCCGAAGGAGTTGATAGCACCTGAGAGGTACTTTTTTGCCATTTTCTTGAACTTAAGATTTGACGTGCCTTACACAACACTAATTCTCGTTTTTGAGCAATACATTTTTTATTGTTTTAAACAATTACAACCACATCTAATCATCTATAGCCTAACACCTTGTGCATATTCTGTGGGTAATCCAAAATCAAGAAAACTCTTTTAAACTTGTTATTTGAAAGTTGTCCACCCACCCAATATTGAGCTTTCCAGCACTGTCGGAGACGACGACAATAACAAACCAACGTAAGCTTTTTTGGCTGTTAAAAAAACCCGTCTAGTGATTTAAGCACAAACAAGATGGGCAGATTATGATTTAAGCTCTATAGCATACAATAACAGAAGAGGGCAGAACTATATAGATAAGTGAAATCTTCGCTCTCAGCATATTGCAATTTACAACTATGAAAACCCTCTGCAGCCCTCAAAGAACGATTTGAGGTGAAATGCATCCAAGTTCTACAAAAATAACACAACTCTGACAAAATCCATGAATTACAATACTTAAGGTTACCGCGTTAACTGCACATCCCTTAGGGAGACACTCCTCCATAAGGACCTCAAGCATTGCATACTACACAATAAGATCATGTCGGTATTGCCATTGTCGATCAGCCCAATAGAAAATTTTCAAAACAAATAGATATGGATATGTATGGAAACCTAGGCTCTGTCTTATGCCAATCATAGAACAAGCAGGTAAATAGATATGAATATCTAAGGAATACATTCAAAATAAAAAAAAAACACAAAAAAGTACCTTGATCTGCATCTTTTCCTGTGGCAGCAAGAAGACAACCCTTGAATCTGCCTTTGAGATGTGTCCCATCAAGGCAAAGGAATGGTCGACAATGATTAAACCCTGTGATACATGCATTAAACGACACAAAGAGCCTCGAGAATTCCTTGCTGATGGGATCGACTTCAAGCTTTAATAAGCTCCCTGGATTTGCAATTTTGGCAGCTTCAACGTACCACCTCAACTTATCAAATGAACTTTCATAGTCTCCAAATATTTCCCCCCTAGCCTTCTCCACTCCTAACCATGCATGGTGGTATGATAAATCCAAACCGTACTTGTCCAGAAACAAATCCAACATATCCATTGGTGATGTGTTATTCTTTTTCTGAACCATAGAAGTAACCTCACTAGCAACTAAAGTAGATGTCACCCGTTTATGTTTATTCGTTCGATAAGTTGAACCACAATCATGCTCGTTTACCAGTTTCTTAATCCAAAACGCTTTGCTTGAGCGATCCAAAATGGCATGCACATGCCATCCACAACTAGAAATCGAACACTTTGCAGTCACACGATACTTGTCATTTTTGACAAGATCATACATAAAACCATTTTCAATAGAATATCGCTGCAAAGCTGCCCTAAAATCCCTCACACCACCAGTAAATACTTGCCCAACCTCATGTATCAAGTTGGCCCAACCCGCTGTCAAGTACCTAGTTTCTGCATGGCGACAAAATTCCTCCAAAGGTTCTTCTCTTTCAACAATAGCGATAGCACCACTAGAACTACCAACTTCAAATCCACTACTTATACTTCCAAGTGTTCCTCCACTACTAATACTTCCAACTGTTCGTCCACTACAAGATTTAATCTCCTCAACCTTAGCATAAATTCTATCAGTAGTAGGATACAAATACAACATATTATCAAAAGCTTCTTCATTATCAAGCTTACAGTCACTCCCATCCAACACATACGACAATGAGAAACTATCAATGCATAAGTTGTCCCACCTATCACAAATCTTTCTTAAAACATGCTCCAACCGAATGCCAACAGATATCCTCACAACAAGAACCTGCGATATATAGGTACACAGCAACATTTTGGTTGTATCCATCGCACAAAAAAACACACCTGCGAATAATATTTGTTTGATATAATCAGTCGATTTGTACACTATCTAATGCCTCAAAAACACTATTTATACTCATAATATACAAACAGATTTCATAAACAGTCTGGTGTGTGTAAAATTGACAGTGCTTGGAATTATAAAATTGACAGTGTTTGGAAATGAAATCAACTCTAAACATTGTCAATTTTGTATTTCAAACACTGTCATTTTTTTGTTAATTGACAGTGCTTGGAATTATAAAATTGACAGTGTTTGGAAATGAAATTAATAAAATCAACTACAAACAATGTCAATTTCACATTTGAAACACTGTCATTTTTTTTTCATTCTCGAAAGAATGTTAATTTTACATTTGAAACACTGTCATTTTTTTAATACCAACACTGTCATTTTTACGCATAACATTGTTAGCTATTTTGAAGTTTGTCAAAATTGACAGTGCTTGGAATTATAAAATTGACAGTGTTTTTGACAAAATTGACAGTGCTTGGAATTATAAAATTGACAGTGTTTGAAACTATCTAATGCCTTAAAAACACTATTTATACTTATAATATACAAATAGATTTCATAAACAATCTGGTGTGTGTAAAACTTACATTATCATCAAAGGCATAAAACAAACGTTATAACACAAGGCATAAAACTTACATTATCATCAAAGGCATAAAACAAACGTTATCATCAAAGTCACAATTGAACATTTAATTATCATCAAATCAAACATTGTCATCAAAACCTTTTCTGTAATTGATTAGAACAAATTAGAACAAAAAGAAATCATCAAAAAACGAACCTATTCTCAGATTGATTTAGTTCGAGCTCGGGTCAACGGAGAAAAGGATATGTGTCTTGATCTAGACTGCACGAAAGAGCTTGCACAAACTGGTGAGAAATCCTGATCGATCTACACTGCGCGATCTCTATCGAGATCTCTCTCTCTCTCTCTCTCTCTCTCTCTCTCTCTCTCTCTCCGTCTCTCGTAATCGTCGTTATACACGGACGGTTTGAAGTTTATTAAAGAAGGGGCAATTTTGTCCCACTAAAAAATGAAGTTGGACCTGAGGTGTTTGAAAAAAGAACGGGCTGGACTAGAAGTGTTGTGAAAAGATGAGATGGACTGGGCCTGTTACAAATTGGTATAATGGGCCTTAGAACAATTTATTACTTATTTAACTTTGAATGCTCGTGCGAACATATGATTTGTACCTCTACTTAATTGACTAGTTGGTTAGGTTGAGACAGTGCCCCAAGCTCTAATTAACTTCTTTTGAGGAAGCCATCAAAAACTAGTTACAAATTAAAATCCATTTATTCATCAGTTAACAAAGTGTAATGACAAGCTACTATCTTTGGCTATCATTGGAATATATAGGTTGAATACTTCAGTTCAATGAGAATTGAATCAGGGCTTGAGAAGTTGAGGAGAGCATCAGAAAAAGGTCATTCTGAAGCCTCATACGTATACGGTATTATACTAGTGTGTATGGGTGGACAATCAAGTGTAGAGGGGTTAAAGCTTCTAAATGCCATGGAGGGTAGTACTACCTCGCAATCAACTCGCTTCGCAGTATTCCAAGACTGTCGAAAAAGAATTGAGGCCGTTATTCGCACAATGTGGATCAACAACAATCTCGCGGGCCGACAAAGGAGAAGTTGCTGCCATGAAAACACAAGTAGATTGAAGCAGACATGGGAAGGGCGAAGCCAAGTGGAGGATGATACGAGCTGCGAAGCTTGTAAATGGGATAGGGAAGTGAGCTTGTTTTGCGATATGTTACGTTGATTCCTTTTCGGAAGTCAATGCAGTAGTTTGGTTTTGGGGCCAAAGTTTGTCTTTCTGATATCATATACATGGGTGCCAGCCTTTTGGAGTAGTATTTTGTGGCATAGGGTCTTTATTAAAGTGAGAGGTTATAGATATGTTACTTTACATATACTCTTTGAGAAATTGATTTTTAGACCAGACATAAGTTGAAAAATCCTGAGAATCCTTTTCAAAACTACAATTTCCTCCAGCTTGTTTTGGCAAAAAATCAGTGTAACATCTACAAATTGTGAATGAGAAACAATTCGAACAAACACACAACACACTCTTACTTTGAACCCTTCTCTCTATATGTTGGTGAATGTGTATTCTTTTTAAATCTAGTTATAATCAATCAAGTCAGTCAAGAAAGTGTGTTGCCAATCACTATAGGTGAGTATGGTTGGTGTGTTTTTTGAAAAATATGGCACAGGCACGACAGAGGCACGAAAAAAGCACAGGCACAAAAAAATTACAAAAAAAGCACAGCCACATAATGACATGAGTAAATATAATAGGACAAGCAATAATACTATATTTATTTTCTAATATTTTGTATAAACTGCTTTCAATGATTAATAATTTTATTTTGCCGAACAAAATAAGAATCTCATTGGTCAATTGTCTTTATTGTGAAAAATCAGATTCCAATACAAATTTTCTGATAAGAATAGATCCTTTAGTTCTTCGATTTACAAGTACGTCAACGACTATTTTTGGGTCTTATTTTGATTGGATGCATGTTGGACCTATATTTTATCTTTGGATTAATGGCGTTTGTTTGAATATATAAACTATTGAACAATATTATGCAAGTATGAGTTGGGGCTCAGTAATTCGTTCAAATTTTGTGATATCAACTTGCTGCATCTAATTAGTGGACATGAGCGTGGTTGTGAAGCCGGACTGGCAGTTTTGCTAGCTAGAAGTGTTTTGTGGCTATGTGGTGCCAGTCTCGGAGTGCCGTGGCCACTCTTTTGTTGAATATGGTTGGCTTCTTTGTTGAACCCATCTGTTCAAAGTAAGAAAGTAAACCTAAATAAACTAATACTATTTTTTGGCGAGGAAATAGGACACTTTATATTTGGACTTTTGAGACCTAGGGCTGCAAACTGACTTACATGTGGCTTGGCTTGGCTAACTGGTTAAGTAATTAATCGAGCCGAACTCAAACTTAGTTTAGGCTCGTTCGTAACACTCAAAAGCTCAACTCGTATATAGGCTCAACTCGTTTAAAGAGTCTTGTAGACAGATTTCACTCGTTAATTAGGCTCGTTTAGTAAATAAGCCAAGCTCCAACACTATAAAGCTCGGCTTGTTTGCACGGCCATGGGTTGTATGGTTAATTACCAGTGTGACAAGGGCATAAAGTGGGAGAGGCACATAGCTGCAGAGGAACTGGATGATGATCCTGATCAAAACATCTTCATAATTGACATTAGATAGAGAAATTTAACCAACTTGGTGGCCTGTATAATTAGTTATTAATTTCACTCTACTATGGCAGGAAAATTGAATATTAATGGAATAAGACTCACCCCATGAAAATTTTGATGATTATACCTTCTAAATGCTCATGGAAACAAGACTTCAATCCAAATTCATACTGAAAATACAAATGAAGAAGATACGTAAGAGTAATCCCTCGTCAAGAGTGAAATTTATTGATTTGTAGCTTAATTATTGCAGTGTTATAATGTGAACATGACATAAGAGTTAGGTGGCTAATTACCCAAGTCCACGCCATGAAAACAAGCTGGAAGGCATTCTTCAAATATATATAGATTGACAAGTGAATGTAAGTACAAAACCACATAGTTGAAATGAAAACTATATGATGATACATAAATACATATATATACATCTAGGTTAGAATGTGTGTTACGTATTTATAAATACATGCATTTCTAAATATATTCAAATCGTGACTAGACCCAATGCAAGTGTTTTCGTCTCAGTTAGAGGTGACTCAAGTATTAAGCCCGGCCGTTCAATCCTAAACAATTTTCATTCTTGTCAAAGGTCTCAACTGTCTATTATATTCTATAGACCTACTTTTTATTGAGTGTACATAGTGATAATTTTTATACATTCTACTTTTCATGAAGACGCTTTAAATTATATTCTTTCATATTTCAAATAACGCAATCTAAAATCGTTTTCCAAATGCTTATGTCTATATATTTAGAGATGCACATACTTAAAAAAGGAATTAAAGAAAGAAATCATTAGTCAAGGTAAGTATAAGTTTGCTCGGATGGCTGAGTATAAAAAATGGAAAAAGTACCTGAAAGAGTACAAAATTGATGAGGTAGAGAACGAGGCAGGGATGATTGAACTAGAAAAGGTCATCCCTCAGCTGAACAACCAGCATTCTCTTCACAACCTCACCTCTCTGTTGACACCTTATGGCCATCTCGGATATGATGGCCAGTAACTTGGTCCCCGCCATGAGGAGGATTTGCATGCGCATTCACCAGCCTTCAGATCCGACTTGCGGGCCATCAATAACGAAAACCGTGATAGTTCTAAAAGACGATATTGAAGCAAAAGTTAAAACATGTGGGTATGTAGTGTTTGCTTACAATTATGGGAATAAATGGTACCCAAAGATAGGAATATCAGCCTGTCCACACCAAAGAGATTAGAAAGAAAAACCTTAGAGAAACAAATGACCCAAAAGCTGAAAAAATAGTACTAATATCTGTATACAAATCCGTACACACATGTTTTCGGAGTAATTCTAATGCTCGAGGATTTCATACTACATTCTCTTCATGATAACTATATGTATTTGTGGTTGTGTGTCCAGAATTTGGATGTATATGTGCACTACCTTTTGAACGACTATATATGCAATTTTATTTTCTAAATATAATCATAAATATTTTTATTTTCCTGCTAGGCCTAGAAATTTTTGAAATATTTTCACCAGAATGGGCATTGCTTTTTTTCATCTACTTGAATTTTCGCTAACCGTATTAAAGCTACATAATTGATGTACATAGCAGTATAATATTTGTACTCACTGTGTGTATTGAGCAGTAGGGATATCATAGCAAATAGCCAAATTAGTGATGAATTTTTAAGCGAAACATAAAATAAATAAATCACATTTCCCAAAACTAAAGAGCACTCATGAATACGAAAAAAAATTTCAACTGCATTCAAAATAAAAGATCTATCACTTGGTGTATTGGCACCGTTCATGTACAAATTTTTAATGCCTTCCAAGTTCAAAACTCTTGTGCTGCATAAGGAGAAATTATATTTTTTATGTTAAGAACTCCTAATACACGTTTACGCCTAAAAAATAAAGAGAATTAGACTCCAATGAAGCGAGATTAAGGCGTTTGGTTGGGGCAACCAATGAAACCAATCATCTTTCTTACTTTGAACCATTCTCTCTATATGTTGGTGAATGTGTATTCTTTCTGAACCTAGTTATAATCAATCAAGTCAGTGAAGAAAGTGTGTTGCCAATCACTGTAGGTGAATATGGTTGGTGTGTTTTTTGAAAAACATGGCACAGGCACGACAAAGGCACAAAAAAAACACAAGCACAAAAAAAGCACGAGCACATAACGACATGAGTAAATATAATAGGACAAGCTATTATTCTTTATTTATTTTCTAATATTTTGTGTAAACTGCTTTCAACGATTAATAAGTTTTTTTTGCCGAGCAAAACAAAAATCTCATTGGTCAATTGTCTTTACTGTGAAAACCAAATTTCAATACGAATTTTCTGGTAAGAATAGATCCTCTAATTCTCCGATTTACAAGTACACCACCGAGTATTTTTGGGTTTTGTTTTGATTGGATGCATGTTGGACCTATATTTTATCTTTGGATTAATGGCTTTTGTTTGAATATATAAACTATCGAACAGTATGACGCAAGTATGAGTTGGGGCTCAGTATTTCATTCAAATTTTGTGACATCAACTTGCTACATCTAATTAGTGGACTTGGGCGTGGTTGCCAAGCCTGACTGGCGGCTTTGCTGGATGCATTTCGTGGCTCTGTGGTGCCAGTCTCAGAGTGTTGTGCCACTCTTTTGTTGACTATGGTTGGCTTCATTGCTGAACCCATCTGTTGAAAATGAGAAAGTAAAATTAAATAAAATAATATTATATTTTGGAGAGGAAATAGGATACTTTATTTTTGGACTTCTGAGACCTAGGGTTGCAAACTGAGCTGCATGTGGCTCGGCTTGGCTACCTGGGTTAGTAATTAATCGAGCCGAACTCAAACTTAGTTTAGGCTCATTTAAAAGTAGCCATTTTCACCATCAGATTGAGCAACAAATAAATCTGCAGGTCTCTTGAATGAAAGTAAATTTTCATGAAAAATAACATGACGAGGTATGAAAACATGACCCATAGGAGGATAAAGGCATCGATAACCTTTATATTTTTCAACTGTATCCCAAGAAAACACATGGCAAAGACCGTGGTTCAAGCTTAATTGTGCATATTGACGAAGACATGAAAACATCTGCTTCCGAAAACTCGTAAGCCTGTGTAATCCGAACATCGGTGATAAAGCAAACTAAAAGGACTTTCCATAGGCAATGTTTCGGATGGAGAACTGTTTAATTATAAGAAATACAGAGATGGAAAAAGCTTCAACCCAAAATTTCTTTGGCAATCGAGCATGAAAAAGTAAAGCTAAACCATGCTCAACCACATGCCTATGCTTTCGTTCGGCAACACCGTTTTGCTCTGGAGTACCGGGACAAGATGATTGATGAATAATCCCATGATCATGCAAGTAAGCAACAAATCCAGTTTTACCAAATTCACCACCTCCATCAGATTGAAAAATTTTCACTTTCTTGGAGAATTGGCATTCAACCATTTTAAGAAAAATAGTGACGCAGCGAAAAAAATCTGATTTTGTGTTTCAGAGGGTAAATTCATGTATAACGAGAGTAATCATCCACAAGGAGCATACAAGTTCTCCTTCAGTGCTCTAATACCATAAAGAAGTAGAGATTGATAACAGAAAAAGGCTCTTTATTAAAATTGTTCAATACAACTGGACTTGTTTTGCATTGTATTGTATATATACAATGTAAAAGCTACTCTAAAGCTACTCGATGTATCTACACAAATGTGCAATTAAAACAATAGAACGTGGATTAACACTACTAGAATGTTGAGAACTATGTGGGATGATTTGATATCACTGAATTTTTATTATAAGTTGAATTTTTAATGAAGCTACTGTTGCTATTTTTTTAAGTTGAATTGTTGATCTTCTTACGTGATACTACGATGGTATAGTTCTTATTTTGTGCGGTCACCCTCGAGAGTTGAGACTTCCTTTCAAATAGCATAGCAATGTTTGAGCTTGAGTTATTTCTTGTTTCCCTCTTCTTTTTGTTTTTTCCTTTTATAAGTGTGTTCTTTTTTGCTATAATGTTAACATATCTTTTCGCATTATGTTATGTGCAGGTTATTTGATGACATTGAAAGACATCTTTCTACTGTGATGAAGGGAACTTCTTTTTCCTATTATGTTTGTGATTGGTTGCAAAATATTCCACTTATGTGGATGAGACAATGTAATATAAATTGTTCGAAATTTATGTATTTCATAGTTTTGATGGATTAGGAATGAATTTAGAATAATATTTGTCAATTGTTGGTGTAAAATAATTGCAAGTTTTTATTGTACAAAAATTCCCCATATTAATAGGCCAAAAAAATAAGAAAAAGAAATACCCAGGTTTTTTTTACCAGGGAAAACTTTTCCCGGCGTTTTTGTAAACGCCGGTAATGTCTCGCCGGATCGGAAAACTTTGCCGGCCATGGAGGTATTTCCGGGGTTTTCATAAACGCCGGCAATAATGTTAAAAACGCTAGGAACTATTACCGGCGTTTATTAAACGCTGGGAACTATTCCCGACCCCGGCAGTCGCGGCGTTTACGACAAACGCCGGGAAAAACACCGGAAAGACTTTTGCCAGCGTTTATTTCACATTTTCCGGCGTTTTATAAACGCTGGGAAAGCCAATATTTCTTGTAGTGGTGGCTCATTAATATTCATTTCTTCTCTTTTTGACTTTGCATTCTCATCATGGCTTAACATTACTTTAATATTTGTGCATGGTGAAATGTTACCGCCATAGAACGTGGCCTCAAAACAAGGGAAGTTTTCTATTTTATTTTGTGGGGTTCTGTTAAGCACATAAAATCACTAATTAAGCTACCACGCTACAATCAATAAAGAAAAAAAAAGAAAAGAACTCCCCTCAATAGTATTAGAGATTTCACTCGTCTTCCGGTGAGATTGGTCTCCTTTTCGATCAATTCCTTGACCATCGCGAACTTGTCTTAATTTCGAACCGAAAGAAGAGCATATGGTATAGAGAGTGCTCATTAATTATAGCCCGTCCATCACAATTTAATTTAAGGCTTGTAAGTAGGTTGTGATGTCATGATCATAGTAAGAACGGTGGTGAATGTAAATTTCACATTGCGTAAACATTGGGGGTTGTAATATATAGAGAAAAGGGAGGGAGGAAGAGTGGTTGAGACAAATTCGTACAAAAAAAAAACAAAACAAAAAGCTCATTAATTAATTGTATCGGAAATGCTACGGTCACTCCTGGCCTCTCGAAAAGGGAGAGAGGAAGTGTGGTTGAGACAAATTGGTGCCAAAAAAAACAAAACAAAAAGCTCATTAATTAATTGTATCGGAAATGCTACGGTCACTCCTGGCCTCTCGAAAAGGGAGAGAGGAAGAGTGGTTGAGACAAATTCGTACCAAAAAAAAACAAAAAAACAAAAAGCTCATTAATTGTATTGGAAATGCTATGGTACGATACGCAAAGATATGAGTCTAATAGGTCTATGTGAACAAGTGGCTCTTGACAGAGCTCAATAGAGGAAACAGATTCATGTAGCCGACCCCAAGTGATTGGGACGTAAGGCTCGGTTTGGTTTGGTTTGGTTAAATGCTATGGTACGGTCACTCTTCTCGGCCACTCCCGCCTCATATGCAATTGCCGAAAGGAGTAACCGTAGCATTACACAGAAAGATGTAAGCTAGCTAGATATTCTTAGGTGGTTGGGGCTGGGATAATTAGGGAGCATGGAGGGCTGTGGTGGATATATTTGTGACTGTGTTTCATTTTTTATCGAGAAAAAGCAAGCAAAAAGTGTCATGCATGTCTGAAATATGTACTCTCTCCGTCCCAATTTAAATATTCCCTACGATTGTTCGTGCATTTTCAAACCCTAGAAAAATATATTTTTACATATTTTTGGGGTTTAAAAATCCAGCATAAATTGTAGAGGACATTTAAATTGAGACGGAAGAAGTAGTATAAAGTAGATCAGGTAGATACACCCAATGGATCCCTTTATGTTCAATCCTATTTATATATGTTGAGAAACTATGATTTAAATCTGATAGGAAAACGAAGACATATGGAAGGCGAAGATCTTGATCGGTGTGCTAAAAAGCTTACGGTGCCAATGGTTCCAAAAATTTTGAACTGTATTTTCTGAACAAAACTTGGATGGCGAGCGTGAGGCTATCCAGTTGCTTATGTTAATGGGTCTTTTTCGAGCTATCCCCGTGTCGGATGGCTTCTTTGAGCAGGAATCGTCATATTGGCAGTGCGTTTTTAAGAATGAGGAACATGCATGCGGGAATAACTGAATGAAAAAAGTTGGTCTATGCTCTATGTCCCTTTTTTCCGTTGCGTGAATTGGATTCGTCAAGAGAAATGCTAAGTGCAGAGAAAATGAGCAAAGAAAAGACCCTTTAAAGTGTACATAAACGGCTTCAATTCACTGCCGGGTAGAGCAAGACTCTATCGGGCAATTCTTGGCCGTTTGGCCTCGGATACCCCCGGAAACACTACCTGTCGGTAATGTTCGAAAAAAAGACCGAATTACCCCTGAGGCAAAATTTTATTTTAACCGATCCAAGAAACTTACCAGGTCCAGACATAGTAAGGATTGACAGACTGAGAGCTCTTTCTTGATTCTATGGGTGGTGGTGCATGGCCGTTCTTAGTTGGTGGAGCGATTTGTCTGGTTAATTCCGTTAACGAACGAGACCTCAGCCTGCTAACTGACTCTATCGGGCAATTCTTGGTCGTTTGGCCTCGGATTCCCCTGGAAACACATCCCATCGGTAATGCTCAGAAAAAAGATTGAAATTCCCATGAAATGGCGCACAGTGAATCTGAGCCGTTCATGTACACTTTAAGGGTCTTTTCTTTGCATATTTTCTTTGTCCCTAGCACTTCTCATTGGTCAATTCGGTGTTGTCTATAACTTTATGTCACTTTTTTACCGGAAAAATTGGACAACAATGGGGACTTTATTTTATCCGATCTTATTGAAAAATGGGAATTTTCTGTATATAACAAAGGGAAAATGACAGCCAAAGACGTGTTTTGATAATTAATATCTGTCAAGGATATTTTAAGCATTAACAAATGTTCTCAACATGTTCTTGGTGGGTATTAATTATCAAAACATGTCTTGAGCCGTCAATTTTCCAATAACAAATGAATTAAATCCCTATATATATACATATATATAATATACAGAAATCTTCAGGTAAGGACCTTAAAATGAGGACCTTATATGCGGATCTCCCATTTCTTGCCTTTCCCGATCGGATTTCGATGATCCGAGCCGCTCAATGTGTTCAGAACGTGATTTTAAGGGTACGTAAAAGAAATCGGCAAAAAAAATGATTGGGAAGGGCTTGATTTGAGCAATTTTTATTTGAACCGTTAGATAAAAAACAAATAAAAATTGCTCGGATGAAGTCCTTCCGGTCTTTTTTTTTTGCTGATTTCTCGCGGGTACCCTTAAAATCACGTTCTGAACACATTGAGCGGCTCAGATCATCAAAATTCGATCGGTAAAGAGAGGTCTGCATTTTATTAAAATAAGGTAGTTCTTATAAGAAGGGGATTCTATATATATATATATATATATATATATATATATATATATATATATATATATATATATATATATATCGAGTGAGTTTAGAAATGACAGATGCTTGGATGCATCCAAAAGCACGTGGGAAATAGAGTCTCCGGAAATGGAGGTTAGACTCCATCGCCTTGATAGTGGTTTCTGAGAAAGCTCGAAGTACAAATCATGCAGCAAATAAAGAAATTAGTCTTTCAGAGCAGTTGCCAAACCCTCGAAGGAATATATTTTGCAAGAAACACTGACTCACCCAAGTTGAATTTGTTCAACCCAACCAACATTCGCACGAATTTATGTTTTGTCATAGCTGAAATTTAGTCTTGTTACTATAAATTTCACACCTTGAGAATTTTATACAGATATACTACTCAAATGGTAGTTCTCGTATTCATATAAAGGATAACATGTCTATCTTAAGATTTTGAATATTTAAAAAAGGAATTCTTAAAGAACTTCAGCTCTAAAAAGGCAACGGTAAAAACTCCTAGTACTTTTTTTTATCTGCAACAAAGGAAGTAAGAACTTCCAATATTGCATTTCAAGTTCACTCAAATAGCGCTTTAATGAAGGAGTGTTAATTAGTGAAATTTTAGTAGTGTGAGAGAGAGATGCATCGTTCCAATTTTATCTGATGTCATGACATGAAGACGGCCAAGGCATTGATGAAACAGGACACGAAGGGGAAGACCATACTAAAGGAAGAAATAGGAGAGGAAGGAAAAGCTAGGAAGGATAGTTTCCTTTATAGTCACCACAAAGCGGCATCAATTGAGTTAATAGCTAGTACAAAGGAGCTTCATCAAAATAACAAACTATTTAGATTTGAGTTATTTGACTAACCTCTGATAGAATCTTATCTAGCTTGCCTTTCGCTCTGGATGACGTATAAACACCAATGACACAAACAGAAGTGGTCTCTCCACAAAGAGCATAAAAAATTAGAAGCTGCAAGTAGGGGGTATCTTTTTAATGGTGTTGGTGAAATAATGTTGCCCGACTAGTGGTGGAGTGGTGGAGACCTAGTTATGGTGGTGGCCGGTAATGTGTGAAATGATGGAGTGGTGCGCTGAAGGTGCCGTGGTGAAGTGATAGTGGTCGACGTGGTCATGAGGTGGTCGTAACAGAAATGGTGAGGTCGAAGCTAGGATGGTCAATTAATGATGGTAGTGGTGGTAGCGGTGGTGTGGTAATCGTAAGTATCGGTTAAGTTATAGTGTTTGTGGAAATCCATATTTCGCTTCGTAAGTATACAAGTCCGACTTTTGGCAAATCTCCATGAAGAAATTAAACTTTTTTCGTATGCTTTGATGAAGTGTGTAAAGCCCAATTAACTCTATGAAACTCTAAAATATTTTTTTAGCCTTTGTGACTCCAACGATCTTTTCAACCCACTTTTCGTAGTCAATGGTCAATTACCTTAATTTTTTGATTCCACCATCTCTTAGTAATTTTAATACCCTCTATATCAATACCAAATAGGTTTTGATTTGATTCAAAAGAGAGTGATGCAAGGATTTGGCTAAGATAATCTATTTTTTTGACCCATTAAGGATAAAATTCTAAAAAATTTTAATTTCAAAATAATTTTAGATCCAAAATACTTTGGTTAGAAATTAGTTTCAACAAACTTTTCAACGGTTTAAATCACATGCAAATCAGATTTCTGGAGCGTCTGTAACAAGCCTGCGAAGTTATGCCTTTTTTGAAGCTTTTAGGTGCGCCCGGGCGCATAAGCGTGCGTCTGGGGCGCATTGTACTAAACATAGATATGTCGACTCTTCCCCTTCTGCCCAATCGGCCCGCCATCTCATCTTCTTCCCTCCTCTTGCTTCACCACCACCATTACCTCACTGATTATGACTTTATTGTTGTCGTATGTAACACATTGAAATTTGAAGCATCATGTAATTCATCGGTTTTCCTTGCGTGCAATCCATCGAGCTTCTGTATCAGGAAGGAACAGAACTAGAATAGAAGAGCTTGAATTATGTTAACGTAGATATGTCTTATTTTCCCCTCCTGCCCGACCATGCCCCTTCTTTTCTTCTTCTATCCTACATCCTTAAACAGAAACCTCTTCCTGAGTCTGAAGCCAGGCCAATTTCACTATGGACTGGAAACTGATGATCAAGCAAGTATCTATTCTGTTTGACCAAATAAAAAAAAAGATGATCAAGCAAGTAGCACTAGGCTTTCAACTATCTATATCAAATTCCAATAAAAGGGCAACTTTGATTTTGATGCTGCTAAATTTCTCACTTGATTTTGAGTTTCTGCCACGTCTTGGTGAACTTTACGTCCCCATTAAGGACCGAACCGACAAACCTTTCCACTTCTTTTGCATTCATCTCACCATCAAATGCCTCAAACTTCCCCCTTCGAGGTTTGAAGGCAATGAAAAATAGAAGCACAAATCATGCAGCAAATAAAAAAATTAGTCTTTTAAGGCAAGAAACGGCTAATTTCGCACCTTGAAAATTTTATACAAATACACTTCTCAAATGTATGAATGCCAGCTGCCTTGAGTTCTGTCCTTTTTTGCAGTGAAGCATGCCTTCTGGCCTCTTGCAGTTGCTTCCAATTTCACCGGAATCTACTCTTTTTGATAACTCCGATCAAGAACGGAGTCCACTCTCCAAACATTTGAAAGAACTTCTTCATCTGGTGCAACTAGATCGATCTTGGATCAAAAGATTGTTACAAGATCACAACAAATGTCATTGTCATTTCTGCTTTCCAACTGTTGATCCCCTCGGTGCTTCAAATACAGAATTAGAACAGTCTGTTTTTCCCTTTACAAGTTGAGAATGATGAGAACGAAAGATTGAATGAACCTGACAGCGGATTATTCCCATCTTCGGTTCTTCTGTAAAAAGTCCAACCACGTCTGGAAAGGGCCTATAGATGTGCTTGCGGTATCGATTGAGCACGGATGTTTGAATCTGAATTTTCAAACCATGTGTGGAAAGGGCCTTCCCTCAGTCTTGATTTTGAAACCAGTTCTCCTGTAGCTATCAATGTGTGGTTAAAGGATTGGTTCCATCTGGCTCCTCCTGATGACGAATACATTTCGAAATCCATTTGTGTGATGTGGGCTTTTGGCTTTGCGGGAATAAAAGCATATTTCTAATGGGATATTCATCACACTTCCCGGATACTGCATTTGGTGAAAGGCCATAAACGACAGATTCATTTCTTGGATAAAAATCCTGTGATACAAGAAATAAGCTTTTGCGTGGGCGGCTTTGATAATAACAATCGCAGGGTTGATTCAGGCTGTGAACAGATTCTCTCTTCCTCGGCAGCCATGGCTGAAGCAAAAGCTTGTCTTCAGGATTGCAAGTGATATGGGATACAAGGTAGATGGTCATATTACAGTGGTGGGAGGTGGAAACTATAGATCTTTATTGTGGTCAGGTTCCGCATCTATCTTGTGTTTATTTATGTGAGGGGACTCTATTTCCAGTCACGCAAGCCAATAAAATCGTGCTCAACAAGTAGAACAAGAATATGATAGCACTTAATTTGTGGAAGCAACTCATGTGTGACTTGTGAGTTGCTCTTTACAGAATGCTTTCTCTGTTCATGGTTATGTTGATTGAGGTTGGTTAATTATGCTCAAAGTGTTGGGTTTCCCTTCTTATGTGAATTTTGTGGAGGCCTAATATTTTTGCCTTGTTTGGATCATAACTAAAATCATCCAAACAAGGCATTTGTTTGCACAATAACAATTTGTCCAATCATTACCCTAATTTCTCACTCCACTCATTACCCGAAAATCAAACTCAAAAATTTTCAAAACATCATCCAAACAAGGCATTTGTTTGCCCAATAACAATTTGCGTGTGCCCCAAATAGGATTTATTTGTGGGCTAGTTTTTGGGTATATAGAAGTTTCTACGGATATTTGTTTTACAGAACACATGATTTGCAAATGACCTTGGCACCACTTGGCTTCTCTTGGAAGCTAGATGAGTTTTTGTCTTTGGGGGAATGCAATCACAATTGGAACTTTCTTCCAAAATTTCTCAAGATTTTGCAACAAAATGTAACGCCTGCTCAGAGTTTTCTCATTCAACAGTTTTCTCTGTTTTTTCCCATGCAGTTAGACGGCATTTTATTGTTCATTCTTTATTTTGCAGAGTGTCTGGATAATTTGTCGGATTGATCAACTAGGGTTGTAAGCGAGAAGAGCCAAACTTAGTCGAGCTTGAGCTCGGTTCGATTACTAAACAAGTCAAAAACTAGAGCTCGAGCTCGGCGCGAGCTTTAACGAGCAAAGCGTAGTCATTTATTAAAGAAGACTCTTTAATCGAGCCAATCCTACATTAACGAGGCGAGCTTTTGTCTAACGACAATATTTGAAAGTGGATTTCAAAGTATAAACTTTTGTTTTAGCGGGCAAGAGTAATTCGACGTGGCCAAGAGCAATTCGACGTGGCCAAGGACGATTCGATGCGGCAAAGAGCAATTCGATGCAGCCAAGTGCAATTTGTAGAGGACAAGTGCAATTCGATGCGGCCAAGAATAATTAGTAGCAGCCCGGTGCAATTTGATGTGGCCAAGTGCAATTTGATGCAGCCTAGAGTATTTCGTAGCGCCCCAGTGCATTTCGATGCGGCTAAGTGCAATTCGACGCGGCCAAGTGTAATTCCATACTTGCGTTTATGGATCTCAGTGTCCGTTTATTCCCATCCATTTTTGGGAGACGATAAACTGTTCTTCATGGCGGTGCACACCGAGGTTTAGGACGTCCGACGAGGTCGGCGTCTTCGGTATGGTTCTTAGATCCTCTGTCTTTTCCTCTCCCTTCTATTTTTTTCTGGCCCCCTCCTCTAGCCTTCTACGTTTTCTTCCTGTTCTGTAGTTTTATTTCCGACAGTCCCCTCCCGGTTGTGTTTCGTCCGTGCTTTGGATCCATTGTTGGTCTTTCTCTTGGGTTTTTGCCAGTTCTTGGCCTAACAGCTCGGTGGATCTGGTGGTTTGGACATGGCTGGCGTTTGTCTCGCGCCGGTTGCATTGTTGGATGCATCGGTCATCGCCTAACGGCTTGGTGAGCTTCTGCAGCAGATGGGTGGTATGCGGTGGTGCCTTTTCTCGTGGTGGCCAATGGTGGCATGGTGGTTTTATTTGGCAAAGCTCTATTCGGGTTGTTTGGTGGTTCTATCGGTGGTCTAATCGCCGAAGTTGGGGCAGCGCTGTAGTGAAGAACCTCAGAAGTCTTGGGTAGGTTTTGGGTATTCTTGGGCTGGATCTAGCCCACCTTGGCGGTTTGGATGGTGGGTTATTGGGCATTTATTTTTCAATCTGGCATTTGAAGGCCTTAATATTTGTGTTTGATTTGTATTGTAGTATTTGGGCTTTGAGGCCTTTAGGTGTTTGGGCATCATGCCCTCTGGCTGTTGGGCTCTGCCCTTTTATCCAACCTTGGTGGGATTCCCCTCCCCATTAGCCGATCTTGATGTTACCTTGTCAAGTTTGCTAATAAATGGTTACTTTTGCCGATCAAAAAAACTATATCAATTAGCAAGTCTCCAAAATGATGCTATATAACAACAATGAAGGAAATTGACTCTAAAAGATTCAATTCCAATCTAAAAAGCCATAACACAACTGAAAGAATTTCCATAAGTGACCAACACAGACTATAGTAGCCAATCAAACAAAAAACGAGGGACTATAGTAAACATGTAATAGAACGTACCCCTCTGGAAAACAAATTAAAATACATGTAATCAATTTAACACCAGCATCAGTTGCACTGGACATTCTGGAGTTGCCTTGTCACAGTATTGATGTCCATGGTGCAATCCAAATTAGTAGCTTTCTTCCTCTTGAAAATGAACATGAGGTCCACCTTTCCGTTCAAAGTCAATTGGTATTCCTAGCTTGGTAGTTAACTAGGTTTACTGAAACAATTATGTTTTTGGCGGATTGGAGAAAGGCTTTTGAATTTGGGATTTTAGCACACCCAACTCGCGTACCCTTATAGAAAAAATTGACAGTGGAGTTTTTGTATTTATAAGGGCCAAAATTTGTTTTCTTGACCCCAAGTGCAGTGTTCATCGTTATGTTGAATGAAGGGGTGGTTGTTTGGACATTGGAACCGCCGAACGTGGCGGAACCAACCCGGAATTGAGGAGTTCGGACTTTCATAACCGTCATTGTGAAGAGTACGATGATTCCGGTTTGAAAAATGACAAAGGCCACGCCATATAACAAGCATTTCTTACTTTTCTGGCTTCGGAGCTTAGATGAGGTTGCTTTGCCCGCTTTTAGTCGCTCCAGTAATAACCGTTGGCATGCACCCGCAAACGGATTCCCTGCTTTGTATTCCACTGCCATAGGACTTTTTTTGGGAAATTGGTTTTTGTTTTGCTGGTTGAATTCGGAGAGTAGTGAAGGGAATTTGGATTACTTAGGCGCGTCGAATTACATATGGCCGCTATGAATTGCAATTGGCCGTGTCTCGTTACAGTTAGCCGCTAGGAATTGCACTTGGCCGCGTGAAGTTGACTAGGCCATTTCGAATTGCAATTGGCCGCTATGAATTGCCCTTGGCCGTTGTGAATTACACTTGGCCGCGTTGAATTGCACTTGGCCGCAATTTGAAGCGGCCAAGTGCAATTCGAGGCGTCCAAGTGCAATTTCAAGCGGCCAAGTGCAATTCAACGCAGCCAAGTGTAGTTTGATGCAGACAAGTGTAAATCAATGCGGCCATGTGCATTTCGATGCGGCCAGAAGGAATTCGATGTGACCATGTGCAATTCGTCGTGGCCCCTAGTGCAATTCGATGCCAAGGAGTGACAAAGAAGCCACAACATTTGATACCAAGGAGCCCGTCGCCAGAAGCACAAGAAATGGCTACTCTACGGTGTAGCCTTCATTGTTTTCTAGACTGGAATCATAGTCCTCTTCTCCTTGACGGTCAAGAAGGTCTGAAATCTCAAGTTCCGGGTCAGATCCGCCACCTTCGACACGTTTGATATCCCAACCACCAACACTTCCTTCAATCTTTAAACCAACTTCGCACTTGGGATCAAGAACACAAATTTTGTCCCCTACAAGTACGACAACAGCATAATGCATGTATATCTACTATGGCGAGGCTGAGTTAGGGTGTGTTATTAATCCCAAATCGAAAGCCCAATTCCGAAGGACCAAAAAGTTTACCATTGCACTGGACCTTGCTTTGACCAATCTAGTTGGAAATTTGAAACTGGCAAATGATCTAAGCACAGGAATTGGGCATTTGAGAAGCCGATTGAAATTGACTGGGAAAGTGGAGTTGATGTTGATTTTCAAGAAGGC
This sequence comes from Rhododendron mucronatum var. ripense, assembly GCA_019656295.1. Classification (NCBI taxonomy): domain Eukaryota; kingdom Viridiplantae; phylum Streptophyta; class Magnoliopsida; order Ericales; family Ericaceae; genus Rhododendron; species Rhododendron mucronatum. Next base: position 2,206,093 of record BPLT01000008.1, on the reverse strand, counting down.
TGTGTGGCCCGTGATCCTCGCTCCGTCTCCTTCCTCCGCTGGTCCAGTGGTTGCCTAGCCTTCTCCGCCTAGCCTGTACAATGAACGCATGACTAAGACCTGGCCGGGGGTTGCCCGGCAAGGCCCTCCGGCGAGAGGATAAGTATGTGCAGAGAGAGAGGGAAGAGACTAGGGTTTTGAGTGAGTATTCGCGTTTGATAGTGCATACCTTCCCAGAGGCATTATCCTTTGGTATTTATAGAGTCCTCTTGACTTGCTCTCCAAGCACGGGCACATGCCTTGCATGGGCTAAGCGGCGTCATCGTGACGTCACCGTCCAGATCTGGTAACCGCTTTTTGGGGGGTGAGCTGGCATGACCCATGTGTGCTCATGATTATCAGGCGTAACCGTCTTCGCACGTGGGTGGGCGCGTGACCGCATGGGTGGCCGAGCATATCAGGTAATGGAGAATGCCGAGCATGAGGGTGGCCGAGGCCGAGGGCGTGCGGCCCGGGCGGGAGTTGTCTGCGGAATCGCCAACCGACGGGTGGCCGAACATGACGTAATCTTTCCGTCGCCGTATGCGAGGCAAAGGCAGAGCCGACGACTGGTACGCCTTGGCTTAGGCCGAGCCCGGAAGACCATGGCGGTTGCCGAGCTTGAAGGGTAGCCGAGCCCGAAGGGAATTCGGGCTAGGCAAATATCGTCTATGGGGCCCCCGCCAAATGGTGGCCGAGCACGACACAATCTTGTCCGTCGCTGGATGCGAGGCATAGGCAAAGCCGACGACTGGTATGCCTTGGCTCAAGCCGAGCCCCGGTGGAGTGGATTGCTGCCATGTGCGGCAACTGGCGGTGGCGGTGGCAGTGGAGCAGAGGTGGCCCCCAGTTGAGTCATAGTTGTGCTCGGCCCGCTACAAAGGCCGTCGACATGATTTGTACAATGGAAGTGAATACCGCAACACAGTCCCCCCATAACATCAGTTGCTTTACGTAATTGGGATTTGTACTACACATTTGCTCTTTTGTTTTTTTTGTTTTTTTTTCTATTTTCTTGTATGGAATGCCATAAAATTTCGATTCTTTGAATTCATTAGTCTTTTATGGACTGTATTTACTATTTGCATTGATTTTGGATTTGGGTATGTAAACGTGGAGTTTATTTGAGGGAAACCCAGTACAAAGGTAAACGAAACTGTTACGAGTCGAATATATCATGCTTCTTTTGTTTGATTGAGTTTTGCCTAATTATTTAAATCAAGTTAACCTAATATAAGGAACTATTGGTATAACCAGATGGGGGTTTTCCCACCATTACAGTTATAATGGTTTTTGTTTCCATGGTAAATTATGTGTATCATTTACCATGAAATATATTTATCTGTTATTTTCATTCCATGATAAATTATTTGGACCATTTATCATGAAATGTTTGTTTGTATTAAGGCATATTTATCGTGTCCAAATATATTTGGGAGAGAGAGAGAGAGATTTGAATTCGGCTGTATTAAATGGAAAAAGAAATCGTTGGGATTTCCTTATCTAGAACATTTGAATGTTCGAAAGTTTGAAATCGGGGGCGTTCGTAGAGACTAAGGGGTAGAAGACCAAGAAGTGAGTTATTTAGTAACATTCTTTTTACAGCTTGATCCAATATCCTGGTCCTTGTGGAAGGAAAAAAAATGAATCAGGCTACCCCACGCCTAGAAAGAATTATCACGCGGCTACCAGCTTTCACGCTTTTCCTTTTGGGAAGGGAGGATTAGCGAAATCCTATTGATTGCAACTTCCTGACAATAGCAGAGAATCTGAAAGAAGGAGCATCTGGCAGATTCGCATGTGTGTTAGACATGTGAAGCAGAGCTGTTACAGCTCGTTTTTTTTTTTTTGGTTTTTGGGTGCACTCCAAGCATATACATGCCATCTACTTCCCCCTATAAATGACCCGTACTCATAAAAATCACTCTATATGCACCCATTTTCAGCCATTTCACACTACTATATACAACCACACACACCCTTGATCCCTCTTCTCTCTTTTTCTCTCTCTACATCATCCTACAAGCTGGTCTATTGCAAAATCAGTCTCAAACTAATTTTTCTTGTTATTCTTTCTACAAAAGCTTATCAAATCTTCACAAAACTCACTCAAACCTCCCATAAACTCAAAAACCAATTGATTTTAAGGGTCTCCAATCCGAATTAACCTCCCTTCCTCTATTTTCAAGCACATCCAAGACTTGAACAAAACATATAAACAAATTCCTTGGGCTAAATCATATTTTGGCCTTGAGAGGAGCTCGCTAAGACCTTTCCTAGTCATTCTATACTGGGTTTTGGCCTCAAACGAGTTTTACATTTAGAAAGTAACCAAAAATAATTTTTGCACTCGATATGTTACACCGTGCGTTATTTGAAGTACTATTTATTACTTATTTTATTTCCTTTTCTACTTTGGCTAATGTTATTTAAAGATTGTGCAGGTACATTCCAGAGTCGAGCTTCATGTTAATTCTTTCAACATCTCAAAAAGCTTTTAACATTGCTTTACATGATAAGATGAACAAAAGGGTCTAATAAATCATTTTTCCGAGATTCGGAAAACATAAAAAACTATTTTGCTGACCTATGATTTTATTTTGTCATATAAATGTGAACTGATTTTGGAATGTATAGACAGATACACTGCACGGTGTTTTAGTTGCACCGTATGATGTATCTGATTTGCCGTGTAGTGTTTCACGTGATATGACAGAGTGCTATAATGTTGTTATTTCACTCCTGTATATTCTTCATTTATCATTCACATTGAACAGTGGGCACACCTAGCACGCCAAGATGCTGTATATAATCCCATGTCCCTTTCTCATATTTGTTTATTCAAAAGTTAAGTTTTTCAAACAATATTAAATTCCCCCATTTAAAATACTAAGAAGAGACCGGTTTTAACCGGGCGAGTGGTGTGCTTTTCAACAAAACGTTCCCCGTTCGTAACGTGGTTCTTGAATCCAAAATTTCCACAAGACCAAAAGACTTCTTTTTCAAACCTTCGGTTTCTCGGATCATCCATCTCTAAAACCAGGGTGGCGACTCTCGAGCGTTCCGGTCGGAGAGCCCACAATATGCATTGATGAAGTGTGTAAAACTCAATTTACTCTATGGAACACTTTATTAAGAAGGGAATATGTTAGAACTAGGGAGTGAGTACCGAATGGAATTTGGAATGAGTAGAAGAGCGCAAAAATGTCTATTAGCCTTAATGGCTCTGACGATCTTTCAATCGGTCTACCTTTGACCCACTTTTCATAGTCAAAGCTCTATTACTTTAGTTCTTTGATTCCACCATCTCTCTGAAATTTTTCATACCCTCTATATCTATACCAAACAGGATTTTGATTCGATTTAAAAGAAGGTTGATGTAAGGATTTTGCCAAATGGATAAAATTTTGGGATCTTTTAACCTCAAAATAATTTTGTATCCGAATCACTTGGGTAAGAAATTAAACTCAACAAGCTTTTCAACGGTCTGAATAGCACACAAATCGGAGTTCGGGAGTGTCCGTGGCATGATCGCAAAGTTAGGCCATTTTTTACGGCTTTGTTGTGCGCCCGGGCACATAGGAGAGCACCTGGGGTGCACGTAATTGCGCCAGAGGAGCAATGGGTACAACATAGCCCGCATTAAAAAATTTCAAATCCTTTAATTTCAAAATAATTTTGAATCCAAGTTACTTTGGTCAGAAATTAGACTCATCAAGTTTTTTAACGGTTAAAATCACACACAAATCGGAGTTCGGGAGTGTTTGTGGCAAGCCCGTGACGTTACATTTTTTTTTATAGCTTTGAGGTGCGCCTGGGGTGCAGAGGCGTGTGCCTGGGATGCATGTGATTGCCATGGGCGCATGTAATTGCGCCAAACATAGCCCTCATCAAAATTTTCAAGTCTTTTAATTTCAGACTAATTTTGGATCCAAATTGTTTGGGTTAGAAATTAGACTGAACAAGCTTTTTCAACAATTAAAATCACAAGCAAATCAGAGTTCGAAAGTGTTCGTGCCATGCCCACGAAGCTAAGCCTTTTTTTAAGCTCAGAGGTGCACCCGGGGTGCATATGCATGCGCCTGGGACGCATGTAACTGCGCCTGAGGTGCATTGCACAAAACATAAGATATATCATCTCTTCCCCTCCTGCCCGACCATGCCCCTTCTTTTCTTCTTCCATCATCTTCCTTCACCACCTTTACTACCTCACCACCTAGACCCAGGGCTTGCCCCGGGATAAGCCCCGCAAGCCGTCGGTCTTGGGCAACCCCGGGCTGGGGCAACCAAAAAAAAATTGGAGTTTTTAAATATTCATCCTCAGACCTCACCCCACGTAAGTATTCATCCTGGTCATTTTCCGGAGTTATGTTTTCATCCTTTCAGAATGTGAATTACCCATCTTACCCTTTTTTTTATAAGATATTCATATGTGTTTATTGTTTCCTAAACTAAGGGAATTGTTTCCTAAATTAGGGTGATTGGAATGAATATGAATATTTGCAATTAAGTGAGATATTTTAGGGGAATTTCAAATTTTCAAATGTTTAGGTTACCAAATCCCACTGATTGGGGTTTCCATTTCATACGGGATATATACGATTTTCATTTTTACATGTTTTATTTATTCTTAATATTTATTCCATAAAAACATCAAATATTCAAAACATGACGTAATTCTGAACAATGAACATAACTATTCCATTCTAACATGTCATATTTAGAACATGAAATCATGATTTTCATGAATTTGACATCATCTTCATGACATATTCCGAAAAAATGTGGAATCAATTCCATAACATGACATATTTCGAAAAAATTATCTATAAAAATATGACCTATTCATTTTTGACTTGTTTCATCTATTCTTAACACTTATTCCATAAAAACATGACATTTATATTCAAAACATGACTTAATTCCAAACAATGAATATAACAACTATTCCATGCTAGCATGGCATATCTAGAACATGAAATCATGATTTTGGCATCATATTCATGGCATATTTTGAAAAGAATGTTGAATCGATTCCATAACATGACATAATTTGAAACAATAAACCACCTGCATTTTTTGCCATATTTCATCTGTCCCTAACATCTATTCCAGATATTCATATTCAGATTTGTTGAAATCGAAGCCTTCTTTTCTTTTTATCTCCCTCTGCGATTAATCCGTTGATGGAGAAGCGAAGCTAACTCCTTTGCTGTATAAAATAGATGAGAAACAGACGCGCCCTCCAGTCCTCTTTGCTTCTCTGGTGTGGATCCACACCATCGCATCCTCGTCGAGGGGGCCGCTGCTGGGGAGGGATCCGGTCGATGAGGTTCATCGGTGATGGCGGAGAAGGAGCTACAATGGACGGCGTCGTTGGAGGGACGACAATCTAGTGAGAGTAATCATATGGCGGTGGGGTGGATGCATCGGGCCGCAGTGGTGAATTCCAGAGAGAGATCGAGAAAGATAGAGGAGAGAGTGTGGGACTTCGGTGGTGGAGTTAATGGCGACGATCAGCTCTCGTTGCAAGCCGCCGAGATGAGATGGCCTCTGGCCGGAGAGAATAGACAGAGTTGATGGTGTTTTGGGTGGGTTACAGGATGGGGTTATTAGGTTTAGTGGGGTGTGTGTGTATATATACCATTTAGGAAATGAAAAATATACTATGATTTTCATATTTTAGGGGGACTTGTTGACTTATGTTTCAATCCCAAATTTCGATGATTGATATATATATATATATATATATATATATTAAGGGCATTATTGGGATTATAAAAGAGTGAGGATGAAAACATAAGTGCCAAAATTGAGTAGGATGAAAACCTACGGGGAGTAAATTCTGAGGATAATTCTTTAAGTCTCTCAAAAAAATTTTAAGTTATATTATAAATTTAAAAAAGTTTCCCTTCCCATTACTTGGTGTAGTGGTCGCTTAGATGCCGTTAAACGACCAGCAGTGCCTGGTTCGACTTCCAGGTGTGCTCTTTCTTGTTTTTTCTCCATTTTTTTTGTTCTACGTCTTTTTTTGTTTTCCTCCAATCCATAGTTTTTATTCTACCTCCTTTTGTTTTCCTCCAAACATTAATCTATAAATGATATGTTACATTTGATGAAAAAAAAAAGTCAGTTAAAATAAATCCAACAAGCTAACATGGTATTTATTTTTATCTTTGAACTACCATTGCGCAAGAGCGATTAAAGAGATTGGCTATGATCTCAATTGAAAATGAGGCGCGATTCCACTAAGAGTATTTTTGGGCATTTGAGGCTTTTTTAACTTCTTATGCTTTTCAAACGTATACTCCATCAACCAAAAAAACAAAAGTTAGCAGAACGAGCTTGAGTTCTTGGATAAGTAAAGTACGATGAATCAATTGAGAAATTTGCTTCAAAACATGCTAGGAGAAGTTGTTTTCTTTAAATCGGATCAAGCTAATCATAAAGCACTATAATCGGGGTTTACATTTTGATGTTGATTTTTTTTTATGTTATTCAAGATAAAAAATAATGTAATTTTGAATTTTTTTTTGTACTTAATTTTTTAAAATTTTTGTACGTTTTAATAGTAAGTGAGCAACAAAACATGAGGTTGGGTAGAGCAACCCAAATGTCGGGGTCGGCACTGCCTAGACCAAAAACCAATCACAACTATCACCGCCTCATAGCCATTGTTTCATAGCCACCAGTATCACGTCACCATACCACCACCACCACCACCACCATCACTTTTCCACCAGCAATACTTCATCGCCACTATCACCACCGACATTCTAAAACAGAAACCTCTTCCCGAGTCAAGCATCTTCATGAGTGGGAAGGCAGGCCAATTTTACTACCAACTGGAAACTTATGATCAAGCGAGTAGCACTAGCTTTTGAACGTGGCAAGCTCGCGAAGTTAGGCCGTTTTTTTAGCTTTAAGGTTAAGATGCGCCTAGGGTGCACATAATTGCGCCTTAGGCGCATTGTGCGAAACATAACCCGCATTAAAAAATTTCAAATCTTTCAATTTCAATATAATTATGGATCCAAATTACTTAGGTTAGAAATTAGACTCAACAAGCTTTTCAACGATTAAAATCATGCAAAAATTGAAGTTTGGGAGTACTCGTGGCAAGCCTGCGAAGTTAGGCCTTTTTTTTGCAGCTTTGAGGAGCGCCTAAGATGCATGTAATAGTCTGGGGTACTCGTGGCTTTGCGCCTAAGGCCCTCTGCGCAAAGCCAGCGAAGTTCAGCCTTTTTTTAAGCTTGGAAGTGCGCCCAGGGCGCATAGGCGTGTTCCTTGGACGCATGCAATTGCGCCTGAGGCGCATTGCACAAAACATACATCTGTCATGATCTCTTCCCCTCCTGCCCGGCCATGCCTCTTCTTTTCTTCTTCCGTCATCTTGGGTTTCTACTGCGTGTTGGTGAACTTTACGGCCCCATTAAGGACTGAACTCACAAACCTTTCCACTTCCTCTGCATTCATCTCACCATCAAATGCCCCTTACTTCTCCTTTCGAGGTTTGAAGGTGATTAAGACTTCGTCTGATGATTTGAAATGACAGATGCTTGGATGCATCCAAAAGCACATGGAAAATAGAGTCTCCGGAAATGGAGGCCAGACTCCGTCGCCTTGATAGTGGTTTCTGAGAAAGCTAGAAGCACAAATCATGCAGCAAATAAACAAATTAGTCTTTTAGAGCAGTTGCCAAACCCTCGAAGGTATATATTTTGCAAGAAAAACTGAATCACCCAAGTTGAATTTGTTCAACCCAACCAACATTCGCACGAATTTATGTTTTGTCATAGCCGACATTTGGTCTTGTTACTGTAAATTTCACACCTTGAGAATTTTATACAGATATACTTCTCAAATGGTAGTTCTCGTATTCATATAAAGTATAACACGTCTATCTTAAGATTTTTAATATTTAAAAAAGGGATCTTCAGCTCTAAAAAGGCAATAGTAAAAACTCCTAGTACTTTTTTTTATCTGCAACAAAGGAAGTAAGAACTTCCAATATTGCATTTCAAGTTTACTCAAACAGCGCTTAAATGAAGGAGTGTTAATTAGTGAAATTTTAGTAGTGTGAGAGAGAGATGCATCGTTCCAATTTTATCTGATGTCACGACGGGGAGACGGCCAGGGCATTGATGAAACAGGACACAAAGGGGAAGACCATACTAAAGGAAGAAATAGGAGAGGAAGGAAAAGGAAGGATAGTTTCCTTTATTGTCATCCCAAAGCTGCATCAATTGAGTTAATAGCTAGTACAAAGGAGCTTCATCCAAATAACAAACTATTTAGATTTGAGTTATTTGACTGACATCTGATAGAATCTTATCCAGCTTACCTTTCGCTCTAGATGACGTATAAACACCAATGACACAAATGGAAGTGGTCTCTCCACAAAGAGCATCGAAAATTAGAAGTTGCAAGTATGGAGTATCTTTTTAATGGTGGTGGTGAAATAATGGTGCGCGACTAGTGGTGGAGACCTAGTTATGGTGGTTGTCGGTAATGTGTGAAATGATGGAGTGGTGCACTGAAGGTGCCGTGGTGAAGTGATAGTGGTCGACGTGGTCATGAGGTGGTCGTAACAGAAATGGTGAGGTCGAAGGATGGTCAATTTATGATGGTAGTGGTAGTAATGGTGGTGTGGTAGTCGTAAGTATCGGTCAAGTTATAGTGTTTGTGAATATTCATATTTCACTTCGTAAGTATCTAAGTCCAACTTTTGGCAAATCTCCATGAAAAATCTTTTTTCGTATGCTTTGATGAAGTGTGTGAAGCCCAATTAACTCTATGAAACTCTAAATTAATAAAGTACTATGTTTGAACTAGGAAGTGAGTACCGAATGAAATTTAGAATGAGTAGAAGGGCGCAAAAATATTTTTTTAGTTTTAGTGGCTCCAACGATCTTTCAACCCACTTTTCGTAGTCAATGCTAAATTACCTTAAGTTTTTGGTTCCACCATCTCTTAGTAATTGTCAAACCCTCTATATGAATACCAAATAGGTTTTGATTTGGGTCAAAAGAAGGGTGATGCAAGGATTTGGCCAAGAAAATCTATTTTTTTGACCCATTAAGGATAAAATTCTAAAAATTTTTAATTTCAAAATAATTTAAGATCCAAAATAATTTGGTTAGAAATTAGTTTCAATAAACTTTTCAACGGTTCAAATCACGCGCAAATCGGACTTCGGGAGCGTCCGTAACAAGCCTTCAAAGTTATGGCTTTTTTGAAGCTTTGAGGTGCGCCCGGGCGCATGTACTTGCGGCCTAGGCGCACTACACTAAACATAGATATGTCGACTCTTCCCCTCCTGCCCAATCGTCCCGCCATCTCATCTTCTTCCCTCCTCTTGCTTCACCACCACCACTACCTTACTGATTATGACTTGATTGTAGTCGTATGTAACACATTGAAAGTTGAAGCATCATGTAATTCATCGATTTTCCTGCGTGCGATCCATCGAGCTTCTGTATCGGGAAGGAACAGAACTAGAATAGAAGAGCTTGAATTATGTTAACATAAATATGTCATATTTTTCCCTCCTGCCCGACCTTGCCCCTTCTTTTCTTCTTCTATCCTACATCCTCAAACAGAAATCTCTTCCTGAGACTAAAGCCAGGCCAATTTCACTATGAATTGGAAACTGATGATCAAGCAAGTATCTATTCCGTTTGACCAAAAAAAAAAAAAAAAGATGATCAAGCAAGTAGCACTAGCTTTTCAACTATCTATATCGAATTCCAATAAAAAGGCAACTCTGATTTTGATGCTTCTAAATTTCTCACTTGATTTTTGGTTTCTGCCACATCTTGGTCAACTTTACGTCCCCATTAAGGACCGGAACCGACAAACCTTTCCACTTCGTCTGCGTACATCAAACCATCAAATGCCTCATACTTCCCCTTTCGAGGTTTGAAGGCAATGGGAAATAGAAGCACAAATCATGCAGCAAATAAAAAAATTAGTCTTTTATGGCAAGAAATTAACAGCTAATTTCGCTCCTTGAAAATTTTATACAGATACACTTCTCAAATGGTAGTTCTCGTTTTCATATGAAGGCAAGTATGAACGCCAACTGCCTTGAGTTCTCTCCTTTTCTGCAGTGATGCAAGCCTTCTGGCCTCTTCAAGTTGCTTCCAATTTCACTGGAATCCACTCTTTTTGATAACTCCGATCAAGAACGGAGTCCACTCTCCAAACATTCGAAAGAACTCCTTCATCTGGTGCAACTAGATCTTGGATCAAATGATTGTTACAAGATCACAACAAATGTCATTGTCATTTCTGCTTTCCAACCGTTGATCCCCTCGGTGCTTCAAATACAGAATTAGAACAGTCTATTTTTCCCTTGACAAGTTGAGAATGATGAGAACGAAAGATTGAATGAACCTGACAGCGGATTATTCCCATCTTCGGTTCTTCTGTAAAAAGTCCAACCACGTCTGGAAAGGGCCTATAGATGTGCTTGCGGTATCGATTGAACACCGACGTTTGAATCTGAATTTTCAAACCATGTGTGAAAAGGGCCTTCCCTCCGTCTTGATTTTGAAACCGGTTCTCCTGTACCTATCAATGTGTGGTTAAAGGATTGGTTCCATCTGGCTCCTCCTGATGACGAATACATTTCGAAATCCATTTGCGTGATGTGGGCTCTTCGGCTTTGCGGAATAAAAGCATGTTTCAAAGGGGATATTCATCACACTTCCCGGATACTGCATTTGGTTAAAGGCCATACACGACAGCTTCATTTCTTGGACAAAAATCCTGTGATACAGGAATTAAGCTTTTGCGTGGGCGGCTTTGATAATTACAATCGCAGGGTTGTATGGTGACCAGGTTAGTTTTGGGTTTGGTTTCCATCCCAGTACTAATGATGACAAGTTGATTAGGATTGTGCTTTGTTCTAGTCCTTTTATCAGGGAATACAATGTCCAAGTTGATCTGTATGTTATGAGCACCGCTGCTTGGACGAAAATGGATTTTAATAAGATGTCGTTGTTCTTGGGGAGATGAATGAATGAGGGCTGTGTGGGCAGTGTGCCCTTTTCGGGTGAAAGGATTCCGTTCCTTTCCTGGAAAATGCCGGTTCAAGAGAGCGCTAAGCGGGATGGCAAGTGCTCGCAAATACAGAGTCACCACTCGAGTTTGAAGGTCCGACACCTAAGGAACCATATTCGAAACGCTCGCCACACTGTTTGATTTGAAAAAGTGAAAGCACCAGTCCATCATAACCATATCTGGGTTCGAGAGCCAGGTTACGAGAGGAGAAGGGTTTTATGGCACCCCTCTCGCCCCATCCAGAGATCGGTCTCTACTTCGGCATTTGTGAAAAAGTTTTTTGCTTGTGATTCTATTTGATTAATCAATTCTTTAGCCATTTAGGGGTGGGGAGCAGTTTAATGGGGATTAAAACTGTAACAGTTTGCAAGACATGATAGATGACATGGATAATAAAGCAGTAAATAGGGTAAATGACAGGTTCTGTTTAACAGAGCAAACCCGACGCACTGTATTGAATTGATGTGCACAAGAAAGAATCAACATGCACTGATCCAATTCACGCGGATGACTGTATATGATTCACTCCTGCGCGCACGAATCCCACACAAGCGCGCGTGAGTTTGCTTTGCTCACAGCCTCTGTTTTTACCCTCTTGGGCTCAAGAAATGACCAGTGCACACCCAGGACAAACCAAGCAGTTTATAGCAATTGATAAGCAATTTTAAAAGTAGTTTTAAAGACTAAAAAGCCCTACAAACTAACAAAACACTCAATAAACAATGTGGGGACAAAATAATGGCCTAAAGCTAAGTTACCCGTGCAAGGCCACTCACTGGTCAGAGGCAGACTGGCGCGCGATTATGCGCTCCGGCGGGCAAGCGTCGCGCCCTAGCGCGCTCGTCTAAGCCATCTAACCAGTGTTTGGTTTACATATTTCTGGGTTCTGGGACCGGTCCAGAATGATCTCAGGGGTACTCCATAACAGCAGAAATACATATTGAATTACAACTAACATTTTTATCTAAGAAAAGCAGTAAACTGGTTATTAACATGCTTGCAGAGTGATCTATATGAAAGAAAATACAGAAAAAAACAGTAGGAAACCAATCTCCACACAGACCAGCGCACGCAGACTGGGACAGTGACGCGCGTGAGTGGGTCCGTTGTGCGTCGGTTCCTACCATAACGGTTTTTGAAATCTTGCCAGCTTTAGGACCAGGACTGGTATTGATTACCAGCCTTGGCCCTGCCAGCCCTCCTCAGGGATCAGAACAGAAAACAAAACAAAGGTAAGCTATACCTTTGGTTTTTGAGTTTTGAAAGGTGTTTGATCTTTGAAGTTTGAAGTTGAGTGAGGTGTTTGAGGATTGTTGAGTGTTTTTAGAAAAGGAAGAACAGACTATGTTCTTGGAATTAGAGTTTGTATCATTTGGAACTTGATACTTGGTAACCCTTTGAAAAACTTGAACCCTGTGAAAGAGAAACAAAGGGGGATATATATAGGAGGAGATAGAGGTAGGTTGGAGCTATAAAGAGAGGAATTCAGCCAGTCCATGAGGCTGGCTGAGGTTGCATTGGTGGCTAGGTTTCCTCCTCCAAAAAAGTTGGTTGGAACAGGCATTGCGCTCCGGCGCGCGATAGAGTCAGTCTGGCGCACGAGGGTTGTGCTCTGGCGCACAAGGGTTGCACCCTGCCGCGCGTGGGTCAACGGTCAAGCTTTGACCAATGACCACACTTGGCAGTTTGACCAGCGCACACAGGTCCTAAACCCGGGCGCGCGAGTCAAATTAACACACATGTTGGTCGAAGGCCAAGCTTTGACTGTTGACCAACACTTGTCAATTTGACCCGTGCATGCTGGTTCTCAACCAACGCGTGCCAGTAGGGTTTTTGGCTTTTTGAAGTGACTTAGGATCAAGTTAGGTTCAAAGGTTTTGCAAGCACTCAACGCTCAAAATACTTATCATTCCCGGGGTGTTCTTCATCCATTTCATCATCGGAGAATCAAATACCGTAAGTAAACTAATCTGGAAGCCCAAATTGGGGTGTCTATAGGCTGTATGATAGCATCGTGCAAATTGGTGTATCTTCTGCTACAACCTTGAATGGAGTTTTCTATTGGCCTGCACATGTACTCCCAACTGATTAAGTGGTTGTTATGTCCTTCAACACGGGTGATGAGGTGTTCAGAAGAATAACAACACTAGAGTGTTTGCATAAGAAAGGGAATCTAACTTACTGGCAATTTACAGAATTACATGATAAAATTGCTTCTCCAGTTTCTCCTGATGAAGGGGGCTTTGATGTGTGGGTATTGAAGGAAAACGAGAGTTTTTGGACTAACCATATTGAAGTTGGGCCTTTTCCGAGGATTGCAAGTGATATGGGATACGAGGCAGATGGTCGTATTATAGTGGGGGAGGTGTGAAAAATGTTGAATTGACTGAGCATAAATATTCTGGTGAGCTAAAACTATTTTCATATGATACAAAGACTCGGGAAACTATAGATCTTTATTGTGGTCAGGTTCCGTATCCATCTTGTGTTTATTTTGTGAGGGTTCTCTATTTCCAGTCATGCAAGCCAAAAAAATCATGCTCAACAAGTAGAACAAGAATAGGAAAGCACTTAATTTGTGGAAGCAACTCATGTGTGATTTGTGAGTTTCTCTTTACAGATTGCTTTCTCTGTTCATGGTTATTTTGATTGAGGTTGGTTAATTATGCTCAAAGTGTTGGGTATCCCTTCTTATGTGAATTTTGTCGAGGCCTAATATTTTTGCCTTGTTTGGATCATAACTTGAATCATCCAAACAAGGCATTTGTTTGCCCAATAACAATTTGTCCAATCATTACCCTAATTTCTCATTCCACTCATTACCCGAAAATCAAACTCAAAAATTTTCAAAACATCATCCAAACAAGGCATTTGTTTGCCCAATAACAATTTGTGTGTGGCCCAAAAAGGATTTATTTGTGGGCTAGTTTTTGGGTATATAGAAGTTTCTATGCATATTTGTTTTACAGAACACATGATTTGCAAATGACTTTGGCACCACTTGGCTTCTCTTGGAAGCTAGATGAGTTTTTGTCTTTGGGGGAAGGCAATCACAAATGAAACCTTCGTCCAAGATTTCTCAAGATTTTGCAACAAAATGTAACGCCTGCTCAGAGTTTTCTCATTCAACAGTTCTCTCTGTTTTTCCCATGCAGTTAGAAGGAGCATTTTATTTTTCATTCTGCATTTTACACAGCGTCTGGATAATTTGTCCGATTGATCAGTTGGGGTTGGAAGCGAGGAGAGCCGAACTTTGTCAAGCTCGAGCTCGGTTCGTTTACTAAACGAGTCAAACACTGGAGCTCGAGCTCGGCGTGAGCTTTAACGAGCAAAGTATAGTCATTTATTAAACGAGTCTCTTTAATCGAGTCAATCCTCCATTAACGAGGCGAGCTTTTGTCGAACGACAATTTTTGAAAGTGGATTTCGAAGTATAAACTTTTGTTTTAGCGGCCAAGAGTAATTTGACGTGGCCAAGAGCAATTCTTGGCGACCCCAAGTGCAATTCGATGCGGGCAAGTGTAATTTCTTGTGGCCAAGAGCAATTCGATGAGGCCAAGTACAATTCGACGTGGCAAAGAGCAATTTGATGCGGCCAAGTGCAATTCGTACAGGACAAGTGCAATTCGATGCGGTTAAGAATAATTAGTAGCTGCCCGGTGCAATTTGATGCGGCCAAGTGCAATTTGATGCGGTCAAGAGTAATTTGTAGTGCCCCAGTGCAATTTGATGCGGAAGTACAGTTCGACGCGGCCAAGTGTAATTCCATACTTGCTTTTATGGATCTCGGTGTCCGTTTATTCCCATCCATTTTTGGGAGACGATAAACTGTTCTTCATGACGGTGCACACCAAGGTTTAGGACGTCTGACGAGGTCGGCGTCTTCGGTATGGTTCTTAGATCCTCTGTCTTTTCCTCTCCCTTCTATTTTTTTCTGGCCCCCTCCTCTAGCCTTTTGCGTTTTCTTCCTGTTCTGTTGTTTTATTTCCGACAGTCCCCTCCCGGTTGTGTTTCGTATGTGCTTTGGATCCATTATCTGTTTTTCTCTTGGGTTTTCTAGTTCTTGGCCTAACAGCTCTGTGGATCTGATGGTTTGGACATGGCTGGCGTCGGTCTCGCGCCGGTTGCATTATTGGATGAATCGGTCACCGCCTAATGGCTCGGTGAGCTTCCGCAGCAGATGGGTGGTATGCGGATGGTGCCTTTTCTCGTGGTGGCCAATGGTGGCGTGGTGGTTTTATTTGGCAAAGCGCTATTCGGGTTGTTTGGTGGTTCTATTGGTGGTCTAGTCACCGGAGGTGGGGCAGCACTGCAATGAAGAACCTCAGAAGTCTTGGGTAGGTTTTGGGTATTCTTGGGCTGGATCTAGCCCACCATGGCGGTTTAGATGGCAGGTTATTGGGCATTTATTTTTCGATCTGGCATTTGAAGGCCTTAATATTTGTTTGATTTGTATTGTAGTATCTGGGCTTTGAGGCCTTTAGGTGTTTGGGCATCATGCCCTCTGGCTGTTGGGCTTTGCCCTTTTATCCAACCTTGGAGGAATTCCCCTCCCCATTCCCCGATCTTCATGTTACCTTGTCAAGTTTGCTAATAAATGGTTACTTTTGCCGATCAAAAAACCTATATCAATTAGCAAGTCTCTAAAATGATGCTATAACAGCAATGAAGGAAATTGACTCTAAAACATTCAAATTCAATCTAAAAATCCATCACACAACTGAAAGAATATCCGTAAGTGACCAACACAGACTATAGTAGCCAATCAAACAAAAAAGGGGGGACTATAGTAAACATGTCATAGTACGTACCCCTCTGGAATATAAATTAAAATACATGTAACCAATTTTACTCCAGCATCAGTTGCACTGGACATTCTGGAGTTGCCTTGTCGTGATATTGACGTCCATGGTGCCTTGTCGTGATATTGAGTTGCACTGGACATTCTGGAGTTGCTTTTGAATTTGGGATTTTAGCACTCCCAACTGGCGTACCCCTATAGAAGAAATTGACAGTGGAGTTTTTGTATTTATATGGTCCAAAATTTATGTTCTGGACCCCAAGTGCAGTGTTCATCATTATGTTGAACGAATGGGTGGTTGTTTGGACGTTGGAATCGCCGAACATGGCAGAACTAACCTGGAATTGAGGAGTTCGGACTTTCATAATGTCATTGTGAAAAGTACGATGATTCCGGTTCGGAGAATGACAAAGGCCACGCCATATAACAACCATTTCTTACAATTCTGGCTTCGAAGCTCGGATGAGGTTGCTTTGCCGGCTCTTGGTCGCTCCAATATAACCGTTGGCGGTTGCCAAGGGATACCTGCTTTGTATTCCACTGCCATAGGACTTGTTTTGGGAAATTGGTTTTTGTTTTGTTGGTTGAATTGAGAGAGTAGTGAAGTGAATTCGGAATACTTAGCCGCGTTGAATTACATTTGGCCGGTATAAATTGCATGTGTCCGAGTCTAATTACAATTGGCCGCCGTGAACTGCACTTGGCCGAATCCGAATGTAAGTAGCCGCATCGATTTACACTTGGCCGCATTGAACTACATTTGGCCGCGTTGAATTGCACTTGGCCGCGTCGAATTGGATGCGGCCAAGTGCAATTTAAAGTGGCGAAATGTAATTCAACGCGGCCAAGTGTAGTTTGATGCGGACAAGTGTAAATCGATGTTGCCTTGTACATTTCGATGCGGCCATGTGCATTGCGATGCAGCCAAAAGGAATTTGATGTGACCAAGTGCAATTCGTACTTCGTAGTGGCCCCAAGTGCAATATGCCAAGGAGCAACAAAGAAGCCACGTCATTTGATGCCAAGGAGCTCCGTCACCAGAAGCGCAAGAAATGGCTAATCTATAGCGTAGCCTTCATCGTTTTCTAGACTGGAATCATACATACTTTTCTCCATGACAGTCATGAAGGTTTGAAATCCTAAGTTTCGGGTCCAATCTGCCACCTTCGACACGTTTGATATCCCAACCACCAACACTTCCTTCAATCTTAAAACCAACTTCGCACTTAGGATCAAGAACACAAATTTTGGCCCCTGCAAGTACGACAACAGCATAATGCATGTATTTCTACTATGGCGAGGATGAGATTGGGAGTGTTATTATTCCCAAATCGAAAGCCCAATTCCGAAGCATCAAAAAGTTTACCATTGCACTGGACCTTGCTTCAACCAATCTAGTTGGAAATTCGCAACTGGCAAATGATCGATCTAAACACAGGAATTGTGCCTTTGAGAAGCCGATTGAAATTGACTGGGAAAGTGGAGTTGATGTTGATTTCAAGAAAAAGAAGGCCGTCGACATGATTTGAATTTTGAACAATGGAAGTGAATACCGCAACACAGTCCCCCCATAATATCAGTTGCAAGTAGATACAATACAGTCATCATCAGTTTGTATTTCAAGTTGGCCAGAATAGAAAATTTTGATTGTTCCTCAGGGGTTGAGTTTGACTTTTTTTTACTAAAGCCTCTGTTTGGGGATTTCTTCAAGTTTTGCTTTACGTACTTGGGATTTGTACTACACATTTTTTACTAAAATTTCGATTCTTTGAATTCATTGGTCTTTTATGGACTGTATTTACTATTTGCATTGATTTTGGAATTGGGTATGCAAACGTAGAGTTTATTTGAGGGAAACTCAGCACAAATGGAAACAAAACTGTTAGGAGTCGAATATATCATGCTCCCTTTGTTTGATTGAGTTTTTCTCTAATTTTTCAAATCAAGTTAAGCTAATATAAGGGCACTATTAGTATAATCAGATGGGGTTTTTCCTACCATTACAATTATAATGGTTTTAGTTTCCATGGTAAATTATGTGTATCATTTATCGTTTACCGTGAAATATGTTTGTCTGTTATTTTCATTCCATGATAAATTATTTGGACCATTTACCATGAAATATTTGTTTGTATTAAGGCATATTTATCGTGTCCAAATATATTTGAGAGAGAGAGAGAGAGAGAGAGAGAGAGAGATTTGAATTCGACCGTAGTAAATGGAAATAGAAATCATTGGGATTTCCTTATCTGAACATTTGAATGTTCGAAAGTTTTAAGTCGGGGGCGTTCGATCTAGAGACTAAGGGGGTAGAGAAGACCAAGAAGTGAGTTATTTATACTAAGCATTCTTCTTACAGCTTGAACCAATCTACTAGTCCTTGAGGAAAGGAAAAAAAATGAATCAGGCCGCCCCATGCCTTGAAAGAATTAACACACGGCCACCAGCTTTAATTTCACGCTTTTCCTTTTGAGAAGGGAGGATTAGCGAAATCCTATTGATTTCAACTTTCTGACAATAGTAGAGAAATTGACAGAAGGAGCGTCTGGCAGATTCACATGTGCTTCAGACATGCGAAGCAGAGCGGTTAGAGCACGTTTTTTTTTTTTCTTTAGTCTTTGGGTGTACTCCAAGCATATACATGCTATCTGCTTCCCCCTATAAATGGCCCCTACTCATAAATGACCCCTACTCATAAAAATCACTATATATGCACCCATGTTCAGCCATTTCACACCACTATATACAACCACACACACCCTTGATCCCTCTTCTCTCTTTTTCTCTCTCTACATCAACCCACAAGCTAGTCTATTGCAAAATCAGTCTCAAACTAATTTGTCTTCCTATTCTTTATACAAAAGCTCATCAAATCTTTACAAAATTCACTCAAATCACCCATAAACTCAGAAACCCAATTGATTTTAAGGGTCTCCAATTCAAATTAACCTCCCTTCCTCTAATTTCAAGCACATGCAAGCCTTGAACAAAAGGTATAAACAAATTCCTTGGGTTAAATCATATTTTGACTTTGAGAGGAGCTCGTTGAGACCTTTCCTATTCATTCTATACTGGGTTTTGGCCTCAAACGAGTTTTACATTTAGAAAGTTACCAAAAATAATTTTTGTACTGGATACGTTACACCATGCGTTATTTTAAGTACTATTTAATATTATTTTATTAATTATTTTTATTTCCTTCCCTACTTTGGCTAATGCTATTTAAAGATTATGCAGGTACATTCCAGAGTCGAATTTCATGTTAAAAGTCAGTTTTGTGACTTTATTATTTCTTTCAACATATCAAAAAGCTTTTAACATTGCTTTACATGATAAGATGAACAAAAGGGTCTCGTAAATCATTTTTCAGAGATTTGAAAAACATGGAAAACTATTTTGTGGACCTATGATTCATTTCGTCACATAAATGTGAACTGATTTTGGAATGTGTAGACAGGTACACCGCACAGTGTTTTAGTTACACTGTGTGATGTATCTGGTTCGCCGTGCGGTGTTTCACGTGATATGGCAAACTGCTGTAATGCTATTTCACTTCTGTATATTCTTCATTCATCAATCACATTGAACAGTGGGCACACCTGGCACGCCAAGATGCTGTATATACTCCATGTCCCTTTCCCATATTTGTTTATTCAAAAGTTAAGTTTTTTAAACAATATTAAATTCCCCCATTTCAAATACAAAATAGGGACCGATTTTAACTAGGCAAGTGGTGTGCATTTTCAACAAAACGTTCCCCATTTGTAACGTGGCTCCCGAATTCAAAATTTCCGCTAGACCAAAAGCCTGCTTCGTCAAACCCTCGGTTTCTCGGATAATCCATCTCTAAAACCCGGGTGGCGACTCTCGAGCGTTTCGGTCGGGGAGCCCACAATATGCATTGATGAAGTGTGTAAAACTCAATTTACTCTATGGAACACTTTATTATAAGAAGGGAATATATTAGAACTAGGGAGTGAGTACTGAATGGAATTTGGAATGAGTAGAAGAGCGCAAAAATGTCTATTAGCCTTAATGGCTCCGATGATCTTTCAATCGGTCTGCCTTCGACCCACTTTTCATAGTCAAAGCTCTATTACTTTAGTTCTTTGATTACACCATCTCTCGGTAATTTTTCACACCCTCTATATCTATACCAAATAGATTTTTGATTCGATTTAAAATAAGGTTGATGTAATGAGCCAAATGGATAAAATTTTGAAATCTTTTAACCTCAACATAATTTTGTATCCAAATCACTTGAGTTAGAAATTAAACTCAACAAGCTTTTCAAACGGTCCAAATCGCACACAAATGGAAGTTCGGGAGTGTCTGTGGCAACCTCGCAAAGTTAGGCCTTTTTTTACAACTTTGTTGTGCGCCCGGGCGCATAGGAGTGCACTTGGGGTGCAGGTAATTGCGCCTGAGGCACACTGTGCAAGACATAGCCCACATTAAAAAATTTCAAATCTTTTGTTTTCAAAATAATTTTGAATCCAAGTTACTTTGGTTAGAAATTAGACTCAACAAGTTTTTTAATGGTTAAAATCACACCCAAATTGGAGTTCGAGAGTGTTTGTGGCAAGCCTGTGAAGTTGCATTTTTTATTTATTTTTACAGCTTTGAGGTGCGCTTGGGGCGCAGAGGCGTGCGCCTGGGATGCATGTGATTGTTGCGGGCGCATGTAATTGCGCCAAACATAGCCCACATTAAAATTTTCAAATCTTTTAATTTTGGATCCAAATTATTTGCGTTTGAAATTAGACTCAATAAGCTTTTTCAACAATTAAAATCACACCCAAATCGGAGTTTGAAAGTGTTCGTGCCATGCCTGCGAATTTAAGCCTTTTTTTAAGCTCAGAGGTGCACCCGGGGCGCATATGCCTGCGCCTGGGACGCATGTAACTGCGCCTGAGGTGCATTGCACAAAACATAAGATATGTCATCTCTTCCACTCCTGCCCGACCATGCCCCTTCTTTTCTTCTTTCGTCATCTTCCTTCACCACTACCGCTACCTCACCACCTAGACCCAGGGCTGGCCCCAGGATAAGTCCCGCAAGCCCTCGGTCTTGGGCAACCAAAACAAAAAAATTTAAGTTATATTATAAATTTAAAAATGATTCCCTTCCCTTTACTTGGTGTACGTAGTGGTCGCTGAGATGTTGATAAAGCACCAGCAGTGCCTGGTTCGACTTCCAGGCATGCTCTTTCTTGTTTTTTCTCCATTTTATTGTTCTATGTCTTTTTTTGTTTTCCTCCAATCCACAATTTTTACTCTACCTCCTTTTGTTTTCCTCCCAACAATAATCTATAAGTGATATGTTGCCTTTGATGAAAAAAATGTCAATTAAAATAAATCAAGCAAGCTAACACGGTATTTATTTTTATCTTCGAACTACCATTTTGCAAGAGAGATTAAAGAGATTGGCTATGATCTCAATTGAAAATGAGGCGCGATTCCACTAACAGTATTTTTGGGCATTTGAGACTTTTTTAACTTCTTATGCTTTTCAAACATATACTCCATCAACCCAAATAACAAAAGTTAGCAGAACGAGAGCTTGAGTTCCTGGATAAGTAAAGTACGATGAATCAATTGAGAAATTTGCGACAAAACATGCTAGGAGAAGTTGTTTTCTTTAAATCGGATCATGCTAATCATAAAGCACTATAATCGAGGTTTACATTTTGATGTTGATTTTTTTTTATGTTATTCGAGCTAAAAAATAATGTAATTTTGATTTTTTTTTTGTACTTAATTTTTTTAAATTTCTGTACGATTTAATAGTAAGCTGGCGGTGGGGCAGTGCTGCAGTGAAGAACCTCAGATGTCTTGGGTAGGTTTTGGGTATTCTTGGGCTGGATCTAGCCCACTTTGGCGGGTTAGATGGCGGGTTATTGGGCATTTATTTTTCGATCTGGCATTTGAAGTCCTTTGCATTTGTTTGATTTGTATTGAAGTATCTAGGCTTTGAGGCCTTTAGGTGTTTGGGCATCATGCCCTCTGGCTGTTGTGCTCTGCCCTTTTATCGAACCTTGGTTGGATTCCTCTCCCCGTTCCCAGATCTTGATTTTACCTTGTCAAGTTTCCAAATAAATGGTTACTTTTGCTGATCAAAACAACTACTTATATCAATTAGCACAACTGAAAGAATATCCATAAGTGACCAACACAGGCTATAGTAGCCAATCAAACAAAAAGGGGCCGGGGGGGGGGGGGGGGGGGGGGGGGGGGGGGGGGGGGGGGGGGGGGGGGGGGGGGAGGGGGGGGGGGGGGGGGGGGGGGGGGGGGGGGGGGTGGGGGGGGGGGGGGGGGGGGGGGGGGGGGGGGGGGGGGGGGTGGCGGAGGGAACCATAGTAAACATGTAATAGTATGTAACCCTTCTGGAAAGCAAAATTAAAATACATGTAATTAATTTAACACCAGCATCAGTTCCACTGGACATTCTGGAGTTGCCTTGTCACGATATTGACGTCCATGATGCAATCCAAATTACTAGCTAGCTTTCTTCATCTTGAAAATGAACACGGGGTCCACCTTTCCGTTCAAAGTCAATTGGTATTCCCAGCTTGGTAGTTAACCAGGTTTACTGAAACAATTATGCTTTTGGTGGATCGGAGAAAGGCTTTTGAATTTGGGATTTTAGCACTCCCAACTGGCGTACCCTTATAGAGGAAATTGACAGTGGAGTTTTCGTATTTATAAAGGCCAAAATTTGTGTTCTTGACCCCAAGTGCAGTGGTCATTGTTATGTTAAACAAAAGGGTGGTTGTTTAGACATTGGAAGTGCCGAATGTGGCAGAACTAACCCAGAATTGAGGAGTTCAAACTTTCACAACCATTATTGTGAAGAGTACGATGATTCCGGTTTGGAAAATGACAAAGGCCATGCCATATAACAACCATTTCTTACATTTCTGGCTTCGGAGCTCGGATGAGGTTGCTTTGCCCGCTCTTGGTCGCTCCAGTAATAACTGTTGGCGGGTGCCAAGGGATACCTTGCTTTGTATTCCACTGCCATAGGAGTTGTTTTGGGAAATTGGTTTTCGTTTTGCTGGTTGAATTGGGAGAGTTGTGAAGGTAATTCTGATAACTTGACCGCGTTGAATTACATTTATCCGCTATGAATGGCACTTGGCCGCATCTAATTATATTTGGCCACTACAAACTGCACTTGGCCGCAACGAATTGTCCTTGGCCGCTATGAAGTGCACTTGGCCGCGTCGAATTGGATGCGGCCAAGTGCAAATCGAGGCGGCCAAGTGCAATTTAAAGCGGTCAAGTGCAATTCGACGCGGCCAGATGTAGTTCAATGCGGACAGGTGTAAATCGATGTGGCCATGTGCATTTCAATGCGGCCAAAAGGAATTTGATGTGACCAAGTGCAATTCGTAGTGGCCCCAAGTGCAATTCGGTGCCAAGGAGCGACAAAGAAGCCACGGCATTTGATGCCAAGGAGCTCCGTCGCCAAAAGCACAAGAAATGGCTACTCTATGGCGTAGCCTTCATCGTTTTCTAGACTGGAATCATACTCCTCTTCTCCATTACGGTCATGAAGGTCTAAAATCCCAAGTTTTGGTTTAGATCCGCCACCTTTGACACATTTGATATCCCAACCACAAACAGTTCCTTCAATCTTAAAACCAACTTCGCACTTGAGTTCCTTCAATCTTAAAACCAACTTCGCACTTGGGATCACGAACACAAATTTTGGCCCCTACAAGTACGACAACAGCACAATGCATGTATTTCTACTATGGCGAAGCTGAGGTTGGGAGTGTTGTTATTCCCAAATTGAAAACCCAATTCCGCAGGACCAAAAAGTTTACCATTGCACTGGACCTTGCTTCGACCAATCTAGTTGGAAATTCGCAACTGGCAAATGATCTAAGCACAAGACTTGTGCCTTTGAGCAGCCGATCGAAATTGACCGGGAAAGTGGAGGTGATGTTGATTTTCAAGAAAAAGAAGTTTGTCGACATGATTTGTACAATGAAAGTGAATACTGCAACACAGTCCCTCCAAAATATCAGTTGCAATTAGATACAATACAGTCATCATCTGTTTGTATTTCAAGTCATCATCTTTTATTGCGCCTAAGGCCCGTTGCACAAAACATAAGATATGTCATTTGTTCCCCTCCTGCCGGACCATGCCCCTTCTTTTCTTCTTCCGTCATCTTCCTTCGCCACCACCACTACATCACCACCTAGACCCAGGGCTGGCCTCGGGATAAGTCCCGCAAGCCTTCGGTCTTGGGCAACCCTAGGCTGGGGCAACCAAAAAAAAAAAAGGTTATATTTTAAATTTAAAAAAGTTTCCCTTCTCTTTTCTTGGTGTAGACTCTTTTAGAAACTAATATTAAGAACCCTTTCGTCACTACAATGCAGTGTTCCATGTTTGAGCCAGGAAGTATTTTCTTTTTAATACGTAATATATGTTCGACACTTGATGTATATATTGTCAACTGCTATATTTCGGAGTCTATGCTTTAACTCCAATTGATGTATCATTGGGGGAGGCTAATGTTTTGGTGTTGGTGCACCTATTGCTATGGCTTCACCATCATTAGTTATTGGTGAGGGTTTATGTTAAATTATAAATTCTGTCGCTTTGGTGCCTACCAAAAGACACAGGTTGATCCTGCCTTTCTTATAGAAACTAGAAATAAACAAAATTTTGGTGAAGAGAGCTTCGATGATACGGATGTTGCTACAATCGCTGATGAGTTGATTGCCTGGTAAGTAGTAGCTAGGAATTATGTCCGGCGTATATGATGTAATGGGACAGTGGTCCAGTCATATCATACAGAAGAGAAGATTTAGTTGGAGCATAACCTATATACATCAGTTTAATATCATTACACGCCCGATCATTTCAGCAATCTAGTCTGTAAAAAGATATTACCATGTGAAAGTGTTCCCTTCTTAAGTGAATCATGCAAAGCCTGAGGCGCACTGTGCAAAACGTAGCCTGCATTAAAATTTTCACATCTTTTAATTTCAAACTGATTTTGGATTCAAATTATTTGGGTAAGAAATTAGACTCAACAAGATTGTTCAACAATTAAAATCACGAGCAAATCTGAGTTCGGGAGTGTTCATCCCAAGCCAACGAAGTTAAGCCTTTTTTAAGCTTAGAGGTGCGCCCGGGGCGCATAGGTGTGCGCCTGGGACGCATGTATTTGCGCCTGAGGCGCATTGCACAAAATATAGATATGTCATATCTTCCCCTCCTGCCCGACCATTCCCCTTCTAATCTTCTTCCCTCGTGCATCCTTAAACAGAAACCTCTTTCTGAGTCTAAAGCCAGGCCAATTTCACTATGGGCTAGAACCTAAAGATCAAGCAAGTATCTATTCTGTTTGACCAGAAAAAAAAAAAAGAAGAAAAGATAATCAAGCAAGTAGCACTAGCTTTTCAACTATTTATATCGAATTTCAATAAAAAGGCAACTCTGATTGTGACGCCACTAAATTTCTCACTTGATTTTGGGTTTCTGCTATGTCTTGGTGAACTTTACGTCCCCATTAAGGGCCGAACCAACAAACCTTTTCACTTGCTCTGCATTCATCTCGTCATCAAATGCCTCATAATTCCCCTTCGAGGTTTGAAGGCAATCAAGACTTTATCTAATGATTTGAATCCCGATTTATCGAGTGAGTTTAAAAATGATGGTTGCTTGGATGCATCCAAAAGCACATGGGAAATAGAAGTGTAAATCATGCAGCAAATAAAAAAATTAGTCTTTTATAGCAGGAAACGCTACCCACGTTGAATTTGTTCAACACAACCAAAGGGGAAGTAAGTAGTGGTGGTAGCAGTGATGTGGTAGTCATAAGTAGTGGTCAAGTTATAGTGTTTGTGGTGTGGAAATCTATATTTAGCTTTGAAAAAGTACAAGTCCGACTTTTGGCGAATCCCCATGATGAAATGAAGGGTGTAAAACCCCAATTAACTCTATGAAACTCTTAATTAATAAAGGAATATTTTAGAACAAGGGAACGAGTACCAAATCGAATTTGGAATGAGTAGAAGAGCGCAAAAACGTCTTTTAACCTTAGTGGCTCCGATGATCTTTCAATCGGTTTGCCTTCGACCCACTTTTCATAGTCAAAGCTCTATTTTCTTAATTGTTTGATTCCACCATCGCTTAGTAATTTCCATACTCTCTATATCAATACCAAATATGATTTAAAAGAAGGGTAATGCGAGGATTTTGCCAAAATAAATTATTTTTTTACTAGTTAAGGATAAAATTTTCATATTTTTTATTTTCAAAAATAATTTTGGATCAAAATTACCTGGGATAGATATTCGACTCAGTAAGCTTTTCAATGATTCAAATCACGCGAAAATCGGAGTTCGAGAGTACCCATGGCAAACCTGCGAAATTAGGCCTTTTTTGTAGCTTTGACTTGCACCCAGTTCTCATGCAATGGATTCAAACATCGAAGGATTTTTTTCAGTTGTCATGCAAGGTCGATTTTTTTTCTTGAACGATTTTTACTCATATTACGTTTCTTTTGCCGAAAATTGGGAGTTTCATGAACGATTTTTTTCAGTTCTCAAGCAAGGGATTCAAACATTGAAGGATTTTTTTTCAGTTCTTATGCAAGTTCGATCTTTTTCTTGAACAATTTTTACACATATTGGGTTAGTTTTACCGAAAATTGGGAGAAAAAATATGAGTGTGAGAGAATAGTTTTTGTGTCTTTGACAACCTTGGATCTTTTATGTAAATTCTAACTTTGTTGTTTTCTTTTGCCTTCCTCTTACTTTTTAATATTTTACTACAGGAAAGATCAGCAAGAATATATTTAGAGAAATTCTGTGTCGAGCTTAAATTCGAGGTATTATTAATGTTTTTTTTTTCTTTTCGATTGGGTGGTATTCTTTTTAATCACATATGTTCAACCGTGCCTTTAGATTTTCTGTGTTTTTTCTAATTTTCTCTTCCTTATATTTATGAGATGAGATTGGTTGGTATTAACTCATGTTTTCAGTAACACGTCAATATATCAAGTCCACCATTTCCTGGTAAAGTATATTGTGCTAATTTATATTTATATACTTTTGAAAAAGTGGATTTATTTGACAAAGTCCATGATATGGGGCATATACACAACTATATATACAGTAGTGGAACCCACCCCCTATAATCTGCAGTAGTGGCGCACATATTTCTTAGCGGGCTAGAAAATGTCAAAAATGTCAAAGTGCAATGGTCTTAATTTTGTTTTAGCCACTTAAGAACAGACTATAATGTGCGCCAAACATATTTGATGCGTGCTAGGCAATGTTTGGCGCACAGTAGTGCAATGTTTTCACCTTTTCCTGGAATATCCATATTGGTAACAATTTAGTCTCTTGGTAAGTGAGGTAAGTTCAGTTCACGATTTTTTCAGTTCATATAATTCTCGATCTTATTATGTAGGAATGTCAAGGAATGACAAAGGAAAAATGAGGTCATTGTGAAAGCAGCTCTGTTAAAAAGCATTGTGGAACAATCACGTTTTATTTGTTTAGCTCTGTTCGATTAACTTTGATTTTTAGTACGTGTGTTGAGTGATTTCTGAATTTTGGGCAATTTTTAGCTGCTTGAATATTATTTGATATGAATTTACCTTAAATGTGTGCTCCTTGTTGAATATTTTATTTGACAAAAGCATTGTGGATCGTTTGAGCCGTGCCTTCATGCAGGGGCATGATATGATGTATTTTTTTTTAACAAAATGGCCTGTGTGGCTTCTAGGTGAAAAACAATACTTTATTTCGATTGCATTCGCAGGATAGCTTAAAAGCCCGTGCTATGCACAGATTCAGTTAAAAAAAAAAAAGGCAAATAAATAGGTGAATGAGGTCACTCTTTCAGTGCTAATAAATAAGAACTCACCAGTATGTTAGATGTGTAATTTTTGATAACCACATTTCGTGTCTTTTTTTTAAATATGTGTACTTCATATCCAGAAAAGTAAGGGACGGCCAAGCAATATCCCATCCATCACCCTGATATTTTCCTCACCATGACTGCAAATTAATCCTAAATGGCCAAAAATTACTTCAGTTCTATTGCCTCATCAAACCGATGTTGACCGTCCTAATTTGGTTGCTCGTATTTTTGAGTTAAAGAGAAAGACTTTGATGGAGGTTGAAAAATATAAAGTGTATGGTCAGAAAATTGCCCATGTATACACTATTGAATTTCAAAAATGTGGTCTCCCACATATGCATGTACTATTCTTTCTTAAAGGAGGGGATAAAATCCGTATTTGCGCTCAAGTTAACCAGTTAATTAGTTTGTGCTGAATTTTCAAATCCAGAAGATGATCCTAAACTATTTGAAATGGTCAAGAGTTGTATGGTACATGGCCATGCGGTGCTCGAAACTGCATGCATCTTGCATGGAAAATGAAAAATGCACCAAGAGGTACCCTTGCGACTTTGTAGAAACAATCTCCATCGACGAAAATGGATATCCCATCTATTGCTGTCGTAATGATGGGAAAGTGTATATTGTCGGGGGCACGAAGTTGATAACAGGGATGTCGTGCCATATAATCCTCATCTATCCAAAATGTTCAACTGTCATATTAATGTAGAAGTTAATTTGTGCTGGGATAAGGTGATGAATGGGTTCAATGTCTTGAAGATGTTGCAATAATGAAGACTGGGTATCAGTTGAAAAGATTATTTTGTGTTATTCTTACACAATGCTCGCCACTGCAACCATTGAAATTGTGGAAACGATTTTTTTATAAATATATGCGATGACCTCACGCACAAAATTCGCACGTTATTTGTCATTTCTAATCCAACAGAGGCTCATATTGAAGATTATGGTTTGTATCTTCTCAATCAGATGCTTGAAGAAATGGGTAAGAGTTTACATGACATCCCACCTAGGCCACAACCTACCGAAAATTGGAGCACAGTTGATTAATTTGAGAACATCGACAACTTCAGATCCAAGCCCAACAGGCAAATACGTACATAGACTAATATCGATCACCTTAACATTGACCAATGCAGTGCTTATGATGCAGTTATTTGCTCTGTCTTTCGAAATAGAGGAACAACCTTCTTTTTGAATGGGGTGCCATTATTTGTTTAGTTTTTATTTGCATGTGCTGAATGTTCAAGCCGTGCCTTCAGGCACAGGCGTTCGCTAGTTTCTATACAAAAAGGATACGAGGTGGGATACATATCGTTTTGGATGGAAACGATACGAATCATAGGATACATATCCCGTATCGTAAGATTTTAATAACCATGGTCCAACCAATATAAACCCATATTTACATGGGTTTAAATGGGTTACACATGGGTTCAATATGGGCTAGAATTAAAAACCCACTCACCTTAACTGACCACGTAATCACGCGTCAAGCTCCTCCGGCCCAGTGATACCTCGTTCTTGGCCGTGCTTACCAATTTTTTTTTTTTTTTTATCAGCTAAAGAAAATTTTATTAATCTCCGCAAGATTACAAAGATTAAAAAGACAATGGCAAAAGAAACTTAAAATCACTTAAATTCCAAGACTATCCGAGACCTAAGCGATGGTCCGAGACCAACCAACCCCAAACACCGAAGCCCAAATCCCCACCCCATAGGAGAAAACAGACGAACCACTGACAGAACCCGGGGCACCCAAGACAACGATGCCTCCAGAAG
This sequence comes from Rhododendron mucronatum var. ripense, assembly GCA_019656295.1. NCBI lineage: Eukaryota > Viridiplantae > Streptophyta > Magnoliopsida > Ericales > Ericaceae > Rhododendron > Rhododendron mucronatum. The sequence continues at coordinate 2,176,531 of BPLT01000008.1, read as the reverse complement.
CAAAGCAACCCAGATCCAAGCACCTGCCTCCAGAAACCCTGATCCGAACCCACTCGACCACCACTGACCTACAGCCCACACCTGAGCAGCACATGCCAACAACAAAAAGAAGCTCCAAAACCAGGACACAAACAACAACCTTTTTCAAAAAAACCGCACCTAGCTACCTAAACAACGACAAAGCAAACCAACAAGAGACACAAAAAAGAGACACCACCCCGCCAAAGCTACTACCAACACCAGAAAAACGCAGCAAAAGCAGCAACAAACACCAAGACAAAAAATATAAACGAAATCAGAACTCCATGGAGAGGGAGGCACCTTCCTCCAAATCATCAAAATCGCCAAGCTCCTCCTCTGAAATTTCACCCTCCTCCAATTCAATATATTTCAAAATATTGAGGTCCTCCCCCCATGATATTTAACTCCCAACAAAGCACCAACCTCCATATACTTACGAGCTTTCATAACTAACAAGGAATTTCTATTGCGGATGTCACTGGAAGAAAGAGAAGAAGAAGAAACCACCTTATTGTTCTTCTTCACCTTAGCCACCTTTAACCCAAGACGACTTGTTACTTCCCAAAGTTTTGTTTTTGTTTGTTCATTTGTTTTTTGAAATACTACGTAATATGTTTTTGTTTTGGTTTGATCCAAAATTACTCTTGTTCTCTATATTTCCTGTTCAAATAAAAAACTTGTTTTTTTTCTAAATTGAGTTGTATTTATTGAAAAAATAATCAAAGAAGAGAAGTTGTAAAGTCCTTAACCATATAAGTTTCTGATAAATTTTTTGCAAAATCTTTCCGTTCCGCTAACTAAAATAAGTACTTATTTTTTAAATTAAAGATGATGTATTATTTTTTAAATTAACCGACAAACCTCTCCACTTCTTTTGCATTCATCTCACCATCAAATGCCTCATACTTCCCCTTTCGAGGTTTGAAGGCAATTGGGAAATAGAAGCACAAATCATGCGCCAAATTAAAAAAATAGTCTTTTAAGGCAAGAAACAGCTAATTTTGCACCTTGAAAATAATTTTATACAGATACAATTCTCAAATGGTAGTTCTCGTTTCATATAAAGGCAAGTATGAATGCCAGCTGCCTTGAGTTCCCTCCTTTACTGCAGTGAAGCAAGCCTTCTGGCCTGTTCAAATTGCTTCCAATTTCACCGAAATCCACTCTTTTTGACAACTCCGATCAAGACTGGAGTCCACTCTCCAAACTTTCGAAAAGAACTTCTTCATCTGCTGCAACTAGATCTTTAATCAAAAGATGGTTACAAGCTTACAACAAATGTCATTGTCATTTCTGCTTTCCAACCGTTGATCCCCTCGGTGCTTCAAATTCAGAATTAGAACAGGCTGTTTTTCCCTTTACAAGTTGATAATGATGAGAATGAAAGATTGAATGAACCTGACAGCAGATTAATCCCATTTTCGCATGTGTGGAAAGGGCCTATAGATGTGCTTGCGATATCGATTGAACACCGGATGTTTGAACCTGAATTTTCAAACCATGTGTAGAAAGGGCCTTCCCTCCGTCTTGATTTTGAAACCGGTTCTCCTGTAGCTATCAATGTGGGGTTAAAGGATTGGTTCCATCTGGTTCCTCCTGATGACGAATACATTTCGAAATCCATTTGTGTGATGTGGGCTCTTTGGCTTTGCGGGAATAAAAGCATGTTTCAAAGGGGATATTCATCACACTTCCCGGATACTGCATTTGGTAAAAGGCCATAAACGACAGCTTCTTTTTTCTTGGACAAAATCCTGTGATACAGGAATTAAGCTTTTGCGTGGGCGGCTTTGATAATAACAATCGCAGGGTAGTTTGGTGACTAGGTTAGTTTTGGGTTTGGTTTCCATCCCAGTGCTAATAATTACAAGTTGATTAGGATTGTGCTTTGTTCTAGTCCTTTTGTCAGGGAATACAATGTCTGAGCTGATCCGTATGTTATGAGCACCGATACTTGGACGAAAATTGATTTTAATAAGATGTCGTTGTTCTTGTGGGAGATGAATGAATGAGGGCTGTACGATAGAATCGTGCAAATCGGTGTATCTTCTGCTACAGCCTTGAATGGAGTTTTCTAATGGCCTGCACATGTACTCCCAACTGATCAAGTGGTTGTTATGTCCTTCGACATGGCCACATGGGTGATGAGGTGTTCAGAAGAATAACAACTCCAGAGTGTTTGCATAAGAAAGGGAATCTAATTAACTAACTGGCAATTTACAGAATTACATGATAAAATTGCTCTGCTTGTTTCTCCTCATGAAGGGGGCTTCGATGTGTGGGTGTTGGATGAAAACGAGAGTTTTTGGACTAACCATATTGAAGTTGGGCCTTTTCCGAGGATTGCAAGTGATATGGGATACGAGGTAGATGGTCATATTACAGTGGTGGGAGGTGGGAAAAATGGTCATGAATTGTTAGTGACTGAGCATAAATATTCTGGTGAGCTAAAACTCTTTTCATATGATACAAAGACTTGGGAAACCATAGATCTTTATTATGGTCAGGTTCCGTATCTATCATGTGTTTATTTGTATGAGGGGACTTGATAAGTGCCAAAATATACATATTTTGGCCCTCCAATCTACATTTATTAGTCCTTTATTTTTATTAACTGATTTTTATTATGTGGTTTTTATGTTTATAGTTTGCTCGAGCCCGTTGTCGGAGACTTTGGATAAAAAGAAGATTTTAGAGAAGTTTGGGATTCAATGCAAAATTGAATGGTTGATGTGCTATTTCATAAAGTCCAAAGGGCCTTTGTGTGATTTAAATTCTCAATCCCTATATAAACAAATAACCTAACCTACTGGTGAGAAAACGGGGGGGGGGGGGGGGGGGGACCTGCGTGAAAAAGGAAAACAAAGCTGTTGTTGCCGTGGAAAAGAACGGACGAGGAAAAGTACGGAGGGCTGCCGTTCTTTGTTCTGAGTATTGTTTACAGATTTTTCTTTCGAGTTTTTTTTTTCTTTCATGTTATTCAATGTTTTATTTAATTACTCGCACTTCGATAACTACTTTTAATTTCTGTTCTTTATGAAAGTTATTCTCTGGTATTTGATTAGTTCATATCTTCTGTTTAATTTTCATTCCAAGCATGATGCAAGTTAGGGCTTCTTTCACTTCTCGTTTAATAATGTGTGAGTAGTCATATAGGTAGAGTCGCGGGGTGATTAGCACACCGTAGCTAGTTCGGACACTGCTCTTGTTTTCAAACAATGAATCAAATGATTTTAGATTGGAAAATACTTCCTGCGGACGAACTCGGGCATCGTCGGAGCCCATGGGAACGAGAGAATGGGGGTCCAAAACTCGTTCTTTGCTGCGCATGGGTATACGGCGACCATAGGGTCTCGCATCTTGCGGGGTATCTTTTTATATCTAAAATTGAACGTTTTTAAGAACTCCAAATAGAGCCGGTTAATCTGGATTAGTTACAAATGCTATGAACCCTACGACTGTACCTCATTTTAATTTTCTGAAAAGTACAAGCAATTTCTAGATTTTAGTTAATATCAAATCTATCGACAAGGGGTGGCTACCTAAGAGCTCATTTAAATTATAACAACCCGAGTTTTTAGTCAGCACACATTACCGTCTCTGTGGATTCGACTCCGGACTTACCGGATATTATGCTGCATCGTTTTCCGCCCTACGCTTGGGGCAACCCATTAATTTAGGATTAGAAAATCGTCAAGCATTTTTGGCGCCGTTGCCGGGGACGGTCACGTGTGTTAAGAATTCGGGTAGTTATTTTTTATTTGTTTTCTTTTTAGTTCTTTATTTTTTTTTAATTGTTGAAAAGGAAAAAAAATTGGCCGATTTTGCAAGGTGGTTTGGAGGTTATATAAAACAATTTGATTGTTCAGTATCACTTCCAATATTTTATGGTATGGCATCAGAAAATCCTTTTTCGCATATTCATGACATTGAGAATGCTTTTGGTAGTAATGAAGTGACTCTTTTACATGTATTTTCAGCATCTTTGCGTGATAGTGCTCTAGATTGGTTTAATTGTTTGAGTCCAAGATTGACATGGAGTGAGATTGTCATACAGTTTTTTAAAACTTTCAATCCCTCATACGAGACTCATATGCTTTTAGAAGAACTATCACTTTTCTCTCAACATGATGATGAGTCTTTGTCACAGTGTTGGGAGCGATTTAAATTTGTTGTATTCTCTTGGTCGAGTTTTAATTGTGAGCTTGGTAGTCTTCTGGTTATCTTTTGCCGTGGTTTAAACATTAAGCCATGCGAGGTGGATTTTAGGTCCACTGACGAATTCCTGGATAAAACCCCTGAAGATGCTTGGGATTTCTTAGATGAATTAACCCAAAAGCTCCAATTTTGTGAGTTGACTGAAAGTTCTGAGGATACCAATTCTGATGGGAGGGAAAAAGAGGAAATAGAGCCGCTTCATTTTGATCAATTAACTGATTCTCTATTTTGCAATCAAGTTGAAAATTTTCAAGTGGATAATTCTTGTGTATTGGAAGATGAAACAACAGAGTCACTTGTAACTAACAAAATAGTTAGTTTACCTGAAGTGCAACAGTCTTCTCAAGAGCATTCTAGTACACTTGAAATGGATTTTCATGATGCGACTCTTGAGGAGTCGTTGCCAATAATTGTGCAAAGTCCACTTATTCTTGATGATCAAATATCCTCAGCCATAGATATTGATGTCATCACTTCTATTGAGCATCCACCATTGCAGCAGATTATCACGTTTGAACAAATTGACTTTCTTGGTGTTGATAATTTTAATATGGTTTACCATCCATTTTTTCTAACACTCATCAACAACTTGAAAGGTAATTTTGTTTGGAATATGCAATTGGTAGAATTTAAATTTCAAACACGGCTAAGGCAATTAAGATATTCTAAGTATTTGGTTTTGTGGCATGGTCGCGTACAATTTTTAACGGAATGCTTGAAGTGGGTTGAGATGTTGATTTTGATTGCTTTTCGTAGAGTGATGAACAGTTGGATTTCACGTGATGGGAGTGAATGTTATTAATTTTTTTGTATAGTTTTTTTTTTTGCTTCTTTTCTTCTCTTCCTTAGATTAGCTACTTTTATTTTATTTTATTTTATTTTTGTGAGAACTAACATTGCAGGATGCTTCGTTCAAGTTGGGGGGTCTTCTTCCCGCAATATTATTTCTTGCATAGTTCTCCGTTACGAGGTGATACCTTTCCATTCTTTTTCTTTTATGTCCTATTTTTGTTCTTGCATTCAATGAGGACATCGAATGATTCAAGTTGGGGGGAGGAATTACTTTGGTAGTTTATTTTTTGAAAACTAAAAAAAAAAACTTGTTGGATCCTTTCTACTTGAGACTTGGAGATTGCAATGTTTACTTGTTGGTTACTTGTGCTGAGAATCTCTGGGCATTTCTTGAATATTTATATTGCATGGTAGTTCTTTTTGCTAGCTTGGCGATAGGAATTTATCCTGGCATACACTCTTAGTATCTTTGCACTGCACGTTTCTCGGACCTTAACTGCTTGTGAGTTGTGACTTGAGTGCTTTCAATGGCTAGATTAGTGGAGACTGTTGCCCATGTGAGCTTTAGTGCCTTACTTCTTTGGAGTGGTGTCACATAAATTCTTTGTTTGTCGTAAAAAAGGAAGCTAGATCGTTGTCGATCTCATTATCTTTGTCGTCAAGTTTTAGGACTTAATGCATACCTATTATTTCTTCTTTTGGGAATTGAAAGTTACATGGTTGTACTGCCCCTAGGAGATGATAGTAGGCAATTTTTGTGCTTTGAGCCGGTTCGTTTCTTTTTCTTAAACACTTTATCCCTTGCAAGCCACATTGTGCCTTTTGCATGAGCCTTTTTCTTGTTAAGCTTCACCAACCATATTGTGTCTTGAGAATGGCAAGCTAATCATGTGAAGGTTAAGTTTTGAAAAGAATGGAGAAAGTGTTTTTGAGAGAGATGTGCTTGAAATATTGTGTGTTCTTCCCCATAGCTAAAAAAAAATATTGAGCAAATTACAAAGGAAAAAATAATGGAACTTGAATGAAAAAGGGGAAGATACTAATACATTTGTTGCAAGAAAGAAACAAGTTGTTTCTTGGGAGATTTGTGTGAAGGGTGAAAAATAAAACAGATGTGGCGGAGTTGAAAAGAATGATAAGAGGTGCACATTGTTACACTTGCTCTATGTTGTTTTAGCCTATTCTCGGACACTTGCTTATGATTTATCCTAACCTTTGAAGCACTTTTTCTTACCCAATGATATAACCGAATAAAAGTCCTATTTGATCTTAGGGGCAATGGGTTGTGGATCGAAGGATATATAGTCTTTAATGCTTGACATTCCTTTCATGAGATCATGTGTCTACCTTAAAAAGCTTTCTCTTCGTGTCTAAAGTGTGCGAGTTAATTTGATTCTTTATTGCATAACTTCCGCCTGCACACATTGAGAGTTTATTAAATGCACCTTGTTTCGAGTGTTTTCTTTTGTTGAGTGCATGACACGGTGAGAATTGAAGTCGAGACTCGGTCCAAAGAGAGTACTTGGTTGTGGTCCACTTGTGGTTAAGGTCCTTGTACACACACGTTAAGCTTGGATGCCATGATTTATTTCTATGTTTTGATAGCTTCCAGAACTATTTTCGCATACACCATATTCTTGGCATTGGCATATCAATGAGTCGCATTACAGGTTTTTGGGTTTCAAGTAAAGGTATCCGCGGTGTTTTGTGGGTGTTCATTACTGAAAACCCTCACGAGACTTCACTCGTCCTACCAGGGCCGCCTGGGGGTTTAAAAGAACTATCAGTTTTAATTTGTTTTCTTTAGTTGTATTTTGTTTTCTTTGCTCGGGACTAGCAAAGTGTAAGTTGGGGGGTGTGATAAGTGCCAAAATATACATATTTTGGCCCTCCAATCTACATTTATTAGTCCTTTATTTTTATTATGTGGTTTTTATGTTTATAGTTTGCTCGAGCCCGTTGTCGGAGACTTTGGATAAAAAGAAGATTTTAGAGAAGTTTGGGATTCAATGCAAAATTGAATGGTTGATGTGCTATTTCATAAAGTCCAAAGGGCCTTTGTGTGATTTAAATTCTCAATCCCTATATAAGGGCCGGGCTATTCGCACCCAAAAATTTACTCCCATACCCCACTATATTTCGGCAAGCGGTTGTTGAAAATCATAAATAACATTTCGGTAAATAGTTGTTGAAAATAAGATTATATTTCGGTAACTACATGTCGAAAATATATTCAATTTTCGGTAGACAATTGCCAAACATGCATTTTCGATAAACAGCTGTTGAAAAAAACATCATATTTCGGTAATTGGATGCTGAAAATGTATCTCAATTTCGGTAACTAACTGTCGAGTCTAATTGAAAATTTTTAACGGGGTATGGGAGTAAATTTGTGGGTGCGAATAGCCCGGCCCCTATATAAACAAATAACCTAACCTACTGGTGAGAAAACGGGGGGGGGGACCTGCGTGAAAAAGGAAAACAAAGCTGTTGTTGCCGTGGAAAAGAACGGACGAGGAAAAGTACGGAGGGCTGCCGTTCTTTGTTCTGAGTATTGTTTACAGATTTTTCTTCCGAGTTTTTTTTTTCTTTCATGTTATTCAATGTTTTATCTAATTACTCGCACTTCGATAACTACTTTTAATTTCTGTTCTTTATGAAAGTTATTCTCTGGTATTTGATTAGTTCATATCTTCTGTTTAATTTTCATTCCAAGCATGATGCAAGTTAGGGCTTCTTTCACTTCTCGTTTAATAATGTGTGAGTAGTCATATAGGTAGGGTCGCGGGGTGATTAGCACACCGTAGCTAGTTCGGACACTGCTCTTGTTTTCAAACAATGAATCAAATGACTTTAGATTGGAAAATACTTCCTGCGGACGAACTCGGGCATCGTCGGAGCCCATGGGAACGAGAGAATGGGGGTCCAAAACTCGTTCTTTGCTGCGCATGGGTATACGGCGACCATAGGGTCTCGCATCTTGCGGGGTATCTTTTTATATCTAAAATTGAACGTTTTTAAGAACTCCAAATAGAGCCGGTTAATCTGGATTAGTTACAAGTGCTATGAACCCTACGACTGTACCTCATTTTAATTTTCTGAAAAGTACAAGCAATTTCTAGATTTTAGTTAATATCAAATCTATCGACAAGGGGTGGCTACCTAAGAGCCCATTTAAATTATAACAACCCGAGTTTTTAGTCAGCACACATTACCGTCTCTGTGGATTCGACTCCGGACTTACCGGATATTATGCTGCATCGTTTTCCGCCCTACGCTTGGGGCAACCCATTAATTTAGGATTAGGAAATCGTCAAGCAGGACTCTATTTCCATTGCAGGCCAATAAAATCATGCTCAACAAGTAGAACAAGTATAGGAAAGCACTTAATTTGCGGAAGCAACTCATGTGTGACTTGTGAGTTGCTCTTTATAGAATGCTTTCTCTGTTCATGGTTATTTTGATTGAGGTTTGTTAATTATGCTCAAAGTGTTGGGTTTCCCTTCATCTACGGTATAGCCTTCGTCATTTTTCAGTCCGCTGTCATAGCTCTTTTTTCCATGACGGTCATGAAGGTCCGAGATCTCAAGTTCTGGGTCAGATCCGCCACCTTCGACACATTTGATATCCCAACCACCAACACTTCCTTCAATCTTAAAACCAACGTCGCACTTGGGATCAAGAACACCAATTTTGGCCGCCCCTACAAGTACGACAGTAGCACAATCTATTTCTACAACGGCGAAGTTGAGGTTGGGAGTGCGGTTATTCTCAAATCGAAAGCCCAATTCCGAAGGACCAAAAAGTTTACCGTTGCAGTGGACCTTGCTTCGACCAATCTAGTTGGAAAGACGCAACTGGCACATGATCTAAGCTCAGGAATTGTGCCTTTGAGAAGCCGATCGAAATTGACCCTGAAAGTGGAGTTGATGTTTATTTTCAAGAAGAAGAAGGTCGACATGAATTATACAATGGAAGTGAATACCGCAACACAGTCCCTCCAGAATATCAGTTGCAAGTAGATACAACACAGTCATCACCAGTTTTGATTTCAGTTGGGCAGAATGGGAAAAATAAGAGTGTTCGTTTGATTGTTCCTCAGAGGGGTTGAGTTTGACATTTGCAACTAATGTTATGCCCCAGTTTGGAGATTTCTTCACGCTTTGCTTTACGTACTTCGAATTTGTCTAGTAGTTGATATTTACCCTCTCTTTTTTTTAATAGAATGCAATAAAATTCCTATTTTTTCAATTCATTAGTGTTTGTAAACTAACCTATGACTGGACCAGTCTCAACCAAATACTACTATTTGCATTGGTTTTATGATTTGGCTATGTAAACGTAAATCTATTTTTTTTAACAGTAAAGAAAATTTTACAAACCACAGTAAAATTACAAGGAGTAAAGATTTAGTGATTAAAAGGATAAAAAGGCTAGGCATCATAATGAACAAAACTCATCTCAATCCATCCGCTAATCCTTTGCCGCTAACTAGCCCTATAAACCAATCACAAAGCGATACAACCAGCAAAAATCACTTGGAGATGACAACTGCATGTAAATCTATTGAGGGAAACCCAATACAAAAGTAACAGTGCCTTCTTCCAACTTTAAAAAGTGAAGATATTCAGTAGATATAATTAAGTCAAATTAAATAAATGCACTAATTTGTGATCTTTTTGACATTATTGGCTTGTTGGCCCAGGGTGGTTTGTCTAAAAAAACTTGTCGCGGGTGACAAATTCCTTTTAAGCCCAAACGTTTAGGGTTATTGCATTTCAATAAGCCAATAATCTGATTGAACTTTTTTATGCAAAACCTGGCCTTAACAGTGACAAAGAACAAGATAATCAAATTTAAGTCCAGAATAAGGGCAAGTTATTTTGGGCTCCAGGAGCAGCCTCTTAAAAGTGTAAGATGGAGGAGCATGGCTCATGGAGCAGCCTCTCACAAACGTGCGGAGGTGCGGATGCACAAAATTGAATCTTAAGAGGTGTATTCGCATATGGCCCAAATCACAGGGGTATAAGTGGACTTCACGCAAGAAAAAACTGAGAACGTAAATAACTCTTCTCCAATTCTTCGTCAAGAGTCAAGACCAAAATTTACTTCTTTTTCACATTTGATCTTTAGTACCTTTTTCCATTGACGTTAACACTTTTTCTCCTTCGGAAAAATCAACTTGAGTGTGTAAGTTAGGGTGTTGTCAATTGAAATTATATCTCTCTTCCTATTAGTTTGGTTAGTAATAAACACATGTTTCGAAAAGTGGATTTCGAATACTCCCTCCGTCTAAAAAAGAATGACAATTTTTGAAATTCGGGTCATTTTTCATCGCTTATATATTTTAATCTATAATGTTTTTCATGAGTTTGAAAACTTTGTATAATAGAACTAATCGAGAGCTATCAAACAAGATCCATATTGCATATTTTTTAAGATCCATATTGAAAGACATAAGAAATTGAAATTGGCACGGATATCAAAAATTAACATCCAATTTGGGACGGAATGAGTATGAACTTTTGTTTTAGTGGCCATGAGTAATTCAATGCGGCCAATAGCAATTTGTAACGACCCCAAGTGCAATTTGATGCGGCCAAGAGCAATTCGATGTGGCCAAGTACAATTTGATGCGGCAAAGAGCAATTCGATGCGGACAAGTGCAATTCGATCCGGCAAAGAATAATTCGTAGCGGCCCGGTGCAATTTGATGTGGCCAAGTGCAATTCGATGCGGCACAGAGTATTTCATAGAGCTCCAGTGCAATTCGATGTGGCTAAGTGCAATTCGACACCACCAAGAGTAATTCCATACTTGCGTTTATAGATCTCAGCGTCCGTTTATTCCCATCTGTTTTTGAGAGACGATAAACTATTCTTCATAGCGGTGCACACCGAGGTTTAGGACGTCCAACGAGGTCGGCGTCTTCAGTATGGTTCTTAGATCCTCTGTCTTTCCCTCTCCCCTTTGTTTTTTTCTGGCCCCCTCCTGTAGCCTTCTTCATTTTCTTCTTGTTCTGTTGTTTTATTTCCGGCAGTCCCCTCCCAGTTGTGTTTCGTCCGTGCTTTGGATCCATTGTCGATCTTTCTCTTCGGTTTTCAAGTTCTTGGCCTAACAGCTAGGTGGATCTGGTGGTCTGGACATGGATGGCGTCGGTCTCTCGCAGGTTGCATTGTTGGATGCATCGGTCATTGCCTAACGGCTCAGTGAGCTTCCGCGGCAGATGGGTGGTATGCGGATGGTGCCTTTTCTCGTGGTGGCGCGGTGGTTTTATTTGGCAAAGTGCTATTCGTGTTGTTTGGTGGTTCTATCAGTGGTCTAGTCGCCGGGGGTGGGGCAGTGCTGCAGTGAAGAACCTCAGAAGTCTTGGGTAGATTTTGGGTGGATCTAGCCCACTTTGGAGGGTTAATTAGATGGTGGGTTATTGGGCATTTATTTTTCGATCTGGCATTTGATGGCCTCTGTATTTGTTTGATTTGTATTATAGTATCTGGGCTTTGAGGCCTTTAGGTGTTTGGGCATCATGCCCTCTGTCTATTGGGCTCTGCCCTTTTACTCAACCTTGGTTGGATTTTCCTCCCCGTTCCTTGATCTTGATGTTACCTTGTCAAATTTCCTAATAAATGGTTACTTTTGCCAATCAAAAAAACTATATCAATTAGAAAGTCTTTAAAATGATGCTATATAACAGCAATGAAGGAAATTGACTCTAAAACATTCAATTCCAATCTCAAAATCCATAACACAACTGAAAGAATATCCATAAGTGACCAACACAGGCTATAGTAGCCAATCAAACAAAAAAGGGGGGACTATAGTAAACATGTAATAGAACGTACCCCTCTGGAAAACAAATTAAAATACATGTAATCAAATTAACACCAACGTAACATCAGTTGCACTGGACATTCTGGAGTTGCCTTCTCGCGATATTGATGTCCATGGTGCAATCCAAATTAGTAGCTTTCTTCCTCTTGAAAATGAACATCAGGTCCACCTTTCCGTTCAAAGTCAATTGGTATTCCCAGCTTGGTAGTTAACCAGGTTTATTGAAACAATTATCTTTTTGGTGGATTGGAGAAAGGCTTTTGAATTGGGGATTTTAGCACTCCCAATTGGCGTACCCTTATAGAAGAAATTTTCAGTGGAGTTTTCGTATTTATAAGGGCCAAAATTTGTGTCTTGACCCCTAGTGCAGTGTTCATCGTTATGTTGAACGAAGGGGTGGTTGTTTGGACATTGGAAGTGCCGAACGTGGCAGAACTAACCCGGAATTGAGGAGTTTGGACTTTCATAACCGTCATTGTGAAGAGTACGATGATTCCGGTTTGGAAAATGACAAAGGCCACGCCATATAACAATCATTTCCTACATTTCTTGCTTTGAAGCTCGGATAAGGTTGCTTTGCCCGCCCTTGGTCGCTCCAGTAATAACCGTTGGCGGGTGCCAAGGGATACCCTGCTTTGTATTCCACTGCCATAGGACTTGCTTTGGGAAATTGGTTTTTGTGTTTGCTGGTTGAATTGAGAGAGTAGTGAAGGGAATTCAGATGACTTAGCCGGCTCGAATTACATTTGGCCGCTATTAATTGAACTTGGACACGTTTAATTACAGTTGGCCGCTACTAATTGCACTTGGCCGCGTTGAATTGCACTTGGCCGCTACTAATTGCAATTGGCCACGTTGAATTGCATCTGGCCGTGTCGAATTGGATGCGGCCAAATGCAATTAGAGGTGGCCAACTGCAATTTAAGGCGGCCATGTGCAATTTGACGCGGCCATGTGTAGTTCGATGCGGACAAGTGCAAATCAATGCGGCCATGTGCATTTCGATGCAGCCAAAAGGAATTCGATGTGACCAAGTACAATTCGTAGTGGCCCCAAGTGCAATTTGATGCCAAGGAGCAACAAAGAAGCCATGGCATTTGATGCCAAGGAGCTCCGCCGCCAGAAGCACAAGAAATGGCTACTCTGTGGCGTAGATTTGATCATCTTCTAGACTGATATCATACTCCTTTTCTTCATGACAATCATGAAGGTCTGAAATCCCAAGTTCCAGGTCAGATCCACCACCTTCGACACGTTTGATATCCCAACCACCAACACATCCTTCAATCTTAAAACCAACTTCGCACTTGGGATCAAGAACAACATCCTTCTACTATGGCGAGGCTGAGGTTGGGAGTGTTATTCCCAAATCGAAAGCCCAATTCCGAAGGACCAAAAAATTTACCATTGCACTGGACCTAGCTTGCTTCCACCAATCTAGTTGGAAATTCGCAACTGGCAAATGATCTAAGCATAGGAATTGTGCCTTTGAGAAGCCGGCCGATTAAAATTGACCGAGAAAGTGGAGTTGATGTTGATTTTCAAGAAAAAGAAGGCCAACGACATGATTTGTACAATGTAAGTGAATACCACAACACAGTCCCCCGATAACATCAGTTGCAAGTAGATACAATACAGTCATCATCAGTTTGTATTTCAAGTTGGCCAGAATAGAAAATTTTGATTGTTCCTCAGAATAGAAAATTTTGTTTGGGGATTTCTTCACGTTTTGCTTTACGGACTTGGGTTGAGTTTTCTAATTTTTCAAATCAAGTTAACCTAATATAAGAGCACTATTAGTATAATTTTTACCACCATTACAATAATAATGGTTTTAGTTTCCATGGTAAATTATGTGTATCATTTACCATGAAATATGTTTGTCTGTTATTTTCATTCCATGATAAATTATTTGGATCATTTACTATGAAATGTTTTTTTGTATTAAGGCATATTTATCGTGTCCAAATATATTTGAGAGAGAGAGAGAGAGATATTTGAATTCGACCGTAGTAAATGGAGATAGAAATCGTTGGGATTTCCCTATCTGAACATTTGAATGTTCAAAAGTTTGAAATCGGGGGCGTTAATAGAGACTAAGGGGGTAGAATACCAAGAAGTGAGTTATTTATACTAAGCATTCTTCTTACAGCATGATCCATTCTCCTGGTCCTTGAGGAAAGGAAAAAAAATGAATCAGGCCGCCCCATGCCTTGAAAGAATTAACACACGGCCACCAGCTTTCACATTTTTCCTACTGGGAAGTGAGAATTAGCAAAATCCTATTGATTGCAACTTTCTAACAATAGCAGAGAATCTGACAGAAGGAGCGTCTGGCAAATTCACATGTGTGTCAGACATGCGAAGCAGAGCGGTTAGAGCACGTTTTTTTTTTTTTTTTTTGGTCTTTGGGTGCACTCCAAGCATATACATGCCATCTACTTCCCCCTATAAATGACCCCTACTCATAAATGTCCCCTACTCATAAAAGTCACTATATATGCACCCATATTCAGCCATTTCACACCACTATATACAACCACATACACCCTTGATCCCTCATCTCTCTTTTTCTCTCTCTACATCAACCCACAAGCTGGTCTATTGCAAAATCAGTCTCAAACTAATTTTTCTTCTTATTCCTTTTACAAAAGCTCATCAAATCTTCACAAAACTCACTCAAATCTTCCATAAACTCACAAACCCAATTGATTTTAAAGGTCTCCAATCCGAATTAACCTCCATTCCTCTATTTTCAAGCACATCAAAGCCTTGACCAAAAGGTATAAACTAACCCTTCTTTTTCAAAATTTCCACTAGACCAAAAGCCTTCTTTTTCAAACCCTCGGTTTCTCGGATAATCCATCTCTAAAATCCAGGTGGCGACTCTCGAGCGTTCTGGTCGGAGAGCCCACAATATGCATTGATGAAGTGTGTAAAACTCAATTAACTCTATGGAACACTTTATTAAGAAGGGAATATGTTAGAACTAAGGAGTGAGTACTGAATGGAATTTGGAATGAGTAGAAGAGTGATGAGCACAAAAGGTTAACACTTAGAGGCCCCAATATCATATGTTGTTAGTTATTTATTGTGCTTAATTAGACATTATTATTATCTTTTCTATCACTCACTTTAAATTATTGAATATGCAGGAAAAGATGATATTACAACATATTTTGCTCGTGAGATTCAATTAATGCAATAGCTAAGTCAAGACAAGGATTCTTTGGAAGCTCATTGGCTTGGCAGATTTAGAAGAGTTTCGGTAGAAATGGAATTATAAGATTAGGCAATATCTTAAGGGAAAGAAATCTTTGAGTGGACCAAATAACAAGGTTTTTAACAAGGATTCTCTACTTACTTAGGAAATAAATCTCGGCAGTGTCTTTTAAATAGGGCATTAGGCTTTGCACGGAAGGATGACCACGCCTTAGCAATATTTCGGCCTATCACAGATTTCAGCTTTTGAAGATTGCAAGGCAGCAGCATCATCATCTTTGCCGAGGGAAGAAAAAGAAGGAAAAAGAATTACAGTATTTGTTTTCTTTTCGTAAGTTTTGTTCTATGGAGTTCTATTATTATATGAACATGTTTCCGTATTCCATGATCGGCTAAACTCTTTAACTAGGGTTGAGGATGAAACCCCATTAATGACTATCGATTATATATTCCTGAGATTTGGTTTTACCTAAATATGTGGTTTGATTTCGATTAAATTGTTCTTACTTCAATTCAATTGTTAGGGATAGATTCTGGATATGAGTTCAATCATGTTTTTCTCATGATTTGGAATTGTCTTTAACATTGAACGCTGATTTTTCATCGTTAACTATAAAACTGGATATTTATTGTGATTTGTTAAAAGCGGATACAATTAATGATTTGGTTTTATACTTGCGAGCGGAGAGGAACAAACATTAGAATTTTTTATGAGCTTTCACGATGATATTTTCCATGGTAACAGAATTAGCTTTCAGATTATCATGAAGAAATTTTGGGTAAAGTTAATGATCATGAATATATAATGATACGAATTAATGGGTGTGGATTCCAAAACCCTAGTATTTTCTCCTTTGATTAAAAGAAGCTTTAATTTCTAGTCTTTGATAATTTAGTTCATTGTTTTTACTTTTTGCTTTTAGTTAAAAAACCAATCACAACTTTTGTCAACCAGGTTAGGGTTCAATCAATTTGAGTTTATTCAGTTTTTCTATTAAAAAATCATAAGTCCCTGTGGGTTCGACCTCGCTCTCGCCATACTATATTATAATACGATTCGTGCGCTTGCGAGTACATTAAAATTTCACATCAAGTTTTTGGCGCCGTTGCCGGGGACTTAATTATTTTTTTTAGGAAATCTAGAGATTTGAATTGATTTCACTCTTCTACTAGTTATAGTTAGCATTGAAAACGGAAAAAAGAAAAAAAAATTCAGTCCATTAGGTGCATTTCCGTTACTGTGAATTTGTGTTCTATAGTAGTTGCTTTTCGATACTAATTTTTTAGTGTTCTCTGTTTCGATATTAGTCACAGTGCGTAAGGCTGCTGCCTTTCATCCATTTGTGTTGGACGGCAAAGCTTTCTTTCAAGCTAGTAAGTTGTCTACAGCATTGTTATTATTGATAATTGCATTGTTTCTTTTTCTTTAATTCATTTTAGCGTAACTTCGATTTTTTATTTTTTATTTTTTATTTTTATTTTTTTCCGAAAAACAAAAGACAGAAAAAAAGAAGAAGATAGCATTCTATCATTCTTCCTTATTCTTAGCTGTTTGTCCGGAAAAAAAAAAAAATCATTTTAGTTCTGTTGCATTCTTATTTTTCAGTTGTTCCTCTTATTCGTTTTCGTTTATAAGTTTATGTTTGGTTGCCGTTCGAAAAACATAGAATTAATACCTCTTGATCCGGAAATTGAGAGAACCTTTCGACGCGGCTTAAAAATTCGAAGAGTAGAACATAATCAATTAAAAATGACAGAACTTGCAGAAGCTACAAAACCTTTAAGGGAATTGTTCTCACCCGTAACCACAAATCCTCCTTCTTGTATTGTGTTACCCACGACAAATGCGACACATTTTGAGCTG
The DNA here is from genome assembly GCA_019656295.1 of Rhododendron mucronatum var. ripense. Classification (NCBI taxonomy): domain Eukaryota; kingdom Viridiplantae; phylum Streptophyta; class Magnoliopsida; order Ericales; family Ericaceae; genus Rhododendron; species Rhododendron mucronatum. The sequence continues at coordinate 2,159,583 of BPLT01000008.1, read as the reverse complement.
AAACATCACGTAATACAACTTCTTCCTCAATTTCATGGGATTGAACGAGAGGATCCATACATGCATGTCAAAGACTTTCTTGAAATTTGTGCTACCTTTAGGTTTCAAAATTTTTCTGAGGAGTCTGTTAAATTGCGTCTTTTTCCCTTCTCACTGAAAGATAAAGCAAAGGCATGGTTAAATTCTCTACCCCCTGGTTCAATCACTTCATGGGACATCCTCGTTAAAAAGTTTCTTTCAAAATTCTTTTCAATGTCTAGAACAACTACTCTAAGGAGGGAGATTACTGATTTCTGTCAAGAAGAACATGAAAAGTTTTATGAGAGTTGGGAGAGATTTAAAGATCTTATTTTAAAGTGCCCCCCTCATGGTTTTGAAACATGGAGACTTGTTCAATTTTTCTATAATGGTTTAACTCAGTCTAATCGCAATATGATTGAATCGATGAACGGCGGTGATTTTTTAAATCTTAGGGGTGAGGCAGCTTATGAGTTTCTTGAAAATTTGTCTGAGAGATCTCAACAGTGGGATTTTACTTCTCATCGAGACAAACCAACTTCCACACCTAAGAGAGGGGGATTATATGAGGTAAAAGAAGATTTAGATATGAGAGTAAAGTTAGATAATCTTACTCGAAAGGTTGAGGCATTAGTTTTAAGTAAAACTATGGAGTCAGCCAATCAAGTTCAAAGTGAAGTGTGTTCTCTTTGCGGTAATCACATGCACACAACACAAACATGTCCTTCCATTATTGGATATTCTGACAGCTATGTTGAACAAGCAAATGCACTTACTAATTATGGAAAATCATTTTCAAGTCCTTTTTCAGAAACATACAACCAAAATTGGCGAAATCATCCAAACTTTTCATGGCGTCAGAACCAACCTTCTACAAATATAGGTGGGCAACCTTTCCATTCACAAAACCAATCTCCCCCAGGTTTTCGTCCTCCTACACAATCATATCCTGCTCAATCTCAGCCTTTTTATGCTCCAACTCCCGTGTCTCAATCGAACTTCCAATCAGTTGCACCACAACAACAGTCATCCTTAGAGGACACTCTTAAAGCATTCATGGCTGAAATGAAAAATACTACTCACTTGAATACTCAAGCCATTGCTAAACTGGAAAATCAAATGGGTCAATTGGCTAATCAAGTTGCAGAGAGAGAGAAAGGGAAGTTTCCGAGTCAAACTCTAATGAATCCAAAAGGGCAGTTTTCTATAGGCAATACCTCTACTCCTTCAAATGAGCAACACCATGTTCAATCAATTATTACCCTTAGATCTGGAAAAGAAGTTGATAATAAAGTTAGTGTGCCAATAGAGGAATTAGCTGAAGCTGAAAAAGAAGAGAATCATGTTGATCCTACTAAAGTTCAAGAGTCTATTTCTCCACCACTTATAATAGAGCCACCTGTTAGGAACTTTGTCCCTAAAGCTCCTTATCCTCACCGACTAGTAGCTCCTAAGAAAGGTGCACAATTTGGAGACATTCTAGAAGTGTTTAAGCAAGTGCAAATCAACATTCCATTCTTAGACGCCATTCAACAAGTGCCCTCGTACGCTAAATTTTTGAAAGATCTAGTCACTATAAAAAGGAAGACAAATGTTCCAAAGAAGGCATTTTTAACTGAACAGGTTAGCTCCATTATCCAATGCAAAATTCCAGTAAAATACAAAGACCCTGGTTGTCCAACAATTTCTTGCGTTATAGGTAACCATCATATCGATCAGGCTTTGTTAGATTTGGGGGCAAGTGTCAATTTATTGCCTTACTCAGTGTACTCACAATTAGGGTTAGGAGAGTTAAAGCCCACAAAAGTAACACTCCAATTAGCTGATAGATCTGTCAAAATTCCTCGAGGAGTCATTGAGGATGTTTTGATTAAGGTTGACAAATTCTATTTTCCTGTGGACTTCATAGTCCTTGACACTCAACCTGTCCAAAATTCTAGTGGGCAAATTCCTGTTATTTTAGGGCGTCCTTTCTTAGCCACTTCTAATGCTTTAATCAATTGTAGAAATGGCGTGATGAAATTATCATTTGGTAATATGACTGTCGAGCTAAATATTTTTAATACCAGCAAGCAACCGCTAGATGAAGATGAGGTTAGTGCAGTTTGTATGATAGACGCTTTGGTTGAAAATACTTTTGTTCAGTCAAGTTATGAGGATCCCTTAGAAGCTTGTCTAGCACATTTTGGGTGTGAATTTGACATAGATGAATCAATTGAGCAGGTTAATACATTATTAGATGCTACCCCATTAATGAGCATTGATGAATGGCAACCAAAAGTAAACCCTCTTTCACTGTCTACATCACAAGCACTTCCATCTATTGTGGAGCCACCTAAGTTAGAACTCAAGCCATTGCCCAACACTCTTAAATATGAATTCCTTGGCCCTTGTGAGTCTTTACCAGTAATCATAGCCTCTGATTTAAATGATAACCAAGAACAAAAATTATTGAATGTCCTAAAAGACCACAAGGAAGCAATAGGGTGGTCCATAAATGATATCAAGGGAGTTAGTCCTTCATTGGTCATGCATAGAATCCACTTAGAGGAAAATGCTAAAACTTCACGTGAGCCACAAAGGCGTCTAAATCCTGCTATGCAAGAAGTAGTTAGAGCGGAAATTCTTAAGCTTTTAGATGCTGGCGTTATTTATCCAATATCTGATAGTAGTTGGGTGAGTCCTGTTCAAGTTGTTCCTAAGAAATCGGGTGTGACGGTTGTAAAAAATGAAGACAATGAGTTAGTGCCAACCCGTGTTCAAACAGGATGGCGTGTTTGCATAGACTATAGGAAATTAAATTCCATGACACGAAAAGATCATTTTCCTTTACCATTTATTGACCAAATGTTAGAGAGATTGGCGGGACATGAGTATTATTGCTTTCTCGATGGTTATTCCGGTTATAATCAAATTCCCATTGCACCGGAAGACCAAGAAAAGACTACGTTCACATGCCCTTATGGTACTTTTGCCTACCGCCGCATGCCATTTGGACTATGCAATGCACCCGCCACGTTTCAACGATGCATGGTGAGTATTTTTTCTGACATGGTAGAACGATTTTTGGAAGTGTTTATGGATGATTTTTCAGTTTTTGGATCTTCTTTTGATGAATGCTTACACCATTTGACCCTAGTGTTAGTGCGATGTAAAGAAAAAAATCTTGTGCTTAATTGGGAAAAATGTCACTTTATGGTTAAGCAAGGAATTGTATTAGGGCATATCATCTCGCATAAAGGTATTGAAGTGGATAAAGCTAAAATTGATTTGATATCTAACCTTCCACCCCCACGTACTGTAAAGGAGATTAGATCATTTTTGGGTCATGCGGGCTTTTATAGGAGGTTCATTAAAGACTTTAGTAAAATTGCTAAACCTCTATGTAAATTGCTGGCCAAAGATGCCCCGTTTGTGTTTAATGAGGAGTGCCTTCATGCTTTTGAGAGATTAAGAAGTGAGTTGACCTCCGCCCCTATAATTCGACCACCCGATTGGAATGTCCCTTTTGAAATTATGTGTGATGCCTCTGATTACGCAGTAGGCGCTGTTTTAGGACAACGTGTCGATAAGCTCCCTCATGTAATTTATTATGCTAGTAAGACGTTAAATGATGCACAATTAAACTACTCCACTACAGAAAAGGAGTTACTAGCGGTTGTTTTTGCGCTTGATAAGTTTAGAGCTTATTTGTTGGGTTCTAAGGTCTTAGTCTATTCGGATCATGCCGCATTGAAGTATCTATTGTCTAAAAAAGATGCCAAATCTAGATTAATTCGATGGATTTTGTTACTGCAAGAATTTGATATTGAGATTCGAGATAAAAAAGGCTCCGAGAATGTAGTAGCTGACCATCTGTCTAGATTAATTGTAGAGTTCATCGAGGATTCATTGCCCATCTCTGAAACTTTTCCTGATGAACAATTGATGCATGTGTCTCAATTATCTTCACCTTGGTTTGCAGATATTGTAAATTATCTTGTAACTGGTGCGATACCTTTGCATTGGCCCAAACATGATAAATTTAAATTTTTATCCAAGGTTAAGTACTTCTTTTGGGATGATCCATACTTGTTTAAATATTGCCCAGACCAAATTATTAGAAGGTGCATTCCTGAAAGTGACCAACGAAGTGTCATTTCTTTTTGTCATGATTATGCATGTGGAGGCCATTTTAGTGCTAAAAAGACGGCTGCAAAAATTTTGCAGTGCGGATTTTATTGGCCTTCTATTTTTCAAGATTCACATGCATACTGTATAGCTTGTGAGCGTTGCCAAAAGTTAGGTCGTATTACAAGGAGAAATATGATGCCTCTTAACCCAATTCTGATTGTAGAGATATTTGATGTATGGGGCATTGATTTTATGGGTCCATTCCCTAACCCCTTTGGTAATTTATATATCCTTGTCGCTGTTGATTATGTTTCTAAGTGGGTTGAAGCCATTGCATGTAAAACTAATGATCACAAAGTGGTGGTTCAGTTTTTGAAAGATAATGTGTTTGCTCGTTTTGGGACACCACGTGCTATTATTAGCGATCGAGGTAAGCATTTTTGCAATCGAGTATTTGAGCATTTAATGAAAAAATATATCATAACGCATAAAGTTGCAACTGCATATCATCCGCAGACCAGTGGTCAAGTTGAGATATCTAATAGGGAGATTAAAAATATACTAGAAAAAACAGTTAACCCTAATAGGAAAGATTGGTCTTTACGCCTTAATGACTCATTGTGGGCTTACCGTACAGCATTTAAAACTCCTATTGGAATGTCTCCTTACCGACTTGTCTATGGCAAGGCATGTCACTTACCTGTAGAACTAGAACACAAGGCATATTGGGCTACCAAACGACTCAATTTTGATCTTGACAAGGCAGGTGTACGCAGAAAACTTCAACTTCTTGAGCTAGGGGAAATTAGGGATGATGCTTACGACTGTGCCAAATCCTACAAGGACCGCATGAAAAGGGTTCATGATCAAAATATTTTAAGAAAATCTTTCACTTCTGGTCAAAAAGTCCTTCTTTATAACTCTCGTCTGCATTTGTTCGCTGGCAAACTCCGTTCTCGATGGTCCGGCCCTTTTATCGTTCGCACTAGCTATCCGCATGGGGCCGTTGAAATTGAGAATCCTAAAGATGGTTCCGTGTCCAAAGTGAATGGGCAGCGATTAAAACCGTTTATAGAATTGAAAAGTCCAGAAGTAGAGGAAATCCTTTTGGAGGATCCTGTTTATCAAGATTGACCATTTAATCTGCCCAACTTTAGCCATCTTTGTATGCCACTCGATTAGAGTAGTATTCTATCTTCTTTTATTATTATTACTTTTATTATTTTTCCAACATTTGTAGGCAAACAAGCATTCTGACTTCATTTCTTTACTTTTGGTTTGTGCATTCTTTTCTTTTCTTGTGTTTCCATACTTTGTTTTGCAGGTGTCGCACAATTCAATCTCATCGCGCTTACCAGGTGTATCCTAATCCATCTCTTTTTAGGCATTTGTATTCATGACATTGAGGACAATGCATCATTTAGGTTTGGGGGTGAGACTATTATTTTTGAAAAAAATGTGTTTGCTGCAATCGTGGTTTAATTATTATTTTTTATTTACTGCAATTTTTGTGTCAATTTTAAAAAATTGAGGATACTTGATTTGGACTTTCAATGTAGTTCTTGGTTGTTGATTAGTGTTAGTTTGATTGTTGCCCAAGTTTGAGTCTTGATATGATTTTATTGATAGAGTTAAGCTTGTGAACATAGGTACTTATGTGAGAGGCACTTAGTTGGTTCATGTCACCTATGTTTGGATAGCGATTAATCACTCGTACACATGCCTTTGCATGCGCACTGTCACACTTAGAGTTGGATTTGACCTCGAGTGCCGTACATATATTCTTGATGCCTCAGTATAAGTCAGATGTCTTATTAAAATGCTTAATGTCCTTTCCCCAAAGAAGAAAAAAAAAAGAACAAAAAAAAAAAAATGAATAAAGTGCATGCTTTTTCGGGCTTTTCACTTAGTAACCGGGCCTCTTGCCTCAGTAAGCAGTGAGTGTTCGCGTCAAACGGTGGAGAGTTCCGCGATTGTTATGTGTGGTTAGCTGGGGTTCGTGGCCTTTTTGACTCGAGTGATTAAGTCCGTTGGGGTGTTCTCTACATCTAGTGCCCTAAAGCCGTTTGGTTTGGGTGTCATTGGCCTAAAGCTCGCTACAAGGGTCAATTAGAAAGCTTAAGGGACCAAAGCATTGCACGACCACAAGAAAAAAAGAAAGGAAAAAGGAAAAAATATGAATAAAAGGGGGAGGGACTATAATTTGATATAAGTATTTTGACGAGTATTGAGGTATTGAAGGTGCGTGTATTGTTTTCGAGGTTAATGAAAATCTTTGTACGATTTTTCACTTTACACGCATGCCTTGTGATTTCTTTCTATCCAGATGTATGTGGGAGGGATAATTTTTGTGCTAATTCGGATTAGAATGTTCACTTGTTTAACTTTGTTAATGAATGAAGCATCTTGTCTCTAATTTGCGCTATACTCACACTAGTAACTTTGAGAGGCCATAGACTATGTTTTGGAATTCGAATCGAGTGTCATCTTCTTAGGAATTTTGTGGGTATATTCACTGCAAACCCTCACGAGACTATAACTCGTCCACTAGGGCAACCTAGGGGTTTAAAGGCTTGTTGCATACGCTAAATGCAATCGGACTCCTCCGAAAAAGGATTAGTTATTATTGTTCTTTCTGTATGTCTTAATTTTATTTCTTTTGCTCGAGGACTAGCAAAATGTAGGTTTGGGGGTATTTGATGAGCACAAAAGGTTAACACTTAGAGGCCCCAATATCATATGTTGTTAGTTATTTATTGTGCTTAATTAGACATTATTATTATCTTTTCTATCACTCACTTTAAATTATTGAATATGCAGGAAAAGATGATATTACAACATATTTTGCTCGTGAGATTCAATTAATGCAATAGCTAAGTCAAGACAAGGATTCTTTGGAAGCTCATTGGCTTGGCAGATTTAGAAGAGTTTCGGTAGAAATGGAATTATAAGATTAGGCAATATCTTAAGGGAAAGAAATCTTTGAGTGGACCAAATAACAAGGTTTTTAACAAGGATTCTCTACTTACTTAGGAAATAAATCTCGGCAGTGTCTTTTAAATAGGGCATTAGGCTTTGCACGGAAGGATGACCACGCCTTAGCAATATTTCGGCCTATCACAGATTTCAGCTTTTGAAGATTGCAAGGCAGCAGCATCATCATCTTTGCCGAGGGAAGAAAAAGAAGGAAAAAGAATTACAGTATTTGTTTTCTTTTCGTAAGTTTTGTTCTATGGAGTTCTATTATTATATGAACATGTTTCCGTATTCCATGATCGGCTAAACTCTTTAACTAGGGTTGAGGATGAAACCCCATTAATGACTATCGATTATATATTCCTGAGATTTGGTTTTACCTAAATATGTGGTTTGATTTCGATTAAATTGTTCTTACTTCAATTCAATTGTTAGGGATAGATTCTGGATATGAGTTCAATCATGTTTTTCTCATGATTTGGAATTGTCTTTAACATTGAACGCTGATTTTTCATCGTTAACTATAAAACTGGATATTTATTGTGATTTGTTAAAAGCGGATACAATTAATGATTTGGTTTTATACTTGCGAGCGGAGAGGAACAAACATTAGAATTTTTTATGAGCTTTCACGATGATATTTTCCATGGTAACAGAATTAGCTTTCAGATTATCATGAAGAAATTTTGGGTAAAGTTAATGATCATGAATATATAATGATACGAATTAATGGGTGTGGATTCCAAAACCCTAGTATTTTCTCCTTTGATTAAAAGAAGCTTTAATTTCTAGTCTTTGATAATTTAGTTCATTGTTTTTACTTTTTGCTTTTAGTTAAAAAACCAATCACAACTTTTGTCAACCAGGTTAGGGTTCAATCAATTTGAGTTTATTCAGTTTTTCTATTAAAAAATCATAAGTCCCTGTGGGTTCGACCTCGCTCTCGCCATACTATATTATAATACGATTCGTGCGCTTGCGAGTACATTAAAATTTCACATCAAAGAGTGCAAAAATGTCTATCAGCCTTAATGGCTCCGAGTCTCCAACGATCTTTCAATCGGTCTGCCTTCGATCCACTTTTCATAGTCAAAGCTCTATTACTTTAGTTCTTTGATTCCACCATCTCTCGGTAATTTTTCATACCCTCTATATCTATACCAAATAGGTTTTTGATTCGATTGAAAACAAGGTTGATGTAAGGATTTTGCCAAATGGATAAAATTTTGGAATCTTTTAACCTGAAAATAATTTTGTATCTAAATCACTTGGGTTTGAAATTAAACTCAACAAGCTTTTCAATGGTCCAAATCGTACATAAATCAGAGTTTGGGAGTGACTCGCAAAGTTAGGCATTGTTATTCAGCTTTGTTGTTCGCCCGGGCGCAAAGGAGTGCACCGGGGGTGCAAGTAATTGCACTTGAGGTGCACTGTGCAAAACATAGCCTGCATTAAAAAAATTCAAATCTTTTGATTTAAGAATAATTTTGGATCCAAGTTACTTTGGCTAGAAATTAGACTCATCAAGTTTTTTAATGGTTAAAATCACACACAAATCGGAGTTCGAGAGTGTTTGTGGCAAGCCCGTGAAGTTACATTTTTTTTTTACAGCTTTGAGTTGCGCCTGGGGCGCAGAGGCGTGCGCCTGGGAATTAGCATGTGATTGCCGCGGGGCGCATGTAATTGCACTGAACATAGACTGCATTAAAATTTCAAATCTTTTAATTTCAGACTAATTTTGGATCCAAATTATTTGGGTTAGAAATTAGGCTCAACAAGCTTTTTCAACAATTAAAATCAGAAGCAAATCGGAGGTCGAAAGTGTTCGTGCCATGCCAGCGAAGTTAAGCCTTTTCTTAAGCTTAGAGGTGCAGGCGCATATGCCTGCGCCTGGGACGCAAGTAACTGTGCATGAGGCGCATTGTACAAAACATAAGACATGTCATCTGTTCCCCTCCTGCCCGGCCATGCCCCTTCTTTTCTTCATTGGGTGAGGCTAATGTTTTGGTGTTGGTGCACCTATTGCTATGGCTTCACCATCATTAGTTCTTGGTGAGGGTTTATGTTAAATTATAAATTCTGTCGCTTTGGTGCCTACCAAAAGACACAGGTTGATACTGCCTTTCTTATAGAAACTAGAAATAAATAGAATTTTGGTGAAGAGAGCTTCGATTATACGGATGTTGCTACAATCGCTGATAAGTTGATTGCCTGGTAAGTAGTAGCTAGGAATTATGACCGGCGTAGATGATGTAATGGGACAGTGGTCCAGTCATATCATACAGAAGAGAAGATTTAGTTGGAGCATGACCAATATACATCAGTTTAATATCATTACACGCCCGATAATTTCAGCAATCTAGTCTGTAAAAATATATTACCATGTGAAAGTGTACCCTTCTTATAATTTCAGCAATCTAGTCTGTAAAAATATATTACCATGTGAAAGTGTACCCTTCTTAAGTGAATCACGCAAAGCCTGAGGTGCACTGTGCAAAACGTAGCCTACATTAAAATTTTCAAATCTTTTAATTTCAAACTAATTTTGGATTCAAATTATTTGGGTTAGAAATTAGACTCAACAAGATTGTTCAACAATTAAAATCATCAGCAAATCGGAGTTCGAGAGTTTTCGGCCCAAGCCAACGAAGTTAAGCCTTTTTTTAAGCAGGTGCGGCCAAGGCGCATAGGCGTGCTCCTGGGACGCATGTATTTGCGCCTGAGGCGCATTGCACAAAACATAGATATGTCATATCTTCCCCTCCTCCCCAACCATGCCCCTTCTTTTCTTCTTCCCTCGTACATCCTTAAACAGAAACATCTTCTTGAGTTTGAAGCCAGGCCAATTTCACTATGGACTAGACACTCATAATCAAACAAGTATCTATTCCGTTTGACCAAAAAAAAAAAAAGATGATCAAGCAAGTAGCACTAGTGATTCGGAAAACATAAAAAATTATTTTGCTGACCTATGATTTTATTTTGTCATATAAATGTGAACTGATTTTGGAATGTGTAGACAGGTACACTGCACGGTGTTTTAGTTGCACTGTGTGATGTATCTGGTTCGCCGTGCGGTGTTTCACGTGATATGGCAAAGTGCTGTAATGTTGTTATTTCACTTCTGTATATTCTTCATTCATCATTCACATTGAACAGTGGGCACACCCGGCACGCCAAGATGCTATATATAATCCCATGTCCCTTTCTCATATTTGTTTATTCAAAAGTTAGATTTTCAAAATGACATTAAATTCCCCCATTTAAAAAGCTAAGTAGAAACCGGTTTTAACCGAGCGAGTGGTGTGCTTTTTCAACAAAACGTTCCCCGTTTGTAACGTGGTTCCCGAATCCAAAATTTTGCAAGACCAAAAGCATTCTTTTTCAAACCCTCGGTTTCTCGAATCATCCATCTCTAAAACCCGGGTGGTGACTCTTGAGCGTTCTGGTCGGGGAGCCCACAATATGCATTGATGAAGTGTGTAAAACTCAATTAACTCTATGGAACACTTTATTATGTTAGAACTAGGGAGTGAGTACCGAATGGAATTTGGTATGAGTAGAAGAGCGCAAAAATGTCTATTAGCCTTAATGGCTCCGACGATCTTTCAATCGGTCTGCCTTCGACCCACTTTTCATAGTCAAAGCTCTATTACTTTAGTTCTTTGATTCCACCATCTCTCAGTAATTTTTCATACCGTCTATATCTATACCAAATAGGTTTTTGATTCGATTAAAAAGAAGGTTGATGTAAGGATTTTGCCAAATGGATAAAATTTTGAAATCTTTTAACCTCAAAATAATTTGGTATCCAAATCACTTGAGTTACAAATTAAACTCAACAAACTTTTCAACGGTCCAAATCGCACACAAATCGGAGTTCAGGAGTGTCCGTGGCAACCTCGCAAAGTTAGGCCTTTTTTTACAGCTTGGTTGTGCGCCCGGGCGCATAGGAGTGCACTTGGGGTGCAGGTAATTGCGTCTGAGGCGCACTATGCAAAACATAGTCCGCATTAAAAAATTTCAAATCTTTTAATTTCAAAATAATTTTGAATCCAAGTTACTTTGGTTAGAAATTAGACTCCACAAGTTTTTTAACGGTTATAATCACACACAAATCGTCTTATTATTTTTTTGGTTTTTGTAAGTACCTTTCCTTAGGCGGGTCGTTTCAACGAGTAAGAAGTAAATTCCTCTAAAAAAACTGCATTACACGTAGCACAAAATTGGAGCAAGTGAATTTGAGGTTCCTAATTGTGCTAGACTTTATATAGATGAACATTGAATTGAAAATATCCAAATTGATTATGAAAATGCTAAGTGCAGGGAATGATTACAAAGATGCATTTCATTGCATTTGGTAATCTTTTCTTCTGTATGTGATTGCATATTGGGTATTTTCTTCTGTAGATTGCATGTTCGGTAGTATAGCTTCATTGTGAACATGCAGCTCTTCGTAGAGGGAAATGAAAAAAAATGGATTCAAATAGCCGATCCTAATTGAACCCGAAACAAATGCTCAATTTTGTTTCTTATGGCATTAATGTCAGAAATTTTGTTCTCAAACACGTCTCGCCACTTGCACATGTACAACATTATCCACCACAACATTGTTACTAGCTTAGAAATTGGGTGGCATTACCCACCACAACATTATCTAATTAATCTTGGAACTATTTTGCTTTTTTTTATTTTTCTAGCTAGGTCAGTTGAATAAAAAGTGCAATTGGTGATCTCTTTGAATCTTACAAGACAATTCCACGGGGTGAACAACTTTTTGAATCTTAAGTAACTCTCAGTTTTAGATTATCTTTGTTTTTTCTTGAATTCATTTGCTGAAATTGGTTAGATAGACCATGATTGACGTCTATTCGGAAAATGAAAATTAATTCTATTAAGAGGTTGCACTAATGCTCTTTTTTGCCCTTTTACAGGTACATATATAGTAGATTTAGAGGTTTCGAAATCTGTGGTAATTCTATTACCTTCCAGCATCTATCTCTCTAATATGGTCAAGTCTTCAGCATTGGTAGGTTTGCATTCAATTGGGAATGTTTCGTAATAGGCATTCTAAAAGATTGAAACATACCGCTAAGGTCTTATTGGATACCGCTCAGGTTAGCACGGAGAGAGGTAGTTCCAACAACAAAATGCTTGCCTAGATAGAATTGGGGGATTGCTTCGAGGTCCTAATCTGAAGCAATGAGAGATGCAAAGTGTGGCCTTTTATCATGGTATTTCCACACAGGTTTTAGTATTATATTTACCAGATTTCATCTCATTTTGAATATGTTGGGTTCTAGGCGCGTCTTTAGATTATTTCACGGTTGAGGCCAAGTAGTTGCGACATTTATAAGCTAAGTATTGTCCTTTGATGCCTCGTCCGAGGTCAACCATTGTAGCAGCATTCAGTCCTATGGGAAAACCCTTGTTTCAACACATGAGTTGTTTGCTTTTTGGTTCCTTGATAATTGCATACCAGTACACTCTATTTATGCCTCTGTCTTTGGGAAAAAAAATTGGAAGAGTATCAAATTATTTAGCTTCTTTGCTAACTAATGGGTCATTAGTTTTTGCTCTTGAGGAATAACCTGTATAAAGGTCAATTTTAGTAGATGCAACTCGAAAAATGCAATGGCAGCGGTTTCTATTAAAATACTTGATAATTGAAATGGTATGTGTGAGGTGAAACAATAATTTTTGATTTTTACAGGTGGAAGTGGCCAACCTTGCAACGTCAAAAGCCATGTTGTGATAGAAGTGAAACCACCTCAAATTTCTTTCATATTGAGTTGATTAGGTATAAGTGAACTCATCTGAAATGGTATGTGTGAGGTGAAACAATAATTTTTGATTTTTACAGGTGGAAGTGGCCAACCTTGCAACGTCAAAAGCTATGTTGTGATAGAAGTGAAACCACCTCAAATTTCTTTCATATTGAGTTGATTAGGTATAAGTGAACTCATCTCAATCTTCTTTCATTTCAAGTTGATCAGTTAGATGCTGCTTTGTTGTATGGATAAAATAGAATTTTTCCTATTTCAAACTTATGAAGTGGATTTTGTGAAGAAAGTTAGGTTTTTGGGATGTGATCAATATTACAATCGAAGGGCTAATATAGTGTGAAGTTAAATTTTGTTCACAAGTGGCTTCAGGCATGAGTAATCTGCTGGCTAAGCTCACACCTAACTAAGGTCACTCGAAGTCATATTGAATAACAAAATCATTGACCAGGCACGGGCAAACACTAGTCTATAATACAAATCGCGATGGTGTGGTGGCCCACATATTTTCCTTATATAAATCTTGACCGTTGGATTTAACACACATTTTTCAACATAAATCTTAGCCCTTGATTCAACCCTGGCATTTTTGTAAATACTTTGCATATTCTGAAATAAATGGTTAAGTAATAAAATTTTCAGTTTTGGTAATTATTTTTTCGGTTTTGGTAAGTGTTGGATGCTAAAGGCTGGTAATGAAAATCAATTACTATCAGTGCTGGTAATGAAGGCACGTGCTACTAAATGCATAAATGCTGGTAATGCATTTTTGGTAATGAACCGTGCAACCATGTAAATGCTGCAAATTACATTTTTGGTAAGTTTGAATAAGTAAATGTGGGAGACTAATTTTCTCTCTTTTTTCAGTTCTGCACGTTTGTTTTGTCCAGATCTCTTTGTTCGGTCCAACTCCAAAAAATTTCGAAAAAAAAAAAAACAAAAGAGTCATATATGTGGAGAGAGAACTGGAGAGAGGGCGAGAGTCAGGGAGACAGGAAAGATAAGTGGAAAGACAACGTTTAGGGAGAGAGAGACAGAAAATAGGAAACAAATAGTGAGAATTAATTTTATTTTTTTTTCAGTTCCTCATGTTTTTTTTTTGTCCGGATCTTTTTGTTCGGTCCAGCTCTAAAAATTTTGAATTATGCTCGGTTCAATTTGGAGTGTGTTCATTAATTTTTTGGTTACTAAACTTTGCGCTCCATTGTACAAGGAGTTGCTGGTTTATTGAAGAGAACAATTTGTCGGTGGATCAAAGGAGGAGAAGGTTAGACGGTTCATTAGTTATTGCAGTTTTCTCCTTCATTTGATCGTGGTTCTGTAACATTGAACTTTTATATATGTTTCCGATGGGAAAGTAGGGGACGAAGTGAAAGAGAATTTGTTTTTGTTCATTTTGTAAGCTTCTTATGTTTCAGAGTAGTTCAAGTTGAATGTATTGGTATGTATAGTCTTTTTCCTCTTTCAAAGCACACATTGGTATCTCTTTGATGCATTTGGGTTTATGGAGATCTACGCATTTGAAGAGACTATATTTTCTTGAATATTGAATGGATGTTGTTTTGTACATCTTGCAAGTGCATATGGTAAGAAACAAAAACTGCATTGTTTTCCTCTCAGAAGCTAACTTCTATCCAATCTTTTATACCTTCCTTTCTCTATTTTCTTTGACATGAATTACTAGAATTTGATGTTGACAAAAATTATGATTTGATTTTTAATTTGGTTTCATTTTTGTGACATTAATTAGTTTGTAGCTCACTTCTATCCAATTTTTTATACTTTCCTTTCTCTATTTTCTTTGACATGGATTACTAGAATTTGATGTTGACAAAAATTATGATTTGACTTTTAATTTGGTTTCATTTTTGTGACATTAGTTTGTAGCTCACTTTGTTAGCCGTAGTTGAATGAGATGTGATTGACTTGGGACGTGCTTTGTTTCTACTAACAAATTTGCATTGGTTAACTTCAGGTGATATGTAGGACTTATGTTGAGGTCATATTGTGCTCACTAGAGCATTGCCTGTTCCAACATTAATTGGATCATTGTTGTAGTGCCATAGGCACGGGCAATATTGACTTGGATTGTTGATTTGACTTGAAGCTCGAGTATGTTATTTGGCTTTTGGAGAGTTACATTATTAGTCGATGTAGTCAATAGTAAGTTAAACATATAGATACCTAAAGGTCATTGTTGAGTCTATTATTATAATGGGCG
This sequence comes from Rhododendron mucronatum var. ripense, assembly GCA_019656295.1. Taxonomy (NCBI): domain Eukaryota; kingdom Viridiplantae; phylum Streptophyta; class Magnoliopsida; order Ericales; family Ericaceae; genus Rhododendron; species Rhododendron mucronatum. Next base: position 2,144,472 of record BPLT01000008.1, on the reverse strand, counting down.
ATCTACATCGTTAGAATTTCATATTCTACCAATTCAATAAGTGTCACCCAAATAGAAGATCATTGGATATCAACAACTACTTGATCAGAAGACATTCAATGCATTCGGAGGTATTAAAGTCTCATAATACACTACCCCAACACCACTCGAGGTATTTAATATTCTTGATCAGTTTTGTATATATATTGGAAAATAGTACGAGTAGGGTCATATAGCCTTAGAAGTAGAGGTGTTAGGGGTCCGGATCGAATTGGATTTTTAGAAATCCGAGGACCGAATCGCTAGTCACGGTTTTTACAAAATGAAATTTGTGTCCGGATCAAAAGTCTTATAGTTCGATTCTAATCCAATCCTTGACTCTCAGATCGGTTACGATTTTATTTGCAACGTATATTCTAAAACAAAAACAATAACCGAAGGTTACAGAATCACCGATTGATTATATCAAGATACATGTTTGTGTTCCATTTCATACATAGATTTATGTATGTATACATGTAAATAACGAGAGAATTTCATATTCAAAAGCGAAAGACAACAGTTACCGAGCAGATTGTGATTAAAATGATGCCATTATTAAGGTAAAATACTAAAATTGGTAAAAACAAAAAAAAGTTTTAATAGTACTAATAATTATGTATATGTATATATATTTTTTTATTTATTTATATAAAATAAATATCTCACGGTCCGGTTTGGTTAATTCAGAGTTTCGTAATGAAAATCAGTGGATCGAACCGCGAGTCACAGTTTTCTAATTTTTAGATCTATGTCTGGACCATTAATCCACAAACAAAATCCAAAAGTTACGGACTGGTTTCATAGTTCACCAAATTTTTTGCACAACCCTACTTAGAAGTGCCCAATTGGGTGTAGGCCTATCAATGAACAGGATCCGATCCGGATCTGACAGATCCGAATCCGATCCAGATCCGATAAAACCCAAATCCGATCCGAATCTGATAGTGATAATCCGGATCCGGATCCAAAAACTTCGGATCCGATCCGAAAATTTTTTTACTTCAAAAAATTTGGCAAAAAAAAAATTTTATATTTTCCAAAATATTACAATTTTTTTTTGAAAAAAAAAAATATTTTCCAAAAAAAATTTTAAAAATAAAAATAAAAAAATAACTTCGTAAACATTTTTTTTTCAAAATAAAAAATTTACTTTTTTTTAAAATTAAAAAAATAAAGTTCGGATTCGGATTCGGATTGATAACGAATTTAATCCGATCCGCGCGTATTGGATTACATGATTCGGATTATCGGATCGACGTTATCGGATTTGGAATTGGATCAGATTCTTCAGATCAGATCCGGTTCATTAACAGGCCTAATTGGGTGGGCTACTTGGAGGCGATAATTACTTGTTATACGATTTCCAATTGGATTTGAGAGATCTAGGCCCAATTGGGTGTGTTACTTGAAACTAGAAAGGGCTAATTGATTGTTTTGGTAACTGGATTTGAACGAAATAGGCCCAATTCAGTTGGCACATATGAGGTGGGCTAAGTAATTATACATAGTTGGTGATTGGATATGGGAAATCCAGCCCGATTTAAGCCGGATTCTATTTAAACCCGATTTCTCTCTCTTCTTGTAATTGCACATATTTTCTTAATTTACTTAATTTCCAATTTTCTTGGTAACAGTTTTGCGGTTTACAACATTGCCTTGCAGCTTTGTCAGTGAGCATATTGAAACTTTGGAAGAAATAGATGTTGTATCAGAGCGGGGTGTGGGTCCTAATCAGAAGTATGGAATTTTATGGAATTTCACATCGTTCGGGAGAGATTATTTGAGGTTATTGATTTTTGAGGTGTCCGAAGTTTGGATCAGAGCTTAAATATAATAATTCTCTCGACTAGTCTTGATGGGTAAGCATCAAGTAGTACTTGCACTCTTGCATATGGGGATCATGTATTGAATAAGTGTTCTCGGGCTTACCTCTTAGCAATGAGACATCCCCTGAAGAGAACCCCAATGTATCGTCGAGAAAGATTACCGAAAAGACAATTAATGTTGTAGTCAATGGATGAGATCCATTAATTGGCACTCGCTACTCATCTCATTGAAATAGGCGACGAGGCATGGTGGGCACTACGAAAAAGATATTGGGAATATGGGTAGCTGCTTTGGAATTTGATCAATTTATTTGCGCAAAAAATAGAAACCCATATAATTTTTTTTCGACACCCTTAAAATCCCCCTTCAGTTGCACAAAAAATTAAAAATCCCCTTCAGAACCCTCCTCCTTACTTCTCTTGCTCTGCTCCCAGAAATTTGGTGACAACAAGCCCCTGCACCGATTTCGTCCCACTTCAAAAAAAATTTTAAAAAAATATCTATGCATACATCAGTACACTGAATTGCATGGGATCCACTTAGGGATCTCATACAAATGACGGGGGCTGTTTAAATTTTTTTTTAAAACATACTAAATCAGATGTTGGTAATGGCACAAACAAAATTAAATGAATTGATCAACTTTACAGAAATTCGAATGAGCTAATTTTTTGCAAGATGCCATAAGATTAATATTTTGAACAAATAAAATGGTTTCGATCATTAGTATGGGAGCATGTAGTTCTTGTTCCGAGTTGATGAAATAAAAAGAAAAACTACCAGTACAAAAGGAAGCGGGGCGGAAAAAAAAAAAGAGTTGCATGCCGCCAAGACTTCTTGGAATGTTGGGAGTAATTATTAGGTAGTTCGGGTGTACTGCCACGTAGTACTTCGGACCACTTTACAATCATACATTCCTGTGAGGTCCATACACTTAGTGGTAGACCCAACATGAATGTGTGGTTGTGAAGTGGTAGGGAGTACCATGTGGCAGTACCCCGGAGTACTGTATAATTTCACCTCGGGAGTACTCTTATCATTTCTGTTACACGAAAAAGGTAGGATAAATATTGAGCTAAGATAAGATGTGCATCATACTGCTCATGGGATCGGATCCTATCCATTTGGATTCAGTCTATTTTGTGCATCCGAGTTGGACGGCCAAGCTTTATAGACAGTGTTTTTAAATTTTTTTTAAAACACCCATTTAAATCTGAGCTGTCAAAAACACTTTTAGATGACCCGGATGCACCAAATGGACCGAACATGACCAAAGCAAATGTACAGGATCCGGTCAAGTGATCAACTATATATATGGCGATCTACATCAGAATGTTAGGATACATGAAAGAGTACCTTTTTTTTTTTTTTTTTTGATCCGCATGAAAGAGTACCTTGTGAACGTCCAGGAAAGAAGAATTTAATGGTTTCACAAGAATTGAAGGATCGTATAAGGGGACAAAATAACCAACCAAATTAATCAAGGAATTAATTACAGAGATGAGGAAGGATAATGGTCGAAACAATATGGTGTTTTTGGTGGTGGGTTGTTTTCAGGTGGGAACGGAAAAGGGGGAGTAAGGGCTTTTTTTAACTAGTTGGCTAAGATAGCTAATTATGTAAACAATGATGTTTCATGACGTGGTTTTTGTGGGGTCGGATCCGGTCAAGGTTCCTCCGACCAGTTTGGTCAAGTTCCGGATGCAAAAAACTTGACTAAAGTACTGGACGGAAGAAACTTCACCGGATCCGGCCCCGTTTTTCATAGGATCCAAAAATAATACTAATAGTAACAATAACAGTACCTTCAAAGAAGCTTGTACGCAAACACACTCCGCGTTTTCTTAAACAGTTTGAAAGTTTTGCGCAAACTTAAGAACAAAATTTAAAGTGGCCGCGAACATAGCTTTTTTTGGGAGCTAAATGAAAATGGCATTTGTAAAGCCTTACAGATTTAACATGTGCTAATTAATATTCTGATTATAGATAAAACATGTGCTATATATATATATATATATATATATATATATATATATATATATATATATATATATATATGAAAATGGCATTTGTAAAGCCTTGCGTGGGTTACTTCCCTTTTAGCCATCTAGGTTTCTTAGCTTTTGTTTGAACCCACTTTGTGTTCAATTGAAATAATTTTCTCTTGCTTCTTCAAAATTAACTTTCTCCTTTATAGTTATGTGACAAGTTTATATACTGAAAAAGATAAATCATCTATTATACGTGGAAGAGTATCAATTACTGAAAGTTCATTTGTATCTCCATCATGTACCGACGCCACATCTCCACCATGCACCGGCGCTACATCTCCACCATGCAACACTACTCAGCACCAAAAGGGCTGACCAACGACGAACACCAATTACCAACACCGCCAAGTTGGCATCGTTTCCACATGAAACAATAGATTACAATTTGGTAGGCAATAAAGTACCTGTATTTTTTATTTTAGTGTAAATTATTTTTTACACACTCCGCGTTTTCTTGTAGGTAACTTCAACGGAATCGTGCACGGTGATCCAAAATGTTCAATAGTTTAAACAAAATCAGAGTCGCATGGATTTTTCACAAAGTAGGCCCCGTAAAAAATCAGTCCAGCCGATATATGTAGGTGCTAGATCCAATCTTCTATTTTTTGGGAAAGTCTACAATCACACCCTTTAAAAGGGTGTATAATATGCACCTATTTTATGGTTCATTCATAACATTTTAGCATGTTTCGTAACGTTTGTTCTAGAATTCATAACTTTTCAGCAGTACGATTCGTAACGTTTTCATTATGATTCATAACATTTTGGTGTATTTCGTAACTTTTAAACGATTCGTAACTTTTTAGCAATACAATTCGTAACATTTTCTCTATAATTTGTAACATTTTAGGGGGTGCATATGATACACACCCAAATAACGGGTGTATATTGTAGTCTTTCCCCTATTTTTTCATTCAAATTTTAGATTCGTGAAAAAATAGAAGATTGGATCGCGTAGATACACAAATCAGTTTGATATGATTTTTCACGAGTCCACTCAGTTTTTTAAAAAAAATTATTGAACGGCTTAGATCATTCATGCAGGACCTCAAGTGGGTCCCATGGCCATCAGTTCGCACCGTCGGTCTCCCCGGTCGATATCTTTAGACTTTTTTGTTTCTTAGGCTAAAATAATTAGCAGATGTTCATAGGCCGAAAGTACTTTTTTTCTCCCAAACAATAGGATGTGAGTTGTTAGTAGGGAAAATGACGACTCAGAGCTTGTTTTGATAATTAATACTCGTCAATGACATTTTCAGCATTAGCAAATGTTCTTATCATGTTTTTGGAGAGTATTAATTATCAAAATACGTAATTGACCGTCATTTTCCCTTGTTAAGCATAAGTTAGATTACTAGGGCTCGGCCACCTCTTGTCCATAACCATAAGAGACGAAAACTAGACCTCAGACGTACGCCAACGAGCACTACACCAAGCATTGGGCCAAACCCCAAGGTTATAGCCCAAAGTTCTGGTGGAGCACAAAACTAGGAACAGAGTGGGCTAGAATTCGAAAACCAGTGGAGACCAAAACGAGCAACTGCCTTTGTTCATTTTAGGGAAAATGACGACCAATGACGTGTTTTGATAATTAATATCTGTCAAGTACATTTTGTTCATTAATAAATGTTCTTAGCATGTCTTTAAAAGATGTTAATTATCAAAATACGTCCTAAGCCGTCATTTTTCCTTGGTTTTATGATCTTTTAAAAGTCGACTTGTAGGCCACTTTCATCATCTTTAAAAGCCCAGAAAGAATTAAACCACCCAAGGCCATCTGCATACCATGTTGTGGACTGATGTTAGCCCAAACATTCAAGAGACTCAGCCGGTCAGTCAGCCCCTTTCGGGCTAACAATTTTTGGACATTTTGGCGCAGTTTTTTTTTTTTTGGGTTTTTTTTTGCTTATTACTTACTGGATTCAGTTCAAATTTTTATATCACATCGTTTGTGAGACATTCTAACTGGTTCAACATTCTATATTTTATGAGCAATACTACCTACACAACTCCGGATACAATTGCGTCCGAAGTTGTTCGATGTGCATGAGTCCACATTCATCGAATAGCTCCACACATGCATCAAACGACTTCGGACGTTATTTTGTCCAGAGCTCTGTGGGTAGTATTGCTCATAAAATAGTCTAGTGGCTGTCGTTCAGGTTTTAAAAATTATTGAAATGTGTTAAAAATATTTTTAAAAAAATTGAGTGAAAGTTTATTGAAAAGTGTAATAAAATCTACAGACGAGTCTGTAATTTTATTTTTATTTTTTGTCTTTCTATTAGCTTATTGATTAGCTCTTTGTTTTTTTTTTCCCCCCTTTTGTATTACTAGCTTCTTCTTTTTTGGTTGTCAATAGGAGAACCCTTTAATTTATAGACTAGCGAGAGTTTTGCGCGCATTGCCTAGGCGCATAACAAAACTTGTGCAAACTACAAAAAGCTATATATAGCAAGTGACCTAGGAAAGAATTCGTTGCAATCCTATCTTCTATCCTGGCATTTCTCGAATTTCTGTGCAAGAGTACAAATTTTTTTTTCTCATCTGGAAATTCCAAAAAAAGAAAAAAAAGGAACGAGAACAAGCAAGAGTTGTTGTGCAAGATTCATAAAGGTAAAAACGACGAGAGTGAAATAAGGAACGATCGATCTATTCAACCAAAACTTGTCTTTAATTCCCATCAAGGATTACACCCTCATTTAATTACATGCAAGGATTACACGCTTATTTAATTAGCGGAGGTTTGCTTAAATTGGCCAGAATGCCTGAGTTATTAAAAAAAAAGAAAGAAAAGAAAAGAAAAGAAAAGACATCTATAGAGGAGGTGCATATATATGTTTATTGTGTTTTATCAGTCTTTGGTCCCTAACGAATTAATCAGAATTTGCGTGAGTTTAGGCAGAGTTCACCTACCTAGAGTTTTCAAAAAAGTGGCTATGCCTAAATTCTGTCATGTTTTTTTTTTTTTCTTTTAATTATTACCAAACAAAATAATATTGCATTTCCCGATTGATAAATAACCTACTTTTTCATTTTGTGGAAACAACGAAGCACTAAGAACTTTTAGGATTTTTTTGAGCTTTTTCTTGTTTTGTCCTCATTCAAAAAATATTTGCATTTGTTAGTTTTACACCTTACTCTTTTGACGAGATGAATCGGAAAAAGAATTCTTCTTTAGCTTCCAAAGAAAGAAAGACCGGAAAAAGAATTCTTTCTATCCATGCATGGCATCCTTCTAGTGTGTCATCACTTGGGATCTCCAAGAGACAAATTCTTCTAGTTTGTCACTTGCGATCGATCTCGAAAAGAAGTTTCCTCATATATATGTATATACCAATGAGTTATCTGAATTTTTCTCTTTTCCATTTGATATTGCTTAATTCCCTATATCTAAAGTGGCCACAGAATTGGGTATGGGTTGATGCATGTACACGTTATATATCTAGCAAATCGAGATCATACCCGTTTATGTGGCCATGCTAAAAGACACATGCTAAAATACGCAAAGAGTGTGTTGTGTGGCATTAGATGGTGCCACCCTTTCTACTCTGTCGATGGGTCAGATCCGAATCTGATTCGGGTCCGATAAGACCCAAATTCGATCCGAATCCGATAAAACTCGAATCCGATAGTGATAATCCAGATCCGAATCCGAAAACTTAGGATCCGATCCAAAAATCCGAATCCGATCCGAAAACTTTTTTTACTTCAAAAATTTTAGCAAATAAAAAATAAAAATAAAAAATACAACTTCTTAAACTTTTTTTTTCAAAATAAAAAATTTACTGTTTTTTAAAAAAAATTAAAAAAAAAAAAAAGAAAAAAAGTTCGGATTCGGATTGATAACGGATTTAATCCGATCCGATCCATATTTGAATTACCGGATTCGGATTATCGAATCCGGTCCATTGACAGGCCTACTACTGAGTCTCCACCACTACAAACTAGCCTGGACATTCAATTATAAAAAAATGAAGACGCAATTTCTCTAAAACTCATTTTGAATTAAATAGCACACATGATAGCATATCTAAGCAAATACCAAATCACAAAAGTCATCACATTTGTCTCGAAATTAGTCGAGGTGTTCGTGGTTTTCTTTCACAGTATTTTAGTAGTTGTTTTACTTATTTGATGGGCTTCTAGTTCTATTTTGTGGGTTGGCTTAATGGCAGTAGTTTTATGAATAACTTGCAAGTTTTTTTTTTTTTTTTTTTGTGTGTGGACAAATTCAGTTTTTAAGATTAATGAAGCTGCTGTACTTGTTTTGCGGTGTATTTTGTTAGCTACGTACTATTTTATAGAATTAGCTAGAAGTATGTACTTCATGTATTTTTTTGCGATCTTTGGTGCTAATTAATTAACAAGGTTTAAAACCAAAATCTGAACAAAACCAAACCATACCGGTTTGATGGTTTGGTTTGTAACATTATGGTTTGATTCCTAAAATTCTATGTGTACACCTGTAATTCTAACCCCCTTTTTATAAGTACTATCTATCCCCTCTTTTAGTTAGTTTCATGCATGTTTTGTTGGTTTATTTTTATATAATAATTTTATAATTTTTTGCATTTTATTGATTTTGCATTATTGTTTCCGGATATGGGTTCATCTCGCGACAAGAACAATCTAAAAAGTAAAAAATTATGGTCAAATTTTTTCAAAAAGTTAATTAACTAAAGACAAAAACAATTCAAAAACACAGTCTTTTTGGATTTTGTACTTAATTATTTTACTTCTTAGCCCCCTTCGAGACAAACAAATAATCCCAAAAAATATTTGACAAAAACTAATAAATGCAAATTTATTTTCAAATACAAAAAAAAAAAAAAAATCCAGCTTACCCAGGTACTACATTATTAAGCTAAAACGGACCTTAAATCTAACAGGCCCTATATTCAAATCTTTTACTAAAATAAATAACCCACACCACACTAGATAGAGGACGAATTCCTAATTTTGTGAGTCGGTTGGAAAATAAAATCCCACAAGGAACAGGAGTCCAGGTTCCTCTCTTTGTTCGAAAACAAAAAGGAAACTATCAATTAATCAATTAGGAACTAGGAAACTCTCATTGAACGTGAAGCTGGTTTTCCTTTTTCCCACCCGGTTTTGGATTTGCAGCTAGCTAGCCCCATTATATATAATAAGACTACTATACACAAACCTGTGCTTTTTCTTCTGTGAAAGAACAACAGCTATATCATGATCATGACTCTTGCATCGAACATTCCAGCTGGAGAATTAGAACAAGGAAACAATTTTGCCATGATCAACTCTCTTCCTTCCGATTTGTTGGTCGATGTTCTTGCCCGAGTTGCCTCCTCTTCCTTTACCGACCTCTTCAACTCCAAACTATGGTACTAATTAATTAGTCACCTTCTCCTCCTCGCGTTCAATTGCATGTCTTGGATTACGTACAAATTAATTCCACTGTTCGACGAATTATTTGTGACCCATTATGTGGATGCTATCATATATATATATACATCTTATTACTGATCATGCCACAGACACCCTGCATTAGGTTGATCGTAATGCAGAAATTTCAACTCATTCTTTTTATCCTTTCATTCGCTAACCTACCCATAGTCCTCTGTTTTTTCTTGTTCTAGCTATTTTCTTCAGTCGGTGAGCCACACTGGTTTTGCGCATGTATTAAATCCTACTTCTTTAATCGATCTGGTCACTATACTTGCAAAACATGCGTTTGTTTGCTAAATTTATAGAACTGCATTCATGCATTAGGTTGGTTGTAATGCAAGCTCTGAATTTTTTTATTTTTTTGTCTCTCATTCACTCCCTGCAATCCTCTTATTTTCTTGTTCTTTTGTTCAATGTTCCAATACTAGCTTCGAATCTGAGTTACTATATGTGTCCAATTTCTTTTTAAGACATTATTGCGTTCTCCCTCCATCCCTAAATAAATGTCCGGACTAAAAACCTAGGCCTTTAAAAACATACATATTTTTGGTTGTTCAAAAAATTTGAAAAAAATTGCAAAGGTATTTTTTTTCAATTTATAAAAGTTTTTTGAACGAAAAGAATGCATATATTTAAGGGCCTAGGTTTGCGGGTCGGACATTTATTTAGGTCCGGAGGCCGGAGGCGGAGGATATAATTGAATCATGCACTGTACACATATATATGTTTAGCAATAATTTTTAAATTTACATGACCGATTCATGTATTTTGCATGTCATAATGCTTGCATTTTTGTGTTTGCCTTCTTATCGATAGTTGTAGAGATTTCAGAGGAGCAACCGAGGAAGAATGTGTCCTCGAGCAAGTATCGATGGTGGGATTTCCAGTGATTCATCAATGGCTAAAATCCGAGAAAGTGAGTTGTTTCTTGAATCGGTGCGTGGAGATTGGAAATCCGGAGGCGCTGTACAGACAGGGAATGGTAACAAAATCTCTCTTCCTAATCTCATACTAGCTTATTTAACTTTGAATGCTCGTGCAAACATATGATTTGTCTCTACTTAATTGACTAGTTGGTTAGGTTGAGACAGTGCCCCAAGCTCTAATTAACTTCTTTTGACGAAGCCATCAAAAACTAGTTACAAATTATAATCCATTTATTCATCAGTAAACAAAGTGTAATGACTAGCTACAATCTTTGGCTATCATTGGATTATATAGGTTGAATACTTCAGTTCAATGAGAATGGAATCAGGGCTTGAGAAGTTGAGGAGAGCATCAGAAAAAGGTCATCCTGAAGCCTCATACGTGTACGGTATTATACTAGTGTGTATGGGTGGACAATCAAGTGTAGAGGGGTTAAAGCTTCTAAATGCCATGGAGGGTAGTACTACCTCACAATCAACTCGCTTCGCAGTATTCCAAGACTGTCGAAAAAGAATTGAGGCCATTATTCGCACAATGTGGATCAACAACAACCTCGCGGGCCGACAAAGGAGAAGTTGCTGCCATGAAAATACAAGTAGATTGAAGCATACATGGGAAGGGCGAAGCCAAGTGGACGATGATACGAGTTGCGAAGCTTGTAAATGGGATAGGGAAGTGAGCTTGTTTTGCGATATGTTACGTTGATTCCTTTTCGGAAGTCAATGCAGTAGTTTGGTTTTGGGGCCGAAGTTTGTCTTTCTGATATCATATATGGGTGCCAACCTTTTGGAGTAGTATTTTGTGGCATAGGGTCTTTATTAAAGTAAGAGGTTATAGATATGTTATTTTACATATACTCTTTGAGAAATTGATTTTTAGACTAGACATAAGTTGAAAAATCCTGAGAATCCTTTTCAAAACTACAATTTCCTCCAGCTTGTTTTGGCAAAAAATCAGTGTAACATCTACAAATTGTGAATGAGAAACAATTTGAACAAACACACAACACACTCTTACTTTGAACCCTTCTCTCTATATGTTGGTGAATGTGTATTCTTTTTAAACCTAGTTATAATCAAACAAGTCAGTAAAGAAAGTGTGTTGCCAATCACTATGTGTGAGTATGGTTGGTGTGTTTTTTGAAAAATATGGCACAGGCACGATAGAGGCACGAAAAAAGCACAGGCACAAAAAAATTACAAAAAAACCACGGCCACATAATGACATGAGTAAATATAATAGGACAAGCAATAACACTATATTTATTTTCTAATATTTTGTATAAACTACTTTCAATGATTAATAATTTTATTTTGCCGAGCAAAATAAGAATCTCATTGGTCAATTGTCTTTATTGTGAAAAACCAAATTTCAATACAAATTTTCTGATAAGAATAGATCCTTTAGTTCTTTGATTTACAAGTACGTCACCGACTATTTTTGGGTCTTATTTTGATTGGATGCATGTTGGACCTATATTTCATCTTTGGATTAATGGCTTTTGTTTGAATATATAAACTATTGAACAGTATTATGTGAGTATGAGTTGGGGCTCAGTATTTCGTTCAAATTTTGTGATATCAACTTGCTGCATCTAATTAGTGGACATGAGCGTGGTTGTGAAGCCGGACTGGCAATTTTGCTAGCTAGAAGTGTTTTGTGGCTATGTGGTGCCAGTCTCGGAGTGCCGTGGCCACTCTTTTGTTGAATATGGTTGGCTTCTTTGTTGAACCCATCTGTTCAAAGTAAAAAAGTAAAATTAAATAAACTAATACTATTTTTTGGAGAGGAAATAGGACACTTTATTTTTGGACTTTTGAGACCTAGGGCTGCAAATTGAGCTACATGTGGCTTGGCTTGGCTAACTGGTTAAGTAATTAATCGAGCCGAACTCAAACTTAGTTTGGGCTCGTTCGTAACACTCAAAAGCTCGTTCGTAACACTTAAAGAGTCTTGTAGACAGATTTCACTCGTTAATTAGGCTCGTTTAGTAAATAAGCCAAGTTCCAACACTATAAAGCTCGGCTCTTTTGCACGGCCATTGGTTGTATGGTTAATTACCAGTGTGACAAGGGCATAAAGTGGGAGAGTCACGTAGCTGCAGAGGAACTGGATGATGATCCTGATCAAAACATCTTCATAATTGACATTAGATAGAGAAATTTAACCAACTTGGTGGCCTGTATAATTAGTTATTAATTTCACTCTACTATGGCAGGAAAATTGAATATTAATGGAATAAGACTCACCCCGTGAAAATTTTGATGATTATACCTTCTAAATGCTCATGGAAACAAGACTTCAATCCAAATTCATACTGAAAATACAAATGAAGAAGATACGTAAGAGTAATCCCTTGTGAAGAGTGAAATTTATTGATTTGTAGCTTAATTATTGCAGTGTTATAATGTGAACATGACATAAGAGTTAGGTGGCTAATTACCCAAGTCCACGCCGTGAAAACAAGCTGGAAGGCATTCTTCAAATATAGATTGACAAGTGAATGTAAGTACAAAACCACATAGTTAAAATGAAAACTATATGATGATACATAAATACATATATATACATCTAGGTTAGAATGTGTGTTACGTATTTATAAATACATGCATGTCTAAATATATTCAAATCGTGACTAGACCCAATGCAAGTGTTTTCGTCTCACTTAGAGGTGACTCAAGTATTAAGCCCGGCCGTTCAATCCTAAAAATTTTTCATTCTTGTCAAAGGTCTCAATTGTCTATAATATTCTATAGACCTACTTTTTATTGAGTGTACATAGTGATAATTTTTATACATTCTAGTTTTCATAAAGATGCTTTAAATTATATCCTTTCATATTTCAAATAACGCAATCTAAAATCGTTTTCCGAATGCTTATGTCTATATATTTAGAGATGCACATACTTAAACAAGGAATTAAAGAAAGAAATCATTAGTCAAGGTAAGTATAAGTTTGCTCGGATGGCTGAGTATAAAAAATGGATAAAGTACCTGAAAGAGTACTAAATTGATGAGGTAGAGAACGAGGTAGGGACGATTGAAATAGAAAAGGTCATCCCCCGGTTGAACAACCAGCATTCTCTTCACAACCTCACCTCTCTGTTGACACCTTATGGCCATCTCGGATATGATGACCAGTAACTTGGTCCCCGCCACGAAAATTAAACTGTATCATTTCTCTCTCTCTCTCTCTCTCTCTCTCTCTCTCTTAGGTTTCCAGCCGAAGTTGCAGCCGCCTGGGGGGGGAGGCGCCCGGTCTCCTCCTCCCCCCGGGCTCTCTCCTCCCTCTCCTCGATCTTTCTCCTCCGGGCTGGTCTGTTTTCTTATGCCTTCTTTGCTCCGTCGGTTCTGCTCCTCCGTCCGTGACCCCTCTCATCCTCCTCCGGCGTCTCTCCCATCGTTCTCCATTGTTGGATGGAGTCGATCTTTTGGTGCCTAACGGCGTTGTCGAGGACGTCGTGGCGGTCGGTGGTGTTTGGGCCGGGTGTTGGCTCCCGCCGATCGGTTTCCCTTGGGCCGTTTCGGTTCAGCGCCTAACGGCTTGGGGTGCTTCACTGCCATTGGCCTTGATTACATCCTCTTCATCCAGATCTTGACGGCCCGTCCCAGCTTTCGGTATGTTTGGCGGTCGGAGCGCGCGTGCGGAACTGTTTTGGTTCTTTCCCTTGCAGTAATGACGGTGGCGGCAGATGGCGGTGGGTAGTGGTTGTGGATGTGGGACGGCGGTGCAATATTGTTTGGTCTGTGTTTGTTTCGGGTGGAGCTTTGGCTGGTTTGGCAGGTACGGCGGCGGTGGCGGTGATGGTGTCTTTGCAGGCGGCGGAAGGGGGATCAGTTTTTGGTTTGGGTTAAGATCTGGTGTGTAGGGTTGTATTAGGTGGGCTTGGCCCGATTGGTTGGTTGTTGGGCTGTTTTGGTTTGGGTTGGTGACTCTCCAACCTGGGCCTGTTAGGTGTTTTCCCTTGGTTTGGGTTCAGCCTGTTGGGCTCAAATCAATTTCCTCCATGTGGTTAGGAGAAGAGGATCATGGATGGTCAGGCCGGTGTATCCATGATACTTTTAGCTCTGTACTCTGTGTTACGAGTTAATAAAATTTTACCTTTTACCGATCAAAAAAAACTTGGTCCCCGCCACGAGGAGGATTTGCATGCGCATTCACCAGCCTTCAGATCCGACTTGCGGGCCATCAATAACGAAAACCGTGATAGTTCTAAAAGACGATATTGAAGCAAAAGTTAAAACATGTGGGTATGTAGTGTTTGCTTACAATTATGGGAATAAATGGTACCCAAAGATAGGAATATCAGCCTGTCCACACCAAAGAGATAAGAAAGAAAAACCTTAGAGAAACAAATGACCCAAAAGCTGAAAAAATAGTACTAAAATCCGTAAACAAATCCGTACACACATGTTTTCGGAGTAATTCTAATGCTCGTGGATTTCATACTACATTCTCTTCATGATAACTATATGTATCTGTGGACGTGTGTCCAGAATTTGGATGTATATGTGCACTACCTTTTGAAAGACTATATATGCAATTTTATTTTCTAAATATAATCATAAATATTTTTATTTTTCTGCTAGGCCTAGAAATTTTTAAAATATTTTCACCAGAATGGGCATTGCTTTTTTTCATCTACTTGAATTTTCGCTAACCGTATTAAAGCTACATAATTGATGTACATAGCAGTATATTATTTGTACTCACTGTGTGTATTGAGCAGTAGGGATATCACAGCAAATAGCCAAATTAGTGATGAATTTTTAAGTGAAACATAAAATAAATAAATCACATTTCCCAAAACTAAAGAGCACTGATGAATATGAAAAAAAATTTCAACTGCATTCAAAATAAAAGATCTATCACATGGTGTATTGGCACCGTTCATGTACAGATTTTTAATGCCTTCCAAGTTCAAAACTCTTGTGCTACAAAAGGAGAAATTATACTTTTTATGTTAAGAACTCCTAATACACGTTTGCGCCTAAAAAATAAAGAGAATTAGACTCCGATGAAGCGAGATTAAGGCGTTTGGTTGGGGCAACCAATGAAACAAATCATCTTTCTTACTTTGAACCATTCTCTCTATATGTTGGTGAATGTGTATTCTTTCTGAACCTAGTTATAATCAATCAAGTCAGTGAAGAAAGTGTGTTGCGAATCACTGTAGGTGAATACGGTTGGTGTGCTTTTTGAAAAATATGGCACAAGCACGACAAAGGCACGAAAAAAACACAAGCACAAAAAAAGCACGAGCACATAATGACATGAGTAAATATAATAGGACAAGCTATTATACTTTATTTATTTTCTAATATTTTGTGTAAACTGCTTTCAATGATTAATAATTTTTTTTTGCCGAGCAAAACAAAAATCTCATTGGTCAATTGTCTTTACTGTGAAAACCAAATTTCAATACGAATTTTCTGGCAAGAATAGATCCTTTAATTCTCCGATTTACAAGTACACCACCGAGTATTTTTGGGTTTTGTTTTGATTGGATGCATGTTGGACCTATATTTTATCTTTGGATTAATGGCTTTTGTTTGAATATATAAACTATCGAACAGTATGATGAAAGTATGAGTTGGGGCTCAGTATTACGTTCAAATTTTGTGACATCAACTTGCTACATCTAATTAGTGGACTTGGGCGTGGTTGCGAAGCCTGACTGGCGGCTTTGCTGGATGCATTTCGTGGCTATGTGGTGCCAGTCTCGGAGTGTTGTGGCCACTCTTTTGTTGACTATGGTTGGCTTCATTGCTGAACCCATCTGTTGAAAATGAGAAAGTAAAATTAAATAAAATAATATTATATTTTGGAGAGGAAATAGGATACTTTATTTTTGGACTTCTGAGACCTAAGACTGCAAGCTGAGCTGCATGTGGCTCGGCTTGGCTACCTGGGTTAGTAATTAATCGAGCCGAACTCAAACTTAGTTTAGGCTCATTTAGAAGTAGCCATTTTCACCATCAGATTGAGCAACAAATAAATCTGCAGGTCTCTTGAATGAAAGTAAATTTTCATGAAAAACAACATGACAAGGTATGAAAACATAACCCATAGGAGGATAAAGGCATCGATAACCTTTATATTTTTCAACTGTATCCCAAGAAAACACATGGCAAAGACCGTGGTTCAAGCTTAATTGAGCATATTGACGAAGACATGGAAAACATCTGCTTCCGAAAACTCGTAAGCCTGTGTAATCCGAACATCGGTGATAAAGCAAACTAAAAAGACTTTCCATATGCAATGTTTCGGATGGAGAACTGTTTAATTATAAGAAATACAGAGGTGGAAAAAGCTTCAACCCAAAATTTCTTTGGCAATCCAGCATGAAAAAGTAAAGCTAAACCATGTTCAACCACATGCCTATGTTTTCGTTCGGCAACGCCGTTTTGCTCTGGAGTACCGGGACAAGATGATTGATGAATAATTCCATGATCATGCAAGTAAGCAACAAATTCAGTTTTACCAAATTCACCACCTCCATCAGATTGAAAAATTTTCACTTTCTTGGAGAATTGGCATTCAACAATTTTAAGAAAAATAGTGACGCAACGAAAAAAATCTGATTTTGTGTTTCAGAGGGTAAATTCAGGTATAACGAGAGTAATCATCCACAAGGAGCATACAAGTTCTCCTTCAGTGCTCTAATACCATAAAGAAGTAGAGATTGATAACAGAAAAAGGCTCTTTATTAAAATTGTTCAATACAACTGGACTTGTTTTGCATTGTATTGTATATATACAATGTAAAAGCTACTCTAAAGCTACTCGATGTATCTACACAAATGTGCAATTAAAACAATAGAACGTGGATTAACACTTCTTGGTGGATAGTTGGTTTGGTGGCTCATTAATATTCATTTCTTCTCTTTTTGACTTTGCATTCTCATCATGGATTAACACTAAGTTTAATATTTGTGCATGGTGAAATGTTACCGCCATAGAACGTGGCCTCAAAACAAGGGAAATTTTCTATTTTATTTTGTGGGGTTCTATTGAGCACATAAAATCACTAATTAAGCTACCACGCTACAATCAATAAAGAAAAAAAGGAAAAGAACTCCCCTCAATAGTATTAGAGATTTCACACGTCTTCCGGTGAGATTGGTCTCCTTCTCGATCAATTCCTTGACCATCGTGAACTTGTTTTAATTTCGAACCGAAAGAAGAGCATATGGTATAGAGCGTGCTCATTAATTATAGCCCGTCCATCACAATTTAATTTAAGGCTTGTAAGTAGGTTGTGATGTCATGATCATAGTAAGAACGGTGGTGAATGTAAATTTCCCATTGCGTAAACATTGGGGGTTGTAATATATAGAAAAAAGGGAGAGAGGAAGAGTGGTTGAGACAAATTCGTGCCAAAAAAAACAAAACAAAAAGCTCATTAATTAATTGTATCGGAAATGCTACAGTCACTCCTCTCGAAAAGGGTGGAAGGAAGAGTGTTTGAGACAAATTCGCGCCAAAAAAAAACAAAAAACAAAAAGCTCATTAATTAATTGTATCGGAAATGCTACGGTCACTCCTGGCCTCTCGAAAAGGGAGAGAGGAAGAGTGGTTGAGACAAATTCGTACCAAAAAAAAACAAAAAACAAAAAGCTCATTAATTGTATTGGAAATGCTACCGTCACTCTTCTCGGCCAGTCCCGCCTCATATGCAATTGCCGAGAGGAGTGACTTAGCATTATACAGAAAGATGTAAGCTAGCTAGATATGCTTAGGTGGTTGGGGCTGGGATAATTAGGGAGCGTGGAGGGCTGTGGTGGATATATTTGTGATTGTGTTTCATTTTTTATCGAGAAAAAGCAAGCAAAAAGTGTCATGCATGTCTCAAACATATGCATCGAGTGGCTCAGCCTCTGATTCAGTACTTGATTGGCAATGGACAAGGTACCTTTCTTTGGCTTGCAAATTGGCATCCCCTTGGACCTCTTTTTACTAAATTTGGTGAGAATATTGTATATAATCTTGGTAGATCTTTGACCTCTAAAGTCTCCTCAATTATTCATGAGGGGGTGTGGAGGTGGCCTAGACGACGAAATAGGGATACTCAGTTTATCATAGAACATACACCTGCTGATTTTAAACCAATTTGTGATAGGCTGGATTCAGTTGTGTGGCTTCCTCATCCAGCTGGTTTTACTGTGTCTTCTGCTTGGGAGGCAATTAGGCTTAAACTTCCTATCCAGCCTTGGTCAAGCATAGTTTGGTATAGTAAAAATGTGCCTTGTTGGGCCTTCATTCTGTGGCTAGTTGTGCTTCAGAGACTCAGTACAAAAGATAGGTTATTGAGTTGGGGGATGAATGTAGAAGATGGTTGTGTTCTTTGTTGCAATGGCCAAGAGTCTCACGAACATTTGTTTTTTCAATGTGTTTTTTCTCAATCAGTTTGGGGAGCTATTTGGCAACGATGTTCTGCTGCTCAAATCCCTTCTTCCTTACCTGATATGATTGCTTGGTATATTCAGAATGCTAAAGGGTCTGGTTTTAAGTGTTGGCTTTTGAAGAGTGTGCTTGCTGCTTGTGTCTACAACTTGTGGATATATAGAACGTAATCAACGGTTTTTTCAGCACAAGTTTTCTCCTCTTGCTCAGGTTATACTTAAGACTGTAACTTCTATTCGGGAATTAGTGCACTCGAAGAGGGGGGTTAAACAATCCCAAAAGAACATGGAGTTATGTTGTGGATTGGGGCTCTCAAATAGGATTTTTGCTCCTCCTGTTTTGTATAGGCAAAATCTGTAAAGATTAGGAAGTTCTTTCGCTGTTTTTTATGGTCTTATTTCCTTTATTCTCTCTAGTGGTTCTCTGAGGCTTTGTCTCAGGTGCCTTAGGAGTTGTGTTCTTTCGGGGGTATGCCCTCAGAGTTGTACATGAGTTTGCGCTTTATAAAGGAATGTGCTTATCCAAAAAAAACATATGTATCGAGTGAGTTTAGAAATGACAGATGCTTGGATTCATCCAAAAGCACATGGGAAATAGAGTCTCCAGAAATGGAGGCATCGCCTTGATAGTGGTTTCTGAGAAAGCTCGAAGCACAAATCATGCAGCAAATAAAGAAATTAGTCTTTTAGAGCAATTGTCACACCCTCGAAGGAATATATTTTGCAAGAAACACTGACACACCCAAGTTGAATTTGTTCAACCCAACCAACATTCGCACGAATTTATGTTTTGTCATAGCTGACATTTAGTCTTGTTACTGAAAATTTCACACCTTGAGAATTTTATACAGATATACTTCTCAAATGGTAGTTCTCGTATTCATATAAAGTATAACATGTCTTTCTTAAGATTTTGAATATTTAAAAAAGGAATTCTTAAAGAACTTAAGCTCTAAAAAGGAAACGGTAAAAACTTCTAGTACTTTTTTTTATCTGCAACAAAGGAAGTAAGAACTTCCAATATTGCATTTCAAGTTCACTCAAATAGCGCTTTAATGAAGGAGTGTTAATTAGTGAAATTTTAGTACACTACAACAAAAATCACATTCGGTGACATGTAAAAATGTCACCAAAAGTCCAAATTTTGTCACTAATTATCTTCGGTGACACAAGAAGAGGTGTCATTGTATCCATGACACTGAAAGTCAAGGGTGACAAAATTGTGTAGTTGTCACGGAATGTTGTCAACAGTGACAAAAATTTGGTGTCACAGAAGATAGATTTTCCGTGACACAATTGTCACCGAAAGTAACAGTGACAACATTATGGTGTCACGAAAGAGAGATTTTCTGTGACAAATAATTATGTCACGGAAAGTAATGATGACAGTAAAATATTGTCACAGAAGATAGATTTTTCTATGACAAAAGTTGTCACCAAAAGTACCTACCATGACAACCAATTGTGTGTCACCAATAACCTGTCGTAGTGGTAGACACACAATTGTGACAATCTCTTTTGTCACCAAAAATAGGACTATAACAGCAAATATTATTCTCCCCTGCTTACAAAGTTTCAATTTTTTTTGTATCCTATGATTCAACTTAACAAAACTTAAATTGCGAAGAAGCAAAATCTCATTCAAATCAAATATTCAATAAGTCAACATTCATCATCCAACTTCACAACCCTTCAAAACATTCATCCTACAACAATAACCACTTCAAACTTAACAGTATTACCGAAACTACAAAACATCCATATCCATGGTGTGTCCAATGACAAAAAAAACTCAAAACAAGTGTTCTATTTAACTACCAAAAAGTCTTCAACTCCATCTCAGTAAACTGCAAAAAAGAAACTCCATCTCCTTACCTGTACAAAATTGCAACAACAAAAAAAAAACAATAATGTAATATGTCAAGCCTACGAAAGGTTCTAAACAAGAAAGAGATTTTGCTCCAAATTGTTATACAATGAATTATAGCATGACTCATAAGTGACTAACTGAGTAAGTGAGCTACCCAACCCAGATTTTGAGGTCATTCTACATAATATAGATGATATGCAACCTACGTAGTAGCAAAACTTCACCAGAATCGAAGTGTAACGTGTAAGACATGGACACGTTCCGGTCACACTTGAGACACGTGTCCGACACATGAGCAACATTAATTCAAGCTTTATCACACTTATAAAACTATCATAAGATGACAGTTTACAAGAATAAGGCAAGAATAAGGTAATTAAGGTATTGATATACTCATAGTGATTGCTAGAATTTATATGCGTTTCGGCATGCGAGTAAGCTTTCACGGCCTCAATTCAAACCCTATGAATTTACCAAGATACAAACAACCGTCAACAAGCTATATCTAGTATCAACGTGCTCTAAGTGTAAGCTTAACTATCACTATTGAACTCAATTGCCCGCCTATATGTCAAGATGATCGAAAGTAAGGTATATCTAGTATCGTGTAAAAATTATGGGTTTCGATAAAAAAATTTTTTTACTTTTTCAGTTTCTCTTGTCAATACAAAACCAGAGAACTAAAACATACGGTCATAATTCAACCAAACAAGAAAAATACTCACACAGCAGCAACTGCCGAGGTAGGAGTTGGAGGTGGAATAGGAACAGAAGCAGGCGAAGGTACAAGAACAGGTGCTGGCGAAGGTATAAGAACAGGTGCAGGCCTGTGAATTAGAGATGACACGTGAGCAAAAAATAAATTATGTGATGCACAAATGAAAATTACAATGCTTAAGGCACTGTTTGCACGTATAAATCCTATGATTCAAACTCACGACGACTTTGTTATGGTAGGAGCTTGAGGGGCAGCAGGAGGGGCTGGGGGCTGGCGGCTGGCGCACTTGTCTGCGGTACCTGCACGGACAATTAGAGGCATTTCACATAAGCACCAAAGTTAGCCAGTAAGGAACAATGAAAGTTTTTTTTTGGGGTAACTGATACAATGAAAGTTCAAAAGAGAAAACAACATAACATAGCACATCATATTCAAAGAGCTTAGACCTGCAAATCAACCTTATTTATGATGCTAGTACAACTAATACGAACTAGTGTACATTTTGAGGAGCTATAGCCCCATCTAAGAAATTCGGTATGGCAAAAAATATTATCCACGTTTCTCATCTGACATTACTATATGGTAGGGATGAACTATGACTAAGCTTAATCTCAACATGAAGATGGCATTCCTTATGCTCACCAAAACTAGCCCACATAATGTCAGCCCAAAGCTTCAGGCCAGGCAGAGGCAAAGTGGAAGTAATTTTAAGCTAAAGTTTCTTGAGACCACAAACTGTTAAACCATTCCATCCACTCACAAGAAAGGCCTCCTCGGGGAGAAAATCAGACTTCATCTGATACTTGACTACACAGAGCCTAACAACTTGCAAAGTTTGGTAGCCATGCACTTGATACAAACAGGGCCCAGCGGTTCTAAGTAGGTCAAAATAAAAATTTAAACCCTGAAGTCCAGCCACTTCTTTCAAACATCAATTTTGCAATTCTAAGATGGAACAGGCCTTCCACCATTCCAAATGGTTGAACAGTGCGTGGATAACAAATTGTACATCAACCAAAAAACATGCACAAATACACAATCCTTTCATTCTCAAGGCCAGGTAAGGTCCAATAATTTGATCACATGGAATTGGTAGTGCATAATTCATCAAGGCCTGAACCCATAAATGCCACTATATAAACAGCCCTCCACACTCTACAAAGCCTTGTCTATTGAACACAAGGAGTACTACAGAATTACTTGTCCTTTGGGGATTGTGTTCTGCAAGCAACTGAAATAGTTAAGTACTGTTGGCAGCAGTATCCCAAGTTTCCTCTATGAGAAGTTCAGAAACCATATGAAAATTTGAAACGCAAAAGAAACGATCTAAACACTAGAAGTTCTAACATGCCTACCTCCACCTGCTTAAACTAAACCCTCCCTACCCAAAAGTCGATCGCTTACATTCAGAGTCAAACTAAAAGGTCCTCCATCTACGATCTAGGAGGTTTCAACCCAAAATCAAAATGACTATCCAGTCTATGAAGGGCAGGCAAACTAACAACAGTGAGAATGGAAAATAACAAAGCAAAATCTTACAAAATCCTATTTGCAACAAATTCGAAACATGCTCAAAGCCCTTCATTCCGGTTTTACATTTATAAGAAGCAATGGAAACAAAATTAACACAAACGACTCCAGAATGGTAGGTCTTACCTTAGTTGTAGGTGTAGTTTATGCTGTTGAACCTTCACCAGATGAACCCTTATTCTGGCATTGTTAACCACACACAGAAAATCAGCACCAAACCAACCATACGTTCTGTTATGACTCAGAAAATAGTTAACCAATAAAGAGAGACTAATAGATCAAATCAACAACAGAAAACACAAACATAGACAGAATATCTCTGACAGAGATCTATGCCCACACCATACATCAAACTAGAATCCCACCGTATCTCCATCCCCCACCAAAATACTTAGAAAACTCATCCCAAACTCTCACGGCACAAGACAATTACTAATTTGTTCCACCAAGAGCCAACACCGCTGCAGTGGTGGCATGTTCCACCAAGACTACCAAATTTATGGAAGTAAAAAAGATCCAAAGCAACATATGGCTACTCCATTTACTTTAATTATCTTTCACTGTGTTCACAAACAAAGAATAGGAGAAGTCCATTACCTTTCTTGTAGTTCATGTTGCATACATTTAGCATTTTGTAGGCTTCTAAAAATCTTTTTATTGCAGCTGAGAGTTTCGCCAACAAATTAAGTAATCATCTCCACAACCCAGCCATCAGCTTGCAAAAAAATCAGAACACGCGGCAACATAAAAGCAGGCTTGTACTTCCAAATGGAAACAAAAAACCAAGAAGCAAGGAAACAACAGATGTCAAAGCCATGACTTACATGGCGTTAGAGACGGCAACAATCTTCTGCTTTCCAAATTACTGTGAAAATAAATCTGCTCAATCAATACCACAGGACAACCTTTATGCATGTTTCTTTTTCTTAAGGTTAGAATAAGTAAATGTAAGAATCCAAATTAGATCAATCATAGCTAACAATCTGTTCATCGAACATGAAATACCAAAAGCTAAAGAGAAATACGTTAACAACTATATTGAGGCTATATGTGTAACACCAAGTATTAGAAGAACTAATAATCTACCTGAGACAAGATCATTCATGTGGTCTTTAATATCCAGATTCTATATACAAATACTTTCCATGAACACTTAGTGTAGCTACATAGAGGCACAACTGGAAGTAATCGCAAATCTCTATCAAAGCACGATTGGAAGGACTTGAAATCTGCAAAAAAAACAAAAAAAAAACACAAAAAAAAAAAAAAAACAAAAACACAAAGATGATTGTGAAGAAACCAAAAAGAACTCTCTAAGTAGATACTATATTACACAATTAGGAAGAGTTTTTGGGGTGCATACATGAAGTCAAAGTCACCATGTTCGAGGTCGGTGATTGGGGGGGATCCGAGCCCTCACAATATATCCATGGCCATAGAGAAGATCCGATACAGCAACAACCAACCATATGCAGAATAATTAGGAGGGAGAGGTCTAATTGATATTCATGGTCATAGGGAAGATCCCATATAGCAACAACCAACTTGAAAGCATGATTATGCAAATAATTTCTATTGGAGATTGTGAGGGGAGACCTATCTTCTACTCGTAGATTTGGGCCAGATAAAATGATTTAGGGTTTCCAATCTGGGTTTACGTACTGAGCGATTTAGAGTCTACAAATTGGGGCAAAAAATTTACACGTACGTATGTACATACACAACATAGAATTGTAAAATTGGATAAAACCTGATAGCTGTGAGCATCTCCACAAGGAAAACTTAGTTGATCTAGAGTGCGTGTGGTGAAGAACAAATTATGGTCACTGTGTAAGAACAACAGTCTGTACATCAAAGATTAAAAAAAAAAAGTAAAAACAGGGGATTCAAAGCACATACACACCATAAAATTGATTCAAAGCGTATAAAAATACAAGAAAATATTGAAATAACTATGTGAAAGATCTATTTATAGAAATATTGAAATAACTACGCGTTAATTGGGAAATATGGAACCTGGGTATTTGTTGATCTTGAAGGATGGTAGAAGCTGGGGACTAAAAGGAATTGATTGGGTGTTGGAGGTGATGAAGATTAGACGATCGTGGAGCCGCAGCGCCTGTGGAGAGGTAAACGATCGTGGGGGTGGTGGGTTGCGGCGTCTGAGAAAAGTCGATGCCGAGAATATTACGGTAAGAGAATTTTTGGTGATTTTGGTGACAAGCGTGTGGCCACGGAACGACGTAGTTTTGGTTTACCAACTTTTCAGTGACACCCCAAAAATTAAAAATGCCCGCCCAAATTGTTTTGGCCCGCGGCGCCAAAGTTTAGACCATTTGGTGACAATTAAAAGCCTACTCCTGTCACCGTAAATCTCCTCATTTGGATCTTTTGGTGACAACTTTATACTTGTCACCGAAACTTGTCTTCAGTGACAAATATTTTGTCACCAAATTTTCTCATTATTTACCCTGGTGACTTAAAGGTTTTTAGTGACAAGCAGTAAAATTGTTTGTCACTGTTGAGGACATTCTGTGTCAACACCAATTTTTTGTCACCAAAAGGTGTCAAAGGGTGTCACCATTGGTGTTTTTTGTTGTAGTGGTAGTGTGAGAGAGAGATGCATTGTTCCAATTTTATCTGATGTCATGACATGGAGACAGCCAGGGCATTGATGAAACAGGACACGAAGGGGGAGACCATACTAAAGGAAGAAATAGGAGAGGAAGGAAAAGGAAGGATAGTTTCCTTTATAGTCACCACAAAGCGGCATCAATTGAGTTAATAGCTAGCTAGTACAAAGGAGCCTCATCAAAATAACAAACTATTTAGATTTGAGTTATTTGACTAACCTCTGCTAGAATCTTATCCAGCTTGGCTTTCGCTCTGGATGACGTATAAACACCAATGCATTCAGCATGCTAGTAAGCGAGTAAGCAATAATATCAGTATCTTTCTAATAATCATGTGTCTTATATTCTCTCTCTTTGCACACAAACAGAAGTGGTCTCTCCACAAAGAGCATCAAAAATTAGAAGCTGCAAGTAGGGGGTATCTTTTTAATGGTGGTGGTGAAATAATGGTGCGCGACTAGTGGTGGAGACCTAGTTGTGGTGGTGGCCGGTAATGTGTGAAATGATGGAGTGGTGCGCTGAAGGTGCGGTGGTGAAGTGATAGTGGTCGACGTGGTCATGAGGTGGTCGTAACAGAAATGGTGAGGTCGAAGGATGGTCAATTAATGATGGTAATGGGGGTAGCGGTGGTGTGGTAGTCGTAAGTATCGGTCAAGTTATAGTGTTTGTGGAAATCCATATTTCGCTTCGTAAGTATACAAGTCCGACTTTTGGCGAATCTCCATGAAGAAACTTTTTTCGTATGCTTTGATGAAGTGTGTAAAGCCCCATTAACTATATGAAACTCTAAATTAATAAAGAAATATGTTTGAACTAGGAAGTGAGTACTGAATGAAATTTGGGATGAGTAGAAGGGCGCAAAAATAGTTTTTTAGCCTTAGTGACTCCAACGATCTTTTTAACCCACTTTTCGTAGTAAAAGCTCAATTACCTTAATTTTTTTGATTCCACCATCTCTTAGTAATTTTCATACCCTCTATATCAATACCAAATAGGTTTTGATTTGATTCAAAAGAAGGGTGATGCAAGGATTTGGCCAAGATTATCTATTTTTTTGACCCATTAAGGATAAAATTCTAAAACTTTTTAATTTCAAAATAATTTTAGATCCAAAATACTTTGGTTAGAAATTAGTTTCAACAAACTTTTCAATAGTTCAAATCACGCGCAAATCAGATTTCGGGAGCGTCCGTAACAAGCCTGCGAAGTTATGCCTTTTTTGCAGCTTTTTGGTGCGCCCGGGCGCATAAGGGTGCGTCTGGGGAGCATGTACTTGCGCCTTAGGCGTATTGCACTAAACATAGATATGTTGACTCTTCCCCTCCTGCCCAATCGCCCCGCCATCTCATCTTCTTCCCTCCTCTTGCTTTGCCACCACCACTACCTCACTGATTATGACATTATTGTTGTCGTATGTAACACATTGAAATTTGAAGCATTAGGTAATTCATCGGTTTTCCATGCGTGCAATCCATCGAGCTTCTGTATCGGGAAGGAGCAGAACTAGAATAGAAGAGCTTGAATTATGTTAACATAGATATGTCTTATTTTCCCCTCCTGCCCTGCCCCTTCTTTTCTTCTTCTATCCTACGTCCTTAAACAGAAATCTCTTCCTGAGTCTGAAGCCTGGCCAATTTCACTATGGACTGGAAACTGATGATCAAGCAAGTATCTATTCTGTTTGACCAAAAAAAAAAAAAAAGATGATCAAGCAAGTAGCACTAGCACTAGCTTTTCAACTATCTATATCAAATTCCAATAAAAGGCAACTTTGATTTTGATGCCGCTAAATTTCTCACTTGATTTTGGGTTTCTGCCACGTCTTGGTGAACTTTACTTCCCCATTAAGGACCGAACCAACAAACCTTTCCACTTCTTCGGCATATATTCATCTCACCATCAAATGCCTCTTACTTCCCCTTTCGAGGTTTGAAGGCAATGAAAAATGGAAGCACAAATCATGCAGCAAATAAAAAAATTAGTCTTTTAAGGCAAGAAACAGCTAATTTCGCTCCTTGAAAATTTTGTACAAATACACTTCTCAAAGATTAGTTCTTGTTTTCATATAAAGGCATGTATGAATGCCAGCTGCCTTGAGTTCTCTCCTTTTCTGCTGGGAAGCAAGCCTTCTGGCCTCTTTAAGTTGCTTCCAATTTCACCCGAATCTACTCTTTTGATAACTCTGATCAAGAACGGAGTCCGCTCTCTAAACATTTGAAAGAACTTCTTCATCTGGTGCAACTAGATCTTGGATCAAAAGATTGTTACAAGATCACAACAAATGTCATTGTCATTTCTGCTTTCCAACTGTTGATCCCCTCGGTGCTTCAAATACAGAATTATAACAGTCTGTTTTTCCCTTTACAAGTTGAGAATGATGAGAATGAAAGATTGAATGAACCTGACTGCGGATTATTCCCATCTTTGGTTCTTCTGTAAAAAGTCCAACCACATTTGGAAAGGGCCTATAGATGTGCTTGCGGTATCGATTGAACACGAATGTTTGAATCTGAATTTTCAAACCATGTGTGGAAAGGGCCTTCCCTCCGTCTTGATTTTGAAACCGGTTCTCCTGTAGCTATCAATGTGTGGTTAAAGGATTGGTTTCATCTGGCTCCTCCTGATGACGAATACATTTCGAAATCCATTTGTGTGATGTGGGCTCTTTGGCTTTGCAGGAATAAAAGCATGTTTCTAATGGGATATTCATCACACTTCCCGGATACTGCATTTGGTGAAAGGCCATAAATGACAGATTCATTTCTTGGATAAAAATCCTGTGATACAAGAAATAAGCTTTTGCGTGGGCGGCTTTGATAATAACAATCGCAGGGTTGATTCAGGCTGTGAACAGATTCTTTCTTCCTCGGCAGCCATGGCTGAAGCAAAAGCCTGTCTTCAGGATTGCAAGTGATATGGGATACAAGGTAGATGGTCATATTACAGTGGTGGGAGGTGGAAACTATAGATCTTTATTGTGGTCAGGTTCCGCATCTATCTTGTGTTTATTTATGTGAGGGGACTCTATTTCCAGACTTCCAGTCACACAAGCCAATAAAATCGTGCTCAACAAGTAGAACAATGGAAAAACCTTAGATCGCCTAGATTTATAAATATTTGCTATTTTTTATCTTTTTAATTAATCAATCCACCAATCGATAAATAAGCTAATCAAACGAACGAGGAGCAATAAAAAGACGAACGCAAAGATATACGTGGAAAACCCTAAACGGGAAAAAACCACGGGAAGGAATCAAAACACTATACTCATTGTACGGTTACAAACAAACCTATACTTACAACCCAGAATCGCTCTCGGTTGACCAAGGTTGATTGTCGAATCGCTCGTTCACCGCACCCAGTGCTTGACTGCTGCTGCCTTGAATCCACAAGCCTTCCACTATCCTTCGGAAATCCACCGAAGGCCAACTCAAGTAAGTTGAATCAAAGATTGGAAAGAAACTCCATGAAGTTAACCTTGTTGCTCGATGATCAATTGATCATGTTTGTACTTCAAGAAACAAAACCAAAACCCCTTCGATGTATTCTTAAGTTTGGACGTGCTTGGGGGAGGCTCTCATATGTTCGGTAATCCCGAAATCCCAAGTGAGCCGCATATATATAAATGGAAGAAATCTGTCAAGTTGCTCGAGCACTTGTTAATGCTTTGCTGGAGTTGCTCGAGCACTATTTCTGAGAATCAATTCCATATTTTCACACCGCTGATTCTGTGATCCCCTTTCCTTATATATCTGCTTTGATCACGAATTCCCTTGATTCCTTCCATCCTTTTCCTTCTCTATCTCTCAATTACAATATAATTGATTTAGTTGCTAAAAACGCATCCTCTCAATTACAAATGATTTGATTTCCTTCCACTTTCTAAATAGACACTCTAGAAATAAATAAAGAATAAATTTCAACTCAATAATAAGAGATACAAATCAATGTATTTTTGTCATGAGATTTGCCAAATAAAAACTTGACCTTACAAACAAGAATATGATAGCACTTAATTTGTGGAAGCAACTCATGTGTGACTTGTGAGTTGCTCTTTACAGAATGCTTTCTCTGTTCATGGTTATTTTGATTGAGGTTGGTTAATTATGCTTAAAGTGTTGGGTTTCCCTTCTTATGTGAATTTTGTGGAGGCCAAATATTTTTGCCTTGTTTGGATCATAACTTGAATCATCCAAACGAGGCATTTGTTTGCCCAATAACAATTTGTCCAATCATTACCCTAATTTCTCACTCCACTCATTACCCGAAAATCAAACTCAAAAATTTTCAAAACATCATCCAAACAAGGCATTTGTTTGCCCAATAACAATTTGTGTGTGCCCCAAAAAGGATTTATTTGTAGGCTAGTTTTTGGGTATATAGAAGTTTCTACGGATATTTGTTTTACAGAACACATGATTTGCAAATGACCTTGGCACCACTTGGCTTCTCTTGGAAGATAGATGAGTTTTTGTCTTTGGGGGAATGCAATCACAATTGGAACTTTCTTCCAAAATTTCTCAAGATTTTGCAACAAAATGTAACACCTGCTCAGAGTTTTCTCATTCAACAGTTTTCGCTGTTTTCCCCATGCAGTTAGACGGCATTTTATTGTTCATTCTTTATTTTGCACAGTGTCTGGATAATTTGTCGGATTGATCAGCTAGGGTTGTAAGCGAGGCGAGCCAAACTTAGTCGAGCTTGAGCTCGGTTCGATTACTAAACGAGTCAAAAACTAGAGCTCGAGCTCGGCGCGAGCTTTAACGAGCAAAGGGTAGTCATTTATTAAACAAGACTCTTTAATCGAGCCAATCCTCCATTAACGAGGCGAGCTTTTGTCGAACGACAATATTTGAAAGTGGATTTCGAAGTATAAACTTTTGTTTTAGCGGGCAAGAGTAATTCGACGTGGCCAAGAGCAATTCGATGTGGCCAAGTACAATTCGATGCGGCAAAGAGCAATTCGATGTAGCCAAGTGCAATTTGTAGAGAACAAGTGCAATTCGATGCGGCCAAGAATAATTAGTAGCAGCCCGGTGCAATTTGATGTGGCCAAGTGCAATTCGATGCGGCCAAGAGTATTTCGTAGCGCCCCAGTGCATTTCGATGCGGCTAAGTGCAATTCGACGCGGCGAAGTGTAATTCCATACTTGCGTTTATGGATCTCAGTGTCAATTTATTCCCATCCATTTTTGGGAGATGATAAACTGCTCTTCATGGCGGTGCATACAGAGGTTTAGGACGTCCGATGAGGTCGGCATCTTCGGTATGGTTCTTAGATCCTCTGTCTTTTCCTCTCCCTTCTATTTTTTTCGGGCCCCCTCCTCTAGCCTTCTGCGTTTTCTTCCTGTTCTGTAGTTTTATTTCCGACGGTCCCCTCCCGGTTGTGTTTCATCCGTGCTTTGGATCCATTGTCGGTCTTTTTCTTGGGTTTTTGCCAGTTCTTAGCCTAACAGCTTGGTGGATCTGGTGGTTTGGACATGGCTGGCGTCTGTCTCGCGCCGGTTGCATTGTTGGATGCATCGGTCATCGCCTAACGGCTCGGTGAGCTTCTGCGGCAGATGGGTGGTATGCGGATGGTGCCTTTTCTCGTGGTGGCCAATGGTGGCATGGTGGTTTTATTTGGCAAAGCTTTATTCGGGTTGTTTAGTGGTTCTATCGGTGGTCTAATCGCCGGAGGTGGGGCAGCGCTGCAGTGAAGAACCTCAGAAGTCTTGGGTAGGTTTTGGGTATTCTTGGGCTAGATCTAGCCCACCTTGGCGGTTTAGATGGCGGGTTATTGGGCATTTATTTTTCGATCTGGCATTTGAAGGCCTTAATATTTGTTTGATTTGTATTGTAGTATCTGGGCTTTGAGGCCTTTAGGTGTTTGGGCATCATGCCCTCTGGCTGTTGGGCTCTGCCCTTTTAGCCAACCTTGGTGGGATTCCCCTCCCCATTACCCGATCTTGATGTTACCTTGTCAAGTTTGCTAATAAATGGTTACTTTTGCCGATCAAAAAAACTATATCAATTAGCAAGTCTCTAAAATGATGCTATATAACAACAATGAAGGAAATTGACTCTAAAAGATTCAATTCCAATCTAAAAATCCATAACACAACTGAAAGAATTTCCATAAGTGACCAACACAGGCTATAGTAGCCAAGCAAACAAAAAAGGAGGGACTATAGTAAACATGTAATAGAACGTACCCCTCTGGAAAACAAATTAAAATACATGTAATCAATTTAACACCAGCATCAGTTGCACTGGACATTCTGGAGTTGCCTTGTCGCGGTATTGATGTCCATGGTGCAATCCAAATTAGTAGCTTTCTTCCTCTTGAAAATGAACATGAGGTCCACCTTTCCGTTCAAAGTCAATTGGTATTCCTAGCTTGGTAGTTAACTAGGTTTACTGAAACAATTATGTTTTTGGCGAATTGGAGAAATGTTTTTGAATTTGGGATTTTAGCACCCCCAACTGGCGTACCCTTATAGAAGAAATTGACAGTGGAGTTTTTGTATTTATAAGGGCCAAAATTTGTGTTCTTGACCCCAAGTGCAGTGTTCATCGTTATGTTGAATGAAGGGGTGGTTGTTTGGACAGTGGAAGCGCCGAACATGGCAGAACTAACCCGGAATTGAGGAGTTCGGACTTTCATAACCGTCATTGTGAAGAGTACGATGATTCCGGTTTGAAAAATGACAAAGGCCACGCCATATAGCAAGCATTTCTTACTTTTCTGGCTTCGGAGCTCGGATGAGGTTGCTTTGCCCGCTTTTGGTCGCTCCAGTAATAACAGTTGGCATGCACCCGCAAACGGATTCCCTGCTTTGTATTCCACTGCCATAGGACTTGTTTTGGGAAATTGGTTTTTGTTTTGCTGGTTGAATTGGGAGAGTAGTGAAGGGAATTCGGATTACTTAGGCGCGTCGAATTACATTTGGCCGCTATGAATTGTAATTGGCCGTGTCTAGTTACAGTTAGCCGCTAGGAATTGCACTTGGCCGCGTTAAGTTGACTAGGCCGTATCGAATTGCAATTGGCCGCTATGAATTGCCCTTGGCCATTACGAATTACACTTGGCCGCGTTGAATTTGAGGCGGCCAAGTGCAATTCGAGGCGTCCAAGTGCAATTTCAAGCGGCCAAGTACAATTCGACGCGGCCAAGTGTAGTTTGATGCGGACAAGTGTAAATCAATGCGGCCATGTGCATTTCGATGCGGCCAAAAGGAATTCGATGTGACCATGTGCAATTCGTAGTGGCCCCTAGTGCAATTCGATATCAATGAGTGACAGAAGCCACAACATTTGATACCAAGGAGCCCGTCGCCAGAAGCACAAGAAATGGCTACTCTACGGTGTAGCCTTCATTGTTTTCTAGACTGGAATCATAGTCCTCTTCTCCTTGACGGTCACGAAGGTCTGAAATCTCAAGTTCCGGGTCAGATCCGCCACCTTCGACACGTTTGATATCCAACCACCAACACTTCCTTCAATCTTTAAACCAACTTCGCACTTGGGATCAAGAACACAAATTTTGTCCCCTACAAGTACGACAACAGCATAATGCATGTATTTCTACTATAGCGAGGCTGAGGTTGGGAGTGTTGTTAATCCCAAATCGAAAGCCCAATTCCGAAGGACCAAAAAGTGTACCATTGCACTGGACCTTGCTTTGACCAATCTAGTTGGAAATTCGAAACTGGCAAATGATCTAAGCACAGGAATTGGGCATTTGAGAAGCCGATTGAAATTGAATGGGAAAGTGGAGTTGATGTTGATTTTCAAGAAGGCCGTCGACATGATTTGCACAATGGAAGTGAATACCGCAACACAGTCCGCCCATAACATCAGTTGCAAGTAGATACAATGCAGTCATCATCAGTTTGTATTTTAAGTTGGCCAGAATAGAAAACTTTGATTGTTCCTCAGGGGTTGAGTTTGACTTTTTTTACTAAATCATCTGTTTGGGGATTTCTTCGCGGTTTGCTTTACGTAATTGGGATTTGTACTACACATTTGCTCTTTTGTGTTTTTTTTTTTCTATTTTATTTTATGGAAAGCCATAAAATTTCGATTCTTTGAATTCATTAGTCTTTTATGGACTGTATTTATTATTTGCATTGATTTTGGATTTGGGTATGTAAACGTGGAGTTCATTTGAGGGAAATCCAGTACAAAGGTAAACGAAACCGTTAGGAGTCCAATATATCATGCTTCTTTTGTTTGATTGAGTTTTTCTCTAATTATTTAAATCAAGTTAACCTAATATGAGGGCACTATTGGTATAACCAGATGGGGGTTTTCCCACCATTACAGTAATAATGGTTTTAGTAGGGGTCATTTATAGGGGGAAGTAGATGGCATGTATATGTTTGGAGTGCACCCAAAGACAAAAAAAAAAAAAAAAAAACGTGCTCTAACCGCTCTGCTTCGCATGTCTAACACACATGTGATTCTGCCAGATGCTCCTTCTTTCAAATTCTCTGCTATTGTCAGGAAGTTGCAATCAATAGGATTTCGCTAATCCTCCCTTCCCAAAAGGAAAAGCGTGACAGCTGGTGGCCGCGCGTGTGAACTCTTTCAAGGCATGGGGCGGCATGATTCATTTTTTCCCTTTCCTCAGGGACCTGGAGATTGGTTCAAGCTGTAAGAAGAATGCTTAGTATAATTAACTCACTTCTTGGTCTTCTACCCCCTTAGTCTCTACGATCGAACACCCCCGATTTCAAACTTTCGAACATTCAAATGTTCAGAAAAGGAAATCCCAACGATTTCTATTTACCATGAAATATGTTTTTCTGTTATTTTCATTCCATGATAAATTATTTGGACCATTTACAATGAAATGTTTGTTTGTATTAAGGCATATTTATCGTGTACAAATATATTTGTGTGAGAGAGAGAGAGATATTTGAATTCGACCATAGTAAATGGAAATAGAAATCGTTGGGATTTCCTTTTCTGAACATTTGAATGTTCGAAAGTTTGACATCGGGGGCGTTCGGTCGTAGAGACTAAGGGGGTAGAAGACCAAGAAGTTAGTTAATTATACTAAGCATTCTTCTTACAGCTTGAACCAATCTCCAGGTCCCTAAGGAAAGGGAAAAAAATGAATCATTCGGCCCCATGCCT
The DNA here is from genome assembly GCA_019656295.1 of Rhododendron mucronatum var. ripense. Lineage (NCBI taxonomy): Eukaryota > Viridiplantae > Streptophyta > Magnoliopsida > Ericales > Ericaceae > Rhododendron > Rhododendron mucronatum. Next base: position 2,109,939 of record BPLT01000008.1, on the reverse strand, counting down.
TGAAAGAATTAACACGCAGCCACCAGCTGTCACGCTTTTCCTTTTGGGAATGGAGGATTAGCGAAATCCTATTGATTGCAACTTCCTGACAATAGCAGAGAATCTGAAAGAAGGAGCATCTGGCAGAATCACATGTGTGTTAGACATGCGAAGCAGACACGTTAGAGCACGTTTTTTTTTTTTTTTTTTGTCTTTGGGTGCACTCCAAGCGTATACATGCCATCTACTTCCCCCTATAAATGACCCTACTCATAAAAATCTCACTATTGAACTACAGCTAACATTTTTATCTGAGGAAAGCAGTAAACTAGTTATTAACATGCTTGCAGATCGAGTGATCTATATGAAAGAAAATACATAAAAAAAACAGTAGGAAACCAATGTCCACGTGGACCAGCGCACGCAGACTGGGACAGTCGCGCGCGTGAGTGGGTCCGTTGTGTGCTGGTTCCTACCACAACGGTTTTTGAAATCTTGCCAGCTGTAGGACTAGGACTGGTATTGATTACCAGCCTTGGACCTGTCAGCCCTCCTCAGGATCAGAACAGAAAACAAAATAAAGGTAAGTTATACCTTTGGTTTTTGAGTTTTGAAAGGTGTTTGAGCTTTGAAGTTTGAAGTTGAGTGAGGTGTTTGAGGATTGTTGAGTGCTTTTCGAAAAGGAAGAACAAACTATGTTCTTGGAATTAGGGTTTGTATCATTTGGAACTTGATACTTGGTAACCCTTTGAAAAACTTGAACCCTTCGAAAGAGAAACAAAGGGGGATATATATAGGAGGAGATGGAGGTAGGTTGGAGCTATAAAGAGAGGAATTCATCTAGTCCACGAGGCTGGCTGAGGTTGCATTGGTGGCTAGGTTTCCTCCTCCAAAAAAGTTGGTGGGAATAGGCATTGCGCTCCGGCGCGCGATAGAGTCAATTTGGCACGCGAGAGTTGTGCTCTAGCACGCAAGGGTTGCGCCCTGGCGCGGATGGGTCAACGGTTAAGCTTTGACCATTGACCACACCTGGCAGTTTGACCAGCGCGCACAGGTCCTAAACCCGCGTGTGCTGGTCAAAGGCCAAGTTTTGACTGTTGACCAACACTTGTCAATTTGACCCGTGCACGCTGGTTCTCAACCAACGCGTGCCAATAGGGTTTTTGCCTTTTTGAAGTGGCTTAGGATCAGGTTAGGTTCAAGGGTTTTGCAAACACTCAACGCTCAAAATACTTATCATTCCCGGGGTGTTCTTGATCCATTTCATCATCGAGGAATTAAATACCCTAAGTAAACTAATCTGAAAGCCCAAATTGGGGTGTCTACAGGCTATATGATAGCATCGTGCAAATTGGTGTATCTTCTGCTACAGCCTTGATGGAGTTTTCTGTTGGCCTGCACATGGACTCCCAACTGATTAAGTGGTTGTTATGTCCTTCAACATGGGTGATGAGGTGTTTAGAAGAATAACAACACCAGAGTGTTTGCATAAGAAAGGGACTCTAACTAACTGGCAATTTACAGAATTACATGATAAAATTGCTCTGCTTGTTTCTCCTGATGAAGGGGGGTTTGATGTGTGGGTGTTGGATGAAAACGAGAGTTTTTGGACTAACCATATTGAAGTTGGGCCTTTTTCGAGGATTGCATGACATGGGATACGAGGCGGATGGTCATATTATAGTGGTGGGAGGTGGGAAAATTGTTGAATTATTAGTGACTAAGCATAAATATTCCGGTGAGCTAAAACTATTTTCATATGATACAAAGACTCGGGAAACTATAGATCTTTATTGTGGTCAGGTTCTGTATCTATCTTGTGTTTATTTATGTGAGGGGTCTCTATTTCCAGTCATGCAAGCCAAAAAAATCGTGCTGAACAAGTAGAACAAGAATAGGAAACCACTTAATTTGTGGAAGCAACTCATGTGTGACTTGTGAGTTGCTCTTTACGGAATGCTTTCTCCGTTCATGGTTATTTTGATTGAGGTTGGTTAATTATGCTCAAAGGGTTGGGTATCCCTTCTTATGTGAATTTTGTGGAGGCCTAATATTTTTGCCTCGTTTGGATCATAACTTGAATCATCCAAACAAGGCATTTGTTTGCCCAATAAAAATTTGTCCAATCATTACCCTAATTTCTCACTCCACTCATTATCCGAAAATCAAACTCAAAAATTTTCAAAACATCATCCAAACAAGGCATTTGTTTTCCCAATAACAATTTGTGTGTGGCCCAAATAGGATTTATTTGTGGGCTAGTTTTTGGGTATATAGAAGTTTCTTCGCATATTTGTTTTACAAAACACATGATTTACAAATGACCTTGGCACCACTTGGCTTCTCTTGGAAGATAGATGACTTTTTGTCTTTGGGGGAAGGCAATCACAAATGGAACCTTCGTCTAATATTTCTCAAGATTTTGCAACAAAATGTAACGCCTGCTCAGAGTTTTCTCATTCAACAGTTCTCTCTGTTTTTCCCATGCAGTTAGAAGGAGCATTTTATTTTTCATTCTACATTTTACACAGTGTCTGGATAGTATGTCGGATTGATCAGCTAGGGTTGGAAGCGAGGAGAGCCGACCTTTGTCGAGCTCGAGCTCGGTTCGTTTACTAAACGAGTCAAAAACTGGAGCTCGAGCTCGGCGTGAGCTTTAATGAGCAAAGTATAGGCATTTATTAAACGAGTCTCTTTAATCGAGCCAATCCTCCATTAACGAGGCGAGCTTTTGTCGAACGACAATTTTTGAAAGTGGATATCGAAGTATAAACTTTTGTTTTAGTGGCCAAGAGTAATTTGACGTGGCCAAGAGCAATTCTTGGCGACCCCAACTGCAATTCGATGCGGGCAAGTGTAATTTCATGTGCCAAAGAGCAATTCGATGCGGCCAAGTGCAATTCGTAGAGGACAAGTTCAATTCGATGCGGCTAAGAATAATTAGTAGCTGCCCGGTGCAATTTGATGTAGCCAAGTGCAATTCAATGAGGCCAAGAGTAATTTGTAGTGCCCCAGTGCAATTTGATGCGGAAGTACAGTTCGATGTGGCCAAGTGTATACAGTTCGATGTGGCCAAGTGTAGTTCCATACTTGTGTTTATAGATCTCAATGTCCGTTTGTTCCCATCCTTTTTTAGGAGGCGATAAATTGTTCTTCACGACGGTGCACACCGAGGTTTAGGACGTCTGACGAGGTCCGTGTCTTCGGTATGGTTCTTAGATTCTCTGCCTTTTCCTCTCCCTTCTATTTTTTTCTGGCCCCCTCTTCTAGCCTTTTGCGTTTTCTTTCTGTTCTGTTGTTTTATTTCTGACAGTCCCCACCCGGTAGTGTTTCGTACGTGCTTTGGATCCATTGTAGGTTTTTCTCTTGGGTTTTCTAGTTCTTGGCCTAACAACTCTGTGGATCTAGTGGTCTGGACATGGCTGGCGTCAGTCTCGCGCCGGTTGCGTTGTTGGATGAATCGGTCATCGCCTAACGGCTCGGTGAGCTTCCGCGGCAAATGGGTGGTATGCAGATGGTGCCTTTTCTCGTGGTGGCCAATGGTGGCGTGGTGGTTTTATTTGGCAAAGTGCTATTCGGGTTGTTTGGTGGTTCTATCGGTGGTCTAGTCACCGGAGGTGGGGCAGCGCTGCAATGAAGAACCTCAGAAGTCTTGGGTAGGTTTTGGGTATTCTTGGGCTAGATCTAGCCCACTTTGGCGGGTTAGATGGTGGGTTATTGGGGATTTATTTTTCGATTTGGCATTTGAAGGCGTTAATATTTGTTTGATTTGTATTGTAGTATCTGGGCTTTGAGGCCTTTAGGTGTTTGGGCATCATTACCTCTGGCTGTTGGGCTCTGCCCTTTTATCCAACCCTGGTTGGATTCCCCTCCCCATTCCCTGATCTTGATGTTACCTTGTCAAGTTTGCTAATAAATGGTTACTTTTGCCGATCAAAAAAACTATGTCAATTGCCAAGTCTCTAAAATGATGCTATATAACAACAATGAAGGAAATTGACCCTAAAAACATTCAATTCCAATCCAAAAATCCATCACACAACTGAAAGAATATCCATAAGTGACCAACACAGGCTATAGTAGCCAATCAAACAAAAAAGGGGGGACTATAGTAAACATGTCATAGTACGTAGGGGTAGTACAAATTAAAATACATGTAACCAATTTTACACCAGCATCAGTTGCACTGGACATTCTGGAGTTGCCTTGTCGTGATATTGACGTCCATGGTGCCTTGTCGTGATATTGAGTTGCACTGGACATTCTGGAGTTGCTTTTGAATTTGGGATTTTCGCACTCCCAACTGGCATACCCCTATAGAAGAAATTGACAGTGAAATTTTCGTATTTATATGGGCCAAAATTTGTGTTCTTGACCCGAAGTGCAGTGTTCATCATTATGTTGAACGAAAGGGTGGTTGTTTGGACGTTGGAAGCGCCGAACATGGCAAAACTAAGCTTGAGTTGAGGAGTTCGGACTTTCATAACGTCATTGTGAAGAGTAAGATGATTCCGGTTTGGAAAATGATAAAGGCCACGCCATATAACAACCATTTCTTACATTTCTGGCTTCGGAGCTCGGATGAGGTTGCTTTGCCAGCTCTGGGTCGCTCCAGTATAACCGTTGGCGGGTGCCAAGGGATACCCTGCTTTGTATTCCACTGCCATAGGACTTGTTTTGGGAAATTGGTTTTTGTTTTGTTGGTTGAATTGAGAGAGTAGTGAAGTGAATTCAGATTACTTACCCACGTCGAATTACATTTGGCCGCTATAAATTGCTCTTACCCGTGTTTAATTACAGTTGGCCGCTGCGAATTGCCCTTGGCCGCATCCAAATGTACATAGCCGCATCGATTTACACTTGGCCGCATCGAACTACACTTGGCCGCGTCGAATTGGATGCGGCCAGGTGCAATTCGAGGCGGCCAAGTGCAATTTCAAGCGTCCAAATGCAATTCAACGCGGCCAAGTGTAGTTCGATGCGGACAAGTGTAAATCGATGAGGCCATGTACATTTCAATGTGGCCATGTGCATTTCGACGCAGCCAAAAGGAATTCGATATGACCAAGTGCAATTCGTAGTGGCCCCAAGTGCAATTCGATGCCAAGGAGCAACAAAGAAGCCACATCATTTGATGCCAAGGAGCTCCGTCGCCAGGAGCACAAGAAATGGCTAATCTATGGCGTAGCCTTCATTGTTTTCTAGACTGGAATCATACATACTTTTCTCCATGACAGTCATGAAGGTTTGAAACCCCAAGTTCCGGGTCAAATCTGCCACCTTCAACACGTTTGATATCCCAACCACCAACACTTCCTTCAATCTTAAAACCAACTTCGCACTTGGGATCAAGAACACAAATTTTGGCCCCTACAAGTACGACAACAGCATAATGCATTTATTTCTACTATGGCGAGGCTGAGGTTGGGAGTGTTGTTATTCCCAAATCGAAAGCCCAATTCCGAAGGACCAAAAAGTTTACCATTGCACTGGACCTTGCTTCAACCAATCTAGTTGGAAATTCGCAACTGGCAAATGATCTAAGCGCAGGAATTGGGCATTTGAGAAGCCGATTGAAATTGACCTGGAAAGTAGAGTTGATGTTGATTTTCAAGAAGGCCGTCGACATGATTTGTACGATGGAAGTGAATACCGCAACACAGTCCGCCCAAAACATCAGTTGCAAGTAGATACAATACAGTCATCATCAGTTTGTATTTCAAGTTGGCCAGAATAGAAAATTTTGATTGTTCCTCAGGGGTTGAGTTTGACATTTTTCACAAAAGCCTCTGTTTGGGGATTTCTTCGAGTTTTGCTTTCCGTACTTGGGATTTGTACTACACATTTTTTACTAAAATTTCGATTCTCTGAATTCATTGGCCTTTTATGGACTGTATTTACAATTTGCATTGATTTTGGATTTGGGTATGTAAACGTAGAGTTTATTTGAGGGAAACTCAGTACAAATGGAAACAAAACTGTTAGGAGTCGAATATATCATGCTCCCTTTGTTTGATTAAATTTTTCTCTAATTTTTCAAATCAAGTTAACCTAATATAGGGGCACTATTAGTATAATCAGATGGGGTTTTTCCCACCCTTACAATTATAATGGTTTTAGTTTCCATGGTAAATTATGTATATCATTTACCATGAAATATGTTTTTCTGTTATTTTCATTCCATGATAAATTATTTGAACCATTTACAATGAAATGTTTGTTTGTATTAAGGCATATTTATCGTGTCCAAATATATTTGTGTGTGTGAGAGAGAGAGAGATATTTGAATTCGACCATAGTAAATGGAAATAGAAATCGTTGGGATTTCCTTTTCTAAACATTCGAAAGTTTGAAACCGGGGGCGTTCGACTGTAGAGACTAAGGGGGTAGAAGACCAAGAAGTGAGTTAATTATACTAAGCATTCATCTTACAGCTTGAACCAATCTCCAGGTCCCTGAGGAAAGGGAAAAAAATGAATCATGCTGCCCCATGCCTTGAAAGAATTAACACGCGGCCACCAGCTGTCACGCTTTTCCTTTTGGGAAGGGAGGATTAGCGAAGTCCGGCCTATTGATTGCAACTTCCTGACAATAGCAGAGAATCTGAAAGAAGGAGCATCTGGCAGAATCACATGTGTGTTAGACATGCAAAGCAGAGCGGTTAGAGCACGTTTTTTTTTTTTTGTCTTTGGGTGCACTCCAAGCATGTACATGCCATCTACTTCCCCCTATAAATGACCCCTACTCATAAAAATCTCTCTATATGCACCCATTTTCAGCCATTTCTCACTACTATATACAACCACACACACCCTTGATCCCTCTTCTCTCTGCATCAACCCACAAGCTGGTTTATTGCAAAATCAGCCTCAAACTAATTTTTCTTCTTATTCTTTCTACAAAAGCTTATCAAATCTTCACAAAACTCACTCAAACCTCCCATAAACTCAAAAACCAATTGATTTTAAGGTTCTCCAATCCGAATTAACCTCCCTTCCTCTATTTTCAAGCACATCCAAGCCTTTAACAAAACGTATAAACAAATTCCTTGGGCTAAATCATATTTTGGCCTTGAGAGGAGCTCGCCGAGACATTTCCTATTCATTCTATACTGGGTTTTGGCCTCAAACGAGTTTTACATTTAGAAAGTAACCAAAAATAATTTTTGTACTAGATATGTTACACCGTGCGTTATTTGAAGTACTATTTATTATTATTTTATTAATTATTTTTATTTCCTTTTCTACTTTGGCTAATGTTATTTAAAGATTGTGCAGGTACATTCCAGAGTCGAGCTTCATGTTAATTCTTTCAACATCTCAAAAAGCTTTTAACATTGCTTTATGTGATAAGATGAACAAAAGGGTCTTGTAAATCATTTTTCAGAGATTCGGAAAACATAAAAAACTATTTTGCTGACCTAAGATTTTATTTTGTCATATAAATGTGAACTGATTTTGAAATGTGTAGACAGGTACACTACACGGTGTTTTAGTTGCACTGTGTGTTGTATCTGGTTCGCCGTGTAGTCTTTCACGTGATATGGCAGAGTGCTGTAATGATGTTATTTGACTTCTGTATATTCTTCATTCATCATTCACATTGAACAGTGGGCACACCTGGCACGCCAGATCGAGATGCTGTATATAATCCCATGTCCCTTTCTCATATTTGTTTATTCAAAAGTTAAGTTTTTCAAACAATATTAAATTCCCCCATTTAAAATACTAAGTAGAGACCGGTTTTAACCAGGCGAGTGGTGTGCTTTTCAACAAAACGTTCCCCGTTTGTAGCGTGGTTCCTGAATCCAAAATTTCCACAAGACCAAAAGACTTCTTTTTCAAACCCTCGGTTTCTCGGATCATCCATCTCTAAAACCTTGGTGGTGACTCTCGAACGCTACGGTCGGGGAGCCCACAATATGCATTGATGAAGTGTGTAAAACTCAATTTACTCTATGGAACACTTTATTAAGAAGGGAATATGTTAGAACTTGGGAGTGAGTACCGAATGGAATTTGGAATGAGCAGAAGAGCGCAAAAATGTCTATTAGCCTTAATGGCTCTGACGATCTTTCAATCGGTCTGCCTTTGACCCACTTTTCATAGTCAAAGCTCTATTACTTTACTTCTTTGATTCCACCATCTCTCTGAAATTTTTCATACCCTCTATATCGATACCAAATAGGTTTTTGATTCGATTTAAAAGAAGGTTGATGTAAGGATTTTGCCAAATGGATAAAATTTTGAGATCTTTTAACCTCAAAATAATTTTCTATCCAAATCACTTGGGTGAGAAATTAAACTCAACAAGCTTTTCAACGGTCTAAATAGCACACAAATCGGAGTTCGGGAGTGTCCGTGGGAACCTCGCTAAGTTAGGCCATTTTTTACGGCTTTGTTGTGCGCCCGGGCGCATAGGAGTGCACTTGGGGTGCAGGTAATTGTGCCTGAGGCGCAATGGGCAAAACATAGCCCGCATTAAAAAATTTCAAATCCTTTAATTTCAAAATAATTTTGAATCCAAGTTACTCTGGTTAGTAATTAGACTCAACAAGTTTTTTAACGGTTAAAATTACACATAAATCGGAGTTCAAGAGTGTTTGTGGCAAGCCCGTGAAGTTACATTTTTTTTTACAGCTTTGAGGTGCGCCTGGGGTGCAGAGGTGTGCGCCTAGGATGCATGTGATTGCCACGGGCGCATGTAATTGCGCCAAACATAGCCCATATTAAAATTTTCAAGTCTTTTAATTTCAGACTAATTTTGGATCCAAATTATTTGGGTTAGAAATTAGACTCAACAAGCTTTTTCAACAATTAAAATCACAAGTAAATCGGAGTTCGAAAGTGTTCGTGTCATGCCCGCGAAGTTAAGCCTTTTTTTAAGCTCAGAGGTGCCCCCGGGGCACATATGCCTGCGCCTGGGACGCATGTACGTACCTGCGCCTGGGACGCATGTACGTACCTGCGCCTGAGGTGCATTGCACAAAACATAAGATATGTCATCTCTTCCCCTCCTGCTTTAACTTGCCCATTCGTCTTTTCTTCTTCCATCATCTTCCTTCACCACCACCACCACCTCACCACCTAGACCCAAGGCTGGCCCCGGGATAAGCCCCGAAGCTGTCGGTCTTGGGCAACCCCGGGCTGGGGCAACCAAAAAAAAAAAAAAAGTTATATTATAAATTTAAAAAAATTTCCCTTCCCTTTACTTGGTGTAGTGGTCGCTTAGATGCTGTTAAAGCACCAGAAGGGCCTGGTTCGACTTCCAGGCGTGCTGTTTCTTGTTTTTTCTCCATTTTTTTTGGTCTACGTCCTTTTTTGTTTTCCGCCAATCCATAATTTTTAATCTACCTCCTTTTGTTTTCCTCCAAACAATAATCTATAAATGATATGTTACATTTGATGAAAAAAAAAGTCAGTTAAAATAAATCCAGCAAGCTAACATGGTATTTATTTTTATCTTTGAACTACCATTGCGCAAGAGCAATTAAAGAGATTGGCTATGATCTCAATTGAAAATGAGGCGTGATTCCACTAAGAGTATTTTTGGGCATTTGAGACTTTTTTAACTTCTTATGCTTTTCAAACATATGCTCCATCAACCAAAAAAACAAAAGTTAGCAGAACGAGCCTAAGTTCATGGATAAGTAAAGTACGATGAATCAATTGAGAAATTTGCTTCAAAACGTGCTAGGAGAAGTTGTTTTCTTTAAATCGGATCAAGCTAATCATAAAACACTATAATCGGGGTTTACATTTTGATGTTGATTTTTTTTTTTATGTTATTCAAGATAAAAAATAATGTAATTTTGAATTTTTTTTTGTACCTAATTTTTTAAAATTTTTGTACGTTTTGGGCAACAAAACATGAGGTTGGGTAGGGCAACCCAAATGTCGGGGTCGGCACTGCCTAGACCAAGAACCAATCACAACTATCACCGCCTCATAGCCATTGCTTCACAGCCACCACTTAGAAGCCATCATTTCACCACCACCACCACCATCACTTTTCCACCAGCAATACTTCATCTCCACTATCACCACCGACATTCTAAAACAGAAACCTCTTCCTGAGTCAAGCATCTTCATGAGTGGGAAGGCAGGCCAATTTTAACTGCGAACTGGAAACTTATGATCAAGCAAGTAGCACTAGCTTTTGAACGTGCCAAGCTTGCGAAGTTAGGCCCTTTTTTTGCAGCTTTAAGGTTAAGGTGCGCCTAGGGTGCACGTAATTGCGCCTTAGGCGCATTGTGCGAAATATAACCCACATTAAAAAATTTCAAATCTTTCAATTTCAATATAATTTTGGATCCAAATTACTTAGGTTAGAAATTAGACTCAACAAGCTTTTCAACGATTAAAATCAAGCACAAATTGAAGTTCGGGAGTACTCGTGGCAAGCTTGCGAAGTTAGGCCCTTTTTTTGCAGCTTTGAGGAGCGCCTAAGATGCACGTAATTGCCTGGGGTGCATAGGAGTGCGCCAAGGGCGCATGTAATTGCGCCTGAGGCCCTCTGCGCAAAGCCAGCGAAGTTCAGCCTTTTTTTAAGCTTTGAAGTGCGCCCGGGGCGCATAGGCGTGCGCCTTGGACGCATGCAATTGCGCCTGAGGCGCATTGCACGAAACATAGTTATGTCATGATCTCTTCCCCTCCTGCCTGACCATGCCCCTTCTTTTCTTCTTCTGTCATCTTGGGTTTCTACTGCGTCTTGGTGAACTTTACGGCCCCATTAAGGACCGAACTCACAAACCTTTCCACTTCCTCTGCATTCATCTCACCATCAAATGCCACATACTTCTCCTTTCGAGGTTTGAAGGTGATTAAGACTTCGTTTGATATATGATTTGAAATGACAGATGCTTGGATGCATCCAAAAGCACATGGAAAATAGAGTCTCCTGAAATGGAGGCCAGACACCATCGCCTTGATAGTGGTTTCTGAGAAAGCTAGAAGACACAAATCATGCAGCAAATAAAGACATTTTAGAGCAGTTGCCAAACCCTCGAAGGAATATATTTTGCAAGAAACACTAACTCGCCCAAGTTGAATTTGTTCAACCCAACCAACATTCGCACGAATTTATGTTTTGTCATAGCTGATATTTAGTCTTGTTACTGTAAATTTCACACCCTGAGAATTTTATACAGATATACTACTCAAATGGTAGTTCTCGTATTCATATAAATTAAGTATAACACGTCTATCTTAAGATTTTTAATATTTAAAAAAGGGATTCTTAAAGAACTTCAGCTCTAAAAAGGCAATGGTAAAAACTCCTAGTACTTTTTTTTATCTGCAACAAAGGAAGTAAGAACTTCCAATATTGCATTTCAAGTTTACTCAAACAGCGCTTAAATGAAGGAGTGTTAATTAGTGAAATTTTAGTAGTGTGAGAGAGAGATGCATCGTTCCAATTTTATGTGATGTCACGATAGGGAGACGGCCAGGGCATTGATGAAACAGGACACGAAGGGGGAGACCATACTAAAGGAAATAGGAAAGGAAGGAAAAGGAAGGATAGTTTCCTTTATTGTCATCCCAAAGCGGCATCAATTGAGTTAATAGCTAGTACAAAGGAGCTTCATCAAAATAACAAACTAATTGATTTGAGTTATTTGACTAACATCGGATAGAATCTTGTCCAGCTTACCTTTCGCTCTGGATGACGTATAAACACCAATGACACAAATAGAAGCGGTCTCACCACAAAGAGCATCGAAAATTAGAAGCTGCAACTAGAGAGTATCTTTTTAATGGCGGTGGTGAAATAATGGTGCGCGACTAGTGGTGGAGACCTAGTTATGGTGGTTGTCGGTAATTTGTGAAATGATGGAGTTGTGCCCTGAAGGTGCGGTGGTGAAGTGATAGTGGTCGACGTGGTCATGAGGTGGTCGTAACAGAAATGGTGGGGTCGAAGGATGGTCAATTTATGATGGTACTGGTGGTAGTGGTGGTGTGGTAGTCGTAAGTATATAAGTCCGACCTTTGGCGAATCTCCATGAAAAAACTTTTTTCGTGTGCTTTGATGAAGTGTGTAAAGCCCAATTAACTCTATGAAACTCTAAATTAATAAATTAATATGTTTGAACGAGGAAGTGAGTACCGAATGAAATTTGGAATGAGTAGAAGGGCGCAAAAATATTTTTTTAGCCTTAGTGGCTCCAACGATCTTGCTACCCACTTTTCGCAGTCAATGCTCAATTACCTTAAGTTTTTGATTCCCCCATCTCTTAGTAATTTTTAAACCCTCTATATCAATACCAAATAGGTTTTGATTTGATTCAAAAGAAGGGTGATGCAAGGATTTGGCCAAGAGAATCTATTTTTTTGACCCATCAAGGATAAAATTCTAAAAAATTTTAATTTCAAAATAATTTTGGATCCAAAATTCTTTGGTTCGATATTAGTTTCAACAAACTTTTCAACGGTTCAACTCATGCACGAATCGGAGTTCGGGAGCGTCCGTAACAAGCCTGCGAAGTTATGGCTTTTTTGCAGCTTTGAGGTGCGCCCGGGCGCATAAGAGTGCGTCTGGGGCGCATGTACTTGCGCCTTAGGCGCACTGCACTAAACATAGATATGTCAACTCTTCCTCTCCTGCCTAATCGCCCCGCCATCTCATCTTCTTCCCTCCTCTTGCTTCACCACCACCACTACCTCACTGATTATGACTTGATTGTAGTCGCGCGTATGTAACACATTGAAATTTGAAGCATCATGTAATTCATCGGTTTTCCTTGCATGCAATCCATTGAGCTTCTGTATCGGGAAGGAACAAAACTAGAATAGAAGAGCTTGAATTATATTAACATAAATATGTCATATTTTCCCCTCCTGCCCGACCATGCCCCTTCTTTTCTTCTTCTGTCCTACATCCTCAAACAGAAACCTCTTCTTGAGTCTGAAGCCAAGCCAATTTCCCTATGGACTGAAAACTGATGATCAAGCAAGTATCTATTCCGCTTGACCAAAAAAAAAAAAGATGATCAAGCAAGTAGCACTACCTTTTCAACTATCTATATCGAATTCCAATAAAAAGGCAACTCTAATTTTGATGCTGCTAAATTTCTCACTTGATTTTTGGTTTCTGCCACGTCTTGGTGAACTTTACGTCCCCATTAAGGACCGGAACCGACAAACCTTTCCACTTCGTCGGCGTTCATCAAACCATCAAATGCCTCATACTTCCACTTTCGAGGTTAGAAGGCAATGGGAAATAGAAGCACAAATCATGCAGCAAATAAAAAAAGTCTTTTATGGCTAGAAACAGCTAATTTCGCTCCTTGAAAATTTTATACAGATACACTTCTCAAATGGTAGTTCTCGTTTTCATATAAAGGCAAGTATGAATGCCAACTGCCTTGAGTTCTCTCCTTTTCTGCAGTGAAGCAAACCTTCTGGCCTCTTCAAGTTGCTTCCAATTTCACCGGAATCCACTCTTTTTGATAACTCCGATCAAGAACGGAGTCCACTCTCCAAACATTCGAAAGAACTCCTTCATCTGGTGCAACTAGATCTTGGATCAAATGATTGTTACAAGATCACAGCAAATGTCATTGTCATTTCTGCTTTCCAACCGTTGATCCCCTCGGTGCTTCAAATACAGAATTAGAACAGTCTATTTTTCCCTTGACAAGTTGAGAATGATGAGAACGAAAGATTGAATGAACCTGACACCGGATTATTCCCATCTTGTTCTTCTGTAAAAAGTCCAACCACATCTGGAAAGGGCCTATAGATGTGCTTGCGGTATCGATTGAACACCGATGTTTGAATCTGAATTTTCAAACCATGTATGGAAAGGGCCTTCCCTCCATCTTGATTTTGAAACCGGTTCTCCTGTAGCTATCAATGTGTGGTTAAAGGATTGGTTCCATCTGGCTCCTCCTGATGACGAATACATTTCGAAATCCATTTGTGTGATGTGGGCCCTTTGGCTTTGCGGGAATAAAAGCATGTTTCAAAGGGGATATTCATCACACTTCCTGGATACTTCATTTGGTAAAAGGCCATACACGACAGCTTCATTTTTTGGACAAAAATCCTGTGATACAGGAATTAAGCTTTTGCATGGGGGGCTTTTATAATAACAATCGCAGGGCTGTATGGTGACCAGATTAGTTTTGGGTTTGGTTTCCATCCCAGTACTAATGATGACAAGTTGATTAGGATTGTGCTTTGTTCTAGTCCTTTTATCAGGGAATACCATGTCCAAGTTGATCTGTATGTTATGAGCACCGATACTTGGACGAAAATTGATTTTAATAAGATGTCTTTGTTCTTGGGGGAGATGAATGAATGAGGGTTGTGTGGGCAGCGTGCCCTTTTCGGGGGAAAGGATTCCGTTCCTTTCCCGGAAAATGCCGGTGCAAGGGAGCGCTAAGCGGGATGGCAAGCGCTCGCAAATACAGAGTCGCCACTCGGGTTTGAAAGTCCAACACCTAAGGAACCGTATTCGAAACGCTCGCCGCACTGTTTGATTTGAAAAAGTGAAAGCACCAGTCCATCATAACCATATCTGGGTTCGAGAGCCAGGTTACGAGAGTGGAAGGGTTTTATGGCACCCCTCTCGCCCCATCCAGAGATCGGTCTCTACTTCGGCATTTGCGAAAAGGTTGTTTGTTTGTGATTCTGTTTGATTAATCAATTTTTTAGCCATTTAGGGGCGGGGAGCAGTTTAATGGGGATTAAAACTGTAACAGTTTGCAAGATGTGATAGATGACATGGATATAAAAGCAGTAAATAGGGTAAAGGCCAGGTTTTGTTTAACAGAGCAAACCCGACGCGCTGTATTGAATTGATGTGCACAAGAAAGAATCAACATGCACTGATCCAATTCACGCGGATCACTGTATATGATTCACTCCTGCGTGCGCGAATCCCACACAAGCGCGCGTGAGTTTGCTTTTCTCACAGCCTCTGTTTTTACCCTCTTCTGGGCTTTGGAAATAACCAGTGCACACCCAGGCCAAACCAAGCAGTGTATAGCAATTGATAAGCAATTTTAAAAGTAGTTTTAAAGACTAAAAAGCCCTACAAACTAACAAAACACCCAATAAACAGTGTGGGGACAAAATAATGGCCTAAAGCTAAGTAATTACCTATGCAAGGCCACTCACTGGTTAGAGGCAGACTGGAGCGCAATTATGCGCTCCGGTGTGCGAGCATCACGCCCTGGCGCGCGCTCGTCTAAGCCGTCTAACCAGTGTTTGATTTACATATTTCTGGGTTCTGGGACAGGTCCAGAATGATCCCAGGGGTACTGCATAACAGTAGAAATACATATTGAACTACAGCTAACATTTTTATCTGAGGAAAGCAGTAAACCGGTTATTGACATGCTTGCAGAGTGATCTATATGAAAGAAAATACATTAAAAAAAAATAGTAGGAAACCAATCTCCACGCGGACCAGCGCGCACAGACTGGGACAGTCGCGCGCTTGAGTGGGTCCGTTGTGCGCTGGTTCCTACCACAACGGTTTTTGAAATCTTGCCAGCTTTAGGACCAGGACTGGTATTGATTACCAGCCTTGGCCCTGTCAGCACACCTCAGGGATCAGAACAGAAAACAAAATAAAGGTAAGCTATACCTTTGGTTTTTGAGTTTTGAAAGGTGTTTGAGCTTTGAAGTTTGAAGTTGCGTGACGTGTTTGAGGATTGTTGAGTGCTTTTAGAAAAGGAAGAACAAACTATGTTCTTGGAATTAGGGTTTCTATCATTTGGAACTTGATACTTGGTAACCCTATGAAAAACTTGAACCCTTTGAAAGAGAAACAAAGGGGGATATATATAGGAGGAGATGGAGGTAGGTTGGAGCTATAAAGAGAGGAATTCATCTAGTCCACGAGGCTGCCTGAGGTTGCATTGGTGACTAGGTTTCCTCCTCCAAAAAAGTTGGTGGGAATAGGCATTGCGCTCCGGCGCACGATAGAGTCAGTCTGGCGCGCGAGAGTTGTGCTCTGGCACGCAAGGGTTGCGCCCTGGCACACATTGGTCAACGGTTAAGCTTTGACCATTGACCACACCTGGCAGTTTGACCAGCGCGCACAGGTCCTAAACCCGCGCGTGTTGGTCAAAGGCCAAGCTTTGACTGTTGACCAACACTTGTAAATTTGACCCATGCACGCTGGTCCTCAACCAACGCGTGCCAGTAGGGTTTTTGGCTTTTTGAAGTGGCTTAGGATCAGGTTAGGTTCAAGGGCTTTGCAAACACTCAATGCTCAAAATACTTATCATTCCCGGGGTGTTCTTGATACATTTCATCATCGGGGAATCAAATACCGTAAGTAAACTAATCTGGAAGCCAAATTGGGGTGTCTACAGGCTATATGATAGCATCGTGCAAATTGTTGTATCTTCTGCTACAGCCTTGATGGAGTTTTCTGTTGGCCTGCACACGTACTCCCAACTGATTAAGTGGTTGCTATGTCCTTCAACATGGGTGATGAGGTGTTTAGAAGAATAACAACACCAGAGTGTTTGCATAAGAAAGGGAATCTAACTAACTGGCAATTTACCGAATTACATTATAAAATTGCTCTGCTTGTTTCTCCTGATGAAGGGGGCTTTGATGTGTGGGTGTTGGATGAAAACGAGAGTTTTTGGACTAACCATATTGAAGTTGGGCCTTTTTCGAGGATTGCATGATATGGGATACGAGGCGGATGGACATATTACAGTGGTGGGAGGTGGGAAAAATGTTGAATTGTTAGTGACTGAGCATAAATATTCTGGTGAGCTAAAACTATTTTCATATGATACAAAGACTCGGGAAACTATAGATCTTTATTGTGGTCAGGTTCTGTATCTATCTTGTGTTTATTTATGTGAGGGGTCTCTATTTCCAGTCATGCAAGCCAAAAAAATCGTGCTCAACAAGTAGAACAAGAAGAGGAAACCACTTAATTTGTGGAAGCAACTCATGTGTGACTTGTGAGTTGCTCTTTACAGAATGCTTTCTCTGTTCATGGTTATTTTGAATGAGGTTGGTTAATTATGCTCAAAGTGTTGGGTATCCCTTCTTATGTGAATTTTGTGGAGGCCTATTATTTTTGCCTCGTTTGGATCATAACTTGAATCATCCAAACAAGGCATTTGTTTGCCCAATAAAAATTTATTCAATCATTACCCTAATTTCTCACTCCACTCATTACCCGAAAATCAAACTCAAAAATTTTCAAAACATCATCCAAACAAGGCGTTTGTTTGCCCAATAACAATTTGTGTGTGGCCCAAATAGGATTTATTTGTGGGCTAGTTTTTGGGTATATAGAAGTTTCTACGCGTATTTGTTTTACAGAACACATGATTTACAAATGACCTTAGCACCACTTGGCTTCTCTTGGAAGCTAGATGACTTTTTGTCTTTGGGGGGAAGGCAATCACAAATGGAACCTTCGTCCAAGATTTCTCAAGATTTTGCAACAAAATGTAACGCCTGCTCAGAGTTTTCTCATTCAACAGTTCTCTCTGTTTTTCCCATGCAGTTAGAAGGAGCATTTTATTTTTCATTCTGCATTTTACACAGTGTCTGGATAATTTGTCGGATTGATCAGCTAGGGTTGGAAGCGAGGACAGCTGAACTTTGTCGAGCTCGAGCTCGGTTCGTTTACTAAACGAGTCAAAAACTGGAGCTCGAGCTCGGCGTGAGCTTTAACGAGCAAAGTATAGTCATTTATTAAACGAGTCTCTTTAATCGAGCCAATCCTCCATTAACGAGGCGAGCTTTTGTCGAACGACAATTTTTGAAAGTGGATTTCGAAGTATAAACTTTTGTTTTAGCAGCCAAGAGTAATTTGACGTGGCCAAGAGCAATTCTTGGCGACCCCAACTGCAATTCGATGCGGGCAAGTGTAATTTCATGTGGCAAAGAGCAATTCGGTGCGGCCAAGTGCAATTCGTAGAGGACAAGTTCAATTCGATGCGGCTAAGAATAATTAGTAGCTGCCCGGTGCAATTTGATGTGGCCAAGTGCAATTCAATGAGGCCAAGAGTAATTTGTAGTGCCCCAGTGCAATTTGATGCGGATGTACAGTTCGACGCGGCCAAGTGTAGTTCCATACTTGCGTTTATGGATCTCAGTGTCCGTTTATTCCCATCCTTTTTTAGGAGACGATAAACTGCTCTTCACGACGGTGCACACCGAGGTTTAGGACGTCTGACGAGGTCGGTGTCTTTTGTATGGTTCTTAGATCCTCTGTCTATTCCTCTCCCTTCTATTTTTTTCTGGCCCCCTCTTCTAGCCTTTTGCGTTTTCTTCCTGTTCTATTGTTTTATTTCCGAGAGTCTCCACCCGGTTGTGTTTCATACGTGCTTTGGATCCATTGTCGGTTTTTCTCTTGGGTTTTCTAGTTCTTGGCCTAACAGCTCTGTGGATCTGGTGGTCTGGACATGGCTGGCATCAGTCTCGGGCCGGTTGCATTGTTGGATGAATCGGTCATCAACTAACGGCTCGGTGAGCTTCCGCGGCAGATGGGTGGTATGCGGATGGTGCCTTTTCTCGAGGTGGCCAATGGTGGCATGGTGGTTTTATTTGGCAAAGCGCTATTCGGGTTGTTTGGTGGTTCTATCGTTGGTCTAGTCACCGGAGGTGGGGCAGCGCTACAATGAAGAACCTCAGAAGTCTTGCGTAGGTTTTGGGTATTCTTGGGCTAGATCTAGCCCACTTTGGCGGGTTAGATGGCGGGTTGTTGGGGATTTATTTTTCGATCTGGCATTTGAAGGCCTTAATATTTGTTTGATTTGTATTGTATTATCTGGGCTTTGAGGCTTTTAGGTGTTTGGGCATCATTACCTCTGGCTGTTGGGCTCTGCCCTTTTATCCAACCTTGGTTGGATTCCCCTCCCCATTCCCTGATCTTGATGTTACCTTGTCAAGTTTGCTAATAAATGGTTACTTTTGCCAATCAAAAAAACTATATCAATTAGCAAGTCTCTAAAATGATGCTATATAACAACAATGAAGGAAATTAACCCTAAAACATTCAATTCCAATCTAAAAATCCATCACACAACTGAAAGAATATCCATAAGTGACCAACACATGCTATAGTAGCCAATCAAACAAAAAAGGGGGGACTATAGTAAACATATCATAGTACGTAGGGGTAATACAAATTAAAATACATGTAACCAATTTTACACCAGCATCAGTTGCACTGGACATTCTGGAGTTGCCTTGTCGTGATATTGACGTCCATGGTGCCTTGTCGTGATATTGAGTTGCACTGGACATTCTGGAGTTGCTTTTGAATTTGGGATTTTAGCACTCCCAACTGGCGTACCCCTATAGAAGAAATTGACAGTGAAGTTTTCGTATTTATATGGGCCAAAATTTGTGTTCTTGACCCCAAGTGCAGTGTTCATAGTTATGTTGAACGAAAGGGTGGTTGTTTGGACGTTGGAAGCGCCGAACGTGGCAGAACTAACCTTGAATTGAGGAGTTCGGACTTTCATAGCGTCATTGTGAAGAGTACGATGATTCCGGTTTGGAAAATGATAAAGGCCACGCCATGTAACAACCATTTCTTACATTTCTGGCTTCGGAGCTCAGATGAGGTTGCTTTGCCGGCTCTTGGTCGCTCCAGTATAACCGTTGGCGGGTGCCAAGGGATACCCTGCTTTGTATTCCACTGCCATAGGACATGTTTTGGTAAATTGGTTTTTGTTTTGTTGGTTGAATTGAGAGAGTAGTGAAGTGAATTCGGATTACTTACCCACGTCGAATTACATTTGGCCGCTACAAATTGCTCTTAGCCATGTCTAATTACAGTTGGCCGCTACGAACTGAACTTGGCCGCATCCAAATGTACATAGCCGCATCGATTTACACTTGGCCGCATCAAAAAACACTTGGCCACGTTGAATTGCACTTGGCCACGTCGAATTGGATGCGGCCAAGTGCAATTTGAAGCGTCCAAATGCAATTCAATGCGGCCAAGTGTAGTTCGATGCGGACAAGTGTAAATCGATGCGGCCATGTACATTTCGATGTGGGCATGTGCATTTCAATGCAGCCAAAAGGAATTCGATATGACCAAGTGCAATTCGTAGTGGCCCCAAGTGCAATTCGATGCCAAGGAGCAACAAAGAAGCCACGTCATTTGATGCCAAGGAGCTCCGTCGCCAGAAGCACAAGAAATGGCTAATCTATGGCGTAGCCTTCATCGTTTTCTAGATTGGAATCATACAAACTTTTCTCCATGACAGTCATGAAGGTTTGAAATCCCAAGTTCCGGGTCAAATCTGCCACCTTCGACACGTTTGATATCCCAACCACCAACACTTCCTTCAATCTTAAAACCAACTTCGCACTTGGGATCAAGAACACAAATTTTGGCCCCTACAAGTACGACAACAGCATAATGCATGTATTTCTACTATGGCGAGGCTGAGGTTGGGGAGTGTTGTTATTCCCAAATCGAAAGCCCAATTCCGAAGGACCAAAAAGTTTACCATTGCACTGGACCATGCTTCGACCAATCTAGTTGGAAATTCGTAACTGGCAAATGATCTAAGCACAGGAATTGGGCATTTGAGAAGCCGATTGAAATTGACCGGGAAAGTGGAGTTGATGTTGATTTTCCAGAAGGCCGTCGACATGATTTGTACAATGGAAGTGAATACCGCAACACAGTGCGCCAATAACATCAGTTGCAAGTAGATACAATACAGTCATCATCAGTTTGTATTTCAAGTTGGCCAGAATAGAAAATTTTGATTGTTCCTCAGGGGTTGAGTTTGACATTTTTCACAAAAGCCTCTGTTTGGGGATTTCTTCGAGTTTTGCTTTCCGTACTTGGGATTTGTACTACACATTTTTTACTAAAATTTCGATTCTTTGAATTCATTGGTCTTTTATGGACTGTATTTACTATTTGCATTGATTTTGGATTTGGGTATGTAAACGTAGAGCTTATTTGAGGGAAACTCAGAACAAATGGAAACAAAACTGTTAGGAGTCGAATATATCATGCTCCCTTTGTTTGATTGAGTTTTTCTCTAATTTTTCAAATCAAGTTAAACTAATATAAGGGCACTATTAGTATAATCAGATGGGGTTTTTCCCACCCTTACAATTATAATGGTTTTAGTTTCCATGGTAAATTATGTATATCATTTACCATGAAATATGTTTTTCTGTTATTTTCATTCTATGATAAATTATTTGGACCATTTACAATGAAATTTTTGTTTGTATTAAGGCATATTTATCGTGTCCAAATATATTTGTGGGCGAGAGAGAGATATTTGAATTCGACCATAGTAAATGGAAATAGAAATCGTTGGGATTTCCTTTTCTGAACTTTTGAATGTTCGAAAGTTTGAAATCGGGGGCGTTCGATCGTAGAGACTAAGGGGGTAGAAGACCAAGAAGTGAGTTAATTATACTAAGCATTCGTCTTACAGCTTGAACCAATCTCCAGGTCCCTGAGGAAAAGGAAAAAAATAAATCATGCCGCCCCATGCCTTGAAAGAATTAACACGCGGCCACCAGCTGTCACACTTTTCCTTTTGGTAAGGGAGGATTAGCGAAATCCTATTGATTGCAACTTTTTGAAAATATTAGAGAATTTTACAGAAGGAGCGTCTAGCAGATTCACATGTGCGTCAGACATGCGAAGCAGAGCAATTAGAGCATGTTTTTTTTTTTTTTTTTGGACTTTGGGTGCACTCCAAGCATATACATGCCATCTACTTCCCCCTATAAATGACCCCTACTCATAAATGACCCCTACCCATAAAAATCACTATATATGCACTCATTTTCAGCCATTTCACACCACTATATACAAGCACACACACCCTTAATCCCTCTTCTCTCTTTTTCTCTCTCTACATCAACCTGGCCACAAGCTAGTCTATTGCAAAATCTGTCTCAACCTAATTTTTCCTCTTATTCTTTCTACAAAAGCTCATCAAATCTTTACAAAACTCACTCAAATCTCCCATAAACTCAGAAACCCAATTGATTTTAAGGGTCTCCAATTCGAATTAACCTCCCTTCCTTGATTTTCAAGCACATGCAAGCCTTGAACAAAAGGTATAAACAAATTCCTTGGGCTAAATCATATTTTGACCTTGAGAGGAGCTCGCTGAGACCTTTCCTATTCATTCTATACTGGGTTTTGGCCTCAAATGAGTTTTACGTTTAGAAAGTAACCAAAAATAATTTTTGCACTGGATATGTTACACCGTGTGTTATTTTGAGTACTATTTAATATTATTGTATTACTTATTTTTATTTCCTTCCCTACTTTGGCTAATGTTATTTAAAGATTGTGCAGGTACATTCTAGAGTTGAGTTTCATGTTAAAAGTCATTTTTGTGGCTTTATTAATTCTTTCAACAACTCAAAAGGCTTTTAACATTGCTTTACATGATAAGATGAACAAAAAGGTCTCGTAAATCATTTTCAGAGATTTCAAAAACATGGAAAACTATTTTGCGGACCTATGATTTTATTTTGTCATATAAATGTGAACTGATTTTGGAATGCGTAGACAGGTAAACCGCACAGTGTTTTAGTTACACTGTGTGATGTATCTAGTTCGCCGTGCGGTATTTCACGTGATATGGCAAACTGCTGTAATGCTATTTCACTTCTATATATTCTTCATTCATCATTCACATTGAACAGTGGGCACACCTGGCACGCCAAGATGCTGTATATAATCCCATGTCCCTTTCCCATATTTGTTTATTCAAAAGTTAAGTTTTTCAAACAATATTAAATTCCTCCAGTTAAAATACTAAGTAGAGACCGGTTTTAACCGGGCAAGTGGTGTGCATTTTCAACAAAACGTTCCCCGTTTGTAACGTGGCTCCTGAATCCAAAATTTCTGCTAGACCAAAAGCCTTCTTTTTCAAACCCTCGGTTTCTTGGATAATCCATCTCTAAAATCCGGGTGGCGACTCTCGGGCGTTCCGATCAGGGAGCCCACAATATGCATTGATGAAGTGTGTAAAACTCAATTTACTCTATGGAACACTTTATTAAGAAGGGAATATGTTAGAACTAGGGAGTGAGTACTAAATGGAATTTGGAATGAGTAGAAGAGTGCAAAAATGTCTATTGGCCTTAATGGCTCCGACGATCTTTCAATCTGTCTGCCTTCGACCCACTTTTCATAGTCAAAGCTCTATTACTTTAGTTCTTTGATTACACCATCTCTCGGTAATTTTTCATACCCTCTATATCTATACCAAATAGGTTTTTGATTTTATTTAAAGAAGGTTGATGTAAGGATTTTGCCAAATGGATAAAATTTTGAAATCTTTTAAGCTCAAAATAATTTTGTATCCAAATCACTTGGGTTAGAAATTAAACTCAACAAGCTTTTCAACGGTCCAAATCACACAAAAATCGGAGTTCGGGAGTGTCCGTGGTAACCTTGCCAAGTTAGGCCTTTTTTACACCTTTGTTGTGCACCTGGGCGCATAGGAGTGCACTGGGGGTGCAGGTAATTGCGCTTGAGGCACACTGTGCAAAACATAGCCCGCATTAAAAAATTTCAAATCTTTTGTTTCAAAATAATTTTGGATCCAAGTTACGTTGGTTAGAAATTAGACTCAACAACTTTTTTAATGGTTAAAATCACACACAAGTCGGAGTTCGGGAGTGTTTGTGGCAAGCCCATGAAGTTACAATTTGTTTTTTTACTGCTTTGAGTTGTGTCGGGGGCATGCGCCTGGGATGCATGTGATTGCCGCGGGATGCATGTAATTGCGCTAAACATAGCCTGCATTAAAATTTTTGAATCTTTTAATTTCAGACTAATTTTGGATCCAAATTATTTGGGTTAGAAATTAGACTCAACAAGCTTTTTCAACAATTAAAATCACGAGTAAATCGGAGGTCGAAAGTGTTTGTGCCATGCCAGCGAAGTTAAGCCTTTTTTTAAGCTTAGAGGCGCAGGCTCATATGCCTGCGCTTGGGACGCATGTAACTGCACCTGAGGCGCATTGCACAAAACATAAGATATGTCATCTGTTCCCCTCTTGCCCGACCATGCCCCTTCTTTTCTTCTTCCATCATCTTCCTTCACCACCACCACTACCTCACCACCTAGACCCAGGGCTGGCCCCGGGATAAGCCCCTCGAGCCCTCAGTCTTGGGTAACCCCGGGCTGGGGCAACCAGAAAAAAAAATTTAAGTTATATTGTAAATTTAAAAAAGTTTCCCTTCCCTTTCCTTGGTGTAGACTCTTTTAGAAACTAATATTAAGAACCCTTTCGTCACTACAATACAGTGTTCCATGTTTGAGCCAGAAAGTATTTTCTTTTGAATATGTAGTATATGTTCGACACTTGATGTATATATTGTCAACTGCTATATTTCGGAGCCTATGCTTTAACTTCCAAATGATGCATCATTGGGTGAGGCTAATGTTTTGGTGTTGGTGCACCTATTGCTACGGTTTCACCATCATTAGTTCTTGGTGAGCGTTTTTGTTAAATTATAAATTCTGTCGCTCTGGTGCCTACCTAAAGACACAGGTTGATCCCGCCTTTCTTATATAAACTAGAAATAAACAGAATTTTGGTGAAGAGAGCTTCGATGATACGGATGTTGCTACAATCGCTGAAGAGTTGATTGCCTGGTAAGTAGTAACTAGGAATTATGTCCGGCGTAGATTATGTAATGGGACAGTGGTCCAGTCATATCATACAGAAGAGAAGATTTAGTTGGAGCATAACCCATATACAACAGTTTAATATCATTACACGCCCGATCATTTCAGCAATCTAGTCTGTAAAAAGATATTACCATGTGAAAGTGTACCCTTCTTAAGTGAATCACGCAAAGCCTGAGGCGCACTGCACAAAACGTAGCCTGCATTAAAATTTTCACATCTTTTAATTTCAAACTGATTTTGGATTCAAATTATTTGGGTTAGAAATTAGACTCAACAAGATTGTTCAACAATTAAAATCATGAGCAAATCGGAGTTCAAGAGTGTTCGGCCCAAGCCAACGAAGTTAAGCCTTTTTTTAGGCAGGTGCGCCCAGGGCGCATAGGCGTGCGCCTGGAACGCATGTATTTGCGCCTGAGGCGCATTGCACAAAACATAGATATGTCATATCTTCCCCTCCTGCCCGACCATGCCCCTTCTTTTATTCTTCCCTCGTACATCCTTAAACAGAAACATCTTCCTGAGATTGAAGCCAGGCCAATTTCACTATGGACTAGACACTCATAATCAAACAAGTATCTATTCCGTTTGACCAAAAAAAAAAAAGATGATCAAGCAGGTAACACTAGTGATTCGAAAAACCTAAAAAACTATTTTGCTGACCTATGATTTTATTTTGTCATATAAATGTGAACTGATTTTGGAATGTGTAGACAGGTACACTGCACGGTGTTTTAGTTGCACCGTGTGATGTGTCTGGTTCGCCGTGCGGTGTTTCACGTGATATGGCAAAGTACTGTAATGCTGTTATTTCACTTTTGTATATTCTTCATTCATCATTCACATTGAATAGTGGGCACACCCGGCACGCCAAGATGCTATATATAATCCCATGTCTCTTTCTCATATTTGTTTATTCAAAAGTTAGTTTTTCAAATGATATTAAATTCCTCCATTTAAAAAGCTAAGTAGAGACCGGTTTTAACCGAGCGAGTGGTGTGCTTTTTCAACAAAACGTTCCCCGTTTGTAACGTGTTCCTGAATCCAAAATTTTCGCAAGACCAAAAGCCTTCTTTTTCAAACCCTCGGTTTCTCGGATCATCGATCCATCTCTAAAACCCGGGTGGTTACTCTTCAGCGTTCCGGTCGGGGAGCCCACAATATGCATTGATGAAGTGTGTAAAACTCAATTAACTCTATGGAACACTTTATTAAGAAGGGAGTATGTTAGAACTAGGGAGTGAGTACCGAATGGAATTTGGAATGAGTGGAAGAGCGCAAAAATGTCTATTAGCCTTAATGGCTCTGACGATCCTTCAATCGGTCTGCCTTCGACCCACTTTTCATAGTCAAAGCTCTATTACTTTAGTTCTTTGATTCCACCATCTCTCAGTAATTTTTCATATCCTCTATATCTATACCAAATAGGTTTTTGATTCAATTTAAAAGAAGGTTGATGTAAGGATTTTGCCAAATGGATAAAATTTTGAAATCTCAAAATAATTTCGTATCCAAATCACTTGGGTTCGAAATTAAACTCAACAAGCTTTTCAACGGTCCAAATCGCACACAAATCGAAATTCAGGAGTGTCCGTGGCAACCTCGCAAAGTTAGGCCTTTTTTTACAGCTTGGTTGTGCGCCCGGGCGCATAGGAGTGCACCTGGGGTGCAGGTAATTGCGTCTGAGGCGCACTGTGCAAAACATAGTCCGCATTAAAACTTTCAAATCTTTGAATTTCAAAATAATTTTGAATCCAAGTTACTTTGGTTAGAAATTAGACTCAACAAGTTTTTTAACGGTTAAAATCACACACAAATCATCTTATTATTTTTTTTGGTTTTTGTAAGTACCTTTCCTTAGGCGGGTCATTTCAACGAGTAAGAAGTAAATTCCTCCGAAAAAAACTGCATTACACCTAGCACAAAACTGGAGCAAGTGAATTTGAGGTTCCTAATTGTGCTAGACTTTATATAGATGAACATTGAATTGAAAATATCCAAATTGATTATGAAAATGCTAAGTGCAGGGAATGATTACACAGGTGCATTTCATTGCATGTGGTAATCTTTTCTTTTGTATGTGATTTCATAGTGGGTATTTTCTTCTCTAGATTGCATGTTTGGTAGTATAGCTTCATTGTGAACATGTAGCTCTTCATAGAGGGAAATGAAAAAAAAAAAATAGTTTCAAATAGCCGATCCTAATTGAACCCGAAACAAATGCTTAATTTTGTTTCGTATGGCATTAATGTCAGAAATATTTTGTTCTCAAACACGTCTCGCCACTTGCACATGTACAACATTATCCACCACAACATTGTTACTAGCTTAGAAATTGGGTGGCATTATCCACCACAACACTATCTAATTAATCTTTGAACTATTTTGCTTTTTCTATTTTTCTAGGTCAGTTGAATAAAAAGTGCAATTGGTATCACTTTGAATCTATTACAAGACAATTCCATGGGGTGAACAACTTTTTGAATCTTAAGTAACTCTCAGTTTTAGATTATCCTTGTTTTTTCTTGAATTCATTTGTTGAAATTGGTTAGATAGACCATGATTGACGTCTATTCGGAAAATGAAAATTAATTCCATTAAGAGGTTTCACTAATGCTCCTTTTTGCCCTTTTACAAGTACATATATAGTAGATTTAGAGGTTTCGAAATCTGTGGTAATTCTATTACCTTCCAGCATCTATCTCTCTAATCTGGTCAAGTCTTCAACATTGGTAGGTTTGCATTCAATTGGGAATGTTTCGTAATAGGCATTCTAAAAGATTGAAACATACCACTAAGGTCTTATTGGATACCGCTCAGGTTAGCACGGAAAGAGGTATTTCCAACAACAAAATGCTTGCCTAGATAGAATTGAGGGATTGCTTCGAGGTCCTAAGCTGAAGCAATGAGAGATGCAAAGTGTGGCCTTTTATCATGGTATTTCCACACAGGTTTTAGTATTATATTTACCAGATTTCATTTCATTTTGAATATGTTGGGTTCTAAGCGCGTCTTTAGATTATTTCAGGGTTGAGGCCAAGTAGTTGCGACATTTATAAGCTAAGTGTTGTCCTTTGATGCCTCGTCCAAGGTCAACCATTGTAGCAGCACTCAGTCCTTATGGGGAAACCCTTGCTTCAACACATGAGTTGTTTGCTTTTTGGTTCCTTGATAATTGCATACTGGTACACTCTATTTATGTCTCTGTCTTTGGGAAAAAAAATTGGAAGAGTACCAAATTATTTTGCTTCTTTGCTAACTAATGGGTCATTAGCTTTTGTTATTGAGGAATAACCTGTATAAAGGTCAATTTTAGTAGATGCAACTCAAAAAATGCAATGGCAGCGGTTTCTATTAAATTACTTGATGCTTGAAATGGTATGTGTGAGCTGAAACAATAATTTTTGATTTTTACAGGTGGAAGTGGCCAACCTTGCAACGTCAAAAGCCATGTTGCGATAGAAGTGAAACCTCCTGAAATTTCTTTCATATTGAGTTGATTGGGTAGAAGTGAAATCACCTCAATCTTCTTTCATTTCAAGTTGATCAATTAGATGTTGCTTTGTTGTATGGATAAAATAGAAATTTTCCTATTTCAAACTTATGAAGTGGATTTTGTGAAGAAAGTTAAGTTTTTAGGATGTGATTAGTATTACAATCGAGGGGTTAATATAGTGTGAAGTTAAATTTTGTTCACAAGTGGCTTCAGGCATGAGCAATCTGCTAGCTAAGCTCACACCTAACTAAGGTTACTCGAAATCATATTGAATAACAAAATCATTGACCAGGCACGGTCAAACACTAGTCTATAATACAAATCGCGACGGTGTGGTGGCCCACATATTTTCCCTATATAAATCTTGGCCACTGGATTTAACACACATTTTTCTGCATAAATTTTAGCCCTTAATTCAACCCTGGCATTTTTGTAAATACTTTGCATATTCTGAAATAAATGGTTAAGTAATAAATTTTTCAGTTTTGGTAATTATTTTTTCGATTTTGGTAAGTGTTGGGTGCTAAAGGCTGGTAATGAAAATCTATTACTATCAATGCTGGTAATGAAGGCACGTGCTACTAAATGCATAAATGCTGGTAATGCATTTTTGGTAATGAACCGTGCAACCATGTAAATGCTGCAAATTACATTTTTTGGTTAGTTTGAATAAGTAAATGTGGGAGACTAATTTTCTCTCTTTTCTCAGTTCTGCACGTTTGTTTTGTCCAGATCTCTTTGTTCGGTCCAACTCCAAAAAATTTCGAACAAAAAAGAGAACAAAAGAGTCATACATGTGGAGAGAGAACTGGAGAGAGGGCGAGAGTCAGGGAGACGGGAAAGATAAGTGGAAAGACAACGTTTAGGGAGAGAGAGAGACAGAAAATAGGAAACAAATAGTGAGAATTAATCTTCCTTTTTTTTCAGTTCCTCATGCTTTTTTTTTTTTTGTCCAGATCTTTTTGTTTGGTCCAACTCTAAAAATTTTCAATTATGCTGAGTTCAAATTGGAGTGTGTTCATTAATTTTTTGGTTACTAATCTTTGCGCTCCATTGTACAAAGAGTTGCTGGTTTATTGAAGAGAACAATTTGTCGGTGGATCGAAGGAGGAGAAGGTTAGACAGTTCATTAGTTATTGCAGTTTTCTTCTTCATTTGATCGTGGTTCTGTAACATTGAACTTTTATATATGTTTCCGATGAGAAAGTAGGGGATGAAGTGAAAGAGAATTTGTTTTTGTTCATTTTGTAAACTTCCTATGTTTCAGAGTAGTATCAAGTTGAATGTATTGGTGTTTACACCCGTTTTGGCACCCAGTCCTGGGCAAGCGTTGGAGGGCCATTTAATTATCTTTCAATTAAATTGAGCCAAAAAATAGAGATGTATTGGGTTAAAATTAATGGGCCAAGACAAGGATAATTGGGCCCAATTGATTTTAGTTTGGTTTGGGCTCGAATTTGAGAGTTTTGGGCCCATTTCCAAGAAAGAATTAGTTGACCCATGACTTATGAAAGCTCGATAAATGTTTTTGTGAGTTAAAAGGCTATTTAATTTATTAAGATGGCTCACTACCCAAGTGGCCCATGAAAAGTAGAGGAAGTGGCAAGAAGCCATTTGATCGAGTCAAATGGCTGGTAGTTTTCAACCCATGGAAATAGGGAATGTCAAATGCCCACAAAAGAAGGAGTCACGTGGCCCATTACCCTTGTAACCTTCTGGAATTATCCCGTGAAATGAGGAAGTGAGTTAGTGGGAATAATTGCCACATGGCCATTCAAATGGCCCATTATTCTTTCAAACCCACGGAAATAGGAAACGGAAGAGGCCCACTATCTTTGATAGTTACTCATGATTTAAAGAGAACATGTGCAAATTTCCCATAACCGTTGCATCATGGAGAGAGAATCGGGAGACATGGGACACATGGCATCACGAGGAGAGGCCAACACATCCATTTACATGCAAAGAATTCGAAGATTGTTGGCCTATAAATACTAGAAGTCAAGAAGAAAAAGGATTCCCAGACCAATCAAGCTCAACGCTTAAAAACCAAAGCCTTCCCAGTGAAGCAACTATCTCACTTCCCTCTCATTTACTCAATTACTTCTCCAAGTAATTTGGATTTTTCTATCACTCTTGTACTCCAACTTTATTATTACGACATAATAAAGTTATTCATATCTCTCTTGTATCCCCGACCTTATTATTACAATATAATAAAGTCATTCTACGTTGTTACTTCTTTTCCTATACGGTTAGGAAATTATTAAGTTCTCGCTCGTAGAGGCAAAACCACGAACCAACACTGCAATCCAGCCCTTAGGTTTGCAACACTTTCGCCCTCACGGTTAAGAAGTTGGAAAAGGAGCATTCAGTCCTTTACGTTGGACGCGACAAGTCCTGGCACGCCCGCTCAGTCCTTGAGCCATTTTGGAGCCAAACAATTGGTATGTATAGTCTTTTTCCTCTTTCAAAGCACACATTGGTATCTCTTTGATGCATTTGGGTTTATGGAGATCTATGCATTTGAAGAGACCATATTTTCTTGAATATTGAATGGATGTTGTTTTGTACATCTTGCAAGTGCATATGGTAAGAAACAAAAACTGCATTGTTTTCCTCTCAGAAGCTAACTTCTATCCAATTTTTTATACCTTCCTTCCTCTATTTTCTTTGACATGGATTACTAGAATTTGATGTTGACAAAAATTATGATTTGATTTTTAATTTGGTTTCATTTTTGTGACATTAGTTTGTAGCTCACTTCTATCCAATTTTTTATACCTTCCTTTCTCTATTTTCTTTGACATGGATTACTAGAATTTGATGTTGACAAAAATTATGATTTGGTTTTTAATTTGGTTTCATTTTTGTGACATTAGTTTGTAGCTCACTTTGTTAGCGTAGTTGAATGAGATGTGATTGACTTGGGACGTACTTTATTTCTACTAACAAATTTGCATTGTTGTAGTGCCATAGGCACGGGCAATATTGACTTGGATTGTTGATTTGACTTGAAGATCGAGTATGTTACTCGGCTTTTGGAGATTTACAGTATTAGTCGATGCAGTCAATAGTAAGTTAAACATATAGATTCCTAAAGGTCATTGTTGAGTGTATTATTATAATGGGCGATCTAAATCGTTAGAATTTCATACTCTACCAATTCAATAAGTGTCACACAAATAGAAGATCATTGGATATCAACAACTACTTGATCAGAAGACATTTAATGCATCCGGAGGTATTAAAGTCTCATAATACACCACTCCAACACCACTCGAGGTATTTAATATTATTCCCGATCAGTTTTGTATATATATTGGAAAATAGTACGAGTAGGGTTCATATAGCCTTAGAAGTAGGGGTGTTAGCGGTCCGGATCGAATTGGATTTTTAGAAATCCAAGAACCGAATCGCTAGTCATGGTTTTTACAAAATAAAATTTCTGTCCGGATCAAAAGTCCTATAGTCCGGTTCTAATCCAATCCTTGACTCTCAGATCGGTTACGATTTTATCTGCAACGTATATTCCAAAACAAAAGCAATAACCGAAAGTTACAGAATCACCGATTGATTATATCAAGATACATGTTTGTGTTCCATTTCATACATAGATTTATTCATTTATGTATGTATACATGTAAATAACGAGAGAATTTCATATTCAAAAGCGAAAGAAAACAGTTACCGAGCAGATTGTGATTAAAATGATCCCATTTTTAAGGTAAAATACTAAAATTGGTAAAAAAAAAAATAATAAAGTTTTAATAGTACTAATAATTATGTATATGTATATGTATATGTATATATATTTATTATTTATTTATATAAAATAAATATCTCGCGGTCTGGTTCGGTTAATTCAGGGTTTCGTAATGAAAATCCGTGGATCGAACCGCGATTCACAGTTTTCTGATTTTTAGATCTGTGTCTGGACCATTAATCCACAACCAAAATCCAAAAGTTACGGTCTGGTTTCACGGTTCACCAAATTTTTTGCACAGCCCTACTTAGAAGTGCCCAATTGGGTGTAGGCCTGTCAATGGGCAGGATCCAATCCGGATCCGCCATATCCAAATCCGAACCGGATCCGATAAAACCCAAACCCGATCGGAATCTGATAAGACTCGAATCCGATAGTGATAATCCGGATCCGAATCCGGAAAATTCGAATCCAATCCGAATCCGATCCGAAAACTTTTTACTTCAAAAATTTTAGCAAAAAAAAAAAATTATAATTTCCACAAAATTACAATTTTTTTTTGAAAAAAAAAATATTTTCCAAAAAAAATTTAAATAAAAAATAAAAAACAACTTCTTAAACATTTTTTTTTCAAAATAAAAAAATTTACTTTTTTTTTAAATTAAAAAAATAAAGTTCGGATTCGAATTGATAATGGATTTAATCCGATCCGTATTGGATTACAGGATTCAGATTATCATATCAACGTTATCGGATTCGGATCCGGATTCTTCGGATCGGATCCGATCTATTGACATGCCTAAATTGGGTGGGCTACTTGGAGGCGATAATTACTTGTTATACGATTTCCAATTGGATTTGAGAGATCTAGGCCCAATTGGGTGTGCTACTTGAAACTAGAAAGGGCTAATTGATTGTTTTGGTACTGGATTTGAACGAAGTAGGCCCAATTCAGTTGGCACATATGAGGTGGGCTAAGAAATTATACATAGCTGGTGATTGGATCTGGGAAATCCAGCCCGATTTAAGCCGGATGTTATTTAAACCCAATTTCTCTCTTTTTTTAATCAAAAATGCTACTGGTACAGATCCCATATTTGCCCGTCTCGGGTTCCGCAAAGATGATCGGAGCCGCTCATTTTGTTCAAAATATTTCGTTTAAGGTCCCTGTAAAAAATCACGTCAATCCGATATCGGGAAGGGTGTTTACAAATCATCAAACTTTGCTTCAAAATATATTTGAACAAAATAAGCGGCTCCGATTATCTTTGCGGAACCCAAGACGGGAGCAAAAGGAATATGTATGCGGCTGCTGTACAGCAGCCGCTGCACTAGTAGCACAACTCTTTTTTAATTGCACATATTTTCTTAATTTACTTAATTTCCAATTTTCTTGGTAACAGTTTTGCGGTTTACAACATTGCCTTGCAGCTTTGTCAGTGAGCATATTGAAACTTTGGAAGAAATAGATGTTGCTATCAGAGAGCGGTGTGGGTCCCGACCAGAAGTACGGAATTTTATGGAATTTCACATCGTTCGGGAGAGATTATTTGAGGTTATTGATTTTTGAGGTGTCTGAAATTTGGATCAGAACTTAAATAAAATAATTCTCTCAACTAGTCTTGATGGGTTGTGGGTAAGCATAAAGTAGTACTTGCAGTCTTGCATATGGGGATCATGTATTGAATTTGTGTTCTTGGGCTTACCTCTTAGCAATGAGACATCCCCCGAAGAGAACATCAATGCATCGTCAAGAAAGATTACCGAAAAGACAATGTTGTAGTCAATGGATGAGATCCATCGATTAGCGCTCGCTACTCATCTCATTAAAATAGGCAATGAGGCTTGGTGGGCACTAGAAAAAGATATTGGGAATATGGGCAGCTGCTTTGGAATTTGATCAATTTATTTGCACAAAAAATAGAAACCCATATAATTTTTTTTTTTGCCCTTAAAATCCCCCTTCAGTTGCACAAAAAATTAAAAATCCCCTTCAGAACCCTCTTCCTTACTTCTCTTGCTCTGCTCCCAGAAATTTGGTGACAACAAGCCCCTGCACCGATTTCGTCCCACTTCAGAAAATAAAATAAAAAATTTATGCATACACCGGCCAGTACACCGAATTGCGTGGGATCCACTTAGGGATCTCATACAAATGATGGCGGTTGTTTCATTTTTTTTTAAAACCTACTAAATCAAATGTCGGTAATGGCACAAAGAAAATTAAATGAATTGATCAAGTTCTTACGGAAATTCGAATGTGCTAACTTTTTGCAAGATGCCATAGGATTAATATTTTGAACAAATAGAATGGTTTCGATCATTAGTATGGGAGCATGTAGTTCTTGTCCCGAGTTGTTGAAATAAAAAGAAAAACTACTAGTAGAAAAGGAAGCGGGGCGGAAAAAAAAAAAAAAGAGTTGGACGCCGCCAAGCCTTCTTGGAATGTTTCCCGCGGGGAGTAATTATTAGGTAGTTCGGGTGTACTATCACATAGTATTTCGGACCACTTTACAATTATACATTCCTATGAGGTCTATATACTTAGTGGTAGACCCAACATGAATGTGTTGTTGTGAAGTAGTGGGGAATATCACTTGGCGGTACTCCCGGAGTATTCTATAATTTCAGCTCTAGAGTACTCTTATCATTTCTGTTACACAAAAAAGGTGGGACAAATATTGAGCTAAGATAAGATGTGCATCGTACTGCCCATGGGATCGGATCCTATCCATTTGGATTCGGTCTATTTTGTGCATTCGAGTCGTCTAAAAGTGTTTCGGATGGCTAAGCTTTGTATATAGTGTTTTTAAATTTTTTTTAAAACACCCATTTAAATTTGAGCCGTCAAAAACACTTTTTGATGGCCCGAATGCCCCAAATGGACCGAACAGGACCAAAGCAAATGTACAGGATCCGGTCAAGTGATCAACTATATATATATATATGGCGATCTACATCAAGATGTTAGGATTCATGAAAGAGTACCTTGTGAACGTCCAGGAAAGAAGAATTTAATGGTTTCACAAGAATTGAAGGATCGTAAAAGGGGACAAAATAACCAACCAAATTAATCAAGGAATTACAGAGATGGGGAAGGATAATGGTCGAAACAATATGGTGTTTTTGGTGGTGGGTTGTTTTCGATCAGGTGGGAACGGAAAAGGGGGAATAATTTTTTTTTTTTACTAGTTGGCTAGGATAGCTAATTACGTAAACAATGATGTTTCATGACGTGTTTTTTGTGGGGTCGGATCCGGTCAAGGTTTCTCCGACTAGTTTGGTCAAGTTCCGGATGCAAAAAACTTGACTCAAGTATTGGACGAAGGAAACTTCATCGGATCCGGCCCCGTTTTCATAGGATCCAAAAATAATACTAATAGTAACCATAACAGTACCCTCAAAGAAGCTTGTACGCAAACACACTCCGTGTTTTCTTTAACAGTTTGAAAGTGCGCGCAAACTTAAGAACAAAATTTAAAGTGGCCGCGAACATAGCTTTTTTTGGGAGCTAAATGAAAATGACATTTGTAAAGCCTTACAGATTTAACATGTGCTAATTAATATTCTGATTATAGATAAAACATGTGCTATATATATATATATATATATATATGAAAATGGCATTTGTAAAGCCTTGCGTGGGTTACTTCCCTTTTAGCCATCTAGGTTTCTTAGCTTTTGTTTGAACCCACTTTGTGTTCAATTGAAATAATTTTCCCTTGCTTCTTGAAAATTAACTTTCTCCTTTATAGTTATGTGACAAGTTTATATACGGAAAAAGATAAATCATCTATTATACGTGGAAGAGTATCAATTACTGAAAGTTCATTTGCATCTCCACCATGTACCGACGCCACATCTCCACCATGCACCGGCGCTACATCTCCACCATGCAACACCACTCGGCACCAAAAGGGCTGACCAACGACCAACACCGCCAAAGGGGCAGCCCGCCCCCTCCCTGATGGGGCGTCACACTTTGAAGAAGGCACACAGCACTAGCACATTATTCCCCATAAGTTGGCATCGTTTCCACATGAAACAATAGATTTCAATTTGGTAGGCAATGGAATAGAAAGTACCTGTATTTTTTCTTTCAGTGTAAATTATTTTTTACACACTCCGTGTTTTCCTGTAGGTAACTTCAAGGGAATTGAACTTGTAGGTAACACACTCCGCGTTTTCTTTACTTGCTCTCTTTGTTCGTTATTGTTTCGTGTTAACAGTTTGAAAGTGCACCCTTAAGAACAAAATATATATAAAATGGCAAATATAGGTTTTTTTGGAACCTATATGAAAATATGAAGCCTTGCAGATTTAACATGTGCTAATATTCTGATTATAGAAGAGAGGGAACCTAATTTTTATCTAATCATGTTGCTTGGGTTAATTACTTCCCTTTTAGCCATCTAGGGTTTCATATTTGAGTCTGATTTTGTACGCATACGTAACTATTTTTGTTCTTTACCACATAATTAACGGAAAGAGGTGGCCGTCTTCGCTCTCGAGTCTCTTCACATGCATTTGGACGATAAGTACGTAAATGCACGTATTCATTCATAAAACCCAGAAGTACGCGCAATGGGTAGTTCTAGTACTACTCTGATATCATTAACATTAATTATAAATGGCAATGTAATTTATGGGACATCAAGTTGGGAAAAGGAGAAGGAGAATCCAACAAAAAATTGGAAGAACATCAGTTGGGACAAAACCCAAACACCCAGTGGGCAAAGTCCAAAACAACCCAAAGGCCTCAACATGCCCAAATCAAACAATAAAGATCAAAACAGCCAAGGGCCAAGCCCAAACCAGTGGCAAGGCCCAAAAAACCCTAACCCTAAAAACATAGTCAAAGACCAGCCAACCACCACCCCCGCCACCACCACCGGACCTCAAAACCTCTGCCACCTAAAAAAACCACCTATCCGCCATACAACAAAACCTAGAACAACTCCTCCTCCATCTGCACCAACCCGCAGCCACCGGAAACACAGCCACCAAGTAGCACACCTCGAACGACCCGCAGCCGCCGACAACACAGCCACCGGGAAGCCCACAAAGAGGAGACGGGATTATCTATTTAAGGATGTGCGTTTATCTATTTAAGGATGTATGATTAATCTTGTGCACCACATTATGGGATTATCGTTAAAACAAATGAATACAAATTAGTGGATGACCTATTCACATTTACCAAGGACAGAGCTAGCTCAAAAACAAAACCTGTTTACCCGTATGATGATTTACTCTAGTGAATTTATTCTCCATGCTATTCTTTGTTTTCAATTTGGGTAAATTTTATAAATGGTGCATCTAGCTTGAATGAATTTTCAGAATTTTCGTACCTGCCACTGATTGCATGGGTATTGCACAAGTATTGCACGGGTATTGCACAAGTACTGCACGGGCATGACAGGACATGGCACGAGTGTTGGACAAGAAGAGAATCAGACTAACTCCAAATATTTTGATTGCCTCATTTGCATAAAGACTGGGAAGATCGATGGACGTCCTGGACAAGAAGAGAAGCGAACTAACTCTAGATATTTTGGTCGTTCAAAAAAAAAAAAAAAAAAACTCTAGATATTTTGCTATTACCAAAAATAGAAAATGGCCGGGCAAAACATTTTTCTGAAAAAAATCTTTAATCCTAACGGCATGGTATTCGCCTAACGGCAGGGTTGAGGTCCCGCGGCAGATCTGTTTCTGTTGGGTTCCATGCTGCTTCGACGGTGGCGGCTAGAGGTGGTTGGTGGCGGCTAGATATATGATGGTGGTGGTGGGTGTGATCTGTTCTAATTCTGGTGATGATGGTGATCTAGGGCTGTGATCAAAGTTTCTCAAATGTCTAGGGTTAGGTTTTGGGTTTTCTTTTGGGGTGGGCTTCATTGTTTATTTTGGGCACTTTAGGCCCTTTGTTTATGTGCTTTGATTGTATTATCTGGGTTTTAGACCCAGGAGTGTTTGGGCTTCGTCCCACTACGAGTGTATGAGCTTTGTTTCCAACTACCTGTATGTTTCAACTTTTGGTTGAAATTCCCTTCTCCTTAACCCCTTAATAAAATTTTTTGCTGTTTCAAAAAAAAAATGTTTAATCCGAAACAAACGAAACATTAATTCACAAGCTACACGGTTTCGTAACCAAATAAAGGCCGGAACCATTTTTACACTAGCTCAAAAACTTTTGTCTTCAGTATTTTTTTGCCTGACTTTACAAAGCTACAAAGGAAGCAAATACCCACAAAGAGTGCATTCATCGTATTTTGTTCATTCCTTATTGTTGCTTATAGTTGGATTGAAGTAGCAACGTAGGAATTAAAATCAATGTGGGCATGGAAAGGACTCACAAACAGGCCAACTAGGTGCTCTAGTCAGACAACAAGTGTCTTCTGTTTTGCAACGTAAAAAGCCGTGCAATCAAATAAAAATACTAGACGTTTCAGGGATATATGTTACATGCCGATGTTCCGACACCTTTCATGGTCATATATTATGTACAGTCTATAGCATAGACCCACATAAATGTACAATGTACAATTAAAAGAAGAACCAAGTGCGATGCGAAATCATTGAATATTGTTCTTTGGTAATAGGCACTAAAACAGAGCTGGGTCTTATTAAAATGAGGCCTGATCGGTACAGGGAACCCGGTCCATGAAAGTGTGGACCGGGTTTCTTGTATCCTAACACTTTTGTACCAAATAAATAAAACAGAGCTGGAAGCTCCAAGCTGACTAAAATTGGTGTCCTTAATTTCATATCCTCACCTATAACTGGTCACTCCCTAGAGTGGACGGCAACAGCATCATGTGCATCACTTGTTGGCATTGGTGTCTTGGCACATGTCTGTCCATGACTCTGTTCCTCAAAATTCTACACAAATACATATAGGGGGTGTTTGGAAGGTGCATTTTTACATTTTTCCATTCCCATTATTGCATTTTGGTTGTTTAGCTACTCCATTCTAAAAACCCATTTCACAAAATCTATTCCTAGATTTTGACAAAGGAAGCAAAAAGTGAGAATGAGGCCTTCTTGCTTGGTCTTCTGACAGAAGACAGGCACTTTTTTTTTTTTACTCTAAGGGTGTGAGGAGGCGACCAATGTAGCAATTTTTTTTGGTGTGACCATAGGAGCTCCCGACCTACCAATGAAATGTTCGGTTGAGCCATAGGTACTGTCCGGGAGGACAGACTGTCACCACGGCACCACCTAGGTATAGGTTGGAAAGAGCACAAAATCCCCAATCCGATGCCACTAACATGACTCGAACTCGAGTCCTGCCTGCCAAAAGAGGGAGGCCTTACCAACGAGGCTAACACCTTTGGTTGTACACAGGCACTTTCGAAATCCTAATCTTTTTTTTCGTCTTACTAATACTAAGAAAAAGTGTCATTTTTGTTACCTCCGCGGTCCTTGGGATAAAATTTTATAGTTCAAACACAAAATATGACAACCTTACCCTTTCAAACCCTATTCTAGGTCTGTCAATGGACCGGATTGTATCCGAATCGGATCATATTCATCGGGAAACTTTGGTACAGATCATTGTTAGAGCTTTTGGGTTGGTATATGAGCATGGATATCAAGAAACAAGTTGATCAACAATCCAAAAACTTTGCAAGATGAATCCACTAATAGCCTTGCATAAAGATTAAACTTCACACGCTGTGAAATGTGAATGCTACTACCACTGCAATTTCATCAAAAGTAAAGGGCATTTATGTCATTTCAACATACCTTCTTTCTTTTCTTTTTCTTTTTTTCATTTTTGTCTTTTGTGGCTCTTATCCGCTCGGAGCATATATAAGGACTTCACAACTGCCTCCATTCGTCAACAAACTCAATACAAGTATACAACCTCCTTCCCTCTGCTTCTGATCATAGTCTTTTGAATAAATCTCAAAACCATTGATTCATGGGAATGCAACATCCTTTATTCCCAATTTTGATATTACTGATGCTCGCCCTCGGTAATGTTTCGAACGGCCACCACCTTCACCAAATCGCGGCAGTAGGGAAAGATGAAGGATTTACTAGGGAATTCAATTCCCAGTATTCACAACCTTTCTCGGAGGCACCCGGATTCATGGGATTTCCTGAGGAACCCGGAAATGATTCGGTCGACCCAGTTTATGGAGTCTCAGAGCGAACAGTTCCAGGGGGGCCGAACCCCCTGCACAATTGATTGTTTTCTGGAAGGAAATGCCAGCCATACTGCCATAGTCATACAGAGTTTTGCAGCTTCCAATGTAAATGTTGCTAGTTTTTTTTTTTTTTTTCCTCTTATCAGTTTTTGTTAGTTAAGGAATCATACATACAGTTGGATTCATAGAATGTCAGATTGTATCAAGATTGAATAATGAAGAGTGTATACATAAAGTTGCCAAAATAGATGCAAGTAAGTTATGTAAAAACACCGAACCAACAAAGTCACAACCGGGATTTTGATACACAATTTAGAAATGTGCAAATGATAGGAAGGGGATGAGGTAGAAGAGAGGAGACGCGGCTCCCGTGTATTGTTCACCTTGTTCATTCTCTCTTCTTCTGAGAAACGGTCCTAGGTCAGGATCAAAATCTTGTTTCGGTATGCTGTTTCAATTGATTTAGATAGGCAAACAAGAGGTGAGTCGAACCTGAGACTTGATATTTTCAATTATTTTGCACGACAAGATTCCTTGCGGTAAGCAGAAAATCCAAAACCGTATTGGTATTGCTTTCCTACCAGATCTCCTATCCTGGATCCGGTCCCTATGGCAACTAAAACACCATGGACTAAAGAGAACAAGCAAATCCATCTTCCTTCCTTAAAAATCTCATATATTTACCATTTCCTTTAGTATTATTTCCAAGGACGCAATTGATTAGTGTGTGGATCGTTCAATCCATTTTTTGCTATTATTTCCAAGGACGCAATTGATTAGTGTGGATCGTTCAATCCATTTTTTGCTCTGCCACTAGATCTCCCATCACATACACGGTACCCACTACACCACCGTTGACCAGGGATGAAGCCAGAATCCTTAAAATAGGGCCCAACTGAACGGAATTATTTCGGAGGGCCGTCCACTGAAAAACTTTCATAGTTCATCTGCTCTCATTGAAATACCCTCAAGATAAAGGGCTTCCACAAAGATGGACAGGGTGGTGGGTGACTAAAGAGGCACAAGCAAAGCACTAGTGCATAATTTTGTATCTGTGTATGCACAAAGTGACAAACAAGTGACAAGTTTGCTTATGCATATTTCTAGCCACTAATGAAAAGTTCCAAGAATAAATAACCAATCACTACTCCACTATTTTTTTTTTTTTTTTGACAACTCAAGTGTCTGGGTCAGCTTAAGCGTAGCTTGACTATTCTTGGGAGCCCAACCCCGCCCACTTGCGGTGAGCCCAATGAAAACCAGGGCAATTGCTCCGTAATCAATTCCACTATAAGAGCTCAAATATGCAAAAACAATTACAGCTGATTGAAGAAATCTGCATAGTTCTAAATACCTCATAAAAACATGAAAGAAAAAGGATTGATAAATTCCTAATGATCCTTACTCGTCCTTTTGAAGCCGTCATCCTGGCTTTTTAGAAGCTCTAGCTTTTATCGTCAGAACACACATCTGCTCGAATAGTGCTCTCCCATCTTGGCTTTGTCTCATTGTCCCTCTCGTAATCAATCATTCAATTCCGTCCTACGCCTACTACCTGCCTCTTTGTCCCTTAAAAGCAGACTAACCAAAAGCAGGAGTGCGTTCGAAAACCACTGCCATCAATTCAGGAAATTACAAGATGATTGTATCTCCATCAGACGTGCTTCAGATAACACATAGAATAAGCTACTTCTGGACAATAAAGAAGCTTACAGGCGCCTGAAGACATACCCTGAAAGTACCCGAAATTTCCTTCCATAATCTCAGTACCGAGAGGATCAACAGAAAAATGAATGGGAGCAACTTTTCGGCAGAGATCCGTTCGAACTTGGACCCCCACATTTGCATCTTTTTAACTTAAAACATACATCAGACTTCTACAGGAGTAATCTCTTCCTCCAGTCAGAAGATAGAACAAAGAACTAAAGACAAGATTCAAAGAAGGTTTTGTGTTGAAATAGTAGATAGTACTAGATACCAAAGTTTCAATTGTCAGGTTGCATCTAAAAGACTTCGTAGGGTTTTCTTAATTACCATTAACATCATCCAATTTACACTTACCAGCGTAATGTTTCTTTTATTGCAAAGAAAGTCGGTAAATTTCAAACACTATTAACCCAGCATTGAGAACTTGACAGGGATCAAAAACGGAATTCTGCAGTCTTACCAGCCAGTGAACTTAGCAAGGTTATTTTGCGTTGCGTTCTAGTTTTTACTTGGCTGGCAATCCTCAGCAATTTCCACATGGTAAGTTCTACGCTACAGATAACCTTATTGAAGCACAACTGAGGAAATGTGTGATTTCAAAGCAAACTAGACGGAATATGTCAATTGGCTTATTTAGCCAAAAAGGCCTAGATGGAATAAGCAGTAGCCGGGTAGGTAAGTAAATACTATATGAAAACATTGAAGAGAACAGAGTCATCAGAAGAGAGAAAAACAACTGAAGAGAAGCACAAATATGTGTCGTGAATACCCCAGACTTATTTCTATTTCGTAATCGATAGCATATCCTTTGCACCAAAAAACAGAAAGAAAAAGAATCGAAGCTTTGGCTTCTAAAGAAGCTATTAGTGCTCTCAAGGAAGACCAACAAGCAGACTAGCAAAAACGACTGGAGAACAACAATGCAGTACCAGTAGAGAAATACAAACGAAGGAAATGAAAGAACCAAGAAGTGAAGCACATCAATCAGAAAAACATAGCCAAATAAGCAACCCAAGGAGCTAGCAAACTTCTTGATTTCTTAGTTTATTGTTGGCAATTCTCACCAACAAAAGAACGCAAAAAAAAAACAAAAAACAAAAACCATACAAATCCAAAAAACGAACCTTATTTCCATGATGCCAATGTCCCTAAGACCAATGACCAAAGATCTTTGATGTTAGGAGATTACCATGGTTGCCAAAAATGTATGCATATGAGGCATAAAAGTCGTCGTCTCTTCAAGATGAAGTTTATGGTGTACGGAATTGCTCATATAACTAAATTAAAACTTAGAAAGTACAAGACCCAGAAAGTTGTAGTCGAAGTATATTGCTGTCTGAGAAATGTCATAGATC
The DNA here is from genome assembly GCA_019656295.1 of Rhododendron mucronatum var. ripense. Classification (NCBI taxonomy): domain Eukaryota; kingdom Viridiplantae; phylum Streptophyta; class Magnoliopsida; order Ericales; family Ericaceae; genus Rhododendron; species Rhododendron mucronatum. The sequence goes on along the minus strand of BPLT01000008.1, from coordinate 2,066,904 downwards.
AGGGAAATACTTGGGAATGGAAAACAGAAAGAGTAGTGCAATGGAGGGTTTGTAAGCAGAGAATCATAACTTATTTGATGCAAATGGTGGAGCAAACATTACTTAGAGAAGATTGCAATGGAGCCATCTATATATGAAATGATTGAGCGAAGAAGGGGCTAGCTTGTGGCTCGTGGAAGAGAGGTCACCGATAGCTTCAACTGCCCTGAAGTTCGTAACACATCAGCATTAAAGGATACGCTCAGGCCGAGGACATCCACAACCACGACAACTTTTCTGAGCAACGTATCGAAAGTACCTATCAAGCATGCCCCGATTTCCAGGTTCAAAGTAAGACACCACCTGCATTGGCTTACATTCCAAACACCTAGGAATTAACATGGCTCAACCCTACAACTTTTCTGAGCAATGTATCAAAAGTGCCTCTCAAGCATGCCCCAATTTCTAGGTTCAAAGTTAAGACACCACCTGGATGGAATTAACATGGCTCAACCCTTGGGTATCATATCAGCATCAGTCGTAACACTAACGCACACGCTTCTCGAGATGAACCCACATGCTTATATGGAGCCCACGAGCAGATGAGTACGTTTTCACCAGTGCCTTTTCTTTCTGGTTAACGAAAATAGTTAATCAGAGAGAATATGCGTGATCGATATGTCCAACATGAACTCAAGCAAGCTTCAGGAATTATTGACCCAGCTATCCAACATCACTCTTTAGCTACTGACAGACCACGATGAATGACCGCGCCAGAAGCAAATGCAGGTGCTCAAAACACAATATTATTGGGATAAGTAATGCATAGACAGATGAACGACATCAAAGACTTTAAACTACTGGGTTGGATAGCACTGTGCAAAAAGCAGCGCATTATGTGGTATTTTTAGTACCTGTATAATATGAATGTAACGAGATCTTAAACTTCCATATTTTCCTGTCAAGCAGCTACAGCTGAACACATTCAATGTCATTGCAACTAAGTGCGCTTTGTAACAAATAACCATCTCAGCCTAAACAAAACAAGCCAACAGAATAGACCTAAACTTTAGATCAAAGAGACCCAACTCTTGCTAAATGCATTAGGTACTATTCTTTCATTCTTCATAACAAACTACCTAACACTTCTCAAATAGAAAGATCAGTACTCTAGAAAAAATCGTCTCATAAAACAATACACGGGTCATGCAATATGGAAGGAAATTTCTCTGCAATAGACAATGGCATATAACCCAAAAACCACCTTGATCCAATACAAATGGCAACTTATTCTCGAGAAAAAATAATATGCCTTGCAATTACTCTGTCGTTAGCAGATATGTTTTTCACCTCTAAAATCTCCAACCCAAAACAAAACACTACACAATACCCAATAAATTCCAGGATGAACCAGAAACGGTCATACTGGAAATAAATTACTCCAAAAAAAACACCATCCAACTCTTCCATACTTCTTAATTGTCGGGGAAAAAGGAAATAACAACTTACTTCTCAAAGTGGTTGCTTCAAGTTCCTGCTCCTCCACGGCAAACTCATTTTCCTCTCTGAATTCCTCTACCTCCAAGTCATCCTCTGCCTTCTCAACCTCCAAGTACTCCCTCTCCTCCTCCTCCTCAACCTCCTCCTGCTCCTCATTATTAACAGTTAGGTGAGAAGATCCTATCACTTCCTTCTCACATCCAGTTCTTTCAAATATTTTGAAATGAAATACATCAGTGCCATCATAATCGAATACTAAGAAATCTCCAAACTCCAAAGAGCTATCTTCAGCAAATTTCACCCAGCCATCACTAAAATTGAGGTGATTTCCAACTTTGGTTACCTTTACGAGCCAAAGTTTTCCATGACGATTCCTCAAGAATACTTTGTCAGGTGTTCTTCCTTTGACGTGTCCAACAAAAGCCAAGGGAATGCGCTGCAAAGAAGGGTATGTAATACATTGTCAATCGCGATACATTGTCAATCGCGAATAGTTAATGAAAACCAATATTGTGTGAGGAAGCATCAACCCATTAAATGATTTGTAATGACGGTTATTCATTCTATATCTACTTCTATCGAAAACATAGTTTCTTTTGCCATGGAGAAAAAATCCTGGATAGCAATTACGATTTACGTGCCACAGTACTCAGTAGAAATTCCCACCTAACAGATTTTGTCAACCTTCCCCTAGTAAGTAAAAGATATCCTTGGAATGACGTTACGCTTCTCACAAAGACTCTCTCCATCCCAATTTGTTTGTCCATTTTCGGTGTTTGTGCCAGTTTCAATATGAATCTACAAAAAAATATGCAACATGGGTCTTGTTGGATAGTTCTCGATGAGATCCATTATACAAAGTTTTCAAAATCACGAACATATTATAGATTAAAATATATATAAGCAATTGATAAATGGCACGAATATCGAAAATGGACAAACAAATTGGGACAGAAGGAGTAAGACCTAAGTTTCGGAGATCAAATAGTCAAATTAGCTAAGCAAGAAATATATAAGCAATTGAAATTGATAGAGTGGAACAAGGTATCACTGTAATTTGCTAGCAGAGGTGACTCTAGGAATATTATTTTATGGGGTCAAAAATTTTCTCAAGTTTGAATCACATTCAACCAACGTCTAACATTGTAGATATAGATCAATACGATCTTTAAAGTATCCAAAAAAAAACCACACTCTAAATCAGCTCTCAAACCAGTACACACTCTAAATTGGCATTCATAGGTCTCCTCTGCCTTCAGTTCAAGAAGTTGATTGGTTCAGTGCTCATCAAGGAGGTGGAAGTATACAGCACCTAGTTTCTAAACTCTCTTTTTCCTTTTTTGATGGGCTTCTAAACTCGTTTTTGCTGCTGTCCTTTATTCCATTCGGGGTGAAAGGTCTGCTAGGATATTCAAGCACCTAGCAACTGATTTAGATGGGGTGATTTTAATTTCATACATCAGTGTGGAGGAATGTGAGGAAAACAGATTCAAATAGGCTTTGCTGTAGAGTTTGGAGGATTCATGCAGAAGCAAATTCAAACCAATTATATAAAATACCCTCAATGATGATACTGATTTCGTAGGGGCAAAAAAAAGAGAGAAGATTACATTGTTTGCTCTTGAATTTGGGAAAAATAACTAGAAGTGCCATATGGAATCAGATAAAACATTCTGATGCTACATGGAATCAACTCGAACAACAGATCTAAGCACATCTATTAGACCGAAATCATAACAAGAAAAAGTCTTAGAGTTGCATACCAAACTTTCTGAGCTGTAAGATGGCATGAAGACCTTGAAGAAACTATGAAGGTCCTCCATCTTTGATGATGCAAGCTTGACTCAAAACCACTGTTGTGGGTACATGAAGCAAACCCTAGTCAGTGCAGATAAGATGTCTTCTAGTTTAAGGATGTTTTCTTGTGTCTGTGCCTATTTCAGTTGAGGAGAAATTTTGGGTTGAAGTTTGTGGGTGTGGCAGGGGAGGGTGTTTGACGAGGGTTTTCTGGTATTTGGGTTACTATTACTGAAGCCTTAGCCAATTGGAGTTATGCTATTACACACTTGATGCTGGATGCTACTATTGATGCTGCTTGTTGCTTGCTGCTGTTCTTTGTCTGGTTTAGATGGCACTCACTGTCAAATCAAACCCTAGATTTTGAAGGCTATCAGAATCTCTGGTTTCTGATCCTAATAGCTGTTGGTGTTTTGGGCACGCTTTTTGCTACCCCAACCTCATTGAGATTTTTCTCCTCAGTTGTGATGCAACCGTGTCCTTAATGCCTTTAATCTTTGTATACAAATGTTCAAGGATTAATAAAATCTTTCTTTTGTTGAGCCAAAAAAAAAAATTTAAGAGAGCGGGGCTGCATAGAAGACAAGGTGATTGATAAATAAGGTGTTGAAAAACCTCACCAACAGATGGATAAAGCATCTCTTCACTGTCATATCCAGGTTGGCTGATGACATTTGACAAATGTGGCAAGCTCATTACACTCTCCAATCACTAAGACAATTAAACTTAGGTATAACAGAACAAGGAAAAGTAATTATAATTAATGGCGTTTAAGGATATACATGATTCTATTTTATTGCAAAAAAAAAAGTGGAAAACTCTATATGTAGGCACATGTCAATGCCATGTCTGAATTTAATGGTTTCGCACTAAGACAGATCATCAAATGTATATGCATAATTAAAAACCCGGTGATATACCATACATGTAAACTCATATATAATTGCCTAATTGGAGCATACAAATACATACATACATATATGTATTTATGTAAGTTGGGAATTGGTGGCTTATGGCTGTGAACGACGTGGCCTCGTTTGCTATTTGTGGACATTCATGAACAGTGAATGGCAAGAAACATTGAACACGGTAGAGCAGATCAGGAATGTCACACTGGAAGCCCTTCTACAGCTATTTGCATTTGCAGGCTTAAAGATAGAGACGAGGATGTGATGAGCAATTAAAGTATGCGGTCAAGGATTCCTTGGCCACTGGCCAGTGTTTAGTTGTGGTCCTTACTCTTTCCTTTTTAGGGCAGACTAGCACGTTAACGTCTTTTCATATGTTGCAGATCATAGAACAACGCAAAAAATGGAGGTAAAACTGAAAAGGTTCAGCCACAAACGAACTGCATAATATCAATAACTTCAAGATTCACGAAGAAATAAACACCCTACTTGAAAGTTGAAACACTTGTATTGAGTGAGTCTATAGAAAAACTCCTGAAATCCATGGTTTCAGACTTTCAGCTGCGGTGAAAAGCTTTTGGTGACATATGAAGATTAAAAAGTTTGGTGTCAACACCACTTCACAAAACAACGCGGAAACATCAATGGAAAGTCACTGCATCACAACAAAGCAGCGACCGGGAACAAAAATAATCCTAAACAAAAATATCCTAAATCATCTACGGTGGATCCCTATCAATTAACGTTTTTAATTTGGGAGGTTGGTTTGCCTGGTATCTTCACTGACGCGAAATATAGACACTTTTAGCACAACATCCTCAACCTGGATCAATTCGAAGACACAAACATCACCTTCCCTTAAATTATTATCCTTTGCGAATCGACGCCATCCAGTGCCTAGGCATCGCACAGGACCATTTATTCGAACGCAACGGACTGTCCACTGTTTTCCACCAGAAACCTCCAGTTGAATAGACTCTGAAACTCCATGCAGATACTTCTTCGCAAATCTGACTGGCACATTCTGCAGAGAAGCAAGAACAATTGCGACTATCATTTATCTAAGTAAAAGAAGAAAATGCATAAACAAATACAGGAGCAATTTGTTGCAAGAAATATTTAGTAGTTGGCTTTAGTGGTACAGAACACATTATAGGACCCTTTCACTCAAATGATCAAGGAAGCAACACAAATAGCTCTGGCAATGAATATTCCCTAAATTAAAGAGCTAACCAGAAAAAAAGACCGGTGGACATTGTATGGCTGCAGGATATTCCTAAAAAACGGATTATTCGGCTTGAACATCATGGAGGCATTAACAGCCTTCTCTCTCTCTTGTGTTTTAACCGGCCGCAACATTGAATCATTGCTAAAATCATTTAAACCAAGCAATTCTTCTTCCTCTTCACACTTTACCTTCAGCTGCTGTCCATCTGCATATAACATCATTGATAAGAAAATTTGTTTGATCCAACAATTAAATGCGAAAAAATTGTCCCACTATCTTACTTGAATCAGTTCTTTGATTATTTGCGGCATTAGAAGAATTTAATTCGTCAGCGCTCTTCGTATGCTTGGTTTCATTCAACTGATAACGAATACGTTTACTTTTTCGAGTTGCCTGTTGCACAAAAACTGAATCCAATTGTTTAAGCCCCTCTTTATCTTGCCTGTTGATGTGCCTCTTAAGTCTACCCCCATTAGAAAGGCAACACTTTCGACCAAAAGGAACTGCTGCCGGTAAATTATCCACGTTCTTCATCACATTCCACTTCTCTTTTTCAGTTTTCTGCACTGACGACCTTTGTGAATTAGACATTTCACTAGCTTTCATTTTGCCTTTCCACGATAGGGTTACACTATCTACTTCAACTATCTTCCCATGATCTTCCATTTTATATCTTTTATTTCTGGTGAAATACTGGAAATTACATCTCAAGCTCTCCAAGGAAGAAATACATCTTCCACGCTTCTTGATTCTGATAGCAAATTCAGGGGCAAACTCATACATGTCCTGAATCAATGAATGACAGCATCTTTTACCAGTTCCTCTTTTATCCTGACATCCATCAAGAATTCCTTTTTCCAAAGAAACAAGTGCTCGCCTTGATGGACGGCAACTCAATTTCTGAAGAGTGTCATTGCTTCCCCTTTCCCCTTTATGGGAGACCGGACGCTGCTTTCCTTTATCTGGTTCATTAGAGATGCTGAGAGTTTTTCGTGGATTGTAAATCTCAGTAGCAGTAAAATCAAATATAAGTACCTTGAACTCCGAATTCCCTTCATAATTGAACACTACAAAGAATCCGCAACCAATAGAGTGGCTCTCGGAAAATTCTTTCCAACCATCAGTAAACCAAAGCATCTCATCAGCTTTTTCTACTCCCACGCGCCACACTTGACCAGTGCGAACAGTGAACTTGACCGAGGTAGAGAGTTCATCCCCATATTTCTTTGAGAAATCCTCTGGGATTCTCTGCAGAAACCCGAAATATTACCATAAGTCTCCACCAATTGTGGTCAATGAAACAAGATATGGGTACAGAAACAGGATGCAGGTACAATCCGATATGTATATTCTCTTACTGTTAAATACCACATGTACAGGGTAATTACCGGGTTTACATATTGGTAAGAATCAAATGGAAGTGAGTGCAACTTGTCGCACCGGCGTTAAGATGTTTTGTGTCTGTTTCTTTAGCCACACTTGTTATTTTCTCCTATTCTCTGGGAGTTAACTTTTTTTGCGAAAAATGAATATCCAGATAGGCTACTCTAATTCATATATTTTCTGGGAATCATTCCCCTTGGCATCACATACCTATTTCCAGGATTCGTGCATGCACGTATATTGGGACCAATGTTTGAAATATCAGTCGTTACCTATTGCATCAGCCAATACGTAGTGGTTTTAGGGATTTCAGAAACCGTCTAGTGAGATGGAAAATCGCATAGGTATCGCCCAATCCCTGTTTTTTATGGGGTCTGTCCCGATTCACTGACCAGTTACTGCCAATACTCGACCGTTATGGGTTATTAGTTCTTTTCTTTTCTTTTTTTTTTGGTAAAAAATGATTTTTAAGAATTCACGACCACTGCAACCACGCATTGTACAATACTTCTGATACCATTACACCAGGACCGTTATGTTACGTGTTCTGATATCATTATTTAAAACCTTGATCGAGACGACACCAAGGTTCCACGGCATGCTATGAGCGCCAAACAGCACCAAGCATACATGTGTCATCAAATAACCATCGGCACAAATCTAAGTACTTTCAGATAGTTGGAAAACTTGCAGAGCACCAAGTGGCTACAGAGAGTTGAACTCAAGCAATGAGCGAGAATCTAATTAGTTTTACATTGTTGGATTATTCAACAGACCACTTGGAGTTACGTTTGGGCTTATTCCAACTTACTGTCTAACGGGAACCAAAACAAAACACAACTCATAAGTCATAATCATGGTCTTCTTCCCTTTGTTTTTTTTCATGTTCTTGTTAGCAAAATTAATAGCCCTTTACTAATCTTTGTTTTTTTCCTGCACTTGACAGAAGAAAAGGGCAAAATCAAGAAAGACAGAGAGACGTTATAGTTACCAGCCTGTGGTAGAGCACGACGGAGGGGAGGATAATCTTATAGAAACTTCCCATTCTGCGGCGCCGGCGATCTTTTAACTCTTCTGGGCACAGAGATTCTTTTGGGAATTGGGTTTGTTAATGGATTCACCCCAGTCCTATTGACGTGATGTTGGATTTACACCTTATTTAAAGGCTGATTTCCTGGTTTTATTGGTTTTTGGTCGTGCTATTTTTAGGGTACGATGAGAGCTGCTAATGGTACAGCACTGGCTGTACAGCAGCCCCGTACAAATGGGTTTTGTGTCCGTCTCGGGTCCCACAAAGATAATCGGACCCGCTCATTTTGTTCAAAACATATTGTTTACGGTCCCTGTAAAAAATTATCTCAATCCGATATCAGAAAAGGTGTTTATGAATCATCCAACTTTGCTTCAGAATTTAGGCTAATTTCTGAAGCAAAATTAAATGATTCATAAATGCCTTTTCTGATATCGGATTGAGATGATTTTTTGCAGGGACCGTAAAAATATGTTTTGAACAAAATAAACGGCTCCGATTATCTTTGCAGGACTCGAGACGGGCACAAAACCCATCTGTACCGGGCTGCCATACAGCCGCTGCTGTACCTCAATCTTTACTGGTTTGGTTTCTACATACCAAGAGAGAGGAGTACGAGAAGAAAAGGGTAAAACTCACCGACAACCCCAAAGGTTTTCCCTAAGTACAGATTCACCCTCCAGGTTTCGAAACCTGGAGAATGATTTCGAACCCCGTAAGATTTTGTGATGTATTTCAATAACACCCAATCGTTCGAAATACTTACACTGGATTGGGTTGAACCCATCTCGGAGTTCCACACAAGTGATCAGAACCATTTAACTTTTGTATGAAACCTGTTTTTAAGGTTCTTTGTAAAAAATCGGCTCAATCGAATATCAATAAAAGCTTGATTAACTCATCAAATTTTTGATCTCTAAATTTGTAAAACACTTAAAACATGTTAAACAAATTAAATGATTCCGATCATTTATGGAGATTTCGAGGTGAGTCCAACACAATCTCCAGTGTAAGCATTTCAAACAATTGGGTGTAATTGAAATGCATCACAAAACCTCAGGGGGTTCAAAATTATTTTCCAAACCTTGAGGTAAAATCTGCATTTACGCTAAACCTTGAGGGTGTCATTGATATTCACCCGAAGAAGGACATTACTGCTTTTGAACTTTGAACAGAAAAGAAGGATCAAAAAAAAAAAAAAAACTTTGAAGAGAAAAGAGAAGAAAATACTCCAATGCAATGAGAGGAGAAAATTTTTGGGTACCCCATCGGCAATTTGGACCGTCCAAATGTATTTTGGATAGTTCAAATTTTAGAAGAGTGATGGAATGAGGGAAAATTGGAGTGAAATTTCAATGTCAATTTTGCTATCATCATTTTCGCTTTTCCCTTTAATTTTATCTCTGTGTTTTTTGGTATTATTGTCTTCCTGCCATTGGGAAGGTGTTCCAGTTTTGCTTCCTTTTGCCAAAGCACTTTTTCGGGTAATGAACAGTATCAAAACCGAACTTCTGTTCCACTTTCCCTTAAACAGTTGTTCTTTTCTAAAATGATTATTGCTATAATGACCATATTGCCCCTTCTACAGACTAAATTTCCCAGACGCCCTCTCTCTCCCTCTCTCTCTCCAGGCCCAAGCAGAAATGTTGAAAACCCAGGAAACAGCGGCAGCAAACCACTCCAACCCAGAAATATCCAAGCCAATCCTCCCACCCACCACCAATTAGAAAATCCCAATAAACCAAAGCCAGAGAAGTGGATCGAGATCTCGCTGATCGACGATTCGAACAAGGAGAATAACAACAATCGTCACATGGTCTACGCCGCCACTCCTACGAAGATCGAGTTGATCGACGTGTCACCGGCGGAGGAGCTCAGCTCGATCTGTCTAAAGCTCGAGCGGATGAGATTGGACAAAGAGGAGACGGAGAAGATTCTGAGAGAGAGGGATTTGGCGATGGAGGCCGGTATGAAGGAGCTGGTCGAGAGAGGGGAGATACAGAAGATGCTCGAGATCGAGGTCGATCGCTTGTTTGAGTTGAAGGAGCTCAAGAAAGCACACTGCAGATTTGCTTCTGTTTTTGGCCGTACATTGGAAGCCCAAGGGCTAGGATATAAAATGGGGCAAAGACAGTATTGTCATTTCACCATGGAACTGTGGGGACCAAGGACCAAAACGATGTCGTTTTGGTCAAATGAATTTTAAAAAAACGGAAGGCTCCAGATCTGGAACCCCCCCTTCTTTTTGGACCCAAAAAAAAAACAACTTTTTATAAAACTGGAATAGCCCCTAAATTCCGTTTGACCCAAAATAAAAAATAAAATACAATAGCAGTTGCCAATTGTTGTACAGACATAGTACAACATGGAAAGAAAAGGAAAGAATAAGTACTCCTATGAGGAAAGCGTAATTAAAAGAAAAGTGAGAAGTTTTTATCATTTTCCTCTGCAATTAAAATATGCGCGTAATTAATATGCACGTATTAATCGCTCAAAGGGAAGCTGAATATCGCAATTTGAATGGGTGGATAGGAAACGTTCTCTAAACCATTTGAATTGAACCAATATTGCCATCGAAATAGGGCTTGTATTTAGGCTTTTCTACAAGCATTGCAACCAAAACACCATTTGGACTCTGGTTTGGCCCTTGTTTACTGACCATAATTGCCAAAAATAAAACACTGAACACCACCCTAAATAAACTGATACAGATGGATTAGTTTGAGCTGTTTTGGTTCAATGATCCCCGAGCGTGGTCGAATGAGATACATGAACAAATCACATTTGCAGTGACAAAATCCCTAACCAAAAAGGAAATCGCGACTTCGACAGGCATCAACACAAACACTAGGTTCATATCAGATTGTCCTAGTACGACCATCTGCTATCATTTAAGTGTCTGTCTGTTAGGGAGGGCCAAAAGGATGTGAATTTTTTGTCTAAATTATTAATGGAGCTGCATATCAATTAATGTTATTAGGCATTAGCAAACGGCTAATGCTAGAGGGGATTAGACTGGGGTTGGCCAAAACCTAAAACTGCGGACAACATTTCGAACCTTAGCAAGTCAGCCGAATGCGAATGTTATGTTGAGTGTGCCCGTGGAGAGAGAGACAGAGAGAACCAGTTGCCTGTATCAATAACTCAATGCTTACATATTGGATGTGATGAAAACAATACAAATGCAGGAACCGAGAGATTTCCTTCTGACCGATGTCCTGGCGGCTGGCGGGCTTTTGGATACTGCAACCGACTTTCTGCACATATATACAGATTTCAATTCCAAAGTAGGTATCCCCTTTAGTCTGATTTCTTGTTCTTCATGTTTGCCTTGTCTTCTTTGAGCGGCCGGAATAGCAACTTAAACACCCATACTGCCAATAGAGTTGCCTCGATAGGGGCAAGCCAGTAAACAAGTATGTGCTCCTTGGTCCAATGATCCCCACGAGCATAAGCCCACCCCATTACCTACAAAAACCGAGAAAGCTTTAATCTGCTTTTGGTTTCGCTTGATATTTTGAATCCAAAGCAAAATCAACGAGAAATGAAATCAAAGTTCAGTAGTAAAGTACTTACAGAGGCTGGGTTCATAACACCACCAGTTAGATCAGAACCAAGTATATGAAGAGCAACCTTGGAGACACTGGAGATCCAAGTCTTCCTATAGAAACTTCCGGGAATGTTTCTGTAAAGCCCAAGTGAGATGATCACAATGGCAAATGTCAGAAATCCCTCTGTCAGTGCACCTCGATGCAAGTCAACAGTCAGACGTGGCCCGTGTACCTCAGGAAAGGTCTCAATAATGAGCCTAACCCCAATAATAGATCCCAAGACCTAAAAACAAGCGAAAATGAAAAAGGAGTATTCAATATACATAAGAACGATGGACAATCTCACCATTAAAAGCTGGACAGCAATTACACATTGCAGCAAAAAAAATAAAACTTTGTAAATACTTAATCTCCCTATTCCCTATGATTGCAGTTTGTGATTCCAGTATCTCCATGTTGATACCTGTCAGGCTAGTATAGGATGACTATTTTGTAAGTTGTATGCGTGCACTCTTCGAAAGAAGCCAAGCCACTACCACAGAGAGTGCATTGGAAACACAAATAAAGAGTTTGAGAGCTTTAAGTAATCGCTGAGAGAAAGAAGTAAATGTTATGGCACAGCTTTATTAGCAATAGAAACCATAGACCAATACGCCCCAAGAAGACAGGAAGAAAACTCAAACGAATCCAGGTTTAGACAACTGGTTGACCATGGCTTGAGCCTGATCAACTATGGGGAAGGTCCTTAGACCGAATACATCCAGTCTAACAGCCCGGTCAACTACCCTGGTGATGTGGTCGGCAAGGGTGAAGTACTGAGACTTCTAGTAATTTCTAGCCTTACATACTCAAGTCTAGACACCAGATTGCAATTTGGTCGACCAACTTTCTCTGAAGACTGGATTGAACTGCGAACCTATTGAAAATTCCCTGGTGGACATTTGGGAAAACGTAGCGAAAAACCGGTTCTGGTTTAGTGAAGGAATTCCACCTAGGTAAGCCTAGAGCATATGCAGGCACAACGGGGACCCAAACAAGCATAATTTATCGGGTTCATCTTGCTTACAGTCTAGCACTCAAGTCAAAATTATAAATGGATGAACGCCTCTCAAATGAAAACTCAATGGTATGCCCTTGCTCCACTCATAAGTTTGGCAATCCACGTGTGCAATACAAGCATTGATCTTTAACCATTGAGAGATATTTGTTGATGGAAATTAAGAAACAGGACCAAAAGTACAGTGGTCCCATATCATCTAATTAAGTTGTTCCTGAAATCGCCCACATCATGCAATTAAGCTATCTGCCCATTACTTCTCCTCTCTCCAATTTCTATTCTGCAACAGTTCTATACAAGGGCAACAATCATTTAATCTTGGCAACAGCTCTGGTAAAAAAGTAAATGTCATTGCATCTAGGATTAGCACCTTATCTCCATTAAGGTAAGTAACCACCTTCTATAGGTTTCTACATGGCAGGGAGGAGCAGGCAGGTTGAATATTGCAAACAGAGGCTTAGTTTTCTATCTTTCAGCCTTAAAAGTCGCGAAACAGTCAAAGTACAATACTCAAAGGACATATGTACTCCCACTAAGAAATCACTGCTTTACCCACTCCCTGTATACCACAAAAATAGTTCCAATCACAGCCTTCTACAACAACCTCAAGAGAGAAGATTATTGTAAATCCAACAATGCCTACCCATAAACACCAAGGGCCGGCCCAACCACTTAGCAATTTAGGTCCTCACACCTCATTTATTTGAAGGCCCTGAATTTCTATTACTTAGTCTAAAGGCCTAAGCCTAACCCGAAAGAAAAATGAAAATATTCTTCTTGTACAAAATGCCCTAAATCAGAGTACAACCTCCTTATCCTAAGACCCTGCAGAAAGATACACATTCCACTTTCCAAACACTCATTGTTCAAGTTCTCCGAAGGTGCCAAAATAAAACTAGAAACATAGTAAAGGTTATTCGGGCAATAAGTAACAACATTACTTCCAAAGGCCTAGCAAACAAATCCTTAATTGAAAAGTCTGAGGTAAAAAAAAAAAAGGATGTTTTGTTTTGAAACGATGGCTCAACCGCTTAAAGCGAAATGTGAATATAAAATTTGAATATGGCAGAGAAAAAAGGGAAAATAAAACAAAACAAAAAAATGTGCAACAAATTAATATTACCAATTCTCGAACTCATGATATGATATTCAAATGCTATCAAGGCAGTAAAAGGACTGGTAAATCAATACTAGTATGTAAAGAAGGCCCCAATTCAAATTTTCCCTTATGCCTCGAATAAGCTTGGGGCACCCCTAAAACACCTTCTCCTCCTGCAATGATAATCTTTGTAATTGACTTCGTCTTTGTGAGAGTTAGCCAGCCTATCAGAGAATTCTGCACCCTAATCTCCATTTATCATCCAATACAATCCAAGCTATAATAGAAAATTGACGGATTGTAGAAGGTGTTAAAAGAAGAGAGTAGAATTCACCAGGAAACTCTAACAAATCACCATCCAGTAAATTAAAGGCCAAGAGGCCCAAGACAAATATAACAACTGATGTAAACCAAATCAAGCAATATAAGGTTACCAAAGCAAAGTAGACACACAAAATGAAGATACCCAAAACCTGAAAGATTAATCTATCTCATACTCCCTCCATCCCAAAATTCTGGTCCCTTGTTCCTTGTTCGATGTCCCATAATCCCTTTTTTTTGCCAAGCAAATCGTCCCATAATCCTTATTCATTTTTACTAATAAAAGAGAAAAATTGAACCATTTTCCTTGTTGTCCATCATCTCTTGTTCAAATTTACACACAAAAATGGAGGGGGTAAATAATCCATTTTAGTCCAGAAACAACATTATTGCATCTCAAACAATGTTGTAAAAATCGCTAGGCACTACTCGGAAAGAAAAGCGGCTCCTAGCACCTACGCGCCTACTAGTAGGCTGCCTAATCTAGGGTTTGACCACCACTTAGCACCTAGGCAGTGACTAGGCAGTCGAATTTTAGAAGATTGATTTCAAAAAGAGGATAATTATAGAAATTCATATGAATAAAAATGATGAATTTTCAAGGAGTCAAGGAGAGACAAAAATTGCGGTACAGACTACAGAGGGGTTATTTCACAATTATAAATAAAAAGACAAAATTGAAGAAAGAACACCCCAAACCAGAAGTAAGCATCAAATGGATTTGAGTACAAAAAAGCTAACCTGAGCAGGAATTCTGGCACCGAAAGAGAAGAGGAACTGCGAGAAATCCCCGGAGAGGGCGCTCGACAATACGGTGAGAGGATTGTAGGCCCCACCCTTGGTGAGCTTACCCAGGTAGGCGAAGAAGAACATGTTGACGATGGAGAGAGCACACTTGACGGCCTCACCCGCGGCGTCGTGGTGGAACCCTAGGACGTCGTACGCCAACATCTTGTACAGCACCCCTGACCATACCCACATGAAGGATATCGCGAAATCCGACACGATTAAACGCAGTCCCCCGCCATTACCGTTGCCGCCGGCCATTTTCTTGATCGAATCTTGATTGATGGTCGATCAATCTATAGCTGTGCTTTTGGTTTGGCACCTGGGTTTTTTGTGCTTTCTTTTGGGTTTGTCCTTTCCCCTGTATTCCACTGGTTCGTTGGAATTTCTCTCTCTGGTTCGTTGGGAATTCCTGTCTCTCTCTCTCTCTCTCCGCGGTCGTTAGGGAGGCATGGGTCTTTGACTCTTTGTGTTTCGTGGGTTTTTCCCCTTTCCCACAAGACCACTGAATTGATGGAAGTTGGGTAAATGACACTTCTGGTCTGTGTAGTTTTGGGAAAATTTGACGGAAGATCTCTGTGAGTATGACGTCCGAACCTGTTGCAGACGCGGCATCGTCTTTCGCAGGCACGACTTTGACTTGAGCCGAAGATCGCATCTTGAAGATACTTTTCCGCAATTCGCACTTCGTAGACGCGTTTTTAGGCCTGGTTAAAGTATCATTTTCGATTACACGTAGAAAATCCCCCCTCCACTTTCAGTCACTCTGTGAAAACGAGTTCGCTGTCCCGAAATGGCGAATCTGAATCAGAAACAAACATTGAGTCGGCCATGGTTCCTGGAAGTGATACCTCTCTTGGTAGTCTTGCTGATTGCAGCTCACGTCGCCGCCTTGGTACCGTCTTCCTTTTTGTTCCCACCGCTTATCAATTTCTCTGTACTAGTAACAGATCTCTGACCTAATCTATCTTCCATTGCATATGTATGAATACGCGCGTGTAGGTTTATTGGATTTACAGAGTAGCTACTGAGAAACAACCTCAAAGAAGGAAAGAGCACTAAAATTGAAGCACTTGATTTTACACTTGCAGCAGACAAGGTAAAGCCCTAATTCACAGATTTTAGTGTTCAACAAGCTCTTAATTGTTGAATATATGAATAAAGAGAGAGAATTTGTACAACAGTTGCCGTACCCATGCAATCCCGATCGAGGTGTATGGGCGGGAAGGACCGGAGGCAAACCGTATCTCTAGCAATATATGTACAAAATAGCTGCTCTGAAAATAAAGTTTCACAGATGTAGTGCCCTTATACCTTAAAATATGGAGGAACTTAAGAGATTGCCCAAAATGAAGGCCAGAAGGCATCGATAGGCCCAGAGACCCAATTCAATTTCTCTCTCTCTATGTGTTATGAATCTCTAGGAGTATTTGTTTTCATCCCCCATGTAGGAGTATTTGTTTTCACCAAAATTATTGTACTTACTTGAAGATGGGGAAATAGAGGTGAGCCAAGCTTTATGATGAATGCCTGTTCTTTACTTGGTTTACATCCCATGTTTGTTAGTTTGAGTGTAATTCCAATTATTTTGATAGGTTTTTTGCTTCGTTGGGACATGTTGGCTTGGGTGGAATTGCGGATAGAAAAACTTACATATACCGGATACTTTGTGGTTCTGTATGTACGAATGTAGGTTTGGGTGAAATTGAGGATAGAAACATAGATATAACATACTTTGTGGTTCTGTATGTACGAATGACGTGTGGAGGTGAATTTGAGGATAGAAACTTAGATATATCAGACTTTGTGATTCTGTATGTACTATGTACGGATGGTGGTTTTGGTTTTGGGGTAACTTTTGGTATGGCACTGGACTAAGAGTGTATTAGATTTGATGGGTTACCAACAATGATTGTTTTTATTTGATCTCCCTTCTTATCCAAACCCTGGGTTTGCACGTGGTGTATCATCATTTGTTGTTCGATGTCTCTATAAGAATGTGTAAAAGCTGTAAAATTGTGTCCGAGATTGTTCATGTTTTTAGTTTTCTCTTTTCCTATACAAGTATGAGAATAGAGGTTATATTGGAGGCTCTTGTGTTAATTGGCTATAGGCTCTCAGTTTACCACTTAAGTAAATGTCATTTATGATATAGCTCAGTGTTGATGGGTCTTTGTGTTCATTTAGTTATAGTTTAATATATTATTAGTTACGAAAGTCCACTCAACGTGCCCATAAGCAAGAGTGACAGGATTACTCTTAAAAGCAAAAAATATGTTGTGGAGAAGACAAAATTTGACATGGGATTTTGGTAAAAGAAGAAGATACTATGTTGTTACACTTAACTAAAGAGGTGGCGCAGCAAAATGGTTGGATTCTTGTAGCTGACCTCAAACGTTTGATACGTGAAGCTTAGGTTCACTGTGGTTTGGAACGCAAAGCTTCAAGGCAATCAAACTTGATTTCACTTGGGCTCTTATTTCTTGCAGTTATCCTCACAAAAGGGGAAATTTCTTCAGGCTTATAAATGTATTTCACCACACGTTTGCGCGAACAATTTGCCAATTGAAGAGCTAGCATACTACTTCTAGTTCTAGAACTCTCTCATTAAATATTGCAGCTATATTTCATCAGGAAAAGGATTACCAACATCAATAGAGGCCTGTCAACTGCAGGAGCTATGTAAAAAATCATGTTTAGACCACAATTCCTTTGGAACATTACCAGAAACGCCCATGAACCGATCTTAACAAATTTTTAGGGACAGTTTGGGATGCCATTTCCTATAATCATCTATGGACCCGTAGACTGGCAGGGTTCTGATTACATGATGGTTTAAAAACTTCATAGTCCAGTGCACCTTCTTTATCAAATGGGAAGAAGCAGCAGTCAAAATAGACCGGATATCAATTATCACAAATTGCGCTTGTAGAAATGCCCTTCACAGCTTGATACAGTAATCATTTGCCCTAGAGTTTGATATCAACCAAGCATTCTTTGAGTTTCTGATATCCAAAGATCTATAATTCTTTGGTTGGACTAACAAAAACTGTCATCTTCAGTGGTTCGGTGGAAAGTACACGTGTGTCAGCTTGTCTGATTATTATTTTCTTGT
Organism: Rhododendron mucronatum var. ripense; assembly: GCA_019656295.1. Classification (NCBI taxonomy): domain Eukaryota; kingdom Viridiplantae; phylum Streptophyta; class Magnoliopsida; order Ericales; family Ericaceae; genus Rhododendron; species Rhododendron mucronatum. The sequence goes on along the minus strand of BPLT01000008.1, from coordinate 2,049,150 downwards.
ACGAACAACTTTGTCAAAGATTTTAGATTTGTTCTACTCTGTGTCATTACCTTTTCTCCCTTATAGCACTTTCGCTATTCTTATCAGCGTTGATTCCCAGTTGATCATATTAATCCCCCTTGGCCTCCCCTTAACGGATTTCAAATATGAATTTCATTCTTTCCGAATCTTATTACGAAACATCGATTGATGTTTGTCAAAAATGTCCGTGATTGAGGCTTTCTGTTTCATTCAAGCATCATTTCAGCGTCACATTTGCTAACATGAGTAAATCCTAGGCTAGATATTTGTTGATGCACAGTGCACCTAAAAATGAACAGAAGGTTCTCCAAATGGGGTGGCTCAAGTGGAGAAGCGCTACTAGTGTATTGCGTGACAAGAGGGTTCCCATAAAATTGAAGGAAAAATTTTATGGAACTGCCATCAGACCAGCGATACTTTACGGGACAGAATATTGGTCTATTAAGAAACAACAGATGAACAAGATAAGTGTAGCGGAAATGAGAATGTTGAGGTGGATGTGAGGTAAGACTAGAAGAGACAGGATTAGAAATGAAACGGTTCGTAAGATGGTAGGTGTAGCACCCATAGAAGAGAAGTTGAGGGAAAATAGGCTAAGGTGGTTCGGGCATATCTACCGTAGACCAGGAGATGCAGTAGTTAAGAGAGAGGATAGGATAGCTTTGGGTAGCAATGCCTCGGGGAGGGATAGACCTAAATTGACATTAGATGCTGTGGTGCGCAACGATATGAGTATAGTAGGTTTGTGTGAACAAGTGGCCCTTGACAGATTTCAGTGGAGGAAAAGAATTCATGTAGCCGACCCCAAGTGATTGAGACTTAATGCTCGGTTTGGTTTGGTCTGGGAAGAGTTTCCAACCGATCTTAACCAATCCTAAGATTTACATATGTTACCGCACAATGTATATTGTAATATTGCATTAGTTAGCCAACCCCAATTAATTGGAACTTAAGGCTCAATTTGCTTTGTACAGATGTTGCATTAGTCCAGTTTGGCCAATAATTTCTCTTTTAATGATTGATTCCTTGCTGTGAAGCCCCAACACTCCTAGAAGTTGCCATATTCGTGTCCGATACACCGGGGACATGGCAAAAAAGGTACGGGATAAACCACGTGGCATGTCCATTAAATTGTTTCATTGGGACATGGGAGGGCACACGGAAGGGACATTTAATTTGTAATTTTTTTATTTTTCATTTTTTGGGGGGTGGGGTAAATATGTATTACTTCTAGTATTTGGGTTACTAGTTTAATTTGATGTATATAGATATTGATGTTTCATGATTCCATATACTTTTTTTTTTGAACGGCGAAGAAAATTTTCATTCATCGTAAACGATTTAAACATGAAATCAATACAATAGGAGAAGAAATGCACTGAGAGAGCTTCGAGGAGTACAATAAATCTCCTCGTGCTGCCACTCCCAAAAACTTAACCTACCTCCAAGCCACACGATTTTGTTTTAAAACAAACAAAAAAATAAAACACAACATTCATGATTCCATATATAACTAATTAACTATGTTTTCACTAGTTTAAATAATTTTTTGTATATATATATATATATATATATATATATATATATATATATATATATATATATATATATATATATATATATATATACACACACACACACACACACACACAAGCGCGCGCGCGCGCACCACGGATCAAGTGCAGGATCCCTCATTTTGTTGAAATGCGGGACTCTCATTTTCCGATCGAATTTTGAAAATTTGAATCGTTTAATGTGTGCAGAACGTGATTTTAAGGCTTCACACGAGAAATCAGCAAAAAAAATGACCTGGAAGGGCTTCATTCAAGCAGTTTTTTTTGAACCGTTCAATGAAAACTACTTGGATGAAGCCCTTCCTGGTCATTTTTTTTAATGATTTCTTGTGGGAATCCTTAAAATCACGTTCTGATTACTTTAAGCGGCTCGGATCATCGAAATTCAATCAGGAAAGGGGAGTCCCGCACCGTAAGAAAGTGCGGGATCTCTCACCGGAACCGGACTCTGTATATATATTGCCTTGTCCCCCGCTGTGTCCGTATTCCCATTTTGTTAGAAATCATGTGTTCTATGTCCGTATCCGTGTTCATGCTACATAGATTCATTGGCATGAATGCTTCGACTTTTCTGCACCCATAGAAACTGTTTCTAATTTGGACCTCACTTGGATAGAGATGGAATAATTTTCGGGTTTTGATTTATTTATTTTTTTGGTAAGGTAAATTTATTGAAGAAACCAAACAAGGTACAAAATCATTGGAGCATACCTGAGAAGCAACAAGGAAAACAAATCAAAGCCAGGCTTTGATTTTTTAAGCTCTTTTCTTAGTTAAACTTAGCTTGCTTATGTCCTTATAGATTCCTTACAAGTTACAAACAGCACTTGCTTTACTACTGCAAGTCTCTCAATGCATATTGGTTTTGAGCCAACTGCAATTTATGCATTGTTTTCTTTTTTAAAATCAGGGCTAAAGGAGACCCCTTTTTTTAATTACCTTTCGCAGGGAATATTCAGTTGGGCAGTAGTTTTCCTCGTGTACTTTGCAAGTTTCTTGTGCAATGTTGTTTAGAAGGGATCCCAGTTTGCTGTTCTTCAGCTTGTAAGTTCCTTATGTTAATCTTTCCAATTTGTTCTTTTCTGTTTGATGGGTAGATACTAGCTCTAAGTCCAAAGATAAAATGTGTATCTGTTGTGTGTACGCATGGGAAAGTTATCCTCTGTGACTCTTAAACCTTTGTAACAACCACTGCTAATTTTCTTTTTGGTACCGGTGAAAGTCATAATCGTTGTGGCTTGAATAACATGCTGCAGTCTGTTGTGGGAGCTGGAACGTCTCATGCATGTGAAATGTCTGAGGAAACTTTTTTTTTTGAGCTTATTATTTAATAAAAGTTGTAAAGAAATTGAAGAAATTTGCTGAATACCACATGGGAAATGAGTGAGAAGTGGATACGAAATTTGCACTGCTTCACTTGAAACCGTTTTCTGCATGTTGATACTCTGAATAATTACGTACTATTCGTATAGTTTCGGTTACTCTCTTAACTGGAGACCTTGCACATTTAATGCTTGGGCTATGAAAATCTTGTAAACATTAGAGCTTACTTGGTCTCCATCGAAACCTAAAGAAAGTGCGAGATGAGAAAACTATTCAATTGGAGTTGTAGTAACCAAAACCTGAGGAACTGAGAGAGGAGATAACACTGAAGCAGTTTGTACCAAATTCAACGTAAAAGTAGTGTGACACGGCTTCATTTTCGATTCTCTGTAGCTGGGTTATTCCCCTTAGATTTGCCATCAACTGGCCACGGAATTTTGTAGGACTTCAGTGGGTGCTTTATCATGCTTTCTATGTGTATATAATCAATTTCTTTGATTTGATCGTTTGTTTACAAAGGAAAATTGATTTTGCACTCCACCTTATTTAAAGGGGGTCGATACTGCCTGAAAAGGTTTTGTTCCTGCCTTAAATATCGGATATCGGCTCCCCTCCTTTATCATCTCACTCTTCTCTACTTTAGTAGGATACCGGGCAGGACACCAGTTCTGAATCTCTGATACATCCTTTTGGAACCTCATTCTTTCGAGCACCGAACATTTTGATGAGTGGTGTTGCCATTTTTTTTTCTTTTTTTTTTGTCAGAAACTTTGTTTGCTGAGCAGAAATCTAGAAATCGAAAGCAAAGTGATACCCTATACTGAGTGGGTAACTCATCCAATGCATGGAGGGAAACAACAATATGAAAGAGCAATTGCCCCGATTATTGATTTTTTCATGGCAATCAAATTCAGATTATCGATGCAGTAGGACTCCAATTTGGCAAACCTTGATTCAATGAGCTTGTCTACGACAGTCATATATGTCTGATTCAATAGAATTCAAGTAGAATATTTAGTGTGATCGGGGTGAGATCTGAAATGGTTTTCGGCGGTGGGTTCAGAAGGGCTACAAGCAAAGGTAACCGGGGGAAGGTTTATGTGAGGAATATGCAGAATCCTAACAAGGGTACATGCGATACGAATCCAGGAAAAAAATGAAGGAAAAAAAAAAAAGGAGTCACACAAGAAATACAAGATCGTGGCTCACCCGGTTAGGGGGGTTTCGCGGGTCTCTACAGCTGTTTCACTATGAAGAACATCACGGTTGCCCTAAATCAGGACATTATGAAGCTCTAAGGATAAAGGGCTATTGAACTATTGATGAAGAAAAAGGAGGAGCAACGTTCGAATAAAGAAATAGGGAAGATTTATAATTGTTCCTTGAAATACTCTTCAAAAGGCATTGCCCTTGCCCCAAGTGCTTTTTTTAAGAAATGACAAAAAAAAAAAAAAACCTCATGCAATATAGGTTAAAATGTTAGTAATATACTACTGGTTAGCGGCACCGTGCTGTGCACATGCAGATCGTCCGTTCGTCAATCCAACAGTCCAGATTTCATTTCGGCAATGAACGACTCAGATGCTTGGACGGTGGAGTCATAGATTTGGAGCGTTGAAGTGGCGAACGGACGGCTCGAATCACCATCCCCCGGTTCACTATCAAGTCTCGAACTCGAGACTTTGGTGAATTTGGATCAAAGCACCCAACCAACTGGACGAGCACGTCCCAGCTGCTTTATCAACACAATTGTATTGCTGACATTTACAATGGCTCCTTTAATTTTCTCTCTACAAAAAAGTATTATTCCTTTAATATTGCCTTTGTAAAAGTAAGATATTTGATGTGTAATGACGACTTCTTTTTAGCTTTTGGAATGTACAATACAGCCGTGGTTAGTACGCATCGCATTTTGGGGTCTTCAGGTTGGTACTATACATTGAGATATACAGCACCGTGCTGCGCACCTCTGAGCTGTCGGATGTATGATTCGATAACTCGGATCTTATTTCGGCAATCAACGATCGAGAGCTGTTTATTACCGAGATGAGATCCGAGCCATCGGATACACGATCCGACAATTCGGAAGTGTGCAACACGGTACTTTGCACACCACTGCAGAGCACCATCCCTCAATTCATTTTTAATAGGGAATTGATTTTGTCACTCCCCTTTTTGTTAATGTCACTCCACTTCTCTCATAAAACAAATCATCTTCTATATAGATACAAAGAGGAATGACATTAACAAAAAGGGAAGTGACAAAATCACTTCCCTTTTAAATAAGGCGAATAGCCCTTTCCAGTTCCTGTTATTTCCACCCATGCATGCCGGATCTGCCTTCTGCTTTATGCTCTCTAACGCAATCTAGATACAGCTAACTCGATGATAAGAACACTCAAAAGTGAACTTGGGTGTTTTTCAGGTTAGTGGGTGATTGGCTAAATTTATCTATGTTAAAGGTTCTATTCTTGATCACCACTGTCCCCTAACCCTCTTAGCATATGCTATACTTTATGAGGGGGAAAAATGAAAAAGGAAAGGGAGGGTTTTCTTTGCTTCTTTTGGTTGATTTAATTCGGGAAAGAACAGAGCAAAATTTCTACTGAAAGTTTTTTTCTCTAGAGCCACGGCTAGGTGGGATGATGGGCTAAATTTATCTATGTTAAAAGTTCGATTCTTGATCACCACTTATCCCCTAACCCTCTTAACATATAGTCCTACACTTCATGAGAGGGAAAAAAAAGTGGAGGAAATTAAGGAATTGAGGGATTGTGTTATGTAGTGGTGTGCGCAGCACCGTGCTACTCACCTTCGAGCCTTCGGATCGTACATCTGATGACTCGGATCTCATCTCAGTAATAAACGGCCATCAATCGTTGGTTGTTGTCATAAGATCCGAGCCGTCGGATTGTTAGTTGTCAAAGTCGAAATTAAGAAAGAGGAGGGTTTTCTTTGCTTCTTTTTGTTGGTTTTTAATTTGGGAAAAGAGTAGAACAACAACAATTCCTAGAGAAAGCAAGAGAGGGTTTTCTTAACTTCTACTTTGCTTTCATTCTCTCCTTTATCTCCTTTTTTCTTAATCTGTGTTACTTTATGTTGATTCCAAAGTACTTTTCGTTTACTCCCTTTTTCTCATAGTCTTACTCTTGTAATATTCTAAGTTTTGTTTTGATCGGCTTAATATTCTAAGTTTTGGGAGGCATGAAATAATTACTTTGCATTCAAACTAGGTTAACACTAATCTTCCAAATTAACCTGGAAGCCTTATATTTCAACAATTTTTAAAGGATTTAAAATGGTGTATTAGCAATTTTGAATGGTGGAGCATATCCCGCAGAAGTAACAAATGTCAAAAACTAAGAAATTTGATGGTTCGATCATATTTTTGGAGCTCCAGCTGAACTTCCAAAAGTTAATTAACGTCCAAATCCTTCAAATTTCTATCCTCTGGAATTTGAAGGTTGAGCAACACAACCTTCAAATATTAAAGAAATAGTACATACTGTACAATTTTTGTTTCATTTCATTTACTTTTGAATATAAATGTAATTTGAATGTGTATTTATTGCCCAGGCTGGGTGATTGCCTACAAATACTAATTATTCTTTCATTACCAAAGTTTTGGAAAAAAAAAAAATCGTTCTCCTTGATTTTTTTTAATCTCAACATGAGTTCTATAAATGTTCAAAAAATGGCTTTTATAATCCAGAAAATGTCTTTTTTAGATGATGGACAATTAATTTCCTTCTCAATCCTCTGAACCGCTTTGAAGAGACATTGGAAGTTTAGGAACCGATGCTCGCCAATAATTAAAATTATCTTCCAATTTTGATGCTTTTCTCTTTGGCTTTTAATAATCCCCTTTTTTAAGTAATTAAGGAATCCTCTTTTTCAAGAGAGAGAGGAACGGGTTTTATCTCTCCGAAAAGTTATCAAAAGTAAAAATTTAATGATTGCTCTTTTACATAAATAATTCCATAAACACAAACTCATATGGGTGGAAGGCTACATACTGTGTAAAATTTCAAATCGGGATAATGTTATTACTCTTCATGTTACTTTTCTTCAAGATCCGTTGATTAACGAGAAAAATATAATGGAAAGTAAAAATGAGAAAAAATAGAATAAAAAAAAAGAAAAGAAAATTTGAAATATTTTTCCCTGTTACTGTTTGATTGATTAGGATGGAAGTTTTGCAAGAAAATAAGGAAGCTAGAGTAATTACTGTTAATTCTTATTTTCTTACGTTTTTTTTAGAAAAAGTAAGACAAACTTTCTAACTTTAAAATATTGTTCGAGAAAATTTTATGGCTATGACTTTCTAGAATATTCTTATTTAAGTTAACACCGAAAGTAACATTTCTCTTTATTATAATACTTTCTACCATTTTCTCGTTAATCAAATAGGCCCAAGTGTTTTCTAAATGACATTTGATTCTTTAATTTTGAGGTTATAGATAAAAGTCAAATTATATTTTGATACCGGTGACGCTCATCAAGTAGTTTCAAAAGCCACGTGGCCCATTTTAGCGACGTCGGGTGATTAAATTTTATAATATTTAAAGCAAATGACCTAATCAAAACTCTTTGGCCCTTTGCATCATAATACTAATAAATGCCTCCAAAATCCTCCTCATCTATTTGTCTGTATTTGAGTGAAAGAAAACTATGGTACATCATCGGGTGTACACTAAATATGCATTGGATTATACGGAATCCCGAGCTGAATCTCACACAAATAATCGGAGTTATTCAATTTTTCTATATCATATTTTTAAAAGTTTTTTCAAAACATCAACTCATTTAAATATTGGAAAGCCCTGATTGATTTTCGTCTGCAGAAAAAATAATTGAATGAATCAATTAAGATGAATGAGCTGAATCACGACCCTTAAGAATAATACTTCAAACAAACTAAACGGCTCTTTGATCATTCATGTGATCTCGTGAAATGGGTATCGTGCCATTCGGTGTGCATCAAATGGTATACCCATAGTCAGTCTCATTGAAGTCACCATCTTTGATCGTCGCCATTGATGAAGTTAACACACCGTAAAAAGTCATGAGTACGTTACAGCGAAGTTTGTTTCCCTTTCACTCCTGGTCCTTCTTTCCAATATATCTTTCCCGTTGTTACCTCTTAAATTTACAAACACTGCCATTCTTTGAACTTAAAATGTGAAAAATTGAGTCAATCACATATCAATAAGCGCTTAATCTATTCTACTAGTAATTTCCAATTCATAATGTCGAGTCCAAAATTCTGACAAGGCTGCATTATGGGAAAATAACCAAAGAATGTAGAATTCAAAACCCACCACTAGATTAACTTTTTGAATTTTGGTCAAAATTTTAAATTATATCTTTTTATAAAACTTGTTTGAAATTATGTGCTTATTATCCTTCGCCTGGTGGGCAGCGAAGGTTTTTAAAATTGTATTTTAAAATTTATTAACGAATTGGACCATTTTTATAGGTTTCGGGAGTGAGCCCCACAAGGCATATATAGACTATGTATTTTTAGAGAAACTTATTCACAGTGAAACTGTGAAGAAGTTATTCATAGCTTTATATGATCTTAGCCGTTCATTTCGGTTTTGGGCGGTCCGGATTTAAATAAAACTTTTTTGAGAAAGAGTTAAACTTTTTTTCAAAAAAGTTTCGTTAACTTTCGGGCTGCCGAAAATATTTTTGAATGATCGCGATTGGCTCCGTAAATAATTCATGATTTTGCTGTTAATTTTTTTTTTTTCGTCATTTATCCACTAGGTCGGTACCAAATACCAATAGTGGAATGGTCTTTTCTCAATAACCAATCTCTCACACCCACGTATCCCTACCGTGTAAGCCCCAAAATTCTTTAAAAAATAAAAAATCACAATACTCTAAAAATAGCTGGCAAAAGAGGCGAATGACTCATCTCGTAGTTTTCTCGAAAAACTGAGGGTACAGTCTCATTTATCCTCGTATACTGTATACACGGTGCTCTAGTGTGAGACAGTTTCAACTTCCAACGTTATAGAGAGAGAAAGCACAACTAGTTTGAGAGAGAGAGAGAGAGAGAGAGAGAGAAATGTGCCCGACGAAGCCAAAGCAGAAACAAAAGCACCGGGGCGGCCACGTGGCCGACCACGGCGAATCCGACGAGGATGACTACGCCCACGCCGCCGCCGTCGTGGATTCATGCAGCTGGAGAGACGAAGCGATCAACGGCGGCTCCCTCAAGCTCGTCGACCTCGACACCGGAACCAACGGCTGGGCCTCCCCGCCCGGCGACCTCTTCCTCCTCCGCTCCAGAACCTACCTCTCCTCCAACAAGAAGACGAAAACGCCCTCCGGCCCGTGGCTCCTCAGCCCCGCCGGCTTCGACTGGCTCAAATCCCCGTCCAAACTCGACCACGTCCTCTCGCGCCCCGACAACCGCGTCATGCACGCGCTCAGAAAGTCTCAGTCGCAAGGCCACTGCCTCAAAACCTTTTTGCTCGCGGTGAACCTCCAAGTCCCAGGCCGCGACCACCACTCCGCGGTGTTTTACTTCTCGACCGACGAGCCGATCCAATCCGGCTCGCTGTTGCACCGGTTTATCGACGGAGACGATCATTTCCGCAACAACCGGTTCAAGATAGTGAACCGGATCGTGAAGGGTCCGTGGATTCGTGAAGGCGACCGTGGGGAATTATGCGGCGTGTTTGCTGGGTAAGGCGCTGACTTGCCGGTACCACCGTGGGGAGAATTACTTGGAGATCGACGTGGATATTGGAAGCTCGGCGATCGCGAACGCAGTGTTGAAGCTGGCGTTGGGGTACGTGACGGCGGTGACGGTGGACATGGGGTTCGTGGTGGAGGCGCAGGCGGAGGAGGAGTTGCCGGAGAGGTTGTTCGGTGCGGTTAGGGTTTGTCAGATGGAGATGTCGGCGGCGACGGTGGTGGATAGGGTGGATACGGCGTCGTTGAGGAAAGTGAAGGGGGTTAGTGGGGGTGTTGTAATCAGCTGAGTCAGAGTAAGGTTGGGGTTGAGAGATCGGACGGTGGAGATGATGATGATCATTGAGAGATGGTAAATTTTTTGCCCAAAAGTCTACAGCCACCGTTCAACATTCAGTGTTACTTTCACCGTTCTCAATCTTACTGTTCAAAAGTATTTTGGACGGTCCTGGAATTGACAAGATAGGCGGTAAGATGTTGAACGATGGGTGTAGCGCCGCTGTTTTTTTTCCGGTGGTAAAAAGGCAAAGAATACGATTTTTCTGGTTACCATAGGGCTGTTAAAAGGGAAAAAAAAAACATAAAATCAACATTGTTAGGGCTTGTTTGGTTCGGGTTTTATATTTGCTTTATTTAATAAGCCATGAGAAAATGAGCTCAATTGTTGCAATGTTGCGTAGTTACTTACTTATTTTTATTCTAAAATGGTCGGTATTGACAAAGAATCCTGCTACTACTAATCATTTGTTTCGAACACACCATATAATTATTACTTGTTTCCTGAGCACTACGTTCTCCGCGACACAATAGTTGGAGAACTCATGTTATTAGAGCGTGTTGAGAAGAGGGAGAGAGTTGTTTGAGAGGTCTTTAAAGCAAGAGCTACTCGGTCCATTTAGTGACCGTTACTTATTTTGTGGCTACAAGGAAGAAGAAAACCAATGGATCCTTGCACCAAAGACCAAACTTCCTAATTTTTTCATTGCTTAGTTAGTTTAAGCAAGTAAAATGTTGGAATTAATTTAGATTTGGTAAATACATCGTTGATAGAGATTCATGTGTGTGATACTGATACATGAAGAGTCTATATGTAATCGATGTATGTTCAAGGGATATGAATATTGTATCATACTTGTATCTTGGTGTGTGTGTGTGTGGAGTTTAAGGATTAAGAGTCAATTGTTAGTTCAAGGATAAAAGATGTATGATTTGATGTACTTACTCTAAGGGTCATTTACATAAATCTATTAACTATCTAAATTTGCGTACCTGACTAGGTACGTGATAGAAGAGTCCTATAAATTTTAGAAGTGTTTGATTCAGTTTGTAACATCTCAGTTAACTTCAGAAAACATATAGAAAGTATATTGTTGAGTGTTTTGGGCACGTGTGCTCTTTGGGAGCTAGCTATGTGCAACCTTCGGGTTGTACATTTTCATTTATGTTTCTTGTCATCTTCTACGCATATGGTTTAGTTACTAAGTATTCCAACGCATTTCGCTGTGCTCCCGAAACATAGCAAATCATCATTTGCTTTGCGTTTCTGGTTTTTTTCTACTTAAAAGTCAACACATGCGCGCAGGTAACCAAACAGGCCCTTAATTCCTTTTGACTCATCTGCTTTTCTTTACGGGGTTGTATGTGATTCTGGCTCTCCTCTCCCCCATTTTTCTGGGGATTGATTTGTAGTTTGTAGACAGAGAGATAATAAATTACTGTTCTTGATGCCGTGGATTTTCAAACGCTCTAAGCACAAATATATGTTACATACCGGAGTTGAATTCTGACCCGTAGATAAATTGTCTTTGATATATGTGTAGGCGCGGTCAAAAGTCAATAAGTTGGAATCAGAGAGAGCGACTATTTGACTCTCCAATTACGGGCAAACACGTGGCACCCAGTTGACTACGCTGACCAACCAATGAAGCCGTGACGCGTGGAGTGGTGAATTGAAGTAGGTGGACCGCGGGAGTCGCCCGCAGGGGAGTTATAGGGTCCACCGCGGAACTCACTCCTGCGGGTCCTCTTCGCGGGGCCATCTGTTGGTTTATATCGAGATCCCGCGCGTCACTCCCCGGAAACGTCATAATAATCAATCGTTCGTCTCGCGAAATCTCCGCGGACCTCTACCGGAAGCCCAGAGGCAGGGCCCGGGCGGGTCTCCGCGGGGAGATAACGATCGCCGCGGGTCGCGACCTCGCTCAGCGGGAATTTGGGGCTTTCTTGTGGTTTGGCGGCTTGGAATGTGAGGTGACGCCGCGGGAAAACGAGCCCTCCCGCGGAAAATCGTCCGCGGGAAGGCAAGCTTTCCCAAGGTCAGGAAGCACAGGAGGGACACGTGTCGGGGACTAATAGGACCGCCGTTCTGGGCCTATGTCAGGCCCAGGTGCCCTATAAATACCCCTGACATTCCCAATGATGACAGAAGACCTTTCTCTGGGAAAAAGTGAGTGAGCACTGAATTTGAGGGAGAAGAACATTCTTCCTCGAGAAAACGTGTGACCTCACTTGCCAGAGCCCGGGAAAGGTCGAGTACCCCGCGGAAAACTAAGGAGACACGCTGCCTCTGTCTTTCTTGTGCTTCTTGCTCACACTCCTCTACCCCACGAGATCTCACTCATCTTCCTTCGACTAATCATCAACCAATCACACCTCTCCAGCTCACGGATAATCACACGTAAGCGATCCCGTACGACCCCCATCACCCACATTTAGGCGACTCTGCTGGGGAGGTGTTTTTTGGTTTATGGTTAGTACTCGGTCCAAAGAATACGTCGAACCGCCGCGCCGAAGAGTAATGGCGACACCAGAAAATACCGTCCCAACCCCCGAGGACGTCGGAGAAACAAACAATGCAGGTGCGTCTGCACAAACGCTACGCGCCCTCCAAGAGGGTCAGCGCCAATTTCTCGAAACGCAGAAACAACTGCTGGCGGCCTTCACAGGTCTCACGGAGCTCATTTCGGCAGCAGTACCACGAGCCACAGTTAGTCAAGGTGACGATGTACCACAGAACCATGCTGGTGGGAGTACCAGCCAGACGGCACAACACCTACAGCCTCAACTCCCTTTGTCTTCCTCGCACCCTCTGCGCGGGGTCCTTGTTGGCGGAATCGCTGCAAACTCGTCCGATACCCGAGGCAAAGAACCCGCCATAGACGGAGCCGGTGCACCCTCGATGGGCCCCTACATCACGTTGGCAGAGGTCCAAACCTTGCTAACACAACAGAAAACTGTCGAAACAAGCCAGAAGGAGGCTGCTGTCGCGCAAGCCAGCCACACCGCTACTGCGGGACAGTTTATGACTCTAGCAGATGTACAGGCCCTCCTCAACAAGGAAAAAGCCAGCACGGTCCTACCTTCTTTACCGAGCCCAGACATTCGCCCTCCCTACCCTCTGGCTGTACTATCTTCACCCTATCCGGAAGGGTATGCCCCTCCCAAGTTTGTAAAGTTTGATGGCAAGGAGGGTAGCGCCCAGGAGCATGTCGTCCGTTTCATTGAATCTCTTGGAGCCCACGCATCGGACTCCAACCTACGCCTCCGCGAGTTTTCAAAGTCTCTCACGTCGCGAGCTTACACATGGTACGTCAATTTGGAGCCTTACTCGATAGCCACTTGGGAGGAAATGGTGAATAGTTTCTACGCCAAATTCTTCCAAGTACGCGAGAAGGTGACAGTGATTAGCCTAACCAAGGAAACGCAGGCAACTGGAGAGGATGTCGCCGATTACATCAGGCGATTTCAAGACCGTGCAGTAGACTGCACTGAATCAGTTAAAGAGGCCCAACTCGTTGAGATTTGCATCGGAGGGATGATGGACGAATTCAAGATGCTCCTGGTTAATTTGAGACTGGGTACTTTCTCCGCGTTGCTGGAATCCGCGTACAATATTCGCTACGTGGTTAAGCCGCTAAAGCGGGATAGTTGGAAGAATAAGCCCGCGGTGGCCGAGGTTGCTGCCGCGGAGGCACCGCGGGGACAGCAAGCCGTCGGGACAAGAAAACGGAGAGAGCGCGAGCCGGGGCCTGCGCCAGACTATCCATGCAGTATGGATGAGGTCCGGGCCTTGGTAAACGCATGGATAGCGGATGGTGAACTGGAGCTCCCCCCCGTGGAGTATGAGCCAACACGAGAAGACCGTGAGAGCCCCCGGTACTGCATGTATCACAGACACACCAGACACCCGACCAGCGACTGTTGGTCCCTCAAGCGACTGTTCAAACGCAAGCAAAACGCCAATGAGCTTCGGATAGGGCGTCGCGACATCCGTGTCGAGCCCTATCCGGCTCACGGCGATAATGCTGGCGCGGTAAACATGGCAGAATGTTATCCGTTCATGTACGAAGAAGCATGGGATTCAGATTATCACTCTTACTCCGATGAGGAAGCGGACGGGTCCGCTTATATGGTGTATTGCCACGAGATTGTTGACGAAAGCGAAGACGTAGCAGCCCCCATGATCGCACCAGATCCTAGCGACTCAGCAAAAACCTTGCAGAATAGCGTGAAGTTCCGTACGTTCTTTGACGGGTTCGGCTTTACTCCTGCCGCCAGACTAGAGATAACTAAAGCCATTATCAGCATCGCGGAGATTCACCAAGAGGCATGTATGTCCGTCGAGGGGTCCTTACCACGGACCATTCGTGACGAGTCCAATTCGGTTACCTTCTCCGACGCTGACAGGGCAGCACCCCATCCCCACAACCGTCCCCTGTACGTGACCTCCCGTGTCAATGGGGTCGAGTTGAAGAGGACGTTTCTCGATGGCGGGGCCTCCATTAATCTCATGCCCATCCCAACGTTCCGCCGACTGGGGATTCAAGATAACCGAATAGTGGACTCTCCCATCACCATCACGGGTTTTGGGGGTGACAGAAGGCGATCCCTGGGATATGTTGTGGTCAATTTGGAAGTAGGACCAATCCGCTCTGCCACAAAATTCCACCTAATCGATGCGGACCCCAACTACCACATCATCCTCGGGCGCAGTTGGATGCACAAGTACGCGGTTGTGCCATCCAGCTACCATCAGTGTCTCAAGGGCGTTTGGGCAGGCAAGAGGGTTACCGTCCGCGCTTCGGAAAGCCCGTTTGACACCCACGAAGCCCATCTCTCAGACGCTGTATACTTTTCGGGGTTAAGCGACACGCCGCAGGCCATAACTACACGGCCACGCGGTGCTGTAATCCCACGATGGGAGGACATACGCGATATTCAGCGCGGGGACCCCAGCGGAAGCCCGCCGATGTTGAAGTCGACAGCCCCCCGAAAAATTGTCAAGACCAAGGAAGGGGGCAAAACCGTCTATCACTTATGACGGTCTTCCGGGGCACCGGTCAACCAAAAAGCCGATGACCCCGGGAAAACATGTAGCACCGAGGAAGACGACGTCATCCAGAAACCAGAGCCCGCCCCAGAATGCATGCAGGACCGACCCAAGCCGCAGCCGGAAGACATGGAGGAGGTCGACCTCAGTGACGGGGTGGGCAGGAAGAGACTAGTTTTCATAAGTAAAAAGTTGGGCGCGGACTTCCGCGCCAAGTTGATCGATTTATTGCGCAAGAACTCCGACGTCTTCGCATGGTACTACGAAGAAATGCCGGGCTTAGATCCTCAGCTCGTGGCTCACCACCTGGATGTTTTCCCCAATTCCAAGCCCGTAAAACAAGCCCAGCGGAAATACCACCCCGATTTGGAAAAGCAAATTCAGGAGGAAATAGAGAAGTTGCGGAAGGCGGGATTCATCTGCCCAATCCAATACCCCGAATGGCTTGCCAACATTGTCCCTGTCAAGAAGAAAAACGGGCAAATCCGCGTGTGTGTGGACTTCCGCGATCTAAACAAGGCGTGCCCGAAGGACGAGTTCCCGCTCCCACACATCGACACCCTTGTCGATGCCACCTCAGGTCACCAAATGTTCTCGTTTATGGATGGATTCAGCGGGTATAATCAGATCAGGATGGCCCCGGAAGACGCCGAAAAAACAGCCTTCCGCACACCGCTAGGTAATTTCCACTATGTTGTGATGCCTTTTGGACTGAAAAATGCGGGGGCAACATATCAGCGCGTGATGACAGCGATCTTCCATGATTTAATGCACAAAATCGTGGAGGATTACGTTGACGATTTAGTCGTCAAGTCTAAGGAGCAAGCGGAGCACCTCGCGGATTTGGCCACAGTATTCGCCCGCTGCAGGAAATTCAACCTCAAAATGAACCCTCTCAAATGCGCATTTGGCGTCACCGCGGGGAAATTCTTGGGCTTCCTAGTACACAGGCAAGGAATTGACGCAGATGAGACCAAGATCAGGTCCATCGCGGAAATGCCCGCGCCACATTCTCAGAAAGCCCTCAAACGATTCTTGGGAAAGGTATCCTACTTACGACGCTTCATTCCCGCGCTAGCAGAGATTGCGGCACCCTTTGCAGACTTATTGAAGGGAGATGCGCAATTTGAATGGACAGCGGAACACCACCAGGCCTTCCAGCGGATCAAGACGGTCCTGACTTCACCCCAGACGATGGTGGCCCCAGTTCATGGAAAACCATTGATACTATATCTCACTTCCACTACCAAGTCCATCGGGGCCTTATTGGTACAAGAGGCAGATGGGATAGAGCGTCCCGTATACTACATCAGCAGAAAGGTCCAGGGAGCGGAGGAGCGATACACGGCCATCGAGCGTCATTGCTTAGCCTTGGTCTTTACTGCACAAAAGCTCAGACATTACTTCCTCTCCTTCCCCATACAGATTATCACCAAATCCGACCCAATCAGGTACCTCTTGTCTAGACCCGCGCTAACAGGCCGCGCAGCGCGTTGGCTATTGGCCCTAGCCGAATTCGACATCTCCTGTGCCTCGCCAAAAGCAATCAAATGTCAAGCACTCGCGGACCTCCTGGCACAATTTCCAAGCGGCCAATGCGAACCACTCGAAGAGGCTTTACCAGGTGAGAATTTCGAAGCTTTTGCGACCAGCGCGATCAATCCCCACTGGACGCTCAGCTTCGACGGGGCCGCGGGTAACGAGAGCGGAGGAGCGGGAATAGTATTACGAAATGACGAGGCTGGAGAAAAGATCCAGTTGGCTTACAAGCTAAGTTTCCCTTGTTCCAATAACGAGGCGGAGTACGAAGCCTTGATTTTGGGTCTATTAGCTGCAAGGGAGCGAGGAATCAAACACTTGAGAATAGCGGGAGATTCAAAATTGGTGATATTACAGACGGAGGGGGTGTACGCGCTGAAGGAGCCAACACTAGCCCCATATCGGACTACTGTGCAGAAGTTGACCAAGTCCTTCGAAAGCATCGACATTGTGCACAAGCCTAGGTCAGAAAATCGTTTCCCCGACGCCTTGGCAACGCTGGGGGCAAGAACAGAGTTCGAAGAGGAGAAGACTTGTATAGAAATTGTAAAGAGGTTCGAGCCCTCCGCGATTTCGAATTTTTCTGAACCAACGGAGGATTGGCGCGGAGCTATTAAGATACAGCTGAGCAATGGTATGGGACACTTATCTACCACGGAACTTTCGTGCTTTCTGGTCTTGCGCGGGGAGTTATATCACCGCGCCCCTCAGGGTTGGTTAGCACGGTGCGTGGACGCGGCGGAGGCACAGGGAATCTTAAATCGGATTCATGATGGCAATTGTGCGAATAACGAA
Organism: Rhododendron mucronatum var. ripense; assembly: GCA_019656295.1. Lineage (NCBI taxonomy): Eukaryota > Viridiplantae > Streptophyta > Magnoliopsida > Ericales > Ericaceae > Rhododendron > Rhododendron mucronatum. Next base: position 2,031,861 of record BPLT01000008.1, on the reverse strand, counting down.
ATAGCGTTGTACCGGCGAATTCAGCGACAGGGCTATTACTGGCCCAGCATGAAAAGAGACGCGGAGCTGACTACAAAGAACTGTACGCGGTGCTCCTTGTACGTGGCCAAACCCGAATGCCTGAGGGTGAGCAGCGACAACCAGGAAAATGACTGGAGACAGGTATACGTGGATTATTTACGAGAAGGAGCCTTACCCTCAGAGCGGGCAGAATCCGCGAAAGTCATCCGCGGGGCCCGACGGTTCTTCTTGCAAAAAGGGATGCTGTTCAGAAGAACCCTAGATGGAACACCACAGAGATGTATAAATGAAGGAGAAGCGGAGGTAGTCTTAAAAAACACCCACGGGACGGAACACCAAGGATGGAGAAAACTCTACGAGCAACTGATTCATTTGGGGTATTTTTGGCCCACCATGGAAAGCGACGCCAGGCAACACGTGCGGAGGTGTCAAGCGTGTCAAAAGTTTGGTAATCTAGTCCATGCCCCTTCGGTGGAATTACACTCCATCCGCGCCCCATACCCCTTCCATACGTGGGCGATGGATTTAATAGGACCAATCAGGCCGGCGTCACGAAAGAATAGATGGATCCTTGCGGCTACCGAAATCTATACCAAGTGGGTTGAAGCAATTCCGCTGAAAAGAGCTACCGGGGAGGTAGTAGCACTGTTCATCAAAGAGAACATCATCTGCAGGTTCGGGATACCTAAGGTGATACTATCGGACAACGGGACTCCATTTATTAACCAGCACGTGGGAAATCTCCTCGACGAGTACATGGTGGACCATCATACCTCCAGTACGTATTACCCTCAAGGCAACGGACAGGCTGAGGCGACGAACAAAACCTTAATAAGAATCTTAAGCAAACTGTTGGATGAGCGCGGAGGGACGTGGGCGGACCATTTACCCGTAGCCTTATGGGCGTACCGCACGTCAAAGCGGAAGTCCACGCGCGCCAGCCCTTTCAGTCTAGTATACGGAGCGGAAACAGTGTTACCCGCGGAGCTCAGAGTCCCGTCCGCGCGAATGATCCTCGCCATGGAAGAATCCGCGGAAGGAAGGAGGGCGGATCTAGAAGCCTTGGAAGAAAGAAGAGCCGCTGCGGCCATGGTTCATCAGAAATACTGGGAGTCCGTCGCTCGTTATTACAACAAGGGAGTGGTGCCGCGAACATTTAATGTAGGGGACTTGGTGTGGAAAGCCACTACCGCGGTGATGAGGGACCTAAAGACACCAAAGTTCACGCCTAGATGGGAGGGGCCTTATGAGATAATCAAAGCGTCCGCGGTTGGCCATTACGACCTGGCCCGCGTAGAGGATGGGTTCCGCACGGGTGCAGTTAACGCGAAGTATGTGAAAAAGTTTTATCCGTGAAGAGCTAAATAAAGAGGAAAAGGAAGCATACCTGTGTGGTCTAATTGTTTTCCTTCTCTTGTAAGTGGTTGTCACTGTCAATCATTTTCTATATTATTTGGTTGTTCTTTCTCTTATTTAGCCAAGTCTAATGTGGCGGCCTTTTCCTTGTTAACTTTGTTTGCAATGTAATCACGGAAGCCTTAGTAAATGCTAGTCAGTGAAAAGTTGTTGGGATATCTCGAATTTGTATACTTTTGAAGTTTCTTCTATAATGTTATTGTTTGTTTCACAACACGAGTATTCCGAGATCAGTAATCATTAGACGGAGATGACACCAAATTGCAAAGGGTCAGAACATGACCCGAACACGTTAAGTCCCGTAAAGTCAGAACATGACTTACGCATTAAGTCGCGCGGAGTCAGAACATGACCCGCGCCTTATTAAGTCGCGCGGAGTCAGAACATGACCCGCGCCCTATTAAGCAGCAAGGGGTCAGAACATGACCCGAGTATCAAACAGCGAATGGTCAGAACATGACCCGCGTGTGTTGAGTCGCGAATGGTCAGAGCATGACCCGCGTGCAATCATAAGTTTGATAACCGGTACACGAAAAAGATGTTGGATCGCAAGGGGCGTCAGAGCATGGCCCTCGCACGATCCCGGGCTTAGTGATTGACAAACAATGCAAACATGGCCCGCGTGTTGTTCTAACAAAAAAAAAAAAAAGTGAAATGAAACGATCTTTTATTGCAGAATAAATGTGGAGTGTACTAAACAAATGGAACGATTACAATGTGCGAATAAAAAAAAAAAGAAAAGAAAAAGAAGAAAAGAGAAGCGGGTAGAAAGAAGCTCAGCCCAGCCATTCTGAAAAAACAAGCTCCTCCGGATCCGGGTCTTCAAGATTCAAGGCCGCAGTGGCTAACTCCGCGTCATACTTGGAGATCTGGGCGAACCTGGCCTCCAAATCCGCGACGTTCTGCCTAGCGGCCGCCAGTTGCGCGGAAAGCTGTTGAATCTCGGGCCTGATAGCCATCCTCTCCCCCGCGGCCCTCAGCGCGGAACTCCTCGTGCTCAGCCAGGCCAGATCGAAGCCCATGGCCGCCATGTCCTGCGCAACCTCTTGGAGGGCAACCTCTGCCTCCGCGGTGAAGTCCCTCAGACGCAGTTGTGCCCAAGGAGCAAACACCTCGTGAAGGTCCCTCAAGAGAAGTCCCCCGAGCCGGGCCGACCGCGGACTGAATGGGGCGAAAGTCTCCGGGTGTGCGCGGGCTATGGCGTTGAGAAGAGGATAGTAGACTTCTTCCACAGGAAAGCCCGCGGGGAACAGGCGTACCGGAGCTTCCGATTGTAAGGTCGCCGGCCCCTTCCCATGAGCCGCGACCGGGCTGTGCTGAGGAGGAGGACGCTCCCTGGACTCAACCTCGTCCCTGTTCTGCTCGCCCATGTCTAATTCAGCAGCAAAATCCCCAAGAGCAGCACTCCCTTGGCCTCCCAGAATATCGTCAGTCTGTATGAAAGTCATGCCTTTAAATAAGGAATTCAGATCTGAGTCAGTAATGGAGGTGGGCCCCCCAATAAATGCTTCGTTTACCTCCAGCTGTCGGTCTTCCCCTGAGGGCGGAGGCTGGCGCGGCGAGGCCAGTGCGCGGTCCAGGCTCGGACGCGGAGAGGCGGTCTGAGAGGTCGAGCAGGCCGGTGAGCCTGGAGCAGTCCTGCTTGTTGAGGCGCCCTCCCCCGCGGAAGACCCTTGTCCTTGCAGGAAAGGAGTGTTGGAGATGCCGGGGGAGCCCGCTGCCACGCGGTCCAGGAAGCTGGTCGACGAGGGGACGCGGGCGCTGGAGGAATGTTGCTGTGACCCAGAAGGGGCAGCGGACGCTGTCACTCGTGGCGAAGGCACGCCGCCGGGACTCACGGCACGAGGGACCAGGGCCTCCAGGCCATCATCTTCCTCTTCCCTCAAAATCTGGGCCGCGGTCGTTGAAATGGGCCCGGCGGTGGCCTCTGTTTGGCCGATGGATTCGCGGGAGCCCATTGGGGGTGGCGGCTCGCGGGCTTCAGAATCAGCTGCATGAGGTGGAGAAAGGTCTCGGTCAATAGAGGAAGGGATCATGTTATCGGACTCCGCGGAAGAAGAGGGCGAGTCCGTGGAAGCCGTGTTGGGGTCCCCTCCGAGGTCCATAATTGAGGGTTCATCAGGTAACGTACCTCCAACCACCGCGGAAGTCTCGGGCTCAGGCTGAGGATAGGGAAGAGGCTCCGTGCGAGGTTGGATAAGCTCTACTTCCCTCGCCCCGGCGGTGTCTGTCGCGGGAGCCCCTCTGAAGGCCAGAGTTTGGCTCTGCATGGCATTGAAGCGGACGCTCAGAGGAATGTCATCTTGATCAGGACCAACGTCGTCATCTATATCGACGATAATGTCATCGCGACCGCCCATGCCTGCATCCCCATCCCCGTCCTCATCATCGTCGGACTCAATGATCACTGCAAAGACAAGATAAAATGAGTACAAGTGAGGGATGTTAATGGCGGGGAATAGCAAGGTAACAAGTACGAGACATACCTTCCAGACGACGCCGCTTAGCGAGAGCAGCGGATGCGGCCCCCAGCGGCTGTTCCTCCGCGGCATGTTCCTCCGACCCTGCGGCCGCCTCTGGCTCGAAGGCCACAAAGGTGCTGGCATCCAGCTCCCGCTGCTGAGAAAGGAAAATAACGACAGGATAAGTACTGAGAATAGTGGTGAAGATGCATGCATGCGCTGTTGATGGACTGAAGTATAGCATGAGAAGAAAGAGTACCGTGCGAAGACGCTTGCGTGGGCGTGCTCCTCCCGTTGCGGGAGCGCTTGAGGAGGTCGGCTGGGAAGTTGCCCCCGCGGCAGGCGGGTGAGCACGGGCGCGGGAGGCCCGCGCCGGAGCCTGCCGTATCGTTGTTGGAGCGGTGGAAGGTAGGCCCGGCGGGAACGCTACGCTCAGAGGCGCGATGTCCGCGGCCACCATCATGCTATGAGGACCGCGCCAATCCACCCCCTTTATCTCCGTAATGGCCCTTAAGGAGGTGTCCCGGCTGCGGATCTCAGGCACAGGGAGGACTTCTGGTTCTCCGCTGACAAAGAGGAGGAATGTGTCCAGGTTCCTCCTCCAAAATACGCGGAATTCCGCGGTGTAGCGTCCCACCTCGTCCCTACTTGGGATGGGAAGATTCCCAAGATTGGCCAAGATGCTGGAGGTATGAGGCCGCGTGAAGCGGCGCTGAGAGTCGATGAAAGAAGATGGCGGTGGGGCGTGCCCTGGCACTCCTTGATCGAAGCTCAGCTGCCGCGCGAACCTGTCTGGCCGGTAGACAGACACGCCGTGCGCCTCGCCGCTGAGGAATGGCACCCACCCTGGCAGAGCAATGAGGGCGGAATTGATAACCGCTCGGGCTATCGCGTTGTTTCCGCTCATACTGGATAGGGAAGAGCGAGTAGGCAGGAGGCATTGGCCCAGACCAACAATCCCGGGGGAGGCGACGGCGTAGGGACGCGGGACGAAGTTCCCTGGAATGTCACAGGCCTCACTCCAGAGAGCATCGCTGCTCGTGCCAATCCATCGTTCTGAGCGGGACCTGCTAGCGGACGCCAGGAAACCTCGAGGGACCGGAGCAACGGCGGGAAAATGCTCGAAAAAGTAGGCCAGAAGGAAGCCGGTGTGGGCCATGGAAAGGTGGTCGCACCTCCCCAGAGACCGCACGTGGTCAGCATGGACCAGGTCCAGCTGGCAGTGAAGGGACCCCAGGAAAAGAGGAGCAAGCGCGACTGGCTCGCCGCGGGCAAGCAACACCGCGAGCGGAAAAACCGCGGGAGAGGGGCTGTCCGCCGGGTAATCTGGGAAGACGAAGTAGGATAAGAAAAAGGCGAAGAAGCCAGCCATGTAGAGCCGCCCCTCGTAGTGGGGACCAGCAACAAAGTCGCGCGGAGTCCTGTCCGCTACTGACCTCACGGGCTGAAGGTCCTTGAAGAAGAAGCGGATCCAGCTCGCGAATGAGGTCTTTTTGGCGTTGGCAGCAACACTCTTGCGAACGCCCTGGGCCGTAAAGATTGGGCCAGATTGGGCTAGCTTGCCCAACCTCCTAAGCTCCGCGATGTCGTGCTGGTCCGCGGAGGAAAGATTGTCGAGGTCAAGAAGCGTGGCCCCTCGCAGGGGAAGACGGGTGAGGATCACCACGTCCTCCAATGAGAGCCCACTTTCGCCCCACGCCCATACGAATGAGTGGGTGTCGAAGCTCCACCGCGAGCATGCGTGGTTCAGGTTCCTCAGTGCCGCTCCTTGCCTCGGGATGCTCAAGCTCCGCGACAGAACTACGGCGTCATAAGCCCCGCTGGCCATCAGAGTCTGCTTCAAGGCGGCGTTCCCCGTCACCTCGTCGACCCATTCAGCCCAATCGGAGGGTGGCGAGGTTTGGGCCCCAAACCTGCACTCCGAGTAAGGGAAGTCCCCACGCTCCAAGCAGAAGCGTGAAACAGATGAAGGATTGACAGGCTCTGCGCTATCCACACCGGCGGGGACCACAAAAAAGGTGGGGTCAGTGATGGAGGCCTCCTCCACGACCTCCGCCGTGTAGGCGGCCACCTGTGTCCAGAACGGGTCCCCTACAGATTGAAGATAGGGGGCCCTCCTCCATTGGTCCGCGGTAGGGACGGGCTCTTCAATAGTTGCACCACGTGCGGCCATGTTGATTCTTTATGAGAACGAGAGCGAAAAGAGAAAGACGGCGTTTGAAGAAGAACAGAGAAAGAAAATGACAGCTTTTGACTTGAGATTGAACGGTAGGTGAAAAGGAAGTGACGGATAAAGTGACTTATATAGTAAGCATATTGGGAAGGCATTTATTGCGACCGTACACCAAAGGTCACGATCAGCATGCGAAGCGACGCCGCCCATTCAGTAGCCTCCTCACTCCGCGCGACGCTTCGAGTATGACCGCGGAAGACGGGAGTCCTTCGCGCCCGGGCGACGACCCCGTCAACCGCGCGCGGGGGGCATATGTAGGCGCGGTCAAAAGTCAATAAGTTGGAATCAGAGAGAGCGACTATTTGACTCTCCAATTACGGGCAAACACGTGGCACCCAGTTGACTACGCTGACCAACCAATGAAGCCGTGACGCGTGGAGTGGTGAATTGAAGTAGGTGGACCGCGGGAGTCGCCCGCAGGGGAGTTATAGGGTCCACCGCGGAACTCACTCCTGCGGGTCCTCTTCGCGGGGCCATCTGTTGGTTTATATCGAGATCCCGCGCGTCACTCCCCGGAAACGTCATAATAATCAATCGTTCGTCTCGCGAAATCTCCGCGGACCTCTACCGGAAGCCCAGAGGCAGGGCCCGGGCGGGTCTCCGCGGGGAGATAACGATCGCCGCGGGTCGCGACCTCGCTCAGCGGGAATTTGGGGCTTTCTTGTGGTTTGGCGGCTTGGAATGTGAGGTGACGCCGCGGGAAAACGAGCCCTCCCGCGGAAAATCGTCCGCGGGAAGGCAAGCTTTCCCAAGGTCAGGAAGCACAGGAGGGACACGTGTCGGGGACTAATAGGACCGCCGTTCTGGGCCTATGTCAGGCCCAGGTGCCCTATAAATACCCCTGACATTCCCAATGATGACAGAAGACCTTTCTCTGGGAAAAAGTGAGTGAGCACTGAATTTGAGGGAGAAGAACATTCTTCCTCGAGAAAACGTGTGACCTCACTTGCCAGAGCCCGGGAAAGGTCGAGTACCCCGCGGAAAACTAAGGAGACACGCTGCCTCTGTCTTTCTTGTGCTTCTTGCTCACACTCCTCTACCCCACGAGATCTCACTCATCTTCCTTCGACTAATCATCAACCAATCACACCTCTCCAGCTCACGGATAATCACACGTAAGCGATCCCGTACGACCCCCATCACTCACAATATGTATGTATCGAAATGCCATCATTCGATGAAGGATGAACGGGCAATGCGCCACCGGGTTCGAAAAGGAAAATGCTTTGTTAGGCATTTCGTGACTCATGTTACACTTGACATAGCTGTATTATCATGTCGTGCAAGCCTAGCTCTGTTTTTATTGGTCATGTTTTAGCAAGTCCACTTGTTGGTGTTAGAATGAGTCCTCTGTCAAAATTTGACGTCGGATACGGTTTTGTGGGGGAAAATATGGATCCGTGGGTTCTACTGTGCCCCATGGGCAGCAGACCCTACCCAGTCCCAAGTCCCCCTAAACGGCATCGTTTGGTGTAAAAAAAATATCTTAACCACCAACTTGCAATCCTATAGAGTAGAAATGTGATTATGAAAATTCTAGAGACAAAATTTGATTATGTCTCTTCAGAACAATATGATCAGAATAATAAGATTTTCACACCCGTACAAATGGATTAAAAATTAAAGCACTTAATTTTTTAACTATATTTTTTAATATATAAACGGTCTCAAAACAAAAAAAAATTAAGTGTGAAAATGTTCACCCGGTTTGAATCAGTGCAAAGATTTTGTTAATATGATCAGAATAACAAGATTTTTGCACCGATTCAAACCGGGTGAAAATTTTCACACTTAATTTTTTTTATACCGTTTATATATTAAAAATTATAGTTAAAAAATTAATTATTTTAATTTTTAATCCGTTTGTACGGGTGTGAAGATCTTATAATTCTAATTATATTATTCTAAAGAGACATAATTAAATTTTGTCTCTAGGGCTCTCATAACTACATTTTTGCTCTATAGGATTGTAAGTTGGTTGTTAGGATATTTTTTTGATGCCAAACGGTGCCGTTTAGGGGACTGGGTACGGGCTGCTGCCCATGGGCCATAGTAGAGCCCCCGGATCCGGAAAATATATCTTTCTAAAAAATATGCCAAAATATGCGCCCAATGACAAAGCGAATGGGTATATTTCAAAACTTCGCCTGGAGATTTTGACTTAAATATGAGATAGCACAACCTGAAACCCATCCTGCGTTATGTGATGAGAAAAAATTCTTTTCACCGTCCGTGTAAAACTTCACTTTTTCACCATTCTCTATTTTGGGTCTCACTGAGCGTCTGTTGTTGTAATATGAACCATTCATATTTTAAGACCTGTAGTCTAATATTACCATGCAAAAAATAAGCTTGATCGGAAATCGATAGATATATCAAAATTTGAATTTTGGTTTATGAAATTGATGATTTGATTCTGTAAATAATAATAAAGATAAACAGTCCATTTTGCAAAGCAATATTCAATTTTTGATACTCCTATCGATGTTCAATCAAGTTCATTTTTGCGTGGATATATTATTATGTGGGGTCTACAAAATTAATGGTTCAAATTAACAATTAACACACAGTATGATTGAAAAAGGCGGCGGGGTATGGAAAAAATTTATTCTCTTATGTTATTCATTCCTTTTTACGGACACGTGTCTTGCATTTGATGTATTGGAAGAAGTTGCAAGACTTTCTGTGACAATGATGACGTTCTTTAGACGTTCAAAAAAAAAAAAATGATCTTTTGCAGGTTTACGTTAATGATCCAAATAATTCATTTTTTTGAAAAACATTGAAAACTTGTACCACGCCAAAAATCAAGTTAATCGGACAATATTTGATCTTGTTTTAAATGGGTGTATCTTGCTCGAAAAAGAGAGAGATACACCATATAGAAATCCCTTAAAATCCATTCATCTCAAAACAAATTTATTTTGAAATCATCTCAACCGGTATTCAGTCAATTATTTATTTATTTATTTATTTAGTTTTGGCATGGTATATGTTCTCGAAGTGTTCTAAAAAGTGAATAATTTGGATCATTAACGCAGGCCCAAAGAGGGTCCATAAATGGTCGTAATTTGACCGTCCAGTCCATTTATAAGACTGGAGATGATCCAGATCCGTGGCGTTTAATATGTCGAATATGGTTTAAGTTGTTAGTATTCCATTGGTAGAAGACTAATAGCAGGTGTATTATTTATTGATTGGAAACTTATTACTTAATTTATATTGTCTGAATTGATTTCGATATATTTTCTTCTACCAGTGCCTTGATAACAACTGATTCACATTAATCTTATGCGAGAAACTTGATTGCTTGGACATTTGGTTGGTGGGTGGGAGGATGAGCCACGTTGAGGACGGTGGAGATGGTGGCGTTATGGATTGTGAATTCGAAAATTAGTCAAATAAATTCCAAACTTCAATTTATTTTGTAAGAAAATAGTGTAGTAATTAATACTGCAAACGTAGTTTTAGTTTTGTGTTGCAGCTTTGGTCCGACTTTAAACGCGCCACCAGTTAGTAGATCACAAGATTGGTGTACCCAAAGTAAGTACTCCCTCCGTCCCTTATTTATAGTTCGATATTCTATTTTGGGTTGTCCCTTAATAAGTGTCCGTTTTGTAAATTTAGTGGGTAAAAGTTGGTGAATTGTCTATTTTGTCCCTAAAAATATATTTCATTTTGAAAAGTAAGTGAGTAAAAGTGTAATGATGATGGGTAAGTAGGGAAAGTGGAGGAAAAAGTTGATGTGAAAGGTATAATGATGATGTCTTTTTAATAAGTTGGAGTTACGAAACAGGATACTTAAAAATGGACGGAAAGAGTATTAATTATATATGCTAGCTTGGACGACTTAAGTTACTCCGTACTACTAAAAAAGAAAGGAAAATATTAGTACGTAGAAACGAATTATTCTATGAATTCTATTTGTTTTTATTTTATGAGGGTGTATTCTCTAGCTATACGATCGTCGTGGTTTCAATATTATTACTCCCTCCGTCCCATAATATTTGTCCGGTCCGCGAAACGGAGACTACAAAATAATATATTTCTTTCAAGAAAAAATTCAAATTTTTTTCACAAGTTAAAAGAACTCGTCGAGATCTAGTAAGTTGGTGAATTTTTTCCCAACTTTTCTTACAAAAATAGTATTATTTTTACGTCTCCGTTTTGCGGTCCGAACAAATATTATAGGACGGAGGGAGTATAATTTTTGATGACTTCCAAGCGATGAATATTTTAATTATCAAAGTGGATTCGAGAAAAACCCATAAATTTCTTCGCCATAATTGTTCAAAAAAATTACAGAATATCCTCTTCCTATACATTTAGAAGCGTGCATAGAATAAATATTGATATTTTGACTGTTTTTCCTTCTTTTTTTTTTTTGTGAAAAAGAGTAACAATAGTGAAAAACTAACGTAGTCCAATCAAGACTGGATTTTGGAGAAGTTAGATCTGCGTTGAGTTGAAGTATCAATTCTGTCGCCGTTGTCGCTACGTTGTTGCCAAGAACCTACCACTGCCACCTTAGAGCTAGTTAGACTGTGCACTTGTAGCAATTAACGCCCTGTTTGGATGCCGGAATTGGAGGCCGGATATGCAGCCGCCCGGATTCATCTCCTGGTTCCACCCATATCCGGTGTTTGGTCGCATTTTTGGGAGGGTGGATTAAAACACTGCTGGGACTACAAATCCACCTCCAACAGTGTTTTGGGTGGATTTGCCAAGCGGAGCCTCACCCCTGTCGTTAGCAAATCCGGGGGATTTGGGACTGTTTTACCCATCCAAATCCACCCTCACCCCCACACAGTGCTTTACGAAGAAGAAGAAGAGCAGAGAGAGAGAGAGAGAGAGGTACCTCACAGAGTTTGTCGGCATCAGAGAAGAACGGGATTGTGTCGTTGTTCACGCCGGCGTCGAAAGTGGAGTCGTACCTTTGGAATGGTTTTTTTTTTTTTGGAGGAAAACGATAAGAACGAGGGTTATATCTCAGGGATATATGATGGGCCCAAGGGGTATATGTGAGCCCATTGTATTTGTAGTCATACCCATAACTGTGTATAGGAATTACGGAGTATAAGTTTTTTTATAAAAAAAAAAAATCACTTTTCACTTTTAAAAAAAATTCGGAAAATAATATTTTTTTCTAATATATAATATGGTTTAAACATTTGTAAAATAAAATGAATTTATTTTATCCCATAATTAATGATAAATATGTATTTACTTTAATTATAATTAAGTAAATGAATTTTGATCATTTAAAAATCTAAGAGGGGGCAATTTAGTCATTCAACATCCAATCCCATCAAATCCACATTCTATATCCTCATTCTCAAAAAATCATCCAAACACCTCATTACAAATCCACCCTTCTTAACATATCACCCCTCATTACATATCCACCTTCAAATCCACCCTTATTCTATATCCACCTAAAACAAATCATTCATCCAAACGGGCCGTAGTGAGAGGTGCTATTCCCCCCGACACCGCACCCCCCGGGCCCCACACCAAATTTCCACCCTTACCACCCCACCCGGCCCCACCACCCCACACCACACCCCCCCCCCCAAACCCGGCCGGCCCCCCACGCCCAAAAACATTCCGGCCCCCTCCCCTCTTAAAACACTCCCACTTTTTAATTTTTGTTTTTATTTAATTAATTTTATCTTATTTATTTAATTTCTATAAATACACCGGAACAAAAAATCGTATATTTTTTATCATTTTATTTTAAATGACCATAATGAATTTTTTGCTCTAAAACCTTTCAACAAACACTGTAAAACTCATTATTTAGTTTCAAGACTCTCTTAGGGTGTCCATTAAAAGGGCTTGGAGGCAAAAATTTATTATGACAATTTAAGATGAAATGGTCAGAAAAATAACATCTTTACACCGATTCAAACGAATTGAAAATTGAAACACATATTTTTGTAAGAATATTTTTATTAGACTTGAACCTAGAATTAGACTTGAACCATGGAGCAAATATGGGATTGGGGGGGGGGGGGGGGGGGGGGGGGGGAGAGAGACTATTTGTCAAGCCAAAAACTCATTATTTAGGGGGGGCAGGCCATATGGGGTGGGGAGAGACCATTTGTCAAGCTAAAAACTCATTATTTAAGGGGGCCCGGCCATATGGGGTGGGGAGAGAGGTCCTCATTTTCCTATAAATAGGACCATTTGTCAAGTCATTCAATTCACACCTTAAATCTCCCCAACTTTTATCTCTAGAAACCTTGTGTTTGTTCTTTGTTCTTCATATTCTTGAGTTTCTTCTTGAGTTATTCAAGAAACGCACCAAAGGAACATTGGATGGAGGCTATGACTTTAGGAATTGTCATCGCAACAAGGTACAACCTTGTACTGCCTTCATTTGATGAGGATGTTTACAGTTGTTTTACTCATTTGCTATTGAGGTCCCCTCCAGTTCCGATTGAATACCGCCGAGAAATTGCTATTGCCCGTGTTAATAACAATCACTTTGTGCAAGTGTTCTTACAACCTCATTACCCTGTACCACCCATCCCAACCCGGTGGGAGGAGAATGCATCGGACGAAGCTAAAGGATGGGCTGCTAGTTATGGAACACGTTTGCAATTGTGGTACGAAGTAATGAGGATAAACACGCCGGGAGCAACATTTGGAGGAGATATTGATTAGAATTTGTGTTCTTATGTATTTTCATGTTTTCACAATATGTACTCAATTATAATAAAATGAAATTTTATTTCAATTTATTATTGTTCATGACAAGTTATTTTTATTATTCATTGTTAAGACTAATTATTTAACTAATTAAAATAATATAAATTTATTAAGTATAAAGTCAATTTTAATTGAAAATAGGATTTGAGTTAACCAAAAAAAATAAAAGAAGGGAGGTAAATGGGAAAAGAAACAAATAAAGAATATAATTGAAAATTTAAAAAAAAAAGATTCAAAGTGGAAGGAAAGAAAAGGAAATAACGAGAAAATAAACGAAAAAAAAAAATCTAACCGAAAAGAAACAAAAGAAAATAAAGAGGAAAAAATAGAAAAAAAAAAAAAAAAAACTAAATGGCCGAAGGGGGGACCAGGAGAAGGGAAGGAAAGGGAGGGGTGGGGGCCTGGGGGGGAAGGGTAATAGGGGAAATGGGGCGTGGGACCGGGGGGTGAGGTGTCAGGGGGTGTGGGGGAATTTGCTTAAGTGTTTCTTCAAATTAAGACATGTGTCACAAAAATTATATTTGGTGTGAAATTTTTCTACGGAGATGCTCAAAAGTTTTATCTTTTCATGAACTTCAAAATTTATATACAGTAATTAATTGTTTTCATGAGACTAAAAAATAATCTTTATTAGAGAATGATTTCTTTATTTTTGTGAAGTTTTAATTTTGATCATACTTTTTTACTTATAAGTTTTGCATGTCAAGATGAATGCTTATTTCACTAAATTTAGAACAAATAACCATAAGTGAAGCACCAAAAGAACAATACTAGTATAAATCAAGCCATTTTACTCGCCAGTCACAATTTTAGTAACATAATTCTTTAGTATAATTTGTCACTTCCGCTTTCAATCATTGCTCTGCATTCGCGTTTTCAATACTCGTGCTCACAAATTTTAGTAATATGATGTTATTAAAAAATGCTTACGTGCACGCGCGTGCTCACGCATTATGTAACTTAGGTCGTTGTTTTGGCATATTGCGAGTATGTGTTTTTTTTTATTTTTTCCTTTTTCTTGAAGAATATCATAAGAATTAGAAGCTCGATTGCTATAAACAAAGATGCAAACTGATGTCTCGAGAAGTGATAGGCGCGTAAATGTTCACATTAGCGCCCCTTAATTTATCTTTGCTAAGTCTATTTTTATATTATTACTTGGAGGTTTATGCTTTATTTTTGTGTTATAGGTATTTGAAGGATTTGATACACAAAGAGCGCAGAATTGAGCTTCATTTGACGTCTAGGTAAAGCCCGTTATCAAAATATTTCAATTGATGGGCCCATTGGTAGTCGGAAACTACTACTGATTTGGAAGCTAATCGGCCAATAAAATTGGGCTTGCACTTTGTCCATTAAGTGGGCCTAATGTTTAATACTCCTTAATTTTGTCCATTAAGTGGGCCTAATGTTTAATACTCCTTAATTTGACCAAGGCTGGGCCTAAGTAATTGACATCTCACGAGGGTTTGTAATTTAGAAGAAAAGTCGGCTACAGAAAGAATATAAAAGCAGACGCATGCTGCGGCTTTTGGGAGGATTTTTCTACGGACGATTCTTTTATTCCCACGCACAGTAAAACGAAGAACGAGGCTGCCATTCTTTAATTAGGTTCGAATATTATTTAGTTTTTCTTTGAGCTGTCTTTCCTTAATGTTATTTAAAGTCTTGTTTAGGGGTGTTCCGCTTTTAAAAAAAGAAGATTTTTGAAAAGGAAGGTAAATTTTAAGGTCAAAAATCATAGATTTACGTAAATAATTTTCCTACCAATATGGATCTTGTTTGATAGATCTCATTGAGATCTTTTAAACGGTGCAAAAAAAATTGAAAAATTATTTTTCATTTTCGTTATATTTGAGTTTGAAATTACCTTCTTTTTGAAAAAGAAGGTTTTTTGATAAAGCGGAACGGGGCCTTAATTACTCGCCCTTCAATAACTCGTTTTAATTTTTGTTCTTTTATAAATGTTATTCGTTGGAATTTATTTGGTTGATATCTTCGTTTGTTTTCCATTCAAAGCAATGTTTAGTGAGTAATTGTTTAGGTATGGTCCCGGGGTGATTAGCACACCGTGGCCAGTTCTGGCACTGCTCCTATTTTCAAACAATGAAAAAATTATTTAAGATTGGAAAAATACTTTCCGCGGACGAACCCGGGCATTGTCGGAGCCCATATGAACGGGGGAATGGGGGTCCAAAACTCATTCTTCACTGCGCAAGCAGCTGATAAACGGCGACCACAGGGTTTCGCATCTTGCGGGATATCTTTTCCAATCTAAAATTGAACGTTTTTAAGAATATCGAATGGAACGGGTTAATCTGGACTGGTTGCGAGTGCTATGAACCCTACGACCGTACCTTTCTTTTAATTGTTTGGAAAGTACAAACAATTTTTAGATTTTAGTTAATCTCTCAATCAAACCAACAAGGGGTGGCTACCTAAGAGCCCGTTTAAATTATAACAACCCGAATTTTTGTTCAACACACATTACCGTCTTTGTGGATTCGACTCCGGTCTTACCGGATATTGTGTTACGTCGGTCTCCGCCCTACGCTTGGGGCAACCTATAATTTTAGGACTAGGAAATCGTCAAGCAAGAAGCAAACCCAGCGGTAATTAATAATTAGCTGGATTATTGTTGATCTTATTCCTTACATTTTACAGAAAAAAAGCATAAAGTTCAATAAAGGACGGATTTAGTAAGGCATTAGGGATTAACATTCCTCAGAATTTTATTCGTAGTCTCTTTCATTTAACTTATTTTAAGAAACTATACCAGTCTTAAGTTCTCAAGCAGTGGCGGACAGAAAGGGGTGCTGGTGCCCTGGGCCCTCCTTGCACAGCTCTAAATATTTATATCGATTGTACTAATTTTCGAGATTAATTTGAAAATGTTCTGTAGGATTGGCCATGTAATTCTCTTGGTTGCATAAAAATTCTTATAGTTCCCTTACAAGTGTGGAAAAAAAGTCCCTGAAATTACATGTTATTAACCATTTTTGGTTGCGGGTGTGTATAATTAAATGACAATTACGCATGTATACACAGTTTTGTCTCTTCGTTAGACTTAGCAAGTTCTAATGTATACTTTCTTTTTAAGGTAACAAAATTTTATTAGAAACCCGACAAAAGAGTACATCGAAAGAGAGTCCAATTAGAGCATCTCCAATAGGCTCGGGGAAGCTCCGGGGAGGTCAAAGCGCCGAGCGAAAATCCTGTTTCCGCGTTTCCAACAGCCTCGTCTGCAGCTCGCCTCTTTTACCCCTCGCTCCAACTCCTCGCCACGCCCAGCGATGTACGGACGCCTCGCTGGGCCTCTCTCTCTCAGATGTGAACAGATTTCACCCAAAACAGAACGGCGTCTACTCCGGCGAGTATAGATCGAGGCCAACTCCGACGCGTACAGATCGAGGCCAAATCCGACGAGTATTGTTCGTCCTTCTCCAGCGAGTTTCCTTCAGCTTCCCGGCGGATTTTCCGGTGGGTTAATTGAATTTTTAGTGGTTTATATATGTATATATACACACACACGAATTTGTGGGTTTCAATTTATGCTTGGCAGATATGAATTTCAATTTCTGAGTTTGCAGATATGAATTTGCGTGAATGTGTATAAATTGGCTGGATTTTAACTTCTCTCTTTGTATTTTCTTTGTATTTGAGGTTTCTGGGTTTGTATTTGCTCTGTATGGTTCTGGGTTTGTTCGGACTGAGAGGAAAGAGGAGAGAGAGAAAGGGTGATGGGGTAGAATCTAGTACATATGGCGTTTTGGAAGCCTAGGCTATTGGGTACCCATTTGTTGACTAGCTAGCTAAAGTAGATAAATGCCACTTTTTCTAGACATTTTGCCTAGGATTTTGCCTAGACTATTGGAGATGCTCTTACAGACCACATAAATTGAGGCCTAGAAAGAGGCAAGAGGGAAAGAAATAGAAAAAGAAAAAGAAAAAGAAAAAGAAAAATTACATCTAAATAATAATTGAATGAGTCCAAAACACGGACCGCCAATTGGATCACAAAGGGCATCCCAGTTGAAACACTCACATGGGCACAAGCCTGAAGTCATCCAAATCCACCATCGATCACCAAAAGGAATTCACAAAGATCCTTAGCACTCAGTAATCAGCACCAATTAATAATGCAGCAGCAGTCATAGGTAGAGATTCTTTGCAAAGATAAAGCACTCGTCAATGATCAGTAGCACGTGGATCTGGACCAATCCTAATGTCAACTAACAAGAGTCCGATTAAAGCCAAGACAAAGACCATATGTATTGTGTACATGGTTTATAAACAAGGTTTTGAAATCCATTTGCATGGTGTCCATTAGGGCTGCTCAAAAAATTCGGTGAACCGTGAAACCGGTCCGGACCGAACCAATCCGTACCTTTTGGATTTTGTTCGTGGATTAATGGTCCGGACACGGATTGAAATATTAGAAAATCGTGACTCGCGGTTCGGTCCACGGATTTTCATTATGAAACCGTGGATTAACCGAATCGAACCGTGAGATATATATTTTATATAAATAATCTATATGTGTGTATTTATATAATAAATTGTTAGTAATGTTGACACTTTTTTCCACCAATTTTAGTATTTTATCTTAATAATGGGATATAGTGTAGATATACATAAAATATAGGGAGTAAATCGTAATTTTTTCGTAAAAATTACGGGTAATCTTAGTTGAGTTTCAGTGGTTTGTTTCTTTTCCGATTCTTTTATGTTATGTAATGTATTATAATGATACAATCCTACTAGTGTTTTAGATTCTTTTGAATTTGATTTCTGAAGTAAGCCTTTGGTAGTTTATGTAGCAAGTACTTTCTGGTGGTATTAAATTTAATTCTGAATGTAACATTCTTTCCTTTTATTGTGGGATATATGCTTGAGCTTTTTTTTTTGTTGCTAAAATCCGTAGATAAAAACCGTAACCGATCCGCGAGTCACGGATTGAATGGGAACCGGACCATAGGTCTTTTGATCTGGACACGGATTTTATTTTGTAAAAACCGTGACTAGCGGTTCGGTCCTCGGATTCCTAGAAATCCCAACCGAACCGGACCGCGAGCAGCCCTAGTGTCCATTAGGGAAGTTAGACCTTGTTGGATAATTTTGATGTATTTTTTGTTATGATGTAGACACATGTACATGTGGGGTTCAGCCTCTCGCTTAGTCCAAATATTGCGTCGGCCATTGTTCTCAAGTATTTCACAATTTTGAAACTTAATCCTCCTATTAATTGAAAACTCAATGAAAATGCCCCATTTGGCCCTAACAATTGTTTTTCCTTTTTTTTTTTTGGCTACACAACACAGAGAAATTCCGTGGGAACAAATGAGCATCTACAGATTGGACAAACAACTGTTTTCCCTTACTTGCTGCACTTTAGTGCTGCGCTGAGGTGGTTTCAATCTCAATTCCTAAAAAGATGAAGTTGACTCTTGTTGGGTGGGCATGGAGAAGTATAAATTCTTCTAACATAATGATTTTTCAACAAAATAAAAAAAGGAAAAAAAATTGAAATGGTCCTTATAGTTTAGTGTTTGTGTTAATTTGGTCCCTGCAGTTTGAATTGACTCGATTTACACTCTGTAGTTTTTATTTTGTTCCAACTTGGTCCAATTACTAATTGCCGTTAGACTCCGTTAACCCCATACACGAATGAGCCCCTTTTCTAGGTTAATAAAATCGTAATCTGCCATTCTTCTCTTACCCTAATATATCTCTGAACCAAAACACAGAGCCTCATTGTTCCATTCTCCATTTTTTCACGGCTTCCATTCTCCATTTGTCGCGCCCAGGATTTTACCTTCCACTGAAACGTGTCTCGTTCGCCTTTGGGGGGAAGGAGTGAGAGGGATTAGGGCCTGAATAAGTGATCTGATTCCTATAGATTGCGACGTGGTTCTTGAAAAGAAAAGGAAAATGAGGAGTTTTGTGTTTTTATAAAAGGTGTTCGGATATTTTTGAAAAATGTTTAAATTTTAGAAAATGAAGTGGGTTTTATTTTCAAAAGGGACCAAGCTTTCATCAAAATGCCTACATATCTCTGGGTAAAAGAGAATTAGGTCTGGCCATAATTCGGGCCACAAAAGGGGGTTTATAAAAAAACTTATCTCTACCGGGCATAGAGTTTAGGTGTGTCTGATCACATCTTGTATATCGGAAGAATAATTCAAGTATTTTAGAAAAAAGAACACGAGCCTAAGAATCCAATTTTTGGAAAAAAGTGACTCCGTTTTGATTTTTAGGAAAAGACTTTAGGTCTGCGAGGTTCGAGCAGAAAGGGTTTGGTAATTTACTAGAAAAAAGACCCATTTGTGTCAAAGGTTAACGGAGGTTAAGGGCAGTTAGTAATTGGACCAAGTTGAAACAAAATGGAAACTACAGAGTGTAAATCGAGCCAATTTAAACTGGAGGGACCAAGTTGACACAAATACTAAACTACAGGGACCATTTTAGTTTTTTTTCCAAAAACAAAAAAACCAAACTTGATTCCATCTGTATTGGGTGCCCATAGCTACCGAACACTTTACAAGGCGAAACGCATTCCCACTCAATAGCAGCAAAAGATGGATCCGATGATAAATAATAACCGTATGGTTTCGGATGCTGTTGGGATACAATCAAACGATGTGCGAGCACCTTTACCCACCACACACTTTCGAAGGGTTTGTACACTTAATAATGTACCACTACAAAAAAATGTGTCGTGGTCCGCGCGGATAAGAGCGTTGAGCCATCACGTGGCGGTGCCCTAAAACCATTAAATATTTTTTTCAGGTGCTACTTTTTTTACTTGACCAAAGCAATACATCTGGGCCTAAAACTACATAAGTTAGCTAAACATGCAAGAATATTGTGCAGTCCAGTTCCTTCTTACGTTCGCCCAGCCTTGTAAATTGTTTGGGCTTTTATCAACACAAACCACCAATGTGGGCTCACAATCTGTTTCGATTATTGGATGATTTGGAAAGAAAAATACTCTAAATAGAAAGAAATAGGGAATATGACAACCAATGACATGTTTTGATAATTAATACCCACCAAAGATATTTTCAGTATTAACAAACGTTCTCAGCATATCCTTGGCGGGTATTAATTATCGAAACACGTCCTGGGCCGTCATTTTCCCGAAGAAATTGGAATTCTATCTTTGCTAATGACTTGTTTGATTCGTGAAAGAAAAGAAAAGAAAAAAGGATAGGAAGGGAGGGAAAAAAAGAATAATTTTTTTCCTTGAAAACCCTATTTCTAATTTTCCATTCGTGTGAGAAAACAAAATAAACGATCACAATAATTAGAATGAGAGACCCTTCTTTTCGATCTTTTTGCCAAATCACCTAAGAGTATGTTTGGCTCGATGGAGTCAACATTGGAATGGAATGGTCATTCCACGGAATACTTATTCTTATATTTGGTTTACCATTAAATGATGGAATAATTATTCCAAATGGAATCACTATTCACATTAGTAAAGAAATTGTAAATCCATTAAAAAAATAAAGCAATTGTCATTCCATTTTTTTGTCACACCAAATTATTTGTATCACTCCAAGACTCAGTATTGCCACTATGAAAATTACTATTGCCACACCAAAAAAATACTACTGTTACTCAAAAAATTACTACTGCCATGATGAAAATTACTATTGTCACACCATTCCATTGCTGATGAGAATGGTTATTCCTATGCACAGTCATACTTAGGAATGAAAATAATATTCCAATCTTATTTCCTCCAATTCTATTCCAATTTCATTTCATTCCATCGAACCAAACAGAACATAAATTTTTTTTTTGAGGGCAGGGCTTCAGGAGGCAACACCCAAGGTGGGGAGCTCAGGAGCAAAACAAACGAAACCTAAACAATAGTAGCAAGGTATTGATAATGTAAAACGCTACCGTCAACACTTTTAGTGTTCTCTAATCCATTCAATACATGCATAGTGAAAAAACTAGTGTCACTCGTGAATTTAACCGATTAAAGAATCACATATATCTAAGTCATGCTTTCTTCCGCTTTTTTTTTTTGCTTGATTTTTATTCGTGTAAATAATTGTGTGTGTTTTTTCATGGATAATTTCGATCCAATTGACCACTCAATAATTTCCCTACACCAAAAGGGGTTTTGAGTGAAGAAGCGGGGACCGGAGTTGCTTTCAAATTTCTAAGAACCATTCAAGTTCCCATCAGGGAGGCTTTGGTGCTTCGGTTTTTTCCCCACAGAGCAAAATAGGTAAACCGAAGACCGTGAGAGGTCGTGTAATGTGGACAAAGGCGGGTCCAAAATCTCCTCTTTTTAAAAAAAAAAAAAAAAAACTTTAAATGGAAGTGCAGGTAGGATAACCGTAACCACTGCGGGAGTATTGTTCTGTCACATCACATCGCCAGAAAGGTAATCTAATTTTTCATCGATTTTTCACGTGGCTGAATCACGTTTGTCTTACAAATAGGCGAATCTCACATTTGATCTTGAGGAACTGGGGGTTCGTGTTGTCCGTGGTATGTTGAGCGATTCTAGTCTGCTCCGATCTCGTTTTCACGAGCAGAAACGTTCATTTCATAGAGCTTGTTGAGTAGAAGACGTCTGCCAAAAATCAGCTCAATCGAATATCATTAAAAGCTTAATCGGTACACGTATAGCTTGTCAATAATGGGTTCTAGTGGTTTGATCCAGTGTTTTGGATCCATTCTTTTCAAGATAAAAATGTTTGGATCAGTTCTCGTGGGTTTGATCTAGTATTTCGGATCCATTCTTTCAACATAAAAATGTTCTTTTATGATATCCGATCGAGCTGATTTTTAATATATTCTATTTGACGAGCTTTACAAAATTAACGTTTCCAATCATTAGAACGAGACCGGAGCGGACCGGGATCGCTCGAGATAGCACGGTGCTGGGATAGCACCAACCCCAAGTTCGATTTTGAGCAGGGTCCGTTACTTTTTTGTTTTCATATTGCAGCTATATGTGATTATCGGGAGAAAATTTTGCATAAATGATACGTCGGACAAGTCTTAAAAAGTTGGCCGCGACGTTGGCAAGTTCCATCAAAGGGTCTTTGTTTCGACATTATGGTGCTTTTGTCCGCAAAGTCCAGGACAAGAGCCTGAGCACAAGTTTTCCACAAACCGCGACGAAAGACCGATCGAGAGGAGTCATGCAATTCGAACCTCAGTTTAAATGTACATATCTAGAGGACTTGACTAGCTCGATCTCTTAATTTGTGAGTGATTAATACCTTTAGAGATCCGACGTAATCTCTATAATCACATCTAAGGGACGGTAATTACGGCGGTAGCGGGTCTCCTCCCAAGGTCGGCCGTGGTATTTTTGGGACCAAGACGAATTTAAGAAAGTGGGAATTTTTGGAATAGGAGCGAATCTCGAACCCTTAGCCACGAAGATCAAACCAACAGAAATGGAGCCCCACAGTGAGTGATCAAATGTACCAATTTTTCTGAACCACAATTGTAGTTATTCGATTGAGTTAAATTTATCAGAGACCACTGGAAAAAATATTTTAAAATTAATGAACGGTTCAAATAATTTATGTGGGACCCGAAAGCGAGCCCTGCACGCTAATCTGGTGCACATCTCATCAATTCCCATAGGATTTTCAGTGATTCACATGGTGGAGGAAACAAGATCCATGACGAATCTTGGACCATGAAAAGAGAAAAATGACGCCATGTCAAAAAAAGAAAGACAGAAACGGGCCACGTTAGTAAAAATGTTATGTTTCGTGAAACACATAAGACTACTTATGTGGGCATCTTCAACGGTTGACACATAATAAAGGCTGGAGGATTTTCTCCTCCCTTGGTTAGAGGAAATCTCTCCACTTCCCATAAATCACTTGATTGCGATGACTAGAAATTAAGAATAGACCTCGCTCCGGTCTTTCAAGCAATTATATAATTTTCTTAGGATGACAACCCATTTACAGTGACCCTTTATATTAGCACTAAAAGTCCACAACCTATGACTATTCCTTTGAAGTCTCAAGTCTTGATGTAATAATGCCTTTACCCACCACACATTTTCGAGGGGTTCGTACACTTAACATTAATGTACCCTCACAAAAAATGTGTCTCGGACAAGAGTGTTGGGCCACCACGTGGCGGTGCCCTAAAACCACCAAATATTTTTTTCGGGCGCTACTTTCTTTTACTTGACCAAGCAATGCATCTGGGCCTAAAACTACATAAGTTAGCTAAACATGCAAGAATATTGTGCAGTCCAGTTCCTACGTTCGCCCAACCTTGTAAATGGTTTGAGCTTTTATCAACACAAACCACCAATGTTGGCTTACAATCTGTTTCGATTATTGGATGATTTGGAAAGAAAAATACTCTATATAGAAAGAAATAGGAATTCTATCTTTGCCAATGACTTGTTTGATTCATGAAAGAAAATAAAAAAGGATAGGAAGGGAGGGAAACGAAAAGAATAATGTTTTTCCTTGAAAACCCTATTTCCAATTTTCCATTCGCGCGAGAAAACAAAATAAACGACTACGATAAGAATGAGAGACCACCCTTCTTTTCGATCTTTTTTCCAAATCACACTACGGGTATGTTTGGTTCGATTGAATCAACATTGGAATGGAATGGTCATTCCATGGAATACTTATTCTCATGTTTGGTTCACCATTAAATAATGGAATCACTATTCACCTTAGTAAAAAAATTGAAAATCCATTAAAAAAATAAAGCAATTGTCATTCCATTTTTTTGTCACACCAAAATTGTTTGTGTCACTCCAAGACTCAGTATTGCCACTCCGAAAATTACTATTGCCACACCAAAAAAAATACTACTGTCACTCAAAAAATTACTACTGCCATGATGAAAAATACTATTGTCACACCATTCCATTGCTGATGAGAATGGTTATTCCTAAGCACAGTCATACGTAGGAATGAAAATAATATTCCAATCTTATTTCCTCCAATTCTATTCCAATTTCATTTCATTCCATCGAACCAAACATAACCTAAATTTTTTTTTTTCATGGCTGGGGTTCAGGAGGCAACATCCAAGGTGGGGAGCTCAGGAGCAAAACAAACGAAAACCTAAACAATAGTAGCAGGGTATTGATAATGTAAAACGCTACCGTCAACACTTTGTGTTCTCTGATCCATTCGATATATGGTGAAAAAACTAGTGTCACTCGTGAATTTAACCGATTAAAGAATCACATATATCTAAGTCATGCTTTCTTCCGCTTTTTTTTTGCTCGATTTTTATTCGTGTAAACAATTGTGTGTGTTTTTTCATGGATAATTTCGATCCAATTGACCACTCAATAATTTCCCTACACCAAAAGGGGTTTTGAGTGAAGAAGCAGGGACCGGAGTTGCTTTTCAATTTCTAAGAACCATTCAAGTTCCCATCAGGGAGGCTTTGGTGCTTCGGTTTTTTCCCCACAGAGCAAAATAGGTAAACCGAAGACCGTGAGAGGTCGTGTAATGTGGACAAAGGCGGCTCCAAAATCTCCTCTTTAAAAAAAAAAAAAAAAAAAAAACCTTTAAATGGAAGTGCAGGTAGGATAACCGTAACCTCTGCGGGAGTATTGTTCTGTCACATCACACCGCCAGAAAGGTAATCTAATTTTTTATCGATTTTTCATGTGGCTGAATCACGTTTGTCTTACAAATAGACGAATCTCACATTTGATCTTGAGGAACTGGGGGTTCGTGTTGTCCGTGGGGTGTCGAGCGATCCCAGTCTGCTCCGATCTCGTTTTGACGAGCAAAAACGTTCATTTCATAGAGCTTGTTGAGTAGAAGACGTCTGCTAAAAATCAGCTCAATCGAATATCATTAAGTGCTTAATCGGTAAACGTATAACTTGTCAATAATGGGTTATAGTGGTTTGATCCAGTGTTTTGGATCCATTCTTTTCAGGATAAAAATGTTTGGATCAGTTCTCATGGGTTTGATATAGTATTTCGGATCCATTCTTTTCAACATAAAAATGTTCCTTAACGATATCTGATCGAGCTGATTTTTAATATATTCTGCTTGACGAGCTTTACAAAATTAATGTTTCCAATCATTAGAACGAGACCGGAGCGGACCGGGATCGCTCGAGATAGCACAGTGCTGGGATAGCACCAACCCCAAGTTTCGATTTTGAGCAGGGTCCGTTACTTTTTTGTTTTCATATTTGCAGGTATATATGTCATTGCCGGGAGAAAATTTTGCGTAAATGATACGTCGGAAAAGTCTTAAAAAGTTGGCCGCGACGTTGGCAAGTTCCATCAAAGGGTCTTTCACCGACAGTATGGTGCTTTTGTCCGCAAAGTCCAGGACAAGAGCCTGAGCACAAGTTTTCCACAAACCGCGACGAAAGACCGATCGAGAGGAGTCATGCAATGCGGACCTCAGTTTAAATGAACATATCTAGAGAACTTGACTAGCTCGATCTCTTTTTCCCAGATGATTATCGCGAGTAGAAATTTGTAAGTGATTAATACCTTTAGAGATCCGACATAGGCTTAGAGTCTCTATAATCACATCTAAGGGAATTACGGTGGTAGCGGGTCTCCTTCCAAGGTTTGCCATGGTATTTTTGGGAGCAAGTCAAATTTAAGAAAGTGGGAATTTATGCATTTTTCTGCCCCAATAATATTATGAAAAAGCGAAGGCGCAACTCCAAGAAGCGAAATTATAGTAATTAATCAATAGGATAAGAGGTTATAGTTACGTATACCAGTGCAAGAATTCAGAACAATCACTTAAAAAGATCACTCTTCTTTCATTTTTTGTTGCAAAAATTGCACTAATTTGCTCATGTAATCAATTTTCTCTTATTTGTCATGCTCATTTGGAACAAAATTTTATGAACCAAAAAAATAATACTTTTCGGATTCGTTCATCATTTCCATGTTTTTATACTTTTCTGATTTATCTTGTCAAGCCGAATGATTTTTTATTTTTTTGAACGGCAAAGAAGAAGATTTTATTAAGAAGAGAAAGGAAGAACAAGATAAAGAGCAAACAAAAGATGACGAGACGAACGATTAACCTCAAAAATTACGACGTAAAGCTAAACAAAGAGCTATGAAAAATAAAAAAAATCTCAAAATTACTTTTAGGTAGTGGTTAAGTGGAAAGTTTTTTTTTTTTTTTGGGTAAGTTGTTAAGTGGAAAGTTATCGTGGTATATATATGTTTCGTGAGTCAATTAGAAGAAAAGTTGAATATTAATAAAAGTGTTCTATTGTGAAGAATATGTTAGATTCTCCTCTATCAGAGCCAATCAACGGTCTCCTCCCTCATAGTGAAACACTTCTCTCTCTTTCTTCTATTTTTCTAGCCGTTTATGAGAAGATTTGTAACAGTAGTACTTAAGATTGATGATTTAATGGATTTGATCCAAACTCAATAGAAAACCAAAAACAGAAGACTTAAATTATAGTTTAATTTTCCAAATTATATTCCTTTTCATTCTCCACAGGTTTGGGATAAAGTAAAGTTTAACTAAACTTTAGAGTACTGTGGGGTTTCGATTAGCCTGATTTACTTCCTCTGAGCCTCTGGTTAGTCTGGTTAGGATGGATGGTTCACCTAGCCTGCACAATGAAGCATGACTAAAAGACCATATCGGAGGAGCTCCAGAATGGTCCTTCAGCATGAGGATGAGAATGTGGAGAGCAAGTAGGAAAAACACTAGGATTTTGAAGGTAGGAAACCATGTACCTTTTAGGGTTGTATCCTTAGCTTTATACAGAGTGTCCTTACTTGCTCTCCATGTATAAACATGTGCCTCGCATGCGTCGGCTGAAGTCACCCATGACATAGAGGATAAGACGGTTAATGTGAGCTTTCGCTCCATGTCATGTGCACTCATGATTACTTCGTTTGTGTAACCGCTTCGAATGACGTCTTATACGTCACATTAGATAAGGCAATTACCTACACGTGGTTGAACTGTCATGGGAGACATGGTCGAGCCTTGTGGCCTAACACCGGGCCGAACCATAGAGAGGAGCATTGTGGCCTAGCACCGGGCCGAACCATAGAGAGGAGCCTCGTGGCCTAACACCGGGCGAACCTTAGAGAGGAGCATTGACCTCAACATAGGTCAATCGTACGTACCCACTTGTGTGAATGTCGTTTGTGCCAAATCAAACCCAACTGGACTTAGCAAACATGATCAGTGCCTCGAGAAGTTTAACCCGGCCTTCGCCGAACGTAGCGATTGTGGCCGAACCAGAATATTCGGCCCGCTACCAGTACGAAGGAAAGGAAGTTGAATTGTACTTTTCATCCATATACGTTACATTACTCAGTTCCAATTAATTTGTCTCCGTAAGTTAATTGCATGAAGTTCAACTATTGTACATGGAGTCATTGATTGTACCATTTCAAATTACGGATCGGATCCTCGTCGGTTCAAGTTTTGGACAGGAGGAAACAATTCAAGGACTCTTCGCTCGAGGAATTCCATTGCAGTATATTGGACGGATCGGATTATGACTTTCTCCTTCAGTCCAAAAATATGGATCGGAGATAATCCGATTCCTTGAAATTGACAAGGGTGCAAGGTGGGATTGGATGTAAACGAAGGGGCACAAAAGTACAATTTGCCCTGTTTTGGTGCCAAAGTCTGGGAAGTTAAGGTTAAAATAGAATTAGGCCTTACTTTACAAATTCCATTCCACGAAGGTAATGCTCACCACCGGCCACCCCACAATGAGAGGGAACGAAAGAGACAAAAATTGAACTGGTCCTACTACATGTGATTAACAATGACGTTTTAGTCTTTGATTTGGGTGCCGTACTCACTTGCACTTTCATTTTATGAAACAAAGAGATAATGCACAAGCTAATTGCTATAAATATGACTCTTTAATATATAGCCTAATTTCTCACTTGAGATAACCATTCTCGATCACTAGTTTTTCGGGGCTTCCTATGGCTCACTCCATTCCATTTTCTGCCAACAGCCATGCTTCATTCTTTTGTTTGCTTATATTTGTACCAACCTATTTGAAGGGGGTCCCAGTTTACGGAGCGAAACGAGAACATGGTAAGCCCTACCATGTTGTAAATGTGAAGTCCCTGGATCCAAATCCATATTGCATAGAATCCACGAAGGGTAATTCTCTAGCCCTATAACTTTCTGCAATTTTATTGCTTTCCTTCTTTGTCAGCAGAAACTTCTCTAGGTTGAACTATTTCTCTCAATTTTCTTCAGGCTTATGTTTGAATATCTGTAATTTCTCTGTTTCATTCTCTGCACAAAACCAAGATGCAGCTACACAATCAACTCTCAAGAAATGAAAAGTTAATGGAATACTAACACATGGTGCTCAAGAAGCCTTCTTGATCACATATTGGTGCCGGGACCACACGCTTGGTATGGAACCCACACCAATATTTTGCGGAAAAGGCTCCCTAGAGCACCACGTTTTTTTTTCCTATAGGCAAAAGGTTTTATTGAAAAACTTGACAAATAGTACATCAAGTTGGGTGGAAGGGAAGAGAATCCAACCAAAGGTAAAATGCAGAAACAAACACAAAACGAGAACACCCAAACAAAATTGAAACCCAACAACAATAAATCCGTAGAGACCCACCCATGGGTTGTCAACATGGTAAGGTCGAACCTACGCTTACAACATAGCAGGGTTCGATTCTCCTTAGAGGCAAACCATGATTTAAGTGGGGGACCATGGCGGTGGGTTACTGTGCTAGTTTCCCCCAAAGTTTGGATTGCGTAGTTGGGTCTAATAGTGACTCGGTTGCAGGGTTGTTCCTCGGTTACCAAAAAAATAAAAATAAATAAATAAATAAATCCGTAGAGCACCACATTGTGGTGCTACTTCACAAGCACTAATTAATAATCAATAAACTTATATATATATATATATATATATATATATATATATATATTACCACATTAAATTTTCGAATGCTTGTTTGTGAGATTGTAATTCACCAGATCAGAGCAAAAGGGAGTCGCTAAAAGTTGTTCATAGGCATGGCCCATGCTCTCATATGAATGAGGCTCGAACTAGTGCTCCAACCCTCGCTGAAATCATGTCTCATGACCAGGCCCGAGTCAACTCACTTCAGCATCGACTCCGCGTCAAGTCGGATCGTAACAGTCTCGACGACTCCAAAGCCACCCTTCCGGCCAAGTCTGGGCAATCAATCGGCACCGGCAATTACATCGTCACGTTAGGATTCGGAACCCCCAAAAAGGACCTTACCCTTGAGTTCGACACCGGCAGCGACGTCACTTGGATTCAGTGCCAGCCTTGCATTAGGTACTCTCCAGATTTGAAATTAGTAGCTTCAATTTGATTATTATTTTGGTTGTTATACAATCTATTGATTTTGATACACTAATTTTGTAATTTTTATTTGTATGTTCAAATGTAAGTTGAATTCGAATTTTTTAATTGCCACTTTTAGTTTTAATAATAGGGTAAATTTCACTAACCTCCCCTGAGATTTCTGACAAATGCAGGAACCTCCCCTGAGGTTCTAATAATTGCACTGACCTCCCTTACTTTACAAACTATTATTTAGATTCCCCCATTCCGTTAAACCCACACTAACACCGTTAGTATTATCTACTAAATGACTAAAATGCCCTCAAATATAATGTAAACTATAAAATCAATTCTTCTTGTTCCATTTTTTTTCTAATTGGAATTTTTTATGTTAAATTAGAACTAACTAAATATATTTGGTTAGATTACCTTGATTTCTACATATTTTTCATGAACAAAGTCAATGTATCTTCTTCTTCTTTTTTAATTTTTATGTTTGTGCGTTAGTTTTTTTCTTTAATTGACTTGTGATTTAATATTTAACAATGTCATACTTGAGTTATACATACTTTGGTCAAGCTTGTATAATGAGTTATGCATTTTGATAATTGATCACGATCTATTTTTTCCTCTCCTACGTGGGTTTTGAAAAATAAAAGAGGCATGTGAATGCCTAATCCCACATACAAAAAAATTATCGTGTATTTTTTAATATGTTTTTCGACTAAATAAATTCGGTATAAAAAATTCTTTAATCTTTTTTTTTTATTTTTCCTTCTTATTTTCCCTATTAGTTCATTAGTAATAATTGTGTTTAATCTCTAATGCACTAGTAGAGAGGGGGGGTGTGGAAACGCAGAAGAAAATTTTGAAGAATGATCAATATGTAAATTATATTGAGATCATTTCTTAGAAAAATTGACATATAGAATAATGTTTATTTTTATTAGTACGTGTCCTCCATTTGAAAAATCACACTTTAAAGAGGGAAAAAATGACTATGATAATGTAAAATGCATGATTAATTATTCAAATTCGACGAAAGTTTGTATAATTGAGTCTAATTTTATGTTGAAGTTATCTTATATAACCAGTCTAATGTTACTTTTAATATTTTAAACTTCAATTAAATTACAAAAAAGAAGGAAAAAAGACTTGATCGTTTAGATTAGTAATATTCAAGGGCATTTCAGTCAATTAATAACAAAAACTAATGGAGTTAGTGTGGATTTAAAGGAATAGGGGAATCTGAATAATAGTTTGTAAAGTAAGGGAGGTCAGTGCAATTATTAGAACCTCAGGAGAGGTTCCTGCATTTGTTAGAAATCTCAGGGGAGGTCAGTGAAATTTACCCTTAATAATAACGTAGACCAATGCTAGAGACTTTTTGGCGAGATTTTCCAAAAGAATTGACGTGACCTATAATAACATGGGAGTCCTGTGACTCATGTTCGCGAGAAAGTTTTGAGTTCCGAATGGGTACCACGTGACCGTGCCTACGTGGTGCGCGAGTTGCCCATTTGGATTGTTTAAAATTATGTTGGACGACTCAGATTGAAATGCTCTCTTTCCTCTTATCCCACAACTCTCTGTTCTCTCTTTCATTTTTTTTCCTCCAAATTTGAGCAGTTCAAAACCGAAATAGTGACCTGGATACGTTGCTAGGACATCACGTGGTGTCCGCTCGGCACCCAAAAGCTTCTCCATGTTCACATGCTTTTTCTTTGAAAATGATAGAGAAGATATTTGTCATACATGGCAAGTCTCTAACGGAAGAGGCGCTCTCCAACGGTTTCATATTTTTGTATCTATTTATCCGCCAATTCTCCTTCATTGGCCCCACATTTTTTACCTTGGTGAAAATCAACTAATTATTAGTAGAACATTTAGTGATATTTGAATCCAATCAAGAGATTACGACTCTACTTACTTCTTTGGCCCCATATTACTCGTAATGTACAAGAGATTCCATGTTTTAGGAACATTAATGTTCCAAATTTCTTTATTTTGTTAAATCAAGTAATGTAAAATATAAGTTAAGTTGGTGTGAATATTCCACGTACTCAAATTCTCTGTACCGAAAATTTGATAAACCCATGTTTTGGTGTGTTTTTGGCCATTGGATTATTGGAACTTTTACAAAATATGAAAATTTTAACTTCATCCAACTACCTAAAACACGTAGGAATAGAGGTAGACAAAAATTTGAGTATGGAGGACTTGAGCTCCTGAGTTTCATCTTAATCTTGATTCATATCTTTGAGAAATTTTTGGTTGCAAATCCTGTGCAGTGCATCTGAGTCATTCAAGCCGAGCAGCTGACGGTCCGGATCGAAACAACCTTTTCATTTTCATTTCCTTTTTTTAAAAAAAAATTTGTTCGGTACCTTTGTATCCGGATTGTCGGTTGCATTTTTAGATAAAGTGGATGCGCTGCCCAAGTATCACGTCAACCGTTGCTCCAAAAGTTTCTCCATATCTTTACCCATTTCTTTGTTCATGCTTCCAACGTACATATTTTTCGAATGCTGCATGCAAATATAGTCATAACTAATTTGCTGATTTTCTTATAATTCCACTCCAACAGTTGCTACGAACAGCAAGAACCCATCTTCAACCCCTCCGCCTCCCAAACCTACAAAAACCTCAGTTGCACCACACCACAGTGCTCCCAACTCCTCATCAGCGGCTGCACCAGAGCCACCAACACCTGCCTCTACGCGGTCCTCTACGGCGACGGGTCCTTCACCATCGGACTCTACGCCACCGAAACCCTAACCCTAACCCCCTCCGACGTCTTCCCCGGCTTCGCCTTCGGCTGCGGCCTAAACAACACCGGCCTCTTCCGCGGTGCAGCCGGCTTGCTCGGCCTTGGCCGTGGCCCTCCCTCCCTCGTTTCACAAACCGTTTCGAAATACGGAAACTACTTCTCCTACTGTCTTCCTACATTATCTTCCTCATCAGGAACTCTGGTTTTTGGAAAAGATGGTGGAACCACAAACTCCGCTGGTATAAAATACACACCCTTGTTGACCAACTCGAACGGCCCGTCGTTTTACTACATCGAAGTCACGGGGATCAAAGTCGGTGGAGAGTTGCTACCGATCTCTCAATCCGTGTTCAGTTCTCCCGGCACTATAATAGACTCCGGCACCGTCATTACGCGGCTGCAGCCGGAGGCGTACAATGCGCTTCGGACGAGGTTCCGGCAATTGATGATGAACTACACGATGACTCAGGGCGTGTCGCTGTTCGACACGTGTTACGACTTCAGCGGTCGCGATAATGTGGAGGTCCCGACGATAAGCTTCGTATTCGGCGGCAATGTTGAGGTTCCGATCCCTTCCCCCGGGATACTAATCGGCAGCCAAGATTTGGCTTGTCTTGCGTTCGCCGGAAACAGTGATGCCTCCGACGAGGGGATATTCGGGAATTGGCAGCAGCAGACTTTGGATGTGGTTTATGATGTTGCTGGTGGGAAGCTGGGGTTTGGGACTGGAGGGTGTTCATAGTGTACGTCATCGATCGATTCATGTTCGGCTTGATCTGTGTGCGGATACCGAGGCTGAGCAGGCAAGATATAAATAGATCGTTGACGCTACGTCAGCGTGCTATGTTTCATAAAATAATTTATCATTCATAAATAAGATGTGTGCTAATTAATCAAGAAAATAAGACTTGATTCAGCTCTTGCTACGTGGCAAGAAGGAAATCAGGGTAACTAAAAGGGAAATTAAATCCCCTTAACAAAGCATGTTTTTTTTAGGTCGGCAAAAGAGCAATTTTATTCAAAATACGAAAAGGTACATCAATCGAGGGAAAGAGTAAGAATGCATCACTACTAGAAACATATATTCCAACGAGATCGATACCTATGCCCTAACACTATCATGTGCATACCACAATTCCGAAGGAAGAAAAAAAAAAAGAAAGACATCCAATAAAGTATTGGACGTACCCCAAAAAACAATCACAAAATCAAATCCATATACTAAATTTTGATCTTCCTGATTCCATCCAAGCTCCACTTCAAATCCTCAATGGAATAATCCTTGATGTCAAACTTTCCTTTTATTCAAAAACCCATTCGAGTCCTGACCAAGTCACTCAGCTCTTCCATATCTTTTGAGACATTGTTGAAAATAAAATCATTCCTTGCTTTCCAAAGTGTCCATAAGACTGCAAAAAAAATGTCTCTCAACAGAACTTTTCTAAATTCTTAAATCTGTGAAAAAACCACCAATTCATGAGCAAAGTTAAAGAACCATGACAAACCCATTTTGTGTCCCACCACCTAATGATTGAGGACCAAAGCTGCCACGAAAATTTGCAATATAGGAGCAAATATAATGCACTGGTGACTCAATATGTAGAGAGCAAAAAGGGCGCCTGCCAAACGAAAACTTCAATTTTGGGGGGACATACGTTCCTCCAAATCACACTGAGGAAGCACTGCAGGGACCCAAGATCCCACACTGAGCCACCCATTTTGATGAGATATTATTGTGAAATAGTAAGACTGAAAAAATCAGTTTTGTGTCTATGTGCTAACTCCGTTCCGCTTTCTTTCTGAACTTTTTTTTTTTTAAAAAGAAGTAATTTCAAGCACAAATATAATGAAAATGAGAAATGATTTTTAAAATTTTTTTGCACCATTTAAAAGATTTCAATGAGATCTATCAAATAAGATACATATTGGTAAGAAAATTATTTGCGTAAAGGCATAATTTTTGAGCTTGAAATTACCTTCATTTTTTAAAACATCTTTTTTTTAGAAAGTGGAACACCCTACTTTTGTCTTTTGATTAACTAAATTTGCGCGGTGTTCATTAGGGATCATGGTCGATAAAAAGCGACGGTGGAGGAGGATTAAATTCTTTTTGGCAACAACGCAAACTGCGTGGTTTCCGACAGAACCATTGTGGGTCCGACCGTGTGTTTATTACAGTATTCTGAATCGCTCATCATGTAGACTAGGTGAGTGGATCATATGAAAAAAATCAGTTTGATTGGACATTGATATGTATATCAACTATATTGAATTTTTTTTTTTGTATTAAATTGATGTCCAATGAAACTAATTTTTTGCATGAATGATTTATTCGGTGAACTGTACAATATAAACATTTCAGATCACCGAATTAATACACAGTGGAACCCATAATGATCGCGGCGGAAATCGCGTGGTTTTGTCGTTGCCAGACAGAATTTACACCCTAGTAATAATAACATTGAATTGAAGTTAATAATTGGAAAGACTTCTTATCTTATACTATCCAGACTCCAGGATTGCTTTTCCCCCATACTATCCAATTTCCCAACAGCACCTTGCACATTCAAGCACCGCAAATTTGAAGAAAAATAAAATGCTAACAGGATCCACGTATGGGGGCCGTCGTTTAGGGAATTTTTTCCCAAATTTTAATATTAAAGTATATTTGTTTTTTTTTTTGTTTGTTGAGATTACATAGAATGTGTTTGTTTTGAATCCCAAAAACCAATTTCTCTCCACACACGGTCTCCTACAAGTTTGTCATTTCTTAATTAATCTCATTTGTATTTCTATCTATCTTCACTTATTATTCAAAAAACTTCTCTCAAAACCTAAACCAAACAAACCATTAGTTTCCCGAGCCTCGAGTTTTCAAATTCTTGTTGTTTATAGTTCGGCTTCTGCGTTTACGGAATCCTAATTCCGTCCTTGACCAGTGACATAATTTCATCGAGAATGGTGCATGCATTATTTTTCGTACCTAAACTGCGACCTCCTCCACCTCCACCGGCTCCGGCTTTAACCACCGTCGTCCTCCACACCATTTACCGCCACCAAA
Organism: Rhododendron mucronatum var. ripense; assembly: GCA_019656295.1. Lineage (NCBI taxonomy): Eukaryota > Viridiplantae > Streptophyta > Magnoliopsida > Ericales > Ericaceae > Rhododendron > Rhododendron mucronatum. The sequence continues at coordinate 1,996,882 of BPLT01000008.1, read as the reverse complement.
GCACAACCACAGACAGGTCCACAACCCGTCCCCCCACCCACCATTTGTTCTGCTCTGGCCCTTAATTTGCTTAAGACGCGTCATATTTCATTAATTTTGACTTTCATTACAAAATTAAAAGGCTGAGTTTGGTCTGTTTGAACTCAGGGTCTGCTCTTCTTAAATTTTTGCTTTGCTATTTCTTTAGCTTTTTATTGTAATTTTTTTAGATTAATCACTCGTGTTGATGAGAGGAACACTTGCACAAAATAATACCATTTGCGACGCAACGATGACAGGATGGATCCCGTGGTGAAAGATCGATGAGCATTAAATTTTCCACGGCAAAATACAGCCGATTTAAAAGAAAACTACTCTATTTGCATGGCAAATGCCCTGTTTTGCAAAAGGTTAGTACCACCGTAAACAAGCACATTGGTGAGGAACGGTGCGGTTGGGTTATTGGAAAAATCAAAATCAAAACCGAAACATAAATCTAAAATCATAACCAAAATTGGCGGTTTTTATTTTATCTCAATCATAACTAAAACAACAGTTATCGGGTTCAGTTCGATTTTTCACCAAAACTGGTGATCAACATTTTTAAAAGAGTTAAAGACACTAAATATCCATCCGTTAGAAGTAAATGGTTTTGATTATATTTATGACATAATTGACTTCTTCAAAACAATATTAAAAGTAAATTGCCTTGTTAAAATCTCATTGAAATGAACCAAGTGTTCACTGTGATCAAATAATATTTCATTTTTTGGCTAAAACAACATATGTGTACAAAACATTTTTTAAATGGCAAATTTTCGTAGTCGTCCCTCTAGTTTTACGGTTGTCTCAATTTCGTCCCTCTAGTTTCAATTGTCTCAATTTCGTCCCTGTAGTTTGTTTTACGTTCCAAATTGGTAAAATCGTTAACACCGTTAATGAAACTAACGGAAAAAATATGATTACAAAATTAAGTGATCCAATTTTCAATCCGGTTGAACCGGTGCGAAGATCTTATTTTTTGGATCATTTTATCCTCGATGGTCGTAATGAATTTTTGGCTCTAAGGCCTTTCAACAGCACCCGAAGACTCGTTATTTAGTTTTAGGACTCTCTTAGGGTGCTCATTGAAAAGCCTTAGAGCCAAAAATCCATTATAACCTTCTAAGATAAAATGATCAGAAAAATAAGATCTTCGCACTGGTTCATCCAAATTGAAAATTGGAGCACTAAATTTTTTAATCATATATTTTCCGTTAGTTTCATTAACGGTGTTAACGATTTTATCATCTTGGAATGTAAAACAAACTACAGAGACGAAATTGAGACAATTAAAACTAGATGGACGAAATTGAGGCAACTGTAAAACTAGAGGAACAACTTCAAAAATTTGCCCTTTCTTAAATGAAAAGTCTCCTAGCATTCTTGTTTCAACCATGACCAATAAAGAAAGAACCCCTTTATTATAAACAGATTTTTGGGACCGCGTGAATTCCCCTTTCCTAAATGTATATAGCTCATGGCCCGGAACAAGTTTTTTTATATTGAGAAATGCTACGTGCAAAGAAAAAAGACAAAAAAAAGACCCTTAAAGTGTACATGAACGGCTCAGATACACTGCACAATGAATCTGGGCCGTTTATGTACACTTTAAGAGTCTTTTCTTTGTCAATTTTTTTTTGTACCTAACACTCATCTTTTATATTGGAGATCATGTTTTTTGTCGAAACAAAGTCAGAACCCTTTTTGGCCCACTAAATTATTTCTTCACTTTTTGTTTAATGAAATGTTATATGGCCCAAAAAACGAGAAGAATCCTTGTTTCCGCCGCGAGAGTGGATGCTGGATCTAATGATGATGAGGAAAGCGTTCATAAGAGACGATGTTAGCCAATTTTAATCCCGGTTAGAAGATCTAATTGCCTGTGTATTTCAGCACCTATGGTATAACAAATCCTGTTCAAATATAGTACTAGTAGACTAGTAGGGTATCATAGGTTGAGGACGGTGGAGACGGTGGCGTTTTGGATTGTGAATTCGAAAATTAGTCAAATAAATTCCAAACTTCAATTTATTTTGTAAGAAAATAGCTAGTGTAGTATGTAATACTGCAAATGTTTAGTTTTGTGTTGCAGCTAGCTTTGGTTGGACTTTAAACGGGCCACCAGCTGCTAGATCGTAAGATTGGTACCCAAAGTAAGTATTAATTATGTATGCTAACCCGGACGACTTAAGTTACCCCGTACTAAAAAAGAAAGGAAGATATTATAGTACATAGAAACGAATTATTCTATGAACCCTATTTGTTTTTTTTTTTTTTTTGAGGGTGGATTCTCATGTACTGATAGCTATACGATCAACGTGACTTCAATACTATTACTCTATAATTTTTGATGACTTTCAACTTTCAAGCCATGGATATTTTAATTATCAAAGTGGATTCGAGAAGAAGTCCCCATAAATATCTTTGCCATAACCGTTCAAAAAAATTACAGAATATCCTCTTCTTATACAATTAGAAGCGTGCATAGAATAAATGTTGATATTTTGACTGTTTTTCCTTATTTTTTTTGTGAAAAAGAGTAACAATAGTGAAAAACTAACTAGTCCAATAAAGATCGGATTTTAGAGAAGTTAGATCTGCGTTGAGTTGAAGTACCAATTCTATCGCCGTTGTCGCTATGTTGTTGCCAAGAACCTACCACCATCACCTTAGAGCTAGTTAGAGTGTGCACTTATAGCAAGTGTTTTTCTTCAAATCAAGACGTGTCACAAAAATTATATTTGGTGTGAAATTTTTTCCACAGAGACGCTCTAGAGTTTTATCTTTTCATGAACTTCAAAATTTATATAATTAATTGTTTTCATGAGACTAAAAAATTATCTTTATTAGAGAATGATTTCTTTATTTTAGTGATGTTTTAATTTTGATCATACCTTTACGTATAAGTTCTTCACACCAAGACGAATGCTAATTTCACTAGATTTAGAGCAAATGACCACAAACGAAGCGCCAAAAGAAAAACAATACTAGTATAAAATCAACCGCCAAAAGAAAAATCCCATTAGGACAAATGGACGTCTACAGATTGGACAAACAACTATTTTCCCTTACTTGCTGCACTTTCGTGCTGCACTGAGGTGGTTTCAATCTCAATTCCTAAAAAGATGAAGTTGACTCTTGTTGGTCGGTTGGGTGGGCTGGAGATGTATAAATTTTTCTAACATAATGATTTTTCAACAATAAAGAAAAAATCAAACTTGATTCTATCTGTATTGGTTGCCCATAGCTGCTGAACACTTTACTAGGTGAACCGCATTCCCACTCAATAGCAACAAAAGATGGATCCGATGATAAGTACTAACCGTATGACTTCGGATGCTGTTGGGAAACAATCAAATAATGTTCGAGCACCTTTATCCACCACACATTTTCGAGGGGTTCGTGTACTTAACAATGTACCTCTACAAAAAAAGTGTCACGGATAAGAGTGTTGAGCCATCATGTGGCGGTGCCCTAAAACCACCAAATATTTTTTTCGGGCGCTACGTACTTTTTTTTACTTGACCAAGCAATACATCTGGACCTAAAACTACATAAGTTACCTAAACATGCAAGAATATTGTGCAGTCCAGTTCCTTCCTACGTTCGCCCAGCCTTGTAAATTGTTTGGGCTTTTATCAACACAAACCCCCAATGTGGGCTTACAATCTGTTTCGATTATTGGATGATTTGGAAACAAATGTTCTCAGCATATTCTTGGTGGGTATTAATCATCGAAATATATCCTGGGCCGTCATTTTCCCGAAGAAACTGGAATTCTATCTTTGCTAATGACTTGTTTGATTCGTGAAAGAAAAGAAAAGAAAAAAAAGGATAGGAAGGGAGGGAAAAAAAGAATAATGTTTTTCCTTGAAAACCCTATTTCCAATTTTCCATTCGTGTGAGAAAACAAAATAAACGATCACGATAATTAGAATGAGAGATCCTTCTTTTCGATCTTTTTTCCAAATCACACTAAGAGTATGTTTGGTTCGATGGAGTCAACATTGGAATGGAATTGTCATTCCATGGAAATGGAATACTTATTCTCATATTTGGTTCACCATATAGAAATCCCTTAAATCCATTCATCTCAAAACAAATTTATTTTGAAATCATCTCAACCGGTATTCAGTCAATTATTTATTTATTTATTTAGTTTTGGCATGGTATATGTTCTCGAAGTGTTCTAAAAAGTGAATAATTTGGATCATTAACGCGGGCCCAAAAAGGGTCCATAAATGGCTGTAATTTGACCGTCCAGTCCATTTATAAGACTGGAGATGATCCAGATCCGTGGCGTTTAATATGTCAAATATGGTTTAAGTTGTTAATATTCCATTGGTAGAAGACTAATAGCAGGTGTATTATTTATTGATTGGAAACTTATTACTTAATTTATATTGTCTGAATTGATTTCGATATATTTTCTGCTACCAATGCCTTGATAACAACTGATCACATTAATCTTATGCGAGAAACTTGCTTGCTTGGACATTTGGTTGGTGGGTGGGAGGATGGGCCACGTTGAGGACGGTGGAGATGGTGGCGCTATGGATTGTGAATTCGAAAATTAGTCAAATAAATTCCAAACTTCAATTTATTTTATAAGAAAATAGTGTAGTAATTAATTCTGCAAACGTTTTAGTTTTGTGTTGCAGCTTTGGTCCGACTTTAAACGGGCCACCAATTAGTAGATCGCAAGATTGGTATCCAAAGTAAGTATTAATTATGTATGCTAGCCCGGACGACTTAACTTTTTTTTTTTTTTTTTTTGGGCAAGGTAAAATTTATAACAAAACAGGGGAGCTACCCCCCGAACACAGCATACAACCAGAAAAAAAGAAAAGGGCTAGGAACATGCTCCTACCCTAACAACAACAAGAAAACAAAACCAACCAACTACTCACCCAAACAGAGCAACAATAATACCAACAAAAGACTTTAGACCCGCCATCAAACGGGGGAGAAAATAGCCTCAGATATATTCCACATAGCGCACAGCCTTTGGTTCTTGGCACTGCGTTTCACCTTCCTCCAAAGACTCAAACAACTCCTGATATCAGTTTTCACCACTGAGACAAGAGATAGAGCATCCCTCTGAGAGCCTTGAAAAACTCTCTTATTCCTCTCCAACCATATATGATAAAGAGAGGCAGCCAACACCATCTTATATAAAGACTGCTGCAAACCATTGCCAGTCATATGTTGACTGGCCCAACCAATCTCTTGATCCAAACTAATCAAGCCCCGCCGATAACCACAGATTCTCAAAAGCTGCCCCACAATATAGGAAGAATAAGGACACATGAAAAAGAGATGCAAATGGCTTTCAAGAGAAGCATTACAGAGAACACACGAAGTATTGGGCACCATTCCCCAATTCTGCAGTCTATCCTTCGTAGCAAGCCTACCATGAATAGCCAGCCACTGAATAATGGCCCAACGAGGAATATGAGCCTTAAACCAGACCACTTTCCACCAAGTAACACTTGACTTAACCTCTCTAATACTATCCCAAGCAGATTTGATAGTAAACCCATGAGCATTCAGAAGCCAAACCACAGAATCTGATTGACCAGAATTAGGGACCAAGGTAGTAGGAGTGTGCTCAATGATTTCCTTGGTGACAACATTCCGTCTTCTGGGCCAACACCAAGAATCATTACTGATAATAGAGGCCACTTTAGAAAACAAAGATCTCCCCAGGTTATAAACGACCCTCTCCCCAAATCTAGAAAAGAGAGGCCCGAGAGGGTGCCAATTGTCCAACCAAAGAAAAGTATCAAGCCCATTACCAACTACAGCTTTTATCCAGGGTTGAACCAAACTACGAAGCTTAAAAATCTTCCTAATAGTCCAAGAAGCAGAAGGAGGAATACTCATATACCAAAGACACTGACCTTTAATGACATAGGAATGAATCCACCTTATCCACAAAGAGTCAGCTTTTTTAGCTATGGCCCAAAGGTGTCTAGACATGGCAGCTTTATTCCAATCTGGAAGAGCCCGAAGCCCCAACCCACCTTCTACTTGAGGAGAACAGACATCCCTCCATTTGACTTTAGCACCAGAAGCTTTCAAAGCTGGCCCAGACCAGAAAAAGGCCCTAAGAACCCCCTCAATAGTTTTAAGGACTTTTTGAGGCAAAATGAAGATGGAACTCCAGTAATTCTGCATACTGAACAGAACTGAACTGATAAGCTGCACTCTACCCCCATAAGACAGCAATTTGTTAGTCCAAGATTGAACACGCTTGAGAATCTTATCAACAAGGGCTTGACAATCGCTTGCATGAAGTCTTGTAGTGATAAGAGGCACACCAAGGTACCTAACTGGGAGCACACCTTCAGAAATAGCAAGAATAGCAAATAAACCCCGTTTATCCCCTTCATCAACTCCACAGAAGAAAACACTACTCTTTTGCAAATTAGGACAAAGTCCAGAAAAGGAATAAAAATCAGTCAACATCGTATTGATCAACTGAAAAGAGGAATGGTCAGCCCCGCACAAAATAAACAAGTCATCCGCAAAAATAACATGAGAAAGCTGCAGAGACAAACATCTAGGGTGATAAGTAAAGCTGCCATGACCAATTCTATATTGAAGCAAAGAGGAGAACCCTTCCATAACAAGCAAGAAGAGGTAGGGGGAAATAGGATCACCTTGCCGTAAACCCCTCTTGCCAGGGAAATAACCAACAAGCTCACCATTAATCACAATAGAGAACATGGCAGAGGTGACACACTTCTTAACCCAATTGATGGGACGACTTAACTTACTCCGTACTATTAAAAAAGAAAGAAAAATATTAGTACGTAGAAACGAATTATTCTATGAATCCTATTTGTTTTTATTTTATGAGGGTGTATTCTCATGTATTGATAGCTATACGATCGTCGTGATTTCAATATTATTATAATTTTTGATGACTTTCAAGCGCTGAATATTTTAATTATCAAAGTGGATTCGAGAAGAACCCATAAATATCTTCGCCATAATTGTTCAAAAAAATTACAGAATATCCTCTTCCTATACATTTAGAAGCGTGCATAGAATAAATATTGATATTTTGACTGTTTTTCCTTCTTTTTTTTTTTTTTTTTTGTGAAAAAGAGTAACAATAGTGAAAAACTAACATAGTCCAATCAAGACTGGATTTTGGAGAAGTTAGATCTGCGTTGAGTTGAAGTACCAATTCTATCGCCGTTGTCGCTACGTTGTAGTTGAAGTACCAATTTTGTCGCCGTTGTCGCTACGTTGTTGCCAAGAACCTACCGGCTACCACTGTCACCTTAGAGCTAGTTAGACTGTGCACTTGTAGCAATTAAGTGTTTCTTCAAATTAAGACATGTGTCACAAAAATTATATTTGGTGTGAAATTTTTCTACGGAGATGCTCAAAAGTTCTATCTTTTCATGAACTTCAAAATTTATATACAGTAATTAATTGTTTTCATGAGACTAAAAAATTATCTTTATTAGAGAATGATTTCTTTATTTTTGTGAAGTTTTAATTTTGATCATACTTTTTTACTTATAAGTTCTGCATGTCAAGACGAATGCTTATGTCACTAAATTTAGAGCAAATAACCATAAGTGAAGCGCCAAAAAAACAATACTAGTATAAATCAAGCCATTTTACTCGCCAGTCACAATTTTAGTAACATAATTCTTTAGTATAATCTGTCACTTCCGCTTTCAATCATTGCTCTGCATTCGCATTTTCAATCCTCATGCTCACAAATTTTAGTAATATGATGTTATTAAAAAATGCTTACGTGCACGCGCGTGCTCACGCATTATGTAACTTAGGTCGTTGTTTTGCCATATTGCGAGTATGTGTTTTTTTATTTTTTCCTTTTTCTTGAAGAATATCATAAGAATTAGAAGCTCGATTGCTATAAACAAATATGCAAACTGATGTCTCGAGAAGTGATAGGCGCGTAAATATTCACATTAGCGCCCCTTAATTTATCTTTGCTAAGTCTATTTTTATATTATTACTTGGAGGTTTATGCTTTATTTTTGTGTTATAGGTATTTGAAGGATTTGATACACAGAGAGCGCAGAATTGAGCTTCATTTGACGTCTAGGCAAAGCCCGTTATCAAAATATTTCAATTGATGGGTCCATTGGTAGTCGGAAACTACTACTGATTTGGAAGCTAATCGGCCAATAAAATTGGGCTTGCACTTTGTCCATTAAGTGGGCCTAATGTTTAATACTCCTTAATTTGACCAAGGCTGGGCCTAAGTAATTGACATCTCACGAGGGTTTGTAATTTAGGAGGAAAGTCGGCTAAGAAAGAATATAAAAGCAGACGCATGCTGCGGCTTTTGGGAGGATTTTTCTACGGACGATTCTTTTATTCCCACGCACAGTAAAACGAAGAACGAGGCTGCCGTTCTTTAATTAGGTTCGAATATTATTTAGTTTTTCTTTGAGCTGTCTTTCCTTCATGTTATTTAAAGTCTTGTTTAATTACTCGCACTTCAATAATTTGTTTTAATTTTTGTTCTTTTATAAATGTTATTCGTTGGAATTTATTTGGTTGATATCTTCGTTTGTTTTCCATTCAAAGCAATAGAAGCATGATACAATTTAGGGTTTCTTTTGTTTCTTGCGCAATGTTTAGTGAGTAATTGTTTAGGTAGGGTTTCGGGGTGATTAGCACACCGTGGCCAATTCTGGCACTGCTCCTATTTTCAAACAATGAAAAAATTATTTAAGATTGGAAAAATATACTTCTCGCGGACGAACCCGGGCATTGTCGGAGCCCATGTGAACGGGGGAATGGGGGTCCAAAATGTTGGAAAAACTTTCGGCATACATAGAGAATCCAGAAAATAGTTTCATTCATAATATAACAATTACAAATTCATAACGAATTACAGCAGGTAAATGGAATAACAGAACACAAAACGAGATACAAACAGATTTTGTACGATGGAACCGAGTCCCGTGTGGTACCACGGTCTCCTTAAGAAACGTTCGCCGCCTACCGTGGGTGTTGTAGGTTGCGTCGGCGCCTTTCTCCCAAGGTTGGCTCGGCTAGACCGCAAGCCGCCGGAACACCGCCGTCGACTGCCTTGGCGAACTGACTACCGCCTGCCTCTCTCTCTCTCTCAAGAACGAATTTCCAGAATGTTTTGAGTGCTCTGATTTTGCTGTGTTTGTACAAAACGGGATGCTCCAATTTATAGGTGGGGGAGGGCTGAGTAACCCCTTGAACATGAATGCTGTCATTCATTGCTGATTTGAATTCAGCCAATGAATTCAGCCATTGATAGGGAGGTTACGGGATCATTCACCATGATGAGGAAGGTTACGAATTTCCACAATCAATACGTCTATTGATT